>CM060902.1:1353471318-1354721318 GCA_030737815.1 Allium fistulosum | reverse complement strand
ATATACACACATCAATTTAATTAATACAAGCATCTATGTAAATATTTTTAACCATATTTATTTTCAAAATATTAAATATTATTTTATATACAAGTATATCATTTGAACGATTATAAGTCAAAATAATGATATTTGAAATATCGAATTTTAAATTTCAGATATAGCCTTAAATCTATATTGTTTACTAGGTCAAATTAGATTCTTAATTTGAAATTAAAGACTAAGTTAAATATTGTTTTATATTTATTTATAAATAATTTTAACTATATGTTTGAAAATTAATATGTATACATATACATTGATATTTATACACACATATATTTTAATTATGAAATGTTTTATTTAGGCAATTAACATATGTAAAACCCAATTATATACATAGTAGATGTAAGTCCCAACATTTATTTATGCACATATTTAACCATGTACGCCCTTGCTACGTTGTTCGTGCATGTTATATACACACTAATTCATAATGATGTACTCATAAACTATATATAAATATCTTTAGTTAAATTCATTAATTAATTAAATTGGAAAATTAAATAAAATATGATTTTATTTAAATATATTAGATTGGATCAAATAAGCCATTTAGACTTCAAAGGCCCAATAGATCCAAAAATAGAATTTTTTTTTAAATCTACCTATTTCTCCCACTTCTAATCGACCTGATTCTAACAATAGAATCAGAGCCATAATGGTCTATGTAGTCCAAATTAGCCACTTTAGAGCCAAATAATAAAGCCTACAAGTCATTTAGGTGTCTAGAGTAGTAGTGTTTAAGCTTGGGATTGGTTAATCAAGTATTATACCCACCTTGACTATTGGCCTGGATCAGTAATGGAGTAAGTATAAAAGGTTGGACCAACTGTAAAAGGCCTAAATTGATTTTGGCCTTGGGCTAATTTAATAAATGCAGTTTGAAAATTTAAAAATATATTTTTAATTTAAAAGTTAAATTTAAAATATGAAATAATTTTTATAAAGGTTATAAAATATACGTTGTCATTGACCATTTATATATTAATAGATTACTTGCATACCCTTCAGTTATTGAGTATACTTAAGCTAGAGATGTTATGTATAGTACTACTAATATAATATCTAGATGAGGTAAGACACATGCACGTATTTGCTGAGTTTCCTCAAGGTACGTGCATTATACTTAGGTCATCACAAAATAGTGGGTAAGAACGACTATCTCAATTTGTTGAGATTCCTCAAAGTTCATATGAGATTAGGACAAAGATCATGGGTTAGGAGTTGTGTAAGATACAACCATAAGGTGTTATCCATCACATATGGGCCTATAATTTGTTTAGTTTCCTTAAATTAGAATCTTAAGGCATGCGAGCCTAATGCCTACTGGAGGAATTGAAAGATTTCTATATTCTCTCTTAGGGTTTTGAGAAACATAAAAGTCAGAGCTTATTAGATAAATGAAATTAAGTATTCAACCTATGTAATAATATAAGGACATCTGTTGTATAAACTGTTCTAATCTACTTAAATTAAACTTGTTGTAAAATGATCAACATAAGACTATTTTTCGAAAATAATAAGCTCATTAGACCAAACTATACTAATAGGCTAAGAGCAATTAAGATAGTACTCACATATGAATGTTTATGGTCGTCGATACCTTTAAGAGAGAAACCCGATGAGGGTGCTGACCTAAGGTAGTAAAAGCTTATAACAATTAGATATTTGACTGCGAAATCGCTCAAGTTTTCGTCTTGACCATGAAAGGCTATACAGATAGATTTTTAGAACTAGATGTTAAAATAAGTGATGAAATGTAAGAGGATTGATCCTAGGCTCACTGACTCTATAGTTTGAGCCATTCAAAATGAACTACAGTGTGAATTTGTTGAGCATAAATCTCATCGAGCTACTTAATATGTTAAGGTCAGGTAAGGGATCATTCAAGAATTAAATCACAACATTAGTTGTAAAGAGTAAGGCCATGTCATCGAAAGGTTCGAAGGAATGAAAATGGGGTTCTAATAAATGTAAGAAGGATGTTCCTACTGGCAAAGGTGAATGTCACCAATGTCACAAGAAGGGGCATTAAAAGCGCATTTGTCCGGACTATTTGAAGATGGTCAAAGAAAAGAAGGAAAGTGTTTCTCCTACTCATAAAGGTACATTTACGATTCAAAACTATTTTACAATCAATAAATTATCTTAAGTTTTAGATATTGTATCTGGAACTCATATCTGTAATTTATTACGGGGGCTTAGGAAGAGACGACATGTAGCGAAGGATTAGATTTGATTTTGAATAATTGTTATTATATTAAAAACTTTATTTATGGAATAATAAGTATCAAGATTGTTTGAGACTGGATATAGTTTTCAATATGATAATAGTGTTATAAACATTTTTTTGATGGAAATTAAATATGCAATGGTGTTTTAGATAATGCATTTTGTATTAATTTTAATCATGTCTATGCTATAAATAAACCCTCTTTCGACATTAACAAAAGGAACTTATTATTATATTGGGTAAGTCATTTTAGTGACAAAAGACTGCACAAACTGAAAATCGAAGGTTTTCTACTGTCATTTTATTATGAATCATTTGACACTTATGAGCCATATTTGAAAGGAAAATGACCAAACCCCCTTTTAGTACGAGCAATGAAACAGTTAACGAACTGTTGGGCTTTATACATATCGATGTATGTGGCCCAATGCCTATATTGACAAAAGAAAATTCGACTTACTTTATAACTTTTAATGATGATTTCTCAGTACTAGGATATGTATATCTTATGAAGAATAAGTCTAATGTATATGAGAAATTTGAAGATTATAAGAACGAGGTAGAAAATCAGGCAAACCATAAAATTAAAATACTTCTATAAGATCGAAGAGGTAAGTATGTTTAACAAGTACTTCAATAGTACTAAAAAATAATGCAATTATCTCTCAGATTACTCCATCATATACTCCGCAATACAATGAAGTTTCGAAAAGAAGGAATCGAACCCTATTAGACACGGTTTATCCCATGATGAGTAAGGCTGGGTTACGTCTTTCCTTTCGAGGATATGTGCTGGAAACCGTAGTGCATATGGTGAGTATGATGCCCTCTAAATCCATGCCTAAGACACCATATGAGATGTGGCATGAGAAGAAACCCCACCTCAAATATTTGAATGTATAGGATTGTACATCCTATGTTAAGAACGTTGGCCCCAATAAATTTGTGGCAAGATCGGCACTATGTAAATTTATAAGATAACCTATGAATTCTATGGGATATATTTTCTATAACAATGAGGAACAAAAGGTTATTATTTCTAAACAAGCTGTTTTTTTGGAAAATGAATTTACGTCAAATGAAATTAACAACGAAGTTGTAGACTTCGATGAGATCCTAGAAATTAACATAGACTGAGCCAACGGGAGAATCAAATTCACAATTATACGAAAACAAGTAGCCTATTATGAGGTCTATTAGCAAATCTCGCGCATCGGTGAGGTACTGTGGTTTTGTTATGGATGGCGTGAAATAGAACTGCATCTTAGAAGATGTTACTCCTCTCTCATTCCAACAAGCACTACAGAGTGAAGACTCTGCACTAAGGCTTGAAGCTATGAAATTTGAGATGGACTCCACGTATGAAAACAAAGTATGGACTTTGATTGACATACCAAAAAGGGTAAAACCCATTGGATGCAAATGAATTTTTAAGAAAAAGCGTAATGCAAATGGAGGGGTAAGTACATATAAAGCAAGACTAGTTGCGAAAGGGTTTTGTCATTTTCAAGGCGTTGATTATGACGAAATATTTATGCCGTAATCACGCTTATGTCCCTACGGATAATGCAACGACCCACCTTTCCATATAGTTTAAGCGGAACCATACATGACCCACTTAAATTAAACGGAGAGGTGGATGGTTAGGGAAAACAAAGAAGGAAGAAAGAAGACGAGAAGAAAGAAACTAAACAACATGGGATCTCACAGCAGAACGAATAATCTATAATATACAACAAATCTTTACACAAGGAAAAATAATTGTAATATACATACATCAATCAGAGTACACTAATCTATTTCAGCGTGGACAGTTATAACATTCTGTCCTTACAATTTCTTACAACCAACAAAAGATAAGCAGAACGCAAAGAAATACGTAGATACGTCATGGGCCTCCAGCTCATCTCCTGGCTCCAATGCATCAAAAGCAATCTGTAAATATACTCGGTCCGACCCAAGCATTATAATAAAATGACACCCGAGTCAGTCTGAAAAACCAGCGTGAGAAAACACACCCAACTGAATTTTAAAGTTATAAAAACCTTTGAAATCAAAAGTATCTCGTAAGACCACACCGCACACAAACATGGATGGGTTTTTACCTTACGATAACCAAACTATTTTTATAGAAAATCCATTGATATTATAATAATGTCTAAGGGACAAAGTAAAATATGAATATAGCTGAAATGCTTGCATCTCACATTTAAACATAGTTGGGCACAACTAAGTCCGTTCAGCGCTTATTGAAGAATGGATTCCATACAATGACTGGGCTACTGGGGTACGGCCCATCACGGTGCACTCTAGATAAAATAACACCGAGGACCTCGCCAGGATCCCCTGCCAACATAGGACCAGACTACCACTTGACCAGCAGTACTAAATATGATCACCCCTTTGTTAGTGGACCCCGAAGCATACAAATGAGAGATAATATTGACTTTAGATAGGATGATCATACCCTACTTGGGAGCAACCCACTTAGCCTTACTGCATCTCCCATGTTTTAGTCATTCCCGGTTGATGAGGCTTGAGGCTGCATTTTACCTTTTATATAGCACTTCCCACTTGGAATGCTAATATTGCTCTCTAAGCAACAATCCAATGCCAGCATTCATCCATATAAGTTGTCCAGAAGATGTACAAACCGAAGGCACTACTTCTACTACATCCATTTTTGAATTATCCTCAGGATTAGTAGCAAGCAACCCATGCACTTCAAAGAGCTTCATCTTCAATTCCATCATTTTAAAGATATCTTTAATTTGAAATGCTTGAGTTGGATCAAAGTGGTTTTTGGATAACATATCTAATCACGGTCTCTTTGAAACAACATTCGATAGTTTCCAGTAAACTCAACCCCGGTTCTTTAGGAAATAAACAATCAAAGATAAGAGCGGAAATCACCTCCTAATTGTTAGTGGATGGATTTCCTTATCATTTGTCCTAGGAGAACGAAACGAGATTTATACGCACAATACAGCATCATCAGAGATGATTGTGCCATATAACTCACATGTTTTTCCTAGATATTTCCAAAGTTACATTTTTGGTCCAAATTCGATAGTCGGTTATTTAACTATCGAATGACAAACATTCAAGCAGGGATTTATTTTGAATGAAAAAACCAACATTGGTTAAGCACATAAGCAACCACTAGCCTCCTTAATTAATCTTTTCATTAATTAAAATCACTTTTTAAATTAATTGTGTTAAAATACTTTTACAAAGATTCATTCACAAACCCTTATATTTTCAACACTTGGAAAATATCCATATACTTATCTCAACGGTATAAGTATATTCACAAAACTGAGAAAGATTTCCCCTTTCTATACAATTCAAAAATCATTTATAAATTTCTTTATAAATCCGTAAAAATCATTAATAATCTCTTTTATAAATCTCAAAACATTTATAACTCTTTTTATGCATTTCTAAAAATCATTTATAAACCCTTTATAAGTCTCTAAAATCATTTATAAACTCTTTATAAATTATTTCTCAAGCCTTTTATAAACTCTTTATAAATCAATAAAACTCAATATAAAACACCTCTCATAATTCTATAAACCTATTTATAAAATTCGTTTATAAATATCTACCCATTTATAAAAATCCTTAACCTTGTAAATAATCTTCTCTTAAGTCTTCAAACCATTTTATAAAACTCCTCTTAAACAACCGAAATTTGTTTATAAAATTCTATTTATCAATCTCGAACATTTAGAAATAAATAATAAACACTTACTTCAAACGCTATTATATAATAATAATGATTAATAATAAACGTTATAAATAAGTAATAATTATTAACTTTAAAACATCTTAAAATAATAATTATAAATTTTAAAGACATTATAATTAAAACACTAATAATTAATTTTTAACATTATTATAAATAATAATAATTAATTTCCAAATAGTATTAATACATCGTTATATAAATATCAAACCATATTAATTATTTAAAGCAATTATCTTTTCAAGATATTAAAAATATTGATAAATAACTTTAAAAAACAATATTAAATATAAATAAATAACTTTAAAATGATAATAAATGTAAATAAATAATTTTAAAAACAATATTAAATATAAATAATCTTTAATAAATATTAAATATAAAAAAATAACTTAGAAAAGGTAGATAAAAGGTTGGAGTAAAATAGAAGTTAAATCCTTTAAAACAAAATATTTCCGAAACTCAATTTCAGATTTAAAATCATTTCCTGTCTCAAAGACCAATTTCAATTCAAATGGCAGTTTATAATATTCTTAAAATACTAATTTAAGGCTAATAGCTACCCAACGTTTAACCAATATCGATATTGATTTTCTATCACTACAAGGTTTTAAGTTTTGAACATATAACAATGTCATAATCAATAGAGCCAACAATCAAGTTTGATATTCAATGGTTTATATGACAGGAATATTATTGAAATTAAAATCAACAATGGCAAGGAATCCTGTTGGATCCCTCCAACATGCCTTCCCCCCTCCTCTCGCCCCCCGCATCACAAACAATATATAATCATATAATATGGGTCATCCACAACTAGGCGGGTATATATATAAAAGGTCAACCGTTCAAGGGCGGGAATAAATCCAAACCGACTGATAAAGCAGTAAATCATCCAAACATCTGATCAACAAATTTTTTCAATTATATAATGTACCGCTTAACCAAAAAGAGTGAGATCAACTCACCGAAATTCCAATTGTCGCCGAAACGCTTTGATTTCGTCTAAATCGAACGACGATCGATTTAGCACGAAATTTATGCTAGCTCCAAATTCCACCAATCCAATTCAATATCCTAGATCTCGTAAATACGAACCAAATGTGATTGGGGGCATTTGATTTGGACCTAATATTATTACATATTGCATTTATAAGATTTACTATTTTAAATAACATAATATATTCTTAATTACATAATTAATCTTAATCAACCTTGTTTAACCAATCTAGGCCGCTGATACTCTTCGCCATCGCGATTTCCAGATCCCCAAAAACCCAAACCCACCTTCATTTTACATCATCTATGGCTGCCCTACACTCCACCAGAGCTCGCCATGCCATGACCAAAGGTAGACCAGTCCATGAGTCTCCTAATGTCGGTTGTAACGACCCGAAATTTCGAAAACTTCGTATTTAAATATATGAATTATTTAAATATTTAAATGTTGGATTAAATGTTATTGAAGTGATTTAATAAGCATTTTAACCCTCTTTAAAATCATAACGAATGATGGTAAACTTGTTTCAAAAAAATGTTTACAAAAATATATACTTTGGAAAAATATCGATAATATTACCGAAAATTGTTTTATCAATAAACAGCTATTTTCTCAAGGGAAGTTGTTCAAACTTTTTAAACATGTCTAAGCAATCATTATGGAGATAATTAGAAACTAAAAATATTTCATGTTTATGGCTAACTAAATAGGAAAAGGAGCAAATAAGAAAAATGAACAAAAATGGAAATAATTAACTCTTAAGCTAATGTCTAATGAACACATTAGCCACTAATTAAACATTCTCCTCTTCATACAAGCTTGGAAATTTCTAGAAGCTTCCTAAAGGAATAGAGGTATTATGGTAAGGGTATAGTAGTGATTAGCCTAAAAGAGAAGTAACGTAAAGTAAAAGTAAGCATAAATGGAAATGCTTAAGTGTTAAAGCAGATGATAAAGTAGACGTGATGGGAGGTAAGCCTACCAAGGGGTTGAGAGTAAGCTTATGATTCACTACTTGAAGCCTATAAATAAAGAGGTAGGGCTCACTTAATAATCACAAATAAATTCGTAAGCTTAAGATGAAGTAGGACGGTTGAAAATGGCGGAAGTGCTTAAGCACTAATCCACTAATTACTCTCTAACTTTTTCAAAAATTAACCAAATCTTCTATAATCTCTTTTAAACTTTAGCTTCAGGCCTAAGACATCATGGGAAGTATGATTAGCAAGTAAGAAGTGGGATGAGGTGAGAGGAAGAGACGGGTCTTGGATGGGCTGGGAGCATGGAGGAGGAGGAAGGCGGCTTTGGTTTGGAAGTGCTTAAGGTTAGACCTTTAGGCTTGTGTTGATAGAAGGAGGTGGTTCTTTGGTTCTTGTGGCTTTGTACTTGGGTTAAGAATTGATCTAGGTGAGTCATCTCATTATCTCTTAAGTATATATTGTGTATATATATGTTGTGTTTAAAGTATAATAGTTAAAGTGTCATTAGCTAAGTAAAGTTATAAACTTTGGACTCCTCTTGTTTTTGGAAGCAAATGAAAACTTTATATTGTATAACCTCACTTCGATTACCCTCTTAAAAATGTGGCATGGCCTTGACTTGATTTTTAAATGGTTGTTAAACTTGTGTGTTAAATTGAAGAAAGTATGAAAGTGTTTGAAATGAGAATAGTCATTATAAGTGCACTTCGTAATCCCTTGTTTTCGGAACTTTTATAAATAAATAAAAAGGTACTCTTAGGGATTTCGTTCCATGGTTTTTAAGTACTCTAATGTTAGTACTTATTATAAAATTTTCAATTAAAACTTGTCGCAAAGATGGTGCTTTTCATTGTTATTTTAACAATGACTTTTAACAGCACTTACAAATGCTGTAGTAAGTCGCTTATGGTTTTAAGTGTTTAAAATGCGACGTTTTGACTTGTTTTTCGTTATTTAAATGGTTTCTAAATTCTTCTCTTTATAAAATCTTTCTATGGAAGTTCTTGTAAAATGTATCTGAGTACAAAAAAAGAATAGAGGTTTAAATATAGTCTTAATGATTATTTACAAATTTTGGAAGTAAAGTGCTGCAAAATGTAAAACATGTTTAATCAAACTTCTAAATTAGTCATTTTCAAGTAATATTTTACATAAATATTTAAACCTATTTACAAGTATTTCTAAAGTATTATTTTATATATATAAGTTTTGGGAAAGGTGATTGACTGGGCTTAGCACTAAAAACGACGAGTAAACTTGTCTATTTGTGAGATTCAAGAATGAGGTGTCTAGGCAAGGCCTTGAGCAACCAGTGCCCAAACTTACTTGGCTTCACTCTTGAACGAGAAATGGTATAAGCTGAAATGTCGAAAATGTGTTAATCTTGTTGTTAACTTAATTTTTTTAAAAAAAAATTAATTAACGCTAAAAGCCGACGAAGTAGGTTTATCTATTTCTGAGAGTTAAAGATTGATTTCGAGTAGGGACAAAGCATAGAGCCCTAACCTATTGGGCTTCCTTCTTAAATGAGGAATAGTTAAGTTGGGAATGCCGGAAACGAGTTAAGTATACGAACATTGATTTGTATAAGCAATGGTTTTTGGCTGGATAATCGATTATTTGATTATCGATCTTAACCGAATACGAACATAGATCTTTAAAACAATGGATTGTAAAGATGGTAACAAGTAGGGAAATGATTTGGGTTTGTTAAGACAATGTGATAATTGCATTTGTCTTAAACCCTTTTCGATTATACTTACGAATGTGAATACATCTTTAAGAGAATGTTTTAAAGATAAGCATAAGCAAAAAGGCTTTCTGT
Source organism: Allium fistulosum (assembly GCA_030737815.1). Taxonomy (NCBI): domain Eukaryota; kingdom Viridiplantae; phylum Streptophyta; class Magnoliopsida; order Asparagales; family Amaryllidaceae; genus Allium; species Allium fistulosum. Next base: position 1,354,711,487 of record CM060902.1, on the reverse strand, counting down.
TTGTTGTGACAATGTTTAATGATTTGTTAATGATTAAAGTAGGAAATCTTGTTAATGATTTGTGAATATACTTATACCATTTGAGATAAGTATATGAATACTTTTTGAAGTATTGAAAGTGTAGAATAAATAGTAGAAATTGATAAAAAAAATGTTTTATCAAATAAATGAAATTTTACTAATAAAGAGGTTTTAATTAATAAAAGATTAATTAAACAAAAAGAGGATTAGAAGTCACCTATGCGACTTGATCGTGCTTTGTGTGACTTGATCGTGCTTTGTTTTTTTCCTCGTTTATGGAAAACATTTATTCATATACTTAGCACTAAAAGCCAATGAAGTAGGCTTGTCTATCCATGGGAATTAAGACCGATGTTCATGTAGGGATATGAGCAATAGAGCTCTAACCTACTGACTTCACTCTTGATCGAGGGATAATGTGAGAGGAAAATATCAAAAACATGATAAGTATACGAGACTTGGTTTTCATATGCGATATTCTCCTTGCCATTGTATGACCAAATTCGTCGATTTAGCCTTGGAGAGACCGGGTTCGGTAAGTGTTTTACTTACCAAAACCACTTCAAGGATGAGATATGTGTTCTATCTATTGGAAGTGGATCTGTTCGAGGTACGAGAATCTATATGGAGATTTGAGATCAATTTAAGATGCTCAAACACATGTAGTTGTTCATGATCTATTCAGGATGTGGTAATCCATGTATGATTCCAAGATCTATGGAGATACTAGAATCCATGTGTGGTTTCGAGATCTGTTCGAGATGTGGGGACCCAATTTGGGATTTGTGTTCTGTTCGAGTGATGAAGACTCGTGTGAAAGACGCTAAATGTAACCTTGACATCGGAAATAGCATAAAATAGAGTAAGAGCATAGCTTGGGGTTTTGCTAACCCAAGACAGGGTATTATCACTCTAGATCTAGAGTATGCTTATTGATGTTGCTCGCGGGAGTGATGGTATTCGGGATCACATATTTAGACGTGGACCGGTTATGTTTACCTTATGGTATATTCTATCTATAGATATACGACGTCCAGAGGTAGTTTCTGACCCTTGTGCAGGAGATTGGATTTCGGCTTGATAGAAGGGATCTCCATTGAAAGTCCATTATATGAACATTCCTTATCAGTTTTGATTTTACCCTCTCATATGCTGTTGAATGTAAATAGTGTAACCATTCCAGCTATGTTATAATATTCATATTCTACACCTTAGACATTATCTATTATATCATCTTATGTACTTATTAGATGGTGGTTGTTTTGAGGGGATAACCATTATGGCACTCCATGCGGTCTCAAAAGTACTGTTTTATGCTAGTTACATATTTCTTGAGTTTCCCACACCAAACTTATGTCTGATGCCTAGATTTGTTTTTCCTAAATTCCTCGCATGCTCTTTCGAGTAGTTTGAGAAAGGAAGGTTTTTGTTGATGTTTCTTGGAGCTCGAGAAGACGAGCAAGATGTTTCACCTACCGTAGTATTTTTATTTCTGCTACATTACTAAATTGTACATATCAGCATTTGTGAGGACAAGCTGTTATAGTTGTCCAAGCTGATGATGGTAGTTAGGTTTTGTAACTCCGAGGTTTCTATATCGGAGTAACCCTTTATACTGTTCCTTTGATATTATATGTTATCGTTCCGCCGTGAGATTCTGATATTGTGATCCTTCTTTCTTTTTCTATTTCGTTTCCTTTTTATTTGCCCTAACAATTCGTCCTTCCAGCACTTGGATTCTCAACACATGAATACCATAGATGTATTAGTGTCGACATTCAAGGGTCGAGTGGGCGGGTTGTTACACTTGGTTTCAGAGCTGAAGGCTAAGCGAGAACCTTGGCTTGGGTGGGTATGACTCAATAAGAGATAAGGTGATGGAATGCCCTAGCATGAGTTTAGTGTATTATATATAGGAGATCATATTTGTAATTATTATAAATATATACCTTAATAGTAATTATAACTGTGAAAATTAAACACCTTATATAAGGTAACTTTTATACGTGAATTGTCAAAGTATTGTTTGATTAATGTAGGGATTAATGATGTTCATTCGTTACCCTTCATTAATCTGTTTATCCTTGCTCGACCAGTTTATGTGCATTGCTATCCTTTGTAGAATGATTTGACATGCTTGACCAGTTTATGGGCATTAACTATCATTTGTTGATTATTGATTTGTGCTCGACCATTTTATGAACTGTTTTACCTTTTTACTACATAGGTTGGGTAAACAGTCTTGTGGGTATATTGAAACGAACACCATGTGAATTTATGTTCACAGTTTGACTATAAGCGTTTGGTGGCAATTTTGAGTTAAAAGTCAACTTGTATTAAAAATTTAATTTAGTAAAAGATGTTTATTTTAATCTGAACAAGATAAGATATTTAGTAAATAAACATTTGTGAAAAGATTTTATATAAGAAAAGATTTTATATAAGTATGGTTTATAAAACATGATTTATATACAGAAAGGATTTGATTGATATTTTGAGAACTTAAATCCCGATGTCTTTGAAAATATTTTTTAACATTTTGGAAAAATAATAGTAGTATTATTTGGGGAATTAGTTTATGAAGTTGGAATCATGGTACTTAGTGATATTTACAAAGTACTTAATATTGTTATGAGATAATTTTGGTTAAGTCCGAAGGCATAAATTGGATGTACTGAACTCACTCCTGTCGCTTGAAAATAATTCTGGTGATGAGTACAACATAATCGGCATTCATTTTTGGGTTTCTAAGTAGAGGATGCTATAGAATTGTTTTAGTAAAACAGATTTCAATTTATAATTTCGAATGTATGATTTGATATACAAAAGATATATGTATATATTATTATTTCAAAAATGATATGAAATAAAACCCAGGTGTTTAGTTCTAAAAAGTTTTCTTTGGAAAGAAATTTGATATGAACTTTTTATGCAGAAAAGTTTTATATGTAGGGTGCCCGAGTGGTAGTGGCATAACCCAGAATAAATGTCGAAACTTTTCATTTTTTCTCCTTTTTAGGTAAATAGTGTTTAGTAAATTATAGAAATTTGTTAAGATATTTTATGGACACATGTAGCCTATGGGTTAGAATTGTATGTATGTGCATCATGTTATGATACGTTGTTTGGTAGATTTCATTTGCTAAAATGAAACGGGATTTTCGACTGTTTTGGACAGTCGGAAACTTCCGAATCGTTATAGAATTTGAAACTAAGTGTTTTGTAAAAATATAAATATGATTTTATATAACATTTGAATTGAGAAGGTAGTAAGTTATAAACAAATTTAATTGGTTAAACATACTTGTTAAGTAAAATTTAATTTATTGTTTTGTATATACTCTTAGGATGTCATTGAGTTACATACGTATATGAGCTTAAGTTGTATTACTATTTATGAACTTGAAGTTATGTTTTATGAAATGGTTCATAAATGATTTTAGTATTGAATAACATACTATTTGGATAAATAAATGTGATTAAAAATATATTGGTGTAGTTAAGAAACCAATAGGATAAATTCATAACTTGTACGTAGATCGTTTTATTCGCATGACTATTCTTGATCCAGTATTGGAATACATGATTTCAAGGTGGTTTACACCGGTCCGATCAAGGATTTTTCACTCGATTCTTAACGGCGAACACTTGATATGGATTCTTGATATGATCTTGAAGTTTTTTACCATAGTATATGGCTATGTAAGAGGAATAGAGGTTTCTAATTAAGGAACCTGATCGGAGTCCGCACTAGAGAGGTCAAGTGATCTATACTAGTTGGGAAGTGAAATTTATGTGATCGAGCAAGTGATTGGAATTGATATTGCATGCGGATGATATATGTGCATCGTAAGGGCTTTAGTATTTGCATACTATGGTTTGATTGGCTTAGGGAGAGTTTAAGGGATGACTCTTCGATTTGTTCTAGGGTGGCATGAATAATCGTCTAAGTAATAACCTGAGGCTGTTGAGTAGAAGGTACGCTTAGTAGATGGATTATCATCCTTGTGCGATGAGAAGGTTTGGACTTGAGGAAAACATGAGCTTTGTTTGCTAGTGATTGGATATTGTTAAGTGTTGCTATGTGATTCTTTCTTTGGTTGCTTGTTTTGGAAATTCGAGGACGAAATATTCTACGTGGGGGAGAATGTAACGAACCGGAATTTCGGACACTCCATATTTAAGTATCTGAATTATTTAAATATTTGACTCTTGAATTAAATGTTGTTAAAGTGGTTAAATAAGCATTTTAACCCCCTTTCAAATTATAACTAATGATGGTAAACTTGTTTCGGAAAAATGTTTACAAAAATATATACTTTGGAAAAATATCGATAATATGACTGAAAACTGTTTTATCGATAAACAGCTATTTTCTCAATGGAAGTTGTACAAATTTTTTACATTTTTCTAAGTAATTATTATGTACATAATTAGAAACTAAAAATATTTTCAAGTTTATGGCTAACTAAATAGGAATATGAGCAAATAAGGAAAATGAGCAAAAATGGAAATAATTAACTTTTAAGCTAATATCTAATGAACACATTAGCCACTAGTTAAACACTCTCCTTTTCGTACAAGCGTGGAAGCTTCAAAAAGCTTCCTGTAGGAAAATAGATATTATGGTAAGGGTATAATAGTAATTAGCCTAAAGGAGAAGTGACATAAAGTAAAAGTAAGCATAAATGGAAATGTTTAAGTGCTAAGCAAATGATAAAGTAGATGTGATGAGAGGTAAGCCTTCCAAGGGGGGTGAGAGTAAGCTTATGCATCACCACTTGAAGCCTATAAATAGAGTGGGAGGGGTTCACTTGATAATCACAAATAAATTTCTAAGCTTGAAATGGAGTAGGAGGGTTAAAAATGGCGGAAGTGCTTAAGCACTAATCCACTAATTACTCTCTAATTTTTTCAAAACTTAACCAAATCTCTAATCTCTTTTAAACTATGGATTTGGGCCTAAGATATCATGGGAGGTAGCAAGTAAGAAGTGATAGGAGGTGAGATAAAGCGGGGGTTCTTGGATGGGCCGTGATCATGGAGGAGGAGGAAGGCAGCTTTGGTTTGGAAGTGCTAAAGGTTGGACCTTTAGGCTTGTGTTGATGGAAGAAGGTGGTTCTTTGGTTCTTGTGGCTTTGTGCTTGGGTTAGGAATTGATATAGGTGAGTCATCTCACTATCTCTTAAGTATATATTGTGTGTATATATGTTGTGTTTAAAGTATAATAATTAAAGTGTCATTAGCTAAGTAAAGTTATAAACTTTGGACCCCTCTGGCTTTTGAAAGAAAATGATAACTTTATATTGTATAACATCACTTCTACTACCCTCTTAAACATGTGGCATGGCCTTGACTTGATGTTTAAATGGTTGTTAAACTTGTGTGTTAAATTGAAGAAAGTATGAAAGTGTTTGAAACAAGAATAGTCATTATAATTGCACTTCGTAATCCCTTGTTTTCAGAACTTTTATAAATAAATAAAAAGGTACTCTTATGGATTTCTTTCCATGGTTTTTAAGTACTCTAATGTTAGTACTTACTATAAAAATTTCAAGCCTTAAATCATTTGTTTAGATGGTTAAAACTTGTCGCAAAGATGGTGCTTTTCAATGTTGTTTTAGCAAGGACTTTTAACGGCAATTATAAATGTTGAGTCGCTTATGGTTTTAAATGTTTAAAATGCGATGTTTTAGCTTGTTATTCATTATTTAAATGGTTTCTAAATTCTTCTCTTTATAAAATAGTTCTATGGAAGTTATTATAAATTATGTTTGAGTGCGAAAAAAAAGAATAGAAGTTTAAATATAGTCTTAATGTTTATTTACGAATTTTGGAAGTAAAGTGCTGCAAATGTAAAACATGTTTTAAACCAAACTTCTAAATTAGTGATTTTCAAGTAATAATTTACATAGAAATTTAAACGTATTTACAAGTTTTTCTAAAGTATTATTTTATATATAAGTTTTGGGAAAGGTGATTGACTAGGCTTAACACTCCAACGAGTAAACTTGTATGTTTGTAAGATTCAAGAATGAGGTGTCTAGCTAAGGCTTAGAGCAACCAGTGCCCAAACTTACCGGGCTTCACCTTTAAACTAGGAACGATATAAGCTGAAATGTCGGAAACGTGTTAATCTTGTTGTTAACTTACTTGTTTAAAAAAGTAATTAACTTTACTTAACGCTAAAAGCCGACGGAGTATGTTTATCTATTTCTTAGAGTTAAAGATTGATGTCGAGTAAGGATGAAGCAGTAGAGCTCTAACCTATCGGGCTTCCCTCTTGAACGAGGAATAGTTAAGTCGGGAATGTCGAAAACGAGTTAAGTATACGAACATTGATTTGTATAAGTTATGGTTTTTGACTAGATAATCGATTAGTCGATTATCGATCTTAACCGAATACGAACATAGACCTTTAAAACAAAGGATTGTAAAGATAGCAACAAGTAGGAAAATGATTTGGGTTTGTTGTGACAATGTGTTAATTGCATTCGTCTTTAACCCTTTTCAATTATACTTATGAATGTAAATAGATCTTTAAGAGAATGTTTTAAAGATAAGCATAAGAAAAATGTCTTTGGGTTTGCTGTGACGTTGTTTAAGTAGCATTAGTCTTAAACCTTTTAAGTGGATTTGTGAAAGTACTTAGATCCTTAAAATGGATATTTTTAAGGAAGTATTAAAGTAGGAAATCTTGTAATGATTTGTGAATATACTTATACCATTTGAGATAAGTATATGAATACTTTTTGAAGTATTGAAAGAGTACAAATGAATAGTAGAAATTGATAAATAATGTTTTATCAGATAAAAGAAGTTTTACTAATAAAAGAGGTTTTAATTAATAAAAGATTAATTAAACAAAAAGGGGACTAGAAGTCGCTTACGTGACTTGATCCTACTTTGTGTGACTAGATCCTGCTTTGTTTGTTTCCTCGTTTATGGAAAACGTTTATTCATGTACTTAGCACTAAAAACCAATGAAGTAGGCTTGTCTATCCATGGGAATTAAGACAGATGTTCGTGTAAGGATATGAGTAATGGAGCTCTAACCTACCGACTTCACTCTTGATCGAGGGATAGTGTGAGAGGAAAACATCGAAATCGTGATAAGTATACGAGACTTGGTTTTCTTATGCGATCATTCTCATTACCATTGAATGACCAAATTTGTCGATTCAGTCTTGGAGATACTGGGATTGGTAAGTGTTTTACTTGCCGAAAACCACTTCAAGGTTGAGATACATGTTCTATCTATTGGAAGTGGATTTGTTCAAGATATGGGAATCTACATGGTGATTCGAGATCTATTTAAGATGCTTGAACACGTAGTTGTTCATAATCTATTCAGGATATGGGAATCCATGTGTGATTCCGAGATCTATTAAGACACTGGAATCCATGTGTGGTTTCGAGATTTGTTCAAGATGTGGGATCTAATTTGGGATTCGTGTTCTGTTCGAGGGATGAAGACTCATGTGAAAGATGCTAAACGTAACCTTGACATCGCAAATGGAAGAAAACAGAGTAGGAGCATAGCTTGGGGTTTTGCTAACCCACGACAGGGTCTTATCACTCAAGATTTAGAGTATGCTTATCGATGTTGCGCGCGGGAGTGATGGTATTCTGGATCACGTATTTAGACGTGGACCAGTTTTGTTTAACTTATGGTATATTCTATCTAGAGATATACGACATCCGGAGGTAGTTTCTGAGCCTTAGCAGGAGATTGGATTTTAGCTTGACCGAAGGCATCTCCATGGAAAATCCATTATACGAACGTTCCTTATCGATTTTGATTTTACCCTCTAATATGCTGTTGAATGTAACCAATGTAACCATTCCAGCTATGTTATAATATTTATATTCTACACTGTAGACATTATCTATTATATTACCTTATGTACTTATTAGATGGTGGTTCTTTTGAGGGGATAACTATTATGGCATTCCATGTGGTCTCAAAAGCACTATTATATGCTAGCTACATATTCCTTGAGTTTCTTATACCAGACTTATGTCTGACGCTTGGTTTTTGTTTCTTCTAAATTCCTCGCATGCTCTTTTGAGTAGTTTGAGAAAGGCATGTTTTCATTGATGTTCCTTGGAACTTGAGAAGGTGAGCTGGATGTTTCACCTACCATAGTATTCTTATTTCCGCTACATTACTACATTGTACATATCAGTATTTGTGAGGACAGATTGTTATAACTGTTCAAATTGATGATGGTGCTTAGGTTTTGTAACTCCAAGATTTCTATATCGAAGTAACCCTTTGTACCGTTTCTTTGATATTATATGTTATCGTTCCATTATGAGATTCTGATATTATGTTCCTCTTTCTTATATTATTTCTTTTTTTTATTTTACCTTAACAATTCGTCCTTCTGGCACTTGGATGCTCAACACATGAATATCGTAGATGTATTAGTGTCGACATTCGAGGATCGAGAGGGCGGTGGTTCCACCTCCTAACTCCCCTACATCGCCGCGAACGAGGACAAATAAATTAGCACCATTCATTTTAATCATGCCTCCACTATAGTTGGATTTTGCCGTCGCTCCACCTTTAATCGCAAGCACTCCTCACCACCGACCTACGCCCCAAGCCACGTCGCCTAGATCGCCCATCGTGAGCCCTAAACGAGATTTCATTCATCTAGGAACTACTGTTTCTACACGTCGAGTTGGCTCGATCCAACCGTAGCTTCACTTCGTCGCCCTCTACACTTCTCCAGTTAAGGTCGAGGCCTAAAAATGCCTCTTGCGGCTTTGATCAATATCAATCGTTGGATGAAGGGGGAGTTTAAATTTTAAAAAAAAAAATCCAATCCCTCTTTGGTTAGACGTGATGATATAGTGGGAGGGGTATGGTGAAGACGTGGGGAAAAGCATGGGTTATGAACAGTGAGGCATGGTGATAGGGTATGGGCTTAGTATATATATATTATATTTGAGATATCCTATTGTGCAACCTAAAATTCAAACTCCAATCAAGGCGGGCCATCTGGCTTTCTATACTAATACCCCTATTCCAAACATAATGGACTTGGTTTCGAGACCTAATTCGGTCATATACAGAAGATAGCTTTTCAAACCCAGTTATATTATATTAATTCCTTTAATTAATTTCTACGCGTTTCAACCTCGCACGACCACACGATACGTCCAATCGCCATGAAATTCGACGACACACAAAAACTCACTATTACGGATCCAATAAAACATGTTTCGTTGAAATCCAAGACATTGTCCCGGAAGGCAATTTTCACACGTTGATTAAAATGATTATTATAAAACAAGTTTAATCGCTTTTAAATTCAAATTCAAAAGTTCACTGTCTTCATTCTTATTCAAATAAAATTTGAATCAACTTTTCAAAATCATTTTTTTCACATAAAATTCAAGATTTAATTATTTAAACAATTTCAAATATTCACATAACCATTATATTTGAAATTCAAGTTATTTAACTTATAAAATTAACTTTTCAATATTTAAAATCAATTCAATATTCCGATTTCGAATGACTAAAATTTTGGATCGTTATAGATAATGGACGAGAAAATGGCATTTCTAAATGGTGATTTAGTAGAAACCATTTACCTGTCGGAACCAAGGGTTTCGAGGTCAAGCGATGGAAAGGCATGTAGATTGTGGACGATATCGTGATTTATTATTGAACCAAGGACTTTATATATAGACTAATCGAGTTGAATATGTATGATATTGGAATTTGATCAAAAACCAAATTTCATAAGTCCTAAAATGAAGTAAGGTTGATGAAGAAAATTGGTGTAAGTAATTCTTACTTAAAGGCACGACCTGAATTTGTAAAATTGGATTTTATCGATGAGATTTGTAGGGATGAATTAAATCAAACTGTCACAACACTAGCTAAAGTTATATGTGAACATTAGTATTTAAATTATTCAAATATTAATTGCTGGCTAAATTCATACTTGTGAGTCGCACAACTGAATATATTTAGTCTTTGAAACATCGCTTGATTTAATTGATTTATAATAGTTCTGAATTAATCAAATTAACTAGTATTTTTCACTACAGGAAAACCTAATTTCAGCAGCACCTATTGCTAGCGTTTCATTCAAAAATGCTGCCAATAAAAGCTTGAGTCGTCAAATTCTGTCTCCTTAATGATACTAAAATGTTTCGCCCACCCCGCCTATATTTTGTCGAAAGAAATGTGTGTTATGCAAACCCTTCATCATTTCCCTTCTTTTCCTTTTCGTGCAATTCTCAGGAAAAAAAATCTAGGTTTACAAACTTCCTCTCCACCACTCACGAATTCATCGTCACGTCGGCGATCTTACCACGGCGGCGACTACACTCATGATCAACTCACATCAATCCGCTCTAATCCCTTCATTTCTGTCAGGTATCTATCGATTTCAATTTGTCGATTCCTAAATTTTTAATTTTGCCTGTTTTATCGATGTTAATTATAAATTGCTTAATAAGATCTTTACATGAATTTTGATTGTTATAAGACATTCACACAAAATTAATTAATGGTATGATGAAGTGAAAATCATATAAAAACAACATTGAAGGCACTGAAATAACAAAAATAGATGTGAAGAAGCCACAAGAGCAGCTTGAAGTTGTTCAAATATATTTTTGATGATATATAGTCATAACAAATTTTATGTGTGCAATTGTTGTAAGTGTTGGCTATCTATTAGGTGATTGCTCAGCATGCTTGCTGCTCATTGAAACATTATGCTTATGCTTAAGTACTGGTGTTGCTAGACCTTGATTAACAAAGTCAAATGATATCAGTATAGTTATGCATATGCACTATCTTGTAATTATAGGTGACTTTTTCTAAACTTAATGGTATGCTTATGATTATATTTATGCTTATGCACTATCTTGTAATTACAGGTGCCAGTTTGATAAAAAATTAGACATCGACCATCATTATACACCATTTAGAGAATCATTGCTACTATGAAACAATTTGAGTTAAGGGAGATTTTGATTTGTAGTATGATGTAGTAACGTTTTTATCGTGATTTAGACTCAGTAGTAGTTGTTGGGTATTTTGTCTATCATTAATTTAAATAGTAAGCAAACTTTCAAATAATAAGTCTACATTGCAACTCCAAAAGCTATGATAATAGTTTTTTTTCCTTTGCTTTACTTTTCCCCATTGGTTCCCTCTTTTGCTTTATGTTACCATGAGCTTGACTTAGGTATTTAATCTTAATAGTAGAAATATATTTATAACTACAAAGTTTTGTATGTAGGGCGTTGAGTTGGAAGATGCTAGTCATTTTATCACATCTAAGGCTAAAAAATGCAAAAGAAGCCAACCAAGTCCAAGTATGATTGTCTGTTAATAATTAGTGCATATTTATTCTTTTTCTCCTCCTTTACTTTCAGCACTTGGTCCTTGACATGCCATGCTGATATTCTTTTCATGGTTATATAAACATTTACTTAATATTAGTTTATTATTTATCATGCATTACACTTACTTTTCCTTTAACTCATCAACAATATATTAATGTGTTCATCTCAAACTTCAAAAAAATAAAAACATGTTTTTACAATAAATTATTACAAGTGGAACTATCATATTAGAAATATATTACGACAATCATAGCTTTGTGTTATAGATTAGTCCTGCAGTAATATATTATATATGTACACATATAAATTACTATAAAACATATAATGTTCCCAAGATAATGTAGGACTTATTGCAGTTTTGAGTAGCGGGGATGCGGTTATGCCCTTTAATACCAGGGGCATGTTTAGGGCTGTTGCTTCCAAGATGGCATGTTGAAGTTTCTATTTGGTGATATAAACTATAAAAGTAGGGACTGGATTTAGTTATGATTTTTTTGAATGCTTGTTTATGAATTGTAAACACGGAACATCTGAATTTAGATTTGTAGAGGAGGAAATTGATGATTGTATGTTATGTATTTGTAATAAAAAATTTCTACACTGAAGTACCGGGGGTAATACTTATGTTGTTTTGATGTGAATTGCGCCATTGTTCGTAATTTTATATTTATACACAATAAATGCTTGACTTTTTACCTTTATTTATCAAGGGTATAAGTAATTCAACAAGTCAGTAAAAGAACTAATTGGTTGCCTTCAAAAAATTGATGGTGGTAACTAACCTGAAGTATCATGTAATTCATTCATGCATTGTACATATACAATCATATACCATGGTTTCAACAATTATAACTAGTAAAATTAATTATGCGACTGTGCCACATGTTCATCGTCAATGCTGGCTAAGAATTCAGATTGTTGTCGAATATAGTAAAGAGTTTCCTTGACCTAAAAACCCCAGCAAAGATCAATGTAAGCATGTACCCATTACGTAAAAGTATCCATTGCATTCTTGATATAGAAAGTACAACCATATCCAAACTTCAAAGTCATTGCATTTGCCATGACGAAAATTTCTTGATTCAAATACAAAGTCATGCATTTATAACTACCATCATTTATTAATGATACTCAAGTCCTTCAAGTTCTTGGGAGCAAGTATCAGAGCAGACACCTTGAAGTTATCCATGCTAGGTTGGCTTTCAAGCTGAATATTTTGATGTCTTCAGAAACCTTTTTTTGAAGAATTCGTAATTTACTGCAATTAACAAATAGTTGTACAAATGACATGTGGGATACAATACATCATTACAACAATTTCCAATACCATGAACATCAGATAGAAGGAAAAACAAAAACAGAAATAAAAAAGAAGATGAAAATGCTTCGGCAAAGACGAATCAAAGGAGATAAAGAGCCTCCACACCCTGAAGAGTTAGAGGAAGACAAGAAGGTACTATTTCTTCATATATTTTAAACAAATTTCGTTATTTCAGTTTTATATTAAATTTTGTTTGAAAAAGTTATTGAAAAGTAATTATGGTTATGTTTCATCAGTATAATCATGATTTTGATGCTTGGTGGATTTGGCTCAACTTTAAATCGATGCTAATTACAATATTGTTCATTTAATTTTTGGAGTAACCTTCTTTCAGTACAATAACTTTTCCATTTCTTCCTTATTTATTCATAAACTCAACATATGACTTAATCTATTATGCCTGAAGTAATTTTTATGACATAAAATCTGTATGCACTCTAACCTGATAATAACAAAAGAAAGTGCATAAAATCCTCCTGCACTACTGTAAAAACTGTTTTAAAATTCCCAAAAGTTATAAGGTTTCAAATACAATCTACAAACATACACAAAATAAGAAACTAATACATGTTTACTATTTCAAATTTGAGTCACGTGCCCAATTTGTTTAGCAAATACAGTATAAATCAGACCAAAATTTTTTCATTCTACCGTAGATGATAGTTCATTAACATATCATGCTACTAAATCTATTTGTTTATATATCATGTTACTAAAATGGTATTTTTATGCTGTTGAGGTAATTAGGATATCATGAAGAAATACCAAGTACAATGTACTTCACATTCGCTTCATGAAAGTTTTACATTGGAAGTTAAAGTTCAGTTAAGCTTCACTGGGAACAGATCAATGACTATGATGATGAATGCTTAGATATGTACTAATGGATGTAATTTGAAACACACATCAATCAGGTACATTCATTTCCCGACATGTTTTAACTGTCCTCATTTTTTAATTATAGTCAGAATTTAATTCCAAGTAATATTATTAGGAATTCTATTTTTTTCCCTGTCCTCATTTATTGCATGATCCAAAATTGATTATAATTAGAATTCCGATTTACATTATATTAAATTATAACTCTGTCCTTTTATATAACTAGCACGTTTGGAAATACATTACTATAAACTATATCATTTAAATTATTTTGCTTTGCATAAGACGTTAATAATTGAGCTTTGAATAGTATAATATTTAGAAATGAACAGAATCCATTTGTTAAATTATGAGATGTCAGCTTAGTGGAAAAATCTGTAAAAGATTATATTAGTCGGTATGCTAGCATCATTCTTTTCTGTATATGAGCTGCTTCGTTGCTTTGTCTGAACCTTAGCCGGCACTGTCTATCTGATGATGGATGCAAAAAACTGGCTTTTGAGTTATCATATTTCATTCGTTTTCATCTCATTTCTAATTTTAATGGTTCCTCCTTATCCCTGCTTTATTTTCATACCATTACATGTAACCTTTTCTCTCAAATATTTTAAACAACGAATTTGGACACAATCCTCATTATACTGTTCATAAGTATTGTATTACGAATAGTAACAAATTGTTGTATACTTTTTGTGGCTACTATCACTAACAAAACCAATATATGAATACGTTAATCAAAATAAAATGATTAACATTATCTCAAGTTCATATTTTTTGTCTTCGTTTGTTTTTGCTTGTAGTCCATTACCTATACTGATGCATCACAAGTTATTTGTTATCCATTTTCAAATATTATTAACCATTATCAAAATAAAAAGAATCGTTTTATTTTGAGTTTATTATTGTTTTAGTCTTTATCTGTTTTTGCCTGTAGTCAATTATGTTTGTACTGAGCCACACTCCACATTGCAACGAGCTCCCGTTTGCGCTTTAGTCCATTATTAAGTTTTGCAAGTGCTCTGTCCTGAAGTACATCAGCTATTGCAAGCCTACAACACCCATTGCCTACCTGCTCTGCACTTTGGAATCCACATCTATCCTGAAGTACATGATCTCTTACTGCATGAATTGCTTTAAGATCTCAATTTGAGCACTCCGAACTGCCTCAAGGTTCAGGTAATATATTCCTATTTTTTTTATATTCGTAATCAAAACTTCTAGGTTCATTGTAATGTGTGCAAAAGGCTGCTAGGAAAGTGGGTGCTATGGATCCCTCTTTGTATATAGGACATATAATATAATTAACATTTCTCTTAAGATAATTGCTCTTTTAGTGTTATTTTATATTACATTTTCAGAAAAAATAATAATTATCACTTAAATGCTTAATGTCATGTCCAATTCAGGTAAGTTCTTTAAAAGTGAAAAAAAAGATGCGTGTTGTGCTTTTTGCCCAATAAATTTAAAATAAAAGGTTTTATTGTATACTTGTGATTATTTGTTTGCTATGGTTCATTTGATTTCTAATGTTGTTTTTCACCTATAAAATAGGATTACAAATTTGAAAATTATAAACAGTTTCTATGATTATTGTATATATGTGTTTTTAGCTTCATTAAGCATGACGATGTCACTTTGTCTTTTGTTTAAAGTAAGTGAGATCAAAATAGACTTTGACAACAATGAGATCTACACTAGACCTTTGAAAGAAATAAGAAAAAAAAACTCTTTCCCCCAGCTTAATCGATGTGATGGAGATGGTTAAGTTGAAGAAATAGATATGTTGTGCAAGTGCATAGTTTTACTGGTGTAGAATTATGGTAAATTTAGTTCTATTTTTTGCTTTAAAATAGTAGTAGCTGTTTAATCTAGCATGTCTCAGATTCTTTAAAATACTATCTGAGGCAAGTCAGGGTAAGTCCTAAAATTTTAAATGATCAGATAGGTCCTCGTCCTTTTTTCACAGGGCCTGATTCGAGTATTTAGACAAGTTATACAACTCTGAAGGCCCATGATTTATAAAATTTTGGCAAATTAATTTTTTTGCTCTTTCTCAGCTTCGATACTATATTATTTGTCGTATTGCATTAAATTTTACCTTTGTTTCTAAACCATGCTAATGCGATGCATATAAAAATAGAACAATTTTTGTTAATATGTGTTAATATAGAATATCGAGTTATAGATTACATGATTTTCATATATACATATATATATATACATACATATATACATATATATATATATATTGTTGATTGTTAAACTCGTTTGCAGGTAATTAGCTATTTCGAAGCGAAGACTGTCGACAACAAAGAACTATTGGTAATCAAGCAACGAACATGAATTTAATTGTTATATATGTTGTCGTATTTTGTTAGTACCATTTGTGGAAACTTGTCCGTGAATGCTTGTAGTATGTGACTTATTTTGTTGAAAAACTACTATCGAATTGATTATGGATATTATATTTGATTGTGAGATTAGCATGTTTTTGCAATTATTTGAATATGATGATCATATGATTGATTGTTTGTATATGCTAATTATGTGATTTAATTGTTTGTTTGAATATATGAAAATTATGCGATTGATCGTTCATTTTAATATGAATAGTATATAAGCGATTGTTGGAAATGGTATCAACCATCAACCGTAAAAAGCATATAAACAAAAAATGCAACCAAAAAATGAAGTCTTATGGTAGCGTTTTTTTAACCCTACAGAAAAAACCTATAGCTGCATTTAAAAGTGACTTTTGGTAGCGTTTTTTAAATCCTACAAAAAATACCTATAGTTGCATTTAAAAGTGACTTTTGGTAGCGTTTACTACAACGCAACAAAAAGTTTTAGACTTTTAGTTGCATGTCGTATAGCAGCGTTCTCTAAAACGCTACCATAAGTTATGGTAGCGTTTTTTCAACGCTACCGAAAGTCTTTTCTGGTGTAGTGTTTGAAATATTAATTATTATTGTATTTATTGTGTTGGTATATGTATAGTGAAATGGAGTTGCCTTTGGAAATGTTTGGAGTGTGTTAGCACCAAAATTGGTCACTAACCTCGTTGAGAAAGATTGTGAAGAGATATAAATGATGAAGATAAATTAAACAAAGAAGAATATGTTAATTCAAATGCAGAAAGTAAGAATACCGGATTTATAGTGGTTCAACGTAATTGCCTACGTCCACTTTGAGGTTAAACTTTATTGATCTTCTTAATGATTGATTACAAATACAATTCGTAGATCAAATGCTTGAATGGAGTTGCTAAGTAAAGAAGATGAGTCTGAAAAAATGGCAGAGTCTCCCCAGTGTTCTCGAAAAAGATCCCCCTTCACTGTGCCCCTGCCCCTCTATTTATAGACAAAGATGGGTTGGACTTCCCAGGTGGGCTCGGCAGCCGAACATCTTGGCCTAAATATAGTGGTCGCGAACCAAATAGGCCGATCACTTGGATGCCAAACAAAATAGGCCAATCACTTGGATGCCGAATCACCCTCTCTATACCGAACGATACGCTTGTTGCATGGGAAGAGTGGAACGAATATCAGTCGAAGCCGAACGTGCCTCTGGCCGAACGAAGCGCTTGACCGAACGTTGTCTCTGGCCGAACGTTGGTGCTGGCCGAACAATGTCCCTGGCCGAACGATGCTTTAGCCGAACGATGCTTCTGGCCGAACGATGTTTCTTGGCCGAACGAGAGTTATGGCCGGACATTGCCTTTAGCCGAGTAGTGCCTTTGATCGAATGATGGTTCTGGCCGAATAATACAGCCATGCCGAGCAGTTGTACATGCCGAATGTCTTCCGATGCCGAGCGCTTACAGACGCCGAGTGCTACTGAATGCCGAGTAGTCCTGGATGCCGAGTACTCCTAGACGTCGAGTGCTACCGAATGCCGAGTAGTCCTGGAAGCCGAGTACTCCTGAACGCCGAGTGCTACTGAATGCCAAATACTCCTGGAAGCCGAGTACTCCTGAACGCCGAGTGCTACTGAATGCCGAATACTCCTGGATGCCAAGTACTATTGGATGCCGAGTACGTGCCAATGCCGAGTACTTAGTTGCCTGGTCAAATCTCCAGGAAACACTTGCCCCCCAAAGTGTATTACGTGACTGAACATGATGCGCTTTGAATTACGTATCCTCCATGTTTTGTTTCAAATCCTTGATTAACTTCGAATGGAGATGCCCTTTTGAGAATACCAGTGGTTGTGTTGTGCGCATGATATGGGATAAATGCCGAACAATACGTTCGAAGCCGAACGTTCCCTATGCGCCGAACAATTCTACGTTTTGAAGCCAACGATACAACTTTGACCGGTTCTACCGGGTATAGCCCCTTCGACTTCAACTTTTTCCCTATAAAACCAGGTTCTTCCCCTCTTCTCTCCTTTACTCTTTTACCTCTATCACTCCATAAAGATTTTCAATTCTCGCCAGTTGACCAGACTTAAAACCTAACTACTCCTTCGTAAGCTCCAATCTGCAAACTAGGTATTATTCCTTGTACGATCCAAATAGTTTCAAACGAGACGGCCGAGTGTGTCATGTAGAAAACTTTCGAGTAGGTCATCTTTTATTGCTGAACGATGGTGCAAGGCGAGGAGGGATGATTAGGAGTGTTCGCACATAAGACCATTGGACTTAGCTTCTTCTTGTCGAACCGAAGTTAAAGGAGAAGAAAGAAGAATGAAAGTGTTGGAGGTGGTAAGGGTGTTGAACGGCATAGCTCTGGTTCGGCGTATGTTGTCATGCACCGGACGGTGAAATGGAGGGCTACCGAACAGTATTTTAGCCGAACAAACCAAGGCCGAACACTTATTCAAATGCCGAATAACAATTTAGCCGAACAAAACCAAGGCCGAACACTTCTTAAATGCCGAACAGTATTTTAACCGAACAAAACCAATGCCGAACACTTATTCATATGCCGAACAATCATAAACGCCGAATAACACTTAGGCCGAACACCACATAAATGTCGAACAGTATTTTAGCCGAACAGAACAAATGCTGAACCAGACTTAAGCTGAGCAGACATAAATGCCGAACTACACTTAGGCCGAACGATTCAAATGCCGACCAATTGTAAATGCCGAACAGCATAAATGCCGAACCATTCTAAGGCCGATCAATACAAATCCTGAACTACACTTAACAAAACAGGGACAAGGACCCGGGCATGCTAGCATATGAGACTGACTTGGATCATTAACTCCCTGGTTTTTACAGACATAAATCTGAACTTGGATTAACACATGTTTTCTGAACCTGGAACAGTAATCACCACAAGGCGGGCTTTTTGAGACGGTCAGCGATGACGGTCTTCGAAGACGACGATTCGAAACTCGTTTTCGTATCTTTGTAATCTCTAGATTCTCATTGCTAATACACGATTGCTTGCATTAGTTTACACACCACGTGGGGGGAATATTCGTATTGTTAATTCTAACATTCAACGTTTTTCAAGTATAGTTTTCACAGGCACTTAAACAGATTCATTATTTATTGGGGATGTCTAAAAAGTCTAGCTCCACCACTATATCTGATAGACCTGCGCCGTCATCAAGGCAAGAAGCCGCTGATACATCAAATCCGTCGACTTCCTCTGCCCATAACTTAGCTCCTGATGCCCTGGAGGCAACAATTCTCTTAGACAATCCGATCGACTCACAGACTTCGAAGATTAATGAAGTCGCACTTCGGCGAATATGCTCCATCCATGGGATTCCTTTCGCCGATGTGTTAGTCCCGTCGCGACACGATCGTCCTCACCTGCCCCCAGTCGGATATACCACCTGCAACAAGTTCATGTGCTGGATGGGAGCGTGCCTCCATTCAATTTATTCTTTCGGGACGTGTTGAAGTATATAGACATTGCCCCATCGCAGCTGCATCCAAATGGTCACACGTTTCTATATGGGACCTACCTACTCTTCATGGCCGTCTTCTCTAGACCTCCAACTTCTGGCAACATCAGATACATTTATATGATCAAGAAACGGAAAGATAGCCCTTCCTTCATGTTCCTCGAGCCGTACCATAAATGCCAAATCTTGACCGGAGCATGTAGCAAATTCGCCCTGTACAAACAAGAATGGTTCTATGTGCGTTGCCCTCCTGGTTTTGCGAGGAGATGGGTCGAAGGCAGTAAGTCTCTTTGCTGAGTCATCATTCGTGTTTAACTGGAGTTATGCTTTTCCTAACTCCTCGTTTCATCTTTTCAGGTATTAACCCGCGCCCGGAGGGCCGAGGATATTCTGAGGCCGTTGAAGCCATTAGAGCTCTTCCTGTCGAGGAACGGGACATCTGAACCATCATTTCAAATGAATCATTGTCAAGGTTCGGCTTGCTAGCCCCTGGTCGTCGGATTAGCCTTCCGGAGGGCGTTTCCATTCCCAAGCCAACATCCGGTAAAGGGAAAAAACAAGCTGGATCGTCATCACGCCACACTCTCGATGCGCACGAAGAGGGTGAGCACAAGGAGGATGAAGCTCCTGAGACTCAAGGCGAGAATGTGGGTCCCGCTTGGAATTCGGCGGTCGAAGTACACGATATTGAAACGTCATCCTCCCCTTTGAAGGGAAAGAAGAAGTTAAAATACAAGATACGGAAGGAGAAAGTTGGCGGAACTTCAAAAGTTACGCTCATCCCGCCAGAGAAAGAGGCTTCCTCACAGCATATGGAAAGTTCTTTAAGGGGTCTGTCGAATCTTTCCATCCCCGATGATATACTTAATTATGGTTTTGACGATCTTGAAGCCCTCAAGTTTTCTTCGCCCGCTAGAGGCAATGCGGGAGTTCAACTCCCAGCCCAGGGAGACAATACTCGGATCAGTAAAGATAAAAGAACCGGTCCGTCGGGGGAAACACTAGGACACACACGCACATACGCATTCCATCATACACTTCAAGTTTTTTCTTATTTCCCGGATCTTTCTTAACTCGTTGTTATCTTTATTCTTTGTAGGTGACATGGGGCGCTCCCACGGACTCGATCGCCTTCACGGCTCTTCCATATTTCATCATCCCGGATGGGATTCAGGTTCGGGCAAACGCAGGGACAGAGATGATTACAAAGATCGAGACAACCGTCCCCGCGATTCGTCTTATCGTAAGAAGGCATATTCCCAATCTTCACAGTCCCGCGATCCTCTTCCTCCAACTGAGCTGGATAGAGAGAAGCCTTCACAGAAGGGGTCCCAACCCGATGTTTCCCGAGAACAACATTCCGGTTCGTCGAGTACCAGGCAAACTCGGGAGCATTGAAAAAGAGCGGAACTTTCAAAGCCTCCTCCCCCTACTCCCGCGGTTGACCCAACTGTAGCAGAGAAGATGGTCGATCTTAAGGCCAAATTCCCAAAAATTTGTTTTGATGGTCTGAAATTCCTCCCAGCTATTCATCATATCCCTGGGCACGTGAAGCAGAGTGCTATTGCCTGTAACAACGACGTCTATGTTCAACATGACGCGTTTGTACACTTGGTTGAAAAGATCTCGGAGGTGTCTGTTGAGCGACAATATGAAATTGATCGTCTGAAACTGGAGGCTGGCTGTGACAAGAACATCATCAAGCATCAAGACGAAGAGCTCGCTTCGTATAAGTCGAAGCTTGAAGTCTCTAAGCAAAGTGCAAAAGATACTGCTGAGGCAGTCACTCGTTTAGAGATGGCCCACAAGAAGGAACTCGATGAAGCAGTCCAGCGCAGCGGTGCCCTTGCCTTAGAAAAAGATTCTATCCAAAAAGAAAGGGACGCGCTTGCCATACAAGTCAAAGAGTTGAAAGAATTACTCTCCAAGGAGAAAGAGGATAAAGTAGATGCTCAAGAAGAGTCACAACGATATTGTGATGAAATCATCGCTACTCGGCTCTTGAAAACGAAGCTCGAAGACGAACTTGCTGGAGTTGAAAAAATGAAAGACGAAGCCCGTGAGGAGGGCAAAAGAAAATTTGCGGAGGAGATTGATTCTCGCCTCGAGGCGGCCGTAGAGGCCGGCAGGGAAGAGGTCAAGTGCATGTTTGACCCGTTGATTGCTGAATATGGCGCCCGCGTCCTTATGCATCGTGACTTGACATTCTTGGGCGAGGGCTATCTCGAATCCCTAGCTGAGGCCTGGGAAACTCTAGTGAAGATTAGGAAAATCGAGTCGGGCTCTGAAGAAGTCGACGAGGATGCTCTGGTAAAGGAATTTCTTAGAGGAAATGAGCCAGCGAACTTATCTGCAGCTTTGGCTCTTTATAGCAAAGGCTCTCCCCTACCAGAAGAGAAAAATGATGAAGCCGGTCCATCTGGGGCTAAGACTATAGCTCCTCATGCTGCTGCTCCTCCTACTGTTCAATCGGCTGGCCGGCCGACACTCGACCCATTCGAGCAGCATGCCGGCTACGATCCTGAAGATCCCGGGCTTGGTGTTCATGTGCTATCCCCTATTCTAGAGGGTGAAACTCCACGCGCAACTGATAGCCAGCCAGAACCGGTAGGAAATTCTTCTTTTAGAAGCTAAACGATCCGTCACTTTCTAGTAGCGGTTATTCGTCCTAATGTTCATTCTTTATGTTTTCATGCAGGCTGCTCTGATGCTGAGCCAACTCCAAGGAGCGATGACACCAAGGAGGAGGCAGAGAAAACAAGCGATGTTGCTCATGCGGGAGCAACTCCTGGCCC
Source organism: Allium fistulosum (assembly GCA_030737815.1). Lineage (NCBI taxonomy): Eukaryota > Viridiplantae > Streptophyta > Magnoliopsida > Asparagales > Amaryllidaceae > Allium > Allium fistulosum. Next base: position 1,354,689,221 of record CM060902.1, on the reverse strand, counting down.
TGACGCTCAAGTGATCGGGGCGCTAGATGATGATAAGCTTGACACCTCATCTCCCGCCGAAGGGAGTGATGAAATCGAAATCACTGGCGCCTCTGAACATACCTCGAAGATGAACATGAAAGAGCGTCTCGCCGAAGAGGAGAAAAAGAAAGTCGAGATTAAAGTCGAGCCTGAAATTCTGGAACTCACCGACCCGCGGAATAGACCTTTGAAGATCATTCTCCCTGGCAAATTCAAACCGCTGAATGTTCCTTCTCCCCCTCCTGATTCCGCTTCTTTAGCAAGCAAGAAATCCAAGAAGAAGCGTGAGGGAGAGGAATCGTCGGAAAAAACAAAGGAAGACAAGAAGAAGAAACCAAAGAAATAGTCGCTAAACTCGTTCAACGAGATTGTGCTTAAGTCTCGTAACTACTTTCATCTTTTGTTTCCGAAGTTTATGTAGGTAGGTTTTTTACTCCAAGTTTTGGAGGAATAATTGTGTAACCTCATTTTGGACTATTAAATAAAGTTTAGTTCCTTAGTCGTTTAGATGATTCTTTTACTTTTTTAGCTTTCTGAATAACTACGGTCAAAACTCAAGCACTTATGAGTTGTATATTTCCCAGTACATTCCCGCGTTGTTCCATCATTCTTCGAAGTGGCATACTTCTTGTTCTACATTTCTTGAGTACTTAGAATTTTTTCTAAATTCGCGTTCCAGGGACTTATAGTAAGTTGACCCGTATTCAGGGGATTCGGAGATTGAGATTGTTAATACTCTAATCCGCGCTTCGGGGACTTAGAGTACTCCGATTCACACTCTGGGGACTCGGAGATTGAGATCGTTTATACTCTAGTCTGCGCTTTGGGGACTTAGAGTACTCCGGTCCGCACTCTGGGGACTCGGAGATTGAAATCGTTTATAATCTAGTCCACACTCCGGGGATTTAGAGTACTCCGGTCCGCGCTTAGGGGACTCGGAGATTGAAATCGTTTATACTCTAGTCCGCGCTCCGGGGACTTAGAGTACTCCGGTCCACGCTCAGGGGACTCAGAGATTGAAATCGTCTATACTCTAGTCCGCGCTCCGGGGACTTAGAGTACTCCGGTCCGCGCTCTGGGGACTCGGAGATTGAAATCGTCTATACTCTAGTCCGCGCTCCTGGGACTTAGAGAACTCCGGTCCACGCTCAGGGGACTCGGAGATTGAAATCGTTTATACTCTAGTCCGCGCTCCTGGGACTTAGAGTACTCCGGTCCGTGCTCATGGGACTTGGAGATTGAAATCGTTTATACTCTAGTCCGCACTCCGAGGACTTAGAGTACTCCGGTCCGGGCTCAGGGGACTCGGAGATTGAAATTGTTTATACTCTAGTCCACGCTCCGGGGACTTAGAGTACTCCGGTCCGCGCTCAGGGGACTCGGAGATTGAAATCGTTTATACTCTAGTCCGCGCTCCGGGGACTTAGAGTACTCCGGTCCGTGCTCAGGGGACTCGGAGATTGAAATCGTTTATACTCTAGTCCGCGCTCCGGAGACTTAGAGTACTCCGGTCCGCGCTCTGGGGACTCGGAGATTGAAATCGTTTATACGAGTTCATACATCGTACAGGATATTGTAGTTCTAGTAATTCATCACCTGACTATGAGATACAGAAACATTAGAAATTCATGGAAAATACGGCTTCAAGCCTTTATTAATGAAAAACAACTAAACTGCCTGATTACACGGCTAAAAAGAAACTAAGTTGCGACTAAACGAAAACATACAGGAAATAACTATGCCTAAAACAGGAAAGAAACATACTAAATGTAATAATGTCGCAAATGTTCACTGTTCCACGCTCGGGGGAGTGTCGCGCCATCAACGGTCGCTAGCTTGAATGTTCCCTCTCCAAGCTTCCGTTCAATGACGTATGGACCTTCCCAGTTGGGATTCATACGTGATGGTACCGGGAAAACACGTTTCAGAACGAGATCACCCACATCAAAAATCCTTGGGCGGACTCTGCCGTCGTAGTAACGCTTGGCTCGGTGCCTATGTGCTGCCGCCCTTAATTCGGCCTCTTCACGTTTTTCATCGATGCAGTCCGGCGATTCCAACAAGAGGTCCTGATTCGTCTTGGGATCATAATATGTCACTCGATGCGATGGAACTTCAAGTTCCACGGGTATAACGGCTTCCGAGCCGTATGCCAAGGCGAATGGATTGTGGCCGGTCGCGGACTTGTGGGTAGTTCTATAAGCCCATAATGCTGTCGGGAGCTCATCTACCCACTTGCCTTCGACTTTCTCCAAACGCTTCTTCAGTATGGACTTGATTATTTTGTTTACAGCCTCGACTTGTCCGTTAGCCTTTGGATGCGCAACGGCGGGGAACTTCTTCTCAATGCCATACTTAAAACATAACTCTTTGAACACTCAGCTTTCAAACTGCATTCCATTGTCTGTAATGATGGTGCGAGGGAGGCCGAAGCGGCATATAATGTTTCGTACAACGAAGTTAATGACCTTCTTAGAGGTGATTGTGGCCAAAGGTTCTGCCTCAGCTCATTTTATGAAATAGTCGACTGCAACTATCGCGTATTTCACACCACCTTTGGATATAGGCAAAGAGCCGATTATGTCGATTCCCCAGATTGCAAATGGCCAGGGACTAACCATTTGTGTGAGTTCTGTTGATGGAGTCCTCAGGATTTTCGCATATCTTTGACACTTGTCACATTTCCTTACGTAGTCTGCAGCGTCCCGGTTTACGGTTGGCCAGTAATATCCATAGCGGAGGATCTTTTTTGCTAGCGTTTGCCCCCCAGTATGGTCACCGCATTCTCCTTCGTGTACCTCCTTCAAGACCCATTTCGTCTCATCATGAGCGATGCACCGTAATAAGGGGACTGAGAACCCTTTTCGATACATTAATCCATCCTGCATCACGTATCGCACGACCTTTCGAAGGACCTGTCGTCTTTCGCTCCTTTTTTCTGGTAAAGTCCCGGTCGTCAGGTACAGTTTGAATGGGGTTATCCACGACTCCTTCTCGATTTCCGTTTCCAACACGCGATCAACTCTCATCTCGTCTATGCTCGGAGCATGCAAGGCCTCAACGGGAAACAATCCCATTTGCTGCGCATCGCCAGTGCTTGCAAATTTAGCCAACGAGTCGGCTTCTTGATTCTGTTCGCGCGGGACATGCGAAATATCATAACGCTCAAGATTCGACAGTAGTTCTTGAACCAGAACAAGGTACGGAGCAAGCTTCTGTCCCCTTGCTTGGTAATCTCCCTGCACTTGGTAAACCACCAACCGCGAGTCACAAAAGATTTCAACTGATTTGACTCCGAGTTCTCCAATGAGTCTCAAGCCAGCAATTAGCGCTTCATATTCCGCTTTGTTATTTGTGGCTGGGAAATCGAGCTTCAAAGCGTAACAAATCGATCGATTTTCCAGAGTTATAAGAACTACGCCCGCGCCGGAGCAATGGTCGTTTGATGCCCCATCGGTGTATAATTTCCATTGAACGGGGGGCGTGACGTTGTGACCATCTGGTTCGTCAGATACAGTAAACTCAGCGATGAAGTCTGCTAATGCTTGCCCTTGTATGGCTCTTCGTGGTAAGTAGGCGATATCGAACTGGCTCAACTCGATGTTCCATTTTAACAATCTTCCAAAAGTTTCTGGTCATTGGAGTACCTGCCGTAGGGGTTGATCGGTATAAACACTGATTGAGTGTGCTTGAAAGTATGGGCGCAGCTTACGTGATGCAATCACTAAGCAATAGGCCAATTTCTCGATTTTAGGGTAATTTCTTTCTGCCCCCGTTAAACGCTTGCTAACGTAATACACCGACTTTTGGATTCGGTCCTCCTCGCGAACCAAAGTCGCACTTATAGCATGTGGGGATACGGCCAAGTACACGTACAACATCTCATGGTCTACTGGTTTTGGCAGCACTGGTGGACTCTCTAGATGCCTCCCCAGGTCCCGGAATGCTTCCTCACAATCGAATGTCCACTCGAAATTCCTCTTCCCTTTCTTTATTATATCAAAGAAAGGGATGCACTTGTCTGTGGCCCTGGATATGAATCGACTCAGCACAGCTACTTTACCATTCAAGCTCTGTACCTATTTTATAGTCCTGGGCACTTGCACATCTCGAATAGCTTGAATCTTTTCTGGGTTAGCTTCAATTCCCCTAGAATTGACGATGAATCCCAAAAACTTCCCTGACGCAACGCCGAAGGAACACTTCAGAGGGTTGATCTTCATTCCATAATACCTGAGTATGTCGAACATCTCAGCCAAATCTCGAATGTGGTCGTTTGACTGTCGTGACTTCATGAGCATGTCATCCACATAGACTTCCATCGTTCTACCAAGCTGGTCTTTGAACATTCGATTCACCAAACGCTGATAAGTCGCTCCTGCGTTTTTCAGTCCGAAGGGCATTACTACATAGCAATATAGCCCGACATCTGTGACGAAGCTGGTGTGTTCTTGGTCCAGAATATGCATCGGGATTTGATTGTAACCCGAGTATGCATCCATGAATGATAACAGCTCGTGTCCTACAGTGGAGTCGACCAACTGATCAATCCTAGGCAACGGGAAACTGTCCTTGGGGCACGCTTTGTTCGGGTCGGAATAATCTACGCAAGTTCTCCATTTCCCATTCGCCTTTTTCACCAGCACGGGATTCGATACCCATTCAGGGTAGAGGGCGTCGCGGACGAACCCATTGGCTTTGAGTTTGTCCACTTCCTCTCTAAGAGCGGCGAATCTCTCTGGGTCCATTCCTCTCCTCTTTTGTTTAACTGGGACATATTTCGGGTCTATGTTCAACATATGACTCGTAATGGCGGGAGAAATCCCGCACATATCAGAATGCACCCAGGCGAAAACATCAAGATTTGCCCGGAGGAAATCACTAAGGTCTTCAGTCACTGCGGGGACGAGTTGTGATCCAATCTTTAGCACTCGCGATGGATCGTTTCGGCTGACTGAAATGTCAATTGTTAATTCAGCCGGCGCTGCCTTTTCTTCCATGGGTTTCTCATCGTCATCTCTCGGATCTATGTCTATGAAGATCCGAGAAGTATGCCCGAGCCAGGGCTCGGGCACTACTTGTCAATCATCATTATTAAGGATGCGGACAGGAATGTCCGCAACCTTTCCTTTCACCCTCCGATGGGCCTCTCTGAGCTCTGCCACATAACATGCACGACCGGTCGCCTAGTCGCCATGAACAACTCCTACTCCTTTGTCAGTTGGGAATTTCAAAGTCAAGCACCACGGGGCTAGTGCTGCCCTAAACTCAGTGTAACGATCATGATTTTTCGACGCTCGAAAGTCGACAATAATACGTCCACTGTATCAAATGCCACGCAATCGAATGCCGGAAAACCGAATCATTAGGGTTAAAAGAAGAGGTAGAAGAAGATAGAAGAAAAAGGAGAATAGAAAAATACAAAAACAGAAACAATATCAGAATCACACATTTCGCAGCGGAACAAAATATAATAGATAATCACTAGTCTTTTAAACAAAGAACTATATCAGTTATACAATACATCATCAGAGTCAATATACAACTCGATACAATAATAGCCAGTTATATAAACCTGTCCTCATACAGAATACACATCGGAAATAAATAACAAGTACGGAAGTACGTCTCGCCATCCAGCTTATCCCCAAAGCTCCAGAATATCCAGAATTTCCTGATAAAAAATAACTCTAGGCTGCCTGTGTGGAAATTTATGGGCACCCAGAGTTTAGAAGGGAACAATAAACTCCGAGTTAGTCATGGTGACTGGTGTGAGATCGTAAAACAGTTATTTTCACAAAGAGAATAAAACAGATTCACAATGCTTTTAGAAAATGAAACTACCATAAGACCTCCCGCCACACACACAATGCAAACGCAGAATTGGAGGAGATTTCTTCTTATGATAGTCAAAGATGCTTACTACGCCAATCAATGGATATTATTATTAATGTCTAGTGTAGAAAACATTTCGAAAGTATAATATTAATCTTAGCTAGCATAGACATTTCGAACTATGCCTACTATAGCTACAATCTAAACAGTGGGGCGCCACCATAAGTAAATGGCAGTCTACAACTAAAACCATACAATTTCGTATTGGGAAATTGGATTTCCAACAAATGGTCAGGCTAAGGAACTTCCTTTCCTGCTGCCGAATGGGATCGCCTCTGGCTGGACGTCCCGAGAGACAAACTGCTCTCTGCCAAACAAGGCCGGGTTACCCCTGTAACTAGGTAACTCACGAATATGTCATCACACGGTCCTTTGGGACCTTTATCCGAGCGCTCGGTAACCAACATCACACATAATAAATAAAATGTGTCCACATGAGTAAGTATCTGGGCTCCATACCATGATACCACCCCTTTCCAAAAGGAAATGACATACCCTAAAGGGCGCGACCCTCATAACCTTGCCGCAACATTCCTGTTTCGACCATTTCCGGGTTGTTGAGGCCCTGACAAAGTCTCGTTCACAAAGCTACGCTTTTTCACAAAGCCGTGCTTTGATCACAAATGATCAATAAATGATCATCATTACAGCAACACTCAACATGCCACATTACCAAATTGGGAATATATCGCTGATAAATTTCAACTACATAACCTCTGAGCTCGTACGTCTCAGAGAAGGGTGTTAAGCTAAGAGAATAAATTCTCTGCCACCAACAGAAATATATTTGAAAGAAATCAGCTTTACATCTCAAAATGTAATGTCAGACACGTAACCATACAAGTCTGTTCCGGGTTCGAACAGAACTGAAGGCACTTCCAAAGAAGTCCTTGCAATCCGGATATTCACAATCCCGATAAAACTTCCCATCACAAAGGAAATCTCAATACCGTAGATAACGGTGCAGAGACAATCGATAGGACATCTTATCGTTTTCACAAATACCCGGTCTTCATCACCGGTCTTCAATACGATCCATATCGTCGTATTATTATTTGGAATGGGTTATCTGACACAAAGGTCCTTTCCTGGCTAAACCGAATAATAAGCGTTTGTTTGAAAAACAAATCAAGTGCCATTTCAAAGGCAATATTGATAGTCGGTGATTTGACTATCAACAACATTCACAACAATCATCAGATTCAAATAATTTTCCCAAATTATTTATTTCCAAATATCTTCACGAGATATATATTTTCCACATTTCACATTTGAAAACCAATTTCAAATCACAATTTCACCTTTCAACCTTTGAAAATATATTTCAAATCAATTTCCTTACGCGAGATATATTTCCAAATATATCTTTTAAAAATTCACTTAGAACTTTTAATTTATATTTTAAAAGCTACTTTGGAATATACTCGGTTTTTCAAGGAAAATACACTTCCATTTCAAAACGGTCCATTTAAACCAATTTAATAAATCCTTATCGATTTATTTCCAATTTACGTTCCAAATCCATAAATTTACTTTCACACTTTTAAAAATAAATCAGCGTTTATTTTTAAAACAAATTCCCTTTCTTTCATAAATTCCACTTGAATTTACATTTCCAAATATTCACTTTTAACCCCAAAATCAAATTCTAAATTAATTTCTAAGTTTTATTTCAATAGAACAAAACATTGCAATTTATTTCTAAGTTTATCTCCAAATAACAAACCATTTTCAAATCGACTTCCAAATTCATTTTTCAAACACTAAATCAATTTCAAATAAATTTTCCAATTATTTATTTTCCATTACCAAATTAATTACAAATTTGATTTCTAAATTTATTTCAACTCCAAATAAATTTCCAAATCGATTTCTTAAAGGTTCATTTTCCCATACCAAATCAATTTCAAATTGATTTCTAAAAGTTTATCACTTTTAAATAAATTCCTTAGTTCTTTTCAAATTATTCAAAATTCCAATTTTTAAATGAATTCTTCAACTTTTGAAACAATATTATTCAAAACTCATTTTTTTCCATATTTTGGAATTTAAAATTCCGAAAATCTAAATTTAATACTTTAAAATTTCTTCTTTCAATAAATTTAATTCTTAAAAATAAATTCACTTAAAATTTTCCACTTTAATTTCAAAATCCAATTTATATTCATTTCTGGTATCCAACGATACCAAAAATACATTCGGCTAAATTTTAGCCTTCACAATTTCTATTATCAATAAATCATCCACAGATTATCAATAAATCACATCATTCACATATGGAATAATATTCAAACAATTTGAGGAATCCAGTTGGATCCCTCCAACCTGTTTCCCTACATCCACAGATGTTAGCACAATACCAATTCCACTTCGAGGTGGAATATCGCGGTATATGGGATTTATAAAAATATCATCCGCTTACTAACGGCGCAATAGGGTCTCATCCGCTATATAGTGGGGGAAATCAATCAATCCAATATATACATATGCCAATATGTATATATTGCTATATATATATATATATATATATCCTACTATATCTAATATCACAACCAAACAAAATCAATAACTGCAATTCAAATTTAAATCTGAGTGAGAAGATCTCACCTTAGCTTTTATTAGCAATCCATTTTCCATCTTGACTTGTTTTCTCGATTTACAGCCCTTGTATAAATATTATACAAATTCATTAATATTCTAACAAATCGAATAATAAAATTTCATTTGATAATTTCGATTCACCAGTGTTTTTATTTTGACCCAATTTCTTTTAAATAAATTTATTTAACTAAACCTTTTAATTTCAAATTAACTTTCCTTTTAATCTAAACTAAAATCTCATTTACATAAATATTTCAAACATTTTACTTATAATCATCCAAAAACAGTATATTAAAATTTTTAAAACTGCTTATACTTCACCTTTTTATATATATTTTATATTTCATTTCTGCAAATAAAACATAGGATTTTCTTTACTGTATATAAAATTTACATACATGTGATTGGATAAAATAAAATGAAAATATCCTTACTGTTATATTTTTTTTCTTATAAATTTAAAAACTGCATATACATATAGTTATCATCTTAAATTAAAACAGATATTAAACTTAAATCAACTTGGTTTAATTAACAGTTTTATCTGTATATTAACTAACTGTATATATATTTATATTTACTCGTATATATAAATTAATTTAGAAATCGAATAAAATAAAATAATTTACCTCACTGTCGATCGCATGCTCGAAGTTCGCCGAAGAGCCACCATCTATTGACCATTGCGAACGCTGCCATCCCCACGCACACGCTGCACGCAAATCTTGAGTTTGCCCAAACCCACCTTGCGAGCATCCAGCTCGCCTACGCGACAGCGCCTCCGCCTTCGCGAATCCCCACGTCAACCAATCAACTTCTGAACCCCCTTCACGCCACCGCGAGCCCTAGCCATTGCTAGCGAGGTCCAAGACACCTCCGCCTTTCTGGTTGCACGTACACGCCGACGCCCTCCCTTCACGCGCTCGATTCGATTTGAATTCACATCTAAGAAAAAGGAGGTTGGGAGGAGAAGCTTTGAATGATTTCGATTGTAGCTTTATTTTGGTTTGAGAGGATGGGTTTCACTTGGCCATTTTAATTCCTTTGAACGAGTACGATTTCGTTCGGCCATTCGTTGAGGAGAGACCAAGCTTTTAAGAAAAAAATCGAATTGCCTTCTTTTATTTTGTTTCTGATTTCGTTTGGTTTTTGTTATCTTTTGAACGAGAAGGAAGCATCTCGACTTTGAAAGAACGAGGAAGTGTGTTCGAGAAGGCAAAGGAAGATTGCTTAAAATATCTAGCTACAGTGCCTCTTAACCAGTTATTAAATTACTTTCAATATAAATTCCAACAAGTTTGCTTATCGTACTCTCACACAACAACTCCAAATATTACGAAAATTGAAATCCGATAATAATACAATATTACGGATCCAATGGAACTGGTTTCGTCAAATTCCGAGACTGTACTCCGGAACGCTATTTTCAAATATCGATTTAAACGATATAATTCAAAACTGAACAAAACAGTTTCAAATTCAATTCTGAAAGTTTTATTATCTTCAGAATTATCAATATAAATTTCCTAAGCCTTGAAATTATTTTTAACAGGCTTAAAATTGAAGATTCAAATCTTTATCCAGATTTAACGATTAAATTCAATAATTAATTTACCAAATTCACTTTGATATTTGAATTTCAAATTAAACCATCATTCGAATATTTAACTCAATTAAATATTCACATTTCAAATGTTCAAAATTTCTGGATCGTTACAATCTTCCCCCCTTAAAAGAATTTCCTCCTGAAATTACAAGTAAAGAAGAATGATCCAATACCCGTTTATCATTTTACCAAACCAAACAGTTTTCTCAAATTTTCAAAACAAATCTTTTTATTAAAGATTATCATTTCAACTAACTGTCTAGAAACTTTCATAGTTTTCAAACAACTTTATTTCACTTCACAATTCAAATTTAAACTTAAATTCAAATTGTAAATTATTCAAAATTTCCTCAAAAATTTTCCAACTCTCAAAATTTTCGAAATATTTCGCCAGCGTCTCCTTTGCGCGGCTAGCTCGGCACGACTACAAAACGTCCCTACGGACTCTCAAATCCCAAAAGAAAACAAAATGCCAAGTGGCAAAATCAGAATCTCATCAAATTTCATACTGAAATTTAAATACATACCTTATTGTCGAGCAATTTCAAATTTATCTCTGAAATCAAAATCCAATTTTATTTTCCTATAGCCTTTACAATCCCTGTATATTTTACTGAACAATAATGTCCAATTTACTTATTGGATTCCCAATACCCATTTACTTAAGAATTTCATTCATTCATTTCTTAAGTGCAATATAAGTATTTCTTATATTCGTTTTCACTTCAGGAACAAAGTTGTATATTCATTTCCTTATACTTTGCATTTTCAATTCCATTGAATTTAATTTACAATTTCAATTCAATTTTGAATTCATTTCAAATCTCAATACTTATATTTCCAAATTTTTTTCATTCAGATTTTCATTTCGAATTTTACTTGAATTCGATCATCTTCTATTTTTGAATATTGAGTTTTATTTATCTTTATCTCTAATTCCAATTTTAAACCTTTTGTCGATAAGTGAAAAATTTTCAAAAATTCCAAAATTTTTCTAACTCCCAAAATTTTCGAAAATTTTTGGCGGAGTCTCCTTTATACGGAGGAGCTTTTGCAATTTGACAAAAGATATAAATATATATACATCGACCCACTCGGTCGGAAAAGCAGAAAAACAGTTCATATTTCCTATTTTTATTGCGTAGGCGTACCTTTTTAGCATTTTAAACAAAGCAGTTTATTTATTAGCTTATTGCGCAACCAAAAATGTAGCCAAACGGCTTCAAAAACCTGCACTTACTCAATTAAAACTGGTAAGTGACAAATATAGGAAATCTATTTAACAATTCACTTATTCCAATAACAAATATATAAATTTCATTAGCCATACATCCGAAATAAATTCCATTAGCAATTCATAAGGTTTCAATTCAACTTAAATCGCTTTCATCTAATTCACATTCAATTTCTATTCAATTCAAGTGATTAACAACTCACTTTCTTATATTCAATTCATTTCTAAGTGAGTCTAACTCATATCTATTTCAATTGAAACAAAAATCAATTTCTATTTTCTTTTATTAACTCATAGAGTTTATACAATCTCGTTTTTATCAAACGATAATTCTTTCTATTCAGATTTGTTAATATTCATGCAACTAAATGATTACTTAAGCTACCAATCATTTAAATTGATTCCATTCAATTTAATTTACATTCCATATTCTCATTCATTTCATTTGAAACCATTTCACAAAAATTTTCTTAAGTCGAGCATTTATTCAATATTTACTTAAGCTATTTCACTTCAAAACTCAAGTTCATTTCCTTGTAAACAATTTCTAATTTCAATTCTTGATTTGATTTTCATTTATCAAATTTATTCCATTCACTAATTTAATTCAATTAGTACATTTACTTATTCATTTTAAATTTCAATTTCCATATTCAATTCATCGTGAATTCATTTTATCAATAACAAGGAAATTTTCAATTTATCTCTACTACTTGAATTTATATACAAATTCAAATTTTATCTTCAAATTTAGCTTACAACAAAGCTTTAATTTAACCAATTCAACTTCCAATTCATTATTTCGTGAATTAATAAATTATCAATCGGTTTACTTAAACTCAATCCATTTTATTTTACTCAAGTTTATTCAAATCAAATTTCATTCCATTTCTTTAATTCATTTATTTACAAATGTAAACTCATTTGTTCATTCACAATTCATTTCTTTTCAATTTGAATCTCATTACAATCAAACTTTAAATATTTTATAAGTTATTAACTTATTTTACATCCCATTTGTGAATTTTATTTTCAAATATTTCTTTGGAAACCCATTTCAATTTGTAAATTACATTTACAATTCACATTCCCAAATCTCATTCGTATATGGATTTATTTCCTCATCTTTTCAATTCATATTTATAAATTTCATTTGTTAAATGAATTTATCTTCAAATCTTTGGTTATATCATTTTATTTCTTATTCAATTCTCATATAACAATGATAATAATTTAATATTATTACTTCTTAACAACCAAACATCCATATACTATAATAATTTACGGAAAAACATTTCTTTTATATATAAAAATAGTTTTGGGAAAAATTATTTCATTTACCCCATTTAAAACAATACTGTGTCAGATTATCTTGTTTAAGAGTTTAGAAACCCCTATCGATTACAGTTAGCTAGACTGTACCGACCAGAATCTATAAACAATCAACCGATAAGTCAACACAATACAAAACAAATTCTGTATTCACTAACAAATACGCGCTCATATCTATTATTACACTCACACTCATTCTAGAGTACTATTGACTCTATCTCTAATGAGTAATACCCAACAAAGCAGGGTTGTCGCTTAACGGATGCTCTGATACCACATGTAACGATCACGATTTTTCGACGCTCGAAAGTCGACATTAATACGTCCACTGTATCAAATGCCGCGCAATCGAATGCCGGAAAACCGAATCATTAGGGTTAAAAGAAGAGGTAGAAGAAGACAGAAGAAAAGGAGAACAGAAAAATACAGAAACAGAAACAATATCAGAATCTCACATTTCACAGCGGAACAAAATATAATAGATAATCACTAGTCTTTTAAACAAAGAACTATATCAGTTATACAATACATCATCAGAGTCAATATACAACTCGATACAATAATAGCCAGTTATATAAACCTGTCCTCATACAGAATACACAGCGGAAATAAATAACAAGTACGGAAGTACGTCTCGCCATCCAACTTATCCCCAAAGCTCCAGAATATCCAGAATATCCTGATAAAAAATAACTCTAGGCTGCCCGTGTGGAAATTTATGGGCACCCAGAGTTTAGAAGGGAACAATAAACTCCGAGTCAGTCATGGTGACTGGTGTGAGATCGGAAAACAGTTATTTTCACAAAGAGAATAAAACAGATTCACAATGCTTTTGTAAAATGAAACTACCATAAGACCTCCCGCCACACACACAATGCAAACGCAGAATTGGAGGAGATTTCTTCTTATGATAGTCAAAGATGCTTACTATGCCAATCAATGGATATTATTATTAATGTCTAGTGTAGAAAACATTTCGAAAGTATAATATTAATCTTAGCTAGCATAGACATTCCGAACTATGCCTACTATAGCTACCATCTAAACAGTGGGGCGCCACCATAAGTAAATGGCAGGTTCTACAACTAAAACCGTACAATTTCATATTGGGAAATTGGATTTCCAACAAATGGTCAGGCTAAGGAACTTCCTTTCCTGCTGCCGAATGGGATCGCCTCTGGCTGGACGTCCCGAGAGACAAACTGCTCTCTGCCAAACAAGGCCGGGTTACCCCTGTAACTAGGTAACTCACAAATATGTCATCACCCGGTCCTTTGGGACCTTTATCCGAGCGCTCGGTAACCAACATCACACATAATAAATAAAGTGTATCCACATGAGTAAGTATCTGGGCTCCATACCATGATACCACCCCTTTCCAAAAGGAAATGACATACCCTAAAGGGCGCGACCCTCATAACCTTGCCGCAACATTCCTGTTTCGACCATTTCCGGGTTGTTGAGGCCCTGACAAAGTCTCGTCCACAAAGCTACGCTTTTCCACAAAGCCGTGCTTTGATCACAAATCATCAATAAATGATCATCTTTACAGCAACACTCAGCATGCCACATTACCAAATTGGGAATATATCGCTGATAAATTTCAACTACATAACCTCTGAGCTCGTACGTCTCAGAGAAGGGTGTTAAGCTAAGAGAATAAATTCTCCGCCACCAACAGAAATGTATTTGAAAGAAATCAGCTTTACATCTCAAAATGTAATGTCAGACACATAACCATACAAGTCTGTTCCGGGTTCGAACAGAACTGAAGGCACTTCCAAAGAAGTCCTTGCAATCCGAATATTCACAATCCCGATAAAACTTCCCATCACAAAGGAAATCTCAATACCGTAGCTAACGGTGCAGAGACAATCGATAGGTCATCCTATTGTTTTCACAAATACCCGGTCTTCATCACCGGTCTTCAATACAATCCATATCGTCGTATTATTATTCGGAATGGGTTATCTGACACAAAGGTCCTTTCCCGGCTAAACCGAATAATAAGCATTTGTTTGAAAAACAAATCAAGTGCCATTTCAAAGGCAATATTGATAGTCGGTGATTTAACTATCAACAACATTCACAACAATCATCAGATTCAAATAATTTTCCCAAATTATTTATTTCCAAATATCTTCACGAGATATATATTTTCCACATTTCACATTTGAAAACAAATTTCAAATCACAATTTCACCTTTCAACCTTTGAAAATATATTTCAAATCAATTTCCTTACGCGAGATATATTTCCAAATATATCTTTTAAAAATTCACTTAGAACTTTTAATTTATATTTTAAAAGCTACTTTGGAATATACTCGGTTTTTCAAGGAAAATACACTTCCATTTCAAAATGGTCCATTTAAACCAATTTAATATATCCTTATCGATTTATTTCCAATTTACGTTCCAAATCCGTAAATTTACTTTCACACTTTTAAAAATAAATCAACGTTTATTTTTAAAACAAATTCCCTTTCTTTCATAAATTCCACTTGAATTTACATTTCCAAATATTCACTTTTAACCCCAAAATCAAATTCTAAATTGATTTCTAAGTTTTATTTCAATAGAACAAAACATTGCAATTTATTTCTAAGTTTATCTCCAAATAACAAACCATTTGCAAATCGACTTCCAAATTCATTTTTCAAACACTAAATCAATTTCAAATAAATTTTCCAATTATTTATTTTCCATTACCAAATTAATTACAAATTTGATTTCTAAATTTATTTCAACTCCAAATAAATTTCCAAATCGATTTCTTAAAGGTTCATTTTCCCATACCAAATCAATTTCAAATTGATTTCTAAAAGTTTATCACTTTTAAATAAATTCCTTTGTTCTTTTCAAATTATTCAAAATTCCAATTTTTAAATGAATTCTTAAAATTTTGAAACAATATTATTCAAAACTCATTTTTTTTCCATATTTTGGAATTTAAGATTTCGAAAATCAAAATTTAATACTTTAAAATTTCTTCTTTCAATAAATTTAATTCTTAAAAATAAATTCACTTAAAATTTTCCACTTTAATTTCAAAATCCAATTTACATTCATTTCTGGTATCCAACGATACCAAAAATACATTCGGCTAAATTTTAGGCTTCACAATTTCAATTATCAATAAATCATCCATAGATTATCAATAAATCACATCATTCACATATGGAATAATATTCAAACAATTTGAGGAATCCAGTTGGATCCCTCCAACCTGTTTCCCTGCATCCATAGATGTTAGCACAATACCAATTCCACTTCGAGGTGGAATATCGCGGTATATGGGATTTATAAAAATATCATCCGCTTACTAACGGCGCAATAGGGTCTCATCCGCTATATAGTGCGGGAAATCAATCAATCTAATATATACATATGCCAATATGTATATATTGCTATATATATAGATATATCCTACTATATCTAATATCACAACCAAACAACAATCAATAACTGCAATTTAAATTTAAATCTGAGTGAGAAGATCTCACCTTAGCTTTTATTAGCAATCCATTTTCCATCTTGACTTGTTTTCTCGATTTACAGCCCTTGTATAAATATTATACAAATTCATTAATATTCTAACAAATCGAATAATAAAATTTCATTTGATAATTTCGATTCACCAGTGATTTTATTTTGACCCAATTTCTTTTAAATAAATTTATTTAACTAAACCTTTTAATTTCAAATTAACTTTCCTTTTAATCTAAACTAAAATCTCATTTACATAAATATTTCAAACATTTTACTTATAATTATCCAAAAACAGTATATTAAAATTTTTAAAACTGCTTATACTTCACCTTTTTATATATATTTTATATTTCATTTTCGCAAATAAAACATAGGATTTTCTTTACTGTATATAAAATTTACATACATGTGATTGGATAAAATAAAATGAAAATATCCTTACTGTTATATTTTTTTTCTTATAAATTTAAAAACTGCATATACATATAGTTATCATCTTAAATTAAAACAGATATTAAACTTAAATCAACTTGGTTTAATTAACAGTTTTACCTGTATATTAACTAACTGTATATATTTATATTTACTCGTATATATAAATTAATTTAGAAATCGAATAAAATAAAATAATTTACCTCACTATCGATCGCATGCTCGAAGTTCGCCGAAGAGCCACCATCGATTGACCATTGCGAACGCTGCCATCCCCACGCACACGCTGCACGCAAATCTCGAGTTCGCCCAAACCCACCTTGCGAGCATCCAGCTCGCCTACGCGACAACGCCTCCCCCTTCGCGAATCCCCACGTCAACCAATCGACTTCTGAACCCCCTTCACGCCACCGCGAGCCCTAGCCGTTGCTAGCGAGGTCCAAGACGCCTCTGCCTTTCTGGTTGCACGTACATGCCGACGCCCTCCCTTCACGTGCTCGATTCGATTTGAATTCGCATCTAATAAAAAGGAGGTTGGGAGGAGCAGCTTTGAATGATTTCGATTGTAGCTTTATTTTGGTTTGAGAGGATGGGTTTCACTTGGCAATTTTAATTCCTTTGAACGAGTACGATTTCGTTCGGCCATTCGTTGAGGAGAGACGAAGCTTTTAAGAAAAAAAATCAAATTGCCTTCTTTTATTTTGTTTCTGATTTCGTTTGGTTTTTGTTATCTTTTGAACGAGAAGGAAGCATCTCGACTTTGAAAGAACGAGGAAGTGTGTTCGAGAAGGCAAAGGAAGATTGCTTAAAATATCTAGCTACAGTGCCTCTTAACCAGTTATTAAATTACTTTCAATATAAATTCCAACAAGTTTGCTTATCGTACTCTCACACAACAACTCCAAATATTATGAAAATTGAAATCCGATAATAATACAATTGTTATCCCAACTTTTGGCAAAGTCGAGATACCCAAAGATTAACTGAAAATAAATGATTATTAGTCATGAACATCGATTGTGCATCGCAGGTTCACCATGGATATCGATGAATTTTGTCCGAGTCCGGATCGGGCTGCAATTGATGAGACATGTCAAGCAAGGCCAGATGAAACAACATTCCAAATTTCGAGTCAATCCGAGTTCGTATGCTCAAAATACGAACGTTGCAAGGTTAAGGAAATATGTTGATCATTGTATTCGAATCGACCAAGATTCGAATCCATCACCATGAAGGCCTTCGAATCGACAGAGCACGACCCCACTTCGAATCCATGAAGGGCAAGCATCTTCAAATCGATCGGGTTCGAACCCATCAACTTTGAACCGATTGTATTCGAATCCATTGGTGAAGCTCGTGTTCGAATCCATTACCTCCGTATCGATCAGAAGGAGCAAAGCTTCGCCTCCGTCAAGTTCGAATCCATCAGGCCTACGTTGCTTCGAATCGATTGAGGGCACCTTTACTTCGACTCCATTACCTCCGAATCCATGCAGGGATAGAAACTTCGACTCCAGCATCTTTGAACCCCCACATTGAGATAACTTCGAATCGATCCGCAGTGGCATATCTGGATCGATTCGACCAAGCACCAATTCCATCGATTCGAAGAAACGTGTCTTCGAATCGATTGCCTTGAATCTACCAAGTCCACCTAGCTGAAACCATGGGTTCGACTCAGTAAAACTCGGAGAAAAAGGAGGGTTGACCCGAAGCACACGCACCACGTCATTGCCTTCACGTGCAAGGAGATGGAGTCGACCCTATGGATTCAAAGGTATCGATTCGAACGACTCCAGGAAGCGAAAAACACCATATTGAATCGATCATAACTCAAGTTCTACAAATCCAAACGCCATGAAATTTTCACAGAAGCTTAAACACATGATGAAGAATGACCACACCAAATTTCAGCTTGATTGGACAATTTCTTGATCGATTCGAACCAAGGGTCGAATCGATCCCAAAGTGGGCCCGGAACTCCAGATTTCAGCCATGTGGGCCCCCTGACGTACCAGAACTGGTCTCCCCTCAATTTAGGCGAAATATCATCCTCCTACACCTATAAATAGAGCCCCTGGTCATTCAGAAAAGAGGTCGGACAATTCTTAGAGCTAAAGAGCGCCCAGATTCTGCCAGATTTACTCCAGATCACCATTGCTGCCTTAGATTCAGACTTAGTTCAGCAAATTAGTTGTAATACAACACACGAAATTGTAATCTTCAAGCATCGAGCAATAAAATCATAAAAACCTTGAAGTGGACGTAGGCCGGAGATAGCCGAACCACTATAAATTGTGTGTCACTATTCATTATTTCTCGATTACTGCTTGTTACTTGCTTAGATCTGTGATTTGTGTGTGAATACTGTTGATTTGTATTCATACGCTGGTGCTTTCACTACACTTGGGGTTTGTGACCATTTTTGGTGCAAACACTTTGGTGCTTTCACTGAGAACTGAACTAGCACCCGCTACACCAGATTCAGAGTTTAGACTTGAAATTTTAAGGATTCAGATTTGACTCTACAATGACTCGACAAACTAGACAAAGAGCTGAGAGGAGCCAACAGGGAGGAAGTCAAGAGGCATCCTCTGGCGCTGGAGAAGGACAAGCTTCGATCTACATTACTAGAGATGAGATGGAGGCTATGAATAACCTAATGCAGGAGAGAATGATGAAAAACCAACAAGAGATGCTACAGAATTTCTTCGAGCAGATAAGAGCTGCAGGGACACAGAACCTTGGACCAGCTACAGCGGCTGTGAATGTGGAACAAGGAGCTAGGGCTTTGGAACCCAACGGAGGACAGAATATAGAACCAGAAGGCAATCAACAAAGGCTTGGGGGCAGGCCCGCAGGATCCAACGCAGAAGTACCTTTGGAAGGAGCTCAACCGGCTAGGGCCAACACAAATGCTAACGAGCCGCCCGAAGAGTACGTACCAGAATTCCCTACGAGACTCAGAGGGCAAGACCGAGACGTGACAAGGGGGCAACCCCTAGATGGAGATGAAAGAATGATTGGCCTAGTGAGACGACTCATGAGAGGAGGGTTGTCAGGAGGAGGATTGGAAGAAGTTAGTCGGAGTCCGTTCGCTCCGAATATCAGGAATGCAAGGAACCCTCCGAAGTTCAAACTACCAACGCTGAATCCTTATGACGGAAAGTCAGACCCGACCATGCACATCACCAGATATATCAGACACATGGAAGTGCTGGGAGCATCCGAAGAAGTGATGGCACGATGTTTCCCCCTATTCTTATCAGATTTGGCTACGCTTTGGTTTAGGCAGCTAGAAACCGGATCAATCAGGACATGGGGCGAGCTTGTGGATTGCTTCATGAAGCAGTTTAGGGTTCACGTGATGCGACCTAAGAGCGTGATGACTTTGGCATCAATAAAACAAAGGACCGGAGAGTCCATAAAAGATTTTTTGTTACGATTTAATGCGACGGTGACTTCTGTAGATCGCCCGGACCCATCGATGACTTTGATGGCGGTAGTGGCAGGAGTTGGAGAAGGCACCGAATTCAAAGACTCTTTGACTAAAGATCCACCGCAAGATCTTGGAGAGTTTTTCCATGAAGCTGAAAAATTCATTCGATTAGAGGAATCACGAGCCGAGAGGCAGGAAATAAATGTTGCACAAGGCGAAGGAACCGCCAGGGAAAAGTCCAGGGCAGACAAAGGAAAGAGAAAGCAGGATGACGCACATGATGGTCCTGATAAACGGAAGAAATTCCGAGAGCCCAGATTCAGGCAATACACAGACTTGGTGGCAGGACTGGAACGAATTTACACCGAAACTCGGGGGCAACTCCCCTATCGAAAACCACCCAGGAGAGATCCCACGGAGCGGGAACGTAGGACTGGAAAGTACTGCCTATTCCATGAGCTGGATGGGCACACTACCGATGAATGCCGCCACCTGAAGGATGAGGTGGAAGAACATGCCAGGAGTGGTAGATTGCCGTAGTATGTCAGAGAACGTACGACGGCGGTTAGACCCGAACAACTACCGCCTCAACCAAACAGGAATGATCATGGATCGGGATCACGACTCGTCATCAACTGATTGTGATGGCAAGGGCCAAGTTCAAGATTTGGACTCTGGTCGATTAGTTTTCTTAGATTTGATTTCCAAAATAAAACGGCTATCCCACTTACTCATGTACGGGAACCGGAGAGATCCCTAGGCATTCTCTGAGATGGAAATAGACCGCTCCGCCCGGAGAGGCATAGTCTTGTTTTTCCTGGTGTTTGAGATTGAACATCTAGGATTTGAATTTAATAAAGAAACACTTATTAAAATAAACCTTTGACCGGATAGTTAAAGGATAAACATTAAATATCAATATAAACATGATCGCTTTATGATCCTACCCGGAGAGGCAGGGTCCGGAGTGCAAGAAGTGAGTTGCTTCGCCGGAGAGCGACAGGATCAACTCACTTAAGCATCGTTTCCTATTCACCGGAGAGTGATTGGATCAGGATTCGATTAGAGTCCGGAGAGGCTATGATCGGCCCACGATTTAGGCCAAGACATCGCTTAATGTTCAGATTCACTGAACCGGAGTGCAGGAGGTGAGTCGCTTCGCCGGAGAGCGACAGGATTGACTCACTTAACGTTGTTTCCCCTTCGCCGGAGAGTGACAGGATGGGATCCAGCATGAGCCCGGAGAGGCTATGATCGGCCCACGATTTAGGCCATGACATCGCTTAATGTTCAGATTCACTGAACCGGAGTGCAGGAGGTGAGTCGCTTCGTCGGAGAGCGATAGGATTGACTCACTTAACGTTGTTTCCCCTTCACCGGAGAGTGACAGGATGGGATCCAGCATGAGCCCGGAGAGGCTATGATCGGTCGAGAACGACCAAGACATCGCTTTTACGCCCTAACTGGGGCCGGAGTGTAAGGGGTAGAAAGCAACACCGGAGTGCAATAGGATCTTTCTATTCGATCGCTAAGTCTGGAAAGGGCTCGGCAAGGGTCCGGAGTGACCATCGATAATACGGAGAGACGGTAGAATCTCATTCTTAACTTCCACTAAAAGAAATTGATAACAATTCGGCTTCGAACAGCCATGGACTTGATTGAAAATGCTATAAGCTATGAGTAAAACATGAATTCACTGCATCCAACTTAAGACTGATCAAAACACGCCTTTTACCAAAAAGGCATGTTTTGGGGGGCAAAATGTTATCCCAACTTTTGGCAAAGTCGAGATACCCAAAGATTAACTGAAAATCAATGATTATTAGTCATGAACATCGATTGTGCATCGCAGGTTCACCATGGATATCGATGAATTTTGTCCGAGTCCGGATCAGGCTGCAATTGATGAGACATGTCAAGCAAGGCCAGATGAAACAAGATTCCAAATTTCGAGTCAATTCGAGTTCGTATGCTCAAAATACGAACGTTGCAAGGTTAAGGAAATATGTTGATCATTGTATTCGAATCGACCAAGATTCGAATCCATCACCATGAAGGCCTTCGAATCGATAGAGCACGACCCCACTTCGAATCCATGAAGGGCAAGCATCTTCAAATCGATCGGGTTCGAACCCATCAACTTTGAACCGATCGTATTCGAATCCATTGGTGAAGCTCGTGTTCGAATCCATTACCTCCGTATCGATCAGAAGGAGCAAAGCTTCACCTCCGTCAAGTTCGAATCCATCAGGCCTACGTTGCTTCGAATCGATTGAGGGCACCTTTACTTCGACTCCATTACCTCCGAATCCATGCAGGGATAGAAACTTTGACTCCAGCATCTTCGAACCCCCACATTGAGATAACTTCGAATCGATCCGCAGTGGCATATCTGGATCGATTCTACCAAGCACCAATTCCATCGATTCGAAGAAACGTGTCTTCGAATCGATTGCCTTGAATCTACCAAGTCCACCTAGCTGAAACCACGGGTTCGACTCAGTAAAACTCGGAGAAAAAGGAGGGTTGACCCGAAGCACGCGCACCACGTCATTGCCTTCACGTGCAAGGAGATGGAGTCGACCCTATGGATTCGAAGGTATCGATTCGAACGACTCCAGGAAGCGAAAAACACCATATTGAATCGATCATAACTCAAGTTCTACAAATCCAAACGCCATGAAATTTTCACAGAAGCTTTAACACATGATGAAGAATGACCACACCAAATTTCAGCTTGATTGGACAATTTCTTGATCGATTCGAACCAAGGGTCGAATCGATCCCAAAGTGGGCCCGGAACTCCAGATTTCGGCCATGTGGGCCCCCTGACGTACCAGAACTGGTCTCCCCTCAATTTAGGCAAAATATCAGCCTCCTACACCTATAAATAGAGCCCCTGGTCATTCAGAAAAGAGGTCGGACAATTCTTAGAGCTAAAGAGCGCCCAGATTCTGCCAGATTTACTCCAGATCACCATTGCTGCCTTAGATTCAGACTTAGTTCAGCAAATCAGTTGTAATACAACACACGAAATTGTAATCTTCAAGCATCAAGCAATAAAATCATAAAAACCTTGAAGTGGACGTAGGCCGAAGATAGCCGAACCACTATAAATTGTGTGTCACTGTTCATTATTTCACGATTACTGCTTGTTACTTGCTTAGATCTGTGATTTGTGTGTGAATACTGTTGATTTGTATTCATATGCTGGTGCTTTCACTACACTTGGGGTTTGTGACCATTTTTGGTGCAAACAACAATATTACGGATCCAATGGAACTGGTTTCGTCAAATTCCGAGACTGTGCTCCGGAACGCTATTTTCAAATATCGATTTAAACGATATAATTCAAAATTGAACAAAACAGTTTCAAATTCAATTCTGAAAGTTTTATTATCTTCAGAATTATCAATATAAATTTCCTAAGCCTTGAAATTATTTTTAACAGGCTTAAAATTGAAGATTCAAATCTTTATCCAGATTTAACGATTAAATTCAATAATTAATTTACCAAATTCACTTTGATATTTGAATTTCAAATTAAACCATCATTCGAATATTTAACTCAATTAAATATTCACATTTCAAATGTTCAAAATTTCTGGATCGTTACACTCAGCTAGGGCCGGTCGGCCCAGGAATACATTATACGAAGAATCCACATCCAAAACTACGAAGGGCAGGATTCGCACCCTCCGACGTTTGCCTTGTCCTAGTTCAACTGGTAACTCAACATACCCTACCGCATCGGTCGCTGCACCATTAAAGCCATGTATGCGAGCCTTGGACGGTTTCAAGTCCTTTGTTTCCATTTTCATTTGGTCATAAGCCTTCTTGAAGATGATGTTGACAGAACTTCCACAATCAATCAAAATTCTTTTCACATACGCCGGTCCGATCATTGCAGATATGACCATCGGGTCGATGGTTGGAGCCTTCACTTGGTCAGCATCTCTGTTTCTGAACACTATATCATCTGTCATTACGCGCTGCTGCTTAGCAGGGGTCCCATCCTCCGTGTTCGAACAACTTTCGAAATCTGCATGCTTTAGGGCACTAGCATACCGCTCCATCTCCTGCCAATTCTTGTCCGAGGTGTGAGGCCCGCCGATGATCGTGTTTATGACTAGCCTACCCACAGTCCGGGTAGGTTCATCGGGATGACGCGGAGCTGGAGCACGACCTGGGTTGGATGTTCCCTGTCCTCCTTTCTGAGGATCCTTCACAAATTCCTATAACTTTTTCTGCCTGATCAACTTCTCTATAGCGTCGTGTAGGTGTCTGCACTCTTCCGTATTGTGCCCATAAGTCTCATGGAAGCGGCAATATTTCCCGGTCCGCTTCTGTTCCTCGGTTGACTCTTTTAGACGTGGCTTTCTGTACTGAAAAGTATTGCAGGTTGACAGGTAAATATTCTCAAGAGACGCATTCAGCTGGGTATACTCGTTGTAGCTTGGAATTCTAGGTTTCCACTTCCCCGCTTCTCTCTTCTTCCCTTGATTTCTTCCTCCGGACTCCTTTGGCTGCCCAGGCTTGTTCTGGACATTGACTTGGACCTTTCCCGAGTTGTCTCTGGACTGCTTCACAGCAACGTTGCTTTTCACGGACTCTTAGACAGGTCCTGGTGCCTTATCTCGCCTTACCCACCTAGCTTCCTCTCTTCTTATGAACTGGTGTGCCTTTGAGTAGAAACGCTATAGCGAAGTCGGAGGTTTTCCTACCAACCAGTCTCCAAATTCAGAATCCGGATCCACACCTCTCATTACAGCCATTAGAATTGCATGATCATTGGGATTACTGACTTCAGTTACCACAACATGGAATCTTTGTAAATATTCCTTCATTGACTCCCCAGGATTTTGGATTACACTTGACAGAGACATTATGTCCTTTGGACGAGTAGTGTGTATCCTGAACTGCTCAATAAACTTCTTTGCCAACTCCTCGAAATTGGATACGGACCGCGGAGGAAGTCGGGTGAACCACATAGTAGCGATCCCAGATAGAGTAATTGGAAAGCATATACACTTGGTTGCGTCATTTACTCTAGGTGAATCCATCATCCACTCGTACCTCATGACATGCTTTCTGGGATCAGTCTTTCCCTCATAAGTAGGGATAGTTGGCATACTAAACTTTCTGGGGTACGCCGCCTGCAACACAATGTCTGTAAACGGAGTTTGACTTCTTGATATTCCCCAATCGTCATTCGATAAGCCTTGATTTTCTTTCATCAATTGCCTGACCATGGCTGTCAGATCTGGTGTTTGTATGGAAGGCGAAAGGTTAGAGTCTGTTCTACGCGACTGTCCATGTCGATGCCTCCTCTCCTGGCGATCTACCAAACGTGCATCTTGAGGTTTGACATCGTTAGCGTTTTGATGGTCTGGGCCTCCAGCCTCCACCTGCACTCCAGTTCCTAAGTTCCCAGTTCTGGCTTGGTCACGGTCTCCAGCTGTTTGGACAGCAGCACCTGCCCGCGCAGCTTCAGTCTTACGACATCTGCTCCTGGGAGGTTCATCAGAGGAAGTTGAGCTGTCGGATGAGGAATAAGGAGCGGGATTGCCTCCAGCATTATGTTGTTGCTGTTGAGTGAGTTGTGCCATCAGGTTGGTGTTAGCTTGCATCTGCTCTCCTAGTTGTCTCCTACTTTCCCTGAGTTCTCTCATCAAGTCGTTGAACTCTATTCTGGTGACAACTGGAGTCTGGTCCTGGGCGGTAATTCCTACACCCGGAATCGCTGGCTGATTGCTAGGTCCTGCTTATTGCACGCTAGCAGTCTCATGGGCATCCGCATTATGAGAAGCTGACCTGGTACGTGGTCTTGCCATTATAGAGTTATTGGTATGAACTCTGAATAGAATCAACGGATGTCCTATCAATGAGTCGGATCTTTTTTGGGGGATTTGTTCAATCCAGTAGCTTCAAAGCAGATCCTTGAGGTCTGAGAATTCAATTCTCAGTGAAAGCACCAAAGTGTTAGCACCAAAATTGGTCACTAACCTCGTTGAGAAAGATTGTGAAGAGATATAAATGATGAAGATAAATTAAACAAAGAAGAATATGTTAATTCAAATGCAGAAAGTAAGAACACCGGATTTATAGTGGTTCAGCGTAATTGCCTACGTCCACTTTGAGGTTAAACTTTATTGATCTTCTTAATGATTGATTACAAATACAATTCGTAGATCAAATGCTTGAATGGAGTTGCTAAGTAAAGAAGATGAGTCTGAAAAAATGGCAGAGTCTCCCTAGTGTTCTCGAAAAAGATCCCCCTTCACTGTGCCCCTGCCCCTCTATTTATAGACAAAGATGGGTTGGACTTCCCAGGTGGGCTCGGCAGCCGAACATCTTGGCCCAAATATAGTGGTCGCCGTATGCCAAACCAAATAGGCCGATCACTTGGATGCCGAACCACCCTCTCTATGCCGAACGATACGCTTGTTGCGTGGGAAGAGTGGAACGAATATCAGTCAAAGCCGGACGTGCCTCTGGCCGAACGAAGCGCTTGACCGAACGTTGTCTCTAGCCGAACGTTGGTGCTGGCCGAACAATGTCCCTAGCCGAACGATGCTTTAGCCGAACGATGCTTCTGGCCGAACGATGTTTCTTGGCCGAACGAGAGTTATGGCCGGACGTTGCCTTTAGCCGAGTAGTGCCTTTGGTCGAATGATGGTTCTGGCCGAATAATACAGCCATGCCGAGCAGTTGTACATTCCGAATGTCTTCCGATGTCGAGCGCTTACAGACGCCGAGTGCTACTGAATGCTGAGTAGTCCTGGATGCCGAGTACTTCTGGACGCCGAGTGCTACCGAATGCCGAGTAGTCCTGGAAGCCGAGTACTCCTGAACGCCGAGTGCTACTGAATGCCGAATACTCCTGGATGCCGAGTACTATTGGATGCCGAGTACTTGCCAATGCCGAGTACTCAGTTACCTGGTCAAATCTCCAGGAAACAAAGTGCAATTATTAATTTATTAGGTGCGTATATAAACGTCGTACACGTGTATATCGATATACGATATTGATAACGATTTTACTTGGATTACATTGAATAATTTGATACTGGGTGGAGTGTGTATATTTGGTTCATTAAAGACAATGATCCATGTGGCAGGAAGAGAAGGGAAAAGGGTGGCTTTGTGTTTGAGTTGGTAAGAGAGAATTGTGCAAGATATTTCTCTCCAGACTATACTGTATATTCACGCTGTAGCCTCCATTTTTCGATCAGCCTATTCGCCTCCTCCTCTTCTTGATTAGGCTACAAACACTTTTCCCTTCCTCTCCATTTTCTTACCTAAAGCAAGTCTATTCAATAAAATATAGTCAAATCCGGCCTTCGTATGCTTGTCACTTGCAAAGCAAGGTGCAGATCTAAGAGATCTAATGAGTTTATTTGAATCATTATGTGTTTCTTCAGCCTCATCTCCAACGTATAATTTATTTATTTCATTTAATAACATATTGTGATCTTTGTATATTTTATCAGTTATATATCACCTTTTCATATTATTATTTCCTGCCTCCACTGTTTTGGCAATGATTAAAAAAATTATTATTTTCTAATATTTATTTAATTTAAGCTTAGATTTGTAATTTTAGATATGATATATAAAAATTAAATTTAAGAAAAATGTTATGTGTATATTTTACTAAAAATAGTTTTCAGAAATTTAGTTTCTAAAAAAGGTATTTTGTTTTAGGCTGTATTAATTTAAATAATATATATTATATATAAATACAAAAAAATTTCAGTTCTACATCTTATAAATAATAAAATATTTATTTATAGTTTATAAAAAAAATTATTGCCAAAACATGTACACACAGATACATACATATACATACATACATACATATATATATATATATGTATGTATGTATGTATATATGTGTGTCTATATATATGTGTATATATAAATTTATATTATCATATATATATTATTTAATTTCATTTCCAAATATATATACATATTAATTTGATATAAGCATCTGTAGAAATACTTTTAATCATATTTATTTTCAAAATTTGAAATAAGTATATCATTTAAAAGATTACAAAGTCAAAATAATGATACTTTAAATTTTGAGTTTATTTTCAAATCTAGCTTTAAAGCCAAATATTGTTTACTAAGTCAAATTAAATATTTTTAAGACTAAGTTAAATATTTTTATATATTTATTTATAGATATTTTAATTATATTTTCGAAAATTAATTTATATATATACAAAAATGTTGTAGTCAAGTAATTAACATATATGAAAAAGCCATGTATATGCATAGTAATTGTAAATCCAAATATCTATTTATGTATACATTTAACCATGTACAACTATGGTATGTTGCATGTGCACATTATACACACCCGAGTACATAATGATGTACTTATAAACTATATAAAATATCTTCGATTAAATTCATTAATTAATTAAATTAGAAAATTAAATAATATATGATTTTATTTAAATCTATCAAATTAATTCAACAAACCTTTTAGACTTCATAAGCCCAATATATTCAAAAATAGGATTATTTTTTGAAATCTACCTATTTCAGTCGATTTTGACCGACCGGTTCCAAAACTTTCGGCATACCTTAGGCCAGTTTTATTGCTTCCCATTCTCTCCTCATCGGTTTTGGAGATGTCGGTATCTTCTACCCTCATGACTTGGAGGAAGTCTGTCAAGGAAGAGGTTGGTTTCTTATGTAATTATTTCCACACTAGCGATCGTATCTCTCCCTTGAGTATAAAGAGACTACCAAGTTGTTCATGCATACCCACTTGCCTAGGTAGATTCTTTACTGAAGCATTCACACATGAGCAGAGGGGCTCACACGGGTCTTGTCAGATGTTTCCTTGCTAGCTTGTCTCTACTATTCTTGTTTTTGATGCAAAGAAGTGAGTCTTGATGTCCATGCATAGTTGGGCCCATAAATGGATGATGTCGGCTTGGAGGTGAAGGAGCCAGCAGAAGGTCGGTCCAGTTAGTGCAGAGGGGAAATGAGTCATTTGGAACTGCCGAGAAGTTATCCAGCACGAGTTATGGAGTTGAAAGTTGTAATGTGATTAGATGGGTCCGAACTCCCATCATACTTCTCAATGGGTGGAAAAGCATAGCTCTGGTGGATGTGGGTACTCAAAATCACTTTGGAGAAAGGTTCCTATGACATCCCAAGTTTTCGGACCAGTCAAAATCACCGAAAAACCCGTCCGTTCTAAAACTACGAATGAAAACTACCAACTTAATACACAATATTTGATAAATATTCAACACTATAAAATATATAGGATACAATTTAAATTTTACAAGTTATCAGAGTAATCAATTTAATCTACTAGGTGTGCTTTAATACATACCAAATACAATGACTATAAATCTACCATTGCACAACTCTGGTGAGAGAGACAACACTATCCTTACCTGCGAACTCAAAAAACAATGTAAATGCGAAATAAAATAGTAAGCAAAAAAGATACAATAACACAAGATAAATAACAACCAATAACAGATAAACATGAAATGGTTATAATATTTTAGGGGCTGCATCACTACCACTTTTGACTGCCTACGTACTCCTATCTAATTGGGTACCCAATTAGATACAGGATTAAGCAAACGTAGTTCTCCTATCGCAAATAGGACTCATGGAGCCTACGATGCAACAAACAATATGCAATTCCCAAAACTACACACTTAGGCTTAATCTTCATTTTTAGATTTTCAAATCTAATTACCTTTACGGAAATTATCTCTTGGGACTTTATTCTCGAATTCTTATTTCAAAACTTTTGTAATATATATATTTTTTATATTCAAATTATACTTTACTTCGGGATTTTAAATCAAATCGCTTTTGAAAAGTTTATTTGGAAATCACAAATACTGTAATAAAAGCATATCAAACCATATGCAACCAGATCGGGAGGTATCTCCCAATAACAAGGCAACTGGGTCTCAGCCTTCATATAATCGATAAATAAATACATCCCTCTATTCCAAGAGCAGACTATACCAAAAACATATGCCCACTTTTTAGTTATGGGTTACCCGAATCATCGGTGACATAATAAATCATTTTATATCCCGAAGCGATAAATCATTTCACACTAATATTCACAAGTACTTTCAAATCTATAATAATTTTCATTTCCCAAATCCATTCAAAAATCATCTTAAAACCATCGGGTTTAGTCCTAGAAATTCTTTCCGTTTTATAAAACATTTTTATAAACCATTCTTATCTAAATCACTTTTATATAATATAACTTCAAAATATTCATTACCAAACATTTCTATTTCTTTTAAAGGGAAAACATTTCATAACATTTCCATTTGAAAACCAATTTTCAAAACAATTCATTAAATTGAAGTGAACCAAATATTACCGCTAAACACCTTATAGTCAAATCATGAAATAAATCACAAGGTGTTAGCCTACAATTGTTTTCTACTTAGCCCATGCATATGGATAATTAATTGGTCATAAACTAGTTGAGCAAAGTCAACAATCAATAAATAATAATCAGTGCTCATAAACTGGTCGAGCGCAATCCAAACAACCAAACAATCAATCAACAAAATAAACCCAACAATAAATTATAAATCAACGCTTCATTCTATCAAATATTTATAACACGTTTTATTTTATCTTGAGTTAAAACGATTTGATATTTATTTTGGAGCATCCAGGCTTTCCCTTCGACATGTTTCGTCCCTTGTCCAAATCTCCTTGCCAATTCATTTTTACTGAAGCTATGTTCAAAAAGAAAAAAAAAGTGTGAGCATCTATTTCTTCCTCAACCACATCCGCACCTTTCCTCGTCACCTTGCCTTCTTTTGCAAGAAGCCTTCAAAAAAATGAACAATGAGAATTAGCTTTCATGGTTTTGGCTTTCTACTTCTTACCTTTGTTTTGGGCACATCAAATTTGAAAATGTGAGTTATTAAAGTTTCTTATTTGAAATTAAATGTAACAACCCAGTGTTTTATAGCCGTTGAATATTGTCAAGTGGTGATTTAAATTGTTTATCAATTGCAATTGAAATTTTTAAATCAAGTTAAAATTTCAATTGGATTGTTAGAGTTAAAACTCTTTTATAAATTGCTAATTGGGCTTCATTATCAAATTTTGATTTTGTTTCCTTTGTTTTAATTTGGGCCGTGAAAATTATCAAGTGCCATTTCCTTTTTCTCTACACTCAAAAACCCGTCCACCCCTTCCATTTCTCATTCGAGAAAACCCTAACAGAAGAAATCGAAAAGAAGAAAATGGTGGCGGCCTCGTATACTTCCTCGTTCGTCTCCAATTTAACTAGGCTTCTGAAATTCGATGGCGACCACGATTCTTCGCTCGTTCGTTTTTCACAGGAGGGTTTCCATCAACTTAGGGTTACCACGGCTTCGAATTGGGTGGCTCGATCAGATTTCGTTGCCTTCGTCGCCGTGAAAGGTGAGAAAATTCTCACATCTAATTTTTACAGAGTTTCGGCCATTCGATTTTGTTTTGTTGTGATGATCTCTTTGGTGTTTTCAATCCACATGGTGGTTTTGATTTGTGACTTTAGTTCGATTCCTTGTTACACTCATCCTGGTTTCTATTTTGATGGTTCAATCTTGGCACTGACTTGTTTAATGCCGGCTTCACATGTGTTGATATTGTTCGAAACTGCTACATACTCGAACCCCTGTCACTTGTTACTTTCGGCCGCTAGATGCTTTTATGAGATTCTCTGACTTTATCGAGTTAGTACAAATTGAGGGAATTCCGGTCAGTTGCTTTGAATAGTTCGTCATTGATTTTGATAACCTGAGTTTTGTGTTGACGATCTCACTGTGATTTTTGTTACCCTGTTATTTTGTTCCTTTCGATTTGATTCGAGATTGCTTTGAGTTATATCTGCGACTTTGGTACAGTTGATTTACGTTGTTTTGGATTGATTCTGAACTTTTTGATCGTGGTTACACTTCTCTTCGTTCACTGTGACCTTGGGTGCACCTTGTCTCGGCCTTGGCTTTGATTACTAGATTCGAAACTGTGATTGCCACGGCTTCGATCCCGTTCATTTTCTGTTGAGCCTGATTTTAGTGGTATTGCTTGAAGTCTTCATACTAGTGGTCTTTTTGTAGCATTGAGTTTTAAACTCACAAGTTTTGATATATTCTCCATCTCAGGTTGTACAATTTTGCGTACAAGATGTGTCTATGCCAGGCCTAATTTATTTGCGTGCATTTTTGTCAATCGTTAGTACTTCATGTTGAAGTCAGTTGCACGCGTGACCATATTTAAGTACTCTGGTACTTTGATTTATTGAACTAATATGACTTCGACATTTAACTATCTTTGTTCCAAACTGCTGCTGTGATTTTCAGTTGCACTTAGTATCACTGGTCGTACGTCTCCTTGCAGTTAAGTGTGGGTATCCCTATCATGTTTTCAACCTGACTTGATTTTCTAGTTGCCTTCCTTGTCCACTTAAATTCCCAGTGGCAGTCATTCGTACATTACTCTGATTCATCGATGTAGTTGATGCCAGTCTCCTTTGTTGAGCTCTAATTTGATACACTGTATTGATACAGTGTGTTCATTTGCATTTAATCACTTGTATTTATTGGTGTGCGTGCTGTGGTGCCATACTTTTGGCGCCCTCACCTCCATTCTACTGCCTGCATGCACTCAATCATTCGAGCCTGTGTGAATTGGAGTTGTATTACCATATTTTGTAATTGTAGATTAGCTTGCACACTTTGATCTACTTCGCACCAGTAGTATTCATGCTTCATTGTCATCTGGTAGTTCTTGAGTTTGTCGGCACTGGTTCGTGTATATGAGCAGTTTTACTTTGTTTTGATTCGAGGTTACACTTGTGCAGTCCTCTGGTCTTGCATCTGCTGATGTTGTTTCTTTTACTATTGCATTGCCTTCAGTTCACTGTCTTGGTTCATGTATATTTGATATATTGACTGCTGAAGCAGTAGCATTGATATTGAGACTTGTATTTTGATGTTCTGGTTTTGGTTTCTTTGTGGAATTGCATTGTATTAATGCATTGGATTTGTTATCGAATTCACTTGAGTTGAATCCATTATTTCGGGGTTTGACCTGGTGATCATTTGTGACTTTCACTGAGCTTTTGGGTATCTCATGCAATAGTAGCGAGGCAGTACACGCGTGCGTGTACTGCAGCCCTATCAGATTTGACAGTTTTAAATTGATTTAGTCGATTTGATAAATTGTTTATTTATCTCTGTTGATGACTGCTGATTTTTTGTTAAACACTGTTAAGTGTTATATTGACCGTTATCCGGTTTCTTTGTTTAAAGAATCAGATAGACGGGAATTATTGTGACTGTCGTCTATATAAATTATTACTGCCTATATGCACTAATAAACTGGTTTGAATTAGACTGACCTGGGTATTATTTTCTTTTGAATGTAATACTCGGGTCAGACCCGAGTTATTTCAGGTTGTAGATTTTCTTTTTTGAGTTGATGTTCAGGATATGAAGACTTTTCACATTTTCTGAAGTTGTCAATGTCATTTTGTAGTAGTCAAGTCATTGTATAGAACGATATGTATTCATGTATATTAGTCGATAATGTACTTGTATATATAACTTCTAGAGTCGACAGTTGTAGTTGTATCATATGTATTGTGTCAACTATGTATTAACTGACATCAGTTATATATATATGAGACTTTTGTTTTTATCTGTGTTCCGCATTTACATTATCTGTGTTATTGTTATATCTAATGTCCTAAACTATTATGAACCGTCGTAGTTCGTTTTATACTAGTATTGGGTATGTCGATGGGAGTAAATAAATAATAGATGAAAAAATAAAAAGTATATACTACTTCTATCGAGATAACCAATATTAGTGTAAGGCCAATTACGGATGGTCGCTTCTATCCAGCCTTATTCTTCGTAATAATAGACAGTATTCCTTTTAATACTCTTTGTTAGTATGAGCATAGAGGTGGGGCGTCACATTAAATGTGTACGTATTTTTTTAATATATCCTTATAACCTGCATATCTTCCACATACGAGTTCTGATACATGCGTAGTTTCTTCCGTTGGACTCGTATTGGAATTCCTAACTGATGATTTAAATCTGCTGATTTTTTGTTAAACACTGTTAAGTGTTATATTGACCGTTATCCGGTTTCTTTGTTTAAAGAATCGGATAGACGGGAATTATTGTGACTGTCGTCTATATAAATTATTACTGCCTATATGCACTAATAAACTGGTTTGAATTAGACTGACCTGGGTATTATTTTCTTTTGAATGTAATACTCGGGTCAGACCCAAGTTATTTCAGGTTGTAGATTTTCTTCTTTGAGTTGCTGTTCAGGATATGAAGACTTTTCACATTTTCTGAAGTTGTCAATGTCATTTTGTAGTAGTCGTGTCATTGTATAGAACGATATGTATTCATGTATATTAGTCGATAATGTACTTGTATATATAACTTCTAGAGTCGACAGTTGTAGTTGTATCATATGTATTGTGTCAACTATGTATTAACTGACATCAGTTATATATATATGAGACTTTTGTTTTTATCTGTGTTCCGCATTTATATTATCTGTGTTATTGTTATATCTAATGTCCTAAACTATTATGAACCGTCGTAGTTCGTTTTATACTAGTATTGGGTATGTCGATGGGAGTAAATAAATAATAGATGAAAAAATAAAAAGTATATACTACTTCTATCGAGATAACCAATATTAGTGTAAGGCCAATTACGGATGGTCGCTTCTATCCAGCCTTATTCTTCGTAATAATAGACAGTATTCCTTTTAATACTCTTTGTTAGTATGAGCATAGAGGTGGGGCGTCACAGTTGGTATCCGAGCTTGGGGTTTATGGACATAATATAAAACATAACTTGGATGGAACATATGTTACAACTATTGGTCGATGTTTTATCTGTGATTTGAGTCAAAACTAAAGTTTTGAAATTTTGATGAAATTTTTAAATATCTTTATTTAAAAATAAAAGTGGAATTGTGTTTTGTTGTTTAGATGAAATTGTGTTCCGATGATTTGATTGATTTGTGTTTTATTTATCAGAGTGCGCAGCGGAAACAGTGAAACTGTCTTCGCTGAGTGCAACTGATAATCTTTTTGATTTAAAAATCGAAATACGAAATTGATATGAATTTCATTTGTTGTTTACATAGATGTAATTATTTTGTTTCTTTGAGAATTTCGAATCCGAATTGAGGATTCGAAGAAATTACAGTTATGTGATTTTTGTTGAAATTTCCACTGACTTTCTTTTGTACTAATCATATATTGACTAGATTTTCGCTGTTTTGAATTGTCTTCATTGAAGATACCTTCGAATGATTTCTTTGTTCATTCTGTAGTACGTGCAAAAATTTGAATTGCGCGTTACTGCATTTATTTTTACGTTGAACCGATGCTTAGTTATGAAACGTATTTTGTTGCCATTATTTTTATAACGGAATTTTTACACCAGTGCTATTTTTGAAGCACAGTGTTTTGTGGTATTTCTGATGAATGAAAATTCACTGATATTACATTTTGATGTAAAGTATTTTGATGAGATTTTGACGTTTAAAATTTCTGCTGCTTTGGCTTCAGTAACCGTCGAGTTTTAAAAGTGGATTTTCAAGCGGTTATTCCGCAATGTTGATGTGTAACCGTTTTTACGGTATTTTGAGAAGTACAGTTTCCTTATCGAAATTGTTACTGATTTTCTGTTTTAATCACGTGATTGGAAAATCGTTTTAAAATGAAAAGTGTTTTATAAATTTTTAACAGTTTGCGTTTTCAAAAGAATGAGAAAGCGACTTAAACGATTCAGCAAAATCGAGGATTATGACCCCTTTCTTTTACTGTTTCGGCTAACTCCGGACTTGTCCAGTTGAGAATGTGAATTGTTATTTTTACAAAATAAATAAAATTGTTTTCAGAAATTTTAACAGTTTGCGCTTTCAAAAGAATGAGGAAGCGATTTAAACGTTTCAGCAAAATCGAGGACTATGACCCCTTTCTTTTACTGATTCGCTTAATTCCGGACTTGTCCGTTTGAGAATGTAAAGTGTATTTTTACAGAATACACAATTTTGCACTTTCAAGGAAACGATGAAGTGATTTAAACGATTTAGCAAAAGTGCGGAGTATGGAACCACACTTTTACTATTTCGGTTAATTCCGGACTCGTTAATTGAATATCTGTTGTTTTGATGAATTTGATGATTTCACACTTTCAAGGAAACGATGAAGAGAATCAAACGATTTAGTAAAACACGTGGTATGGGACATGTGCGTTTGCTATTTCGGTTAATTCCGGACTCGTTAATTGAAACGTTTTGATGCTTTCGTGTGCTTTCGAGCCACTATGAGGACCTTCGGGTCATTTGTTGGGCTTTCGGGCCACTCTGTGGACCTTCGGGTCATTTGTTGGGCTTTCGGGCCACTCTGCGGACCTTCGGGTCAAATACCAGTACTAGACCTTCGGGTCACTCTGCGGACCTTCGGGTCAATCTGATGGGCGCCAAAATTATGTTGAGTACTTGGTAGGCTTCGGCCACTCTGAGATGCACGTGCGGCGAATTAAAAACTCGCCATCTGATGGGATCGATCCAAGCTTTTATGTTGATTTTCTAGTCTTCTTAATTTATTTCTAGATATTTGTTGCTTCCAATTATCTGCAGGTAATTGGATATTTGTTGATATGAGTTCTGATTATCGTTTTTGATAATCAGATATTTGTTGTTTCTAATTATCGCTTGTGATAATTAGATATTTGTTGATATGAGTTCTGATTACCGTTTTTGATAATCAGATATTTGTTGTTTCTAATTATCGCTTGTGATAATTAGATATTTGTTGATATGAGTTCTGATTATCGTTTTTGATAATCAGATATTTGTTGTTTCTAATTATCGCTTGTGATAATTAGATATTTGTTGATATGAGTTCTGATTATCGTTTTTGATAATCGGATATTTGTTGCTTTTAATTATCACTTTAGATAATTAAATATTTGTTGATTTGAGATTTAATTATAGTCTTTGATAATTAAATATTTGTTGATTTTAGATTTAATTATCGCTGTTAGATAATTAAATATTTGTTGATTTGAGATTTAATTATCGTCTTTGATAATTAAATATTTGTTGATTTTAGATTTAATTATCGCTGTTAGATAATTAAATATTTGTTGATTTGAGATTTAATTATCGTCTTTGATAATTAAATATTTGTTGATTTTAGATTTAATTATCGCTGTTAGATAATTAAATATTTGTTGATTTGAGATTTAATTATCGTCTTTGATAATTAAATATTTGTTGATTTTAGATTTAATTATCGCTGTTAGATAATTAAATATTTGTTGATTTGAGATTTAATTATCGTCTCTGATAATTAAATATTTGTTGATTTTAGATTTAATTATCGCTGTTAGATAATTAAATATTTGTTGATATGAGATTTAATTATCGCTTTTGATAATTAAATATTTGCCGGTTTGAGATTTAATTATCGCTTTTAATAATTGAATATTTGTTGAATTTGAAATTTGATTATCGCTTGTGATAATCGAATATTTGTTGATTTGAGAAATTTGACTATCGTTTGAGATAATCAGATATTTGATTGGTTTTCTAACTATCGTTTGAGATAATCAGATATTTGATTTGTCTTCTGATTATCGTTTGAGATAAGTGAATATTTGCGATTTTTGAGATTTGAGCTTCGTCTTTTTCTCTGGCGATTCAGGTGAGTAATTTGATTTACTCACATTCAATTCGTGCTCTGTATGGGATTTCTGCTCTGTTTTTCCTCCTCTTTTAGTTACTGGAACTCGATTGTTCTTGCTTTTGTTAGTCGTTTGATTTTGATCCCTGATTCCCACGAGGTTGATTCTTTTGATTTGAAGCAGTCGAACCTTTCGATTTCTTATCTAATACTTCCCCGCTGACACTTGCTTTGCTTATACATTCGACATTGCCATGCTCTTTTAGTTGTTACCTTTTATCCATTTATTCCCTATGATTGCATGGACGCAATTTTATAAGGAGGGGAGTCTGTAACAACCCAGTGTTTTATAGCCGTTGAATATCGTCAAGTGGTGATTTAAATTGTTTATCAATTGCAATTGAAATTTTTAAATCAAGTTAAAATTTCAATTGGATTGTTAGAGTTAAAACACTTTTATAAATTGCTAATTGGGCTTCATTATCAAATTTTGATTTTGTTTCCTTTGTTTTAATTTGGGCCGTGAAAATTATCAAGTGCCATTTCCTTTTTCTCTACACTCAAAAACCCGTCCACCCCTTCCATTTCTCATTCGAGAAAACCCTAACAGAAGAAATCGAAAAGAAGAAAATGGTGGCGGCCTCGTATACTTCCTCGTTCGTCTCCAATTTAACCAGGCTTCTGAAATTCGATGGCGACCACGATTCTTCGCTCGTTCATTTTTCACAGGAGGGTTTCCATCAACTTAGGGTTACCACGGCTTCGAATTGGGTGGCTCGATCAGATTTCGTTGCCTTCGTCGCCGTGAAAGGTGAGAAAATTCTCACATCTAATTTTTACTGAGTTTCGGCCATTCGATTTTGTTTTGTTGTGATGATCTCTTTGGTGTTTTCAATCCACATGGTGGTTTTGATTTGTGACTTTAGTTCGATTCCTTGTTACACTCATCCTGGTTTCGATTTTGATGGTTCAATCTTGGCACTGACTTGTTTAATGTCGGCTTCACATGTGTTGATATTGTTCGAAACTGCTACATACTCGAACCCCTGTCACTTGTTACTTTCGGCCGCTAGATGCTTTTATGAGATTCTCTGACTTTATCGAGTTAGTACAAATTGAGGGAATTCCGGTCAGTTGCTTTGAATAGTTCGTCATTGATTTTGATAACCTGAGTTTTGTGTTGACGATCTCACTGTGATTTTTGTTACCCTGTTATTTTGTTCCTTTCGATTTGATTCGAGATTGCTTTGAGTTATATCTGCGACTTTGGTACAGTTGATTTACGTTGTTTTGGATTGATTCTGAACTTTTTGATCGTGGTTACACTTCTCTTCGTTCACTGTGACCTTGGGTGCACCTTGTCTCGGCCTTGGCTTTGATTACTAGATTCGAAACTGTGATTGCCACGGCTTCGATCCCGTTCATTTTCTGTTGAGCCTGATTTTAGTGGTATTGCTTGAAGTCTTCATACTAGTGGTCTTTTTGTAGCATTGAGTTTTAAACTCACAAGTTTTGATATATTCTCCATCTCAGGTTGTACAATTTTGCGTACAAGATGTGTCTATGCCAGGCCTAATTTATTTGCATGCATTTTTTTCAATCGTTAGTACTTCATGTTGAAGTCAGTTGCACGCGTGACCATATTTAAGTACTCTGGTACTTTGATTTATTGAACTAATATGACTTCGACATTTAACTATCTTTGTTCCAAACTGCTGCTGTGATTTTCAGTTGCACTTAGTATCACTGGTCGTACGTCTCCTTGCAGTTAAGTGTGTGTATCCCTATCATGTTTTCAACCTGACTTGATTTTCTAGTTGCCTTCCTTGTCCACTTAAATTCCCAGTGGCAGTCATTCGTACATTACTCTGATTCATCGATGTAGTTGATGCCAGTCTCCTTTGTTGAGCTCTAATTTGATACACTGTATTGATACAGTGTGTTCATTTGCATTTAATCACTTGTATTTATTGGTGTGCGTGCTGTGGTGCCATACTTTTGGCGCCCTCACCTCCATTCTACTGCCTGCATGCACTCAATCATTCGAGCCTGTGTGAATTGGAGTTGTATTACCATATTTTGTAATTGTAGATTAGCTTGCACACTTTGATCTACTTCGCACCAGTAGTATTCATGCTTCATTGTCATCTGGTAGTTCTTGAGTTTGTCGGCACTGGTTCGTGTATATGAGCAGTTTTACTTTGTTTTGATTCGAGGTTACACTTGTGCAGTCCTCTGGTCTTGCATCTGCTGATGTTGTTTCTTTTACTATTGCATTTCCTTCAGTTCACTGTCTTGGTTCATGTATATTTGATATATTGACTGCTGAAGCAGTAGCATTGATATTGAGACTTGTATTTTGATGTTCTGGTTTTGGTTTCTTTGTGGAATTGCATTGTATTAATGCATTGGATTTGTTTTCGAATTCACTTGAGTTGAATCCATTATTTCGGGGTTTGACCTGGTGATCATTTGTGACTTTCACTGAGCTTTTGGGTATCTCATGCAATAGTGGAGAGGCAGTATACGCGTGCGTGTACTGCAGCCCTATCAGATTTGACAGTTTTAAATTGATTTAGTCGATTTGATAAATTGTTTATTTATCTCTGTTGATGACTGCTGATTTTTTGTTAAACACTGTTAAGTGTTATATTGACCGTTATCCGGTTTCTTTGTTTAAAGAATCAGATAGACGGGAATTATTGTGACTGTCGTCTATATAAATTATTACTGCCTATATGCACTAATAAACTGGTTTGAATTAGACTGACCTGGGTATTATTTTCTTTTGAATGTAATACTCGGGTCAGACCCGAGTTATTTCAGGTTGTAGATTTTCTTTTTTGAGTTGATGTTCAGGATATGAAGACTTTTCACATTTTCTGAAGTTGTCAATGTCATTTTGTAGTAGTCATGTCATTGTATAGAACGATATGTATTCATGTATATTAGTCGATAATGTACTTGTATATATAACTTCTAGAGTCGACAGTTGTAGTTGTATCATATGTATTGTGTCAACTATGTATTAACTGACATCAGTTATATATATATATGAGACTTTTGTTTTTATCTGTGTTCCGCATTTACATTATCTGTGTTATTGTTATATCTAATGTCCTAAACTATTATGAACCGTCGTAGTTCGTTTTATACTAGTATTGGGTATGTCGATGGGAGTAAATAAATAATAGATGAAAAAATAAAAAGTATATACTACTTCTATCGAGATAACCAATATTAGTGTAAGGCCAATTACGGATGGTCGCTTCTATCCAGCCTTATTCTTCGTAATAATAGACAGTATTCCTTTTAATACTCTTTGTTAGTATGAGCATAGAGGTGGGGCGTCACATTAAATGTGTACGTATTTTTTTAATATATCCTTATAACCTGCATATCTTCCACATACGAGTTCTGATACATGCGTAGTTTCTTCCGTTGGACTCGTATTGGAATTCCTAACGACATGAAATAGGTTTGGCTAAGTTTGGAGACTGTTGGAAAAGGCATCTTTGTTTGGATTTTTGCGTTCTAAATATCAAAGGTGAGTGTTTTGGCCCACTCACGAATACTAAATTATCTTATGTTAGTTAAATTAAATTTATAATGAGATTAGAAATTTATTGATTGTTGTTTGGTATTTAAATTGTCATTTAAGTTAAATTTGAATTTATATTGAATTGAATTGCCATTTAATTTATATTGAATATAAATTGCTAGTTAAACATCTGATAATGATAATCAATTGATTGTTGTGATTTATTGGCTGATTTGGATGTTGAATTGTGATGGATGTTATTGGTTGACATTTTTGATGATTGGATGTTTATTTATGTATATATCTCTGTTATCACTATGGATTGAAATGATAACCCGAGCGGTTTCCATTGATTTGGAAATTTTGACTTTGGATACTGGTTGAAATGACATATACCCATATAATTTCTTGAATTTGGATTATTTATTGGAATTGAATTATTTGAAAGGTTTAAGTTTTAAATTTAAATTTCGGATTTATTTTAATTAAAATGATTAAGATTGGTATTTTGAATTATTTGAAATCTTTTAAATAATTATATCCATGTTGTACACTTCATAGGAGATGAGAATCCCGTAACATCTCTGAAGCCATTACAGCAATATTTCTATTCTACTTATTTTGATTTGACTTACATAAGATCTTTTAGTCCTGACTCGAGTGTTTTGTCTTTTCATTACGCTCGGGTCAGTCTGAGCTTTTCAGTGTATTAAAGACCATTTTATTTCGGAGGATGAAGACGGAGATGAGTCTACTATTTATTATTAATTATTCCACTACATCATGTGTTCCGCTGCATTATTTATTTATTTCTGCTGTATGTATAACTCTGATTTGTATTGTAAAAGTTTAATCAAATGTCATTTGTAAAACAGCTTCATGAACTGTTTATTTGATTATTATATTTTGTCATTCCGCAGCGAGATTCTGTGTTTTGTTTTTCCTTCTTTTCTATTATTTTCTTAGTTACCCCATTAACAATCCTCCCTTTTGAATGGTTTGAGTTGACATGTGTGGTTTATTGTCGATTTAAACCGTCCAAAAAGGTGGGTCGTTACAAATGAACTAAGGGAAACCAAAATGAAATAGGTAAGGCAAATAGATAAGGGGCAAAGTAGGAATAAGACATGTTCTAATACCCTAAACACTTCATGCCCATTCATTTTACACGTTCAAAAGAAAATCAAATACTAAGAGAGGCCGGCTACCATTAAGGGAAAACAAGAAGAAGATAAGAGGAAGAAGCTTAAGCAACTTGATCCAAGATCAAATCTCAACTCCTTAATCACAAGCTAAAGGTGAATAATAGGTTACATCTCATATTTTTAATGTTTTTGGTTTCTAGATCATATTCGAATATTTTTGTAAAGTATATTGCCATGTTTTCTATTGTTAAAATGGATATATATGCTTGTTGATGATTTATGCTATTTCATATGGATTTATGATAAATTAAATGTTAAAACCCTATTAGATGACATCCAAATGCCTTGTGATTTTAATATAAGCTCGGAAATGATATTTTAGAGAAGGGTTTCAAATTTCATAATTTTGTGAATTAATGTGGATTTATTATTAATTTTCTAGTGAAGAAAATAGTTACTTGGGTTTAAATTAAATACGGCTAATTCATATTGTTTTTGGGTCAGAAATAAATATATGTTAGAAAACATATTAAAACTGATTTATGGGAATTTTTGTAGAATTTTCCTAAGTGTTTTAATAAGTATATAAAATTATTTAAGGTATGAGACTTAAATGTTTTATATATTTATAAAAGTAGAAGGGGCATTTTGTAAACATTTTAAATTATTAGTTCTGAAATTTCGGCAGCACTTTTAGAAAATAAATTAGCAACCAATCATATATTGGCAAACAAAGCATGTTAGTTGAAAATAATTACCTTTTAAAGTTAAAATTCAGTTTTACCATACTTTTGTTGTTTTTCCACTTTCGGCACCATCCTTTCGACTAGGTACTTCCGCCTCCATCTCCATCGAAACAAATGTGCATGGTATTAAAGACTTGATACGTAGTGAATTGGACATAAGCGAAAGGTATATAGTCAAAGTAAGGAGTTTCGAAGGGGTCGAAACCTTGCTTTTCTTTTAAAAGGAAATGCGCCTGCTTTGCTTTCGAAAAGAATGCTTTCGACGTAGATAGCTTTCGACTTGGTCAAATGGTTTTACAGAATGGTTTCGAAAGAGGTTGCGCCTTTTGTTTTATAAAGAAGCTTTCGAAGGGGTCGAAACCCCTTGCTGTCGCATGTAACCTTTCGAAGCAATACCTTCAAAAGGGTTTCTTTGTTTTAAAACCTGAGTCGCTTCTCTAATGCTTTCGAAGGGATTAGTTTCAACACTGTCCACTTCTTTTACTTATGAGATTGCTTTCGAAAGAGTGCTTTCGACTTAGTTGTTTTAGGACCCATTGTTCTATTGAAAGTTAAACCCAAAGGTTTTGAAAGGAATAGTTTTAAATGGTTTCAAAAGGTTGTTCCACACGTTTTACTTGAACCCAAATGCTTTCGAAAGGATTATTTATGCAAAGAACTTAATGCTTTCGAAAGGTTTCAGATAAAGGTTTCAAAGGGGTGGTTCCCCAATGTTTTCGAGAGGTTTTAAATGGAAGTTTTCCAAAGGTTTCGAAAGGCATGTTTAAGGTGTTTTGAAAGGAGGATTTCTGTGGTTTTATAAAGCCTTCAAAAGAGATGATTTCAATGTTTTCGAAAGGTTTAATGTAAATGGTTTCGAAAGGTATGTTTTGGCCTTCGGCCTAGGTTATAAAGGTAGTTTACTTGTATCAAAAGGGGTACTTGAAAGGGGTACTTTTAAAGGTTTCGAATATTTTCATCAACAATGTTTTTTGTAAAGTATATATAATGCAGCAAAGTGATTTGAGTAAAGCATACAATATATTTTCCTTGTTTAAGTATGATTTAAAGGGTTAAATCAATTTGAAAGAAATGTTTTCAAGGAAAATTTTAAGGGTAGATGACCCTAAGTAAAATGACTCAGATATTAGAATACCAGATGGGACAGGTAT
This sequence comes from Allium fistulosum, assembly GCA_030737815.1. NCBI lineage: Eukaryota > Viridiplantae > Streptophyta > Magnoliopsida > Asparagales > Amaryllidaceae > Allium > Allium fistulosum. The sequence continues at coordinate 1,354,644,835 of CM060902.1, read as the reverse complement.
GGGGTCGCGTCCTATGCTTTAAGCTAGTAGCCCCTAGCTAATCTAAGTCCAAAATTCCAGTGTGTAGGGCTTTGTCGCAGGTAAGACTAAAATGATGCTACACACAAAAAGGAATATACAAAGTGAGGATAGGTTATTGGTGAGCCTGCAAAACCATTAGGATTAGTTGACCCTGGGAGAAGTAAGTTAGGGACAGACCATTCAGAAGAGGAGTATCTAACAGAAGTTAGATTATTTGTTTATTTTGTCTGGTAGGCTCGAGTCAGCCAAAGTTTAGTAGTTGGCCAAACAAAACTATAGTATTTGGACAGATAGTCCATTTATTACCTGATTTGTATGCATACATTTATGTTTCCCCTTAAACTCTCGGGTGCTCAAAATTGATTTGAGTAGGTTGAGAGTTGAGGATTTACAGGTTTTAGTAGGTGGACGAATAAAGCTTCTGGAGGAGAGCAGGAGGGTGATGTTAGCTATTTAGGAGTTGTTATTTTTTTATTTCCGCTGTGATGTATTAAGATAGTTTTTGGTCTATTTAGTGCTCTGATCATCCAAGGGGACATCTTCATATGTCGCTCTTGGCGTATTTTGTATTAATTATATTTGATCTTAACTTGGGAAACGATTAGGATTATGTAAATGGGTATGAAACATGATTTTGTGAAATGAAATCAGAAAAGTTGTTTTTGAAATCTGTGATTTTGTTTCATATTCATGTGCTTTTGATATTATGGATACCATTAACATTACTATATTTTGTCGTCGGAAGTTAATACTATAAATGACTGCAGCATCTGTAGTGCTTAGCTTTGGGCCAGGTAAGACACCAAGGGTTAATGGCTTCTTGAAATTCAGCAAGGGTCGGTCGACCTAGAAAAACGTTGTATGGAGAGTCCACATCCAGCACAACAAATGTCAACATCTGCACTCTCATGCGGTTGCCTTCTCCCAACTCGACGGGCAATTCAACATAACCAACAGCTTCGGTCCCAGCACCATTAACGCCATGGATGCAGGCTTTAGACGGTTTCAAGTCCTTGGCTTCCATCCTCATCTGATCGTAAGCCTCTTTGAAAATAATATTCACGGAACTACACAGTCAATCAATATTTTCCTCACTAAGACAGGGCCGATCATGGCCGAAATGACCATTGGGTTGATCGTCAGTGCCTCCACCTTATCTGCATCTCTATTTCTGAATATAATGTCATCTTCCATTGTACGCTGCTATTTGGCCGGATCCCCATCTTCAATATTTAAATAATACTCAACATTCATATGCTTGATTGCACTAGCATAGCGCTCCATCTCATGCCAGCTCTTATCAACTGGGTGTGTCCTCCGACTATTGTACTAATAACTAATCTTCCACCAGTCCATGCAGGCTTCTCAGCCCAATGCGGTGCTTGTCCTCGGTTGGGTCAGATGTCCCCTACCCACCATCCTGTGGGGCTTTAACAAACTGTTGTAGTTTTCTTTCCCGAATCAGTTTCTCGATAACATCCGGAAAATGCCTACAATCATTTGTGTTGTGACCATAGCAGTCGTGGAATCGACAATATTTTTCAATCTGCTTTTGTTTCTCCATCGATTCCTTTGAGGTGGACTCATATACTGCATGGTATTGCATGTAGACATTCTCTAGAGATGTATTCAGTGGTGTGTAGGTATCATACATTGGAATCCTTGACTTTCCTCTTCCAGAATCCCTCTTTCGTTCATGGTTCCTATCACCACCTTTCTTTTGTTGATTCAGTTTATTTTGGACATTTACTTGAACTTTTCTGGAACTCTTCCCAGTCTATTCACTCCAATGTTACTCTGCACTCCCTCTCCACTCGGTCCCACAACATTCTTCTTCCTAGAGCATCTAGCTTCCTCTTTGCTCAAATACTAAGCTGTTTTTGCATAGAAACGCTCCAACGTAGCGGGTGGTTTGCCAACTAACCAATCGCCAAAAACAAATTCTAGATCAAACACTCTTGTTATCGCCATCAATATTGAGTGGTCATTTGGGTTACTCACTTCTATGACAGCTATATGAAATCTCTTCAAATAGTCTTTAAGTGATTCTACCAGAGCCTAGATCACACTTGATAGCGACATTATTTCTTTGGGACGAGTTGCATGCATATAGATCTGCTCTACAAATTTTGTTGCTAAATCATCAAATCTAAATATTGACCTTGGGGGCAATCTCGCGAACCACATCGGTGCTATGCCAAAAAGAGTGATCGGAAAACGTCTACATTTTTTGGCATCATCCGCTCGTGCGGAGCCCATCGGCCATTCATATTCTTGATGTGCTACATGGGATCAGTTTTTCCCTTGTAGGCAGGCATCAATGGCATGCTAAATCTCCTCAGATATTCCACATGTAAAATATTGTTTGTGAACGGGGTATGGCCTCTTGAGATCCCCCAATCATCATTGGTCAAGCCTTGGCTCTCCCGTAATAGCTGCTTGATCATAGCCATCAAGTTCGGCCTTTGGATAGTTGGAGTCAAGCGATGGTGGTGCTCCACCTCATTGTACGATCGATGTCTACAGACCGTTCCACGCCTTTTTGGCTCAACATCCTCTTAATGTGAGTTCACATCATCGTCATTCTGAAAAGGTAACTAATCTGCATTAACTTGAACTCCAACATCCGGATTAACCGCAGCGGCTACAATTCGAGTTCCATCAGAAAAAGGTAAGGCTCCTCCCTTGGAGGAGAGATCGAGTCCGATCGGTCCTGGAAGCCTGGGATTAGTTGTGTGTTGATGTCCTGATGCTTTAGCATAATATCCATCGATTCTGTGACGTCTGCACCTGTGATGGTCATCTGATGAAGTTGAGATCTCCAATGTAGAATAGGGAGTTGGCTGCCTTCTAGTTTTCCCACGTTGTTGATCCTTGAGTTGATTCATTAGATCGATATTGGCTTGAATCTACTGGTTCAACTGTCGACGGCTATCTATGAGCTCTCTCAACAAATTCTGGAAATCAGCTCTTGTGATGGAATCAGCTGGATTTTGGACATCAACTGAATTTGGTAGCATCAACATCTACTAGTAGATTGCTCTAGCCTCCTTGCTGGATGCTGGCATTCTCGTTCCCTTTTGCGTTTTGAGAGGTAGACGTGGTGTTCCTAACCATGACTGATAGTCTCCTTATAGATCTCTTCTTCAAATCTGAGTTGAAATGGAATTTTGTCGGTAGAAAGCTGGATCTATCTCGCGAATATGGGAATCCATAGGTAGATGATGTGATCCGGTCGAGTTGAGAATTTGTGTTCTTAGTGAAAGTACCAAAATGTTTACACCAAAAATTGGCACAAACATCCAAGAGAGATTTATTAGAGATATAACTGAAGAATAATTAATGTAAACAAGGAGAATATAGTATTAAAGTAATCAACAACAAGCTAATAACAGAGACACATCAATTTATAGTGGTTCGGTGTTGCTGGCCTACGTCCACTTTGAAGAGATAGCTTTATTAATCTCTTTATAAACTGAGTACAATTGGGATCAAATTAGAACCCTTAGTTACAAAAGAGTACAAAGCAACAACTAGCATAAAGATCTCAAAAATGAACAATCAAGTCTGTATTTATAAGGGAAGATGGCGAAATATCTTCCTGAAATTTCGGTAGCGGAGTCTCCAAATCAAGAATAAGTCACAGTATCGATCGTGGGTCCTACATCACTTGTACTAACGATTGGCAAAGATTTTTTTGTTAACTCCTACTGGTATGCGATCGATATAGTGGGCTCCACCCTTTAATATATTGATGTTTCCAAAGTTTCAAGTTTATTCGACTTTTCTATTTTGAGATATCGATCATTTTTTGCTAAGTTGAACTACAATGTCGATACGGTACGATCCATAATTGGTGAATATGGATCGTACCCGATCCATTTTCAGTAAATGGTGTATTTTCATATTTTTAGCACTATATTGAGTCCATCTTCTGCTTTCGCTTCACCGCTGCTTCATATAATCATCTGTGCCTGATCATTTAGGTCCATGATCGTTAATTTGATGTGTTGATCTTGATGATAGTTGAGTCTAACTTGTCCAGTCAGTTCAGGTATAGCCGGACAAAAAGGCAGGATAACAAAGGCCCAATTCAAATTGAGCATTTTCTATTAGGGGTAAGCTTCGAGCTTAATTCACTTTTTAGGCCAGCCAGTAGCTAGGGAAGGCAGGGTATTTGATTACCCAAACCCAAGCCTAGACACTATTTTTCTAGATATCATACTAAATTGGTAAGCTTAATTGGTTAGCCCTAACATCACTAATTTTGACCGCATAGTCTATTTGGCTCTGATACAATTGTCGGAACCGGATCGGTCGGAAGCGGGTGAAATAGGTAGATTTTTTAAAAAATCTATTATGGATCTATTGAGCCTATGAAGTCTAAAGGAATTATACTAGATCCAATCTAGTTATAAATAAAATCTCGTTTTGTTTACTTTCATTATATATATTTGTTAATTAAATATGTTAAAATTTCAACTAAATGTTTTATTGGGAATGCACTAATATACATTCAAACTTATAACAACATAAGCGAACTACTATAAACATGTGTATAATTATATATTGCGTATCTGGATATTGGGATTTATATCTATTGTATATTTATACACATACACAGATATATATATACATACATACATATATATATATATGTATGTGTGTATATACGTATGTATGTATGTATTTATGTATGTATGTATTATACTTACATATACATATTACATTCTCATATGCATATCGTGAATATAAATGCCTAAGTATATATATGATTTAGTATACGACAATATATGTATACGGTTTGTATACACATATTGATAGTACCATATATATAGTTTAGACATATATATATATACATACATATATGTATTCTTTGTTGCCACTTATATATTTTATACATACACAAGTATAAAGGTATGAAAATAATTCACATAGAGTATATAATAAAACTAAGAATAAATTAGAAGATTGAAGATGAAAAGGTAATTTACGTTGCAATTAAATCTGATCAAATCTAAGTTGAAAAGGAAATAATCTTGTAGTGCAATTCTATTTTACTTTTCTTCTACAATGACCAATTCAACAATTAATTTAGTACTATATTGAATTGCAAACTAAAGTACAACAAACAACCAAGCTATTGAAAAATAAAAGGAAATTTATGTTATACAAAATTTAAAAGGACGTATATTTAACATGAAGTTAATTAAAAGTTTTACAATTTAATTTATTGACCCTAGTGACATAATTAGTTCTAAAAAATAACATTATATTTATATATATAAATATATGTAATGAACTAAAATTTATTTTTCAAAAATGAAATTGAATTGATCTAAAGCAAATTAACCAAATAAGATTTAGTTTTAATATTGGTTTACAGTTACAAGGTATGAAGAATAATTGATTAATAGATGTATGCACACACATATGTACATGTATATACATATATATATCTATACATAAATTCATGATTCAATTGGCTAAAATTAGATCCATAATTAAATGGAATAAGTGTGACAACAAGAGTGATTTATTGAAACAAAGAAGACATACAACAACTGTAACAATCCGTAAATTTCAGTGGTTTTATTTATTTAATTAATTGAATTTTGTGAAATTTTAAAACAATAAAATTTTGAAATATAAATGTGATATTTGGAATACGTCTATTTAAACATAGCAACTGGTAAAGTTTCATCATATAATTTGGAAGTTTATTTTCTAGTGTAATTTTATTTCAATTTATATTAGTCAAAAAGTGATGATAATAAAAGTGTTCCGAAACCTAAACATGTCAACATAAGAAAATTTATTTAGAACACTCTGAATAAGACTGTGTAATTCGTTTCACAAATTTCGGACGTTTCTAGCTCCGTTTGGATTTTTCCGTAAGGAATAGCAACGTATATCAGTGTCTATATCGACTTTTTTGTTCGGATGATCGTGTCACTGATATCTGTATACCGTTTTGATCGTCTCATCATGCTGATCTCTACGATGTATTCTATTCTGTGTTTTGGAGTCTGGTATGTGGTGGAAACCACAAAACGGTTAATCGTACCGGTATCCATTTTGAGTCTTTTCATTTCCTGAATACTTTCATTTCCTTCCTCTGTTCATTTTCCATTGTGCAAGGTGTTAGTCATTAATAATTCTTAGCTGTTGGCTTTTGCAATTCCTATCGTTTTAAATAATTTTAACCGGTTCAATATATGTTTTTTTAACCCGTTCATTTACTTTGCATCCATCACTTTTCTCTCTACTTTATTTTGGTTTTGAGAAAAATAGTGACATCCATTTTTTCCTTCCTTCCACCTCAACTCCATCCTACTTCAAAACTCCCCTCCCCTCTTTTGTCGGCCTGGCCTCACAGCCAAGATCCAAGCTTCTAGCTTTGCGTCCACGCATGCAGTAGCTAGCCTAACCTTTGCTTTCCTGTTGTTACTAAGCCTTCCAGTTCTACCGAGCCTCATCGTGAACACCGGCCATGAGGCAGACCCCACCACCTCAACAGCCAAGCGTCTCAAACACGCGTCTCAATCTCCCCATGTTGGCTGGCCACTTCCGCGCTCATCCCTCACTGCAGCAGCCGTCTTATCACTCATTCCTCTACCGAGATCCACCCGCCTCTATCTCTTCTCGCCAAATTCATCACTAGCCAAGCACTTTCTTTGTTGTTGAGATATCGATAGGTATATGTTCTGTTCTATATAAGTTATATATACGCTATAAAAAATTGTTATATTGATTTTTTTATATTTGGATATCTGGATTTGCATATACTTTATTAGAATTTAATTTAGGCATGTATTCATTTTGTATATATTCTTTTACTGATGTGTTTAAGTATTAATTATATATATGCAAGTTATATATGAATGGTTGTAAAGTATTTTATACTATACATTGTATTATGAAGTCTGGCCTCTTTCTATATATAATATATTTAAAGTAGGTATATTTGTATATGATTTAAAAAATGTATAGAGTTTCGTAAATTTGATATATTTGGGTTTTGAAAGATGTATGTGCATACCAATTTAGTTATATAAGTTGTTGTAGTATAGTTCATACAAATCTGTATATAAATTTTTTTTTTATGTTAGTGGTATAACAGTTGGTCAGTATATATTGTTTATAGTTTTATAGTATTAAAAGTTGTATATATATTAAGGTGAATATATGTGTTTAAAAGTATTTCGTGTGTGTTACCTATATATAAGTTATATAAGCTAAAATCTATGGGTTAGATATATAAAGTCTTCGTATAAATACTATTTGCTCATCAAGTCTGCATGCATATATTTTAATAGAAGCAGTTTGTCATATGTATATGGAAATAAGTTTAAACATGCATGTACATATATAACTTATAGTTTATATATGAAAACTTATGAAAGTATGTAAATTATATGTTACAAAGGTTGTACATGTTTGACTCCTGATTAAATACATATTTCGAAATTTTCGTATGTATATAATATATTATTTACCTAACTGTGTTAAAATTTATATTTCACAAATTTTGTGATGATATTGGATATTGGGTTGAAAGGATATTCATGTATATTTATGTTTATATTAATATAATCATAATTGTTCACACATATAATGGTTCGCATATATGTGTTTGTGCATTGGTATTTTCTAAAGATTGTATTTTTTTTTATGTTAAAGAAATTCTATTTTACATTATCTAACTTGTACGTGAGTTTTGGATATATGCTCATATACATTAGTGTAGTTTCCAAATACATATAGATTTTCTTTATGGGTATGAAAGTTAAATATTGGCTTGAAAAAATATATATATCTTATTTTAATGTATGTTTTAAAAAATTAGTTTTAGAAAAAAATCATAACGTGTATTTTGTTTCAGTTATATCAAGATGATCTTGATTCATTTTCATCAATTCTTATCTATCAGCTTCGTCGAATTCATGCCCATCTTGATTTGTTTGGAATTCTAGCTCGTTCTGTTGTCAAACTTCTCTAGCCTCGAAAGGTGAGTAATCACTCAGATTAACGTTCTTATATTTATTAAATTTGATTTCAATTGAAACGACAATTGAAATATGCTGCTATTAGTTATTCACATTGCTATATATATGCCATTATCTGTATCTGTTCACCTGTGACATCTGACACTATAATCTGTTATTTATACTGATGATATATGCTTGGAACTGTTGTTATATTATTATCATATCTGTTATCACTCTGCAAGTTCCCTGTTAGTATAGAATTCACTATGGGTTGAAATGATACATACCCAAATGATCTGTAGAATAGGAGAAAATCGTTATGGGTTGAAATGATAAACCCAAGCGATTTTCATTGAATTGAATTTGGGATTGCGGGTTGAAAAGATATATACCCGTATATATTTAAATTACGGATTGAAATGATAAATATCTGTATCACTTGACCATAGGATATAAAATTATATACAGACACCGTTGGTCTATATATATTTTGAAAAATGATTTCTATGGTTTTGAAAAGAAATGGATAGTTTTAATAAATATTGATTTTTAAAGATTTATTAAAGTTGATTTAATAAAGTTAATATATAATATGTTTAAGTATTTATTTAAAATTTATATTTTCGAATATAGAGTTTGTAATGGTTCGGGTTGTAAAGGTAAATTTGAAATTGATTTGAAATTATATTTATTTAAGAATTATATTTAAATAAGTTTGATTTGAAATTTATTGAATTTGAAATTTTAAAGAAGTGTTTTACAACTTGAAATTTGATTAAAGGTGACGTAAATGGATATTTCAAACTTATATAAATTTAAATGGGATATTTTGTAAATTGAAGTTGTATTCAAATGATATTGAAATAATTAAGTAAATATTTCAAAACTGAATAATAGAAAAGTGAATTGATATATATATATATATAAGATTATTGAATTTAGTTTTGAAATGTGGAATATTTAAAGCTTTGAAGTATATTGAAATTAAATGGTTTATTTTGTGGTTCAAATCTGTATTTGAAATCGATATAATTTGAAATGATTTATTGAGAAATTCAATTGAGTTGAAATTTATGAATTGAGATTGAATTAAATGCGAAATTCGGAATTCGTGTTGATTTGAATTAATTTATGAATTTGTGGAAACTATTTTATTTTATAAAGTAATTTTAAATTATATTTAAAACTATTGATATTTTACTTTATAAATTATTTTAATATAAATTATTTTAATATAAATCATTTTAAATATAAATTATTTTATTATAAACTAATTTAACTTATAACTATTTTATATAAATTATTTTATTTTATAAACTATTTTTAATTTATATACTATTATTAATATCTAAACTGTTTGAAGGAAAGTGTTATGATTTCGAAGTGTTATGATTTCCACAGTTATGAATTTCAAAGTATTATTATTATTTCAAATTGTTTGGTTTCAAAAGTATTATATCTTTGGAAGTACTATGATTTTTGGAAATGGATATTTGAAGTGGAAATGATATCGTTTTGATATGATTTTGAAATGGAAATGATATTTTGGTTTTGAAGTATGAACTATTTTGAAATGACCACGGTGTTATAATAAGGATTGGTTGTTAAAGAGACTGAGATCGGATATGGGCATACTCTCTGTCGACACCGAAAACCACTTTAACAACCGTGTACGTGGTGGAGATTCCAGAATGAAGTAGGATGGTGGCGACGATCCTAAAGGTATATACGTGGACCCAACTCCCGTGAGTTGGCATAAGGTGGCTGAAACAAGAGCGATTCTCGGGCTAATGAGGTAGCACCTCTGATCGGACGCATTTCTTCGATACCATTCTATTACTTTGTGATTGATTCGGTGGCCACCCTTCGATTTTTCATTTGGGAGTGTGTTCCGAGGTGGGCGGTAGTGGCTACTATGCGTTTCCACCAGCCCGGATGCGTAATTGGTATATCTACCCTGGCATTGCCTTGTTGTGCCGTGTCACCTACCATATCGAGCTTTACTATGAGTTTGGATTTCTCCCGTAGCCTGTGGAGTATTGAGGGTAGCCCCCAATTTGGGAGTATGCTAATACTGGATAGACTACTGGGACTATTACGTGTTAAAGACTATATGGGTAACCCCTTGACGCTATTAAAAAGTATGTTTATTTTATATTAGACATTATTATAATAGCGTATATTACTACATAGTAGATAGTTTAATAGATCCTTAGAGGATGGTTATCCCAAACATCCTTTGAGTTAGTTGTATTTCAGTTGATATTTCACTTGAGTTGGATTTATTGATATAGGAATGTTAATCCTGACTCGAGTGTTTTGTGTTTTGCTTTACGCTCGGGTCAGACAGAGTGTACCAGTGTTCGAGACTCACCTTTGGAGTTGGAGCTTCGCATGGAGATCCAGCCATCTATCCTGCTTTTAGTTATTCAATTGATTCCAGTGATGTATTCAGATCTTGTATTTGACTATTTTATTGAGACATCTACGTATTCACGACTTCTGTTGTATCTTTTTTAACTCTGTTATATATATATATAGTAGCTTCATGAACTATTATTCTTTTGTTTCCGCTGCATTATTGTTATATTACTCTGTGCCTGTGATATGTGATTATTTTATTTACTGTATACGCTGAGTTTTGCCAAATTTAAATTAACAATCTGATATTTTGAGCAATTCAAATCTAACATGTATGGATGCGAATGGTCCAAAATAGTGGGTCGTTACAACAACACACAATAGCTTACTAAACAAGAGGATTTGTTTTGGATCTCAAATGAAATAAGACACAAATTATTTGGCTAGAAAAATAATTAACCAATTATATATAATAATAAAATAATCAACAAATCAATTCCACAAAAATTAGTAATTTCAAATCTAATTAAATCATCAACATTCAAAACCATAAACAAATAGAACTTATAGTCAATTACAATACATAGAATAATTTTAAAACCGATTTAATAGGTGGCTACAATTTGCATATATGTGAAAACTTTATTTTAAATATTGTGAATGAATTATAGACTTACCTAATAAACTTTGCCCTTCATCACACCTTGATTTGTGGCTTCTCCTTGGATTTCAAATAAATTAGCATCCCACCTTGCAAGAGAAGGATGAACCACCTTTCTTTAATTTAATTTGATGTTGGTTCAAATTTTTTTTGATGTTTTTTGAAAGAAGTTTTAGCCATTAATGATAGAGAAAACGAGGAAAAATTATCTTCTGTTGAAAAAATCAAAATGATGAGATTTTGTTTTTGAATTAAAGGAACCTTTACCATTCCCTTATCAAAACTTCCATCTTTAATTCCTTTTTAAGTTTCAATCTATTCAATTAATTATAATGAATGCCTTTTCGAACACATCGACACTAATACATCCATGGTATTTACGTGTCGAGCACCCAAGTGCCCAAAAAGAAAACATTAGGGTAAAATAAAAAGAAGAGAAGAAAAAAAAATACAAGAAAGAAGTGATAATAACATCAGAATCTCATAACGGAATGATGACATATATTATCAATTTGATACTTTTACAAAGGATAACTGTATAGATACAATAATCAGAGTAAACTAACCTATCATTAGCCTGGATAGTTATAAAAACCTGTCCTCACAATCGCTGATATAAAAATAAACAAAATAATGCAACGGAAATAAAATCTGTGGTAGGTAATCATCCAACTCCTCACCTAGAGCTCCAATGAATCATCAACGATCGATATCTGAAAATATACACAGGGCTGACCCGAGCATTATAAGAAGAATAACACCCGGATCAGTCTGGTAAACCAACATGACAAAAACTCAAGTAATTTGAATTACTATATTTGCAAAACCCTTTAAAGGATAAAGGTATCTCGTAAGATCATGCCATAAATAAACACAGATAGGTATTTACCTTACGTTAACCAAACATTTATATATAATATCCTGTGATACTACAATAATGTCTAGGGTGTTCAATATAAATATAAATCATTGCTGAAATGGTTACATTTAACAGCATATTTAGGTATACAAACAAAACCGCTAAGGTACGTTCATATAAATGGATTTTCCCCGGAGACCTCCTCAATGAGACCGATCTCCTTTGACAAGGATCAGAAAATACCTTCCAAGCGTTGTATATATCTAGATAAAATATACCATAAGGTAAACACAACTTGGCCATCATCCGAACACTCACATAAACAATGTGTACCAAGTATCAACAACTCCCCGCTAGCAACATCTATAAGCACACTCTAGATATGCAGTTGCCATACCCCCATAGGTCAGCTAAACCTAATGATCATGCATCCTACTCTGTATTTATTCATTTCAGGATGTCGAGGCTACATTTAGCAGCTTCACATGAGTTTTCAACGAAACTCGTTCACATAATGAATCCCATATGGATTCTATAATCTCATCTGCTTCCACAACTACACATGGTTTCCATCATTCACTTCTAAAACAGAGAACCCTTATCTCAGCCTTAAAGTGGTTTTCGATAAGTAGAACACTTACCGATCTCAGTCTCTCTAAGACTGAGTCGATGAATTTGCCATATTCAACAATAATGAGAATGATCGCATAATGGAACTAAGTCCTGAATACTTTCTCATAAGCAAGTAAACATACCTACATTATCATTTCATGTAAGGCATGGTCAAGTCACATAAATGATTTTTAATCCCTTTTTAATTAATTTATCTTTTATTAATTAAAAACCCTTCTTATTAGGAAAACAACTTTTTTATAAATCAAGACTTCCTTTATTTATTAATATTTTATTATTATTAACACTCCCTTTATATACTTGTATATATTATTTAATTTTTTTCACTTATAACTTTTCAATACTTAAATAGTTTTCATATACTTGTTCCAATGGTATAAGTGTATTCACAAATCGTTTAACAAGTTTTACCTGAAATATAATCAAAGAGATTAAAGCAATTACCACCAAAACATTGTTATAATAAACTCCTTTTCTTTTATAAATTAAGCATATAACATTTTCTATATCTTTATTAAAGATTTCAATTCTTGTTATTATCTTTAAAATTGCATTGTTAAAGATTTATAATATTTCTTCCAAAATATAATTCAAGAATTTAAAATTTTTTTTTACCGAAAACACTGTTTACAATAACCCAAAACATTCTACATTTAATCATTATGTTTAAAACACTCTTTTAAAGGTTTAATTATATTTAAGGGTTAAAGACAAGTGTTGTTAAAAACAATTGTCACAAAAAACCCAAACATTTTATACTTTAAAAACATTCCTCTTTAAAACTCTATTTATAAAGATTTATTTATATTTAGGGTTAAAGACAAGTGTTGCTCAAAACATTTGTCACATCAATCCCAAACCATTTACTTGTATTTTTCTACTAAATATCCATTATTAAATATCTAATTATATTCCCAAGTATAATTAATAACAAGGGCAAAAACCAAGTGTTGCTAAGAACAGTATTTACAACAACCCAAAACTATTTACTTATCCAGTAATAACTTTAAACACTTATTTAAAGATCAAAGCATATCCACACTTATTAATTAAGGAAATAAATTTTTATGTAATTCCTCAAAACCATTTATTTTATCACAAGTGCTAAAATCCAAACTTCCTTTATTATATTTATAAAATACTTAATTTAATATTTAAAACTTATATATATAAAAATATCTTTAAAAGACTTATTAATTTTTTTAAATACTTTTAAAACTACTTAAAATGTATGATAATTATTTATATATAATATAAAGTAAAAATAAGGAATTTTGAAATAATTAGGAAAATGAGTTTTAATTTTAAAAGCTACTTAGTTTAGAAATTCATGGTTAATTATTAAAAATACATTTATACTTGAAACTAATTTTAAAACACTCTATTATAAGTTAGAAAACAACCCTAGAAATGTTAGAGAAAAATACAAAATTTAAATATCATTTTTAAACAAATTATAGTATTAAATAGCAAAGGTAGCATTTGCAAAAGTGTTGTCTAAAGTTTTGTTACCATTGTCAACATTGTTTTGCTACAACTTTGAGCCTAGATTTCAATACCCTAACAATTGATTTTAGATCCATTCTTTTTATATTGGTATACTTTGGTTACTTGAAACCCCTGAAGAAAAATCTCAAAGAATATCTTATAATTACTTTAGAGAATTTACCGAAAACAGGGTATTTTACCGAACTGCACTTATAGCGACTATTTCGCTATAACTTTTTGTATTTCGTTCAACTAGCTATCAAATGAATTAGGCTTCAAAACATTCCCAATAAGAATAATATATTATTTACTTGATTAGTTGCTAAAGAAGCACCAAAGAAAGTTTCCACAAAAATGTGCGTTATTTTCAAAGACGGATTATTTTTAAAAGTGTCACAACAGCGACCGTTTTACTTCTATCTTTTGTTACTCTGATTTACTTCTTCTATAACCTTTCAAAACATATTCTTTGCTTTTCAAAACACTTATAAAAGTGTAAATAATAACCAAACAAGTTATTATTAAGATATGTTATTAAATCACCATATTCACAAGTTATAGTTTAAGGGATTCAAAGTGTGTTTATAGCGACTATCGCTATACGGACAATTCCGTATTCAATCCAATATTTGGTCTCATGTTAATTTATACACAAATATGATTCCAAGTTCCAACCATACTATTACTAAACATGTATTAACATATATACACATCAATATATCCATTTTAAATGTTTAAATGAACTTCTGACAATTCAATGGTTTAATAAACAACTACATTATCCGTTTACATATCTAATAAAACATATTTTCAAGGATGTAAAATTAATTAGTTAGTTTCTATTATTATTAATATATAGTAAGCATTTTAGTAAATGTTTTAATAAGTATTTATCAAGTGATTTAGCAAGCAACATTTCAACCATATTTCAAGTGAGTTAGAAATCAATTTAACAAGTGATTATCTAACAATTTCAAGCAATGTTTCAATCAATGATTCAAGCAATATTCCAACTTAACATTGAAGAAAATATAGTGCAAATCAAAGTGAGATTTACTCACTTTTATCAAACCAAATCTCTTCCTACCAACATTCAATCACAACAATACTTCACTATTCGTTTTCAGCTTCAAACTAAACATCACCAAAACAACCTATTCTCTCCTCTAGCTCACGGTGCAAGGCCTTTCCCCACCTACGCACATCATCACCACCATCTCTCTTGCTCATATCCAACCTTACCTCCACCACCAAATCCATGGCTTGAGCCATCCACCTCCTCCTTAGAACCCACGGCCATTGCCCTTAAAATATTCATAAGGTACACGGCCAGGTATAAGAAAAGGAAGAAGAGAAAGAAGTGATGATAAGAGTGAACTTGTTTGCGAATGAATGAGTGAATATGAGAGGGAATTTATAGGCTTAGGAATTTGAGGTAAAAGTGTGCAAAACCCCCTCCTTAGCCATGAAGTAAAGAAGACATAAGCATGTAAGGCCATGCACTTACACAAACGTGCTTTCCTTAAATCAAGGAGTGATTTAAGGGTCCTTTTGTCCTCAATGTTTCCACTTAATTTTATTAATTCAAACTTAGTTTAGTTAATTATTTAGTTTATACAATGATGTGTTTTACTATTATCATATGTTTACACATGATAACTATTCAAGTTGTAATATGTTCACACAACTTGTATTGTATAAAAAAGTTGATTTTTAACAAAACGTTTTTCGGTCACATTTTCAGTATTTATCCAAAGTATATATTTTTGTAAACACATTTCATGAATAATTTTTCTAACGTTAGTTATTAATTAAAAACTGTTTAATAAGGTTATAAAATCATATTTAATCGCATTAAATCTTGGATTCAAATGTTTAAATAATTCAGCTATTTAAATACGAAGTGTTCGAAATTCCAGGTTGTTACATTCTCCCCTTTGGAATACTTCATCCTCGAAATTCCAACACAAGTAATCCAAGAAACAACCATACAATAATACTTAACAATATTACTTTTATTAACAAATTAGGCCAATGGTTTGCCCAGGCCAAAAATCTTCTCATCGCATAACAACGATAAATAAACTACTAAGTGTACCTTTTGCTCAATAGCCTCAGGTTATTACTTAACGATTATTCATATTACCTTAAACAATTTGAAGAACCCTTTCCCAAACTCGCCACAAGCCAAACAACATATTATGTAATTATACTTAAGCTCGAATGATGCATATGTATAATCTCTACGCAATATTGATCTGACCACTTGCTCGATCACATAGATTTCACTTCCGAACTAGTATATCTTAGTTAACTTCTTTACTACGGACTCTAATTTGGTTCCTTGATTGTATATGTAATGATTTGGTAATTTGAACCGTTCAAATCGATAATCATCCACTCATGTCAGACTTGAATTGCTCAAAACAACAGATTGTCAATTTATATTTGGCAAAACTTAGCATATACAGTAAATAAATCAATCACAGAATCACAGACACAGAGTAATATTACAATAAGCAGTGGAATAGATAAATAGTAGTTCATGAAGCTACTATATAAACATCAGAGTCTAAACAAAATACAACAGAATATCTCAAGTACAAGAAGCCTCAAGTACAAAAGCAACTGACGAGTCTGATCATCAGCAACTGGAAATAACAGAAGGTTGAACAGATATAAGACAGATCTTCAAACAAAACTCCAAGCTCCAAAGGCGAGTCTCAAATGCTGTAACACTTAGTCTGACCCGAGCATAAAGCAAAAATAAACACTCGAGACGGTATTAACATTCTTATATCGGTAAATTCAATTCAAGTGAAATGTCAACTGAAATACAAATAACTTAAAGGATGTTTGGGATTCCCATCCTTTAAGGATCCGTTAAACTATCTACATACATAGTACAATACGCTATATAGATAATGTCTATAGTAAAGTAAACTATTAAAATAACGTTAAGGCATTACCCATATCCCCCTTAATACATTTTATATATTCCCACGGTCTATATAGTACCGTAATTCCTCCATAAACTGGAGGGCTATCAGTGGGCACTCCATAGGTATGGTACAAACCAAACTCGTAGACGATGCAATAAGGCATGTGACAAGGCACACGAGGTAATGCCCACGGTGGGATACTATCATTTTGCAGATCCGTACTGCTGGTAACACATAGCAGCTACTACCGCCCACCTCGAGACACACTCCCAAAATCAATCAAATGTGCACCCAATCAAATCACAAAGTAATAGAATGGTATCAAAGAAATGTGCCCGATCAGAAGTGCGACCTCACTTGGCCCGGCGTGGCTCCTGTTTTAGTCACATCAAGATGACTTGCGGAAGTCAGGGCTGTGTTAATACCTCATACAGAATCGTCGCCAAACCATCCTACTTCGTTTTGGAATCTCCACCACGTACATAGTTATTAAAGTGGTTTTCGGTATTGGCGGAGAGTATGACAATATCTGATCCCGGTCTCTTTAACAACTAAACGCTTATTTCACACCGTGTTCATTTATATTTCAAATGGTTTATACTTCATATCAAAATATCATATTCATTTCAAAATCATATCACTTTCGAAATCGTATTCACTTTCGAAATCATATCACTTTCCAACTTAAACAGTTTAGATATTGAAAATAGTATATATATCAAAATAGTTATAAATTAAAATAGTTTATATTTAAAATAGGTTATAGATAAAATAGTTTATATATTAAAAATAGTTTATATATCAAAATAGTTTATAATTAGAATTGTTTCTTCCAATTTCACAAATCAATTCAAATTCTCATTAAACCACTTTTATTTTATATCAATTTCAAATCCAGGTTTAAATTACAAATTTAAACCACTTCCAATTCAATAGGTTTCAAAGTTTTATTATTCATACATTTACAATAACTTAATTTGATAAATTCCATTTATGTTTCATAAATTCAACTCTAATTCTATTTAAATTTGAAATATTCACTTAATCAATTTCAATAAAATCTCAAGTTACCAATTTAATCAATATGAAATATTCAAATTCAATTATATTTAATTTGAACTTATTCACTTAATCACATTTTATAAATATTTAAATAAAATCTCAAAATAAAACATGAATCAAATTTAAATATTCAATTTCAAATTTTATTTAAATTTGAATATATTCATTTAATCACCTAAATCAAAATAAAGTTATAAAGTTATAAAATCATATTCTTAAAATCTCAAAATCAATAAGTTCAAATCAATTCTTATTTATATCTGATTCTTAAACAAATAATATTCCAAACCAATTTCAATTTATCTTTCGAACCATATTTTATTAAATTTATTACAAAATTTATTTAAAATATTTATATAAATTTAAATAAATACTTAAAACATATTATATATATAAGTTAAATTAAATTTTATTAAATTAAATCAAACCCTTTTATTCACGACGCCCTCTATCCTGAATGGGTTTATTCGCGACGCCCTCTATCTTGAATGGATATCTAATCCCGTGCCGGTGAAGAAGGCGAATGGGAAATGGAGAATGTGCATCGACTATTCAGACTTGAACAAGGCATGCCGTAAAGATAGTTTTCCCCTTCCAAGGATTGATCAGCTAGTTGATTTGACTACAAAACATGAATTATTGTCTTTTATGGATGCATACTCGAGGTATAACAAATCACGATGCATGTCCTCGATCAGGAACACACCAGTTTTATTTCGGATGTTGGGTTGTATTGTTACGTGGTGATGCCGTTTGGATTGAAGAACGCCGAAGCAGCATATCAAGGCTTAGTTAACCGGATGTTTAAAGATCAGATTAGGAGGACCATAGAAGTCTATGTGGATGATATGCTCGTGAAATCACGACGATCAAACGACCACATTCGATACTTGGCAGAGATGTTCGACATCCTCTGATATTACAAGATGAAAATCAATCCTTTGAAGTGTTCGTTCGGTGTTGCGTCGGGAAAATTCTTTGGCTTTATTGTTAATGCTCGCGGAATAGAAGCCAATCCTGAGAAGATCCAGGCAATTCGAGATAACCATGTGCCAAGGACTATTAAGCAAAGCCTGAATGGAAAAGTCGCTGCCTTAAGTCGATTTATCTCCCGAGCAACTGACAAATGCATTCCTTTCTTTGATTTGATTAAGAAAGGAAAGAGATATTTCGAATGGATGTGGGATTGCAAAGAAATATTTCGAGCTCTGGTGAATCATTTAGAGAGACCCCCATGTCTTGTCAAAGCCAATGGATCACAAGGAGTTGTATATTTATTTGGATGTATCAGCACATGCTATAAGTGCCGCCTTGATTCGTGAGGAGAACTAGGTTTAGAGGTCGGTGTATTATGTCAGTAAGCGATTAACAGGAGCATAAAGGAATTATCTTAAGATGGAGAAATTGGCATACTGCTTCCTAATTGCATCACGGTAGCTTCGTCCGTATTTCCAGGCTTATTCGATCAACATTTACACTGACCAGTCGTTACGACAGGTCCTACAGTGTCCTAGAGCGTTTGGGAGGTTTCTTAAATGGAACATCGAGCTCAGCCAGTTTGACATTACCTATCTGCCTCGAAGAGCTATCCAGGGTCAAGTGTTGGTGGACTTTATAGCAGAATTTACCATGCAAGGCGATCTTCCAGAAGGTAATGGAATCCCTACCGTACAGTGGATGTTGTATGCCAATGGAGCATCCAATGATCATTGTTTCGGAGCTGGGATTGTGCTTGTAACCCCTAAAAACAGATCGATTTGTTAAGCACTGAAGCTTGATTTTCCAACCATAAGCAATGAAGTCGAGTATGAAGTGTTGATAGCTGGACTTAAACTTGCTAGAGAACTTGGAGTTAAGTCACTTGAAATCTTTTGCGATTCACAATTGGTGGTTTATCAAGTCAGAGGATACTATCAGGCTAAGGGACAATGACTTTCCCCAAATCTTACCCAAGTTCATGAGTTGTTGGCAGTATTTGAATAATATGACATTTCACATATCCCACGCGAGCAAAACGGGGAGGCTGATTCATTAGCAAAGTTCGCCAGTACCGGCGATGCGCAACAGATGGGCTTAGTTCCGGTCTGCATATTACATACCCCAAGTATAAATATGATGGAATTCGATCAAGTACTGGAAGAGGAATCCGAGAGGGAATCGTGGATGACTCTATTTAAAGACTATTTACTGTGTGGAATCTTTCCTGAAAGAAGAAATGAAAGGCGACAAGTTCTTCGCAAAGTTTTGTGGTATATTATGCAAGAAGGAACTATGTATCGAAAAGGTTTTTCCATTCCCCTACTGCAGTGTATCGCTCATGAAGAGATAAAGTGTGTTTTGAAAGAAGTTCACGAGGGAGAATGCGGCGATCACACTAGAGGGCAAACTTTGGCAAAGAAGGTACATTATTATGGATATTATTGGCCAATTGTAAACCGAGATGCTCCCGACTATGTAAGGCGATGTGATAAATGTTAGATATATGCGAAAGTCCCAAGGGCTCCGCCAACAGAAATCACGCAAATTTCCAGTCCATGGCCATTAGCTATGTGGGGTATTGACATCATCGGCTCTTTACCAATCTCTAAAGGTGATACGAATTATGCTATTGTCGCCGTTGATTACTTCACCAAATAGGCCGAGACAGAACCGTTAGCTACGATCACAACCAAGAAAGGAATCAATTTCGTTGTTCGAAACATCATATGTCGCTTAGGTCTTTCATGAACTATCGTAACAAATAATGGGACTCGGTTCGATAGTGCTGAATTTAAAAAAAATTATCGGAGATATCGTATTGAAAAGAGGTTTGCACTAGTCGCTCACCCTCGGGCGAATGGACAAGTTGAAGCCGTAAATAAAATTATTAAGTCCATTCTGAAAAAGCATCTGGAAAAGGCAAGAGGCAAGTGGGTGGATGAACTTCCTACGGCGCTTTGGGCTTACAGAACCACTCACAAGTCCGCGACTGGCCATACTCCATTCGCTCTTGCTTATGGATCTGAAGCCGTTATTCGGGTAGAACTTGAAGTCCCTTCTCATCGAGTGACTTCCTACGACCCCAAACCGGATAAAGATCTTCTTTTGGAATCCTTGGAATTTATAGATGAGAAGCACAAAGAAGTCGATTTGAGAGCAGCTGCACACCGACATCGATTCACCCGATATTACAACACTAAAGTGCGATCGAGAACCTTCGAAGTTGGCGATCTCGTCCTAAAACGGGTTTTTCCGACCCCGTTACATGTGAATCCGACATGGGAAGGACCGTATGTCATTGAAAAGATGCTTGGAGAAGGAACTTTCAAGCTAGCGACTGTCGATGGCATTACACTCCCAAGAGCATGGAATAGCGAGCATTTACGACGCTATTTCACTTAGAACATTTCCTTTGCATTTCAGTTCTATTTGCTTTTAGTATTTGCTTTAGCATTTGATTTTTCAAATATTTAATAAGATAGATTAGTTTATTCCTTTCCATTTGGTGAATAAAGTCACAAACTTCCTTCGCATGTATGATTGTTATTGCATTATATGCTAAGTACATAACGGAATTGATTGATATCGATACGTGTGAACAGGTTCTTAGAGTTCGAAATCGATCAATCATACTAATCCCTGATGGGATCAAACATGATGAGCTTCATTAATTTGCTCGATTAATAGTTCCCGTAGATGATTCAAACGATAGGACACGTAATAAGGAACAAATATCGCCGGCAATCTGGAGATTGGAAAATTTCCTGCCAGGGCTGTGGGACTGAAAAGAAATCGAGGTGACCAAAATAAGTGTGAATATCAAACGGGTGTGACTGACCACCCATCGACAAACACTGGTCCCCAGAGCACGGACTGGAGTATAAACATCAAACGGGTGTGACTGACCACCCATCGACTAACTCTGGTCCCCAGAGCGGGACTGGAGTATAAACAACAAATGGGTGTGACTGACCACCCATCGACTAACTCTAGTCCCCAAAGCGCGGACTGGAGTATAAACATCAAACGGGTATGACTGACCACCCATCGACTAACTCTGGTCCCCTGAGCACAGACTGGAGTATAAACATCAAATGGGCATGAACCGACCGCCCACGAAACAACTCTAAGTCCCTGGAGTGCGGGCTGGAGTATACACATCAAACAGGCGTAAACCGATGGCCCACGAGACAACTCTAAGTCCCCAGAGTGCAGGCTGGAGTATAAACATGATTTGGGCATGAACCGACCGCCCACGAGACAACTCTAAGTCCCCGGAGTGCGGACTGGAGAATAAACATAATTTGGGTGTGATCTGAACGCCCATGAGATAACTCTAAGCCCGCGGAGAGCGGACTGGAGCATGAACATAAATTGAGCGCTAACCGATCGCTCGCCAAATAACTCTAAGTCCCCAAAGTGCAGACTGGAGTAGAAACACAAATGAGTAGATGGGTGGATTTCGACCGTTCTCTATTCCACAAACTCCAACCTGAAATCAATAGGAGTACATACTACTAAAAGGTGAATAGATAGCTCACCACAGCTTCGGCTTAATGTTCTTTACAACTTAAGGCAACGACAGCAAGGAGTCCTTGAGATGAAGATAGTGAATTGTTAACAGAATTCGCAATCAATAAATACAAGTACTTTGAAAGGGAAGTAATCATTCAACTATCAAAATAAAAATTCACAAGATGTCTAATCGAAAACAAAAACTTTTATTCACAAGTTTCAAAATTCCAGTACAAGTTATTTCAAAGAACCAGGATTCATACCCGTATACCTACGACTATGGAAAGAAATAATTATGCAAATTATATACAATGATTTGAAGTAACGGTTACTTCTTCGACTTTCTTTCCCTTTTGGATTTTTCAGGGGTGGACCAACTCAAGCTTCTCTTCCGGGATCCTTTGCCACCCTTGGTCGGAGTGCTTGTGGAAGGAGGGATTGATCCGCCCGGTGGAATAACTTGCAATGTTAAAAGATCAAGATCTTTGACTTCCAGCTTGGCGGGCTCACCTTTAACCTTTTGCTTCAACTTTTCCTCCTCCTCAATCCTCTCCTTCATGCTGGTTTCAGTAGTATGCTCTGAAGCGCTAGTAATTATCACATCATTAGGGTCATCGGCAGGGAGCGGATCTTCTGTTTTGTCTTCAGCAAGAGCGCTGATGATTTGGGCATCGGGCCTTGGAACTTCAATAGCAGCCGGGTCCTCGGCCACTTTCTCATGCTATTCCACATCAGCACCGCTTTTGGGAGTCAGATCGGGGCCTGTTAGACCTACAAAGTTTATCAAAACATGGGTGTTAATTGAAAGCCATTGCACGTGAAGAACAAGAACTTTTCTAATACGGAGAAGTATAGTATGATACCAGTATCCGGTCGACTTTCCGTAGTCACGGAGTGCTTCCTTCTAGGATGGGAGATAGTGTTTATGGTCCAAAGCCAGGCTTATTCGGAGCATAGCCGAGAATCTGCCCCCTGTAATGAGAAGTTGACTGTCTAGCTACTTGGGTTGGAGAGGAACTGTAACACCCCTTCAAAATGAGAATAATAGTCCCACATCATGGATAATACTATAAAGTGGGTGCTTATATACCAAAGCCTTCACCTCATAACAACGTCGAGGCCTTTTAAGGAACAAAACCCCACACCTTGGCTTGGCCCATGTGGTGGAGGTGACTAAGTTGGGGACAATATCTGCATTAAGTGAGGTGCGAGCTGTTACAGGAACCCTTAGGATCAGTTCCGGAAGACTCGGCAATGTCCTCTCCCTTTTTAGTAGGTGCTGGAGCCCTAAAAAATTGAGTTTTAGCGGCGGCCAGATCCGACGGCTCGTTTCCTCGAAGAACTTCTCTCACTACTTCTTAGTCATTGAATTCGGCTTCTCCCAGCTCTTCTTTCTTTATCTTAACGATATGTTCCCAGGCTTCAGCAGCGATCCGAGGTAACCCTCACCAAGAAAGCTTAAGTCACGGTGGAGTAGGTCTTTCGCATTATATTCGATAATCAGTGGATCAAATAAGTCCTTAATTTCGTTCCTACCGGATTCAATGGCGGCCACCACCTGGGAGTTAACTTGTTCAAAAATCTCTTTTCTACCCTCTTCTCGGGCTTCTTCCTTCAGAGCTTCAATTTTGGCAACCTGTTCGTCAAGTTTTGTTTTCAAGCTCCTTGCCTCAACAACTTCTTCGCAGTATTTCTATGACTCCTCCTGGGCCTCAATCTTCTCCTCCCTCTCCTTTTCCAACAATTCTTCGAGCTCCTCAACGCGGCGAGCTAAAGCGTCTTTGTTCTTTTGTAAGGAGTCCTTTTCTAAGGCAATTGTTCTGCTGCGTTGAAGTGTCGCGTCGAGTTCTTTTTTGTGTGAAGTTTCCAAACGAATTACCGCCTCTACCATCTCCTTGGCATTCTTTTCAGACTCGGCAAGTTGGGTTTTGAAATCAAGCAACTCAGCATCCTGATGCTTGATTATATCTTTATCATGAATAGCCTCCAACTTGAGACGATCGATTTCATGTTGACGATCTATGGAGACTTCAGAAACTTTCTCTACCAAATGAATGAATGATTCATGTTGAATGAATACATCGTCCACACACGCTAAAGAGCACTCCCTGGCATGTCTAGGGTAACGTGCATAGGAGGGAGTAATTTGAGATGGTTGAAGCAAATCTTCGGGAAAATGGCTTTAAGTTCAGCCAACTTTTCTGCTGTAGAAGAGTCAGGAGCAGTAGCTGGCAGGGGTGGTTCAGTAGTGCCAAGTGGATGCTTGCCAGATCAATGCTTATGAGACTGTCTTGAACTTGAAGAGCCAGAGTGCTGCTCGTGAGGGCCGCGATAAGTAAATTTTCCTCAACTTTGAACTGGAGGATTAGAATGTTCGCCCTAGTGAGACGCGATAGATTGAGACATTCACTTGGAAGAGGAATAAGACTCCCTCAAATGATAATCTTTGTTTCACCCTTCTTCCTTATGTCTTCGTCGAGTGGACTTAGAATCCGGCTTGTGCGATGATAAGCAGAAGAGCTCTGAAGGTGATCAAAGGCTCGTGGTTGAGACATTGTACCTATAAAGACCAAATAAGGGCGTATTAGGAGTTATCATACGAGAAACCAATAACAAGTGTGTAGTGGAATGCATGTGACTGTGAGTGTCCTAGTGTTCCCTCCAACGGACCGGTAACGGTAGCTTTACTCATGGGTGTGTTATCCCCTCTATTAGAAGGTTAGGTGCCTTCATCGCTTCTTGTGGGAAAGTTAAGTCCTTCGAAGTTTATATTTGGAAAGTCGTAGGACATAATGTCGTCTGGAATTTGGAGGTTGGAGAGTCCTTTTAATGAGCTTTCCAAACGCTGAGAAGATGATTCCTCTTCGAGAGGAGTAATAACGAACTCCAAATCTGATGCAGATTTTCTTCTACATTGCCGGCACACCAACTTCTTCTTTCTCTTTGGAGGTGTTTTCGATTGCCCGACTTGCGACGGACCAACCATTGGTGCTTTTCTAAGGCCCGCGTCTTCATCTCTCGGTTTCTCAACGTGAGAATCTTTGATTTCGCCCTCCTCTGTATCTTCCTTAGTCCCCTCAGCATGGGGCACAACGGGGTTAATTGTTTCCTCTCTTTGTTTTGGAATAATCTTTGGAACTGCCTTGCTTCTAGGAAGTCTGATTTTACGGCCGTCTTCCAATAGCCCAAACAAAGATAGCAGTTCGTTAGTTACGAGGAGTTTGATATCCCGGTCCTCAGCGGGGGTAGCGTGGATGGCGACAATGGCTCTAGAGAACTTAGCGCCTTCAGGACGTGGATGAACACCTAGAAGAACTTCGAACATTAGCAATTTCAAAGGAAAAGGTTTTGACTTGGTTCAGTAAACTTGAGAGAGAGGTGGAAGTAACACTTACGTCCTTCTAACCATCTTCTTGCGAATCCGGGAGGACATCGCATGTAGAGCCATTCGTGTTTGACTAATGAAAGCTTGTTCCAGGCGCCCATCAAAACCTAACAATTCAGTGAAGGCTCAAGGAAGACATAAGAAGGGCTTCCCAATCGTTTTTTGAAGTTAAATAAATAAGATGTAACAGCCCACACCTCACCTAATGCAGATATTGTCTCCAACTTAGTCACCTCCGCCTCATGGGCCAAGCCAAGGTGTGGGGTTTTGTTCCTCAAAAGGCCTCGACGTTGTTATGAGGTGAAGGCTTTGGTATATAAGCACCACTTCATAGTGTTTTTCCGCGATGTGGGACTATTATTCCCATTTTGAAGGGGTGTTACAATCTCCCCCCTTTAGAGCCTAACGTCCTCATTGGCTCATGAACACAACACCACCCAAGCGTCGTGGCTGTAACACGTACAGACCACAATTCCGGTTGGGTATGGCTCTGATAACAATGTAACAGCCTGCACCTCACCTAACGCAGATATTGTCCCCAACTTAGTCACCTCCGCCTCATGGGCCAAGCCAAGGTGTGGGGTTTTGTTCCTCAAAAGGCCTCGACGTTGTTATGAGGTGAAGGCTTTGGTATATAAGCACCCACTTCATAGTGTTTTTCCGCGATGTGGGGCTATTATTCCCATTTTGAAGGGGTGTTACATAAGATATCTTCGGGAGTGGGCGGATGGAACAGAACATTCATGAATAGAAGGAAAGTCCCATGAATAAAAGAGTAGCTATTGGGATGTAACTAAGTAGGGGCGATCCCAAGATATCTCAACATCTCCCAGGTGAAGGAGTTAAAAGGTGGAACGCATCCAGCCCGACACATGAATTTGTTACATGCGGTGTATACAGTTGGGGGCAAGTGAGGTCTGTCTTCCCTCGTAGGAACTAAAACATCCTCAAACAGCCCATGGATGAAACATTACCAACGAAGAGCGACTTCGCCGATTCGAGAAGCTTGTGAGTCAATAGGGTTATCGAGGACCATGGCACCGTCAATAGCATCAGGGGCAAGGCTGATGCTTTCTGTTAGAAGAACTGGAATATCGAAAAAGATATCGATTTGCGGATTAGAAGCTCCTGGTGATAGAATTTTTTTTTTGCTTTAGACCTAATGTGTCTCGCCATTGAATCAGAAGACATGTTGATTGAACGCTTCGTGCGTCTAGGATCTATGTCTACTATACTCGGTAGACAATCGAGATTAGAAATAATAACCTGTTCCCCCCATGTCAAGTGTGAACTAGTGCACTGCAGTGTGAAACAAGCATAAACAGTTTGAAATCAGAAAAGCGAAAATAAATCGACGAGACTTGGAGTTTTGTCCAGAGAGACCGTCGTCCCTGACCGTCTCAGTTGGCAAGAAAGTTGATCGGTAACGAAAGCTTTGGGATCGACCATCAGCATATTGAATCATGAAGTCTGTTGTCTAAGTTCATTAGCCAAGTTTATTACTTAGTCCATATTGAGAAGTCCGGAAGTTTGGTTGTTAATCTTAACTTCGACAATCCAAGTATGCAAGTTATATTGTTCATTGTCGTCTTATATTCGAGTTCGGTAAGGCAAAATAATGTTAAGTGTTCAAACAAGTTAGTTTGAATTAGCCTTAAATGTCAAATGCCAATCCCTCTACCTCAATACCGATCCCTTTCCCCGGCTGTTTCCTACCGATCCCTCCGCTAGCTATCTCCTACCGATCCCTCTCACAAAAACTATTTCCTACCGATCCCTACTCCAGAGTAAACAACACCAATCCCTCATCTAAGCACTTCCTATCGATCCCTCACCAAACAACCTCAGCACCGATCGCTCTATCGATCCCTTTCTTTAACCTACCCTACACCCATCCCTCTCCAACTAATTCCAGAACCCAACTCTCCTTCATCCCTTTGACTACAAAGCACCATCTCTACCGAAACCTATCTTCCTTCCTTCCTAGCTCCTTCCCCACTAAAAACTTCAGCCGAACCCTACTCCATTCCTTCTCCTTCTCCTTCTCCTTCTTCATCTTCTCCTTTCCCTTATATCCTAATGCTACCCATCAATCCATCTACCTAAAATATGCTCGAACTCACCACCTCATAGAAACACAGGCAACTCAAATATAGTCGAGTAAATCATGAAATTTTGCAAGTTCGTACTTAAGTTAAAACGCGGAAATCAAGGGCAAGCGTTCGGGCTTGTTGGATTTGAGATGAAGGGAGATGACTTTTTGGGCGAGGTTGAATTCACGTTTAGATTTAAAGCCTAATGTTGAAGAGCAATCGTTCGACCAAAGAGTTTGGAAATATTCTGGGTTAGGCAGGAACAAGTATGCAAAAGCAAGTGAAGTAAAATAGGGGAAGTAAAAAGTGAAGGAAGAAAAGAGAGCAGACTAGTATATATATCCAAAGATATGGCGACATAATCGGTCGCAGTAGGTTGACCAAGTCAGGATTTGAAGAGGGATCGGCATTGAACTTGCCGACCCCTATTCACATGGCAATAGCAAGGGATCCCTCCAGAGAAAAAAAGGGAAAAACAAACAAAAAGGAAAAATGAAAAATAGAAAAGAAAAAATGATGGATAACTGAAAAGTAAATGACGATCGTTATCATAAACGTTCGACTACAAACACGAACATACAAAATACTATAAAAATTGGCAACGACCTGTGATCGTTCGAACATGTCCGGGAGCCAACAACAGAAACGTGTATATGAATATGCATGGGAACCATTTGAGAGTTCAACCTTTTGAAATCAGTTGAAGTTGCAATCAAACCTGAAACTTTCGAGTTCGAGGCTGGATCGGATAATAGAAGGCTAACAAGTCCCACATGATCGAATTTGTATATGCTAATGGAATAAGACATCGGTCTTATATTATTGAGAGTCGTTAAAGGAATAGCAATCAATCAGGAAGTTGGATGGACTTCTTTTCGGCAATTCAGACTTTTCTTTCGATTCAAAGCACGTCATGTTACTCACAAGACGTACTTTGGAGGGCAAGTGTTACCTAGTATCTTGACCCGGCTACATTGGACTGATCATGCATGACAGAATCGATTGTTATCAAAAAGGATGACCTCGGAGCGATGGCTATAGGACCCAAAAGTAGAGTCAATATGGATATACGAAGCCTGAATTGAACGGAGTTGATAGATGGACGATGCAGGATGTTAAAAGTATGGAAAATAGCTTGGGTTAGCAAGGGATCGACATAGCAAGGTTGATTACTAAGGACCGACATAATCATTTGAATGGATAGTCAACATGGATGGAATATTAGAGGGATCGGCATAGGTGATTAGGTCTGGTTCAACATGATTTGTTATCACTCAAGGGTTCGGCATGTTGAGTTGTAATAGGGTTCGACATGTTGATTTATAATAGAGTTCGACACGATAGGTCTTCAGAGGGATCGACATAACATAATGAAACATAATGGATCAGCATAGCATTATGGATGATCAGGAGGGATCGACATCATGTGATTAATATGAAGGAATGGCGTATTGAAGGGATTGGCAGAGCACTATGGAATCTTAGGGACCGGCACAGTCCATTAGAGGGGTTCGGCAGGTATAGAATATAAAGGGGTTTGAACTAAAGATTAAGCAAAAGCGTGAGCTCCACATATCCAGTCAACGTGATATTTGAGATACCATCATATTCAAGCATGAAGAACCTACCATAGGGATTGCTGCCCCAAATTCAACAAATGGAGGGATCGGTACTAATCCCTCTCCATTGAAATTTAGGCCTATCTCCCCCAATGGTGGGCCCATATGGATGAGAAGGTCTTGTTGCCGAAGTTCCAGACAGATTGGTGGTCGCCTTCACTTATAATTATAGGCCTAGAGGTTCATTCTGAGGATCTTTTATGCTGCTGGTTACATAACACCTTTACTGTAATCGACTTTCTCCATTATTCTCTTATTTCTTGTTGTTTGCTATTGTATTCAAGATTATAGTGAATCAATAAAGAAAATATTCAAAGTGGACGTAGGCAATCGATGTCGAACCACTCTAAATCTTGTTGTTCTTGTTTTGATTTGATTGCTTATTTTTTTGCTACATTCTTCTGTTTTAATTTAGTTTTCTTCATTTACTTCCCTACACAAACCTATTCTTGGGTGTTTGTGACCAATGTGTTTACAAACAATGTGTATAATCATAAATGTTATAGTATACATATTCAATTAAAATGTTTAATTAAATGACATAAAATTAATTTAAGTTTTAATTAATTAAATTAATTAAGTAATATTTAAATAATGTAATATACATAAGACTATTATATTGGTTAATTAAATTACAAAAGTTATATAATAATTAAACATACATAATATGAATGTATAAAACAAAAGTGGAAAAGTAAGAAATCCAAAATAGACTTATGAAATAAATACATACGTAAAGTATGTATAATGCGATTTCTAATGTGTTCAACAGTTGAATCACGATGGTATTTCATAAGAAAAACATTATTCCATCGATATCACTCAATATAATAAATTAAAGATTATGAATCTGTAATATAAAGTTTCCCTCCACCATTTATATATTAGTAGATTGCTTGAATACTCTCTTGTCATTGATATTCCTCAAGCTAGAGATGTTATGTGTAACACTATTAGTATAAGTAAAATACATGCATGTATTTGTTGATATTCCTTAAGATGCATGCATTACTTAGGTCATTGTGAAATGGTGGGTATAAGTGAATAATCTCTTCCGATTTGTCGATATTCCTCAAGGTCAAGATGAGATTAGGACAAAGACCATGGGTTAGGAGTTCTAATTGATACAATCAATAAAATGTTATCCATCTCTTGTGGGCCTATGATTTACTAATATTCCTCAAGGTTAGAATACCAAGGCAAGCAAGTCCTTACATGCACTAGAGAAATTGAATAATTTTTATGTTTTTCTTAGGGTTTTGATAAACATAGAAATCTAGTGGGACCCTTGTTAGAAAAATGAAATAGTAACACGACAAACTTCATGTCTTCTCATGGAATCTCCATCCCCATCCCTCCCACGTCCTTCCCTTCTCCATCCATACCTTCCACCACCTTACCTACTTCAGACCCGTCCATCATCTCTCCCGTGACCATCCCTGTCCTATTGCCGCCTCCTCCTCTACTTGATCCTTTCCCTCCTCTTCAACCCATTCTTTCTTCTTCTCTGCCTTCATCTTCTTCTTCTATCCATGTTGCTCCGTCCATCTGAAATATCCTGATAAGTGGTCGTCTTTATTCTCTGGTAAACCCAAAAACGCTGGTTGTTACACTCCTTTTTAGTTCAATCTTAAGTATTCAGCTGTATCTCTTGAGCCTCCTCCAGAAGTCATCAATGAAGGTATCAAATCTTGGTCAGACTCTCTTGTTTGATTTTTTTCTTGCTGGAAACGTTAACTATGGCAGTTAAGGCACGCTTGGATAAATCATGGAAATTAAAAGTTTCGTATGAAATGCTATATAATAAACAGAATCACTACTTTAAATTAACATGCCAGGAGGATAAGGAGATGATCCTTAAACGTGACCCGATGTTTAGTCGTGGGCAAATGTTTATAGTTATGTCATGGAATCCATGCTTTGGTATTGCTCAATCTACTATCAAAAGTGTTCCTATTTGGGTACACCTTTATAGAATTCCTATAATGACATGGACGTCGTTGGGCATTAACTGGTTGGCCTGTCACTTGGAGAAGTTAGTATGTTATAATGAAAACACTGAAAAGTTAAAAAGGTTTGAATATGCAAAATGTCTTATTGAGATAACTCCTAACAGTGATCTTCCGAAATTTATCTCTGTTGGTGATGATTCTTGTCCAAATGTAATTGTGGAATATTTGTGGAAACCTTTGATATGTTCGAAATGTAAGGTTTTTGGTCACTCTACGGATCATTGTGAAGTTGGTATAATTGATGGTAATGAAGCAGACGAGAGTAAAAAAAACACAATACTGATGATATTTCAAAAGGAAAAGTGGCAGAAGGAAAAAAGGTGGAGATTTCAAACAGAGAAAAAGGAGAAGTAATTTTTTTTTCTCATGTTAAAAGAAAGGTTAAATTTCCTCATAAAGTTTGGAGAAGAATGAAAAATCCAAAAGTGTTGGGAGCAAATTGTATTGCGGAGAAAATGGTAACGTTCCTTCTTAGAATGTTAGGAAGACAGTGAATATCCAGGAAGAAGGAACAGTGGAAGAACACTATGAATTCACTGCAAAATGACTTAGTTTAACCAGTGTCTGAACCAACCTGTTCTGATGCAACCCTGTGTGCTGAATCACTTCAGTATAAAGTAAATGTAAATATCAATCCTTCTGTGATTGAGATGTATGATAATTCTGTGGCAACAGAAGAAAATCCTTCAATCTCTCTAACATCAAATCCTTTTTCTATTTTAAATGAAGAAATGATGCAACCATTAATGCTATATTGGAATCTGGTCAATGAAATTCCCCTATTTCATCTCATAAAAACTTGGGTCCATCTCTCAACCCAAATCAAAATTCAGACAAGCACAACATGCACAACTCCTCTTATGCAACTGCAAAAGATAATTCTCCAACCATATCCCATCACCCTCTTAAAGTTTCTAACCAATTTCCGGTAACTTCCCCAGCAATTTCCCCTGCTGAATCCCTATACCTTTCAATTGATCTTCCTATTTCAGTTTTCCCTGATATACCTACTACTTCTCATCATTCATCAATTTCATCCTCTAAGAAAAAGAGGGGCATGCCTAGGAAAAATGCTTCCCAAAATTGTTCCCCTGTTGATCTGGATTATGGAAAGGAATACACCATGGACCAAACTAAAATCTTTGTGCATTCAACTGATATACTTCATGTCTCAACCTCTGGTTTGCATACCAGAGCTTCCTCCTCCCAATTTTATAAATGATAGAGAAAATTGGTTATTGGATATTAGAGGTGCAAATTCAATTGCCAAATAACTGGAAATCAAAAACGTAATCCTTACTCACTCCATTCAACTCATGGTTGTAGCTGAAACCAAATTAAATCATTCTACCACCTATTCAGCTGCCTCTACAATTAAACCAGACTGGAATCTCATCCACAACCTCTCTCAAGCTCCTTTTGGTAGATTGATGGTGATATGGAACCCCCTGATTTTCTCCACTTCTCCTCTCATTATTCATAGACAATTCATTCATGCTAAAATCATACACCTTCCAACCAATTTTCCTTTCCACATAACTTCTGTGTATGCTGAGAATAATAATGCTCATAGGCAAGTCCTTCTTGACATCCTTCCATCTCTTCATCCACCAAATAATCCTTGGATTTGTTTTGGTTACTGGAATTGCATGCAATATTCTCATGAAAAAAGTTCTTCCCTCTCTTATCAACACACAAGACCGTTGAATAATGCAATTTTTTCTTTTAGTCTTATCCCCATTAATTCATCTGGATGCTTTTATACTTGGAACAATAAGAGTAGAATTCATACCAGAACCTTTTGTAGGCTTGTAAATCTTTTCACAACCTCTATTCCTTAACTCAATGGCCTAATCTTCATACCTTTATCCACCCACGCTCCTTATTTGATCATTCTCCTTTAATTATAGATTGGAGGTAGAGACTCTATAAGTAGACATTCCTCCTTTTCATTTTTCAATAATTGGACTGGGCACAATGATTTTAATTCTATTGTTTCTGATTGCTGGAAATACAATATATATGGAAACCCTATATTTTTTTTGCAGGGTAAACTCAGAAAATTGAAGAGCTTGCTAAAAATTTGGGCAGCTACAACTTTTGGTAATGGTCAAGTCTCTCCTCTATTACTAGACAAAATCTTATTCAGGTGCAAACCATGCTTCTATCAAACCCTTTTTATGATGCTCTGTATAATGAGGAACATAGGCTATCTGATTGTTTGGCTAAAGCTCTCCTGGAAGAAAACAAAATGCAGATGCAAAAATCAAGGATTAATGGCAAAAGTGTGGTGATAAAAACTCTGCCTATTTTCATGATTCTTTGAAGATCAGTCAGGCCCATAATAATATTATTAGCATCCTTGATAAAGATGGAAACGCTTGTTTATCTCCTACATCTATTTTAACTGGCTTTTTGGATTATCGTCAATGCTTACTAGCTAACTCCTCTCTTCCTTCCATTTCCTATTCCTTTTTCTCCCACGTTACTCTCCCTGTTATTTCTGATGAGGCCAGTCAATATTTGATCACTATTGCCACTGACGAGGAAACAAAAGAATCCATTTTCAGTATGAATTCTTCTAGTGCTCCTGGTCCTGATGGTTTTAAAGCTCATTTTTTCAAGAGTGCCTGGGGTATTATTGGGTCGGATGTTATTAAGGCAGTAAAGAATTTCTTTACACATAATAAATTGTTATCTGGTATAAATGCCTCCAAGATTGCCTTAGTTCCTAAAATTCAACAACCTTCAACTGTCACTCAATTCAGGCCTATTGCGTGTTGCACTATGATATATAAATATATTTCAAAGATTTTGGCTTCCAGAATGAAGACAATTCTACCAAAAATCATATCCCCAAACCAAAGTGCTTTTCTACCTAAAAGAGATATAACTGATAATATATTACTTTCTAATGAGCTCCTAAGAGGATACAATAGAAAAAACATCTCTCCTAGGTGTGCTGTTAAGCTGGACATTCAGAAGGCCTATGATTTGATTCAATGAAAATCTATATATTTTATTCTGCATTCCACGAAATTTCCTTCTCCATTTTTGGCTTGGGTATATACTTGTATATCATCAATTACTTATTCTCTGTGTCTTAATGGAAACATATTTGGTTATTTTTATAGCACGTAAGAAATTCGACATGGTGATCCTATTTCTCCCTACGTATTTATTTCCATAATGGAATTACTTAACTCTCTGTTCAACAATCAACAAGGCAATGGATATGAGGCAGATTGATATACATCCTTTGTGTAAGAATCCTAGAGTTTCTACTCTCATGTTTGTTGATGATATTATGCTATTCATGAAACCTAATGTTAAATCCATCAATGGTGCTCTTTTGGTGCTTGATTCCTTTAATATGCTAACTGGCTTATTTATTAATAAAAATATATCAAAAATTCTCATTGCTGGCATCTCTGAATCTGACAAGAATTCTTTGATAAGTTTATCTTCCTTGTCTCATTTGGACATTGATGAGATGTATCTTGGAGCTTCCCTTTCAACTACAAAACTCATATCTTCTCAATGTCTCCCCTTATTTGAAAAATTAGTAGCCAAAATCTCTGCTTGGCCTACTGCAAAATTCTCCTCTACTGGAAGACTTATTATAGTTAAGCATATTGCTACTTCCATGTGCCTATATTATGCAAGAATCTTCATTCTTCCTATCAAACTTATTTCCATGATTAATTTTACCCTTAATCATTTTTTATGGCATGGAAACCCCTTCTCTAGAAAACTTATTCCTATATCTTTAACATACATTTGTTGTCCTCTAAGTAAAGGAGGTTTGGGAGTTATGAATATTAGATACACTGGAATGCTGCAGCTATCTCTACTCATATTAATAAAATTATGATGTATGATGATAATCTTTGGGCTAACTGGTTAAGAAACAACTCTATCAAGTCTTCACACTTCTGGAATATGATGATTCCTATTAACAGTAGCTGGCATGGAGACATTTGCTTAAGTCTAAATCAATATTGCTTCCCATGTTTCAAAATAACATGAAGAATAGGACTCAGCTTTCTTCTGGCATGATCCATCGTCAAGCCCTGGTGTTATACCCTCTATTTTGATTCACATTAATCTCAGGGTCTTAACTGGGATTCCAAATAATGCAAAGGTTGGTAGTTTCTACTTTGATGGTCATATTACTCTTCCTCACTCGAGCTCCTTGATTGTTAGAAATTTATGGTATTTTATTGAAGGAAAAAAGACACATAGATGAGACTGATTCTCTCTGGTTAGGTAAAACCCACTCCATTCACCTGCTATAAAACTATATGTCTGGGTTTTCTTCTATGCCTTCTTTTCCTTGGAATTCCCGCATTTGGATAAGTTCTTCCATGCCTATAGAAAATATCCTCTAATGGAAAATTATCAAGAATGGATTACACACTCAAGATAATCTCATGTCCAAAGATTTGATGCAGTCTTCAATTTGCCTCTTATGTGGTCAAGGAGCTGAAAATATAAAGCATTTATTCTTTTCTTGTTCTTACACTTTTTTTGTTTGGAACAGAATATTGAGATATTTGCATCTACATAACCCAAGTTCAATCTCGGATGTTGAATGGTTCAACATATTTAAAGCTACAAGGTGGAAAAATAATAAGGGGTTGCTCTTAATCAAAGTTTTGAAAAGATTTGCTTATTTGATTTGGATGGAAAGAAATGCTAGACTATTTAATGGCATTCTTTGCTGTAAGGACCCATAAATTTTCTATAATTAAATTTGTTAAATTAATAAGATTGTGTAATTAAATACTGAAAGAAATAAAAATTTGTGAATTATATTAATGAAATAAAAACCAGAATGCAAGGTAAACAATGTTAATTAAAGTTAATCATTAACGACGTGAATGAAATTCCACTTAATTGAAATAATGTAAATGTTATACTTGGCTATAAATTGAATATAAGAAAACAAACGTAAATATTGAATTAATTAATGAATTAATATATAATGAATGGTAATTGAATAAAATCAAGGTTCTGTAAATAATTATAATATTGGTTTGGAAATGATAAACTTATAAAAGTGTGATTCAGAGCTAATGGCAACAATTATTATAAGTTACCTATATATTTAATCCGTTAAATTGAATTAGAAATTAATCGCAATAAATATAAATTAAATATTATGTTAATGTAAATTAAGATAATAATTGGAAATAATGTTAATTTTATTCATAATATGACAATTGGTTGAATAAAAAGAATGGAAATCAAGATTTATTAATTTATTGGAATAAATTATAAATAATTGGAATTCAAATTATAATAATTGGATAAATTGCAAATAAATGTAATTAAATATTTAAATATTACGTTAATGGAGATTTAGATGAAATTTGAGAATATTAATGTAATAGATCATGAGCCAATGTTCATTTCATCCATTTGATAATAATGGATCGAATAATAATGGATTGAATAATAATATGAAAGTTCAATTAAATGGAATTATTGGAAATTAAATTTATAATTACTGAATTTATTGAAATTTAAACATTGAAATTGGTGAAATATTCAATAATAAATTGATATGGAAATTTGTTTAAAGGATTATGACTTACTAAGTAATCCAAAATGATAGAAATTGTAAATAGTTAAATTTGAATTAAAAGGTGATTTATTAATTTAATTTTTAATTTATTTAATTAATGTGAAATTAGCCATTTTGGCCACTGACTCGGATTTCGACGAAACCAGTTTCATCGGATCCGTAACGGTGAATTATTATAGGATTTCAAGTTTCAAAGCGATCGGACTTGTCGTTT
Source organism: Allium fistulosum (assembly GCA_030737815.1). NCBI lineage: Eukaryota > Viridiplantae > Streptophyta > Magnoliopsida > Asparagales > Amaryllidaceae > Allium > Allium fistulosum. The sequence goes on along the minus strand of CM060902.1, from coordinate 1,354,607,410 downwards.
GATCGTACGAACTCGAAACGCCTAGAAATCAAATTAATTAAAATCAATTGAAATCAATTTGAAATAAGCTGATTCTATCATAACTTCTTCATATGATGGAATTTGGGCTTGAAACCAGTTCCATTGATTTTAAAATTATCGAAATCATCTATTTTGATATATGGGATAACCCATTTTCATTCCGGAGACAGAACGGGCTTTTCGGGTCGTTTATCGTTCCAATTCAAACCAAATCTTGTCCATCCATTCTATTTTCAGCTTTGTCTATAAATAACCTGTTATAAACCCTAGTGTTCCTCAACTCAGTTTGTTTGCACGCGCAATTTCATTTGTTCCTCTCTTTCCAATGGCAGACAAACCCTAATTCCCAATTTGCAATTTCAAAATCAAAACCAAATCAAAAATTCAAACTCCACAAACTATATCAAATTATATATGGATTTGAAGTTCTCAACGAGCGCAACCTGAATCTACGATTCGTTTTTCGATTTGGATCATGGTTTGACCGGAATTTAGGCTTTTATTTCCGGCTGTTCATTTATGGTTGTATGTTTTAACAGCGGATCTTCAATGTTGACTCGATCGGAAGGCATGTGGGCATAAATGGTGACTAGCTGAATCAATCCATACGGTTGATTTGTCGAGATCGACCACGATTTGACCTGAAATCGATGGAATTGGAGTGGAAATCACTCTCGGCCGGAGTTGGCTACAGGGCATCGCGGCGGTCGTGGGTGGGTCCAGGTCGTGCGGCGTGGCCAGGCGGTGTTGGAGGTGGTTTTCGATCGAGGATTTGGCGTAGTATGGGGTGGTCAACGGCGATAAGGAGTGGTGGCTGTGGCGTGTGCTCGCGTTCGTATCGGCTAGGAACGAAACTGTTAGGGTTACAGGGAAGAGAAGGGTTACGCTGACGTGGCTTTGAATATTTATTAACTTATTTTATTTATTTAAATTTTGTTTTCAAATCTTCTAACTCGAATAATTTTTGCATACGAGGTCTGTTTCACGCGCGATTTTCTCCGCTAGGATCGTATTGGAATTCCAGACATTTTGACGCTAGTTTGGATGAATTCTGAGACGGTTTGAATTTTGGGCTTAGATTGGATTTAAATTCGATTTAAATTCAAAGGTGAGTGTTTTAACCCACTCACAACTTCTAAAATTTCTTATGCTTGTCAAATTAAATTTTGATGTGGTTAGAAATTTATTTATGGCTGTTTGGTATATTTTAAATCATCATCTCAGTTAATTTGAATTTATTTGAATTTAAATCATTATTTAATTTATTATTGCATATAAATTGCCAGTTAAATACCTGTTATTGATTATCAGTTCTATATTGATATTTATTGATTGATTTGGATGATGTTTATAATGGATGTTGATTGTAGATATTGGATGAATGGATGTTTTATTTTATATCATTATAAACTGCAAGTTCACTATGGGTTGAAATGATACATACCCGAATGATCAATAGATTAAGGAAAAATCGTTATGGGTCGAAATGATAGACTTGAGCGATTTTATGGATTTTGTAATTAAATTCGGGATTGCAGTTTGAAATGATATATAACCATAAAATTTTAAATTGCGGATTGAAATGATAAATATCCGTATCACTTGACCCTAGGGTAGAGAATTATATACGGACACCAAATTGGTTAAATTTAAATGATTTTGAATCCTTAAATTTTGCATTGAGTTAAATGATATTTTTGAAATAAAATTTGGGTTATATAAATTGAATTTTTATCGAATTCGAGTTTTATATTAAAATCGAATTGTTCTGAAAGATTTGTTGAAGGAATAAAATTGAAATTTTATAGTGAATTTGAAATATGAGTGAAGTTTATCGAAATTGAGTTATTAAAAAATCGTTGAAGTATAACTTTGAAATATATTGAAATTGAAGTAATTAAATCGATGTTTTAACATGGATTTAAGCGGTATTGAATTTAATATTTATTTAGAATTCTGAATCGGAAAATGCGAAATTGGGTTTTGGGACATTGTAATGGTCAAAATGTGTTGGAATGAAATGAATAGTTTAATTTGATATTATTCCAAATTCATGTTTAATATAAACTGTTTTAAAATAAATATATATATATATATATAATTTCAAAATTTCTAATTATTAAGATTTTCAAAGTATTAAACTATTTTAAACTGAATTAATTATATTAAATCATTTTAACCTATTTTAAACCATTTAATGTATTTAAACTAATTAATCTGTTTAACTTATTTTAAATCTAATTAATCTATTTTAAAGCTATTTAATCTATTTAATTATATTCAATCTATTTTAAATCTACATTAACTATTTATAACTATTTAAACTATTTTCTTCTAAATTCCAAACTAAGTAAAATGGATGGGTTTATATTCAAATTCTCGATTTTAAGTGAATGTGGTTAAGCGACATTTTAACCTAAGTTGGGATCTAAATAGCATTTGGTTTAATATGATAATTTTGAAATGAGAGTTTAACCTATTTTGGAAATATGACTTTTGAAAGGAAATATAATTCAAACTATGATTTCAATGTGATATAATTTCGGAAGTAAGTAATGATTTCGAAAATGATATGATTTGAATTTAATATGATATTTTGATATCAATTATGAAATGGTTTTGGAAATGTAAAAGAACCATCCGGTGTGTAATAAGCGATTGGTTCTTAAAGAGACCGGGATCAGATATTTTCATACTCTCTGCCAATACATAAAACTACTTTGACAACTGTGTACGCGGTGGAGATTCCAGAATGAAGTAGGATGGTGGCGACGATCTTAAAGGTACATACATGGACCTGACTCCCATGATTTAGCTTAAGGTGGCTAAAACAGGATCGATTGATGGGCTAAGTGAGGTCATTCCTCCGATCGGGCACATTACATCGATACTATATTCTGACTTTTGCGATTTATTTGGTGGACACCCTCAATTTTTTTATTCGGGAGTGTGTTCTGAGGTGGGCGGTAGTAGCTGCTATGCGTTACCACTGGTCCAGAAGTGTAATTGCTATATCTACCCTGGCATTGCCTAGTTGTGCCGTGTCACCTACCCTAGCGCGCCTTCTACGAGTTTGGTTTGCACCATACCTATGGAGTTCCCTCTGACGACGTCCAGTACGGGCGGGATTACGGTACCGTATAGACCATGGGAAATAAAAATGTGTTAAGGGGAAAAATGTAACGCCTTAATGCTATTTTAATAGTTTATATTACCGTAGACATATTATAATAGCGTATTGTATTACATAGTAGATAGTTTAACGGATCCTTAGGAGATGTGAATCCCGAACATCTCTTAGGTTACTGCACTCACGTTAGACAGTGGATAAGAGATGTCAAACCCCGTAAACATCTCCGATGCCGTTTACACTCATATTTATTCACCGTCGGTTTAACTTACATAAGATCTTTTAGTTCAGACTCGAGTGTTTTGTCTTTTCAATTCGCTCGGGTCAGCCTGAGCATTTCAGGATTTGAAGACCTTATTTCTGGAGGACGAAGACGAAGATTTGTACTATTATTACTTATTCTATTATTCCACTGCATCATGCTGTTCCACTGCATTATTATTTGTTTATCTCTGATATGTGTAACTCTGATTTTGTATTGTATAAGTGTAATCAAATGTTTTGTATACAACTTCATGAACTGTTATTTGATTATTATATTTTGTCATTCTGCTACGAGGTTCTGTTCTATTTTTCTTTCTTTCTCTGCTTTTTCTTATTCATCCCAATAACAATCTGCCCTTCTGTATGGTTTGAGTCGGCATGCGTGTCTACTTAAAACGTACAAAAAGGCGGGATGTTACATTTGCTCTGAACAGTCACTATTTCTTTCGTTTGGAAGATCATTTTAGGCCTCTATCTTTAGTTATTGAGTAGTTATCTGTGTTTGTTATTTTTGATATTTTTTTCCTTTTTATTTATCTTTTTGATGGGTATGCCCATCCTTCTTTGTATGCCTCTGTTATCCAATAAATGGTAGGGGTCCATTCAACCCCGCTGGCTTTGCCAAAAAAATGAAATAGTAACATTTAACCTTTCTAGTGTTGTAAGAACATTTGCTATATAAAGTTATTTATAATCTACATTGATAAATTTGTGCAATTAATATAATTGATAAAATATTTATCAATTAAGACATACAAATGAACTAAATTAAAGGTTGACAAAAGAAATATAAATTATACTTACTCACATATATTTTCTACATGTTATTCTTTTAATACCCATGAAAGCGCCTAATTGTAACGACCCGCTATTTTGGACCATTCAAATCGACAATAAATCCACACATGTCGGACTTGAATAATTCAAAATAATAGATTGTTAATTTAAATTTGGCAAACTCAGCATATATAGTAAATAAATCAATCACAGAATCACAGACACAGAGTATTACAATAATACGCAGCGGAATAGATAAAATAGTAGTTCATGAAGCTACTATATAAACATAAGAGTTAAACTAAAATACAACAGAATATCTCAAATACAGTGAAGTCTTCAGTACGAATATATGACTTCTTTGAACAAATCAACTGGAAAAGCTGAAAGCTGGATCGATAGTTGGATCTCCAAAGGAAGCTCCAAACTCCAAAGGTGAGTCTCAAATGCTGTATCACTCGGTCTGACCCGAGCGTAAAGCAAAACACAAAACACTCGAGTCAGGATTAACATTCTTATATCAATAAATCCAACTCAAGTGAAATATCAACTGAAATACAAGTAACTTAAAGGATGTTTGGGATAACCATCCTCTAAGGATCTTCAGAACTATCTACAAGGTGGAAATATACATTATAACACCGTAGTCATTTAAATTTATTTACTTCAAAATCAAAATATCATTTTCATTTCAATTATACCTATTTTCCAAAATAGGGTATGTTCATTAAATAATTTATAAAGTAAAGTATTTATAATTTCCTCAAGTCTCACAAATCGATTCAAATTAACTCAAATTCCAAATTCAAATTTTATTCAAAGCTCAATTCATCAATTCAATTCAGTTCTAAATATACCATTTAAATTTTCAATATATATTTCAAGGCTTTAATATTCAACATTTTCAAAGTTAAATTTAACGGTTTCATATAGCACTTGATTTAACTTTATTATTATTTAATCAGGGAATATTCACTTAATAAATTCAATATCATTTAACTAGCCTTAAATTTCATTTTTACTAAGTATTTCCTTAAATTTATTTAACACAAGAAATATTCATTTAATTATTTAAATCAAGTTATAAATCATATCTAAAATCCCAATTTCAATAAGCTTTAAATCGTTTTAATTAAATAAAGTTCTTTACTAAATTCAAATTATCTTCCCAACTTTAACTTATTCAAATTTTTACCAAAAATCTATTTTGAAATATAAATTTTATACTTAAACATATTATATGAATTAAATCCATCTTAATTAAATTAAATATCATAATTAAATATATATATATATATATCATTACCATTCATATATAATAATTTAAGAATCAACATTTATTTAACCTATATATTTCTTCCCAAATCCATAGAATTTATTTTCAAAATATTTATATATATGGACCAACGGTGTCTGTATATATATCTATCATATGGTTAAGTGATACGGATATTTATCATTTCAATCCGTAATTTAAATATATACGGGTAGATATCATTTCAACCCGTAATCCCAATTTCAATTCAAATGAAAATCGCTTGGGTTTATCATTTCAACCCATAACGATTTTCTCCTATTCTAAAGTCCGTTCGGGTATGTATCATTTCAGCCCATAGTGAATTCTATACTAACAGGGAACTTGCAGAGTGATATCAAATAATATAAAATACAACAACAGACATATATCATCAATAACAATATAATATAAACAATAGGATATGGTGTCATATCCCACAGGTGAACAGTTATAGATAATAGCATATATAACAATTTAAATAATTAACATTTCAATTTAGCAGTATATTTCAATTGTCGTTTCAATTGAAATCAAATTTAATAAATATAAGAACGTTAAATCGTGAGTGATTACTCACCTTTCGAGGCTAGATAGATTTGACAAAGAAATGAGCGACGAATCCAAGCACGAATCCCAAGGCAAAGCTAGATTAGCACGAATTAGAAGAACAAAGCTGATGATGAAGGACCGATGAAACAATTAGAATCAATTTGACATACGTTAAAACGAAATATAAATCGTATGGTTATACATTTTCTCAAAATCAATATAGAGTTTTAAAATTTAAAATAAGTGTTTTAACGTAAAATATATCTAAATTATAGAATCAGATTTGGCATATAGAAAATCAATATAAAATTGTACAAACAAATAAAATATTTTATTTTATTATAACGTATACAAATCTATACATATAAATCCATATATATAAACCAATATAACTAACCAGTATATACACATGCGTATAGGACTTAGTATGAAAATATATAAACTCATGCAACCTACCAAAACTTGTACAAATTATATATATGTGAGCAATATATAGAAACGTACATATTTTATAACACGGTATATATATAAAACTGTTTACAAAACTTAATCACGTTTGGAAACAATCAGAAATATATATATAATAATACATATAAACTACTTATATAAGATATATATACATTATAACCTGTATAAAAGTAACTGATATATACAACCCACTTTTCAAATTTACAAATGTACTGGCCCATTATAAATTATATCGCTAACTTAAACTTTTTTTGAAAGGATCGCTAACTTAAACTAATATATATAACTTATTACATATACCGTAAAATATATATACCGAATATATAGGCTATATTACCTATAACTGGGGCCGAACATATATGCCCAGGTTTTTAATATATACATGAAATTTGACATCAACGTAACTACTAGAATATATTATATTATAACTTATATGAATATATACAAACTGCAGTAACACTCACATCTAAGCAACAGGGGAAGGTGAGATCTTTGGTTCGTGTGAGGCACTGAGGTGGTAAAGTTAACACGCGGCAATAGGGTGATGGAGGCTGGGTGAGGTGCTGACGTGGTTGAAGGAAAGAGGAGCTGGGTTCGAGATGATGGGGTTTGCGAGGCCTACTCGACTACACACGGGCTAGCTGACATGTAGGGAACGATGAGACTCGAGTGGAGGCCGGAACAGCTACCTCGGTGAGGATGGGCAGTCATTTCCAAAAGAGCAATGCATGGTGGCGGGTCTGGCCAGATTTGGTCGGAGCGTGGCTGGAGGGAAGGGCTGACCTGCGAGCTAAGGGGAATAAGGCAGATGGAGATACAGGCGAGCAGTGGACGGTGAAGGTGAGCGGCTTCAAGAGGGAGAGGGTGATCGAAAGGAAGGCCAGGGAAGCAGCCTGCGGGCTAGGGAGGAGGCGTCGGATTTGGATATGATGGAGGAACCGTGAGGAGTTCTACGATGTGGCATAGTCTGGGCAGGGCAGGTCGGAGGTTATTTGATGACGTGGGCGAGGAGAGCGGAGGGAAGGGGAACTATGCGGGCTTCCGAGAAGGAGGCTAAGGTCGAGTTTCAGTGAAAGATGCAAGCAAGAGAAGAAAAATCTATATTGTTTTATATGGCTTTTGTTAATTTCAGAGGCAAGAAAATGGAATGGCATATTAGCCGGAATGAAGTATATGCTTTGGAATTTTATCTTATTTTGTAACAACAGACGAAAGAAGAGGAATGGGTGAGAATTTGTAGGGGCGTGTACATGGTTTCAGAAGTTAGAAAAAGAGCAGGCTTCAATATAAATATTACATAGAGTATAATATTAGTTTCTTTATCAAGGAAAATAAACGAATGAATAGAATTGGAAACGAACGAATCAAAAATGTTTGAACCGGTTGGAATATTTATAGCCAAAGAATGACAAGAGTCAGAAGTTAGGTTTTCCAGCGAATAATAATGACTGATGACTATTGGTTTATACACGTGAGCAATGGATGTTCACGGGAAATCCAAAAGCCAAATTATGGAACCGATACGGATCACTATTTCACCGATTCCGCTGTTTTCTGGGCTTTCGAAATACCCAAACGAATATAACGTGGAGATCAGCACGACAAGACGATCAAAACAGTATACAGATATTGGTGGTACGATCATCGGATCAAAAATCGATAACCGGTACCGAAAATGCTGCTATTTGGTCAGAATTAAGATAAACGGAGCAGTAGAAGTCCAAATTTGGAAAAACGAATTTCGCAGTCTGATTCAGAATGATCTGAATAAATTTTCTCCTGTTGACATATTTTGGTTTCGGAAAACTTTTAAATTCACTGTTATTAACCGGTTTGATTTTAAATGAAATTTCACAGGAAAATAAACTTCAATATTATCAGATGAAAATTTACCAGTTGCTATATTAAAATAGACGTATTCCAAATAATAAATTTTTATTTTCAAATTTTATTGTTTAAAATTTCACAAAATTTCAATTAATTTAACAAATAAAATCACTAAAAGTTTAGGGTCGTTACACTCTCCCCCACTCAAAACTTTTCGTCCCCGAAAAGAGAGGAGGTAGGAGAATAGAACAACCAGGCAGAAAAGGTAGGTTAAAAGACAAGATTAACAATTAATTTGAAACTATATATAAATTTTACTTGAAATATTCATTTGAAAACTTCATTTACAATTCAATTATCTTTAATACTTTAATATCTTCCAAAAACCCATTTGTAAAATTTCTTGTTTCCTTTTTAAATACCATTTATGTTTAAATAACACCTTTACAAAGGTATGAAAACTATTTGAAAACAATTATACATTATTACTTATTTTTACAAAGAAGCTATTAAATCCATAATTCATAAATTTATTAATTTATCTCAAGATACTTTTCAACATTATTAATAAATCAATAATCATTTCTTTAAATATGTTGTACTTAATTAATAACTTCTAAAATATTTAACACTAAAATTTTCTATTTATAACACTATTTTTTTAATATATATTAAACCATATAGTATATAAATAAACAATACTTAAAAAGATATAGTCAACAGGGAAAAAAGGAGGACTTGGAAAAACAGAATATAGGTAAATAAATAAAGCTGAGCGGATAAGGTAGATTCAAGGAATAGTATCGGGCATGAATAGTTAATTTAGAACCATAAGGGTTTTGATTCCAAATATTGATACAAAATTTTCTTTGTTGGAAATACTTTTATTATAAAATACCTTTATAACGAAACAAATTTTCTTTCGAAAATACTTTTATAACTCGATGTTTCAACAAGTTTATCCTTGTTCCTGTAGACTCTGGTAGTGCGTTGATCATGCGCAAAACTAGAATTCTCCAGGTACTTAGTAGACTTGTTTCAACACCCAGTGAAAATACTGGAAAAATTTTAAAAATAGATATGGAAAGTACAATCCAATCAAAAACACAAACAAAACCTTTGTCTAACCATGGTTCGCAGATACACAATGGTTACGCCTGGGTCCCCCAGGAAACAATCCATATCCGTAAGCTTTCTCAGCCCTGCGAGTTACGCCATGATGACTAGTAGAATGCAGGATACACAATGGTTACGCCTGGATCCCCCAGGAAACAATCCGTACCCCCAGGCAAGACTCAGCCAAGCATTTGCGCTACTATTCGCGACCTACACAGATTGCAGGATACACAATGGTTACGCCTGGATCCCTCAGGAAACATTCCGTACCCCTAGGCAAGACTCAGCCAGGCAGTTGCGCTATGCAGTCACGAGAGAACAATAAGACCATGGGTAACGCCATGGAATTCGAAGGACACTCGAGTATCATATCCGGAAAACCAAAATCAGAGAGAATAATATCGATAGAATGAATCCAAGATGTGGCCACAAATCGGATATCAAGCAGAAGGCACTTTTCATATCTTTACTTCGAAAATATGTATCATATAGTACCTTTTCAAATCACTTTCAATATCGTACTTATATAAAATCCATTATATATAAGATTTTAATTTCAAATCAAATACTTTCCAAAATCAATAGTATATCAAATCATACTTATATAGACTTCAATTATATAAGTTTTCACTTTCAAATTGAGTACCTTTTCAAATCTATAGTTTTCGAAACAATTTCATACTCATACAAATCAATTTTATATAAGTTTGACAACTCCCAAATCAAGTGTTTAGTAACATAAGGTTCTCAAATTTCAATTTGTTTCAGTATCAGTTCAATTTCAAAATCATATACAATTTCACAAAATTATTTCTTCTCAAATTAAATATCTTTAGTTTCTAAGTTTCAAGAATAATAGATTTAGAAAATAAATCCAAATTTCCAAATCAATAATTTAAGTCAACCAATTCATTTCCAAAATCAAATGTTTTCAAAATCATCTTATACTTACGTAAGGTCCATCTTATATAAGGATCAAATTTTACAAAATAAATTTCGCTGTATGAAGAGCTATATGGGATTGAATATCATTGCTTTTATGGGTTATATATCTTTGTAATTTAAATTGGAAATTTTCTTTTAGTAAGCAAAGATATTCTAACTCGACAGCTTTCAATTTCAGCGTCAAAATATCAATGATACTAGGATATAAGATGTACATACGTCATCATTTCGCAAAATCACATTTGATCGCTCGCTCGATCACACAAGTTCGCCTTCGAACTAGTATTGTCCATTCGACTTCCCTAATGCGGATTTCGATATGGTTTCTAGACTAGAAGCCATCCGTCTCCTTGCATAGCCATATACTATGATAGAGAATTCTAGAATCAAGTCCCAAATCCATATCCAATATTCGCCGTCAAGAATCGAATGAAAGATCCTAACACGAAATCGTGTAATTCACCTCGAACTTGTGTACTCAAACCTGGATCAAATTAATTATGCGAATAGAACAGCATACGTACAACTTATATATTTATTCCAACTTGTTAAATATATAGTTTCATAAAGATGTTACTAAGTTGAAACATTTAAAAAAATTTCAAAATATTTTGAAGACCAAATTCTTTTCAAAACATTTCAAATCTAAATTTCATATTAGAAAATTTTAAAATTTCCTTATTCATTTACTTAACAAAGCAGTTTCAACTTATTTAAATCATATTACTACATACTTTAACATACATACCAAACTTATATACTTTATACTTTTCAAAATTTCTTAGCTTTGAAAAGTTAACCTTGATTTGGAAGTGCTCGAACCTTCGGAATAGTTGAAGAAATCATTTTCAAATTCAAGAGTTGGAAATCAATAACAAATTAGTAAATCAATTTCAATAGATAGGGTTATATCAAATCTGAAACTCAAGGACTGAACATCGGCTTACTTCAAATCATTTCAAATATATATGAATATACATATATCTTTCGAATATCAAATCATACTTCAAAATTTTGAAATCAAAATTGGTTTCGCAAAATCACTCGCGTAGCAATGCTACTAAAGTGGCCTATCCCCCACTCTGAAACTCGAAAATCAATGTCGATGATGCGTGCACTCATCACCGAAATTATTTTCCAGCGACATAAGTGAGTTCTGAACTTCTATTTTCTCACTCTTCTTTTGAAATTTCTTCAAAATCATTCGAAACTCATTAAAATCATTTGAAACATTTCTTATTTGGAAAATACTTTAAATCATATTATTATTATATATTTCAAAATCTAAAACCCAATTTCAAAATACCGGAATTCAATCTCTCGAATTTCAAATTAAAACCCTTCAGTTATAAATCATTTTTATATAAATCAATTTCTTATATAACTTCAAAATTTCAAAACCTTTCAAAATTCAAATTCTTATTTTTTAAAAGGTATATATAATCCTTATCGAAAACATTTTCTCTTTTATATAAAAGATAATCATACTTATAAAAATTCTGATATATAAAACAATTTCCAAAATACAAATAAACCCAATTTTCAAAGGATGATTTAGGGATGGATTTCAACAAAGATAGGGATTCAAATTAGAGGAACTCTAAATCAAATAGAATTGTGATTCGAAGATAAGCTCGAACGAAGATGAGATAATTAAATTTCAAAATAGAAGATGAATATACTTATATAAATCGCGGATGACCCTACGGTCAACCGTGACTTCAGGAACAAGATCGATGCAGAATTCCAAGAAAAATCAACATTCGATCGCAAGAGATAGCGACATCTACACCAAAGATATAGAAATCTCCGGTGAATCAATGCCGATTGTGAAGGAGTTTCACCCCTTCACAAATCATTCAAAGATTGGTGGGATCCTATTCTTATAGAGATCATTCGAAGTGGAGTTATGGGATACTCCAGAATCAAAAGAATACAAATAGGGAGGGACAAGAATGAATTTTGGAACCGCAAGAAACGTTCCAAAGTTCAAAGGAAATCGAGCCAAACGGAAGAGATTCAAACTCGAACGAAAGTGATTCTGTAAATAAATTTACTAGATATGCTAAGTTTTGCCTAGAGCCAAAGCTCTGATACCAACTGTAACGACCCGCTATTTTGGACCATTCAAATCGACAATAAATCCACACATGTCGGACTTGAATAATTCAAAATAATAGATTGTTAATTTAAATTTGGCAAACTCAGCATATATAGTAAATAAATCAATCACAGAATCACAGACACAGAGTAATACAATAATACGCAGCGGAATAGATAAAATAGTAGTTCATGAAGCTACTATATAAACATCAGAGTTAAACTAAAAGACAACAGAATATCTCAAATACAGTGAAGTCTTCAGTACGAATATATGACTTCTTTGAACAAATCAATTGGAAAAGCTGAAAGCTGGATCGATAGTTGGATCTCCAAAGGAAGCTCCAAACTCCAAAGGTGAGTCTCAAATGCTGTATCACTCGGTCTGACCCGAGCGTAAAGAAAAACACAAAACACTCGAGTCAGGATTAACATTCTTATATCAATAAATCAAACTCAAGTGAAATATCAACTGAAATACAAGTAACTTAAAGGATGTTTGGGATAACCATCCTCTAAGGATCTTCAGAACTATCTACAAGGTGGAAATATACATTATAACACCGTAGTCATTTAAATTTATTTACTTCAAAATCAAAATATCATTTTCATTTCAATTATACCTATTTTCCAAAATAGGGTATGTTCATTAAATAATTTATAAAGTAAAGTATTTATAATTTCCTCAAGTCTCACAAATCGATTCAAATTAACTCAAATTCCAAATTCAAATTTTATTCAAAGCTCAATTCATCAATTCAATTCAGTTCTAAATATACCATTTAAATTTTCAATATATATTTCAAGGCTTTAATATTCAACATTTTCAAAGTTAAATTTAACGGTTTCATATAGCACTTGATTTAACTTTATTATTATTTAATCAGGGAATATTCACTTAATAAATTCAATATCATTTAACTAGCCTTAAATTTCATTTTTACTAAGTATTTCCTTAAATTTATTTAACACAAGAAATATTCATTTAATTATTTAAATCAAGTTATAAATCATATCTAAAATCCAAATTTCAATAAGCTTTAAATCGTTTTAATTAAATAAAGTTCTTTACTAAATTCAAATTATCTTCCTAACTTTAACTTATTCAAATTTTTACCAAAAATCTATTTTGAAATATAAATTTTATACTTAAACATATTATATGAATTAAATCCATCTTAATTAAATTAAATATCATAATTAAATATATATATATATATATATCATTACCATTCATATATAATAATTTAAGAATCAACATTTATTTAACCCATATATTTCTTCCCAAATCCATAGAATTTATTTTCAAAATATTTATATATATGGACCAACGGTGTCTGTATATATATCTATCATATGGTTAAGTGATACGGATATTTATCATTTCAATCCGTAATTTAAATATATACGGGTAGATATCATTTCAACCCGTAATCCCAATTTCAATTCAAATGAAAATCGCTTGGGTTTATCATTTCAACCCATAACGATTTTCTCCTATTCTAAAGTCCGTTCGGGTATGTATCATTTCAGCCCATAGTGAATTCTATACTAACAGGGAACTTGCAGAGTGATATCAAATAATATAAAATACAACAACAGACATATATCATCAATAACAATATAATATAAACAATAGGATATGGTGTCATATCCCACAGGTGAACAGTTATAGATAATAGCATATATAACAATTTAAATAATTAACATTTCAATTTAGCAGTATATTTCAATTGTCGTTTCAATTGAAATCAAATTTAATAAATATAAGAACGTTAAATCGTGAGTGATTACTCACCTTTCGAGGCTAGATAGATTTGAAAAAGAAATGAGCGACGAATCCAAGCACGAATCCCAAGGCAAAGCTAGATTAGCACGAATTAGAAGAACAAAGCTGATGATGAAGGACCGATGAAACAATTAGAATCAATTTGACATACGTTAAAACGAAATATAAATCGTATGGTTATACATTTTCTCAAAATCAATATAGAGTTTTAAAATTTAAAATAAGTGTTTTAACGTAAAATATATCTAAATTATAGAATCAGATTTGGCATATAGAATATCAATATAAAACTGTACAAACAAACAAAATATTTTATATTATTATAACGTATACAAATCTATACATATAAATCCATATATATAAACCAATATAACTAACCAGTATATACACATGCGTATAGGACTTAGTATGAAAATATATAAACTCATGCAACCTACCAAAACTTGTACAAATTATATATATGTGAGCAATATATAGAAACGTACATATTTTATAACACGGTATATATATAAAACTGTTTACAAAACTTAATCACGTTTGGAAACAATCAGAAATATATATATAATAATACATATAAACTACTTATATAAGATATATATATTAAAACCTGTATAAAAGTAACTGATATATACAACCCACTTTTCAAATTTACAAATGTACTGGCCCATTATAAATTATATCGCTAACTTAAACTTTTTTTTTTGAAAGGATCGCTAACTTAAACTAATATATATAACTTATTACATATACCGTAAAATATATATACCGAATATATAGGCTATATTACCTATAACTGGGGCCGAACATATATGCCCAGGTTTTTAATATATACATGAAATTTGACATCAACGTAACTACTAGAATATATTATATTATAACTTATATGAATATATACAAACTGCAGTAACACTCACATCTAAGCAACAGGGGAAGGTGAGATCTTTGGTTCGTGTGAGGCACTGAGGTGGTAAAGTTAACACGCGGCAACAGGGTGATGGAGGCTGGGTGAGGTGCTGACGTGGTTGAAGGAAAGAGGAGCTGGGTTCGAGAGGATGGGGTTTGCGAGGCCTACTCGACAGCGCACGGGCTAGCTGAGATGCAGGGAACGATGAGACTCGAGTGGAGGCCGGAACAGCTACCTCGGTGAGGATGGGCAGTCATTTCCAAAAGAGCAATGCATGGTGGCGGGTCTGGCCAGATTTGGTCGGAGAGTGGCTGGAGGGAAGGGCTGACCTGCGAGCTAAGGGGAATAAGGCAGATGGAGATACAGGCGAGCAGTGGACGGTGAAGGTGAGCGGCTTCAAGAGGGAGAGGGTGATCGAAAGGAAGGCCAGGGAAGCAGCCTGCGGGCTAGGGAGGAGGCGTCAGATTTGGATATGATGGAGGAACCGTGAGGAGTTCGACGATGTGGCATAGTCTGGGCAGGGCAGGTCGGAGGTTATTTGATGACGTGGGCGAGGAGAGCGGAGGGAAGGGGAACTATGCGGGCTTCCGAGAAGGAGGCTAAGGACGAGTTTCAGTGAAAGATGCAAGCAAGTGAAGAAAAATCTATATTGTTTTATATGGCTTTTGTTAATTCCAGAGGCAAGAAAATGGAATGGCATATTAGCCGGAACGAAGTATATGCTTTGGAATTTTATCTTATTTTGTAACAACAGACGAAAGAAGAGGAATGGGTGAGAATTTGTAGGGGCGTGTACATGGTTTCAGAAGTTAGAAAAAGAGCAGGCTTCAATATAAATATTACATAGAGTATAATATTAGTTTCTTTATCAAGGAAAATAAACGAATGAATAGAATTGGAAACGAACGAATCAAAAATGTTTGAACCGGTTGAAATATTTATAGCCAAAGAATGACAAGAGTCAGAAGTTAGGTTTTCCAGCGAATAATAATGACTGATGACTATTGGTTTATACACGTGAGCAATGGATGTTCACGGGAAATCCAAAAGCCAAATTATGGAACCGATACGGATCACTATTTCACCGATTCCGCTGTTTTCTGGGCTTTCGAAATACCCAAACGAATATAACGTGGAGATCAGCACGACAAGACGATCAAAACGGTATACAGATATTGGTGGTACGATCATCGGATCAAAAATCGATAACCGGTACCGAAAATGCTGCTATTTGGTCAGCATTAAGATAAACGGAGCAGTAGAAGTCCAAATTTGGAAAAACAAATTTCGCAGTCTGATTCAGAATGATCTGAATAAATTTTCTCCTGTTGACATATTTTGGTTTCGGAAAACTTTTAAATTCACTGTTATTAACCGGTTTGATTTGAAATGAAATTTCACAGGAAAATAAACTTCAATATTATCAGATGAAAATTTACCAGTTGCTATATTAAAATAGACGTATTCCAAATAATAAATTTTTATTTTCAAATTTTATTGTTTAAAATTTCACAAAATTTCAATTAATTTAACAAATAAAATCACTAAAAGTTTAGGGTCGTTACACTAATTTTATAACTACTAAATACATTCATAATTGGTCACTTACGTGATTATTTTCCTGGGACTGTGTATTGTCCTTTATGAGTTCTGAACTCTAAAAGCAGTACTTGAATATGGATATTCGATCCATGTACAATCACATATAAATGTTATATGGTGAACGGTCGTAATTCATAACGTACGAAACTCCAATGAAATTGGTTCATTCGAAATAAACAAGTAAACCATAGTGTGGGATCATATATTCAATATGATTGATTACAGTAATAATCTTGTTGTGTTAAATGTAATATTAGACCGAAAGCTACAAGATAGGTATAAGAACTCGATCACTGAAATGTTACTTTAATCAACTTACAATATTTGATATCCTTAAATGTAGGATAATCAAATGGACTTTTGTAAAAGTTTCATTATGATATTGTAATAAGGGTTTTCTTTTGAATGGTTTAAATAATTAGAAAGGGAAATTAATGTATGAGGGTAGATTTAACTTAAGTTACAATTAGGACGAAGAGAGTGAATGGTCATTTCTACTTCATAAAGAAATATCGAAAACGTGAACTGTAAAATAATAATTAATACTTAAAATTGGAATGAGAAATATATTTTCGATTCCAAAATGTATTTTCACATAGAAAATTGTTTTCTATGAGATTTATTTCTTTGAATTTAATATATTTAATCAGAAAGTTCTCGGTTGTAAACCAGTTACGGTAAATGAAATAAATAGCCTATATTAAATAGTTGAATGGAGCTTCGTTTTTCATATGTTATTATAGTAATGGTGGTAATATTGGGAGCATACCACATAACACTTACTAGTTGCATCAAGTTAAAAAATTGTTTTCGTAAAAAATACCAAACATTATTTATGAAATAATAACAGTCTTTCAGTATTGATTGAAAAATATACATAGTTTTATTTCGGTATAAATATTATGAATATTCATTATAAAACAAAATTATAATAGTGGTATTTGCGATGCATTTAAAAATACAGAGGTATCACAATTTATTTGCAATTATTTTAGAATTATGGCTAAGCCATTTTCTTGAGAAATAATTCATAATTATATGATTATGAATCAAACGGTACTAGTAAATTAAATCTCAGATAATTATAGGTAAACCACCCATTCAATGGAAGCATTAAAAAGGTTAATGAACTTTACAGATTGATACACATATACATGTACATAATGGAAAGTTCCAAAACGGTTCCGCGTACTTTGTTGTATTCACCGATGAATTATCACAACCACGAACATGTGTACATGATACATATGTGATACATTAATGATGAGTTCATAGAATATAAAACAAAAGTAAATAAAATAATGTGTGATAGAAAATAAAATGATTCAATTTGATCGAATATGGGAGTATATTGGAAAGAGTTTCGAACATATCTACTCTAAATAAAGATAAAATCTCAAAAGTTACTCCTTCCTATGATACATATGATGTATCAATAAGGAGTAATCGAACTTTACTGAATGAAGTATGGTTAATGGTGAGTGAAGTTAAGTTAACTTCGTTTCATAAGGTTGTTTACTTAATAGTAGTACACAAGGTTAAAATTAATTTCATCAAAAAGAATAGTTTGCAAAATCATACAAGATAAGGGTTTATAGCAAATTCCAACATATCCTAGCCAAAGTGTTAATAGGTTGTGCGAGTCGAAAGGTTGTACGTAATAATTGTTCGTGAGGTTCTTATGTGAACCGCCCCAAAAGGAGTTTAGGGATGACTATCACTGAATGACAAATTTATGATTTGACCATAAGTATTGTAAACTAAAATCAAAACAGTTTTAAATATAAGGCATTTCATGAAGTGTAATGTAACGACCCCAGATTTTTATTTATTTAAATTAATAATTAAATAAATTTTTGAATAAAAATAGTGAAATAAAATGATTAAGTGATGCGAGTTTCCCCGAATCCATATATATTCTGTATAAATCATTTGAAATTAAAAATATATATGTATACGCGATATATGAGAAAATTTGAAGTTAATATATATGTATATTGAATTCGAGTTTATAAATAAATATAAGACAATAAATATGAAGATAATAATACATTCAATAGTATTGCAAAGCAATGTGACCAAAGCAAAGATATGTGTATTCATGTACAAGAAAAATAAGATAAGTAGAAACAAGACACATATGCAAACATCAAGACAACAAAAATATATGCAAGTATAAAACCAGATATTCAAGTATGCAAATAAAAGAAGAAAAGTGAAGCCATATCAAATATCTCACAAAAACATTTCAGCCGAGACCAATGCAAGACAAGGAAATGAGAAAAAATCTAAGTACAAAGCAAATTGATTTGCTGTAAATAAAATGAGGAACACAAAGTACTTAATAATAAATGCAGCCTCCACAAAGAAAATATCACTGATCAAAACTTGTACAACAATATATCACCCTGTACAATATTTATCACTTGTAAACTTTTTATATACTTCAGCTTCTCTTATCCATTCGTTCACCAAAAAGAAAACTTAGCATTTTTCATTTTAAAGTTTTCAAAGACATACAAACTAAAGCTTTAATTCAACTCAAAGCCAAAATGAAGATCAGATTAAAGAGTGATTTTTGTTAGCAGATTTCCAATTTTAAAAAGCTTTTCCCAAAACAATAATGTGCTCTGTTCTTTCAAAATACAAGGTGAGTAACATTCCATTTTTTTAGGGTTTAAATCTATGCAAGTGGATCTGAGGAATGTATATGTGTGCATATATAATTATCTGTATATATGTATATATGGGAAGATCGAAAATAGGTATGCAGGCTGTTGTTTTAAAATTTGCCTCTGTTTTCCAGATAAAACTCAACTGTTCGATTCAAAAATCATTTACTCTCCTCCTGATTGATGATTGAACTTAAGACTAAAACAAAATATGTTTATATCATTGTAAACTAAGTTTCAAAATTTAGTTAAGATTAAAACAACTTAAATTTATCTCTGGAAACCAAAAATCTTGAACAAACTCAAGATGGACTAAATTTCGAACTTCACGAGATATTGATTTAAATATATAACTTGAATTCGTACTGGAAGACTTGATTTTTAATCATGGTATGATGATTTTTAGTGGAGTGGTTTAGGTGCAGTTCGACATTGAACGGAAGTGTTTATTTTGGGGATTTCTGGCGATCGGGGGTACTAGGGGTGTTGGGGTTTCTGGCGGAGATGAACAAGCCTACGTGGGTGCTGGGAAAAATGGACGGCGACGATCTCGATCGTCGAGGAGACCGCGGCAAGTTTTTGAAATTTGTAAACCTAATTTTGTTTGGGTCGAGTGTTTTGGTTGGCTCGTCGTCGTTAGGCGATCGAGTGCGGCGTGCTGATGGGATTTGGTAGTGGGGGTATGGACGAGGCCATGGCCGGAGGCGATAGCTCTCAGGTGGTCGGAGCCTCCAGAAAATGGTGTTGCCGGGTTTTGGAGTGGGGGTCCTCTCGAGTTCCAAGTTGTATGCAAATTCCTGTATCGAGCTCGAATGCTCGATCGAGCCATGATATTGTTTTCATCGTTTGGATGATCGGGGACGAAGGTATGGGTCACTGCCGACCTATCGGAGACGGTCTCGGTGATCGGAGCATCACCATAGAGTAGTGCACGTGCACGAGAAGGACGTGGTGTCAGTTGTAACTGGTTGGGGAGGAAAGCGAAAAACTCGAAGCAATACGCGAGGAAATTGGAGGGAAACTCGAAGGCAGGCTCGGGTTGTTTTAGCATGGTATCGGGTTAGTTTTAGGACTTAAACAAAATTTTGAAAAAAAATACTCACACGGGTTAGATTGGGGGAAAACTCGAAGCACCTAGGTATTTCTCTCGGGTGTAACTCGAAGTCGGTCCCAGGTTGGATATAAAAACAGATTTTTGACTTTAAAAACTAAATTTAAATTTTAATATTGTTAACCTATATTTTAAGATAATTGATTTAGTTTAAAATCCAACTAATAAGGGTTAATTAATTATAAATTAAAGGTTAGTTAATTAATTAATTAAGATAATTAATTAAGGCGAAATTAATTAATAAAAGTGATAAAAAGATAATTTTTAAAGTTTTATTTAAACTTAAAATTTATATGTTGAAAATTATGGTTTATCTTTTAGTTAATTAAGATCTTAAATTATTAATGGTTTATTAAGTAATAAATGTTTAAAGAATAATTACTTAATTAATGATTGATTAAAGATCAAGTAAAGGTTAATAAATTAAAGAAATTAATTTAAAGATAAGTAATTAATATGATTTATTAATTTATGTGAGTGGTTAGGGACGATCACTTATTGAAATTTTATAAATTAAATGGTGAATTAAATAACTAAAGGATAATTATTTGAAAATTTAAGGTTGATGAATTTTAATTAAAGGTTAATTCATTTATTACTGATGGTTAATTAATGAATTAAAAAAAAATTAATCAAAATGATTTATAAATTATTGAAGTTAATTAACCAAGATTAGTAATAAATTCATAAGAAATAAATCTGATTTAAATTAATCAGATAAATTCATTAATTTTACTTATGAATGTTTGGGTTCTGTTGATTGATTTGATTGTTTGATATCCCGGATTGTGATACTTTGTGATATACCCTGATTTATGCTGTGATCTGTAATTTACTTAGCTGTGATTTCTATTTCTGTGATATATTACTATGTGAATATGAAACCCTTGGTCCGTAAAACGGCACTTAAATTTCGATGCGATAGGGAGTCGGATTCCAATTGGTTATCCGAAACACACATCGAATTGTAATGGTGAATCTTTGTGACCGATAAATTTATTTTATCTATAAATCTATGAATGAAGATAAGCGTTATCGATTATACCGCTTATCGATATATCTATGATGATTGATGTTGCACTATTGTGTGTAAAACCCCTGGACTACACCATACACACACGAATATGGATTTCACGTGGAAATCGGTCAAGTCATAGATAATTTAAATTTGATGTTTTTGAAATTGAAATTTTAATTTCAATTGATTTTGGAAATTGGAAATTTCGGTTTAAATGCGAAAAGCTTTTGAAATGGAATTTCAAAGATGAAATTTAATTTTGAATAACTTGATGAAGTTTTGGAAGTTTAAATAATTTGATTTAAAACTTAAATTCAAGATTTGAAATCGAATTCTATAATTTGAAACTAGGGACTAAAGAAGTTATATCGTTATATAAGGGTTAAACCATTTTAAAAGTATTGATTTTGAAATGTGAATATAATTCAAGGACTTTAACCCGTGCAAATAAAATTGGATTTTTCTTAAATGAAAACTGTTTGTTTTCAAATGATAAAAGCTTTCATATATATATAAGAAATGAAATTCCAATTTAAAGGAATTTCAAGTATGAATTGAAAGATGGTTTTCCAAGTTATAAATGAATTCTTTTTGAAAGCTATGAATTGAATCTATTTATTTTTAACAGATTTAAAATGATGATTTGTTTAAAACATTCGAAATGAAATTGTTTTGAAAGCTATAAGTTGAATCTTTATTTTAAAGATTTAACGAGTTAATCCAATTGAAACAGAAATTATTTTGGAAAAACTGTGAATGAATCTTTGTGAAAATTAAGTGAACTCTGTAAATAAATCTTTTTGTTTAAAAGATTTGAAATGGTAATTTGTTAAACCATTTGAAGAAAGAAGTTGAATTATTAAGTTGTGACTTAATTGAAATCCCATATCCATATGTTTTAAAGATTGCGCTCGTTATTCGGGTTAGCCGGGAAAAGACATTTGTGTCATATAACCCATTCCGAATAATGATACGTCGTATATGGATAGCATTTGAAGACCGGTGTTGAAGACCGGATATTTACGAAAACGAAAGGACAACTCGTCGAATGTCTCTGCACCGACTGGTCCCCGGTATAGAGATTTTATCACCCTTTGTGATGGGAAGTCCGGACGGGATCGTGAATACCCGGAATTGCAAGGGCTTCGTAAGAAGTGCCTTCGGTTCTGTTCGAACCCGGAACAGACTTGTATGGATACATGTCTGACATTACACCTTGAGATATAAAGCAGATTTCTTTCAAATACATTTCTGTTTGGTGGCGGAGAATTCATTCTCTTAGCTTAACACCCTTCTCTGAGACGTACGAGCTCAGAGGTTATGTAATTGAAATTTATCAGTGATATATCCCAATTTGGTAATGTGGCATGCTGAGTGTTGCTGTGTGATGATCAGTGTTTGATCATTTGTGATATGATCATTTGTTTGATCTTATATCTTTGTGATCATAGGTTGATCATTTGTTGACCCGAAGCATGGCTTGGTGTACAAAGCGTAGCTTTGTGGACGAGACTTCGTCGTACCTCACACCCCGGAAATGGTCAAAACAGGAAGGATGCAGCAAGGTTCTAGGGAGTAGCGCCCCTTAGTGTATGTCATTCCTTCTGGATAGAGGTGGTATCATGGTATGGAGCCCAGATACTTAACCTATATGGTTACTGCATTATTCTTATTATGTGGTTGTTGGAAATCGAGGATCCTCGGGAAGATCGGTTACGATCGGGGGATGGCATACGCGTGTCAGTAGTTACCTATTTTTGCAGAGGTAACCCGGCCTTGTGTTGGCAGAGATCCGGTTAGGTTCTCGGGACGTCATTCCAGAGGCGTTTCCATGTGGCAATAGGAAGTTCCTTGGCCTGACCATTTGTTGGAAATCCAAACTCCAATACGAGACTTGTACGGTTTTAGTTGTAGAACCTATCATCTACTTATGGTGGCGCCCCACTGTTTGGATGGTAGCTATAGTAGGCATAGTTCGAAATGTCTATGCTGGCTAAGATTTATATTCTACTTTCGAAATGTTTTCTGCACTATGCACTAATAATAATATCAAAATTGATTTGATTTTGCGTAGTAAGCATCTTTGACTAACATAAGAAGAAATCTCCTCCAAGTCTGCGTTTGCATTGTGTGTGTGGTGGGAGGTCTTATGGTAGTTTCATTTTCCAAAAGCATTGCGGTTTTCAATGTTTAAATTCTTTTGTGTTGTTTAAAGATAAACTGTTTTTGTTGCTCACACCAGTCCCATGACTGATCCGGAGTTTATTGTTTCTTTCCTAAACTCTGGATGCTCAAAATTTTCTACACGAGCAGTCTAGTGTTTGGTTTTTCAGATAGTCAGGATTAGTAGATTTTCTGGAGCTAGTTCAGTCTTTGGATATGGACTGCATTTGCTTATTCTTGGTGTATCGTTATTGGGAGTTCGAGCTACTGCTGGAGTTCTCTCTTGAAGACTATCTTAGAGTTATTTGTTCCGCTGCTGATATTAGTTATCTATTTTTTCTTTTCCGCTGCTATTTGTTGTATCATATCTCTGATGTATATTGATATTCATTGTATCACTCTGTTGTATCAGATATTGTATATCAATGTATTATTTTTTTCTTCCGCTGTGTTATTTACTTAACTGTGTTATAAGCTCCGGAGAACCAGATTTGGCATTTAAATCTACGGCATTTTGAGTACAAGTGAAGTACGGGTGCCGATTTTCGAAGGCCAACTTTTGGGTCTTTACATGTAACGTCTCGGATTTTTTACTGTTTCAAATGGGAATATTCAATTTATTTAAATATTCAAATTTGATTCAAATATAATAAATGACTAGAAAATCAGTTGTTAATATAACAACTTGATTTTAATGACGTATTTTTAAATGAATTTATAGGATTTTTCAATAATTTTTAATTTAGAAAATGTTTAAATTATCATTTGATGCATTTTGCAGCAAACGTTGGTATTTTTGCAAATTTCACAGAATAAGTTAACTACTGTATTTTATATTGTTTTGGGATCGAATCGCATTGTTGTGCACGATTGTACTTTTATTTCTATCGTTCGCGGTTCATATGCGAACATAGTATTGTGTAGCAAAATACCAGAAATTATAAAATAAACAACACAATACCCTCGCTCTTCTCTCTCATGCTTCCTCTTTTCCTCTCTCTCATCTTATTTTTCTTTTCCTGTAACTAAATAAGGTGAGCCACCTCAAACATTGAATTCTTCCCGTAGCTTCGACCGTCGATAGGAGATGGGGTAAGATTTGTTAGGATCGTGGTGAGGAGGGCTTCACATTGGTGTGTACGATGTTGGGTGCGATGTTACTTTAGGATGGTCGACCTAGGCTTGCCATGATTAGGGCTTTGGCTTGGAGGAGACTGAGGAGGAGTTTGGCCATGGCGATGGTGGCGTTTGACTTCTCAAATGATGGCGAGCATAGGGTGGTCGATTAAGGTGATGAGGCTATTTGGAGAGGTTCGTGACAGTTGGCTTGTCATTTATGAAGGAGTAGATCATGATGTCCTTGAGTTGACTGAGCTTGAAGTGGTTAAGGGGGATTCAGTGCTCTCGCGTAGAGGAGTTTGTTGGTGGAAGTCGTTTGTCGATCAGTGGAGTGTAGCTCCAAGAAGAGGAAGGTGATGCATGGCTTGGGTCGTGCAAGTGTGCGCATGTATAAGATATCGATTTTGGGAGGGAAGAAGATTAAAGAAGGCAATTAGTTAAGTTGTTAACTAAATTTTAGTTAAGTTAATTAATATAATGAATCAAAATCTTATAAAGTCCATAACAATTGCATACAAGGTTCAAATCGGACACAGTCTTTTATGTTGCGGCTGTAGGAGTGTTATCTACACATTAGAGCTGATTTTTATCAAGTTTGGAGCAAGTAGGATTTTGAGCTAAATCGACTGCTATTTGCTTTTAGATCGAGAGGGAACGCTTAAGCATTGGGTGGAATTTTGGTGAGTTAACTCACCTTTGAATGAACTTTATATGATATATATGTTGATGTAAATTATTGTTTGTATGCTTAAATAATTTCTTTGGTTGGTTTGGTAAAATTCCCGCTTTGAAAGCGGATGTCATACAAAAAGAAATACAGGGAACTAAGGAAAATTTGTAAGGGGATCCCAAGGGATTCCTGTTCGGACGGCTAAATGTCTTTCGAGTTAGAAAATAGCCGAACGAATTTTGAAATAAAAATAACTGCAAGCGCACGACGTACACTTGTAGTACGTCGCGAATACGGGTCGATCAGTAGGGAATTGATGATTTTAAAAATCTATTCAATCAAATTAAACTAAATTCGAGTGATTGTTAACTAACTAAAAGAAAGTAAAAACAAGCTAAAAGAAAATAGAAAAAATATGAGAGTGTTAAGGCAATTTAGGGGCAACTTCCACTCTCTAGATCATGTAGTTCAACACATATGAAGTTATGATCTCTCTTTTCTTTGTCATTAGTTAGCTTAATTGATGTGCTTATCATAAGTATGGCTCATTTGTGCTATTAACTAGCTCAACATAAACCATCAAACTATAACACAGCCTTTAAACCACTTTTAATTCTCATGAAAATGACAACAAAGTTGAAAATGAAAATCTATTTTAAGCATGGCATATTAATTATTGTTTAGAAATATAAGCCATCAAATTTTGATTTAAACTTTCACTTCTTTGCCATAATCATATATAGATGAAGAGGCAATTTGTGATTCATATGACCAAGCATAGCCTATTTGTTTTGAATAACATAAGCTATCAAACTCAATAATAAGCACAAAATTACATAAACATCAATTTCCATGAAGCACAAAAAGAGAGCATAACATTTATCAAAATGTTGAAGCTATATAATTAGAGAGCTTCATTACCCCTAAATTGAAGGGGTTTAGCTTCTCATATTTGTTATCATATCAACAAATATAGCTTGCAACATAGAACAAAACAAAGAGGAAAAGAGAGCTAAATGAAAGAAAAAACTAATCTGCTTGCATAAATGAAAATCTACACTACTAGTATGAAAGGAAATGAACATGTAAGTAAAAAGAAACAATAATTAACATTGCATAAAAATAAAAGAAGATTACATAAAATAAAAATGGATAAGTAGCCATGAAAAGAGAAAGAGAGCTTTCTTTTTATTTTCCTAAGAGAAGAGACTAAGAGAAGAGAGCCTAAAAGGGAGACTAAGGAATAAGAGGGTTACATGAAACATAAGGGGTACTTATATACATGTGTTAAACCCTAATTCATATTTTTGGGGAATGCCCAAAATACCCTTCAGAAAGTGTGGAGGCCAAGTAATCATTAGCTTCTACTAATCATCATTTAAGTGTACATGAAGCCATTCAATCCATAAGCATGTGCATTAGCCTCTAATTTGTACATTAAGGTAGGTGGGTAGGTGGGGTCCTCCATGATCATCACTTTGAATTATTTCCATCTTCATTTATTCTCTTCACTCTTGTGCATGCATATATCATCATGAAACCACTTGTAAAATTCACCAAATTTCCTACAAAACAACATAGAAAATTCCATGTAAATTTTCACAATTTAATAAATGCATAAAAATGACCATTTTGCCCCTATATGAAGATGAATATGTGACAATTTCAAATAATTTGAATTTTGGTTTAAACAGGTTAAAATACCCAATATGTTCATTTATTTAATTTAATTAGATTAAATATGGTGGTAAAAATATGCACATTTACGTGCACATCAAATAACCCCACACTTATCTTTTTATTCGTCCTTGAATAAACTAAAACTAAGATAAATCTGTTTTCGTAGGGAGCACGATTACATTGAGCGTATACAACATGCCGTTAAACCTCTGGGTGTCCCCAGTAGGATGAGTGTTGTCTTGTGAGGGTTTTCAGCGGATACTACCCACAAAATCCAAATGTAGGATGAAAATATTTACAAAATGCAATATTTATTTACAAAGAGATAAATGCGAGTTTTTGGAAATATTTACAAATGAAAGATTTACTTTTAAATAGATACAAATAAGTTAAATATATGTTTTGGTCATTATCTTGAAATTTAAGTCACTTTACTCGTCAAAACATCCAACAAAAATCAAGTTATCAAAGCAAATATACTGTAGTTTAACTCGTTGTTTTGGTTGATAACAAAATGTAACTATGAAGTGGATCCTTAGTTGATTATCAAATTTTATCAAAGTGGTACTTTCATTTCTTTTCAATAACAAGTCAAATCAAATAAGTTAAAATAGTGCTTGGATTTCATTTGCTTACTCTCTCCATTTTTTTCTTTTGGAAATTTGATTGATATTAACAATATTTACATATGCCTAACTCAGATAAACTGAGGCCAGATATATTACCCATGCACTGCCTTGCGGACTGATGTGAGGGGAATATAGAGCGTGGCGATTGAACACACAAGTGTGAACACTTATTGACTGTAGGTGTTATTAGTAAAATAATTTTTATATACACACCTAACTCAGATAAACTGAGGCTGGATATACCAATCGTGCACTGCCTTTCGGGCTTATGTGAGAAGGGTACAGAGCATGGCGAGTGAACACACGAGTGTGAACACATGACTCTAGGTGTTAAAAATATATACATATATACAAATGTTTTTTTTTCTATTTCTTATTTTTTAAAGGGAGAGAGTTTTGGAAAATCATCTTAGCACCATTTAACTTAGAAGACAAAAAAATGTTATATCCTTTTATTTGAATTCACCACTTTTTAAACAAAGATTTTCAACTAAGATGCATTTCATAATTAACACGTATGAATCTTCCTATATACTAGTTAACCATTGTTATTGTAATCAAACTTCATTTTTATTTTTTATTAAGACAAATAAATTTTCAAAAATTTCAATTTAATAAACCAAAACCATATATTTATCTTATAGTGTTTCTTTTAAAAATAAATCAAAATGCTTAAAAAAACATTTTTTTTTGTTTTTTAAGACATTTTTTTTAATTTTGGAAAGGAAAAATAAACCATGAAAAATCGAAAATGATGATGAGTCTCCCCCCACACTTGATTTTGACTGTGTCCCCACAGTCAACCCAAGTGGAAGGAGAAAAAATAAAAATGAAAACATGACCTTTATTTAGATGAAACACGTGATCAGAAAGTATATCGTCAAAAAGTAAATGAAACGGTCTTCCAACAACCGATTCATTTGTCTCATCAAATATACGAGACACAACTTAAGCTCGGAAAACCAAATCGTAAAAGATTTCAAAGTTGAATGTTGATTTGGAAAAACGAATGTCGCTTTATTAAAAATCGTACGAGTTTTTTTATTTTGGATGATTTTTGGGGTTGATAAAACAATTGGTTGAAATTCAAGTTTATTTTCACCAAATTGAAATTCAAGTTTGTCATTGAAAAATTCTTCAAAATTATTGATTTCAAAATCAAAGTGGTGATTTAAATCTTCTCTTTCAAAATTTGGCAACTCATTTTCGAAAAGTCCAAAGAAACCGTGTTCGTTAAGTTCGTCTTCCTTTATTGGATTATCAACAACTTCATTGCGTATCTGAAGTTCAAAATCTAAAGTTGTTTTATTCAAATATTCAAAATCGAGAAAAGGAAGATCGAATTTTAAATTTGGTTCCACACCCTCAAAAGAATTGAAATCCAACTCAATTACCGTGTTTTCAACAACTTCACTAAGATTGTTATTTTCAATTTCAAAAGTTTTTATTTGAAAATCGTCGATTTGGGTAAAAGATGGATTATCACTTGACTCGTCACACATTGAGATTTGATTTTGTTTTTCACATTGTTTCATATATGTTTCAAACAACGAATCTGTGTGATCATCGTAAATTTCGTTCATTTGCTCAACAAAATCCAATTTATAATTATTAACATGAGAATTTTCACTTTGAAATTGTTGAGAACAAAGATTTTCAATCGTAACGTGGTTAAGATTATTCCCATTGCCAAATTCGTTTGAAAAGTTGTTTCCATTTTCATTTTGAGTTTGAAATTCATTTTGGAGTTCGAAATTGAATTGGCATGGGTTATAATCGAAATCGTTTGAATTTTGAATTGAATTCAAATTTTGAAATCCTTGACTCAAGTTATTACACAAATATGAATTACACAAATCATTTATCATTTGATTTTGTTGTGTAGAGATTTCAAGTAAAGACGAAATGCACTTTTCAAGATTTGAGAGTTGGTCATCGTTTTGAAAATTTTGTTGTTAAAATTCGAATTGTTTATAGAATAGTTGTCATTAAAATATCCATACAAATTTGGAGTGAAATTATATGGATTATATTGATTTTCACAACTATTGTAAAATTCAAGTGAGTAGGGAATAGGAAACTCAGACATTTTCAAGATTTTTTTTTTGGTTTTTTTATAAAGGAAAAATATTTACAAATAATTTTTTTTTCAAAATGGAAATTGATTTTTGTTTTTTTTATAAAGGAGAAATATTTATAAATAAAAATTATTTTTCAAAAGGGAAATTGATTTTTTTTGTTTTGGTTTTTCAAATTTTTTCTTTGTTTTTGAAAAGGTTTTATAATTTTTTTGGATTTTGGTTTTTCTAAATTTTTTTGGATTTTTGAAATTTCAAAGAAAAAAGATTTAAAAATTTCAAAGGAAAAGGAATATTTACAATTTTTTTAGTTTTGGATTTTGATTTTTTTTTAAATATGCATGAACTAATGCAACTAAATGAATGCAAGGGTTAATTACAAATGATTTATCCTATGTTAACCCAAAATTGTATAATCACACATTGTCTTAAATAAACAAGATAGTTCTCAGCTAGGCAACAGACAGGATTTATCGGTGCACCACGAATCATCGTAGCAATGCAGCTGAAAGTTTAAGTACCTTCAGAGAAACAACCACTATAATATTTACGAATCACCGTAATATTTATAAATAGTTATTGCTCTACCGTAGCCTAGACACAGAGAAATTAAATTGTTCAAAGAAGACAATTTTCCAATATACAATTAAGTGTTATCGATGTCTAACCGTTATTATTAATCAAAATGAAATGCAAAGCAGAAATTAAATGTGTATTAACAATGCAACTACGAATGGATTTTTGTTTTTGGTTTTTGAATTTTTTTGAATTTTTTTTAAATGCAATAAAACAATAGATAAGGGTGCAAAATTTTTTTTATAAGCAAGCAAGTAGTTTTTTTTGTTTTTTTTTGAAAAGGAAACCTAAAAGTGAAGTTTTACTTAATTTTTTTTTATTTTGTCAGCAATTCTTCTCTAGAATTTCCCCTTCTGCAACCTGAAACTAAAAACAATATATATATATATATAGCTTTTTTTATATCAAAATAAATTAAAATAAATTAAAATAAATGAGAAACAAAACAAATTAAAATAATTGAAAACAACTCCTTCTTTTTTAAAGAGAGAACCAAAGCAAAGGCAAATGAAAGAAAAAGTAATACTTTTTTATTCCAGAGTGAAACAAAATAAAATTTTAAAACAATTTAAACTAAAAGAGAATTTAACCAGTACTTTTAAAATCACTTTCACAAGCCCATATACAAGCCCACAAGCCCACAACAACAAAAAAGAATTTGTTTACGCCAAAAATGGTCACAAACCCCGAATATTGTGAAAGCACCAGTGTATGAATACAAATCAGCAATATTCAAACACAAATCTCAGATCTAAACAAACAACAAACAGCAATCCAGAAATAATGAACAAAAACACAAGATTTATAGTGGTTCGGCTATCTCCGGCCTACGTCCACTCCAAAATTTTTATCTTTTATTGATCGATGCTTGAAGATTACAATTTCCTATCGCGTAGTACAACGGATTTTATGATTATAATCTGAATCTAAGGCAGCAATGGTGATCTGGAGTAAATCTGGCAGAGTCCGGGCGCTCTTTAGCTCTCAAAATTGTCCGACCCCTTTTCTGAATGACCTGGGGGTCTATTTATAGGTGTAGGAGGCTGATATTTCGCCTATATTGAAGGGAGACCAGTTCTGGCACGTGAGGGGGCCCACATGCCTGCTTTCTGGAAATCCGGGCCCACTTTGGGATCGATTCGAAGCTATGTTCGAATCGATCAAGAAATTTTCCAATCAAGCTGAAATTTGGTGTGAACATTCTTCGACATGTGCCCAAGCTACTGTGAAAATTTCATAGCATGTGGACTTGTAGATCTCGAGTTATGATCGATTCAAGGTCGCTTTTCTGGTTGCAGTGCTCTGTTCGAATCGATTACGTTCGAATCGATTGCTTCGAATCGATCCAAGCATGCGCTTCTGTGATGACGTGGTGCGCCTCCTTCGAATCGATCCGACTTCCATGCCGAGTTGACTGGGTCGAATCCTAGTTTTTAGCTATTGTGACTTAGTGGATTCGAGGGATTCAACCATATCATGGATTCGAACTGAGACTCGTTCGTATCCATCCATTCGTGCTGCTCCGGCTATTTCCTTCGTATCGATCGACTCGAATACGATCGATACGAACACTGTCCCCAAGTCCTTCGTATCCATACGCATCTATCCTTCCTTCGTATCAATTCTAGCTACGATCGATACGAAATGTATCATCAATCCTTGCTTTCTTATCGATACAAAGCTACTAATCCAAGTCCATGCCGGTCGATACGAAGGGTATCGATTCGAACAAACCTCCGCATGCTTGTTTAACAACCTGGGTGTGTTGCCATCGAGTCGAACCTGTGTCAATCGATACGAACGGTATTGATTCGAAGTCCTTACTTTATGGTCGATACGAAACGCATCGATTCGAACCACCATCCTCTTGATCGATGCGAAGCACATCGATTCGAACCATTCCCTGTACATCGTAATCCATCCATATCTCCTTCATATGAACTCCGATTAACCTGAAATTTGAAACGTAGCCTCTCTTATTCCTCATCATCATCTCCAACCGATTCCGTCCCGATCAGAGCTCGGCCAAATTTTGACGATATCCAGTGCAGCCTTGTTTCCAAGTGAACTCCAACCCTGATATCCATCTTTCCTTGCCAACTTCGTTGATATTCCAGCTTTGACCAAAAGGTGGGATAACAGAATTATTGCTAACAGACTTTAACAAAGTTTTCAACACAATTAAAAACACAACAAAAAAAATAAAAATCGCAAACGCAATTCCCTGCTTCTTTCTGTAAACGTAAATTCAACTTCCTCACTTTTTTTTTCAAAATCAATTAAAGATCAATGCAATTTGTGCTCGAGTTGTGCTCTGGTTAACGCGAATTATTGGTTCGATTTTTGCCAAAGTTTGATTTGGGTTGTTGGATTATAACAATTGGGGTGTTCGATTTGATTTGGGGTTGTTGATCAGTTGCGATAGTTGTCTGATGTGTATTAAGTGGATGAGCAGTAGTGTAATTGTCAGGGGAAGTATGTATATGTATTTTTGGGTATTTGTGGCGTATGGACTTGGAAGCGAGTTTGGGCGAGGCGATTCGATTTGAGGTCCCTGTCGTTGGATGGTTTGAGTTCGAGCAGCTGTTGGTCAGGGGTGTTTGCTAGATGATGGGTGGTGTACTGCAGTTTGCAGTGCTCGATGGTGATGAAGTATTGATGTGTATGGTCGAATGAAGTATTGATGTGGATGTTCGCTGTTTGAGTTGGATGTTGGTGGTACAGGGGATGATGGGTGTTGAAGTTTGGTTTGTTGCTTGGAGGAGGTATGGAGTTTGTAGGTGGTTTGGAGGAGCACTGTTGTGTAGTTTGATTTTAGGAAGATGTCAATTTGAGGAAGGTTGAAGTGCTTCGGTTAAACTTTGGGGTGATGGTGATGAGATGGTTGGAACTTTGGGTATCGTTCTGTTGATGAATTGGCGGGGATGAGAGTTCTGACTGTAGTTTCTTGGCAGTGGAAGTTTGGAAGTGATATGTATGTCAGTTGAAGTAGCAGTTGCTACAGAGAGTGTCAGTTGAAGTGTCAGAGGGTGGTAAGGCAACAGATCAGTGGGCAAGGTGGTATGAGGGTAGTAGGACAGTAATGTTGAGGGGATGATTAGTTGAAGTAGATGGGATGTTGTTGGAGATGATCAGGTTGTGTAATTGCAGTAGCAAGGCAGTGTAAATGGTGGAGTTGTTGTATGTACGAGTATGACAGTGTAGTGGTAGAGCACTGTGCAGATGGTTGTTTGAGTGGATATGGCAAGTGGTTGGTTGATAGTAATGAACTAAAGTGTTTTGGAGAATGAGATGTTGAATGAAGCAGCGAATGGTGGAAGTTTGGTCAAGAAAAATGTAGAGGTGCAGGGTGGTTATTTGTGGAGTCAGAGGCAACAGTTTTACCAAAATCTTGTTGAAAATTTGTATTGAAAAGATATTGTAAATTAAAAGTTGTAAATGTTTTGCAAAGTGAAATGGAAAATGAAATTAGCAATGATAGTGTGTGTATTTGTTTTTTAAACAGAAATGCAAAATGAAACTAGAAAACAAGAAATGCACACAATCACACAAATCACACACAACACACAACAATATTTTTTTTAAATGCAAACACACACAAAATAAAAACACGCAAAAATCAAACGACAAATAATTCAAACAATAGAAAATTAAAATCAAAGACAACTCCCCGGCAACGGCGCCAAAAACTTGTTCGGACGGCTAAATGTCTATCGAGTTAGAAAATAGCCGAACGAATTTTGAAATAAAAATAACCGCAAGCGCACGGCGTACACTTGTAGTACGTGGCGAATACGGGTCGATCCGTAGGGAATTGATGATTTTAAAAATCTATTCAGTCAAATTAAACCAAAGTCGAGTGATTGTTAACTAACTAAAAGAAAGTAAAAACAAGCTAAAAGAAAATAGATAAAAATATGAGAGTGTTAAGGCAATTTAGGGGCAACTTCCACTCTCTAGATCATGTAGTTCAACACATATGAAGTTATGATCTCTCTTTTCTTTGTCATTAGTTAGCTTAATTGATGTGCTTATCATAAGTATGGCTCATTTGTGCTATTAACTAGCTCAACATAAGCCATCAAACTATAACACAACCTTTAAACCACTTTTAATTCTCATGAAAATGACAACAAAGTTGAAAATGAAAATCTATTTTAAGCTTGGCCTATT
Organism: Allium fistulosum; assembly: GCA_030737815.1. Lineage (NCBI taxonomy): Eukaryota > Viridiplantae > Streptophyta > Magnoliopsida > Asparagales > Amaryllidaceae > Allium > Allium fistulosum. The sequence goes on along the minus strand of CM060902.1, from coordinate 1,354,572,732 downwards.
AACTATTGTTTAGAAATATAGGCCATCAAATTTTGATTTAAACATTAACTTCTTTGCCATAATCATATATAGATGAAGAGGCAATTTGTGATTCATATGACTAAGCATAGCCTATTTGTTTTGAACAACATAAGCTATCAAACTCAATAATAAGCACAAAATTACATAAACATCATTTTCCATGAAGCACACAAAAAGAGAGCATAACATTTATCAAAATGTTGAAGCTATATAATTTGAGAGCTTCATTACCCCTAAATTGAAGGGGTTTAGCTTCTCATATTTGTTATCATATCAACAAATATAGCTTGCAACATAGAACAAAACAAAGAGGAAAAGAGAGCTAAATGAAAGAAAAAACTAATCTGCTTGCATAAATGAAAATCTGCACTACTAGAATGAAAGGAAATGAACATGTAAGTAAAATGAAACAATAATTAACATTGCATAAAAAGAAAAGAAGATTACATAAAATAAAAATGGCTAAGTAGCCATGAAAAGAGAAAGAGAGATTTCCTTTTATTTTCCTAAGAGAAGAGAGCCTAAGAGAGAGACTAAGGAAGAAGAGGGTTACATGAAACATAAGGGGTACTTATACATGTGTTAAACCCTAATTCATATTTTTGGGGAATGCCTAAAATACCCTTGAGAAAGTGTGGAGGCCAAGTAATCATTAGCTTCTACTAATCACCATTTAAGTGTACATGAAGCCATTAATTCCATAAGCATGTGCATTAGCCTCTAATTTGTACATTAAGGTAGGTGGGTAGGTGGGGTCCTCCATGATCATCTCTTTGAATTATTTCCATCTTCATTTGTTCTCTTCACTCTTGTCCATTCATATATCATCATGAAACCACTTGTAAAATTCACCAAATTTCCTATAAAACAACATAGAAAATTCCATGTAAATTTTCACAATTTAATAAATGCATAAAAATGACCATTTTGCCCCTATATGAAGATGAATATGTGAAAATTTCAAATAATTTGAATTTTGGTTTAAACAAGTTAAATACCCAATATGATCATTTATTTAATTTAATTAGATTAAATATGGTGGTAAAAATATGCATATTTACGTGCACATCACTCGGTGCTATTGATTTTTTTTCATTTATCTACTTATTGTATAAATTGTTAAATGCCAAAAGCTTGATAGCTTAGCCATATTGGGTATGACTCTGATATGTCGCAAAAGTTAAACTCTCTTAGTGTAGATCAATGACAACACTTATTGAGTACTATGGTAGCTTTTAGCCTCGTTATGGTATTTTGAAATACTATTTTTTACTGCTTTTGATTTGAAAATGGTTTTGATTTGTAGGATGATGTTAAATGTGATTTTTTGGAATTTCATATAGCATTTTAAATAGAAATGGTTTTTGAACTTCTCTATTTTACTCCAAACTTTTTGTCAATCTCTTCTAATTTTTTTAAAAGTATTTCAGAAAGTATTTATTTTATAGAAAAGTTAATATAATAATGGATGTTTATTATTAAGGAAAAAAGAGGGTTATCTTTTATGACATAGTGATTATGTTTTTAAAAGAAGATAGAAATATTTTGGAATAAATATGGATGAAAGCTTTATTCAAAACTTTGTATAGAAATATAGATTTATAAATGATATTTTATAAAAAGGAAAATGATATATTTTGATAAATTGGAAAAAAAAATCACATTGATGGATTTATAATGATATATGGAATGATCGTTTTTATGGAAAGTATTTAGTCCGATCTTGAAAGCTAAAATTTGTGATAAGTATATGATATTTGAAGTAAAGGGATTTATAAAAAGGGGTTTTGTAAATAGAAAAAAGATTTATAAAAAGAAGTTTTTTAAATATAAAATAGATTTATATAAAGAGTTTGATAAAAGAAAACGAGATTTGATTCCTTTAAATTATCATTTTAAATTATGATGGTATGGAAAGTATTCTTTTCATACTTAACACCAAATTTCGAGATTGGGAAACTTGTCTCTATCTGTGAGAATTAAGAGATAAGGAAACTTGTCTCTAGTTGTGAGAATTAAGAATGTATGTCGAGGCAAGGAGGGTTCTCTAACTTATTTTACTTTATTGTTAGTCGACGTATAGTACAAGTTTAAAATTGGAAAGTGGTGGTAAGTATACTTGGTCTAATTTCTATACGATTCATCTACCTACACCAAAGAAAAGTTATTTGGGTTTATAATAAACACTGTTTTTAAATGACATTTGTTTTGGCTTGTTTAAAATATGATTTTGGGAGAAAGGGAAACCTTTCTTAAGATTGATGAATATACTTATATAGTTGAGATAAGTGTATGGGTACATTCTCTAAGTATTGAAAATGTAGTGTTTTGTGAATATACTTATAACATTGATATAAGTATCTGGAGTTGTTTTCTACGTATTGAAGGTGTAATATTCTATGAGTATACTTATACAGTTTAGATAAGTATATGAATATGTTTTCAAATATTGAAAAGAGTAAAGAAGTTTTGTGAATATAACTTTGTAAAGGTATTTTAATCCAAATATTTAACAAAGTGATTTTAATTAAAGAGGCTTAGTGGTTGCTTATGTGCTTCATCATGCTTGGTTTCCATATGAAATTAAATCTCTAGCTGGATTGTTTGCTTATTTGATTGTTAAATAACCGACTATCAAATCTTCGCCTGTTTGAAAATATCGATTATTGGTTCGGAGAGACCGAGATCAGATAAGCATGAGTATCCAAAAACCAGTTTGAACCACCATTAGAGTTCGAATTTGGTGACATCCTGAAGATGATGGAAATCGAAGATGAAGTTCTTTGAAATGCAAGAGCTATTTGCTACTAATTTCGAGGATGATTCCAAAAAGGATGTAATAGAAGTAGTGCCTTCGGTTTGTTCATATCCTAAACAACTTGCATGGATGCATGTTGGCATTGCATTATTGCCTGGAGGTCAGTATTAGCACTCCAAATGGGATTTGCTAAAAAGGTAAAATGTAGCTTCAAGCCTAATACCCTATAATGACCCTAATTTTGACTAACATTATTTAGGACATTTAATTATATAAATTAAATGAAATAATGTAGAAGGTTAAGGATTAAGATTTGTTAATTAAAAAGGGCCGTTCCTTAGTGAATGTATAAGAAAAAGAGAACTAAAAATAAATAGGTAGGAGGAATATGGTAAGGGAAAAATAGGAATAGTCCTCGTTCTTATACCCTAAACCCTTATATCCTTCATTTCTCATTCATTTCGACATTTACAAACAAAACCAAAACTCTAGTAAGCTCGGCTGGCCACCGTTAAGAAGAATCAAAAGAAGAAAAGCTAGGATTCAAGTAGGAAGCTTAAGCAATTCAATCAAGGAGCAATCTCAACCTTCTTAACACAAAGCTAAGGTGAATAATTTGGCTTACATATCACTTTTGCTAATGCTTTCCGTTTCAAGATTTTATCCGAATTATTTTGCAAATAATATGCCATGTTATGTTTGTTTAAAATCCATATATATGCTTGTTGATGATTTATGATGTTTCGTATAGATTTTATGATAAGTTTAGATTGGAAAACCTATTAAATGACATCCAAATGATTCGCGTTTTTGATATATGGTCAAAGATATTATTTTAGAAGCGGATTTCAAGTTTCATAAATTTCTAAGTTATTGTGGAATTATTATGAATTTTCTATGAAATAAAATAGTTAATATTGGGTTTAAATTATTTAAAGCAATTATATAATGATTTTGGGTCTGAAATTTAAATATGTTAGACAACATATTAAAAGTGAGTTATGGTGATTTTTTGGAAATTTTCCTAGGTATTTTATTACGGTTATAAAATTATTTAAGTTGAGGGACTTAAATGTTTCATATGTTTTAACAAAGGAGAAGGGCTTATTAGTTAAAATGTTTAATTGATAATTCTGAAATTCGGCAACACTTTTAGAAAAGGATTTTGTTAAAGAAATGGCAACTAATTACATTTTAACAAATAAGGCAAGTTAGTTGAAAAGAAGTTACTTTGTAAGGCATAAAATCAGTTTTGACATAATTTACCACTTCTCCACTTCCATCTATTAGCTTTCAACATCATACCTCCACTTACAGACTCACTCGAAACCAATACACATGGTATTAAGCCATTAAAACGTAGTGGATTGGAGAAAGGCGGAAAGGTTAGTGTCGAAACCTTGCTTTCGAAGGGGTTGAAACCACTTTAAAATGGCCTTCAAATCAAAATGTTTCTAGTGAATTACCTCTTTGTTTTATTTTAAGAAAGATGCTTTCGACTGTGTTGTCATTTGTTTTGTTTTAAAAAGGAGCTTTCGAAAGGGTAGCCGCTTTTGGAACCCATTCAAAACCTAGTTTCCGCATTCTTACCTTTCGAACTAGTTAAGGTCGCTTTTCTTTATAGCCTATAGGTAATGTGTTCGAAAGGATGCTTTCACCTTTTACTTTGAAGCCACCTTCTCCATGCTTTCGAAAGGGCCATACAGCTGCTTTCAAAATGCTTTTGGAGGCAGTGGTTTCGAAAGAGTGGGTTTTGAAACTATCCTCTTTCTTTTACTTGGGATTAATACTTTCAAAAGCAATGCTTTCGCCTCAATTCTTTATTACCCAATAATTATACTATATGTTAAACCCAAAGGTTTCAAAAGGAATGATTTAATGGTTTTGAAGCAATGTTTCCACAAACTTTTACTTGAACCCAATACTTTTGAAAGGTACAGTTAAGTGAAGGATTTCCAATGTTTTCGAAAGGTTATAAGAGTTTCAAAGAGGAAATCACAATGTTTTCGAAAGGTATATTTAAGTACAGCAGAAGATTTGTTTTAAGTGTTTTGAATAGAAGGTTTCCAATGCTTTCGAAAGATAGATTTAATGGTTTCGAAAAAGGATGTCTAAGGATTAAGTAATGAATTCGAAAGACATATTTTCAATACATTCGAAAGGGAAGTTTCGGCCTTTCGGCCAAGTGTTTTAAAGGATAAAGTAGTTATCTTATTTTGAAAGACGCACTTTCAATGAATTTGAAAGAGATTGTTTAAGGTCTTAAACAAAGTTTTCAAAGGTATTGTTTTGGCTTTATATCCTAGAGGTTTCTAAGTTAAAAAGGGGTTTTAACTTATTTTGATGGGATGGTTAATCCCAATGATTAGATTTTATCAACATTGTTTTTTGTAAAGCATATATCATGGCATAAGTATTTTGGGTAAAGCAAAGAGTATGATTTCCTTGTTTTATAAAATTATGATTTCGGGGGTAAATCAATTACAATGATTGTTTACAAGGAAATGAAATTTGAATGGGGTAGTTAACCCTAAGTATATGACAAGAAATGAAATTTGAATAGAGTAGATAACCCTAAGATTTTGACTCAGATAGTAGAAGACCAGATGGGACTGGTGTAGGGTCGCACCCTATACTTTAACTAATAGCCCCTAGCTAATATAAGTCCAAAATTCCAGTGTGTAGGGCTTTGTCACATATGGGACTAAAATAATGTTACACGGAAGGTAATATATAGAGTAAAGATAGGTTATTGGTGAGCCCGCAAAACCATTAAGATGACCCTAGAAGAAGATAGTTAAGCGCAGATAGCCTAGTATTGTGTCTAACAAAATTTAGACTATTGATTATGTCTGGTAGGCCCAAGTCATCCAATGGTTAATAGTATGCCAGATAAAACTATAGTGTGGACAGGTAGTCCATTGATTTCCTAATTTCTATACATATATGTATTTTCTATTGTTGCTATATTCAGTTTGATTGCAGGATGTTAATTTGCAAAGATATGCTTTTAAAGGGATATTAGTGCGAGGAAACCCGTTCTGATAACCAACATGGTCTCACTTATTATCAGTAAATCGAGATGTAATAGTATTATTCACACCAGGCTTTATGTCTAACTCAAAGTTTATGTTTTCCCCATAAACTCTCGGGTGCTCAAATTTTTATTTGAGTAGACTGAGAGTTAAGGACTTTTCAGGTTTAGTAGGTTGAACGAATAAGCTTCCGAAGACATGCAGGCGGCAAGCTAGCTATACAGGAGCTATTCCCAGGTTCTGATCATCCAAGAGGGCATCTTCATATGTCGCTCCTGGCGTAATTTGTAATAATTATATTTGATCAAAACCTGGGAATCGTTTTGGGATTATGTAACTGAATATGAAATATTATTTTGAAATGTAATCAGAAAGTAGTTTTGAAATATTTGTTGATTTTATTTCAGATTCATGTGCTTCTGATATTATGGATACCATTAACATTACTGTATTTTGTCACCGGAAGTTAATACTATGGATGACTGCAACATTTTTAGTGCTTAGCTTCGGGCCTCAAAATAGGGGATGTTACATACCCAGTAATGAATAAAATTGGAGGTGTGCCGCAAGACAACGTGGGTCGCTTCCATTAGCGTATAGTCATCACCTAATCTGGATTGGTATTTATGGATTTATGTATGCTTCGGCCCTGTACAGTTTGTCACATTGGCAGCTAAGGGATGATCATATTCAGTATTATCCAAGAAGGGGTAGGCCGGTCCTGATTCACAGATGTGCATTGTGTTTGCAGCCTTGGTACATTTTACCTAGAGATGTACTATACAGAAGGTAGTGTGTTACCTTGTCATTGATGGAGTCAATTTTTCAATACGTGCCTTACGGACTTAGTTGTATACCAAATATGTTGGAATGTGAAATGCAGGCATTTCAACTATGTTATATATTTTTTAAACACCAGACATTATTATAATATTATAATATTTTCAAATAAAATGGTTGGTTATTGTTTGCACAAAAAATGGACAAACACCTCAAAGTCGTATGATTTAGTAGATCTTGTGTTGTTCTTAGTGATTTGGGTGATTTATGCAAATATATGAAAAACAGGGGCTAAACTGTTAAGAAGACACGCAGATTTATAGTGGTTCAGCCAGAATGTGCCTACGTCCACTTTATATGTTATTTCTCTTCTCTTATTTTGATTACAAGTACAAAGCTTTGATACAAGTAAAAGAAAGTTGTTTGAAAGTTCTCTCCGTGCTTGAGCTCTCAAACTTGTCCCCCATTGTTGTACCCCTGCCCCTCTATTTATAGAGTGAGGCTGGGGGTAGGGGTCATGGATGTATATAACAGCTGGTGGGCCTGGGCTGACGCGACCTGGCCTGGTATTGTTGGTCCGGGAGGAGCATGGTTCGGAACGTCTCGGTCCGGTGGCAGCTGGTTCGGTAGGATGGAGTTGGGCTAGTCCGGTAGGAGCATGGTCCGGTAGGAGCATGGTTCGGTAGGAGCATGGTCCGGTAGGAGCATGGTGGAAGTGAGTTGGTCCGGTAGGAGCATGGTTCGGTAGGAGCATGGTGGAAGTGAGTTGGTCCGGTAGGAGCATGGTCTGGTAGGAGCATGGTTCGGTATTGCTGTCAGTCCGGTAGGAGCATGGTGGGAGTGAGTTGGTCCGGTATTGCTGTTGGTCTGGTGACTCGGTGATAGGGGATGGTTCGGTGAGCGTGGAGTTCTAGATGGTTCGGTAGGCCCCTGATCCAGTAGTGGCTCGGTGAAGTTTTTGGTTCGGCATCTCTCGGAGATGCGTTGATTCGGTTGTAGGATGGTTTGGGCAAAGATCACATAACACTTTCCCCCCAAAGTAGGGCGTGTGTATGCACAGGGCATGCTTTGTTTAAACCTGGTCGTCCTTGTTCGGTCCTGCGTGCCGAATGGATTGGTTCGGTGGCCTCTCCTTTGCCTATAAATATGGGAGCTATGCCACCGTTGTTTCCTTACCGTCTGAGATAGCCGAACCGACTGATTGCCGAATCAAAATTCCTACCCTTTGCCGAATCAGTAGTGTTAGCCGAACCAGGTGTGACTTTTTTACTGCCGGATGAACTTTTATATTATAATACCGAATGAACTTCTATACTATAACACCGAATGAACTTTCATACTGCACTATAATACCGAATGAACTTTCATACTGCACTACCGAATGGACTTCTATATTATAATACCGAATGAACCTTTGCATCCACTTGTTTACATCCTCCGTTCTAACAGTACGCTTTTTATGTTGCAGATAAATGTCTCGAAAAGCAGAAACTCGCTCGGATAAAAAGAAGTCCCAGGGCGAAGGAGAATCTTCCGCAGTGCCCCCTGCTCAGCCAGGACCGGAACGCCACGGATCTACCCCGAGATCACTAGTGGATGGGTACGGGCCTCAGGAGCTTCTGAACTCCCCGCCCGATTGCTTTCCCAGCTCCCTTAAGGAAGAACAGCTTGATGTTATCTCCCGTTCTTTTGGAATCGATAGAGCGCGCATGCTGTTGCCAGGGAGAGAAGTTATGCCACATGACCCTCCCGAAGGGTACTTTGCCTACAGCAGATACCACTGCATGTGTGGTGCCATTCCGCCTCTTAATGCTTGGGTAGCCAGCTTCCTTACATATCTAAAGGTGGCCCCATTCCAGCTTCAACCCAAATCCTATGCTATACTGGTGAACCTCTTCGTCATCTTCCAGAGGAAGTATGGTCGTGCTCCTTCCTACCGGGAGATCCGGTACTTGTATAATCTGAGGGGCTATAAGAAGGGGTCCCCATACATCAGCTTGGAGTCAGCTGTGACCTTCAAGCCGGTCTTGGATCTGTATTCCAAATTCAGCATGTTCAAGAAGGAGTGGTTCTTCGTCAGGGACGACTTTGTTTCTATTCGGCATTTTACTTCTGGATGTAAGTCGATGCTTTATTTATAATTTCCATTCTGGTTGCGATGCTTCTTCTCATACATTTGCATTTTTGCTAGCGACAGGTGGCTTTGCAGTTGTGGAGACTGATCGCCTGGTTCAGACGGCGGCTGAGATAGAAGCTATCCCTGGGAGAGATAGATCAGCTGCCTACCTGATCAGAAACGCGACCCTTCTGGAGTGTAACTTGATCCTTCCACAGCAGTCAGTAGTCAAGCTGAGGGAAACGGCGGAGGAGAGGGCGGCTGCTCAGGCTAAAGGAGGTGTCACGATAGAGAGTGGCAAGAGAAAACCTTTCACAAAACCTCCAGCCGTCGGAGGTAAGAAACTTAAGAAGTCGGATGGTCCTTCCCCCAGCAATTGTCCACTTACCCAGGGGGAGGAAGACGTGAGGAGGAAAGAGGTGAGGGTGGAGATGGTCGGGAAGGTGATGATGGTGGCGATGGCATCGGGGCCTTGCTCCCTGGGCAGGCAGGTGAGATTCAGGAGTGGACGGATGATGCATTCCGTCAGGCTTTTGAGGGGATGGACGGAGAAACGGCTTTGGTAGAGAAATCCGAGAAAGTTGACAAGGCCGGGACTGGTGCACGCGAATCTACTCCAGCCAAGGTGGCTCCGATGACTCAAGGTGAACTTTTGACTCATGCAGGCTCCATTTATGATAGGGACTTAGGAATATTTTATGATCCGCTCCCGTCCTGGAATGAAATCCAGGACTCATTGCAGTATCCTACTCCTCCTCAGGGTTTGTATAACAGATGTGTTTCCTTTCTTCTTTTAACTTTTAATTTACCGCGTTTCTTGAATTATGGATCAATGTAGGCTTGTGACACTTGTTCTTTATATCAGGAGCAAGTAAAACGGCCAAGGCCTCAGACCTTCGGCACGGGCTTGAACAATACAAGCTGTCCAAAGCTTCCGCCAAGCCGAAGACTCCGACCCACCGTTTCGGGGATGTAGTCGACTACCGTCCTCTTCTCGGGGTTATTGAAGAGGGTATTCAGAAGAGAAAGAGGAGCCATCCCTTATCCGAACCTTCACTCAGTCCCCAGTCCCCAATTCAGCCCCTTCATGATATCACAGAGGAGGATACTGAGTTCGCACTCTCTCCGCACCTGTCTGAAAATCCTACCGTCACTCGGATTGATCGTCCTGACTTGGTTCGGAATCCATTTGCGGGTCATCCTGACCTGGATCCAAGTTCCCATGATATTACATTTGACGAGGTTACCGGTGAGCACCTTCTTCCCCGCAATCCCATGGTACGGGTGCTTGACGAGGCTAAGTCCTTAGATCTCGATTTACTTACTACTCGGATAATTACCATGGGAGACGAGGCCAAGGCTAATTTTTATCGGGTGGCGGAGGAGACTAGGAAGCTGATGGGGCATCATGCCCGGCTGGTTAAGGCTGGAGAGGAGATTGGGAGTGCCAACATCCGACTACGATTGGTGGTTTCGGATCAGGCCAAACAGCTCGCTGATCAGGCCATTCATATTTCTCAGCATGATGCTGCTTCTGGACGACTAAAGAAAACCATGGAAGAGGCCAGCCGGGCCGAACTGCGGAAAATGGAAGCTACTTGCAAAGAACGGATCGACATGGCTATTTCCACGGTGGACGAGGTTCGGAAAGCGGATCTTGAGCAGGTAGAGGAGTTGACCGGGAAACTTGAGGCTGCAGAGCTTGCTCAAGCCAAGTTGAGGGAGGAGATGGAGGCAATGCGGGAATCCCTTCTGGTTGACTGCTCGAGATACCGATCGGAGAGAGATGGTGCCGTTGAAAGGTTGTCGGCTTCCGAGGCCCGGATGAGGGAGTTTGAGGAGAATGAGGGGATGATGGACGAAATGCTTCAGGACATGTACTTCCGAACCTGGAAACAAGGCAACCTATCCTGGATGGATGATTATCCTAGGGTCATGGCTAAGATCTATCTTCGGGCTATGGAGGAGGCCAAGGCCGATGCGGATAAAGATGGTGGCATGGCCTTCAGCGTGGATGTGGTCACTGCCCAGTTTGCCAAGGGGGAGAAGGTGGCGGTGAAGGAGGGTATGCGGTTGCTTGCTGCTGAGGAGGCAGGGGTGCAAGTAGATGATGACGACCAGGATGGCCAAGAAGCAGATGTTGGTAAGTCTTCCTTTTTAGTTTCCCCATTAACTTGGTTGCTTCTCACTAATGAATCCTTTCTCTATCTGGACAGGTGGGCAACAGGACAAGGAAAAAACTCCAATGCAACCGGCCCCTTGATTATACCTGGAAAAACTCCTTTTGTGGACTTGACAGGGTTGTAGATGTTAGTCTTAAAACAGTAAAGTAGCTTTTAGGTTGTATTATTTTGCTACTTGTAACAAATAGCTCTATTCTTGATGTGTAATTCTTTAACTTAAGCTAATTTTGTCGTCTTCTGAATGTTTGTTGCTATTTTGACATGTCGTATGAGAAATATAGCTATGTATATTCTTGTAATTGAATTGTGTTTGATGTCAGGTTCTGGTTTTAAAACATAATTTCATGACTTGCAATATTAGCGTGTGATGTGAACAAATTATAGTCATGTATTTGTACACAAAAGAAGAAAATACCGCCTTTCATGTTTTAATCGTAGATGGCAGTTTTGAATATCTTGTATGACCGAGCATGGAACGCAGTCGAATGCCCTGCCATCCAATTGTGAGTCCCTACACCCATTGGCGAGTACCTCCTACTCTGCATCCTGTACTTTAGGGACTGTTATAGAGGATAGGAGAAAAGCTTTTTAATTAAAATTTAAATATGTGAAAAAGTAAAACTTCCAATCACGGAAGGCCTTCGATGTGCTTAAGTTCGTGGCAAACGGGTTTTGTAGTCACTTTCCCTAGCTGTGGGTCTTGGAGACATTTGTCACCCATCTTACGCCTCCGCGGGGAGTTGATTCTTTTTTACCACAGCCGCACTTAAGACACATCGGAGCCGAGATCGCGCACAGTAACTACCCGGGCCATTATGGCCCATAATCGTGGGTATTATTCGATTTACTGTGGCCGGCTAGCGTGGGTGCCGATCGTCAACTGTGAACTGCCCCTGGCTGGCCACACCTTATGTTGGGGCTTAAAGTCGGTTCACAGTTGCCGGCGAGCCTAACGCCGTAATGAGCTGCCTCGGCTATAGTCGACCTTCTCGGTGGCTTATAATCGGCTCATTACAGTTGGCTTTAAAGGCCGTCGCGAGCAATGAGTTAACCCGCAGCAGAGGGATGCTGGAGCAAAAGTGTCTCATTGGCGAGGGCATAGATTCGCATAGTACCTGTTGGGTTTTGCCCAGGTGAAGTTGCGCCGTGGAGTGCTTTGGGTGGAAATGCTATACGCATAGGATTTTGTTCAACAGAAAAGGATAAAGTTAACAAGTAGCCAAGATATAAAGGAACAAGTTAAAAAAGAGACAAGGTTTTTTAAAGTGGTTCGGCATGAAAAGGCCTACGTCCACTGATTCTCTTTGTTAATTCACTTCATATGGGCAGTACAAGTTAAGAAAAGTATCGACGGAGGTGCTGGATGTTCCATGCCCTCTGGAACACCTCTCCGTCCACTGTTGACAAATTATAAGCTCCATTGTGGAGATCTTTATGAATTACATATGGTCCATCCCAGATTGGGTCTAGTGCTCCGAGGCGAGGGAAGATTCGCTTGAGGACAAGATCCCCTTCTTGTAAGGTACGATGCTTGACTTTGGAGTTGTATTGTGCTGCCACTTTCTGCTTGTGGGCTGCTGTTTTAAGGACTGCATCATTTCTTCTCTCCTCAACTAGATCCAAAGACATGTGGAGGAGTTCTTCATTCTCTTCTGGGTTATAGTGGATCCTACGGTGGGAAGGCACAATGGTTTTAACTGGGAGCATAGCCTCCGATCCGTATGCCAAAGAGAAAGGAGTGTGCCCCGTTGATGTTCTGAAAGATGTGCGGTAGGCCCACAGTGCCGTAGGGAGTTCATCCACCCAAGCGCCCTTTGACTTTTCGAGCTTCTTTTTTATCAGAGTTTTCAGAATTTTGTTGACTGCTTCGACTTGTCCGTTTGCCTGGGGATATGCTACGGATGAGAAGCTTTTATGAATTCCGTGCTCTCGGCACCAGTTGGTGAATTCCTCGCTGTCAAACTGAAGTCCATTGTCTGATATGATTTTGAGTGGGACTCTGTACCTGCATAGAACATTTTTGATCAAGAAGTTAATAACTTTTGCTGAAGATACTTTATTCAGAGGTTCTACTTCAACCCATTTGGTGAAATAATCAACTGCCACTATAGCATATTTGGCCCCGCCTCGGCCCATCGGTAGCTCGCCGATTAAGTCAATTCCCCATATTGCGAAGGGCCAAGGGATGGTCATTTGAGTAATCTCAGTTGTTGGTAGCCGCAGAATCTTAGCAAATTTTTGGCATCTGTCACACATTTTGACGAAATCTAAGGCGTCCTTGCTTAAGGTGGGCCAGAAATATCCGTATCGGAGTATCTTTTTTGCTAATGTTTTCCCTCCGGTGTGATCTCCGCAGCTCCCCTGATGGATGTTGGATAAGATTTCCTTGGCTTCCCTCCCAGCGACACACCTTAATAACGGGTTAGAGAATCCGTGCCGATAGAGGATGTCTTCTTGTATTGTGTAGCAGGATGCTTTCCTCAAGATTTTTTTGACCTCGTTACGCCCGTTGGGTACTATGCCACTTTGTAGGTAGTCTCGAATGAGAGTCATCCAAGTTGCTTCTTCGGTTGTAGCTATCATATTTACTTGCTCAAAACTTGGGGCCAGTTGCTTTGAGATGGTTACTGCCCCGAAGATGGTGATGTCTCTCGCACTTGCTTGCTTTGCCAATTCGTCGGCCTCTCGGTTCTCTTCCCGAGGGATGTGTTTGACTAAGTAGTGGTCCAATCGGTCGAGAAGTAACTTGGTCTTCTTAAGATATGCTATGAGTCGTTCTTCTCGAGCTTGGAATTCTCCTAGTATTTGATTAACAATAAGTTGAGAATCGCTATGAAGACACAAAGAATTGGCTCCGATTTCTATGGCAATTTCTAGTCCGGCTATCATTGCTTCATATTTTGCATCGTTGTTGGTGGCAGCGAACTCCAACCTTATAGCATAGTGCAGTTTGTTTCCCCTGGGAGTGATTATTACCACACCTGCCCCCGAGCCTTGTTCGTTCGATGCACCATCCACAAAGAGATTCCACTTGATATCTTATGCTATTTCCAATTGCTCCTTATCTTCGTTGGTAGTGAATTCTGCAATGAAATCAGCCATGGCTTGCCCCTTGATGGCGGTGCGAGGGTGATAGGTGATATCATACTGACTTAGTTCAATGCACCATTTAAGTAGTCACCCAGAAGTGTCGGGACGATGGAGTACCTGCCTCAGTGGTTGATCGGTCAGAACTTTGATGGAATGGGACTGGAAGTAGTGACGTAGTTTCCGTGATGTGATTAGTAAACAGTATGCTAACTTCTCAAGTTTAGGATATCTGACTTCCGCCCCAGTAAACCTTTTGCTGACGAAGTAAACTGCCCGTTGCGTGCGGTTGTCTTCCCTTACCAAGGCAGCGCTTAGGGCGTGAGATGACACATCAAGGTATATGTATAATTCTTCGCCTTCGCTTGGAGTCGAGAGTACCGGTGGTTTCTGGAGGTATTCGATTAGGTTAAGGAAAGCAGTTAAGCATTCGTCAGTCCATTCGAACTTTCCTTTGTCTTTCTTTAGAGCTTCGAAAAAGGGGACGCACTTGTCCGTTGCCTTGGAGATGAATCGGCTTAGGGCGGCCACTTTTCCATTTAGGCTTTGCATTTCCTTTCGGGTGGAAGGTATCTTGATCTCCCTTAGCGCTCGGACTTGTTCAGGGTTCGCTTCAATCCCCCTGGCATGAACGATGAATCCTAAGAACTTTCCTGATGACACTCCGAAGGAGCATTTTAGAGGATTCAACTTCATTCCATACTGGCGGAGTACTTGAAACATTTTGCCTAGGTGGTTTACGTGATCTTTGGCTTTCTTTGACTTCACCAGCATGTCATCCACATATACTTCCATAGTCTGTCCTATTAGCCCTGCAAACATCTTGTTGACGAGGCGCTGGTAGGTGGCTCCTGCATTTTTAAGTCCGAAAGGCATTACCTTATAGCAGTATAAACCCCGGTCAGTGATGAAACTAGTGTGGTCTTGGTCGGGAGCATGCATAGGAATTTGGTTATATCCTGAGTATGCATCCATAAAAGATAGGAGCTCGTGCCCGGCTGTGCTGTCTACAAGTTGGTCGATTCTGGGAAGTGGGAAGCAATCCTTTGGGCAGGCGTCGTTTAGGTTGGAAAAGTCAATGCAGGTTCGCCACTTCCCATTAGCCTTCTTTACCAGCACCAGGTTGGCGATCCATTCCGGGTAGATAGCTTCTCGTATGAAGTCATTGGCGAGTAGATTCTTTACTTCTTCATCGAGGGCTGCTGATTGATCTGCCCCCATACTTCTCTTTCTTTGTTTTACAGGCGCCTTGGTAGGATCAATTTTTAATACGTGGCAGGCTATGTCGGGGGAGATTTCGGTCATGTCAGCGTGTGACCATGCGAATACATCCAAGTTGTGGCGGAGAAAATCGATGAGTTGTTCCTTCAATTCGGCTTTTAGTTGGGACCCAATTTTCAATAGTCTACTTGAGTCGTGCTTGTCTACAGATATAAACTCCATAGCCTCTGCAGGCTCGGCGGTGGCCTCCTCCTCTTTGTCCCTAGGGTCTAATTCATTGAAAGGGTCGCTGGTATATCGAAGAGGAGGGGCTTTCTTTAGTTGCTATGCTTCTAGACTTTTTGTGCAGAGGGCAATCTCTACACCCTTCCCTTTATCCTTCCTGTGGTTGTTGCGAAGTTCAGTCACATAGCAGTCTCGAGCAACGTCCTGGTCTCCTTCCACTTCCCCTACTCCATTGTCTGTTGGAAATTTCATCTTTAGGCACCATGGGGCTAGGACAATTTGGAAGTCAGACAAGGTTGGCCTTCCTAAGAAGGCGTTGTAGGCCGAATGGTTTTCTATTAGCACAAATGTCTGTTTCGGTACAACGGAGCGTGGATGGCTTCCAATCTCAACAAAGAGGTCCAGTTGCCCGAGAGGCATCTTCGCATCTCTAGTGAAACCGTGTAGTGGTTTATCGCAGGGAGATACATCCTTCATTGATAGCTTCATCTTGTCGAATGCGTGTTTGAACAGGATGTTTACTGAGCTTCCATTGTCTACCAGGATTCGGTAAACTTCGACGGGACCGAGTCGGGCAGAGATAACCATGGGATCCATGTGAGGGTACTGCCTTCCTTCTAGGTCACGCTTACCGAATGTGATGTCATCACTTTCTTTCCGCTTCGTGTGGTGCTCTTCTATAACCGAATTAACACAGTCTTTATTGTCTCTAAGCGACTTTCCATATCTCTCCATCTCTTTCCAGCTTCTGTCTGCGATGTGCGGTCCTCCTGAGATGGTATGGACCACTATCTTTTCTTGGCTGGAGCTGCTAGTGTTGTGGTTTCCTCTGCCGGCGTCCGGTGAGGGTAGCCTTGGGTTTTCATTGGCAGGAGCTGGAGTCATGTCCTGACTTTTTACATAACGTTCCAGTTTCTTCCTTTTGATGTGTTCCTCAATCAGATCTCGGAGATGATGGCATTCGTTGGTATCATGCCCGTGAGATTCGTGGAAGCGGCAGAACTTTCCAGACTTCTGTGCGTTATCTGATTCCTTCTTGTATGGTGGGCGTTTGTATCTAACTTCGCCTTGGGTGGCAAGGAAGATATATTCGACGGTCTCGTTCAAAGGAGTGTATGTGTCGAATCTCGGTCCTGGCCGATATAGGCGCTTTTCTCCCTTCTTGCCCCCAGCATTGTCTCTGGAATCATTTCTTCGAACGTCCCTTGCCACAGCAGGGGCGTTGCTATGGGTTGTCCTATTTTGCTATCCTGTCTGCCCCTCAACAGCAGCATCCTCAAGCCTCATGTATTTCCCGGCTTCATGGAAGAAATCGGGTAAAGTAGCTGGTTTTTCTTTTGTCAACCTTCTAGCAAATTTAGTGTCCGGATGCACACCACTACAGAGGGCCATTAGGATAAGCTTCTCATCGGCATCTTGGACTGCGGCTGCTGCGGCGTTGAATCTGGTTAGGTATTGCTGCAGCTTCTCTCCAGGTTTCTGTTTGACGCTGGATAAGGAATAAGCGTCCTTAGGTTGCTCCACATGAATGCGGAAATGACTGATAAATTTTTCTTTCAACATTTCCCACGAGCTGATGGATCCCTGGGGTAGATTACGGAACCAGGAGGTAGCAAGATCTGCTAAGAAGAGCGGAAAGCATTTGCACAGTACTCCCTCTGTCGCCCCACTCATGAGCATATGTTGCGTGTACCTCTGTAAGTGTACAACGGGGTCGGAGGTTCCTTTGTAGGGTTCCATTGTTGGCATCTTCCATTCTCGGGGGGTGATAGCAATTTCGATATTGCGGGCGAAAGGGCTGGTTACCCTAGCGCCTATCCCTCGATCTCTTTGCTCCCGTTGGACACACTCTCTAAATAAGCGTGCCATCCTTTCATCAGAATTTGGAGCAGATAGAAATGAGTTTGGTTCTGTTCTGTGGGATTGATTCCGTCCAGATGACCTGTAGGGATGGTATCGTCTATCATTCCTCATATTTTCCAGTGGCTGCCTTTGATCTTCTGGGAGCATGCTAGGGTCAGCTACAGTTGGCCCTTGCCTTGATCTTCCCCTGCCGGGTTCTGATCTAAGCACTTCCTCGGGTCCAACTTCGGGCTGGACTCTAGCTCGGCCCCATTCACTGGCGTTTCCGTGGTTAGGCAGTATGACAGGCTCAGCTACAGTTGACCTCCGTCCGGTACCTCCCCCGTTGGGTTCGGTACCAAACGTTTCCTCAGGCCTAACTTCGGGCTGTGCTCGGTCTCGGCTCCTACCATGGCTACTTCTGCCGTTAGCTCCTTCGAAGAAGGAAGATCTTTGTTGTCTCTGAGATCCTCCAGACTGGGACTCGCCCCATGATTCAGTGTTGCGGTTGGATTCTTCAGCGTCCCTTAAGCGTGACATGAGATGGTCCACCAAGGCTTCCTGCTGGGATGTGAAGCGGTTAGTTACTTCAACCACAACTCTGTCCAAATCTGCCCTAGTAATTGCTGCAGGCTGTTCTGTGGCAGGAGTGGTTGGGTTAGCCTGTCCTTCATTTGTTACTGCTGTCGGAGGAGGACGATTTACTTGATTCATGACAGCTGGATCTGGAAGACTGCTGGATGTGATGTTTTTTCCTTTGTTAACATCTTTTCTCTGTTTGGGAGGCATGTTTTCCAAGTAGCGAACGATGCTGTTAGGAAAACTGTTAAGTGGATGAAGTTGAAGCTTCGAGCTTCTAGCTCTCAGTGAAAGCACCAAAAATGTTTGCACAAAAAATGGACAAACACCTCAAAGTCGTATGATTTAGTAGATCTTGTGTTGTTCTTAGTGATTTGGGTGATTTATGCAAATATATGAAAAACAGGGGCTAAACTGTTAAGAAGACACGCAGATTTATAGTGGTTCAGCCAGAATGTGCCTACGTCCACTTTATATGTTATTTCTCTTCTCTTATTTTGATTACAAGTACAAAGCTTTGATACAAGTAAAAGAAAGTTGTTTGAAAGTTCTCTCCGTGCTTAAGCTCTCAAACTTGTCCCTCATTGTTGTACCCCTGCCCCTCTATTTATAGAGTGAGACTGGGGGTAGGGGTCATGGATGTATATAACAGCTGGTGGGCCTGGGCTGACGCGACCTGGCCTGGTATTGTTGGTTCGGGAGGAGCATGGTTCGGAACGTCTCGATCCGGTGGCAGCTGGTTCGGTAGGATGGAGTTGGGCTGGTCTGGTAGGAGCATGGTTCGGTAGGAGCATGGTCCGGTAGGAGCATGGTGGAAGTGAGTTGGTTCGGTAGGAGCATGGTTCGGTAGGAGCATGGTGGAAGTGAGTTGGTCCTGTAGGAGCATGGTTCGGTAGGAGCATGGTCCGGTAGGAGCATGGTTTGGTATTGCTGTCGGTCCGGTAGGAGCATGGTCCGGTAGGAGCATGGTGGAAGTGAGTTGGTCCGGTATTGCTGTTGGTCCGGTGACTCGGTGATAGGGGATGGTTCAGTGAGCGTGGAGTTCTAGATGGTTCGGTAGGCCCCTGATCCGGCAGTGGCTCGGTGAAGTTTTTGGTTCGGCATCTCTCGGAGATGCGTTGATTCGGTTGTAGGATGGTTTGGCCAAAGATCACATAACAGTTATCGTAAGGTAAAAACCCATCCTTGTTTATGTGCAGCATGGTCTTACAAGATACATTATTTTTGAAAGGTTTTATAACATTAAAATTCCATATGATTTGAGTTTCTTACGCTGGTTTACTGAACTAATCCAGGCATTATTTTTTATAATGCTCACGTCAGCTCCGAGTATATTTAATTTAGTTATGGACGCTTTGGAGCTTTAGGGGACGAGCTGTATGCCTCCAAGTCCTATTCACAAATTTTATTTTCCGCTGCATTTCTTGTACTGTAATTATCAGCGTTTGCGAGGACAGACTATTATAACTGTCCAGGCTGATGATAGGTTAGTTTACTATGATTGATGCATGTATATTACAGTTTTCTTTTGTAAAGCTCATGTGTATATTGTATATTACTCAACATTATGTGAGATTTTGTTCTGTCTTTTATTTTCTTTCACACCAAAATCTATCTTTTCGAATTCGGATGCTCCGCACGTGAATAACGTTAATGTATTAGTGTCGACTTTTGAGGGTCAAAAAGGGAGGATGTTACATAAAGTGTTATGAATACGTATTCCATCACATTGAGAAACAACTGTTATTTCAAGAAATACCAACTTCGTAGCAAAGGAATTTATTTTGGATATTATTGGTAGTAAAATGGATTTGGATACGATCCAAAGATGAAAGTGGTTACGTAAGATAAAATGAAATTAACCAAACCTAAATGAACACAATGCATTATATTACCCAATAAATATTCTTGCACATTGAAGAGAAACTATGAATTTCTTATCATTGTAAAGAATATATAATCCTCTGCAGTCAATTAAACCATTATGAGTATTGACACTATGATATGGTATAATGCGCAATTCAAAATGGATTCCACGTACAGCATCAAAATATGATTTTGATGGTCATACCTAAAGGGATATGATCCATCAGCCGTGAATGAGACTTCCAGAACAAGATTAATGAAGTTGGAAAACAATAAACAATACTGATAAGAATTACATCGTAAATTTCAATTGTTGAAATTAAAGTACTAGATACGTTACTTATGGGCTCAAGTTAATTCGGATTTACTCACAAAATTATTGCTTAGTATGACTTTATGCTTTGGTACATATATGTTGCAATGGAAAATTGTAAATAATGATTTAGAATAGAACATTTGCACATAAAAACCTAAGTGTCTCGAAGTAAGTTGGAGCGATATTGAGTTTATGAGTTTTTGGATATAATCCTAGAAATGATACGAATGTATCATTCTATCAGCATCAGAATTGAGTAAATATTTTGATAGAAATATCAAATAGTTGATTTTCAGTCAAAATGCACAGGAAGCATGTGTCCATATGAAAGAATTACTAAAAGATACATAGATATTTCTAAACTATAATTAAACAACATATTGCTGATTGTTAACGTTGTACTTCTATTAAAATCAGAAATAATTTATTTAATACTTAATATTGAATTTGTAAATTATATCTTTTATAATAAGTATAAAGGATGTTGGGAATGTCCCAAACGATATACGAAGTGACCGTACTAAAATGTTTAAATTAGAACATGTAAGATGGATTTCTTATGTATTGACAATAGGAATTATCATACATGTTGTATTATCTATAATATTGTATCTTGCTTATGTATTTGATGCATGAAGAAAATATCAAATCCAAATTAAAGTCGCTAAATGGTAGTTTAGAGTGTTCTCAAGTATTTATGAAATAATAGGAAATTGTTCCCAAAAATAACGAACTCCTTATGAAGAAGTGTTCGTCGAACTTCAGAAGTGATATCGAGTTTAATATGTCAATATTGAATTCAAGTCCAAGTCTTAATTAAGAAGCTTTATGTTGTAAATATTCCAAATAAGACACTGTAGCTGATTCAATGAAAAGGCAAAGTACATCGCCTTGAATAGCGCTATGATAAAAGCAAAGTACAAATATAAATGCGCAAATTTATAACTGAGCCGAAGTTGATTCCAAGTATTAAGAAACATACTCCGACCAGTTTCACATGATATAGGTAGTTTATCAGCATATATGATAACAAAATGAAAAGACTCACTAAAAGTCAAGAAACATACTCCGATCAGTTTCACATGATATAGGTAGTTTATCAGCATTGAATAGAGTTAACTGATAGAGTAGATATGTGACGACCCAGGATTTTGATATTTGAAACTTGAATATTTAATTGATTTTAAATATTTGAAAAAAAGTTAGTTTTAACTTGAATTTCAAATATCACTATTTATTGGTTAATTAAATTATTGAATTAAATAATTGAAAGTTGGGTAAAATATGAAATCGAGAGTTTCGAGCTTGTTAAAAATAATTTGGAAGCTTATAAAATTTATATTGATAATACTGAAGATAATATAAGCTTTAAAATTGAATTTAAAAGGGATTTGTTCAGTTTTAAGAATATATCGTTTAGGTTTATTTCTTCTCTTCTTTGTATTTCTTCTAGATATATTAATAAAAATGGTAGGGGCCCATTTTTTAACCCCGTTGGCCTTGCCAAAAAAAAAGAATATATCATTTAAATTGACATTTAAAAATAGTCTTCTGAGGCACATTCTCGGAATTTAACGAAACCAGTTCCGTTGGATCCATAATAGTGTATTATTATCGGATTTCAAATTTCGTAGTGTTTGGAGTTGTCGTGTGATCATACGATAGATAAACGCGTTGAAATTTATATCAAAAATTCAATATAATAACTGGGTCCAAAAAGCTATCTTCTCCATACGATCGAATTAGGACTCGAAACCTTTTCCAGTGCGTTCGAAATAGGGGTATAACATTATAAACGCCTAGCGGCATGCCTTGATAGGAGGTCGAGATTTTTGGTTGCATTTGTCGAGACAATTTAAATTTAAATAATATATATTCATTTCCAGCCAACCTTCAGCTGAAATTATTTCACATCACAACTTTTCCCCCTTCTTATCAAAATCACTGTAGCCAGAAGACAGCATGCAAGGAATTTTTTTTCCTTTTCAAAAGCTCGCGCCCCCTCTCCTTTTCTACAGACCGAACTCAGTCAAATGAAAAAAGAAAAAAAAATGATTTCGTTCAAAAGAAAATAAAAATGCCGAACGAATTTCCTTTTCCCCTCATTCCAAGATCCACGCAAATTTCTTTCTCCCTTCCTTCAGTGATCCTCAAATCGAAAAAAATTATATCTTTCGACCCACATAATAAGAAAATTTGAAGCTTGTCCCTATATTCATACTTTTGCATTGTCTTGGATCGAGGATGACTTATGGAGGGTGCGGCATGGGTTTGGAGGAATCGACAGTGAAGTCGATCCAATTGGGAAACTAGGGCTACGGGTCTACTTTGTTTCGGCCATCGACGTGGACTTTTGGGCTTGGAGTCGACTACGTGGTGGGTGAGGGTTGCGAAGTGGGTCGCCGATGATGTGGGACGCGCGCGTGCTAGGTGATGTCGACTGAAGCTCTGGCGATGGTAGGGTGTCGCGGGCGATCTTGCGATGATGAAGATGGGTTCGCCTCTTTTCTTTAAAGTAAAAGGTAATTCACTTTTGATTAAAATTTATATAGGTTAGAAATAAATATATATATATATA
Organism: Allium fistulosum; assembly: GCA_030737815.1. Taxonomy (NCBI): domain Eukaryota; kingdom Viridiplantae; phylum Streptophyta; class Magnoliopsida; order Asparagales; family Amaryllidaceae; genus Allium; species Allium fistulosum. Next base: position 1,354,550,125 of record CM060902.1, on the reverse strand, counting down.
TATATACATACAAGATTTATACAAGGAAAAAGTAATAAGCATAAATATATACATGTTTAAGTACTCGTACCTGTTAATTTAAATGTGTACAGAGATAGGGTTTTGGTTTAACAGTAAGGTACAAGACAGTTATGTTTTAATTTAATGAATATATATAGATTAGGAAAGGATATAAAAATATAGAGAAAATATATAGGGTAGGTTTAGATATATATGTTTATATGCTTACTGTTTAATTGAAAATAAAATAAAATGTGTAAACTAGGTTTGTTAAATTTTCATTTAAAATAGGTTAAATTAAATTGTAAAATGGTAATTGATTTTTCGATTAGTTCAAATATTAATAAATCATATAATGTTTGTACAAGGTCCAAAATCGTAAAGGAAATAGCCAGTTTGGGTCGGATTGCAAAACAAAATCAAAGGTGAGTAAATCTCACTCAAATTGGATTATCGGTAAATTTTAAATTTTAAAATAGTTAAAATTTAAATTGTTGGTTGATTGATTGAAATTGATTATCTGTTTGGAGGTGATATTATATATAGTAGTGTATATATATTGGAGTGATTGATATTCTCGCATTATATAGCGGATGAGACCCTATGCGCCCCGCATAATAGTGGATGACCCTTTATACCGCGATATCCCACTCGAAGTGGGATTGGTATTTTTATATTGTGCTAGCATCTGTGGATGCAGGGAAACAGGTTGGAGGGATCCAACTGGATTCCTCGAAAAATATTGAAATTTATTTTCATAGTCTATGATTGGGATTTATTTAATAACCTGTGATAGATTATATTGGAAATTGAAGTTATTGGATGCTATGGTTGGGCTGAATAAATTTTGGGTGTTTTGAAATGTCAAAAGAGTTTGAGGATTTAAGTGATACAGTTTTAAAGAAAAGGATTTATTTTTAAATTCAAGATTAGAATGAGTTGGATAAAAAAATAAAAGGGGATCTTGAAAGAAGCATGAAATTGGTATTTCAGTTTTAAATAAGATTTTAAATCATAATAAAGGAGTAAACCTGGAATTAACAGATTTTGAAATAAATTTAGATAAATCGAGAAATAAACTTTGAAGGTAATTTAATGCAGAGAATCGGTTTGAAAATCGATTAAGTATTTTGAAATAATGATTAAAAAGAGAAGGAGATTATGGAATCTATAAACGGGGTTTATAAATAAAGTGAAATATTTATCAGTGGATAATTTGGGATTATAAATTCACGGTGGGGATTTATAAGGGAAGAGTAATTTGTTATAAAATGTGTGACGTTTTATTTGAATAGACTTTGTGATGGGATTTTTATGGAAAGGTTGGCTGTAACAACCCGCATATCTATCGATTTTATATTTAAATATTTTATTTAAATATTTTATCGTTAGTCGGATGTTAGTCCGAAAAGCTACTTTTTGCATACGGTCAAATTAGGACTCGAGACCACCCCCATTGAGTTCAAAATGACGTTTGCGATCTTTTTGAGTGTAAACTTCGATATGTTTGGAGATAGTGAAATTTTCGTCACTTTTCCCGCTTGTGACTTTGGTTTGGACTACACCTTCCTTAGTTCAGCCCAACCCTCTTCCTCACTTGATTCACCATTTGTTTTAATATTCAAGCTTCATCAAAAATGGTGATGGGAAGTGGAAATTAAAACTCCAAACTCAAATTCTATTGCAAATCCGAGATTCAACTCCAAATTCAAGTAGAAGATAGTGGATTCAAGCTTTGGATTGCTTCTCCTTACTTTCAATCTCCATCTTCATCAAATTCCATGAAAAGGTGAGATTTTTGATCTCACATCTTGCCTAAAGATGTCATTGGGCTGTTGGGAATGATCCCCTATTGCATTTGTATGAATATCTGCATTTGGTTTGGATTGGATTGGCGAAAAACTCCAATTTTCAGTGTTTTTGGAAAATTCCTGCACTTAAGTCGTTCTGGAAGTGCTAGGTCGTTCGCAAGTTAAGCCTAAGTCGTAGGTCGCTCGCGTTGAAAAGTCACACGGAGCATAAGTCGTTCCAGGCCTTAAGTCGTTCTGGGTGTGCTAAGTCGTTCGCGAGTTAAGTGATAAGTCGTGCGCGAGTTAAGAGTTAAGTCGTTGCCTTCTGCTACCTCGTCCTGGCTTAGGTCGTACTGGGATAAGTCGTTAGGTCGTATAGACCTTAGCTCGTAGCTCGTATTTGAGCTTAAGTCGTTAAGTCGTATCGACTTTAGGTCGTTGGGTCGTATACCCTCTTAAGTCGTAAGTCGTTCGCGAGATAAGCAAGTGCTAAGTCGTTCACGAGTTAAACCTTAAGTCGTAGGTCGTCTCCGACCTAATATTTCCCCTGCTATTTCACTAGGTCGCTTGACCTTAAATCGTAGGTCGTCTCCGACCTATGCCCCACTAAGTCGCATCCCACTTAGGTCGCAGGACTCTGTTAAGTCGTAGGTCGTCTCCGACCTTACCCTTGGTCTTGTTAGTTCGCGTGAACCCTTAGGTCGTATGACCTACTTTTCCTTAGGTCGCTTGACCAGCTTGCCTTCACTAGGTCGAACCCCGTACAACTCTGCGTAGGCAATCTTATCTGAAAAGCATTTAACAGAACTTCCACTTTGATGCATTTTAAGCTGATTTCCTTGGATTTTGCTCACGTCTTCGAATGTGGATTTCTGTGATTGATTGTTCTACAATCATTTTTGTGTTTTGTCACTTTAAAAATATGAAGGTTTCAATACTAGTAGTAAATATCAAAACTCTTTCATCAAAGCGATTTCATCACTATTTTAAATATCAAAAGTTCATTTTATCAAACCGATTTCCAAACTACTAGTATATACAAGCCTTTACTTCACTCGAATGAGAAATCGACTTAAACGACTTAGTAAAACGAGTGGTATGAAACGCTTGCGTTCACTTCGTCGGTTAGCTCTTGGACTTGTTCGATTGAACCCTTTTTATGACAATTTCCTAGTGAAGATTTACAACTTGTTCGTAAATATTTAAGTTAAGCAAGTGGTTATGGGACATGAAGCTAAACTCATATATTTACTAGCTTGGTGTGATTGACACTTCCTTATGATCATGACGATCATTTTTGTGATTTAGACTAGCGATTGAGCGATGTCTCTTTGTCTTAGAGGGAGACTATACCCCGTTTGTGTGATGTTTCGCCATCACATATGTAGGGTAGCGCCCTACGGTCTTCGGGCCATTTCTGTGTGGAAATTTAATGGATAGCTTCCATGAGATAGCTTCTCATTCATGTGTTTACGCGTAGGTGAGTTTTCATGCTCCCATTCATGTGTTAGGCCTCCCCTTTTTATGTGTTTTCTGGATTTCTGATGATGATTTCTGGAATTTTGTGCTTCACCAATTTTCATGATTTTCATTGATATGATATCAGTTTTTGTGCATTGGTGAATTCATGTGTTATTGACTTGTTATGAATACAAGTTTAGGGTATGATACCCTATTTTATCTTTGAGAAGATTCTTGTGATATTGATTAATCTTTTGGTGATTATCATTTACATACTTATAGTAGTATGCCGTTATGGTTATTACATGTTCATGTCATGCCTTTTACTTTATACCATATCATCTGATATTTATAGCTAGACTGATCCGTTTATTATTTTCTTATAAATAATACTCAGGTCAGACCGAGATGTTACAGGTGCTTCTGCTTGACTTCTCTTCAGGATTATTCTGACTTTTGGCTAACTACATAGATTAGTAGTTTTTGGATGTACACCTTTGAGAAATAGACTCTATGTTGTGTACTTATTCTTTTGTATAGCACGTGATGCTATTCTTTTGTATTATCGTGGATCTTTCTAACCACTACTCTGATGTACACTTTCATGTGTTATATATTTATTCATATCTTCTTTCGCCTTTGTGATATGGATGTATGTGACTGATTTATGTTAGGATTACTTCTATGTTTGTTTCCGAAGATTATATATAGCCACCGTGTGATAGCTTTGTGTTTGTATCGGTATGTCGGATTTCCTCCTTAAAAGATATGCATTATATTCTATCTGACATATCGGTGCTCGCACAAAGTAGTTACATGGATGGTCGCTCCTCCACAGCCTTATTCTCCGTGCTAATTGACAGTACTACATCGTAGTGTTCTTGGTTAGCGTGGGTATAGAGGTGGGGTGTCACATTGGCATTCTGAAATTTGGGTTGTTTGTTAAAAACAACTGGGCTTAAAGATGGCGCTTGGATTCGAAGAGACCGAGATCGGGTGTCAGCGATATCCGGAACCACTTCGATTTAATAACTACTTCAATCTTTACGAGTTTGATTCGTAGAATCAAATAGGCTGAAATTAAATAAAATTAAGTAAATTCGACTATTTTGAATAAGTAACTGCATTTAAAGATTATTTTAAGTAATGGACTTAGCAACAAAGTGTTGGTTATAAAAGATAAGAACTCGTAATGTTGGATGGGTTACCTCGATTTCAAAGGCGTTTTTACAACTTTAGCATTTCAAATTAAAGAGGTTTTCTCACGCTGGTTTCCAGCCTGACTCGAGTGTTACTTTATTGTAATGCTCGGGTCAGACCGAGTATTACAGATTTTCAGGTTAGGACGTTCTGGAGCTCAGGAGACGAGCTGGATGGTAGAGACCTATTGATTATTTTCCACGGTGTAGTGTACTGTATAGACAGTAGAACAGGACAGGTTATTTAACTGTCCACATTTGTTGTACTCTGATATCTTGTGTATATATTAACAGTTACAGCTTTTATTATATAGAATGTTGTTATTTGTAAATTATATTTGCTCCGCTGCGATTGTGAGATTCTGTGTTGTTGTTTTCTATTTCTTCTTCTACCGCTTTTTCTTCTTAACCCTAACGGTCTGGGGTTTCCGACACTCGATTGCTCGGCACTCTATACAGTGAACGTATTAGTGTCGATTTTCGGGGTCGAAAATCCTTCGGCTGTCACAAGATAATTAAATCAACATAGCAGATCCATTCACGAAGGGCCCAACTCGATTGGTTCTCATCAAACTGATCGAAAGGATGAGATAGAGATTCCATAATTGGCCCCAAGTACAAGTGGGAGGTTGATAGAGTTAGGGGTATGCCTTAAGGGCAATTATGTCATTTGTTACATATATCCAACTCTATGAGCAATCTTGTTCAAAATAGAAATGTTTTCCTTCTATCATATACTAGTTATATAGTAATATAAATATTTAAGTAATTAATTTAAAGTATATATATATAATATCCTTAAATGATATGTTGAGTGATAGTAATTACAAAGTGCTGTAACCATGAGAATTTTATTACAATAAAAAATATATACTGGTTTAAATATTCCTAGTCAAGATGTTTCGAGGAAGGATATCAATTTATCCCTTGAGACTAGATTATGTAACGCTCTCCAAATATTGGACAAAGTATTATTCATGGCTACTATAACAACCAAAATTTTTTAATGTTTCGACTGGGAATATTTTATTTAGTGGAAATTAGGGAGGCATCCCTATCATACTTTCATATTGTAAAGCGGGTCCCTGTCAAAGTTTCATTGTAAAGAGGGTCCCTGTTTTCTGGAAACGAAGAAAAATTATTGCTGAAATGTCAGCAACTTTTATAAATAAGTGCTGATATTTCAGCAACTATCTGTGTCAAAGTTTTATTGTAAAAACAAAGAAAAATTATTGCTGAAATGTCAGCAACTTTTATAAATAAGTGCTGATATTTCAGCAACTTTCATAAACTGTGTTCACAGTGTACATAAATGTTACTGAAATATCAGCAACTTTTATAAATAAGTGTTGATATTTCAGCAACTTTCATACACTATGTTCACAGTGTACAGAAATGTTGCGGAAATGTCAGCAACTTTTATGAAATGTTGCATCATGCTCTGCAATAATCGTGAATAAAAAACAGGGACCTAATTTACACTGAAATTTAGTGAAGGACTTTTCGTGAATTTTGAAACTTAATAAGGACCTGTGCCAAAAGTACCCTTTTATTTATTTAAATATTCAGATTGGATTCGAATTTAATAAGTAATAAGAAAATTAATTGTTAATAAAAAACAACTTGATTTTTAATGTTGTATTTTTAAATTGATTTATAGGATTTTTTCATAATTTTTAATTTGGAAAATATTTAAATTATCGTTTGACGTACATTATAGTAAATGTTAGTATTTTAAAATTATATAGAATAAAATAACTAGTGTATTTTATTGTATTTTTGCGATCATATAGCACTTTTTGCACGATCGTATTTTGTTTTGTCATTCGCGGTTTGTACGCAAAAGAAATGTTGTGTAGTGACATGCTAGAAATCGCAAAATAAATAATACTTCACCTTATACTTTTCCTTCATTTCCTTCTTTCCCTCTTACTTTTATTTTTCCCCCTCCTTTCATTTCCAGTTGAAAAGAACATCAAACCCACTCCTTTCAAAATTCAAAATCAAAAGATTCATTCCACTAGAAATCACAAAATTAGATCTGTTGGGATTGTATCGTCAAAAGCATTAAATCTATGTGTATTGTAGGGTGTGGTTGAGTTTGGTTAGGTTCGATGCGGTTGACGTGAGCTAGGGTTTAGGCGTGTGGGAGTTTGAGTTGGTTTTAGGCGAATCGGAGATTACCAGTGTGTTTCTTGTGTGAAGTAGCATCTAGAGGCCGAGCTTTGTGAAGCGTGGCCACTTCTTAGTGAATGCGACATTTCATGTCATGGTCAAAAACCATACTGATCACGTTCTAGGGGGATGGACTGAGCTTGAAGTGGGGATGTGGGATGGAGTGCTTGTTCAAGGAGAAGCTGATTGGAGTTGGTTTGGGGCGATTTCGTGGATGAACGAGCGAGAGAGGAGAAGGCATGGCGTGGTGGGTGTGTCACTGTGTGCATGTGCACAATATTGGGTTGGATTGGGAAAGATGGATTTATAGGTGGGTTAATCAATTTAATTAAAGTGATTAAGTTAATTAATAATTATTTAATTTCAAAATCTTATAAAATAAATAACTTCTTCATACGAGGTCCAATTGAGACACGGTCTTTTGTGCTGCACTCATTGGAGCATTATCTACGCATTGGAATTGGTTTCGTCGAGTTTGGAAAAAGTGGAATTTTGAGTTGATTAAACTGGAATGCTTAAGTGTCAGCTAGAATTTTGGTGAGTTTACTCACCTTTGGATGAATACTATATGCATATTAGATAAAAATAATTGTTTTTGTGTTTGAATGATATATTGGTTTGGTTTGGTTGAATTTCCTTCGAAAAGATAATGACGTATAAAATGAAATAAATTGAATTTAATAGAGGTGATAGCATTGGTTAAGTGCTATGGTAACTATTCGCCTCATTTTAGTATTTAAAAAATAAGGTTTACTGTTTTCATTTGAAAATGGTTTTGATTCAGAGAATTATTATAAATATGACTTTGGGTTTTCTATGATATTTTATTTAGAAATGGTTTTTGAAGTTTTCTATTTTACTCAAATCCTTTTGGTAATATTTTGAAAGTATTTTGGGAAGTGCTTATTTTATAGAAAAGGTTACTATAATAATGAGCATTTATTCTAAAGTAGAATAAAGAGAAATTTATCTTTTAGAATAAATGTAACACCCGTATTTTTGACAATTAAAAATATTCAATTAAATAAGATTTTGGAATTTAATATTGTCAGAAATTAAAATTTATGATTTATTAAAAAAATATCAGAATATAATTTAATAATATCAATTGAAGGTATTTGACAACCGTTTTAATGTAATTTCAATTAATTGCAATAATAAAGATAAATAAGGATAAAAATCAATGTTGTATTTAATGGTGAAATTATATGTTATTAGATTGAAATTGGTTTTGATATAGAATATGAAATCGATTATTTTGTACGTAAATTTATAATCTTTGGTGTAAATAATAAATGTATTAACATGTTTAAATTATTTAAATGTAACAACGTTCATTTCTCATCTTATTATTAAATCTGTGTTGGAATTAATTTGGGAATCAATGAAATTTAATTTAATTAAATATTGCAGTTAATATAAGAAAAGATGTTAACTATAGAGTTTGAGTGAAATAAAATGGAAACTTATGTTAATAAATATATCATCGCGAAGCTCTCGACGAACATAATCTGCGTCTGCAATTCGTTTTTCGATTGGAGGCTCCATTTGTCCAGAATTGGGCGAAACATTCTCAGCGGTCCGTTGTAGGGTTTGCAAATCAATGGTGGATCGTCGACCAATCGACGATCGGAGGCCACTGGAGCATAGAGGGCGATGAGGTGAATGCATCTATAGGTTTGGATCGTCGTAAGGTGGCTCGAATTCGCCAGAAATTGGCAACGAATGGCGGTTGAGGCGGACCATGGGGAGACGACCGGAGGTGGACGCGTGGCCTTGGTTGTATGCGCCTGGCCGAGGCGGTGGCAGCAGGGTGGTTGGATCTGGGGCACGGCGATCATAGGACTGGTTGGTCAATGGACGTTGGGGGCTGGGCACGATAGGTTATGTTCCACTTTGATGGTTACTGCTAGGATTTCGGAGAGGTAGTACTAATTACAATTATGCCCTTGAGTTTATTTTAATTTTAATTCAAACTTCTAATATTCATAATTTTTGCATACGAACTCGGATTCGCACGCGGTTTCGTCCGTTGTGTTCGTATCAAAATTCTGGACAACATGGATCGGGTTGGGTTAGATTTGGAGACTGTTCAAATTATGGGCATTTATTGGATTTAAAATGGGCTGTAAATAAAAGGTGGGTGATTTAACTCACTCACGCAATACTAAATTTTCTTATGTTAGTCGAATTAAATTTATGAAGTGATAAGAAATGCTATTGGTTGCTGTTTGGTAGTTTAAATTAACATTTAAATTGAAATTGAATTTTATATTGAATTAAATTGACATTTAAATTAATATTGATTTTCATTGCTAGTTAAACACCGACAATAGATAATCAATAACTGTTGTGATATATTGGTTGGTTTGGATGTTAATTGTTATTGCATGCCCATTGATTGATGATGGATGTGTAGTTGTTTATTTATTTGACATATTCCTGTCATTATCTATTATTTATTGACATCATTTATATTATCATTTGGACCATTTTGAATAAATTAAGAAATAGGTTGAAATGATATATACCTATGATACTGATTTGGATTGAAATGATATATATCCATCCATGTGATAAAAATTGAATTAACCGATCACTTGGCCATAGGGTAGAAAATTATATACGGACATCGGATTGGTTAAATTAAATGGTTTTAAAATATTGAATTCAGATTTTGGTTAATGATATTGTTTTAAAGGAAATAAATTATGGATTTATATGAATTGAATTTTTTTCGATTTAAGCTTTGAAATGTTGAAATCGAAATTGGGTAAAAGAAATTGTTTTAAAAGAAGTGAATTTGAAAGGAGAAGTTATAATCGACATATGACATTAATTTTGAAAATTGAATTATTTTGAAGTTTGAACCTTAAATTGAACGATGAAGCTTAATTTGATTTAGGTGATTTAAATCGGTAAATTGACATTTGACTTGAAATCGATATGAATTGAAATGATTTAAAATAAGAATTGAATTGAAATTTAAATCATTGAATTTAATTGTTGAAACGAATTTGAAGTAGAAAAATGAACGTTTCGAAAGTTGAAGTTAATTCGAATTGAAATTGAAATCAAGTTGATTTGAAACTAAATCGAAGTTGAGTCAATTGAATTGAAAGATTGGACATTGAGTGTTGTTGATTTGGAAGTTGGGCATGGGTCCAAATTTATTGAAATGAAAGGAAACAGTTTGATTTGATACTATTTTCAAAATAAATTATTTTAATATAAACTGTTTAAAATCTATCTTTTTAAAATATTCAAATTATTTCGATTTTCCAAACTACTTTTACTATATAAACCATTCTCAATACTTAAACCATTATTTTAAATCTTTAAACTATTTTAAACTATTCAAACTATTTTCTAAAAACTCAAACTATTTTCTAAAATTCAAATTGTGCAAAGTCAGAATGTTTATATTTAAGTCATTGATTTAAATGCGAATGTGGTTAAATGAGGTTATAACCTAAGTTGGAATTTGATATGATATTTTCAAGTGAAAATGACATATTTTGAGTAAATATGGTATTTTGAAATGAAGTGATATTTTTGAAGTTAATATGATATTTTGATATCAAATATGAATCGTTTTCGAAATGTAAAAGAACCAGTCAGTGTGTAAAACGAAGTTTGGTTGTTAAAGAGACCGGGGCCTCTTATTGGCATACTCTCTATCAATATTGGAACCACTTTAACAACTGTGTATGCGATGGATGTTATCCAGAATGAAGCGGTAAAATTGGAGGCATTTGCTGGATTTGAAGAAAGAGAACGATTATGGATGACCCTGACACTTGTGTCAATTGGAAATGACTAAAACTGGAGCCTATGTCTGGCCAAGGGGTTCGCAACCTTTAGGGGCCATCACCCTTTTGTATTATTATATTGAGGACTTAATCGGTGCACCTTGATTTGATTTTAGGCGTAGTAGACTCGGTGGGCGATCGTGGCTACGATGCGTCACCACCAGCCAGAAAGGGTAAACTGGTAGAATCCTTCCTTGGGCATTGCCTAACGTGCCTTGTCATACTTTTATCCTTATACGCAACCACTACGACTTTGTTTTAGTGTTGTCGTATCACGGCGCCTCCTTGCCTAACGACGTTACTGGTGGTGTTAAAGGCAAACTGTAGGTCAATGCTTAAAAATGTGTTAAGGGGGATCAATGTAAAGCCTTAATGCTATTTTATTACTTTACATTACTGATAGACATTACATATATAGCGTATCTTACTACATATAGATAGTTTGACGGATACTTAGGAGATGGAAAATCCCGTAACATCTCTTAACTTATTGCACTCACGTTGTACACTTGATAAGAGATGGAAAATCCCATAAACATCTCTGAAGCTATTACACTCATATTCACTTGTTATTGATTTAACTTACACAAGAACTTTTAGTTCTGACTCTAGTGTTTTGTCTTTTCATTACGCTTGGGTCAGCCCGAGTATTTCACTGTTAAAGACATTATTCCCTTAAGCTGAAGATAGAGTTTGCTTGATCGTATTTACTATTATTATTCCACTGCATTAGTTTGGTATGTTTGTTGATTGTACTATGATTATGTAGTAAAAGTTGTGTAATCAAATATATATTGTAAAACAGCTTCATGAACTGTTTATTTGATCATTGTATTTTGTCATTCCGCTACGAGATTTTGTGTTTTGTTTCCCTTCTTTTCTCTTATTTTATTATTAAACCCCTTGAATAATCTTCCCTTTTGAATGGTTTGAGTTAGACACGTGTGGTTTATTGTCGATTTAAACCATCCAAAATGGTGGGTCGTCACAATAAAGTTATTTTTTTAAAAAGAAGATAGAAATATTTGGAATAAATATTTGTGAAACGTTTTATATAAAATTTTGTATAAAGGAATGGTTTTATAAATGGTAGTTTATAAATAAAAGGAATTTATAACCACATTTGGAGATTTATAAAAGGAGTTTGTAAATATAAAAGAATTTTATAATTATATTTGGAGATTTATAAAACGAGTTTTATAAATACAATGGAGATTTATAAAAAGAGTTCTATAAATAAATATTAAAGAGAATTATGAAAAGAAGCTTTATAAAAGGAAACGAGATTTTATTTCCACAAATGATCAATTTAAATTACTGTGGTATGGAAAGTATTCTTTTCGTACTTAATACCAAGTTTGAGGTATGGAAACTTGTCTCTATCTTGAGTAGTTAGAGTGTATGTCAAGGAAAGGATAGTTTTCTAACTTGTTCGATATCATTATTAATCGAGAGATGGTATAGTTCGAAATCAAGATGGGGTGATATGTATATTTGGTCTAATTTCTGTATGATCAATTTACTTGCACCAAAAGTGTTTTAGGTTTATTATTACCAATGTTTTTAAATGACATTTTTTATTAAACCGTTAAATATGATTTTGGATAAAGGTAAATTTTCCTTAAGATTTGTGAATATACTTTTACCATTGATATAAGTACATGGAGATGTTTTCAAAGTATTGAAAGTAAAATGGTTTGTGAATATACTTATATACCATTAAGATAAGTATATGGGTGTATTTTCTAAATATTAGAAATGTGGTGTTTTGTGAATATACTTCTTTGTTGATATAAGTATATGGAGAAGTTTTCTAAGTGTTGAAAATGAAATGTTTTGTGAGTATACTTATACGGTTGAAATAAGCATATGAATATTTTTCAAATATTGGAAAGAGTGGAGAGGGTTTGTGAATATATCCTTTGTAAAAGGTATTTTAACACAAATATTTGAAATGATATTTTAATTAATTAAAGGACTAATTAAACAAGCTTAGTGGTTGCTTATCTACTTAACCATGATTAGTTTTCGTATGGAAATAAATCTCCGGTTGGATTGTTTGTTTATCAAATAGCTAAATAATCGATTATTGAATCTTGGCTAGTTTTGAAACTATCGTTTGTCGGTTCAGAGAGACCGGGATCGGATATATTATTCAAAAACCACTTCGAACAAGCATAAGCATTCAAATTGAAGACATCTTGAAGATGATGAAATCAAAGACAGAGTTCTTTGAAGTGCAAGGGCTACTTGCTACTAATCTTGAGGATGTAGTAGAAGTAGTGCCTTTGATTTGTTCATATTTGAGACAACTTATATGGATGAATGTTGGCATTGCATTGCTGCTTGGAGGGCAGTGTTAACAATCCAAGTGGGATTGCTATATAAAAGGTAAAACATAGCCTCAAGCTTCACAACCGGTAATGACTAGAATAGGGGATATGCAGTAGGGCTATGTGGTTCGCTAACATTAGGGTGTGGTCATCACCCAATCTAGATCGATATTGACCTAACATATTCGTTACTATCCAGTAAGGAGCAGGCTAGTTCTATGTTGGCGAAGGGTCCATGTAAGGCCCTCAGTACATTTCTCCAGAGGTGTACCGTGGCAAGCGGTACTCTGGTAGTCTTGTTATTGTATGAAATCCATTCTCCAGTGCCTTTACAGACTTAGTTGTATACCTAATATGCTGGAATGTAATTAATGTAACCATTTTGGCTATGATTCAATATTTATTTTAAACCCAAGGCAATATTATATTATCACAAGATTTGTTATGCAATGGTTTGGTTATCATAAGGTAAAAACCTGTCTGTTTCTATGTGCAGTGTGGTCTTACGAGATACCTTTATTTTGAAAGGTTTTATAACATTAAAATCCATTTGATTTGTGTTTCTCAAGCTTGTTTGCTAGACTGATTCAGGCGTTATTTCTTATAATGCTCGGGTCAGCCCAAGCTTGTTTCTAGATCTAGTATTGATTTTTTGGAGCTTCATGAGACGAGCTGGATGCCTCCAAGACGTATTCATGTGTCTTTTATTTCCACTGCATTTGTTATTTTGTATTTATCAGCATTTGTGAGGATAAGTCGTTATAACTATCCAGGCTGATGATAGGTTAGTTTATTCTGATTGATGACTATAGATAAAACTTTTCTTTTGTAAAGGTCTGTTGTATATTATATGTTACCCATCACGATGTAAGGTTCTATTATGTTTTTTCTTTCCATCACATCAACATTCTATCTTTCTAGCACTCGGATGTTCGGTGCGTGAATACTGTCGATGTATTAGCGCCGATTTGTAAGGGTTGAAAAGGTGGGTCATTAGGTTGAGCGAACATCTAGGCTTTGGTGGGTAGACTCATTAGAGATAGGGTTAACAACACCCTAGAATGAGTTTGAGTTTGTATATATACTTGTTAGTCCTAGCTATAAAAATGTTTTATGTTGCGTTGATTTATCTATTGAGTGGTTTATGAATTATGGTCAGTACAAAAGGTACAACTATATCGATAGGGGTTTCTAAACTCTTGAACAAGGCAAACCGACACGGTATTGGTTTGAAAATTATGTAAATGAAATAATTTTACCTAGGACTATATTTTATATATAAAAGAATAATTTCCAAATTTTGATATGGTTGTTTATGATATGTTTGTTTGTTAAGAAATGATAGTATTCAGCTATTATCATTTATTGTTTGATTAGTTGTGCACAGCCAGTTTATGAGCTGTTTTACCTTTTTCTATGAGGGTTGGGTGGATAGTAACTACGAGAACATTGAAACGAACACCTTGTGATAAAGTTTCACAGTTTGACTATAAGGAGTTCGGTGATAATGTTGGGTTAAAATTTAATTTTAATAAAAGTTGTTTAATATAATCTAAACAAAGATATACATATTTGAAATGATTTTATATAAGGAAGTGAGATTACATAATTACAGTTTATAAATAAAAAGGCTTTAAATTTGAGAATTTGAGAACTTAAATCTTGGTGTTTTTGAAATTGTTTTTCAAAGTTTTAGTGATAATAATAATAGTATTATTTGATTGTATTTACGAATAGGAATATTTTAAAAGGATTTTAAAGAAAATAGAAAGCAACGAACTCACTTCTATTTGGAAAATAATTCTAGTGATGACTACGGCATCATCGACGTTTATTTTCGAGTTTCTAAGTGGGGGTGCTACCATGGTAATTTGATTAGAGTTGTTTTAAGTAAAATAGATTTAGATTAAATCCTAAAAGTATGATTTGATATACTAAAGTTATAAGTATATATTATTATTTCAAATAGAGTTGAAATAAAATCCGAGTGTTTAAATTCTAAAGTTTTCAATTAAGTCATATTATGGACGCATGTATCTTATGCATCAGGGTAGTTTGGTTTGTGCATCTCATTATGATAGTTTTTTTGGTAATTTCATTTGATGAAATGAAATGGATTTTTCAACGATTTTGGACATTCGAAAACTTTCGAATTGATATAGAACTTGAAGCTAAGTGTTTTTGTGAAAATATAAAAAAATAAGTTTATGTAACTTATAAATTTAAGGAGATAGTGTGTTAAACTAAGTTTTAGATTTGTTGAACATCTTGATTAAGTAAAACAACTGATATTATATATATACTCTTAGGATGTGGTGGAGTATTATGTGAATATGAACTTGAGTTATAAAATGTTAATATAAGTAATGATTTTATGAAATGGTTCAAGTATGATTTTAGTATTAAAGGAAATTTACTATAAGTAAAAATGAATGTGATTAAAAATGAAAAGTAATTGGTGTAGTTGAGAAACCAATTGGATAAATATGCAAGTTGTACATAGATCATTTTTTTCACGTAACTATCCTTGATCCAGATTCGAGTACATGATTTCGAGGTGATTTACACCGATCTGAATAAAGATTTTTCACTTGATTCTTGACGATGAACACTTAATATGGATATATATGATCCCAAAGTTTTCTATCATAGTATATGGCTATGCAAAGAGAACGAAGGATTCTAATCAAGAAAACCTGATCGGAGTCCACACCAGGAAAGTCGAGTGAGCGATATTAGTTTGGAAAAGAAGTTTGTGATCGAGTAAGTGATCAGATTATATTGCATACGGATGACATTTGTACATCGTACGAGCTTTAATATATTGTATTATTTCATTTGTCGCGTTTAACTCTCTTCTGGGCTATGTAAGTGAGATATAGGTACATGGAAGCAAAGGCTTGCTTGTTGCTTTTGGTTTCATGAGTAGAGTTTGATTGCTCAACAAATTGGTATGTGTTTATTGCTTAACGGGTGTGTTTACAATGCGTCGTACACACTCTATAAGATATATTATAAGTAAATATTGTTGTTGATGATTTTATGCCCCAAATATGGAAGCCACTTTTGGGCTTTTGTTTTATTTGTTGATTTGGGCTAGTTGTAGTTTTTTGGGATCGAGCCACGCCAAGGAGGTGATGCCAAAATTTTCCATAACTTAAAGGTTTTAGAACTCTAAGGGTTTAGAGAAATTTTCTTCCTTTGGGAATTTTGGGGATGAAATTCTTTTAAGGAGGGAAGAATGTAACGACCCAAAAATTTTGATGTTTTGAATGGGAATATTTTATTTATTTAAATATTGAGATTTGATTCAAATTTAGTAAATAATAAGAAAATCAATTTTTAATAAAATGACCTGATTTTTAATGATGTACTTTCAAATTGATATATAGGATTTTTCCCTAATTTTTAATTTGCAAAATATTTAATTATCATTTGACGTGTTTTACGACAAATATTGGTAATTTTGAAATTTCACAGAATAAGATAACCAGTGAATTTTATTATTGTTTTGTGATAGTATCACATTTTTGTGCGTGATCTTTTTTTTGTTCGCAGTTTGTACACGAATAAAATGTTGTATGGCGACGTGCTGGAAATCACAAAATAAACAATACTTCACTTTAGACATTTCCTTCTTTCCCTTTTACTTTTCTTTTTCCTTCTTCTTTCATTTTCAGTTAAAAATAAAATCAAACCCTATCCATTCAAAATTCAAAATCAAAATATTTGTTCTGCTAAAAATCACAAAAATAGATCCATTGGAATCGTATCATTGAAAGCTTTAAATCTATGTGTGTGTTGAAGGGTGCAGTCGAGTTTGGTTGGGTTCAACATGGTCGACGTGAGCTAGAGTTTAGGCCTATTGGAGTTTGGGTTGGTTTTAGGTGAATTAGAGATCACCAACGCGTTTCTCATGTGAAGTAGCATCTAGGGGCTGAGTTTTGTAAAGTGCGGCCGCTTATTGGTGAATGTAATAGTTCATGTCATGATCGAAAACCCTCCAGGTCGCGTTCTATAGGGATGGACCGAGCTTGAAGTGGGGATGTAGGAAGGACTGCTTATTCGAGGAGAAGTTCATCACACTTGGTTTGGGGCGATTTATTAGAGGAACGAGTGATAGTGGGTGATGAGAAGACACAACGTGGTGGGTGTGTCATTGTGTGCCCGTGCACGTTTTTGGGTTGGACTGGGGGAGATAGATTTATAGGTGGGTTAATTAATTTAATTAAAGTGATTTAGTTAATTAATAATTATTTAATTCCAAAATCTTATAAAATAAGTAACTTCTTCATACAAGGTCCACTCGAGACATGGTCTTTTGCTTTATGCTCGTAGGAGCGTTATCTACGTGTTGGAATTGGTTTCGTCAAGTTTGGAGCAACTGGAATTTTGAGCTAAAATCGAACGCCATTTGATTTTGTATCAAACCGGAACACTTTAGCATCCTTTGGAATTTTGGTGAGTTTATTCACCTTTGGATGAATACTATATGATATATAGTAAATATAAGTAATTGTTTTTGTGTTTGAATGATTTATTGGTTTGGTTTGGTTGAATTTCTGCTTTGAAAAGCGAATGACATATAAAATGAAATATAGGGAATTTTGTTGGGGAATCTGAATTTCCTCGCCATTATTGATTTTAAATTTCAGTTATATACTTGTTATATAAATTTTCGAATGCTAAAGTTTGGTAATTTGCAATATTCGATATAACATTGATATATATTAAAAGTTGAACTTTATTATGATAAAGCTACTAATAGCATTGGTTAAATGCTATGGTAGCTATTAGTCTCGTTTTAGTATTTAAAATATTATGGTTTGCTGTTTTGATTTGAAAATGATTTTGATTTGGAGAATTAGTTTAAATGTGACTTTGGGTTCTCTATGATATTTATTTTGAAATGGTTTTTTCTAATTTACTCAAATCTTTTCGGAAATGTTTTGAAAGTATTTCGAGAACTGTTTATTTTACAGAAAATTTACTATAAGAATGAGTGTTTATTTCAAAGGAGAATAAAGAGGAATTTATCCTTTACAATAAAGTAAGTTTATTTTTAAAAGAAGATAGAAATATTTGGAATAAATATGTGTGAATGGTTTTATATAAAATGCTGTATAAAAGAATGGTTTTATAAATGGTATTTTATACATAAGAGAATAGTTTATAAATGGTATTTAATAAATAAAAAGAATTTTATAATTATAATTGGAGATTTATAAAACGAGTTTGTAAATATAAGGAATTTTATAATTACATTTGTAGATTTATAAAAAGAGTTTTATAAATAAATTTGGAAGTTTATAAAAGAAGTTTTATAAATATAAAGGAGATTTATAAAAGGAGTTTTATAAATAAATATTAAAGAGAATTATGAAAAGGAGTTTTATGAAAGGGAATGAGATTTTATTTCCATCAATGATCAATTTAAATTACGATGATATGGAAAGTATTATTTTCATACTTAATACCAAATTCCGAAGTATGGAAACTCGTCTTTATCCTGAGAATTAAGAATGTATGTCGAGGCAAGGATAGTTTTCTAAAATGTCTAATTTCATTATTAATCGATGGATAGTACTGTTTGAAATCGGGAATGGGTGGTAAGTATATCTGGTCTAATTTCTATATGATCCATTTACTTATACCAGAAGTGTTTTAGGTTTATTGTTGCCAATGTTTTTAAATAAAAAATTTTTTAAACCATTAAATAGGATTTTGGATAAAGGGAAATTTTTGTTAAGATTTGTGAATATACTTATACCATTGATATAAGTATATGGAGATGTTTTCGAAGTTTTGAAAATAAAATAGTTTGTGAATATAATACTTATACCGTTGAGATAAGTATATGAGTGTATTTTCTAAATATTGGAACTGTAGTGTTTTGTGAATATACTTATATTGTTGATATAAGTATATGGAAAAGTTTTCTAAGTATTGAAAATGAAATGCTTTGTGAGTATACTTATACAGTTGTGATAAGTATATGGATATTTTTCAAATATTGGAAAGGGTAAAGAGGGTTTGTGTATATATTTTTTGTATAAGGTATTTTAATACAAATATTTAAATAGGGATTTTAATTAATGAAAGGAGTTATTAAAGAGTTCTAGTGGTTGCTTATTTGCTTAACCAGGGTTGTTTTTCATATGGAAATAAATCTCTGGTTTGATTGTTTGTTTATTTGATAGTTAAATAACTGACTATCAAATCTGAGCTAGTTTTGAAACAATCATTTGTTGGTTCAGAGAGACTGAGATCGGATATATTATTCGAAAATCACTTCAAACCGATATAATCGTTTGAACTAAAGACATCTTAAAGATGAAGGAATTGGAGACGGAGTTCTTTGAAGTAAAAGAGCTACTTGCTGCTAATCCTGAGGATGTAATAGAGGTAGTGCCTTCGGTTTGTTCATATCATGAACAACTTGTATGGATTAATGCTGGCATTGCATTGTTGCTTGGAGGGCATTGCTAGCATTTCAAGAGAGATTGCGATATAAATGGTAAACCATGGCCTCAAGCCTCACACCCAATAATGACTAAAACAGGGGATATGCAGTAGAGCTATGTGGTTCACTACCATTAGGGTATGGTCATCATTTGATTTAGATCGATATTGACCCATTTAGGTACGCTAGAGACTCGGTACGGTTGTTGGCTGGCAACCAGGGTGGTGACATACTCGGTACTATCCAGTAAGGGGTAGGTTGGTTCTATGGTGGTAGGGGGACCATGTGAGGCCCTCCATACATTTTCTTAGAGGTGTACTATGGTAGTCAGTAACCTAGTAGCCCTGTCATTGTATGGAATCCATTCTCCAATACGTGCCTTTACAGACTTGGTTGTATACCTAATATGCTAGAATGTAATTAATGTAACCATTTCAGTTACGATTCAATATTTATTTTAAACCATAGACATTATTATAATATCACAAGATTTCTTATGCACTAATTTGGTTATCGTAAGGTAAAAACTCGTCCGTGTTTGTACGCGATGTGGTCTTACGAGATACCTTTATTTTGAAAGGTTTTATCATGTTAAAAATACATTTGATTTGTGTTTCTCATGCTGGTTTATCAGACTGATCTAGACGTTATTTTTTTATAATGCTCGGGTTAGCCCGAGCATATTTCCAAATTTAGTTATGGTGCTTTGGAGCTTTAGGAGTCGAGATGGATGCCTCCAAGACATATTCATGTATCTTTTATTTCCGCTGCATTTGTTGTTTTGTATTTATCAGTATTTGTGAGGACGGGTTTTTATAGCTGTCCGGGTTGATGATAAGTTAGTTTATTCTTATTGACCTATATAGATAAAAAAATTCTTTTGTAAAGATCTATTGTATATTTTATGTTAGTCATCACGATGTAAGATTATGTTCTGTCTTTTCTATCTTTCACCTTAACACCCTGCCTTTCCATTACTTGGATGTTCAACATGTGAATACTGTGGATATATTAGTGTCGACTTGTGAGGGTCGAAAAGGCGGGTCATTACAACTACTAGGGTCACCAACGGGGTCACATATTGATAGTTATTATATAACCATTGAATGACTCACTCGAGAGTTCTCTATTGGTTAACATAACTAAGGTAAAAATAATCTCAAAGTGATAATATTACACAATTCACTCGACTTGAGAATATCGTGGAACTTCAACGTGGACACTCCACTTTGATTATAGTTAAATTGTGGCATGACACTTAATGAATGACTATAATTGGGACTGAGTTGAAGCATTGGAAGTAAAACACTATTCAAAAGAGAATTTGTCTCCTTGGTTATATGGAATTAGTATCACAGGGTCAGCTTAAGTCAACTCAACGTCAAAGTCTCTAACAAGAGGAGTACGGTAATAATAATTATTGTTATTGAACTAAGGATTTTATGTTTGCAGTTATAAAGTTGAATGTAGACAAAGTTGGAATGTTGACCAAAACCAAATTTCATAAGTCCTAATGTCATAGAGTTTTGACAATGAGAATTGGTATAATTATCATTACTAAAAGGTACCGCTTAAGTTTTTGTGAAATTTGATATTATCGAAAAGGCCTCTAAGAGAAGAATTTGACCAAACTGTCAGATTAGTAGCTAAGGTGACATTTGAACGTTGATATTTGATTGTTCAATATTAATCGTTGATTGAGTTCAACCTCTGAGTCGCACAACCGTATTTGTGATTTCTCCGAAAACCATGCGGTTTAATAGTTTGTAAAATGTTATAAGCTTATTTAATTAATTAATGTTGATGAAATATTAATTATTGTTAAAATATTTGATATTTTGAATCTTATTGGTAATTATTTAAATGCATATATAAAATTTATATTTGTATATATAGATATATGATATCGGTATAATTTTAAACAAGGTTTACATAATAAAATAATTGCATAAAAGGTTTTTAGAAAATTCGGCACAGTTACTGATAAAATATAGAAAAGAGTGTAGAAACGTAAATGTAGACAATAAATAATACAAGACATACCCAGTTTCGGCCTAATGTCTATTGTTGCCCTAAAGTTATTACTAGAGCTAAATGTTCAAACGCTTACAAACAGTAAATTTGTAGACACTGTTAACAAAAATTATAAGCTTATGCCTAATAACCATGCCTGAACTTAATCCCTTGATATCAAAATCCCTAAACTACACCACGTATCTCAAAAAGAAAATACAAGACTTCAAATAAAATAAAACAAAATAAAAAATGACAAAACAAAGTAGAAACTTAAAAATAAAATTCCCCTTCGAATAATTCTCGTGGCTTTCACCTCATCCCTTATCTTAAAGAATAAATTGATTTATCCCCAAAAAATTTAGCTTCGAAGAAAATCTCGATGCCGCAAAAAAACTTCACCTGCTAACCAAAAACGCACCGTCGCTTGGAGAGAAAGAGTGGTCGCCGTCCTTTATCTGGAAGTCTCATTGCCTAAAGTTGAAAGCTGCTGCTATATGGAGATGGAGGCTTCACTATCTACAGATGGAGGCATCACTATTTCAGATTTTCCATTGCTAGAAAAAATGAACACACACTAGAAAGTCGTGCTGCCTGGAATGTCATGATTGCTAGAGAGGTCATTGCCATTGAATGCCTTGTGCGTTTCCTAGGAACGATGATAAAGATGCATTGTTTAATGTCAACTAGAGTTGTTTGTTATTAGCTGGTTATAGTCAATTATAGTGTGGAGTTAAGCTTTTTGTTGATTTCCTTAGGGAATATCAATTGCCAATTACTTTTTGGATCTGAAACCCTTGCATCTTGGGAGTTAATGCCAATGCTTGCTGTGATGTTTAGAGTCTTGCTTGTCTCTAGCTATAGATGGTAAGTTGGCGACTGGAATGAGATATGATGGCCTGAGATGCAATGATTGTATAGCTTGAGTTGGTTGTAACAATTGAAAGACTTGATCATATAAGATTAGAAAAACCTTTGCTTTTGTATCTGATGATTTGTGTGTGTGTAATGTATTGGTTTATAGGCTAGTGGAGAGGATGTATGTATGAAAGAATATATGTGTAAGGATATATGGAGAAAGAAATGATCTTCGAGATAGTTTGTTTCCATGTAGAGAAAAGTAAAATCTGTATATAATGGGAAATAAACTCTATTGTAAATTACAAAATATATCATCTGATTGTGTATACAATTCTTTGCTTCTAATATCTATTTATATCCCTTTCTTTATATATACTGCAGCCTTTTATTGCACCGAAAGGAAACTTCTTCACATCCCATATTTTATAACAAAAACCTGTAATTATACAACTCTAGATAGACATATTAGATACAATATGTGTTTATTATTATTATTAAAAGGAAATTAAATGCAATATTTGACAATATTTCCTTTTAGATAATAATAATTAATATATATTATTTTACAAATAAGAATAGATGTGTTTGAAATGTAATACGTCTAAATTAGGCATATAAGATGTAGTGGATGATAATTTGATTTGACACAAAATTGTGCTTTGATGATTTTTAAACTATAACACTCTCTGGATACAAAATCAAATTTAAAAACATATTTGTTATCATCAAACAAGACGTATACTCCATAATCTCGCCCTTTTGATGATAATAAACAACATGTTAAGATTAGCAAGTGTAACCTGTGTTTAGTGTGTACTCGATATCATAAGATCAAAATCATTGTACAATTGTTTTAATATGTATTTTCAGTATGTATAACATGCTCCCCCTATTAATATGCTTCTCCTACATATGTGGCATATGTGTTTGAGAATAAAATATTAAACCAGCAATATTTCTTTTAATATTAATAATGAATTTATAATGTCACCAGAACTTAACCACTCTCTCCCTTTTTTGTTTTCATCAAAAGTATAAGTATAAAATTAACATGATGAGAAAGAGATACTGAATAATGAAACTTGATAAAAATATGGCAATAAATATTTAATGAAAAGATCACCCAAAAATAATAGTAACTATATTAATCACGGTCATATCCCATGAGCGCAAAGAGAGTGACAAAATAAGTGTAGTTATACATAGTAGGGTTCAAATGACATAACCCATAAAAATGTTACAACTAAAATAGTTTATTCATTATGAAATCAAGTCTATTTTATCGATGCATTGCCATGAGGTCTCTTAGATAAGAATGAATGCGACTATCAAATATTATTTAAGTTAGAATAACTTATCCTTAACTCATCGTAGATGAGATCAAGAACCTTCCATCCATGCATTGTCGTGAGGTCTCTAAGATGAGGATGGACGTTACTTGACTAGTATCGACACACCTATTTTATAGGCATGTTGGGGGCTTAAGGAGACCGTTATATCATATGTTTAAAATAAATTTCGTAGCCTTTCAATAATAAACTTTGGGTATGTCAATCTAGGCAACTCATATAAGAACAAAAATAATAGTAAAAACAAAGAAAGGTGGATCCATAGAATATGATAGTCAAATGGTATATTTAGAGATGACGTGGGATATGCAATAGTCAAAAATAGAAACTTTAACATATGCTTGATTATCAAAAATATCACAATGCCATTATTTAATCAAGTACAAAATGCAATATCCTTGATCATCAATGTAATCAATATAAATACTTTTGAACATCACATAAGAAAGATCAGTCGATTGTGATACGGTTTCAAAAGTAAATTCTCTGTAAGTACCTTAAAAATATTTTCAATTTTATATTCTATCCTTGAAAATGCAATATGAATTGGTTTTAAAGCTACTTGTGTAAAGAGGAGCACATGTTCTAAGGTTATGCACATTAATATATCAAAAACAAAAGCAAAGACTTATCTCAACAAATTTCATCACAATGCTCAAAATTTTAAAAATTCATTTCTAACGGTCATCTTAAGTTTTGAAAAAAAATGATCTCAATAAGTTCAACAAAAGGTCATTTCCAAAAGTCATTTCAAGTAAAAATCTATCATCTCAAGTAGTTTCAACGTTTTCAAGTCAAGGAACTCTCTAGTCAAAACTCTTCTACCAAAAGAAATTTCTCATCGAAAATTTGTATCAAAGATTTTGCCAAAAATGTCTCATTTCAAAATATTCACATCATAACTAGATATGGAGAGCAAAAAATCCTAAGAAAGCAAAAGTATATTTTTAGGTTTTTTGATTTTCAAAAACAAAATTTTCTAAAAAGGAAAAAACATGTTTTTAGAATTTTTTAAAAATAAAAAATGCAAGCTCTCCATAATTGGTGAAATAGAATGTGTGAAATATCAATCAATCCATGAAGCATCTGAGTTATCAAAAATTATTAGACTGGAGAAATCATAAAGATTAGAAGTCATACCAGATGTTCTGAAAAGATAAAATAAGTTATGATTTCACCATACCACCTATTATGTAAGCCGTCAATGGTGGTGAACAATGATATCACTTGTACTCTCTACATGCCATGGTGATGTATAATGGTGTCTCAGACACTAGCTTTTGGCATATCATCGTCTCATGATCAATGCCAATCATGAAATTCAAGTATCATCAAACATGCGTACTTTGAAGTAGCATTTGTATTCACAAGTTTTATCCAAAGTTAGTGGATTTCTACTTCATTTTCCTAGGCTGAGGAACATTTATAATTACCGTTCATTAAATGTGTAGACCAATTCGAAATCTTCCTCCATCGTAATTGCTCCATAGTCCATCAACATATCTACACGTAGGAAAAAAAAGAACTAAAGAACTTTATAGGTCTATTAGAATTTGAGACACAAGAGCTTAGTCATCCAAAATTATTAGGGAAGCCTTTAGGAACCTAAATTTATCTAACATCTTTGCATTTGTTCCAATTCTAACTAAAATTATCAAGTGAGCCTTTAGGAATCCAAATTGGTCTAACATTTTTGCACTTGTTTCCATACCAACATCTGATGAAACTATGTCCAATTTTACCACAACATAGGCATTTTGGCAATACGCTTCTACCTCAGGCGTTTTCTTTCATGTTTTCCATGTTGTGTTGTGATTTACCAAATCTAAGTCCTTTTCTATTTTTCACATATACTTTATTTCCCAAAAGCATATTCAATGACCTTTCACCTCTAGAAAATTTATTAACAGTTGATTCAAGAGTTTGGACTTTGGATTTAACTGACGTATTCTCTTCAACTAGCATGGTACATCTATTAACGAAATTTTCCCTCTTTGCAACACCATTTTTCTTCAAAATCAATATCTCATCTTTGAGAATTTCAACGCTTGTCCTACATTCATCCAACTTCCTTTTAAAAGACTAACAGCTTTCATATGGAAGGTTTTGAGCTTCTATAATTGTTTTTAGTTTGGTTTCTAATATATCATTTACGTGAAGTAGCTCAACATTTTCAGATTTCAATTTTCTCTCTCTTGAGATTAAGACTATCAATTATTCCAGTAAGTTCATGAAATATCAAGACAAAATCTTGATAAGTATAATTTGTTACCTCAATAGAGTCATCATCACTATGAATGTCCCATTAAATATAGATTTGCTTCTGCTTCATCACTATCAACGCACCCTCTCTTTCTTCATTATCTCTAGTTGCAGCAAAGGCCCTCCTTTTCTTTTTCTTTGCTTTTTCACCATGAATCAATGGAAAGTTGGATTTGACATGACCCGGATTTCTGTACTTGTAGCGAATGATTTCTTCATCTAAACTTTCTGAGTTCTTGGACTTGACACTTTTCCTCTTTGCTGTAAACTTGGAATTTCTTCTGGACCAATTTTCAAGACCATTCGTCAGTGTTGCTAGCTCAATGATAGGATTTTTCTCATCATCGATGTCAAGAGTGATGCTAAGCGCAATTGATTTCTTTTGGAAGTCTAAATTTTCATGGTCTTCCCTAGCTTTGAGTTCCATTTCATAGGTCATAAGGTTTCCAAATGGTTCCTCCATGCTTTGTTCTTATAGATTTTGGGTTCTTGTATACCATCACCATTGCCTCAAAATTCTTGGGAAGAACTTTCAGTGTTTTTCGAACCAACTTAACTTCAGTGTACACATTGCTTAAAGCTCTGGAATTGTATACCAACACCGAAAAACATATGTACATCTCTTTTTTGCTTTCATCCTTTAACACCATAAAATTATTGTATTCATTGCTGAGTACGGCAAGATGTGATAACTTTACTTGAGATGTACCTTCGTGTGTAAGCTCTAAAGCATGCCAAATTTCCTACACAGTCTGACAATGAGAAATTCGATTAAATTCAGTCTTATCAAGAGCAAATGAGAGCATTCATAGCTTTGGCATTTAATGAAAGCAATTTCTGATCAGTTACATCCTATTTTTCTTTAAGCTTAGGGAATTCAACGTCATTGATTTTCATCATAGGTGGTGTATACCATATTTCTACTGTATCCCAAACATCATAGTTAACAAAGATCAGATAAATTTTCATCCTATCCTTCCAGTAAGCGTAATCAGTACCATTGAACATAGGTGGCCTAGCTATTGAATGTCCCTTAGAAAAAGCATTATTTGAATTAGACATGTCCTTGGAGTAAACCTAGTACCTAGGCTTTAATACCACTTGCAAAATCAAGTAATATACTTTAGAGGGGGGTGAATAGGGTATTTAAAATTATTCGGCATAGCTACTGATAAAATATAGAATAGATTGCGGAAATGTAATATATAAAATAAATAACATAAGATATACCTAGCTTTGGCCTAATGCCTACTGCTGCCCCCAAAGCTCTTACTAGAGTCAAATATTCAAATGCTTACAAACGGTAAACTCACAGACACTACCAACAAATATTCTAACCCTATGCCTAATAAATTTGCATAAAATCAATCCTCTGATATCAGAATCCTCGAACTACAAAACATAGCCCAAAACGAAAATACTAGAGTTCAAATAAAATAAATCAAAATAAAAAACGACAAAACAAAATAGAAACTTAAAAATAAAACTCCCCTTAAAATAATTCACATGACTCCCACCTCATCACCTCTCTTTAAAAACAAATCAATTAATCCCCAAAAAATTTCAACCTAAAAGAAAATCTCGATGCCGCAAAAAACACTTCGCCTGCAAACTAAAAACACGTCGTCACCTAGAGAGAAAGAATTGTCATAGTCCTTTATCTGGAAGTCACGTTGTCTGCCAAAAGTTGAGAGCTGTTGATGTATGGAGATGGAGGCTTCACTGTATGGAGATGGAGGCATTGTTGTTTTAGATTTTATGTTCCTTCAAAAAAAACACTCACTAGAAAGTCGTGTTGTCTGGAACTTCGTGATTGACAAAGAGGTCATCGCCGTTGACTACCTTGTGCATTTCCTGGGAACGTTGATAAAGATGCGTTGTTTACCGTCACCTAGATTTATTTGTTGTTAGCTGGTTATAGTAAATTATTGTGTAGAGTTAAACTTATTGTTGATTGCTTGAGAAAATGTCGATTGCATGTTTCTTTTTGGATATGGAACCTTGCGTCTTGGAGGTTAATATTGATGCTTGCTATGATGTTCAGAGTGTTGCTTTTGTTAGCTGTAGATGGAAAGTTGATGATCGGAATGAGATATGATGGCCTGAGATGCAATGATTATATGGTTTGAGTTAGTTTTAACAATTCAAAGTCTTAATCAGATAAGATTAGAAAAAACTATTCTTTTGTATCCGATGACTTTTATGTCTGTAATGTATGGGTTTATATAGCCTAGTGGAGAGGATGCATATATGAAAGAATATATGTGTGAGGGTATATGGAGAAAGAAATGATATTTGAGATAGTTTGTTTCCCTATGTAAAAAAGTAGTATTTGTATATAATGGGAAAGAAACTCTATAGTACATTCCAAAATTTATCGTATGATTGTGTATACAATTCTTTGCTTCTAATCTCTATTTATTTCCCTTTCTTCATATATATATATTGGAGCCTTTTATTACGCTGAAAGTGTAATGACCGTGTAATGACCGGGGTTTTCGACCCTCGAAAATCGACACTAATACATCCTCGGTATTCACGTGCCGAAAATCGACACTAATACCCAGAATGTCAACAAGCAGTCCTTCCACTATGAAGATCTTCGGTCTTCAATACAATGAACATTTTCATAATGCACTCATCACTGCCATATAAATATAATATGGGGTAAACCCCTGGGACTCGTGACAGCAATCCCTACATTCTGAAGATCCTCGGTCTTCGATAATCATCATCTTCAACATGTCTTCACTTTCGAACGTATACATTGGTTCGAAGTGGTTTTTGGATAGGAGTTACCCAAATCTGACCCTGGTTCCTTCGAAACAATCATCGATTAAAAAGATGTTAAGTTCGTATATGATTATCAATCATCAATCAATTTAATTCATCTTTTTATTTATTCATAGATATCTCTTAGGGATATAATCATTGAATCATTCCTTTATCTTTTTCACAGTATATGGAATCATTAAGCCTCATTCATCAAATCATTCGGTAAATTTTAAAACCTTTTTAATCTTGGAATAATTCCAAATTGTTTCACCTTTTGTTTAGGAAAACGTTTCTAACTCATTTCTATGAAATCCAAGTTATTTAAATTTGGAAAATTATAACTTTATACTTTGGGAAATTTTTGATCCAAGTAAACCAAATTTAATATCCCATCCATCGGGCCAGTCTGGATAACCAGGGAGAGCAGGAAACTGGTTTTCCAAACTCAAGCCTAGACACTATCTCTCTATCACCCAAAAAGCGGTCAAGTTATTTGATCGACCCTAAATCATTTAACATTTAACCATTCCATAAATCCTTCAAAATCATCTTTATAACAACTTATCAATCATTAAAAACATTTACGAAAGATTTGGAAAAGAATGGTTGCGTTCAAAACTATATTCCAAAAGTTACAAAAAAAGTGCTGCGGAAGGTGCCATTTAAGCTATATTGATCAAAACGACTTTTTATCATTTGAAAATTCAATATTATAACTAAAATCACTTTTAAAGTATTTTAAAAGATTTATCCCATATATTTAAACAATTTTAAAATGTCGTTTTCAAAGAAATCCAGTTTTGGATTCCGAACTACAAAACCGCGATTTTTCAAAAAGCTTGTTTTACTCAAATTTCAAAATCTACTTATCGAAATCTCGATTTTCTTTCTTCTTTGGAAAAATATGGATATAGTAGTTCGAAAAATTCTTATCTCGAAGAATTCCAAGCTAAATTCCATTCTATACACTAGTTTGATTTTTTTATGGCACGAAATTGCGAACTACCATTACGCGACGCGCCTATTTTTGACTAAATTTTCAATTCTCATTCAAACTTCACCAAAACACTTTTAAATGTTTATAAAATATTTCAAACTCATTTAAACCAATATTTTTCCATATTAAATCTCTTTTTCACTTTTAAATCATTTCATAATATTATATTATTATAATATTCATTTCAACCTTTTTATATTGTCAAATCCATTAAGAGGCTAAATAAACTCCATATACGTATTATATGAATTCATTTCTATTAATTAATCATTTTATTATGATTCTCATAATTTATCACAACCAAGTTATCAACCATATCAACATCCATATAATCAACCATATAATCATTCAAGTTATCAACCATTCACACAAAACATTAAGAGATTAAATGGTCATATTATCATACTTAAAAATAGTTATGGATATTATTTATTTTTAATAAATAATGAGTACTCACTTATGGCTCCACTCTACCAATTTTTTCCGTAGCTTCCTGAATCGATTCCGACAGCACTCCGGTAGCACTTCCTCCTCTTTTCCTTGCTCCAAAGCTTTCCAAACTCCTTCTTTTCTCCTTGATGGGCTCAGCCTTACTTCTTGGAGGTTGATGTGCTCAGTGAAAGGTGGTGTAGGTGGTAGCGGAGTAGTAGAGGAGGTAGAGAGGTGTTTGCACTTGGTTTAGAGGTCGAATGCTAACATATATGTGTATAAATATTTTTATTTTCTTTATGACTAAATTTCTTCATGAATTCTTTAAGGTAGAAGCCATTAAAATGGAGAGAAGGAGCTTAGGAAAAATGAAGAAGAAGGTGAATAAAATGGAAGAGAAGAGGGTACGTTATTTATAGGAAAAAGAAGAGTATAAAGGATGACATGTAAACACCATCCTTTGCATCACCATTTCAAAGCTTCTCCTACACACCTCCCTTCCTCAAAAGCATGGTTATAGCCCCCCTATGTGCACATCACTTCCATCTTCTCATGTATGCATAGGTTGAGTTTTAGAAGCTTAAGGAGGAAGCTTGCTTAAAATATCTTATATATTTTATGTTATGTATGTATTTTTAAGTGTATAAGTATGTATGTATGTATACATATGTTCATGTGCATGTTAGTGGATGCATTTGTATGTTATATATGTGTACATGACATATAAAAACCGTTGCAATGATTCCAAACAACTTTCATTCGATAAACCGTTGCCAATCGGAGAACCGATTCCCAGTCACATTTTCACTTATACTTTAACATACATATATTTGTAAAAAAAAATTAAAATAAATTTCTAATCATTATTAATAAATTAAAATGATCACATTTTATTTATAAAACCATATAAATTAATAATAAAAATTATTTACGATAATTGTTATTATACTGATAAAGCAATATCGATTTTTTCTTATATTTTCAAGTCAAATATATCTCTTTATAAAACTATTATAAATGACTTATTATCTCTTTATAACTATTCAAAATGAATTATCATCATTTAAATAATTATTTGGATAACTAAAATAATTATTAAATCATTAAATGTAACGACCCATAAATTTTGATTGGTTTTAATAGCGTATTTAATTGAATTTTGGTGAAATTTTAAATAATAATATTTTGAAATAATTTTTTTTTGATATTTGGATTACGTCTGATTTAATATAGAAAATGGTAAATTTACAATTAATAATATGGAAGTTTATTCTGTTGGGTAATTCTATTAAATCCAAATCAGTTAATATTTGATGGTAATAAATTTATTTCCAAACCTGAATATTTTTCTACAGAAAATTTCTAAATCTTCTTCTGAGTCAGATGCCAGCTTTCGTTTTTCCAAATTTGGACTTCTATTGCTCCGTTTATCTTAATTCTGGCAGAATAGCAGCATTTTCGGTACCGACTATCGACTTTTGATCGGATGATCGTACTACTGATATCTGTATACCGTTTTGATCGTCTCGTCATGCTGATCTTTGCAGTATATTTATTTCTGTATTTTGGTATCCGGTACGCAACAGAAACCATAAAACAGTACGTTGTATCGGTACCATAAATTTGTGACAGTTAGCTTTCCTTTGCCTTTTCAAATTTGAACATGAATCCCATGCAATATAATAAATTGCTTTAATAATTTATTTGCAGAATTCAAGGATCAGCTGTTACCATTTGCATCATTTCCATTTATTGTACAGTGGTTTTTTCTCTAGCTTCTTTCATACTGTTCCTTTCCAATCGTTGGTATATTTTAGCTGATGCTATTCCACTCTTCATTTTTGAATGCCAGCTCTCATTTATTTTATTATTTACTTGATTCCAGCCGTTGAAATATCAAGGGGAAAGTTTAAATGTATAAACTTGAATACGTTTTCGTATTTATTAAAATTGAAAGCTCGCTTTAAATTTGCAAAGAATTATACTTCTGCCTGTAACCTGTCACTCTCATTCCTCCCTTTTATTCTGATTTCACCTTTCCTCCTTCACGTAGCTGCTCCTCTTATGGCCGAAATTTTTTTTATCACCACCTTCCTCTTTTCTTCCACCGTCCACCTCTTCCTCTAAGCGCCTCGCCTCCGCAAGAAAAGCCTCGAGCCAGAGAAACCCCAGACCCATCTCCTTTCTCTCCCCTCGCTTGACCCCTTCGCCTCCAACACCACCGCCTACGACTCACCGTGCTCCGACCCATCGCACCTGACAACCCAAATCCACCCATCACCGTCCAAGCATGGTCGAACAACCAACATACGTCAAGAATTCCTGTCCCGAACCCAATCTCCCTCTCCACGTCATCAATCCCACCACCATTTCCATGGCCTTAGCCTAACCTCCCCTCCGCCTACATGAACTGCTCCGCCACCCCTACCCGACCGTGCTCCATTACCACTTGACACGCAACTACCCTTCCTCCGCAGCCTATATCAGTGAGTAGTATGTGTGCAGCACAGTATTCTTTGATAACTTATATATATTTAAGTATGAAAATTATAGGATAGTTTATATATATATTTTGGAAGTATGATTTGTTTCTGTTCGTATTACTGAAGTAAAAGTGTTATATGTTATATTAGTTTTATATATATATTTATACTGTTACTCTATATTAATATAAGTATTATCTTTCCAACAATATATATACTTCATAAGTTTATAAATTTTATAGTACAATCTTGTTTACATATATAAGGCTGTCAAACCATTTATATAAGTATATAGGGTTGTATATATGTTTTAGTTTTCGTGTATATACATTTATGTTATGGGATGCTGCCAAGGGATTTATAGTCGCATATAAATTTTGTTAAGCATGTATAAGTGTTCCTATATATTTTATTACAAAGCAGTTTTAGATATATATTAGTTATATGCATGTCACGTTAGTTATGTATGTGTTGTTTAATTTTTATAAGGTTACAGTAATGTATTGGAATACTTATTTGTTTAGTTAAATTTTGTTTGCTGAACATACCTATATATAGAGTAGTTATATAAATCACGAAGTTTTAATGGTTACCTAATAATGTGTTAGTTTGCATGTTGATATACAAGGTCGGATTTAGCGCACATTTAGTTACTTATTGATTTTTGTCTGTGCGTTTATATTAATATGTATAGTACATTATTGGTAGTTTACCCATGAGTCTGCATATGATGCTGTGAATATCAAATCTACATATGTAACATATATATAAATATCTAGTATGTACGTCAAATTGATATATATGATTGTGTAAGTTAGGATATGATGGTCGATACATATATAGATTTACGTTAGCTAGAGATATATATATATATATATATTGTCAATTTAAGTATTGATTTGTAAGCATGTTATAATATTTTAAATCGTGATGGGTCAGTTGATACATATATAGTATTATATATATGTTATCATATGGCTGGATATATAATTAAGCATTATAGGTTATATGTATAGATATGTTGTTTTATTCTACGTGCTTAATTAAAATAATGATTTTAGTTATATATATGTGTTATTTTAAATATTCGTTTCAATTTAATATTGATTTTTATGGAAATGATAATAAAAATAATAATTTATAAAAGTGTTGTTTTATCAAACTGATTTGGTCCTTGATTTTCAATCTATCAGCTTTGTCCGTCGTGCCTGTTTTCTTCACCGAATCGTGTCCATCTAGCATTGCCTTGGAATTCGTAGCTCATTTCTTTGTCTATCCTCTAGCCTCGAAACGTGAGCAATCACTCACGATTAACGTTCTTATATTTATTAAATTTGATTTCAATTGAAACGACAATTGAAATATGCTGCTTTAGTTATTTAAAATTGTTATATATGCTATTATCTGTAACTGTTCACCTGTGGGATATGACACCATATCCTATTGTTTATATTTTATTGTTATTTATGATATACACATGTTGTTGTATTTCATATTATCTGTTATCACTCTGCAAGTTCCCTGTTAGTATAGAATTCACTATGGGTTGAAATGATACATACCCGAACGGACTTTAGAATAGGAGAAAATCGTTATGGGTTGAAATGATAAACCCAAGCGATTTTCATTTGAATTGAAATTGGGATTACGGGTTGAAATGATATCTACCCATATATATTTAAATTACGGATTGAAATGATAAATATCTGTATCACTTAACCATATGATAGATATATATACAGACACCGTTGGTCCATATATATAAATATTTTGAAAATAAATTCTATGGATTTGGGAAGAAATATATGGGTTAATAAATGTTGATTCTTAAATTATTATATATAAATGGTAATGATATGTATATAGATTTAATTATAATATTAAATTTAAGTAAGATTGATTGAATACATATAATATGGTTAAGTACTTATATCTATATTTCAAAATAGATTTTGGTAAAAATTTGAATAAGTTAAGGTTAGGAAGATAATTTGAATTTAGTTGAAATTGTATTCAATAAAGAATTTTGTTTAATTAAACCAATTAGAAACTTATTGAAATTGAGATGTAAGAGATGATTTATAACTTGGGTTTGATTCATAAGAAATTTAATGAATATTTCTTGTTTAAATAAAATTTAAGGAAATATTTAGTAAAAATGTAATTTAAGGCTAGTAAATGATATTGAATCAATTAAGTGAATGTTCCCTGATTAAATAATAATGAAGTTAAATCAAGAGCTATATGAAACTGTTAAATCTAACTTTGAAAATGTTGAATATTAAAGCTTTGAAATATATTGAAAAATAAATGGTATATTTAGAACTAAATTAAATTGATGAATTGAGCTTTGAATTAATTTGAATTTGGAATTTGAAGTTGATTTGAATCGATTTGCGAGACTTGAGGAAATTATAAATACTTTACTTTTTAAATCATTTAATATATATATACTATTTTGGAATAGATATATTTGAAATGAAATGATATTTGGGTTTTGAAGTATAAATTAAATTGAAATGACCACGGTGTTATAGTATATATTTCTACATTGTAGATAGTTCCACGGATCCTTAGAGAATGGTTATCCCAAACATCCTTTTAAGTTACTTGTATTTCAGTTGATATTTCACTTGAGTTGGATTTATTAGTATAAGAATGTTAATCCTGACTCGAGTGTTTTGTGTTTTGCTTTACGCTCGGGTCAGACCGAGTGATACAGCTTTTGAGACTCACCTTTGGAGTTTGGAGCTTCATTTGGAGATCCAACTATCGATTCAGCTTTCAGCTTTTCCAGTTGATTTGTTCAGAGAGGTTATCTATTCGTACTGAAGACTTCACTGCATTTGAGATATTCTATTGTATTTTATTTCTAACTCTGATGTTTATATAGTACCTTCATGAACTACTATTTATTTATTCCGTTGCGCATTATTGTATTACTCTGTGTTTGTGATTCTATGATTGGTTTATTTACTGTATATTCTGAGTTTTTGCCAAATTTAAATTAACATTATGATATTTTGAATTATTCAAGTCAGACATGTGTGGATTATTGCCGATTTGAATGGTCCAAAATAGCGGGTTGTTACATTAAATCTCAATTTAAAATCATAAATCAATTATCATATTTAAGGGCATTACTAATAATGTTAAAAACACATTTTATTTTCAAAAACAAATCAATTGATCTTATTTCATATTCTTGTTTAATTATAAAAATAAGTGTATGTATCCAGCTTCGTCCGCGATGTTTTACGATTATAGAGCTTGTTTATCGATAAAACGGTTTTTGACCATTTTATCGGTATTTTTCCAAAGCTTATATTTTCATAAATACTTATTTAAAATAAGATTACCATTATTATTTATTCTTCAAAACATCATAATCTATGTTTTTAAAAGCTTATATTTGAATATTTTAATAATAAATATAATTTATCAAACCGATAAATTTGCGGGTATTACAGAAAGAAAACTTCTCCACTACCAATATTTTATAACAAAAACCTATAAATATACAACTCTAGACAAACACATTAGATATAACTGTTATCCTACCTTTTGGCAAGGTCATGTTATCATGAATTTAACCCAATGGATCTCGTAGTCATCAAGGCAGGAAGCTCGAAGAAATGATTATTAGGTTTGGAGATCGGATATATTCAAGACTATGGACGGTAGTCGAGCGAATTCGGACTGATTACACTCTAGAATTGATTAAGTATGGAATTAGTGCTTCCCCTAGGCAGAGGATCAGATCGGGTCAATATGATGGAGCACAGATCGGATCGGACCAATATGGCTATGGATCACTCAGATTAGCAGTTCAACTCAACAATAATCGCTCAATAACTCAAAAAGTAATAGGGGAATCAAGCAAACGACTACGGAAACACGAAGCAACAGAAGAAGGGAACACACCATGGGGATCGCGGCCCCATGGTCAAGAGCAAGATCGATCAGTGCTGGTCCCTACATAGGGTTCGCTGCCAATCGCTCCCAATGACCCAGATGGGCCCCATTTTTTCTTGATCGGTCCATCTTGGCTTTGGTCTTCTGCACACGGATTTTTAGCTGGATATTTGCATGTCTCCTCCTATAAATACCAAATCATTGGCTCAAGGAAATGGATCTTCTTTCTAGCTTTTACCTAGGATATATTCTGCCATTTTTATTCTTGGATTTCACGTATTATAACTATAATCAGCAGTTTAAATCAATAAAAGAAAAAACTTTTGGAGTGGACATGTAGGCCGGAGTAGGTTGAACCACTATAAATCTGCATCCCTACTTACTTTCTTACTATTTTTAATTTTATTTTCTTCATATATATTTCTCTACATCACTCTGTTTGGTTTGGAATATTGGACTATTGATGTTTTCACTTTATTTGGGTGTTGGTGGCCGTTTTTACGGTCAACAATAACATATGTTTATTATTATTATTAAAAGGAAATTAACTTCAATATCTGAAAATATTTCCATTTTGATAATAAAAATAATAAACATGTATTATTTACAAATTCTAATAGATGTATTTGAAATGTAATACATGTAAATTAGGCATATGAGATGTAGTGGATGATAATTTAATTAGAAACAAAATTGTGCTTTGATGATTTTTAAACTGTAACACACTCTAAAAACAAAATCAAATATAAAAATATATTTGTTATCATCAAACAAGACGTATACTCCACAGGATCGGCCATATAATAGTGAGAGGAGGTGTAACGATCCTCTTTCTTACTCCAAAAAACGACACTTAATACATCCACAGTATTCATGTGCCGATCATCTAGGTGTTCGAAAGACAAGTCATTGGGGTAACAAAGAAAAGTAAAGACAAGAAGAAAGAAAACACAGAATCTCACAATGCAACGGATATATATATATATATATATATATGTATATATATATATAGTCCACATAAGATAATACATAGCATCATTCCCAAAATGAATATCCAAGTCACAACAAGTACTAACTTCAGCCAGGGATAGTTATAATTACCTGCCCACACAATGCTGATACAAAAATATACACATACAGCGGTGATAAATAGATAACTAGCTAACGTCAAAGCCGCCAGCTCCATGATCCTCCAAAATGCATCCATGAGAATCTAGACTACTTGGCTACTTATATAGATTTGAGTACACAAATGTTTTTAGGGAAAGAAAGAAAACATTCCTAGTCAAACATGGGTCTGGTTTGAGTAAACTTCAAACAGCTAAATTTTATACTTATAAAACCCTTTGAAAATAAAGGTATCTCCCGAGACCATGCTGCACATAAACATAGACAAAGGTTTTTACCCTACGATATCCAAAACATTATTATAGAAATCTAGTGATATTATGGTAATGTCTAGGGTTTAAAGTAAATATTGAATCATAACCGAAATGGTTACATTAATTACATTCCAACATAATAGGTATACAACTGAGTCCGCAAAGGCACTTATTGGAAAATGGATTCCATACAATGATAAGGCTATCGGGGTATTGCCTACCACAGTACACCTCTAGATAAAATGTACCGAAGTCAACGAAAACATCTTGCACCTCTACCAACATAGTACTAACATACGCCTTCCTAGATAGTACCAAGTATGAGCATCCCTTGGTTGTGATCAACAACCATATTAGGCCCCAAAGCATACATCCAAAAATTATAATATCAATCTAGATCGGGTATGACCATACCCAAATGGGTGCAACCCAAATAGCCTTGCCGCATATCCCATGTTTTAGTCATTCTTGG
Organism: Allium fistulosum; assembly: GCA_030737815.1. NCBI lineage: Eukaryota > Viridiplantae > Streptophyta > Magnoliopsida > Asparagales > Amaryllidaceae > Allium > Allium fistulosum. Next base: position 1,354,511,954 of record CM060902.1, on the reverse strand, counting down.
TAGTGAATCTTGAGGCTATATTTTACCTTTTCTTGTGGTAATCCCACTTAGAATGCTAACACTGCCCTCTAGGCGATAATGCAATGCTAGCATTAGTCCGTACAAGTTGTTCTAGATATTAACAAACTGAAGGCACTACTTCTACTACTTTCATTTTGGAATCACCCACAGGATTAGTAGCAAGTAGTCTTACACTTCAAAGATCTTTGTCTTCAATTCCGTCATCTTCCAGATGTTTTCCAATTTGAAACCTTACGTTGGTTCGAAGTGTTTTTTAGATAACTCATGTTATCTGATCCCGGTCTCTTTGAACCAACTTTCGATAATTTTAAAAGGGTCAAGTTATCGATAGTGGACAAATCCACTATATGGGGTATGTATAGATTTGCATCTGGAAAATAAGTTATCTTATACTTATCCCCACTTTCTGATTTCAAACAGTACAATCCCTTGATTAACAATGAAGTGGATAGGTTAGAAACTAATCTTGACTATATTCTTACTTCTCTGGACAGAGAAGAGTTTCCTTACCTCAGGATTTGGTGCTAAGTATACAATGAAGTTTTTTCCATATACTTAATTTGTCATGGCCCATTTATTGAAATTAACTCTCTTATATTTATAATGTTTCCGACATTATGACTTCTTCATCCCTCTCCTAGAAAATCAAGTTCTAGTTCTCATAGATAAAAGAAAGTGCACTTAGCAGCTTTTAGTGCTAAATACAAGATCACTTACTTTCCATAAAACATGTCAACGTTTTAGCATAACTTATCATATTTGTTTGGCTGCTTAATGGCATAGGTAAAGAGAATCTCTTGTATTTGAACCTTTCTTTGTAAAAGAAAGTTGCTTTTAAACAAACCGATCCTTGAAAATAAAGTGATTAAAAATTTAGAAACTTTATTTAATTAATTAATAATAAGTTGAACCCATTATTTACTAATGATTAACTTAATTTAATCTCAACCAAAATAAAGTTTAAAACTTCGATTTTAAAGTGAGATTTACTCACTTAAACAAGCACAATTTCAACCAAATTCCCGGATGGAGCTTCCTCTTACAAAATCCAACCTTTAAGATCTAGAGTAGGTCGATATGGTTCGGCCTAAGGCTATTTGGCATGGCCTAAGGTAGTGAAGGGCACGACCTAGCTTTAGAGAGGGAGCATTGGACTTGCTTTTGAATGAGAGGAGGTGTAGGAAGGAAAAGAAGTATATTTAGCTTGGTTTTAAAAGTTTGAAAATGGGTAAAAGAAGGATTTTTAAGTTTAAATATTTAAGGAAGCCATCGGAATATAAGAGGGACGTTGGAAAAGAAGTGGAAATAGTTTGAAAATGAAGATAGTGAAAGTAAAATAAGAATTAAGAAAAATGAGTTTCTTTTATACAAAACGAAAAATATGAAATTACCTTTTTAAACCTCACCCATTACCTTCATTAAACTTTTGCCACATCGTCTCCCCCTTCAACACCATCCATCACACCCCCATCTCCATTACTTCACCACTTTTTTGAATGTACTATGATGTTACCTTATCATGTAACATTTCCTTTTACATTTTCTTTTATTTTCAAATTTTAAAAGAAAAGTCAACATTCACTTTATTACTTAAGTAAATAATTTAGCTTATTTTAACTCTAACCATTTCATACGTTATTTATATAAGTGTGTGTGTGTATATATACACTCTTGTGTAATTAACATTTTCCGATAACTTATAGACGATGAAAAGTCGAAAATCCAAAAAATGATTTTCGATCACATTTTCAATTTTTCTTCGAACGAATTTTTTTGTAAACCAAATTTGAAAACAACTTCACCATCATCAGTTATTATTAAAAAGAGGTTTATTTGAGTTATAAAATCCATAAATTAATTATAAAAAGTATATTAAATATCCATATTTAAAGTGATTAAATTATGAGTCGTTACACTCCTCTTAAAGGAATTTTGACCTAAAATTAACATACAAAATATCTCAAAATAACTTAAAAGGACATATATTATATACGATGAACACATACAAAAGATACACGATAAGAAATCACATCACAAACAGTGCATACACAATACGCACTACTAGCAAATTACTAGATTATCATCAACTTGGGATAAGCTTCTCTTATTCTACCATCAGTCTCCTAAGTGCAGTCTACAGGATCTTCACTCCACTGAATCTTTACCAATCTTACGACTTTATTACCCAATTGCTTCATATCGTGATCCATAACGCGAACTGAATGTCTTATCACAGTCTCGTTTGGTTTTACGTCCAAATCATCTTGAACAGTTGGCTCAACAATCAGCGATGGGTCATGCACATACTTCCTTAGATGGGATACATGGAAAACATTATTGACTCCTAATAACCTCTTCGGCAACTCAACTTTATAGGCAAGTGGCCCAATCCTTTTAAGAATTCGAAAAGGTCCAACATACCCTGTGCCAACTTCCCAACTCTCCCAAATCGAACAACTCCTCTAATCGGTGAAATCTTTACAAACACAAAGCTGCAAATTCCAAATCCCTTCACCTCCAATCTGCATAGCTCTTCTGTCGATCTTGAGCTTCTTTCATCCTCCTCTTGATCACAGTAACCTTCTCCGTAGCCTTCCAAATCATATAAGATCCAAGCACTAGTCGATCCCGATCTCCACCCAACACGTCGGTGACTTACATGGTCGTCCATAAAGAGCTTCATAGGGTGCCATGTCAATACATTCTTGATAACTGTTGTTATAAGAGAATTCCACCAAGTGTAGAAGATCCTCCCATGATCCTCCAAAGTCCAAGATACATGCTCTCAAAAGATCTTCCAAGACTCTTTTCACGCTTTCCATTTGACCATCAGTTTGAGGGTAGTATGCTATGCGCAAACATAGCTTTGTTCCCAAAGCTACTTATAACACTTCCCAAAACTTGTTGGTAAAGATAGGATCTCGATCGCTTACAATACTAACAAGGACCCCAGGCAGTTGAGCAATCTCCCTCATATAAATCTTTGCTATTGTTGATGTAGTCCTCGTCTGCCTTACCGGAATAAAATGAGCGATCTTGATCAAACGATCCACAATGACCAAAATCCCTTCATTACCTTTCCTTGATCGAGGCAAGTCCTCTATAAAATCCATTAGTATATGCTACGATTTCCAATTTGGGATCTCCACTTATTATAGTAGCCCAGCAGTTCCTTGTTGATCACCCTTGATTTGCTGGCAGTTTGCACATCTGCTCATATAGATAGAGATATCCCTCTGTATTCCCTTCCACCAGAATACCCGCTTCATATCTCGATGCATCTTCGAAACACCCTGGTGGATACTCAACTTAGATCGATGACACTCTGCTAAAACTTCTTGCTTAAAACCATTAATATTAGGAACACATACCCTCATTCATACACAATATGCCATGGTGATCTATCTCAAAACTTGAACACTACCCCTCCTCTCTTATCCTTGATGATTTCCATTAAGCGATTGTCTTCCCTTTTTTTTCCTTGTAATCTTCTCGAGAATAGTTGGAGTAACATCCAAGAGAGCCAAAACTGCATTCCTGCTCAGAGCATCGTTCGCTATGTTTTCTTTTCCTGGGTATATAGAATGCCCAAGTCTTATGCCGCCAGAAATTCCAACCACCGATGTTGTCTCATATTCAAATCTTTTTGCGTGAAAAGATACTTCAAGGACTTGTGATACGTGAAGATCTCGAACTTTACAGCAAGTAATGCCTTCATATATTCAATGCAAACACAACATCCAATAACTCCAAATCATGTGTTGCATAATTCTTCTCATGAGGCTTCAACTGTCTGCTAGCACACACAATGACCCTACCGTTCTGCATCAAAACCGTTCCCAATCCTACACCACAAGCATCTTTATATATAATCAATCCTTCTCCTCCATCGAGAATAGCTAAAACCGAAGCGCTGGTCAATGTCTTCATTAACTCAACGAATGCTTCTTCACACTTTGGAGTCTAAACAAACTTCTCATCCTTCTTCGCAGGCTTGGTTATGTGCGAGGTGACCTTGGAGTAGTCCTGGATGAATCTCATATAAAATCCAGCCAGGCCTAAGCAACTTCAGACTTCGGTAGGAGTCTGCCATGTTTTGCATTCTTGAACAACCGCTACCTTCAATGCCACCCGCCGACACAACATATCCTAGGAACTTTACTTCTAATTGCCAAAAGTGACATTTAGAAAATTTTACCTTCAAAACGTGTTTCCTTGACATTTCCAACACCACTTCCCAATGATGTTTAGGTCTTCCTTGGTCTTAAAGTAAATGGGAATATTATCTATAAATAACAACACAAATTTATTGAGAACACCCCTAAAACCGCGATTCATAAGATCTATGAAATAAGTGGGTGCATTGGTTAGCCCAACATAACCAACCACTCAAAGAAAAATCCGACCCTCTAAAAGCTGTTGAGGGAATACTATCCTTTGCTATGGTGAAATCCTATAGCAAGTTCCGTTTAGAAAAATACTCAAGCACCATGAAGTTGGTCAAATAGGTCGTTTATATGGAGCAAGGGATACTTATTCAGAATTGTCTGCTTGTTTAACTCCCAATAATCCACACAAAATCTTAAAAAACCATCAGACTTTGCAACGAAAACTACAACTGCTCCCTAACTTGAATAACTTAGTATAATCAGGCCTTTTCTCAACAAATCATCTGTGTGATCCCTTAATTCCTTCTATGCCGGGGCCATTTCACGAATAGGTTGAATACCATGTCTTGAACCGGGAATAATGTCAACATGGAACTCAATCTCCCGATGTGGAGGTAGACCGTTGACTTCTCCAAAAATGTCAGGAAAAACCTTAACAATTAATATAGACCCTAACTTTTCTTGGGATGATTCTAAAGCATAAAGGAAACTACTCATTCACTCGTTTGGATCATCACATGATACTTTAACAAATTTTCCAAATTTGGCTTTTAAAGATATTGTCCTCCCAACACAATCTAAGAGAGCGTCATTCTCCGACAACCAATCCATGCGGAGTATAATATCAAACCTATTAAAATCCAAAACATACAAGTCACATGAAAAATGGTGGGTATGGCAAGTAATTTGCACATTCTCACAAATCATGCATAGGTTTGTTACTACAACTATGGGTTTAGACACACAAATGGGGGTTTCTTAAAATTTAGGAGAAAGTTGCAATTTTTCTTCCAATTCTAAAGAAATAAAACTATGGGTAATCCCAGTATTAAAAAAATACTCAAATAAAGATACCACTAATCATTGAAGTACCTTCAAGAACTCCCTTTCCCTTTCACATTTTTCGAGGTCGATGGTTCATTCTTGATAGCACACACCTTGACCTGCTTTCCCTTCTTCATTAGCGGGTAATCCTTTACCACATGCTCCGGTTGCTGAAAGTTGTAACAAAGTGTCTTCTGAACCATCGGAGAAATAGGTCCTGCTTATTACTTCTGAGCTCCGGAACTCTTACATAATCTTATGATATGACCCTTCTGATTACTGGCATTAAAAACATAATCCTTGAAACGGTCTGCTCCTCCACCAAGTTTTACTTTCCATTGCTTCTTCCTAGAATGATTAAACTTCTTCTTATTCGGTTTACTGTTATTGTTGCTTGGTGCTGCTACCGGCTTCAGCTTCTCAAGAACTTCATACCTCAAAGCCATATCTACCAAATCCACAAAAGATTCCTTCAAATTAGCGGTTATCTTTTCTTAAAATCCTTCCCTCATTCCCATCACAAACATCTCCTTCTTCTTAAGAGGGGTATTAATCAACTCCGGGCCAAATCGCGATAGCTTATTAAACTTGGTTTCAAATTTAGCTATCGATAAACCTCCATGCTTAAGATCTACGAAACTCCTATACATACGAGTCTTCCATGCAGCGGGCATGAACTGGTCTTCAAATACCTCCTTAAATCTAGCCCAAGAAAAATAATCCTCCAGAACATTCACTGTAACGGAGTCCCACCTTACTGTCGCTCCGTCTTGCAACTGCCAAGATGCTAAGAAAAGCTTCTGCTCATTTGAAATATCTAGCCCCTTGAAAATATTTTCACAAGAATGAGGCCAAGGATAGACTTGATGATGGATTATATGCCCTTAAATGGCTTTCCTCCCAAATTAAGATAGTCTTTGCACGGAGCTGCAAAGTTCATATGGGGCAGCACCGATGGTGCCTCTTCAACTACTCCAACTCTTCGAACATTCGGAGCTCGATCTGTAAAACCCATAAAATCTACTATAAATGAACTGAGTGAATTAAATTAAATAAGATAGGGTGGAAAATGGAAATTTTATAAAGGTTGGAATTTTATCATGAAAGTTGTTTCATTGCGTTCAGGGCAAAAATATGATCTGTTTTCATATATAATATGCTAAAAATGAAGCTCAAATGAAGAAGTTATGAGCGTTTGAAGTTTTCAGATTTAAATTAATTTAGTTTGAATTCAATTCTTTTGAGAAAAAAATGTGTGATCCTCTACGCATAGAGGAGAGCACACATGTGAATATATATATATATATATATATATATATATATATATATCACGGATAAGGAGCTGCCAACATGCCTGGCAAGTAACAAAAAACAAATATACATAAAACTAATCTCAGGTACTCCTAAGATGAGTTCCGGCAAGGCCACCACCCATCGCACCTCAATATCAAGCTCCGGCATGGCCACCGCCCGATATTAAGATGTTAGAAGTACCAAAAAGACTAAAGAAAAAACAAAACACTGAGTGATGACTCAAACTAACAAGAAAGCTCCAAAAGTCTGAATCAGAAGAAGAAGTGAATAAGCATCTGCTCTAAAGAGGGTCTGCTGAATAAAGAGGCCACTCTGAAGGCTCCGATGAAGAGGAAGGAGTGTCAAACTGGAGAATAGATCATCCTGAAAAAGTACTCCATAATGAAGATAGCAGAATCCTATAACTGAGGAGATAACTGCAAGAAGTCCTGGATGAATAAACTCTACTCTGATGACCTCTCTACAATCTGATATCCAGCAATCTAAAGATAAGAGAAACCTACAAAATGAACCTGAAATCCTATCTCCCAAACCTGTATTTGACACATGACTAAGGAAAAAATTACAATGATACATATATATGTATATTTATATAGTAAATATACATATATATGTATTTATAAGGAATGAAATAAAAAACCTAAATAAGACTATAAGGAAAAAAACTAAAGAAATGAATAAACTGAAAACTAATACCAAACAGAGACTAGAACAGAAATTGAGACGGATCTGACTTATTTATCTTTAATCATAAGTATGCTATGATTAAAAGTGAGATCATCATATAAATTTGGAAAATTATTCGTAATACTATTATTAGTGCTATAAAAATTATTGTTATGTTTAAAAAAGTTAATATTATATCTAACCTTGTTAAGATACCGTTTGAAAAGGATATTTTTAGCTAATTTATATTTGGGATTAGAAATCCAATTAAAACAAAATGTAGAAATTGAAAAAATCAATTTGTTAAAATGACTGTTATTATTATTAAAAATTCTTTGATTTCTCTCAAGCAAAATAAACCAACTAATAATAATAAATAAAGTGTCTTGTAAAAATATAATATTTTTATTGAATTTGAATCTATAATTTTTCCAATAGAATTCACAATCCGAAATTAGAGTCCAAACAATCATAATATATATGATTAATGTCCTCAAGATGCAAATTACAAAAATAACATTTATTATCATTTTGAATGTTTTTTCTCTTTAAAAATTCAATTGTATTAAGTTTACCATGAAGTATTAACCACATGTGAATTTTGGATTTAGGAGGAGCATTTGATTTCCACATATATTTAAAAGAGTTATTTATAGTACCCGAAAAATTAATAAATCTATAAAAAGAATTTGGAGTATATTTCTTACTCTTATCCCATTCCCAACTAATAAAATCATTATCATTATCCATATTATAAAGATTTAATCTTGCATAAAGCAAAGAAAGTTGCCTAACGGTTGATCCTATTAAACTTCTGTTAAAATTGAAATTCCAAGGAGGATCATTATCCGGAGTATAAACTTCATTAATTAAAGCGTACTTAAAGTTACTAATATCATACAAATCCTTAAATTCAAACTTAAGAGGCAAGATCGAAATCCAACAATCATGCCAAAAAGAAGTACAATTTCCTGAATGTACTATCGTCTTAGTTCCTAAGTTAAAAATTTCATAACATTTTAAAATGTTTTTCCAAAAATTAGAAAATTTATGAGAAAATGAATAATCAATTTGGTATAAATTGATATTACCATTATAGTAATATTTAGAAATGATCTCTTTCCAAATAGCATTATCATTTATATCTTTAAACTTCCAAAGCCATTTACCTAAAAGAGACAAATTCATGTTTCGCAAATTTATAACTCCTAAACCACCCTCCTTTTTAGCTTTACAAACAGTTTCCCAGTTTACTAGACATTTTATACTGTTATTAATATTATCCCCACTCCATAAGAAATCTCTTCTAATTTTATCAATTTTATCAATAACCCAACCTGGAAACAGATGCATAGACATCCAATAGATCGGTAAGGCTGATAAAACTGAGTTTATTAAAACTAGCCTACCTGCTCTAGATAGAAATCTCTCATTCCAATTAGAAATCTTATTTTTAATTTTATCAATAATAATAAGCCAATCATCATGCTTGAGTTTGGAAGGTCTAATCACAAACCCTAGATATTCAAAAGGAAAATTCATACTTTTGCAATTTAGAGTATTAGCTACTAAGTTTTCTATTTTTTCAAAATCATTTAAAACTGAAACTAAACTTTTTTCAATTATTTTTAAACCAGATAAAAGCTCAAAACTATAAAGAATAAACTTGAGAGTAATAATATGTCTAGGAAGATGAGAAGAAAAAAGTAAGGTATCATCTCCAAATTGCAGAACCGATATACCATTACGCGATATGTCATTGCCAACACTTCCTAGAGATCCATTATCTACAGCTCTTTTAATAATTTTAGCAAAAACATCAGCGGCTAAGTTAAACAACAAAGGTGATAAGGGATCCCCTTGCCTTAAACCTCTCTTTGACTGAATTCTATTACCTAATATACCATTAACCATAATACTAGAATTTCCAGTTTTAAGCAAAGTCAAGATCCAACTAATCCATCTATGTCCAAATCCTCTAGCATGAAAAATATCTACAAGAAAATCCCAATCCACTGAATCAAAAGCTTTAGCAAAATCAAGTTTTAAAATCGCACAGGTTATGTTGTTCTTACAACAGTAATTAATATATTCTTGAACAACATCCACTCCATCAGTAATATTTCTCCCTTTAATAAAAGCCGATTGTGAACAATCAATTAAATCATTCATTCTTGTACTAAGTCTATTAGCTAGAACTTTAGAAATGATTTTTACTGAACAGTTAATCAAAGAAATAGGTCTAAAATCTTTTAAGTTGTTAGCTCCTACTTTTTTATGCAACAAAAAAACATTTGCGAAATTAAATCTCCCTAATTGCAAGTTACCATTATAAAAATCATTAAACAAATTAACTAAGTCAAATTTTAAAACATCCCAAAAAGTTTTATAAAATAAAATAGGAAACCCATCAGGTCCCGGAGATTTATCACTTGGCATATCATTAATTGCTTTCCTAATTTCCTCTTCTGTAAAAGATTTATCTAACTCTGATAAATCAACAATAGAATCTGATGGATACAGATCTATCCATCTAACGTTGATTCTATGTTTGATTTTAGAACCAAAAATATCCTTATAATAGTCAGTAAAAGCCTTGTTGAGATCTCTTTGATCAACTAACTCTATATTGTTAACAAATATATAGTTAATTGTATTACTACATTTTCTACCATTAGCAATAATATGAAAAAATTTGGTATTATTATCGCCTTCGTTGATCCATTGAATTCTGGATCGCTGCTTCCACATCACCTCCTCTTTTTCTAAAATAGAATTTAGTTCATCTTTTAAATTAGAAAGAACATTACGTTCACCTAGATTTAGAGGTCTAGATTCTTCTACCTTGTTTATTTTAAGCATTTCATTAAGAATATTGACTTTTTTAATTTTTAAATTGCCAAAAACATTTTTGTTCCAATTTTTAAGAAAAAACCTAAGATCTCTAAGTTTAGAAATAAAAGCTTTTGCAGAATTTTCCTTATTTCTGAAATTATGGAAACTCAAAGAATTCCATTTACATATAACTAAGTTCATAAAGTTAAATTCCAAAACCCACATCTTTTCAAATTTAAAATTGTTCATAATAACTTTATGATACTCGCAAGAAAGGATAATAGGACAATGGTCAGAGAAGGTATATGGTAAGCCATTGACTCTACAGATTGGAAATTTTTCCTCAATTTCATCACTAACAAAAAATCTATCGAGAAGAGCCATGGATGGAGACTCTCTAGCGTTACTCCAAGAAAACTCTCTATTAGAAAGAGGAATTTCAATCAAATTAGAGTTAAAAATAAATTGATTGAATTCCTCCATAGCAGAGTAATCCCCTTCCCTAGGAAATCGCTCACCTATGAAATGTGTAACATTAAAATCACCCCCCATAATCCAAGAACCCGGGGCCAGGGATCTAAATTCTAGGCATTCATTTCATAAAATTCTCCGATTAATTTTAGAATTAGGCCCGTAAACATTAGAAATATTTAATAAAGAGTTATCAGAAAGATTAATAAGAATAACATGAATAGAATGTTGCTTAACAATACATTGAAGTAATTTAAAACAACTATCTCGCCAACCTATCATTAATCCCCCTGAAGAGCCGACGGAAGGTAAAAAACCCATTTTCTAAAGTGATAACCACCTAATCTTCTAAAGAAACGAATATAAGGACAGTTAATTTTAGTTTCTTGAAGTAAAGCAATATCTATAGAGTAGTCTTTAAAAAATACTCTAACCTTATCACATTTGTTTAAATCATTCAAACCTCTAATGTTCCAACTCATGATCCTCATAGATGAACTAAACTAGCCCTCTCTAATTCCTTACATCTAATATACTCTCGATCTAACTCAATATCAGTAAAAATAAAAGATGTGTCACGAGCCAGCTGACTAAACTCAGCAGAAGAAAGACTACCTAAAACATAAGTAGAAAACGTGCTACCCAAAGAAGGACTCATACCTGAGCCTGGATACGAAGTACCGCTCGTGGCACTCGATCCAGGTAACTCACCTATAGAAGAAGACAGGCTGTTACGGAGTATAGCACTTCGACGAACTGAACCACTAGAAACTACCGATCTCCTTCGCTTTCCTCTTTTCAATGATGCGGAAATAGGATCTGGAACAAGACTTGAAGCAACTACTACTAACTCATTTGAATAATCCCTCATAGACTTCTCTTCTGTATCAATATTTAAAACTACTTCCCCAGATTTCACAACACAACCCAAATCTGATTCAAAAGCAGCTTCATGTGAATTTTGGTGTGAAAACTTATTGATATCAATGAAAACAGACTTCTCCTTAATACAAAAAGTTTCTTCTTTCTCATTAACCATCACATCAACATCAGATAAGGCCTGTGCACCATGCACAACTGTAATTGCGTGCAACTCATCTAGAGAATCAGAGAAAGAATTTGAAAAAACATCAGGAAGTCGAGACTCTAAAACAATAGCTATATCCTCATTTTGTTGATCAAAGGGCAAGAACCAATCACGAAGATAATCCAGTTCGAACAATTGTTCATCATTAGAACAAGCCTGATCATCAATAACAAGAGATTCGCCAAACTCATCCAGTACCACAACATCACATGTGCCAGATTCTAACACACCATTAAGATCATTGCATTCAACTAAGTATGAAATATCAGTCTCTGATATTTTCGATCAAATATCAGAACATATATAACTCTGATCAACATCGAATTGAGAAATAGGATCACTATTATCATTAGACTTAGGATTCAGGCAGTCAAGATCATATTCCAACCAAAATTTATTTAAGAAATAACTGACCTTAGATTGATCACCAATATTATCAACAGAAACTTCATCACGAACAGTCACATCCCTCATATGCATTGCATCGAAACTATCAGACGAAAGAGTATCAGCCATATCACTATCAACTCCATTCTCAAATGAATCAAAATTAGTTATAGTCTCAGAGTTGAGACAATCAAATTTATTTGACGTTTGAATCTCGAAAATTTCCTGTCTTCTAAAGAAAGATTTACATTTTTTCTTTATTTGAATAAAACCTTTAATTGGGATCGAATCTTCTCTAGAAAACTCAGGTATAGATGAACAAGAACCATTATTGTAAAATACAACGTCAGGATCAAAGGTAATAGGATCGAATCGTAAAGATCTATCACTAATAACAATATCTAAAAACACTCTATCATTCAACAGAACATAATTCTTCTTTGAGGAATTATGAACTTGATCAAGTTTACCAGAAAAGGACTCTAGATTGCCAAATCTCTCTTTGTATCCCATACCAATGTTCGATGAGTTGACGATGTTGAAGTGATGCAACAATTCCTCTAGATAATTAATACCCTCGGATCTTTTTTGCCAGAGATAATCCATCAAAATACCCCTTCAACTTCAAGAATTTTAGAACAAATTGAAAACCATTTTCAACCAGAAATGAGGAAGAGATTGGAATAGTGGAAGAGGATTCTGAATTGCCGAAATACAACTCTGGATCTCCAAATCTTTTTCTGTAGCCCTGGCCAATATTCGGCAAATTAACATTGTTAAAATGGAATAACAAATCCTCTAAATGCTTAATTCCTTCATTTCTTTTTTGTTGAAGATGATCCATTAGAATCCCTTTCAACATCATACATTTAAGCACAAAAAGAAAACCATGCTCTACCAAAGATTCAGAAGAAACAGAGATGTTGTGTTTGAACGAACAAATATTTCTCTTGTGACCAAACTTACCACAAGAAAAGCATCTGATTGGATCACGACACTGAGAAGCGTAATGGTTATTGTCACCACATCTGAAACAGTAATCTTTCGTAGATTTTGAATCAATCCATATCTTGTATGAAGGTTGCAACAATAGAAATCCGGATCTAAGCAGTGGATACCGATCCTTTACCACTTGAGCATATGATCGATTAACGGGATTGATTCGAAAATCTGGAAGAAACGAAGTTGATTGAGTCGATAAAAATGAATTTTGAGAGCAAGAACGAAATATTGCAGACGCCATTACAAAATTTGCGACCTAGTTTGAATTCAATTCAAATGAATATTTAAATATAGGGTTTGAATTTCAAAAATTAACCATAGGTTTAGCTGGGGGTTAAGTTAAACAATTAATGTTAAAAATAATTAGGGAATAAAATAAAAAAGCAACGGAAACAAATTAACACTCCCGAAATAAGAGGAGCAGTTGGCATATAAGATCCAACCAGTCAACCCCTAGCGGTAGATTGATCAAGCATAGGCGGTCAACCGCTACCTTACAGTGGCGGCTAGTGTTTTGTGATGTTAAACGGTCCAGATTTATTCGGTTTTTATCTAATTTCATCCTATAGTCTGGTACATTTTAGCACCTATAAGTAGGACCCTATCCCCTCCCCCACTTTTTATTTGCAGATATTCGAAAACTCTATGAACCTTTACCATTTTCTCTCTTCAGTTGGATTCAGAAATTCTATTAGGGATTTAAGTAAGGATTCTGATCCTTTTTTAATTATTCTTCTAGTCTATTTTCTTCTCCTCCAACCTCTCTGAATCTAACAAAATTATATATATATATATACATATCCTTCGCTGTGTATATATCAAGAGAAGGAGATCTAAAAAAGAGTTGCTTTGGCTTTCCAAATCCAAACCGGAAAAGCAAAGGATAATCTGTGAGTGGAAACCTTATTATTTTTATTTCAGTAATTGATTAGTATATATCTATGAATTTGAATATACCTTAGGGATTTTGAGATTGCAAAAACAAAATAGACAAAATCCCCAAAAATCCATTTTTATTTTGAAATATCAATTGTAGATGGAGATTCTCAATTATTTATGTTAATTTGATGGAATTTATATTGTTTCTGTAATTTTTGAAAATTTCATAGTCTATTTCACTTCTCTTCCTTCTTTGATTCAAATTGTGAATTTTCAATAATGAAATAAGGGTGTAGAGTATGAATCCTATCCGTAGTTTACACCACTTATTCCACAAAAATTTCCTTCATTTATTTCTGTGTAAAAGAGGAGTTGAATAGAATATGAAGTTAGGATTGCAATTTCTATCGTCTAGGATATTCCATTGGAATGATGTAATAAATTAGATTCCTATTTCTATTTACATGTCTATTTATTGCAGTTTTGGATATGAATATTTAATCCAATGTATGGATATTGAAATCTTATAAATTTGAAGCGAAAGGACTTGTATTAGTATTATGGTTAAAGGAATTGACATTTAACAATAGTTTAGGATGTATGAACAACACGCTTAGAAGTTATTACACGCGGTCATATAGATATACACACATATATATACATATAGATATACATACATACATACATACATACATATTTATATATATATTAGCGTAATAAACATATACTTATAGCGTATAATTGCATAGTTTGTTAGGTAATAATTGTCATTGATTCCCCCTTAGGAAGGTAATTAATATTTTAAGGCGTAATAAGGAAGATTCCTTGTAAGGCCTTAATTATGAAATGGTGAGATGAGTATTATATATGGAGAGTATTTAAATTATGGCTAAGTCATTGGGATGCGAGGTTAGTAGAGTTACACGACATAATCTTTCCCTTCACTTTGAGGCTAATAGCAGTTATGTACACTTCTTATTGATGTGAGACATCTCTTATGATAAATATTCATGATAATACGAGGTTAGTCCCAAATCGTATAGGGTAAATCTGCCCAGCTAATCTGGCTACCAGTTCCTACGAATAGTCGGACTAATGTAAGACGTCATTATGAGTATGAGCCATAATACGAAGGGCCTGCTTCGGGGTCTTGAGGTACTAAGTGGTTATTTGAGGGCCCGTCTCTTTTCTTCAGATGAAGTATTAAATGGCCAAGGGGCTGGTTATTAGGCACGACAGGTGGTATCTTGGCAGGGGTCCGCTTCGAGATAAGGTTTTAAGAGACTGATTTAGGGTCCTCCTTTCCATAAAGAAGTATTAAGTTGCTTAAGAGATTCCATAGGATGTCAGCTAGATAGTCACCTTTGAGGGGTACGCCTTTGGAATAGGTATTAAATGATAGGGTTTGCCTCAATTAAGGTCTTAAAGGGCCAAAGTCTTCCTATTTTCTAATAAAAGGTATTAAGTGGCTTGGGTTCTAACTCTCTCATTGTTGGATATTTATGATGTGGGATTTGGGTTATGGGATTTAGAAACATACTTCGAGAATGGAAGGTATTAAGTTGTTGGTTGTGGACTCGCATCCTTTCCTTGTAAGAAATATTCAATGGTTTTATGTACATTAGACATATTTTTATTTTGAAATATACTTCCCAAATACTGATATGGTAAGACTCGATGTTTTTACTCACCAGACATTTGTTGTTCTAACTCAATCCTCATTACAACATAGGTTAAGGATGGAGTGATGATGGTGACGATGTTTGAAGATG
Organism: Allium fistulosum; assembly: GCA_030737815.1. Lineage (NCBI taxonomy): Eukaryota > Viridiplantae > Streptophyta > Magnoliopsida > Asparagales > Amaryllidaceae > Allium > Allium fistulosum. The sequence goes on along the minus strand of CM060902.1, from coordinate 1,354,496,307 downwards.
GAGTGGCTTAAGCTTGTAGCGGTTATTATTATCGTTTATGATGTTTTTTACTGTACCCATGTATTTTGGATAAATGATGTAACGGATTTTACTTGACAGATTGATGATGTTTCGTATTATGACATTTCAAATGGTATTGAAATAAATATGTACAATTTGATATTATATTTTATTCCATCTGTTGTGAGTTGTGAAAGAATAGTTATTGTTCTATACTATTACTTCATTTTCCAACTGAAAACCAATCTTAGAATATATCTATGTTTCGATAGGCCTTTATTGGGTTGAAATTTAAGTCTGTTTGGGTTGTTACATTTGGTATCAGAGCTTAGGTTACCTGATCAACGGGGAAACTATATGTATGAGTGGTGTAATTGTTATTTTTGAAAAGGTTTTTAAAAACGGATTTTCAAAATTATTACTATATATATATACACACACACCCTTATTTCTTTGAACATACGCGCACTCACTAGGCAACCCTTTTTCTTTCAGCATATAATACTATCTTAGAAAATTATCACTAAGGATTCAACCTGCAGATTGGTTATATGGCTGTTAATCAATCTTCTTCCAGAACTGGGATCCTTGCCCGTAGAAGACCTCCCATTTGTGGAATGCCCGAATGGTTTAAACAATATCTTAAGACTATTAAGCAATTTCCTATTCCTCAAATTGCACAAGTGGCACTTGCTGCCCCACCAGTCGATGCAGCACTCCGTCCTATTGACATTCCTAAATTGTGTAAGGACTTTCATAATATGGGAGGAAAGACATTCTTTGGAAACGAGGGACATTTGGAAGTTAAAGCATGGGTTAATGATTGGGAGAAAAAATTCAGAGAGCTTGGTTGAGAAAATCAGCTAAAGAGGAGGATGACGGCTTGGCACCTCAAAGGAGAAGCTTAAGATTAGTGGAACTCGGTGATTAAGGAAAACGCTGGAAGGATTTTCTCATGGGATGAATTCAAGAATGGATTTGAGATAAGGTTTATATCTAAAGAAGAAGTGAGTCTACAATTGGAGAAATTCATTCAGCTTGGGCAAGGAGACTCCACTATAAAGGAGTACATAGCTAAGTTCACAGAGCTAGCTAAATTTGGGATGAGCTTGAGAGACACACCTATAAAAAAGGCCATGAAGTTCATGAAGAGATTAAATTCACCGCCGAGAGAAATGTTGTTGACCCAAGTACCCATTATTGCCACATATGAGATGTTGGTTGAGACGGCAATACTACACATGACCAATGTGGACAATAAGAAGGTAGAAAAGGAGAAGGCTGCACCTACCCAGAAACAAGGAGGGTCTAAGAAGGGAAGCTTTTGGGCTAACAAGAAGTTGAAGGGGAAGTTTAAGATAGATGGTAAGGTGTGTAAGCGATGCCAGAAGAAAGGTCATGAAGCTAAAGATTGTATGGCAAGTCTGATAAAGGAAGCTTTTAAAGAGAAATGCTTTAATTTTCATGAGGAAGGGCACCTCAAGGATCAATACCCTAAGTTGGCAAAGGAAGGATCAAGCGGACTAGCTTATGCTATTGAAGCCATTCCGATTGTAAGTAGACCACCGAGAGACTAAGGGAAGGCAACATTAGAAGGTATAACTCTTATTTTAGGGGTTACAATTTGTATCATATTTGATTCAAGGGCATCACATTCCTATATAGCTAGGAATGCAATAAACTTCTTAAACCTTCAAACCCATATTGTCACCAGCCTAATAACAGTCTCTAATCCTATTAGTGGTTCGACACATCTCTCTTTTATTTGCAAAGACCAAGTGTTGGACATATGCCACGTTGATTTTATATGTAATGCGTATGTTCTAAATTTTGAGGGAAATTGACTTATCTTGAGTATGAATTGGTTAGCATATTTCGGAGCAATTCTTGATTGTGATAGGAGGTTGTATGATTAAGAAGTTATGGAGGCTGTGACCTAGAAATTCCTAAGATTTGGTTGAGTTAACCATCTATACTCAATAAATCTATTTGTTGGAGAGCTATCATCTGTACCTGTAGTTTGTAAATATCCTACTATCTTCAAGGAAGTCTCGGATCTCCCACCTTAAAGGGAGATCGAGTTTCGAATAAATTTTGAGAAAGATGCAAGGCCAGTCGCCCCTTCCTTTAAGACACACGGTCCTCAAAGAAAGAAGAGAATTGGAATAGCGAACCTCTGAGCTATTAAAGAAAGGATACATCCATCGGAGTACTTCGGAGTGGGGAGCCCCTATTATTTTCAAAACGAAGGTAGATGGTTTATTGAGACTTTACGCCGACTATAGGTAATTAAACAAGTTGACAAGGAAGAATAGGTACCCTTTACTTAGGATAGACGACTTGTTTGATCAATTAGGAGGAGCTAAAGTCTTTTCTCAATTAGACTTAGCAACTGGATTCTATTAGTTGAGGATTACAGAAGAAAGCAAGTCGAAAACTATATTTTTCACACCGGATGAACTCTGTAAGTGGGAAGTGATGCCTTTTGGATTGATGAATGCCCCTGCATACTTTGTGAATTTGGTTAGTAGGGTATTTAGGGGGTAACTCAATAAACTCATCGTTGTGTTCGTAGATGATATTTGGTTTTCTCTAAGAGCAAAGAGGAGCATGAGGACCACCTTAAAGGAGTATTAGGAACCTTAAGAAGGCACCAACTTAAGGTCAAATTTGCTAACTGCCACTTTTGGGGAAAAGAAGATAGATTCCTTGGGCATATTGTTTCTGAGAAAGGACTAGTAGTAGACCCTGCTAACGTGGAAGCTATTCAAGGATGGAAGACTCTTAGAAATGCATCGGAGGTTAGAAGTTTTCTTGGGTTGACAAGCTACTGTAGAAAGTTCATGAAGAACTTTGCAAGAATAGCAGCCCTCTTAACCCATTTGACTGAGAAGAATCAAGTCTTTTCTTGGGACGACAAATGCACTAAGGCATTTAAGAAACTTAAGGAGTTATTGACTAGTGCACCTGTGCTCAATATTCTTGAAGAAAACAAACTATTTACAGTTTTCACCAATGTTTGTGGCATAGGGTTAAGAGTATTTTTAATTCAAGAAGGAAAAGTAGTTTCCTATGATAGTAGGCAACTGAAGAATCATGAGAAAAGATATCTAGTTCACAACTTGGAATTGGTAGCGATCGTCTTTGCCTTAAAGATGTGGAGGAATTATCTCTTGGAAGAAAGGTTTGAGTTATTCACTGACCATAAATCACTCAAATACCTGTTTTCCCAAAAATATTCAAATCTTAGGCAGCATAAATGGATGAAATATAAAGCATCAGTCGACTTTAGTATTCAATATACCCTTGAAAAAGGGAATTTACTCGCTGACGCCCTTAGTTGGAGGCACTCTACCCTAATTGTTATATATGAATGGAGACAATTGGAATTTCTCACAAATTTTAAATTCCAACTGCTAATAGAACCCATCCAAGGGTTTTTAGCAGTTATGAAGATAAGACCGGCCTTAATAGACCACATAAGGCTTGAGCAAGTGAAGGATGAGAAGATAGTAGAGATTTTGGAAAAGTTGAGGAACGGATAGCACTTTCCCCATGCTAGTAGGTACTCAGTTGATGAGAAAGGATGCTTAAGAAGAGATGGACGCCTTTGTATCCCAATCGTTGATGGTTTGTTGAGAGAGGTGCTTATGGAATTTCACCACTCAAAGATGACCATTCACCCTAGAGGAGATAAGATGTACAAGGATATGAAGATGATTTTTCTTTGGCCTGGAATGAAGAAGAGTATAGACAAGTTTGTTGCTAAGTGCTCGACATGTCAGAGGGTAAAAGCTGAGCAAGGGAAGCCTGGAGAGTTATTAATACCATTGGAAATTCCGACTTGGAAGTGGGAGCATATTCCGATGGATTTTGTAGAAGGATTGCCTAGAAGTCAAAGGGGTAATGAAGCTATCTGGGTTGTTGTGGATAGAATCACTAAGAGTGCCCATTTTATTCCGGTTAGGAACAATAGAACTGTAACAACCCTAATTTTAAATAACATTATTCAGGAGATTTAATTAGATAAATTAAATAGAATAACGCAGAGGTTAGAGTGATAATGGAATTGAGATTTGAAAACTAGTTAGTGTCGTGCCTTAACTAATGAAATTATAAGTGTGATTTATAAATTAGAAATTTAAGAGAAAAAGGCAAGGGCGAAATGGGAATAACCATATACCATAACCCTTAAACCCCTTGCCTCATTCTCATTCACATTTTAATAAACCAAAAACATAAACAAAGAGAGTTGAAGGCCAGTAATAACCCTAAGAAGAAGAGGAGCATAAAATCAATTTTGAGGCTAAGATTCAAGCTAGGAAGATTAAAGCAAGAACAAATCTCAAGTTCCTTATCCAGAATAATGATCTAAACCATCTCATATAAGTCAGCTTGAATGATTTAGTTTGGGTTGAGGTTTTAAAACCGTATGATTGGTTGAATGATGATATGTTTTGATAGATTAAAGATATATATGCTTGTTGATGATTTATATGATTTAATATGTATTTTATGAAATATTTAGATTAGAAAACCTATCATATGACTTCCAAATGAGTTGCATTTTTGATATATGGTCAAAACTATTATTTTAGTAGTGGGTTTCAAGTTTTATAATTTTCCAAGTTAATATGGATTTATGGCAAATTTTCTAAGTTTAGACAATGATTAATTCAGTTTAAATATTTTAAATGGTTAAAATATTTTTTCAGCCCAAAAGTTTGGATATGGGGAAGAGAGTGGTTAATTTGATTTTTGTGGATTTTTTCTAAGTGCTTAATTATGGTTAGTAAATTATTTAAGTTGAAGGGCTTAAATGTTTTAATTATTTTAAGAAGAAGAATGGGTTATTTGCTAAAATGTTTTCAACAGTTCAATGCTGAGTTCGGCAGTTTTTTAGAAAAGAATTTTGGTAAAGTATTGGCAACCAATCATATTTTGGAAAATTATTTAAGTTAGATGAAAAGGAATTACTTTAAAAGGTACAAAATCATATTTAAATTAAATTACAGCTTCACCACTTACCATGTTTGCTTCCATCACCATACTCGTGCTTGTAAAGCTTTCGCACCGATTCGAAACCAATGCACATGGCATCAAGCATTTGGTACGTAGTGTATTGGAGAAAGGTGGAAGGAAAGGATGGTGCCAAAAGTATGCTTGCAAATGGGTTGAAGCCGCTTTTATTTGCTTTGGAACCCATTGACTCGTCCTTGTTTTAAAAGTATGCTTTCGAAAGGGTTGCCGCTTTTGAACTCCTTCGATACCCTAACCGCCGCACTAATTCTTCTACCTTAGTTAGATGTCGCTTTTTGTAACCTCAAAACAATGTATGTGAAAGGGAGGCTTTCGCTTACGTATCTTCCGCATACCATGGAAGCCGCCTTCCCCAATGTTTTCGAAAGGGTAGCTTTTGAATGTATACCCCTTTTATACATTGTATTTTGTTTTGTTTTTTAAACTATGGTTTCGAAAGTAATACTTTAAATTGGTTATGAAGCTATTCTTCCATAACTTCTTACTTGAACCCGATGCTTTCGATAGGTATGTTTTTAAGTGTTTCGAAAGGAATGTTTCCAAGTGTTCTAAAGATATATTTCATGGTTTCGAAATAGGATGTCTAAAATTTTTAATAATGAATTCGAACGGTCCTGTCGCTAGAGTGGAGTGATGAAAGGGGCATAGCCGCTTACTTCTAACCGTTAGTTAAATGGAAGGGGACGGAGGGCTTGGTTGCTCTATGATGTCGAAAGGGAGAGTGGCGGAGGGTAACTCATGATGTCACAATGATCCAAAGGATATAGTCTAAAGCCTTAGTTTTCAAATTAGATAAACCAATCTCATTTTCAAAGAAAAACAATGGCAATGTAAAAGAGTTTTGAAATGGCATTTAACTTTGCAATTTTAGAGAAAGCTTTCCTTGCTAAAGATAGTAGGTTAAGGTTATTAACTATATTTCATTAGAAAAATTACGGGGAATTTAACCATAGATGTTTATATTGGTGTGTTATTTGATCAGTTATCATGATTGCATGTGTGACCATATTTACTTCATTTATAACCGGTTAACCAAAAAAATGGATCAACACCTTGGATTGAGTGTGAAAGCACCAGCCCTATTCTTACAGAGCAATAATACATAGAATAAATGTAAAAAAGAGCAGAAATTGTAAAAAAAAAAGATTTTTATAGTGGTTCAGCTATTAATGATGCCTACGTCCACTTTATAACTTTCTATTAACTGACTGCTGTTACAAGTTGAATCGGATTACAATATGATTAAATCTTCTAAGTCAGATCAAGTCACAAGTACATGAGTTCATTGGAGAATCACAGTAAGCCCCTATACGACTATTGTCTGGGAGTAGAAGAGTGAAGAATAATCTCTGCAGAGTTCTAGTCACCAATCCAAAAGATCCTCTTTATGTTGCAGGTAGGATCATATTTATAGGGTTGTAGAGTTATTGGGCTAGGCCTTCTTGCCAGATACTTGTAAATGACAGTACGAAGTTGCACTATAAGTTTCATTGCGAACCGAGCTAACTTGATGGATCGCTAGTGATCCATAGTTCTAGCTTGCTAGCGATCCAATGGCTTGAGATGCTTCCCCTTGCCTTCCACTTTGAAGTTCATGGCGATATGGAAAAATGGTATGGATCGCTAGCAATCCATAGTGCATAGATCGCTAGCGATCCATGTACTTAGTGGATTTCTGAACTTTGCATTTTAGATCGCGTTTGTTATTTCGTGTTGGTGTTCTTCATGTAATTTCATGAACCTATGAGCCAACATTATGGATCACCAGCGATCCATAGATAATGGATCGCTAGCGATCCATCACCTTTGCATGTTCTCACTTTCCTTTCCCCTGATCTTCCTTGGTTAGTTGCTCTAGTCTTTTTGGTTGGCTCTTGAGCTATTCTGATTCGACCAAGCTATTCCCACTTCCATTGGATTCTGTTGGGTTAAAAAACTGGATAACATTTGCCCCCTATAGTATGCCTTCGTTGAAAACAAGGCACTCTGAGGTAATTGCTTTCTAGTTTCTGGTTGGCGAGGTTTAAGTAACCGTGTTAAGGCCACGCAAATTTGACTTTGGCTATTCAGTTGCTCGTCAAGTTTTGACCTAAATTATTTTTGTTTGTTATAACAAACCAAGTTTTACCCCATAACTTTTAGAACGCCTTTAAGTAGCACGTGGATCATGCTAGCTAAATTTGAGATTGATCGAACGCGGTTTGATGGATCGCAAGTAATCCATAGCCGATGGATCGCTAGCAATCCAATGACTTAGGCGTTTTTTCCTCATGCAATCTTCTATTTAACTATCTCGAGCCGATCCATCCTGCATTCACATCTTCTTCTTGTGACCCGAGCTTAACCTTTGGGACTCGACCCAATTCTTGAACGAACCCTAAATCCATCCACTTCATTGCCATTGTCGATCATCTATCTCCAGAGTTTTTTGCCGTTGATTGACCTGTGGCTCGCTATTGCTTTGATTTCAACCCTAGCTCCTTTTGGATCGCCATTGACCAAACCCTAACTCTATCATCTCGTTTCATGGATCACCCTAACCCTCCTTAATGGGATTGCTGGGTTGAAAGCTCCGACCATCTTTGCCTTTTGACACTTGATTCGAGGTGGGTAATGCTGATACTGACGTTCGTTTAGCGATTTGACGACGAAGTGTATTGGTGATGATTCTAGTAAATAGTTCGAGTTGACTATGATTTTATGGAAGAAGATAGTAAATCGAGTCTTGAGTTCTTCACGGAATGACACTCGGGCCTTGCCCCGGTGCTTGACATGTTTTGCTGCCTTCATCTATAAAATCAAAATTGACTTGTACTAAGTTACATTGTCGATACAACACGACGGGTCGCGAATTGGTTTTAACCCTTCCAGAGAATTTGGATTGGTCTTGTTTCTTGCACGTTCGGTGTACATCTACTGGGAAGAGCTTTCCATGTCGCTTTGGATAACGGATCTGTTATCGGTCGTTGATCGATAATGGGTTAGTGTAGAAGAAATAATTTCAAGAAATGATACGAAAAGTCCTTTTCATTCTTTGTTGTGAGCGAACTATCTATACGGGATAAAGCGTTTGTAATATTCAAGACACCGAGGTCATCCCCCATAGATAACACACTGCACTTGCCCCGGTATATACTTGAAATCCAACGTGTCGATGTGAATCGATATCCTTTCGGAATTTAAGTGTTATAAGTGAGTTTTTTAGTTAAAGATAGAATTACCTGACCGTTTTGGACTCAAGTCCTATTGTATAGAATAAAGTATCCGTCTTCTCACCGTAAATCCAGCGGAAGAAGTCCGGCACTTTCAGAAGCTAAATCGTCTTCTGTCGCCCCTTCCTCTTCTGCTTCGCGGCCTAAATACGGTCAACTAGTCCCAATTGGTCCAGTTGTGGACCGGACTCCGCCGAATTTCATAGTTCTTCTTAATCCGTCGGAAAGTGCTTCCTCTGTAATCTCCGCCAAGGTTTTAGATAACATCTACTTCCAACACGACATTCTAAAGGATAACGTGCGCCTCCCTGAGAAGAATGAATTTTCCCATATGCCACCTCCGGGATACACTGCTTTCCATCGATATATGTGCCTAAATGGAGCAGTGCCCCCTTCAATGACTTCTTGAGAGAAACTCTTTCAAACTTGGGAATTTCCAGTTCCAAATTCATCCTAATGGATATGCGATCTTGACTTGTCTGCACATTCTGTTTATGCGGACATTTAACCGTGCTCCAAGTTTCGACGAGCTAAGATACTTTCTCTCCTTTAAGAGGAGAGACGAGTGCCCATCTCTTATCGTCATTGAGGCCCAGAGAAATCGTAAGATCCTGTTGCAACTTCAAAGCAATTTGTCTCAATTCAAGACTCGGTACTTCTTTGTTAGGTGTCCCGAAGGGTTTAACCGCCTTTGGACAATAGGGGGTAAGTTCACTTCTTCACTTATTGAGTTTTGATATGTCACTATGGGATTTTTGAGAAGTCAAATGCTTCCTGCGGTTATTCCAAAGCCGAAAAAATACCTATCACTTGACCAAATTTTCCATACCATGAAGGCCATAGATGACGGGGAGAGATCGGTTGAATTTCTGCTAACAGATGAAAATTTGCTCCGGTATGGACTGTTGCACCCAGGGAGATCCACCGTAGCGGTTGAAGTCCCGTATCCTTCTCGCTTCAAGATACGAACGCGCTCTACTTCTTCGTCACATGGTTCTGAAGAGGGTGTTTTTCAAGAAAAGGAGGGCTTGTCTGGTGGGTCAGCTGAAAAGACTCATGAGAGAAGAGATGTCGCGATTGGAGTCAGTTGTTCGGCTAGGATGTCCCCGATTCCAAAGGAAGATGAATAAGAGTTCAAGCAACGAGAAGGCAAGGCTGCAGCGGCAACGGGAAAAGAGGAGGGTGAAGTTGAAAGTAGCAATAGCTATGATTCCTCTTCTAGTGATGATGATTTAGACGCGGGTTTTGGTGATGCAGACTCTGAATCATATGACGAGACTCCGGGAATGAGTCCCGTTCTTACGGATTCGCCTCGCTAAGGGATCTGCAATAAAGATGCTCCGCCAGTAGCCGAGCGACTTCAGGATTCCCCAATTAAAGATGTCGTCATAGACTTCGAGGATTTGAGCAATGCCTACGTGGATATTGATGAACTTATAGGGGAAATTTCAGATTCGAAGAGACGTCTCCTTGCCTGGGCCATGTTGCACCCGAAATCAGTTAGATTTCTACCGCAACAGCTGCCCGATCTGGTTTATGACGTCATTTTAGGCCTCACAAGACACATTACACGTTTCACTAGGGTCACATCCACTTACACATGCATTATTCAAGCCTTTTTTCCGTTACTAAAGCTCTTTACTTATTCTTCATGTCAGGTACCATGAGAGGACGTGGCCTTTATGATGATCTTGAGGAATTCACTGACTTGCAACGTTGGTCGAAACGGTCCACAAGCCATCATTAGACTCGCGAGACCGAGGAGGAATGGAGAAAGCAAAAGGAATTGGATGCTGAAGCTCATTGCGAAGATGAGAGGGAATGGGGGTCGTACGTACAAAGGTGGCTATGAGAAGAGAAAAAACCTTAATGAGCAAGAAGAACTATCGAAGAAGTCAAAGGTCGATCGCGGCTCTCACCCTTCTGAGCTACCGGCCTTTGCCCCGGCCCCAGCTTCCGTCGGTCTTGAAATCTCGGTTTCCTCCGTTCAGGCTCCATCTTCATCTCAAGTTCCATCGTCCCACGTGGGGCTAACCCCTGGTTCTTTGTGCCCTCAACGTAGATCGGCTTACATTCTTCCGTCTGGTCCTCCTAGACTTGAAGCGGCACTCCCCAGGTGGTTTTAAAAGGAGTTAAGTTTGACCGCGACCTTCACCCAATCCGCAAAGATTCCTATATGCCCCACCGCAATAATCACCGAGAGATCCTCGCCTTTGAATCGGAGAAGGACAACTTCGAGAAGATGTTGGTGGAACGCGATGCCAGAATTGTGCAACTGGTACAGGAGAGGGACGCGACACTCCGGGAGAGTAAGATTAACGCCGACTTGCTGAAATGGTTGAAAGAGGTAAATGCAAAATAGAGATCGTTTTCCGAGACGAAATTAGGAAGGCCCATGTGGATGAAGTCAAGTTGAAATGGTACAAGATTGTCGAAGGGCATAACAAAAAAATCGCGGAGTATGAAAGGGTCGTGGTGTCCCGTGATAAGACCATTTCCGATCAAGCCTAGACAATTGCCATACTCTAAGAAAAGTTGCGCGGCTTAGCATCGACAAAACTCGCATTGAAGTTGAAAAGGCCGCTATTACGGTAGATTATTTGGAGTTAAAGGACACTTTTGAGAGGAAGATGGAGAAGATGGATGATACCATCTTAAACTTCTACATCAAATCCATGTTGCATCAGGGGAGTCTCAATTATTTGGGCCCCAAGTTCCCACAAACTCTCGCTATGGTTTGGGAGGAAATTATGACCCATTTCCGATATAGCGGGGATGCCTACACTGAGTGGGAGCTAGAGGATGCCTACCTTAATGAGGAGTCAAAGAGAACACTGGTAGAAGGCCGAGTGATCCTGCAAATTAAAAAGGAATAGGAAGTTACTGACGCCATGGCTGCAACTGCCAAAATGTTGTCAGAGCCCCTTGTTTCAGGGCCTGGCGAATCATCAAGACTTCCTCACGATTAGTTGGTGAGTTCTGGGCCCGAAGCTTCTTCATAGATTATGCAACCATCAAAAGAAGGATAAGGCAGTGAATACGAGATCAACATCCAAAGCCACTTTTCTGATGCAGGTAACCTTCTTGTTTCTTCTGAGTTTGAGAATTCCCAGCTCATGTCGTGGGAATAGGACGAACTTAACGCTTTCATTTTTGATCTTATAGGTCCATCCTCCTTACATGTTGATCCAGCGGTTTCTTCGATGCCCGGACCTGTCGTTATTTCAACCACCACAGTGCTTGTTTCTGTAGCTGCTCCGATTGTTACGTCTGTGTTTGGTTCATAGTCAGTGCTGGAGTCTAAGAAGATCGCTGCATTGCACAGCTAGGATGACCCTTCCGTGTCTTTGGAGGGTGACTTCACGGCAGCCGAAGCTCGAGAGCAGGAGGTCCAGACTGTGCAGTCGCGTGAATCCGAACAACAACTGGTCGTCGTTAAAAAAGAAAAGGTTGAATCGACAAAATCCTCGAAGAGCCCCTGCAGATCCTGGAAGCGCAAGATTAAAAGGGAGTCCTCCAAGAAAGATGGATAGCGGGAAGGAGATGCCGGCACCGAGGAGACAGTTGATATCACAGGCAATGACACTACCCCTGGCCGGAATTCTGAATATAAGAGAAAACTTCCAACTAAAGGCAGGAAGAGTAGCGGCGGTAAGAGGCGTTGAGATGTCAGGATGGCAGTGGAGCTGATTTTCGAGACATTTTGTTTTGTTTTGTTCAAGTGCAGAGTTTGTACTTACTGCTTTTGTTGTAGCATCTGTATTTTTCTTTTTGTTGGCTAATATTGTGTGGGTACGGCTCCCACATTTTGACTTTGCACAAAAAACGTTATAAGTAATACAATGCTGACATTTTGATTGTAACTTTACCTGTCTACTTATCTGTATTTCATGCACTCGTGTCAAATTTCATTTACTGCTATTTTATCTTATCTAGTCCTGTGATTACCGCCAAAATTCTTTGTTTCGAGTAGCAGAACTGTGAAGTGTTTTTGTTTTTGAGTATTTTTATTTGAGTGTCGGCGTGTGCCCCCAGTTCACGGGGCTGTTTACTTCGAACACCCGACAAACGACCGGTTGATATAATTGTTTGTTTATTATTATTTTTTATCACTGGAATTGATTTATAGTTCCTATCCTTGGGAGCTTATGATTTGAACGGCTTAATTTCAGATTTATCGTTGGTCAACAATTGGAATTTTCTACCGACTTGTAGCATTTTGATTTTAGTTGGATTCATACCCGTTGCTTCTGATAATGGGAGGGGTTGATTCTTGTTATTCCTGCAATGGACGAGTTTTCCCGGCATCGTCAGGGCAATATTGGTACTTAAAAGTATGCACGGCTTATGGAATGCGCGGCTTTTAGAAGTGTGCTCGGCTTATGGGATGCGCGGCTTTCGAGACCGATATGACCCATCGATCCAGAGCAGTTTCAAAACTTCTCGACGTTACCGATCTTCGGGCAACGTAAGGAGTTTATGCTTTTAAGAGTATGGTTCTACAGCTCAAAGAGATGGTGCGCGACTTTTGGGATGCGCGGCTTTGATTTGAGCCTTCCCGGTTCTGCCGGAGTGACGCCGGTTCTTAGAAGGCGGGGATCGAGTTTCGCCGATCCAACGGTTTGGATCGATTTGCTTCCATCGACCCGACGGGTAAATGGGGCATACTTGAGTGTGATTCCACTATCTCAAGCAGCGATTGGATAGTTTAAGCCAATTTGACCACGTCGACTCAATATGTTACTTTTATGAACGTAGTTTTATTGGTTCAGAAAACAAAGCAATTTTATTAAGAAAAGTTATGAAATTCTGCCTATTTACAATCCTCCCAACATTCTGGGATGGCTTATTTGCTGAAAAATAGGAAGTACATAAGATAGTTTCAAATAAAGTATGGACCAGCGATTCGTTGTTCCATGCTTGGGGAATTTGGATTCTGTCCAAGGTTGTTAGTTTGAAAGTTCTATCCCCTAGCTTTTGACTGATCACATACGACCCTTCCCAGAATGGTCCGAAGGCTTTCGGTACAAGATAGACTCGTTTGAGGACAAGGTCTCCCACTTCGAAGGTTTGGTTATGAACTCTGAATTTGAAGTACCATGTGATGCAGCCCAGAATGACAACCAGAATGTTGAAGTGTTAGGTCACGAATGACCTAACGAGTCCTTTAAGTCGTTCCAGGATGATGCAGCTCAAGTTGGTAAAGTGTTAGGTCGTGAACGACCTAACGAGGCTTTTAAGTCGCTCCAACGACCTAGTGGAGACTCGCGAGCTAACGAGCTAAAAGGAAAGGAGCTCAAACGACCTAACGAGTTACGGCTTACCTTAGGTCGTGGAGTTATGTTTCGATCTATATTAGGTCGCAGAGAAAAGGAACGACCTAAGTTAGGTTGCGGGGAGATGTGGAGAGATAGGTCGCTCACTATAGGTCGCGAGGCCTTAGGTCGCGAAGTTTTTCTGAAGCCGCTTCTTTTAGGTCGCTCGACCTTATGCCGCTATTCTTTAGGTCGCTCAAGGGGGCCAACGACCTAATACCGCATATGTTGTTCAGACTTAAGTCGTGTGGAGTTAGGTCGCGTGTGATGTAAGGTCGCTCAAGTGTTGAGTCGTGATGTCGTGACTGTTGTAAGTATAATAAGTCGTAAGTCGTCTACTTTTAGGTCGTGATAGTTTAACTCGTGATGTATTAGGTCGTGATGTTTTAGCTCGTGATGTTTTTAGGTCGTTGCCGACCTAAGTGTTGTACTGTTTTCAGTGTTGAGTTGTAACTTCTATAAATAGGCCGGTGGTGCCATTTGTAATAGTTTAGTTGATTTGAAATAAAACTTTTGTTTTGTTAGCTTTGTGCTTTCACCAAATTGGTAGTTGAGTGTAATATCCTATCTCCACTTTCGGTTAATCGAGTGCGCTCGATTCAACGATTGTTGAAGCCGATTCGCGGTATCAAGTGCGCTTGATCAAGGCTTGAAGAATTGAAGATCTTCTTTCACGGTATAGTGCGCTATCAACGTGACGAAGATAGCTAGAATTCGGTATCTTCGGATCAACGAATTTGGTCCATTCAGTATTCTTCATTCCATCGATTGCTACTTTCACAGAATCATCATTTTGTCATTCCGCTGCTGCACCATTTGGTATCAAAGCTTGTTTTAGCCAATCATAGCTAAATCGGTTCTTGGAGCCAATTCTTTTTGAAGAAGTTTGAAGGGTTAGAGAGGTTGAGCTACATCACGCAAAGCCGAGTTGAAATCGAAGAGTTTGGGAATCAGATTTGCGTGTTTGAGGAGTTTGGTGTTCGTTGTGTTCATCATACTTTTGCAACAAAGTGGGAGTTTTCGATCCATTTTCCTTTGGATCAAAAGTTTGAAGGTGTTTGAATTAGCGCGGGAAAGATTTGCGCGCCAAGGTGTTTGAAGAGTTTCGAACTTGCTAAACATTGAAGTCAAGCCAAGCTAAGTTAGGTCGTTTGATCTTGAAACGAGCTAGGAGAGTTTGAAGTTGAAGGCCGTACCTCATTTGGTATCATTTTGTGAAGATTTAACAATGCCGCCAAAAAGAGCTAATCGCCATCAGAACGTAGAAGCTTTGTATAGAAGAGAAGAAGCTGATGAGATGGAGCAAAGAATTAATGAAAATTTTAGTGAGAAGCTTAATGAAGGGATTGGTCGATTAGAGAAGATGATGTTAGAAATGAATCAGAATCGGAGAAGGGTTTCACCTGAATCTAACCATGGGGGAAGTAGAGTCTCACCACATTCCAATTGAGAAAGAAGTGTTGATAATGATCATAGAAGTGTGAGTGGAGATCGTTATAGAAATGTTGACAATCGAAATCGTGATAGGAATGAGAATGATCGAGATCGGAGGAATGTAGATAGAAGGGATGTTGGTGGAAGACGGGATGGTAGTAGAGATGTTGGTGGTCAGGATCGACATCGCTATACGTCAGATTTCGAGGAAGATTATGATGGTGGTAGTGTTCATGGACAAGGACGAGGACAAGGAAGAAATCAGTCGGAGTATGATCATAAGTGGGAGTCTGGGATGAAGACTGAAATACCCGAGTTCAAAGGAGGTATGCAAGCTGAGGAGTTTTTGGATTGGTTGTCTAATGTGGAGGAGATTTTTGATTTCAAGGAGGTTCCAGAACATCGTAGAGTGAAGTTGGTTGCTACAAGGTTGAAGGGTAGAGCTTTGGCGTGGTGGCAGCAAACCAAACTGACACGTGAACGGATGGGGAAGTCAAAGATTGAATCTTGGGAAAAGATGAGGAAATTGATGAAAGCTACATTCTTACCTTACAACTATCAATCTCTTATGTATCAACGTTTGCAGAACTTGAGGCAAAGGACGAAGTCAGTGAATGATTATGCAGATGAGTTCTATCAGCTGGTTGCACGAAACGATATCATGGAGACAAAGGAACAATTAACAGCTAGATTTGTTGGAGGGTTGCGTATGCAGATTCAAGACATGGTAAATATGTTTGATCCCAGATCTGTGGCAGAAGCACACCAGAAGGCGTTGGCTTGGGAGAAACAAGGGAGACGAGGTGGTGGTGTGTTTACAAATTCTAACAATCCAATGAAAGGGGCTAGTAGCGGTGTGAATGTTTCGAAGGCTGTTGCAAAACCAGTTGTTAATGAAATTGCTAAGACCAGGGTCAATAGTGGTATCAAATGTTTCAAGTGTCAGGAGATGGGTCACAAGAGCAATGAATGTACAAAGCCGAAGAAGCGAACTATGATTGGTGAGGCAGAAGAAGATGAGGTAGAGGCTGACTGTTCTAATTAACTACATGATGAGGAGGAAGAGAATGGGTCGGGAGATGAAGGGATTCATTGATGATGAAGAGGTCATGTTTAACACCAAAACAGGAGGAGGAAACTAGCTGGTTGAGGAGTAACATCTTTCAATCAACATGTACTATCTTGGGAAGGGTTTGCAAGTTTGTCATCGATGCGGGAAGCTGTGATAATATTATCGCTACAGAAGATGTGAAGAAGTTATCATTGCAGACAGAGAAGCATCCGAAACCTTACAAGTTAGCTTGGTTGAGGAAAGGTGGGGAGGTGAAAGTTGGACGAAGGGCTTGTGTTAATTTTTCAATTGGGAAGAAATACAAGGATGAGATTTGGTGTGATGTCATGGACATAGACGTATGTCATCTGTTGTTGGGGAGACCGTGGCAATATGATAGAGCAGTGCAACATGATGGATGTACGAACAGCTACAGTTTCATGTTTGAAGGCACCAAGATTACTCTAGTTCCCAAGAAGCGACAACAAGAGGAAAACAAGTTGGAGGAGATTGAAGAGCTTAAAATGTTGCTATCTTTGAAGGAGTTTGTTAAGGAGGTAGAAGAGGAGCCTGAAGTATTCTTGTTGATTGGACGTGAGAGTCATGAAGTGGTTGAGATTCCTGATGAAGTAAAGCCAGTGCTGGGAGAGTTTGACGATGTATTTCCTGAAGAGCTACCAACGGAGTTACCGCCGTTGAGAGACATTCAACATCAAATTGATCTTGTTCCAGGTGTTGTGTTGCCACATAGACCACACTATAGAATGAGTCCAAAAGAACATGAGGAGTTGAGGAGGCAAGTGGAAGAGTTGCTTGAGCAGAGGCGTGTGCAGGAAAGTTTAAGTCCATGTGCTGTACCAGCATTGTTAGTACCGAAGAAAGATGGGACGTGGAGGATGTGCACTGACAGTCGAGCGTTGAATAAAATTACTGTGAGATATAGATTCCCTATGCCTAGACTTGATGATTTGTTGGATCAGTTGAGTGGGGCTACTATCTTTTCGAAGATTGATTTGAAGAGCGGTTATCATCAAATTCGAATTAGACCAGGGGACGAATGGAAGACAGCATTCAAAACGAGAGAAGGATTATATGAATGGCTGGTCATGCCGTTTGGTCTTTCGAATGCACCGAGTACATTCATGAGGGTGATGAATCAGATTTTTAGACCATTCATTGGGAAGTTTGTAGTGGTGTATTTTGATGACATACTGATATATAGTAGAAGCTCATAAGAACACGTACAACATCTGAGAGAAGTATTGATGGTCCTGCGACAGGAATAATTTTATGCTGCAACAAAGAAATGCGTGTTCATGACGCAGAGTGTTTTATTTTTGGGATATGTTATATCGGGAGGAGGTATACAGGTGGATCAGAATAAAGTTGAAGCAATCAGAAATTGGCCACAACCCAAGACGATTACCGAAGTTAGAAGCTTTCATTGTTTGGCATCATTCTACCGAAGATTCATTCCACACTTCAGTAGCGTGATGGCACCAGTTACTGATTGTATGAAGGGGAAACAATTTTCATGGTCGGAGGAAGCAGGATTTGCTTTTGAAAGGATCAAGGAGCTTTTGACGACAGCACCGATTCTAGTGTTGCCGGATTTTCAGTTATTGTTTGAGTTACATACTGATGCATCAAAGGTTGGAATTGGAGGGGTGTTAAGTCAGAAGGGATGTCCTATTGCATATTTCAGTGAGAAGCTATCTGGAGCAAAGATGAGATATAGTACATATGATATGGAGTTTTATGCTATCGTGCAAGCCGTGAAACACTGGAGACATTACTTGTTTCATAAAGAATTTGTTTTATATACTGATCATGAAGCGTTGAAGCATATGCAGGGACAGGACAAGATTGCAGCAAGGCATGCTTCGTGGATTGCATACTTACAACAATTTACCTTTGTGGTGAAGCATAAATCGGGAATCACGAATCGAGTGGCAGATGCATTAAGTCGAAGGAATCATTTGTTGACTACAATGAAGGTAGAGGTGACAGGGTTTGTGGTGTTGCCAGATTTGTTTATTGATGATCCTTACTTTGCTAAGATCATGGATGAAGTCAATGAAAGAAGGACTGATGAGTATGTACTAGTGGATGGTTTTCTATTCAAGGAAAACAGATTGTGTATACGAGAGGGTAGTTTACGAATGAAGATTGTGAATGAATTACATGAGGAAGGTCATGTGGGGAGAGACCGTACATTACAGTTGATTTCACAATCTTATTTTTGGCCATCGATGAGAAAAGAGGTTGAGAGATTTGTGGAACGATGTCATATCTGTCAAGTGTCAAAGGGAACCGCTACAAACGCAGGATTATATATGCCGTTACCTGTGCCTACTAAACCGTGGGTGGATGTGAGCATGGATTTTGTTTTGGGTTTGCCTAGAACTCAAAGGGGAAATGATTCTATATTCGTTGTGGTGGACAGGTTTTCTAAAATGGCACATTTCATCGCATGTAAGAAGACAGCGGATGCCGTCTGAGTCGCTCAGTTATTCTTTAAGGAGGGGTATCGATTGCATGGGCTACCTGAATCGATTGTTTCAGACAGGGATACTAGATTTCTAAGTCATTTCTGGCTAAGTTTGTGGAAGATGGTGGGAACGAAGTTGAACTTTAGTAGCGCTTATCATCCGCAGAAGGATGGACAGACCGAGGTCGTAAATAGATCGTTGGGGAATTTGTTGAGATGTCTTGTGAAAGACAATCTAAAGAGTTGGGATATGAAGCTATGTCAAGCAGAATTTGCTCATAATCATGTAGTGAATCGGAGTACTGGGTTCAGCCCATTTCAGATTGTATATTCTAGTTTACTAAAGGGACCGTTGGATTAAATGATAATACCACAACCTAAGAAGACAGTTAAGAAAGCTGCTGATTTTGTTGAAGGGCTGACAGAATGTCATAAAATCGTTTAGGAACGATTGGAGAAAGCAAATGAAAAGTATAAATGATCTGCGGATTTGAAATGAAGAAGCATTGAATTTAATGAAGGAGATTTAGTATATGCAGTGCTAACGAAAGATCGTTTTCTAGTAGGAACATATAATAAGCTTAAAGCTCGAAAGATTGGTCCTGTAACGATTGTGAAACGGATCAATGAAAACGCTTATAGATTAAAGCTGCCGGAGGATGTGTACACTTTTGACGTGTTCAATGTTAAACATCTTATACCGTATCATGGGAATGAATTTGTTGTGGAAGAGGAGGGCGCAAATTCGAGGACGAATTTTTCCCAACCAGGGGAGGATGATGCAGCCCAGAATGACAACCAGAATGTTGAAGTGTTAGGTCGCGAATGACCTAACGAGTCCTTTAAGTCATTCCAGGATGATGCAGCTCAAGTTGGTAAAGTGTTAGGTCATGAACGACCTAACGAGGCTTTTAAGTCGCTCCAACGACCTAGTGGAGACTCGCGAGCTAACGAGCTAAAAGGAAAGGCGCTCAAACGACCTAACGAGTTACGACTTACCTTAGGTCGCGGAGTTATGTTTCGATCTATGTTAGGTCGCAGAGAAAAGGAACGGCCTAAGTTAGGTCGCGGGGAGATGTGGAGAGATAGGTCGCTCACTATAGGTCGCGAGGCCTTAGGTCGCGAAGTTTTCTGAAGCCGCTTCTTTTAGGTCGCTCGACCTTGTGCCGCTATTCTTTAGGTCGCTCAAGGGGGCCAACGACCTAATACCGCATATGCTGTTCAGACTTAAGTCGTGTGGAGTTAGGTCGCGTGTGATGTAAGGTCGCTCAAGTGTTGAGTCATGATGTCATGACTGTTGTAAGTATAATAAGTCGTAATTCGTCTACTTTTAGGTCGTGATAGTTTAACTCGTGATGTATTAGGTCGTGATGTTTTAGCTCGTGATGTTTTTAGGTCGTTGCCGACCTAAGTGTGGTACTGTTTTCAGTGTTGAGTTGTAACTTCTATAAATAGGCCGGTGGTGCCATTTGTAATAGTTTAGTTGATTTGAAATAAAACTTTTGTTTTGTTAGCTTTGTGCTTTCACCAAATTGGTAGTTGAGTGTAATCTCCTATCTCCACTTTCGGTTAATCGAGTGCGCTCGATTCAACGATTGTTGAAGCCGATTCGCGGTATCAAGTGCGCTTGATCAACGCTTGAAGAATTGAAGATCTTCTTTCACGGTATAGTGTGCTATCAACATGACGAAGATAGCTAGAATTCGGTATCTTCGGATCAACGAATTTGGGCCATTCAGTATTCTTCATTCCATCGATTGCTACTTTCACAGAATCATCATTTTGTTATTCCGCTGCTACACCACCATGCGACCCTTTTTTTACTGAGCAGCGGTCCTCAGTTCAGCTTCTTCCCTTTTCTCGTCAATCATATCAAGCGACTCGAGTAGGAGCTGCTCGTTTTGCCTTTGATTGAAATTCTGTTTTCGATGGGAGGGGACTTCTAGTTCTACATGGATCATTGCTTCTGAACATATGTCAAGATGAATGGGGTATGCCCGGTTGCTGCTTTGTGTGTTGTTCTGTAAACCCACAATGCGAGTGGAAGTTCATCAACCCGATTTCATTTAGCTTTAGTTAGCTTCTTTTTGATGGTGGACTTGGTGATCTTGTTTATTGCTTCCACTTGCCTGTTTGCTTGTTGATGAGAGGCCGCGGATTTTCTCAATTCGGAAGCGTTTGCAAAAGTCTTTGAACTCGACGCTTTCGAATTGAGTCCCATTATCGGTGAAGATTTTTTGTGGCACATCAAACCTGCAAATAATGTTTTTAGTAACAAAATTAATGACTTCTTTGTAGTAATTGTCGCCAGCGGTTCCGCTTCAGCACACTTTTTGAAATTGTCAATGGCGACTATAACATATTTAGCCCCTCCTTTACCTATTGGCAACACGCCAATCAGGTCGATTCCCGATATTGCGAACGGCCATGGGATGACCATCTCTATTAGCTAGAGGGAATTCTTTTAATCTTGCTGAACCTTTGGCATCGATCACACCATCCGGCATAATCCGCTGCATCGCGATTTACTGTTGGCCAGAAATATCCATACCATAGGATTTTCTTTGCAAGGGTTTGCGGGAAGAGTTCCTGTGAGCAAATAGTCTTTGATTGGCATCATCCACGTTTCTAGTTCAACGGTGGTTTCAAAATCCAGTTGACATCCATTTCGTTTATACTCGGAGCGGTCAGTGTCTCAACCGGGACTAGTCCCATGGATTGAGCTTCTCCGTAGCTAGCCAATTTAGCTAAGTAATCATTCTTTGTGTTTTGCTCTCTCGGGATGTGAGCTATGGTGTAGTGCTCGATGTCGTTCAATAACTATTGTACTTTAGATAGATATAGGGCAAGGTTCTCCCCTCGAGCTTGGTATTCACCTTTCACTTGGTAGACGACTAGTTGAGAGTCGATGTAGATGTGAACGGACTTTATTCTGAGTTCCTTCACAACTTTCAGTCCTACTATCAACGCTTCGTATTTCGCCTCATTATTTGTCGTAGGGAATTCCAAGCGTAGGGCATAGCAAATGGCATACCCTTCGGGGGTTTCAAATACTACCCCTGCCTCCAAGCAGAGGTTATTAGATGCGCCATCGACGAAGAGCTTCCATCGTGTTTCAATTTTCGATGGTATTTCTTCCTCATTATCCCGTATGGTAAACTCGACAACGAAATCTGCCAGTTCTTACCCATTGATTGCCCTTTTTGGATGGTAAGTGATATCATATAGGTTCAATTCGGTATTCCATTTGAGGAGTCGCCCGGAAGTTTCGGGTCGGCACAATACTTACTTCAAAGGCTGATCATTCAGTACTTTGATCGGGTGCTCCTGGAAATACGATTGTAACTTCCTTGACGCGATCAAGAGGCAATACGCTAGATTTTCCAATTTCAGGTAATTTTTCTCGGCTCAAGTGAATCGCCTGCTAATGTAGTATATAGGTCGCTGAATTTTTGCTTCTTGACGCACAAGGGCAGAGCTCAACATGTAAGGTGAGACATCTAAGTAGATAAACAAGTCCTCTTCGTCTACTGGCTTTGATAGGATTGCGGGACTTCCATATGTCGCAGCAATTCTTCAAATGCGGTTTGACAAGCCTCATTGCATTCAAAGTTCTTCTTTCCTTTCTTTAATGCATCAAAGAACGGTATGCATTTGTCGGTGGCTTTCGAGATGAACCGGCTTAGCGCTTCGACTTTCCTATTCAAGCTTTGTAATTCCTTCTTGTTCTTCGGGACTTGGACTTCTAGTAGGGCAGTTATTTGCTCTATGTTTACTTCAATGCCTTCGGCAGTCACTATGAATCCCAAGAAATTTTTCGAAGGTTGCCCCGAAGTGACATTTGACTGGATTGAGTTTCATTCCATATTTTCAAAGTATTTCAAACATATCAGCGAGATTATCTAGGTTATTGGTTGCTACTCGTGATTTCCCCAACATGTCATCCACATAGACCTCCATAGTTTTTCCGATCCGACACTTGAACATGGCATTTACTAATCTCTGGTAGGTTGCCCCTACATTCTTTAAACCGAATGGCATTACCCTGTAGCAGTGTAATCCTAGGTCGGTGATGAGGCTGGTACTTTCCTCGTCGGGCTCGTGCACCAGGATCTGGTTATATCCCGAGTATGCATCCATAAATGATAGCAGTTCGTGCCCAGCCGTCTCGTCCACAAGCTGATCAATTCTGGGCAGTGGAAAGCTATCCTTTGGGCAGGCTTTGTTTAAGTTTGAGTAATCAATGCAAGTTCGCCGTTCCCCGTTGGACTTCTTGACCAAAACCGGGTTAGATACCCATTCGGGGTAGGTCGCATCACGGATAAAACCATTGGCCATCAACTTGTCTACTTCTTCTCTTAATGCTTTGGACCGCTCAGGGCCAAGCTTTGCCTTTTCTACTTTACCGGCGTAAACTTGGGTCAATGTTGAGCGCATGGCATGCAATCTCTGGCGATATGCCACACATATCGAAATGTGTCCAAGCAAACACATCCAAGTTGGCATGAAGAAATTTGGTGAGTTCTAATCGCATCTTATTTCCAAGGTGCGATCCAATTTTCAGGACCCGCGTAGGGTCTTCCATGTCAACAGGAACAAACACCGTCAATTTTGTCGGTACTGCCCGATTGAGATGACCCACTTTTTACATGAAGTTTTTTTTTAGCAATATATATAGTGATCATCTATTCAAGAGAACATCCTTTCTCTACTATCCAGGATCTTTTCACCAATATAAAAATATTGTTGTAATCAAGTCACCTAACTTACATTCAAGAAATCATGTATAAATGATACTTTAAGGTTTCCCTTTCTTTTATCAGAGTAAAAGAATTTTGGATGCAGAGAATTTTATTTTGGGATTTTCTATAAAATTTCTCATGGCAAAAATAATTTCCAGAAAGCTTTTCTACTTACTTAATTTTTCACAAATTCTAGATGTTATTTTTCTAGTTTTTAAAGTTAGTTTAGATCTCCAAGGATTTAGATCTACTGAATGCTTAATTATCCCTTATACAATTGTGTATATGTGTATTCTGTGTGCAGGTGTGTGTATCTGTGTTCTGTGTGCATGTGTGTGTCTGTGATCTGTGTGCATGTATGTGTCTGAGTGATTTCAGGTAACATATATTTTCAATATAACTATCCTGATTTTCTGGTTTGCTTTATTTGTTATATTTCTTAATCAATTAGCTTAGGGTAATAGGCTGGTTGAACCCAGGCTTGACAAAATTGGTCATGTTAGCCGGAATTCCTCTGCTACTTTACACATATCCTATACAACTAATCTGGGTTTTCATCCTACCTATTTTTCCATTAATACTTACAACAGATCTCAGGTTACCCTTTTAAATTTCCAATTTACAGATCATTTCAAATTATTCTTATTGTTGCACACTTAGGCTAAGCATTCAGGGAGTTAATACTATAAATTATCACTTAACAAAACATTCTCAAAAGCAACCTGAAACTGTTAATAGAAATCTTAGGAATAGTTCAATACTTGCAGATAGAAAATAGCATTACATCAGTTTCCTCCCAAAACAACTTAACTAACATTTCATAATACAAGTCCAATTTAACATCTATCTTGAGTCTGTAACTATTATCCAATTCCTTAGCAGCTAATTCATCCAATTCTTGATCAAGAAAATGCCTATTTGCCTGCACAATCACCACGAGCTGCCTCATCAAAAGATGAGACACCCAATGGTATATAAACACACAAAGGGTCAGACTAAATTGTCTGGTATGAATAATCTTACTGAAAATTTAAATAACTTTTAAAACAAATGAAGTAAAGCAATGTTTTCCTTGTATACAAACCTCTACCACCTGTGCATGTTTATTAATGCATAACATAAAAACACATAATTCAATGGATTATTTCAGAGAGCACAAAACATATAATTCTCAAAAGAATGTTCTGAACCACCCAACATAATCATCATTTAATCATTTTCCTTATTTATAATCTTGCTGGCTATCAGGGATTTTACCCAACCTACCTGTGAACTTATTCTCCAAATTCAATCTCAGGTATTTTATGATGGACTTTAGCCACTTTCTCTCTATTAAAACACACACTGTCTGGGGCATATTCACTGTTAACCCAGCACACTCAGGCCCCTGGGTATAATCATACCATGTGTGAGCTTGCAATATTTCCCTTGCCAAGCCTTACTTTGTAGCCCTAAGATCCAAGTCCTTAGTTATATTACTAAGTATTCATTTTCCCTCTTTCCCTCATGCTAATCCCTTCTGCATCTCATACACCAATCAGAGAAAATAAATAACTCAACCATCATGCATATGTTCAAAGGATGACAGATCATCTTTTCATAATCATAGATTTATTCACACAAGCTAGTTTAATTTCTTAGTGTACATATTATTTAAATCATGGGTTTTTCTTTTGAGGAATCATGCCTATAAATATAT
Organism: Allium fistulosum; assembly: GCA_030737815.1. Classification (NCBI taxonomy): domain Eukaryota; kingdom Viridiplantae; phylum Streptophyta; class Magnoliopsida; order Asparagales; family Amaryllidaceae; genus Allium; species Allium fistulosum. The sequence continues at coordinate 1,354,471,323 of CM060902.1, read as the reverse complement.
GGTCATTTCAGTTTGCCTTGATGTATCCATTTGCCTCTGGCTTAATCAGATACTCACAGATTCATGAGATCTGACTAAACCACAAGCTTCTAATCTTATTTGGATTTATCTGTAAACATAGAAGTTCAGCACAAGTATAACTTTGCACTTCTATGTTACCACATTTATTCTTAAGACATAAGCAGCAACCACTTTATGCTACAGTCCCATTTGTTTTCCATTTTTAGACCATAGACTTATATCATATATCCCTGGAGTTCCCATGAATTAATTTATATGCAGCAGTCACATAAAAAAAAAGAACATCCCATCTCAAAGATAATTCATGATACAATAATTGTTCAAACATGAAAGTCACCAATATATTTTCTGGATACATTCACACACAATATTTAAACAGATCATCAACACATCAATCTCATAAACAAGCACAGATTAATTAAAACATAAACCATTTAGGCTGCCTCAATATTCAGGACTTAATGCCAATTTTCAGTGAGATTACTCACCTTAATCCTTTCCTTTTGATCTGTTATCTCCTACTTGTCTCTAATGGCCAGTGCTTCCCAGTTTTCTCTTTTGCTAACTGTCTATATTTTCTGTATATTTATTTAAAGAAAATGGTGACAGATCCTTTCACCCTTAACCCTCTTTTATACAAGACCTTGGCTGCCTCTAGGGTTTTAGAATTTACTCAATGTCAGTTCTACCCTACAACTTATGATCAGCCTCTCTTTTAATTTTTAAGAGCAAATGGGTAAATGGTCCCTGGTTCTATTAACAGAAATTTACACTTTATTACCTCAGTCACCATATTTGCATGATATCTCTAAAGCTAAGAAAATTGCTAAAAGTGGATAAAGTATTTTTCAACAACTCATACTACTTTCATGCAATCTCTAATAATTTTCTTTAGCCAGCCTTTGTTTTAAAATGCCTGTACACTATCTATATTTCTATTTCTGCCTAAGTCTTTATTTCCCTTACCCTAGACTTGTTTCAATGGCACATTCATATTTTGTCATGTTCATGTATTTATAGTTTTCTTTAGCTTACAAATAATTTTCTATTTTTCCAGAGAAGTATGTACATATGTATTATATCATCTTGTATACATATCAATATTTACCCAATATTTATTTATGGTCAACTTATCATATATATTTTTCCTAGGCAACCAAAAATAATTCAAACAAGTATATTAAATTAAATTATAAAACTTGCTCATAAAATCAGGGTTATCACATATACCCTTCCTTTTAGGAATTGTGTCTCACAATTCTTTCATACTCAATTCAGACATTTTTAATTCAGCAATCAATCATTCTCAGTTCAATCATTAATTAACTCCTATGCATAACAAAGTATTCAATCAAATCATTCATTAGTATATTTATGTATGTATATATATATATATATATATATATTTTTACCTTTGATTCAATCAATTAGCTGTGGATAATCACTTCTGATTTTATCTTCCACCTCCCATGTGCAATCATTTGGGTCAAGACTCCATTGCACTTTCACTAATTTTATTGCTTTGTTTCTCACTTTCTTAGTTTCCTTTGCAACTATGCCTACAGGCTTCTTCTCATACATCATTCTGGGGTCAATCTGCACTTTCTCAGGAGATTTTAAAATTGTTTCTTCATCATAAACCCATCTCCTTAACTGGGATACATGAAAAACATCATGCATTGCTCTCATCTCCTCTGGCAATGCTAACTTATAGGCTACATTTCCAATTCTTTCTAGAATTTTATATGGTCCTATATACCTTGGAATCAACTTTCCTTGTTTTCCAAATCTCAAAATCTTTTTCATGGGTGATATTTTAATAAATACATAATTCCCCACATCATACTGCACTTCTTTCCTCTTTTGGTTAGCATATTTCTTTTGCCTATCTTGGGTAGAAGCAATCCTTTTCCTAATCAAGGCTATCTTCTCAGAGGTTTCTTTTACATTTTCTGGTCCTAAGACCACTTTCTCCCCAGACTCAATCCAACTTGAAGGTGATAAACAGGGTCTACCATAAAGTGCTTCAAAGGGTGCCATGCCTATGCTACTGTGATGGCTGTTGTTATATGCAAATTCTGCCAGAAATATGTGATCTTCCCAACTTCCTCCCCAATCCAATATACATGCCCTCAACATGTCTTCAAGTAATTTGTTCACAATTTCTGTTTGGCCATCAGATTGAGGGTGATATGCTGTGCTCAAGCACAAATCAGTCCCCATTGCCTTGTGGAAACTTTGCCAGAATTTCGAAGTGAAGATGGTATCTCTATCACTTACTATAGTTTTTGGTATTCCATGCAATCTAACTATTTCTTTGATGAATAACTGAGCTAAGGTGCATGCATTCCTATCTGATTTTACAGGTATAAAATGAGCTATTTTGGTTAACCTATCAACCACAACCCAAATACTATCATTTCCCCTCCTAGTCTTAGGCAAACCATCAATGAAGTCCATTGATATGTCTTCCCATTTCCATTGTGGTATTTGTAAAGGTTGCAGCATCCCTGAGGGTCTTTGATATTCAGCCTTTACCTGTTGACAAACCATGCACTTAGACACATATAATGCCACTGCACTCTTCATCCCACTCCACCAATAATCTCTTTTTAGGTTGTGATACATTCTGGTACTTCCTGGGTGTAAGGTATACTTGCTTCTGTGATAAGCATCCAAAATTTCTTGCTTCAATTCTTCAATGGCAGGCACACATATTCTCTTTCCTTTCTCCAAATGACCTTGTTTATTCAATTGGAATCCTTCCACTACCTCACCATTTAATATTTGAACTTTCTTCTCAAGTAAAGATGGATCTTGGTCTTGTAGCTTCACAATTTTATTTTTCAATTCTGATCCCAAAGTAACAAAACTCAACCTCCCTATTTCTTCTTTCTCACTGCACATGCTCATATTTTCCTCACTGCCCCTTTTCACTTCTGAGTCAATCAGTAATGATAAAGTATTAAATTCTTCTATCATCAATCTAGCTACATTGGCATGCTGTCTACTTAAAGCATCTGCCACTTTATTAGCTTTACCAGGTGTATATAGTATTTCAAAATCATATGAGGCTAAGAGTTCAATCCACCTTTGCTGCCTCATGTTCAATTCTTTTTGTGAAAACAAATATTTGAGTGACTTATGATCTGTATAGACTTCAAATTTAGCCCCTAACAAATAATGTCTCCATAACTTAAGAGCATATACTATAGCAGACAGTTCAAGATCATGTGTAACATACCTTACCTCACTGGGCTTCAACTGTCTAGAGGCATAAGCTATTACTTGATGTTGTTGCATCAACACTGCCCCAAGCCCCTGTCCACTAGCATCAGTATATATCACCAAATTCTCATTCCCTTCAGGCACCTTTAGTATTGGAGCTTGTATCAATGCTTCTTTTAATCTTTCAAAGGCTTTCTTACACTCCTCGGTCCAAATAAAAGCCTGATTCTTTCTAGTCAATTTAGTTAATGGAATTGAAATTTTTGCAAAATCCTTTATAAACCTTCTATAATAACCAGCCATTCCCATAAATGACCTAACTTCTGTGACACTGGTAGGCCTTTTCCATGTTTGAATTGCCATCACCTTATTGGGATCTACAGATAGGCCTTTCTCTGATACTACATGACCTAAAAATTTTACCTCATTTTGCCAAAAAGTACATTTTGAAAATTTTGCCTTCAAATTTTCTTGCCTTAATTTCTGTAGTACTATATGCAAATGGTTCTCATGCTCTTCAATTGTTTTAGAATAAATTAGTATATCATCAATAAATATCAATACAAATTTATCTAAATATTTTCTAAAAATTCTATTCATCAAATCAACAAAGTAAGAGGGGGCATTAGTCAAGCCAAAGGGCATCACCAAAAATTCATAAAGCCCATACCTAGTATTAAAAGCAGTATACTTGATGCTCTCCTCCTCTACCTTCATTTGATGAAATCCTGAAGCTAAGTCAAGTCTAGAAAATATTTTTGCACCACTTAATTGATCAAAAAGATCATCAATTCTTGGCAAAGGGTATTTATTTTTAATTGTGATTTTATTTAACTCTCTATAATCAATACATAACCTGAGAGACCCATCTTGCTTCTTAACAAAAACCACTGGTGCTCCCCAAGATGAGCTACTGGGTCTGATGAATCCTTTTTCCTCTAGTTCAACTAATTGCTTTTTCAGTTCTGTTAATTCCTTAGGCCCCATTCTAGTTGGCCTCTTAACCACTGGGTTAGCTCCTGGAATTAATTTGATAGAAAATTCTATTGGTCTATGGTTAACAATTCCCTTAACCTCACCAAACACATCAGCATACTGATTTACTACAGGGATTTCTTCCAATGCAGGCATGTGCTTCTCACCAGTCAAGTTATCAAGGGTGGCTATGCTTCTGTTCTTATCTGCTTCACAAAGAACAATTACCCTTTTTCCATCAGAAGTTTTCAATGATAAGGTGGAGGTCTCCATGTTTATAACTGCCTTATATCTTTTTAACCAATCAACTCCTAATATAACTCCCATGCCTGGATATTGCAACACATATAGGTCTGCATCAAACATATGCCCCCCTATATTCAGTCCTAATTGTTTACATATTATACCCAATATACAGGAACTACCTAAAGGACTTTTAATAAGCAAGGGCTTATCTACAAGCATACAATTTAATTTTAGCTATTGTACAATGTCATGGGAATTTAATGAGTGTGTAGCCCCAGTATCATACACTACTGCAAAAGGTATTGAGTGAATAAGCAAAGTACCTTCAACTTGGCCATGATTTTCAACATTGGGACTTCCTGTCATTTTGCTTTTCCCTTCCAACATTCCCATCTTTCCTTGCCTCAACTCTGGACAGTTCCTTCTTATGTACCCTTCCTTCCCACACAGATGACATTTGAAAGATGCTGGTTTGGGATTTGTACACCTATTCTTCATGTGTCCCTCTTGTCCACAATTATAGCAAGTGATCTTCTTTTTAACCTCAGCAGTTTTGACCTCTTCTGATTGCTTGGTGGAAGCTACATCCATTTTCTTTTTATCATAAGGGTGGAACTTACCCTTTCCTTTCTTGTTTTGGTTATTTTTAAATGCTCTGAAATTTTCTCTGGATTATCATGTTGTTCAAGGCTCAAAGTCAGATCTAAAACTTGATCAAAGGTCCTATCCTTATATGGCAGCATGGCTCTACTGAGACTGGCATTCAATCCTTGGATGTATCTACCATTTTTAGCTTCCTTAGTTGTGATGAGCACTGCACCATACTTTGCTAGAGATTCAAACTTCTGGGTATACTCAGTAACACTCATAGTTCCCTGTCTTAATTTAATGAATTCTTCCAGCAAGGACTCTTTAGCTGATGTAGGTACAAACCTTCCTTCCAACATTTCTTTAAACTGGTTCCATGTCACCTCTCCTTCAGGTCTTCCAGCTATAATGACTTCCCACCAGTCCAAAGCTGCTCCTCTCAATTGTCTAGATGCTATTAGCCTCTTCTTTTGGTCTTCCACTTGCATATCAGCAAATATTCTATCCAAAATTCTGAGCCAATTTTGAATTCCCATTATTCCTTCTGTTCCATCAAAAGTCTTGCCTCCAAGATTGGTAAAAGTCTTGAGTAGTTTAGAAAGCTCCTCATGTGGATTTTCTTGCCTATTACCTACCCCATCCCTTATGGCTCTCATGAAATCTTGCATATTCACCATGGGTGGTTCACTTGGTCCTACCCCTTGTTGTCTGGGTCTTACCATAGTTCTATGGATACAACACTGGAGTTAGTCCATTTTATCTAATCTTATATAAATTAACCTATTCCAACTTATTATCATTCAATTATAACAGATAGTATTAACATAAGTACATAAAGACAAGGCATCCAAGACAGTCAATACTTTCATACATTCAAAACAGCCAAGTTCATTCAAGATTTTTACTATGTTATTTATCAACATAGCTCTGATACCAAATTGAGATGACCCACTTTTTACATGAAGTTTTTTTTTACCAATATATATAGTGATCATCTATTCAAGAGAACATCCTTTCTCTACTATCCAGGATCTTTTCACCAATATAAAAATATTGTTGTAATCAAGTCACCTAACTTACATTCAAGAAATCATGTATAAATGATACTTTAAGGTTTTCCCTTTCTTTTATCAGAGTAAAAGAATTTTGGATGCAGAGAATTTTATTTTGGGATTTTCTATAAAATTTCTCATGGCAAAAATAATTTCCAGAAAGCTTTTCTACTTACTTAATTTTTCACAAATTCTAGGTGTTATTTTTCTAGTTTTTAAAGTTAGTTTAGATCTCCAAGGATTTAGATCTACTGAATGCTTAATTATCCCTTATACAATTGTGTATATGTGTATTCTGTGTGCAGGTGTGTGTATCTGTGTTCTGTGTGCATGTGTGTGTCTGTGATCTGTGTGCATGTATGTGTCTGAGTGATTTCAGGTAACATATATTTTCAATATAACTATCCTGATTTTCTGGTTTGCTTTATTTGTTATATTTCTTAATCAATTAGCTTAGGGTAATAGGCTGGTTGAACCCAGGCTTGACAAAATTGGTCATGTTAGCCGGAATTCCTCTGCTACTTTACACATATCCTATACAACTAATCTGGGTTTTCATCCTACCTATTTTTCCATTAATACTTACAACAGATCTCAGGTTACCCTTTTAAATTTCCAATTTACAGATCATTTCAAATTATTATTATTGTTGCACACTTAGGCTAAGCATTCAGGGAGTTAATACTATAAATTATCACTTAACAAAACATTCTCAAAAGCAACCTGAAACTGTTAATAGAAATCTTAGGAATAGTTCAATACTTGCAGATAGAAAATAGCATTACATCAGTTTCCTCCCAAAACAACTTAACTAACATTTCATAATACAAGTCCAATTTAACATCTATCTTGAGTCTGTAACTATTATCCAATTCCTTAGCAGCTAATTCATCCAATTCTTGATCAAGAAAATGCCTATTTGCCTGCACAATCACCACGAGCTGCCTCATCAAAAGATGAGACACCCAATGGTATATAAACACACAAAGGGTCAGACTAAATTGTCTGGTATGAATAATCTTACTGAAAATTTAAATAACTTTTAAAACAGATGAAGTAAAGCAATGTTTTCCTTGTATACAAACCTCTACCACCTGTGCATGTTTATTAATGCATAACATAAAAACACATAATTCAATGGATTATTTCAGAGAGCACAAAACATATAATTCTCAAAAGAATGTTCTGAACCACCCAACATAATCATCATTTAATCATTTTCCTTATTTATAATCTTGCTGGCTATCAGGGATTTTACCCAACCTACCTGTGAACTTATTCTCCAAATTCAATCTCAGGTATTTTATGATGGACTTTAGCTACTTTCTCTCTATTAAAACACACACTGTCTGGGGCATATTCACTGTTAACCCAGCACACTCAGGCCCCTGGGTATAATCATACCATGTGTGAGCTTGCAATATTTCCCTTGCCAAGCCTTACTTTGTAGCCCTAAGATCCAAGTCCTTAGTTATATTACTAAGTATTCATTTTCCCTCTTTCCCTCATGCTAATCCCTTCTGCATCTCATACACCAATCAGAGAAAATAAATAACTCAACCATCATGCATATGTTCAAAGGATGACAGATCATCTTTTCATAATCATAGATTTATTAACACAAGCTAGTTTAATTTCTTAGTGTACATATTATTTAAATCATGGGTTTTTCTTTTGAGGAATCATGCCTATAAATATATGGTCATTGCAGTTTGCCTTGATGTATCCATTTGCCTCTGGCTTAATCAGATACTCACAGATTCATGAGATCTGACTAAACCACAAGCTTCTAATCTTATTTGGATTTATTTGTAAACATAGAAGTTCAGCACAAGTATAACTTTGCACTTCTATGTTACCACATTTATTCTTGAGACATAAGCAGCAACCACTTTATGCTACAGTCCCATTTGTTTTCCATTTTTAGACCATAGACTTATATCATATATCCCTGGAGTTCCCATGAATTAATTTATATGCAGCAGTCACATAAAAAAAAGAACATCCCATCTCAAAGATAATTCATGATACAATAATTGTTCAAACATGAAAGTCACCAATATATTTTCTGGATACATTCACACACAATATTTAAACAGATCATCAACACATCAATCTCATAAACAAGCACAGATTAATTAAAACATAAACCATTTAGGCTGCCTCAATATTCAGGACTTAATGCCAATTTTCAGTGAGATTACTCACCTTAATCCTTTCCTTTTGATCTGTTATCTCCTACTTGTCTCTAATGGCCAGTGCTTCCTAGTTTTCTCTTTTGCTAACTGTCTATATTTTCTGTATATTTATTTAAAGAAAATGGTGATAGATCCTTTCACCCTTAACCCTCTTTTATACAAGACCTTGGCTGCCTCTAGGGTTTTAGAATTTACTCAATGTCAATTCTACCCTACAACTTATGATCAGCCTCTCTTTCAATTTTAAGAGCAAATGGGTAAATGGTCCCTGGTTCTATTAACAGAAATTTACACTTTATTACCTCAGTCACCATATTTGCATGATATCTCTAAACCTAAGAAAATTGCTAAAAGTGGATAAAGTATTTTTCAACAACTCATACTACTTTCATGCAATTTCTAATAATTTTCTTTAGCCAGCCTTTGTTTTAAAATGCCTGTACACTATCTATATTTCTATTTCTGCCTAAGTCTTTATTTCCCTTACCCTAGACTTGTTTCAATGGCACATTCATATTTTGTCATGTTCATGTATTTATAGTTTTCTTTAGCTTACAAATAATTTTCTATTTTTCCAGAGAAGTATGTACATATGTATTATATCATCTTGTATACATATCAATATTTACCCAATATTTATTTATGGTCAACTTATCATATATATTTTTCCTAGGCAACCAAAAATAATTCAAACAAGTATATTAAATTAAATTATAAAACTTGCTCATAAAATCAGGGTTATCACACCGATCCTCCCTGAACTCTTCTTTCTAGGGTCCAAATCCTTATCGAATCGGCTATGGTCCCCAAGCCAGGGGCAGCTCTGTGGTCGCTATTTACCAGGTTCGTCAATGTGGAAAGTTCTCCCCACATCCTTCCCTTTTCTTTTCTCTTGGATTTGCACAGTTCTACGATTTAACATTTCCTGGCGGCGCAGTAATTTCCTTTGACCACCCCGGTTCCGTTTGCCGTTGGGAATTTCATGGTAAGGCATCACAGGGCTAAAGCGATTCTGAAATCTGCTAACGTGGGCCGTCCCAGGAAGGCATTGTACGTGGAAGTTTCATCTACAATTACGAAACTTTGGATGAGGGTGACTCTTCAGTCTTCTTCTTCAAATTCCACAGGCAAGTCAATATTTCCGACGGGTTGTTTGGGTTCGCTAGTGAATCCTTGGAATTTCGTTTGACATGCAAATACATCTCCCATGTTGATCTTCATCTGGTCGAAGGTACTTTTGAAAAGAATATTCACAAAACTTTTGCGGCCAACTAATACTCGTCGAACCACAGTAGGCCCGATCCCTACTGTCACTACCATAGGATCGAGGGTTGGAGCTTCGGTTCCTTTGGTATCCCGATTTTGGAATACTGTATCATCATTCAAAGTTTTCTGCTGCTTGCCTGGAGCTCCATCTTCGATTGTGAGGCATGAATCCTTCGGAGCGTGCTTTAATGAACTCACATACTGCTCCATCTTCGATTTTGGGAGATAGCACGTGGACGCCGAGACCGGGGTCTTCTGGATCATAGCCGGCGTGTTGTTTGAATGGATCAAGTACTGGCCGATTGACCCATTGAGTAGGAGGAGGAGCTGAAGGCCCAGTTCCAGACGAGCCAGCTATGTCATTTTTCTCCTTAGATGGAGGAGAGCCTTTGCTAAAGAGAGCCATAGCTGCAGACAAGTCCGATGGCTCGTTCCCTCCGAGAAACTCTTTCACTAAAGCATCCTCATCGACCTCCTCAGTGCCCGACTCCACCTTTCTAATCTGTATTAAAGTCCCCCAAGCCTCGGCCAAAGATTCAAGGTAGCCCTCGCCTAAGAAAGTCAAGTCCCGGTGCATGAGGACACGGGCATTGTATTCGACAATCAACGGGTCAAACATACACTTGACCTCTTCTCTGTCGGCCTCTGCAGCTGCTTCAAGGCGGGAGTCGATCTCCTCGGAAGCTATTCTCTTGCCCTCCTCACGGGCTTCGTCCTTCATCGTCTCAACCTTAGAAAGCTCATCATCGAGCTTTGCTTTTAAGAGCCGTGTAGCAACAATTTTGTTGCAATATCGTTGGGACTCTTCTTGAGCGGCTATCTTCTCTTCTTTCTCCTTAGAGAATAGCTCTTTCAACTCTTTGACTTGCAGTGCGAGTGCATCCCTTTCTTTCTGGATAGAATCTTTTTCTAAAGCTAGGGCCCCACTGCGTTGGACCGCTTCGTCAAGTTCCTTTTTATGGGTCATCTCCAGACGAGTGAGGGCCTCGGTAGTGTCTTTTGCACTTTGTTCTATAGCCTCGAGCTTGGACTTATATGAAGCGAGCTCTTCATCTTGATTTTTGATAATGTCTTTATCGAAGATAGCTTCAAGCGGTCAATTTCCTTTTGGAGCTCAACGGAGATTTCCGAGACTTTTTCGACTAAATGAACAAATGCGTCATGTTGAACATAGACGTCGTTGTTGCAAGCGATGGCACCCTGCTTGACATGCCTCGGAATATGATGAATTGCTGGAAGGAACTTCAGACCGTCGAAGCAGATTTTGGGAAATTTGACTTTAAGTTCGGCCAGCTTCTCGTTGGGTCTACCGCAGGAACAAGGGGAGGAGGTTTTGAAAGTTCTGTTCTCTTACGATGTTCCCGAGATTGCCGTGTGCTTGAAGAGCTAGAATGTTGATCTCGGGAAACATCGGGTTGAGACCCCTTCAGCGAAGACTTTTCTCTGCCTTGCACTATTTGAGGAGGACGATCGCGAGAGTATGAAGACTGGGAATGTGATTTCTTTCGATAAGTCGACTCTCGGGGATGGTTGTCTCAATCTCCGTAATTGTCCCTGTCCCGGCGTTTACCGGAGCCCGAATCCCGGCCAGAATGGTGAAATATGGAAGAGCCGTGGAGGCGATCGAATCCGTGAGAGCATCCCATGTCACCTGCATAGAATGAGAATAACGACAAGTTAGAAAAGATCAGGGTGACGATTAAGATTGAAGTGCAGAGTGAAGTGTGTGTGTCCGTGTGTGTCCTAGTGGTTCCCCCCGACGGACCAGTTTCTTTACTAATTGGAGTTTTATCTCCCTGGACTTGGGCTTGAACTCCCGTACTGCCTCTAGCAGGCGAATGAAGCTTGAGGGCCTCTGGGTCGTCGAAACCGTAGTTGAGTAAATCGTCAGGAATGGTAAGGTTCGACAGGCCCTTCAGAGAACTTTCTAAGTGTTCCGAGGAAGTTTCTTTTTCTGATGGAATAAGGGTAACTTTGGAAGTTCCGCCCACAGTTTTCTTCCTCAGCTTGCACGTCAGTTTCTTCTTCCCCTTCGAAGGGGAAGACGATGTTTCAATGTCATGAACTTCAACTGTCGGTCCCCAAGACGGACTAATATTCTCGCCCTATACTTCGGGCGTCTCAGTCTCCTTAATTTCCCCCTCTTCTAGTGCATCAGGAACATTGCGTGCTGAAGACTCAGCTTGTCTTTTCCCTTTACTAGAGCCAGGCCTGGGAATGGTGACACCTTGAGGAAGGCTTATCCGATGGCCTTCTGCCAACAGTCCAAGCCTTGTAAGTGACTCATTCGAAATGAGGGTTCTAATGTCCCGTTCTTCGGTAGGAAGGGCTTGAATGGCTTCGACGGCATCAGAATATCCGCGACCGTCAGGACGTGGGCTAATACCTGAAAAGATGGGTAAAATTTAGAAAAGGTACGGCTTCGACTAAACATGAGTAACAGTCCAAGAAAAAGGCTTACTTCCTTCAACCCATCTGCTCGCAAAACCGGGAGGACAACGCACATAAAACCATTCTTGTTTATACAAGGAGAACTTGGTCCATGCCCCAGTTAAGATTTGACATTTGTTATGCAGCTCAAGAAACATGAATGATGGGCTATCCTTCCGCTTCTTGATGCAATATTTGTATCGGATATCGCCCGGAGTTGGAAGCCTAGAGAAGACATTCATGAAGAGGATGCAAGTACCATAGAGGAATGCATGGCCGTTCGGGTGCAGTTGCGATGGGGCAATGTCAATATATTGCAGCACATCCCGAAGAAACAAGTTGAACGGTGGCACACTGCCAACCCAGCTCATGAATTTATTACAAGCTGTGTATCCGGCTGGGGGCAAGTGTGGACAATCATGCCCCGATGGAACTAGCACGTCATCAAAGGGGATTCTGTGGACAGAGCATATCCAACAGAGTGTACTTTCATTGATCTTTGAAGCATGTGAATCGACAGGGTTGTCCAAGAGAATTGCTGCCTCCAGAACATCGGGAGCTAAATCATGTGCAGGGGAAGTTGATGGGTTTGAAGTATCTGCGACTTCTTGTCGGGAGGATGGCCCAGGCTTGTCTGAAAATCGTGGCGGAGCTAGACTTCCTAGACATCTCTAATAAAGATTGAATCTAGCAAAGTACCTGTTCGAACTATACTTGAAAAATAATCAACGTTAGACTTAATAATACGAATATTCCCCCCGTGTAGTGTGTGAACTAGCGCGATCATTCAGGTGTAAACGCTGAGAAATTATAAGTCACGGAATTGATGGTATAAAGTTGAGCTTTGAACTGTCGTCTTCGAAGACCGTCATCGCTGACCGTCTCCGAAAGCCAGCATTGCAATGTTTTCAATTTTGAACTCAGACGTTGGCACTGCGTGTTAAAAGCTTTAATCTGTTTTTATTGGTTTGAGTTCAGGCTTGTGATTATTGAAACTAGGAAGTTATCAGTCTAGATTAGTTCGATATGCTAGTATGCTTAGGTCCTTGTCCTTGTGTTTGTTATATGATTAGGCAAGGTGAATAGGAGTTCGGCCGAAATTCTGTTCGGCTTAAGGTCTGTTCGGCTTAAGTTCTATTCGGCTTAAGTTTTGCTCGTCTTAAATTCTGTTTGGCTTAAATTCTGTTCGACTTAAATTCTGATCGGCCAAAATTTTGTTCGGCCAAAATTCTGTCCGGCCAGAATTCTGTTCGACCTCCCTTCTGTTCGGCTTGAAAACGAGTGCATGCGGCAAGTCATGCCGAGCCAATTCGCTCGGCCTTCTACCCTTAACATCACTTCTCCTCTTTTCCTCCATCTCTCCCGACCGGCATGACCAAGTCTTTCGGCAAGCCGTATCAAACCACGGGCATGCCGATCCACTTCATTAGGCCTTACCTCCAATTCCGTGCACCCTTATACTCACGCGGCTTTAAAGATCGTGCCGAGCCACAACAGTTGGTCACCCACACGCCTCTTACTCCCTTTAATCTACGGAGAGTTTACGAGTTCGAGTTTTGTGTTATGCTTCCTAATTCGAGAAAACGATTGAAAGGTTCTTACCGAAGAAAACAGTAGGAGCTTGGGGATCTGTGGACTTAAGATTGAAAGATTGTTCGAGCTTAACTTGGAAAGGGCTTGTTGGATTCGAAGTGAGAAGGAAAGATCGTAAGAGGTGAATAAAACTTAAGGGAGGTAAGTTATGTATTCTTGGAGAGTCGCGGAGGTAAAAAGTGAAAAAGAGAAGAAGAAGGAGAGTAAAAGCCTGTATAGGAAAGTAGAGGAAGTCGAAGAGGCAATAACCGGTAGAACCGGTCAAAACGACATTGTTCGGCATCGGCTATGTCGTTCGGCATCCAGGGCGCCCGGCTTCGGCTATGTTGTTCGGTATTTGCATATCGTTTGGCACACATCGCCTCACCTGAATTGTGAGAGAAGATACTATCGTGAAGACTAAACCATGGCTTAAAGCAAGGCACGATGGATTCATGACTCAAAGCACATCACGTTTAACCACATGATGCACTTTGGGGGGCAAGTGTTACTTGAAGATTTGACCAGGCAACTAGGCACTCGACACTTACATACCGTTCGGCATTCAGAGTCGTTCGGTATTGTATATCGTTCGGCATCAGACCCTGTTCGGCATTCAAGAACGTTTGGCACTCAGTGAGCGTCCGGTATTCAGGAACGTTCGGCATCCGAGAGTGTTCGGCATACATGGTTCGTTCGGCATTCGAGAGTGTTCGGCATACGTAGAGCATTCGTCATACATGGACCGTTCGGCATGGCAGAGTTATTCGGTACTCCATACTGCTCAGCATCCACACCTCGTTCGGCACTCAATCTCGTTCGGCATAAATCACGATCGGCATTCGAGATCGTTCGGCATCCAGAGGTGTTCGGCATTCAGGGTTATTCGGCATCTAGAGATGTTCGGCATCCAGAGGTGTCTGGCATTCATCCAGTCTCATCCGGCTTCGACTATTGCTCGGCCTGCACTCTCCTCTCAGCGCATCACTTCGTTTGGCATGACGATATCGTTCGGCATGACGATATCGTTCGGCATCACTTCGTTCGGCATGACGATATCGTTCGGCATCACTTCGTTCGACATGAATGGTTCGGCACACAGAGCTCACTCTTTCTGGGCCGAGGTATTTAGCTGCCAGGCCCACCAAGGAAGTCCAACCCATCTTTGTCTATAAATAGAGAGGCAGGGGCACAGTGAAAGGGACCTTTTTTGGAGAACACTGGGGAGACTCTGCCGCTTTCAAGACTCATTCTCTTTACTTAGCAATTGTATTCAAGTAGTTGGTGTACGGATTGTATCTGTAATCAATTATCAAGTAAAGCAATAAAGATTAACCTCAAAGTGGACGTAGGCAGTTACGCCGAACCACTATAAATTCGGTGTTCTCGTCTTAGCATTCAATTTAGCATATTGTTCTTTGTTTAAATTTACTTTCATCATTTATCTCTCTACACAATCTTTCTCAATGAGGTTAGTGACCAATTTTGGTGCTAACAATGAGTCTCTGGTCAGTTCGCTTAGATCCCTCTTTACTGGTTCTAGCTTGGTTTCTTTGATCCTTTGGAGCTTGGGGAGCTACGAGTTGGTCAGGATTTTACGACTTCCTTACGTATTGCTGAAGCTTGTTTTCCCGGATCAGCTCTTCAATCTCGTTCTTTAGGTGACGGCACTCGTTTGTGTTGTGACCATGCATCTCGTGGAAGCGACAGAACTTCCCGAGCACTTCTATTGTTCAGTTGCTTCCTTCTTAGGGGTTTCTTGTACTCCTCTGTCCCCTTTGTAGCAAGGTAGATGTTTTCCGAAGTGTCATTGAGCGGGGTGTAATCTTCGAGCCTGAAGCCTTTAAGTCGCTTATTATTATCATTTCTTTTATTAGAATTTTAATTCTTCCTTTTTTGGTTTTCGTCTTTCCCTGCACTTCCTTCAACGGTCCCAGAGGCGTTTATGTTCTGGCTCATCGCCATCTCACTCTGCCCAACATTCATCAGTTGCATGCTAGTAGACTTCCTTTCTAACTCCTGCGCCTCTTCCAATCTCCAGTGTTGACTCGCCTTACGGTTAATGTCCTTCCTAGTGGTAGGTTGTTTTATTTTAATCCATTTTCCGAACTCGATTTCGGGGTTGATGGCATGGACCAAAGCCATAAAAATCTTATCTTCGTTTGGATTTCTTACTTCTGTCACTGCGGTATTGAACCGATTCATGAAAGACTTCAGAGATTCGGTTCGTCCCTAGAACAGACCGGACAAGGACATCACATCTTTAGACTGCGCTATGTAAAGTCTGAACTGATCAAGAAATCTTGTTGCTAGCTGATCGAAAGTGGAGATGGATCTTGTTAGAAGCCTAGTGAACCACATGGAAGCAATTCCATCCAAAAAAATTAGGAAACATCTACATCGAACAGTGTCTTAAGCATTCGCACCATCCATGTAACAAATGTACTTGTATAGATGGGGTTTTGGGTCTTTTGTTCCATCATAGGATGGAATAGTTGGCATAGTGAACTTTTCTGGGTACCACTCATTCAATAGTTCATCAGTGAAGGGAGTCGAACTTGGAGCGGATCCCCATTCATCGTCTCTTCTATTCTTATTCTCATTCATTAGTCGCTTGACCATATCCGCGATATATGCCTCTGATGTCCGGTAGTCCGGAGGTCAGCTGTTAGGCACTACACCGAATGTTTGGCTTTGCAAATGGTCTTGGTGAGTGGGTAGAAACCTAAGCTCTCTTGTCTTTGGAAGAGCCACTCCCTCGGGATCCCGTTGGCTTGTGCTTGGCCTGATAGAAGCAGTTTGGACATTTTTGGCATTATCTAACGTATTGGCATTTCCTTCCAACCTTCCTTCATTGAATTGCCCTCCATCTTCTAAGTCGGAGAGGTCCATGGCTATATCCTCTTGTGGGGTCTTCGCTCCTTGGTTCAAGTTCATAGTTGGTTGCCTCGCGGTCGGTGGAGTACTTATGTTTCCTTCTACATTGATTCCCACGGTTCCAACCATCACTCCTCTTTGCGGCTGCTTTCCATTTCTTCTGTTTAGACTAGAAACGGAAGAATTTTCATGTTCTACGGCAGCCACGGGTTCTACCATAGTTCTTGAAGCAGGATGTGATTGTAAGGTCAAGAGGGCATTAAGCTTATCCATGAGAGCTCTCTGACTGCTTTCCATTTCCTAATTGATTTCATCAACCATTTTATTCAATTCATCTCTTGTAACGACTTCGCATTGATTAGAGGATCCTGGCCCATGATCTCTTGCATTGGGGCCATTTGCTTCAATTTGTTGATGATTTTTCTTCTCCGGCTATTATTGCCCCTATAAATCTTCCAGAAGTAGTTTTTTTCTTCCCGAAGCCATTGATTCTAGGCAATAGATCTTTTAAACAGAGCTTGAGGATCTAACTTCTAAACCTATCTGATATAAAGTAGATAGCTAGATCTAACCTTGAGTTGGGTTCTCAATGAAAGCACCAAAATGTTAACCCAAAAAATGGATCAACACATTGGATTGAGTGTGAAAGCACCAGCCCTGTTCTTATAGAGCAATAATACGGAGAATAAATGTAAAAAGAGCAGAAATAGTAAAAAGACACGAAGATTTTTATAGTGGTTCGGCTGTTAATGAAGCCTACGTCCACTTCATAACTTTCTATTAACTAACTGTTGTTACAAGTTGAATTGGATTACAATATGATTGAATCTTCTAAGTTAGATCAAGTTTCAAGTACAAGAGTTCACTGGAGAATCACAGTAAGCCCCTATATGACTATTGTGTGGGAGGAGAAGAGTGAAGAATAACTATGCAATGTTCCAGCCGCCAGTCTAGAATATCCATTTTATGTTGCAGTTAGGATCATATTTATAAGGGTCGGAGAGTTATTGGGCTAGGACTTCTTGCAAGATACTTACAAATGGCCGTACGAAGTTGCACTATAAGTTTCATTGCGAACCAAGCTAACTTGATGGATCGCTGGCGATCCATAGTTTCTGGCTTGCTGGCTATCCAATGGCTTGAGATGCTTCCCCTCGCCTTCCACTTTGAAGTTCATGGGGATCTGGCAAAATGGTACGGATCGAGCGATCCATGTACTTAGTGGATTTTTAAACTTTGCCATTTGGATCGCATTTGTTTTTTCGTGTTGGTGTTATTCATGTAATTTCATAGCATGTTGCCTTGTTTTGATAACGATTCACATACTGGTTGCATTAGACTGGTGATTAAACTGGACGAATGCTTGCTTCTTGACTTAACTAGCTCCGAATTCCATCAAACTTAGCCATTATCCTTAGAATACCTATTGGACCATGATGCAAGTGGACTCATGAACCTACGAGCCAACATTATGGATCGTCTGCGATCCATAGATGATGGATCACTAGCGATCCATCACCTATGCGTGTTCTCGCTTTCCTTTCCTCTGATCTTGGTTAGTTGCTCTAGTCTTTTTGGTCGTCTCTTGAGCTATTCTGACTTGACCAAGCTATTCCAATTTACTTTGGATTCTACTGGGTTAAAAACCCAGATAACATAACCCATAACTGCATCTTTGGGTGTTAAGGGCAGAATAACATGTTAGATTGACCCAGTAGTGCATATACATTGAATTTAACTCCTATGTGAGTAGAATTCCATCTAAGAGGTCAGACAGACCAGAATATAGGATGCCTAAGACTAGTCAAAGGATTATTGGTTTAGACGGGTTCTTAGTAAGCCCATAAAAACTATGTTATGGAATTGTTATTGGCAGGAGCCAATAGGTTCTTAGTGATCCCATAAAAACTATGTCTAAAATAAGTTATTAAAAGAGATCAGTAGGTTCATAGTGATCCTATGAAAACTATTATTGGATAATAGTATTGGAAGAAACCAATAGGTTCATAGTGATCCCAAACTATGAAAGTGGATATGAAATCCATAAAGTATTGAACAGGTTATTAGTCAGTCCATGAAAACTAATGGTTAATAGTGACCCTAGAAACTATAACTTGAGACAGATAGTTAGGAGAATGGGGATGGGAAGCCCAGAATATATTGCATGTTTGCATATCACCATGATACATTTTGTTATGTTATGTCTAACCATTGTGGATGTAGGTACACAGTATATGGTTATTATAAATTGGGTTAAGATATTAGTGAGGGGAAAACTCGTTCTGCTAAGTGGCGTGGTCTCACTAGATATCTACATGGCTCGAGATGGTAGGTTATTAACCGGACTTTTTGTGTGACTCGAAGTTTATGTTTTTCCCTTAAACTCTCGGGTGCTTAATTGATTTTGAGTAGTTTGAGAGTTAATGTTTTCAGGTTCTCCTTTAGACGAATAAGCTTCCAGAGACATGCAGGAGGCAAGCTAGCTATTAGGAGTTCTTTCTGTTTGATTCCGCTATGTAATTGGATGCAATGGCAAAGTTGTTTAGTGCCTATATTTAGACTTTGATCAACCAAAAGGCATCTTCATTTGTCGCACTTGGCGTATTTTGTAATAAATTATAATTTCTTTGAACATGGCTTACGTATGGGATTTGTAATGAATCTAAAATTCTATTTGTAATGAAATTAGAAACTTGTATCAAATTAAGTTTAAAGTTTCTCATATTCATGTGTTTCTGGTATATCAATGTATCTAACATTATCACATTTGGTCACTAAGAATTAATAACTATGGATGACTTCAGCATCCGTAGCAGTTAGTTTTGGACCCCCAAATGGGGGATGTTACAATTTTTTTTATCAGAGCATAGGTTTATGTAAATTTAAAAAAAATTGAACTTAAAAGGTTATCAAAACATAACCCAATGAATCAGAAAATGAGATCGGGATTTAAGTTAACGCTATAGTAACATACTTGCATTTGTGATACATATATGTAACAACCTAGAATTTCAATCATTTGAAAATTGGGATAATTAATTTATTTTAAATATTGAAAAGTCAATTTTATAAGTTAAATAATTAGGATTTCAAATATATCAATTTGGTTGGTAATTAAATTGTTGAATTTAATATTGGGAATTGTTAAATAATTTGAATCATGAATTCAACGTGAATAAAAATGATTTCAAAAGTTAATTTAAATTCTATTTGAATAAGAAGGAAAATAGTAAAGTTTTAAATTGGAACTAAAAGTGATTAAACTGATTTTGGAAATAACTCGTTTTAATTAAATGTAAAAATAGCCTTCCGGGGCACTATCTCTGATTTCGACGAAACCATTTCCATTGGATCCATAATAGTGAATTATAGTATGCCGTCGAATTTCGTGGTGATCGGACGTATCATTTGGTCATGCGAGTTCGAAACACGTAGAAATTAATTAAAGGAATTTATATTAATATAGTTCGATTTTGAAAAGTTAACTTCTGTATACGATGGAATTGGCTCCCAATATATATTCCATTGTGTTCGGAATAGGGGTATAACATATAGAACGCCAGGCGGTATGCCTCGTTTGGAGTTCGAAATTTTCAAGGATGAATAGTGCCGCGAAATTTTATATATAAGGACATGGAAATTTTATTTTTGCAATCCAAAACCCTAGTTTTTATCAGTAGCCTCCTTTAAATTTTTAATGGCCAAAATTCAACCATCTTCTTCCCTCGATTTCTCTCCATCCATGCACTTTTAGCCCTTAACTTCAACTAGGAATATGGAGAGCTCGACGAGCTCTACAAGATCGACGATTGGATCGTCATAATTCGTCACATGGTGGCAAGGAATTCCTCATGTTCGTGGAGCATGAATTAGGGTTTCCCATGATTGCGCATGTGGGAGGCTGTGGCGAGGAGCAGAGGGAAAGCGGCGGCGGTGGTCGGCGAGTGATGCAGAAGGGTGGCGAGATCGACATTTGTAAAATTAAAAAAAACAAAAGAAAAGAAATGGTCACCTGGTAATGCGCTTGAACGAGAAGAGGAAGAAAGGTTTAAAAAAAATTATGTTAATTAATTCAGTTAATTATGAAATTGATTACCTCGTAAGCTATTTAATTCATAGCTTGCTCATACGAGGTCCAAATTGAACGCGACGAGTCACGTTGCGATCGTATCGACGAAGGCAATGCTATAGAATTGGATTAGATGGATTCAGAGCTGATAGAAATATGGGTTAAAGTTGAATGTCCGTTCAATTTTAATTCAAAATGGAACGTTTGGCTAGAACGAAAACCAATGAGAGTTATTTTCACCTTTTTGTTTAACCATGAATATTTTTAACCGATAAAATTATTTATTGGATGTGTGAATATTTTTTAGTTGGTTGTTGTTGACTGTTTGGATAATTTACTAATTATTATTAGTTGGATTTGATATATTTCCGCCTATTGGAGCGGATGAGACCCTATTGCATTCCCATGTAAGAGGGGATGACCCTTGGTATACGAATCCCGCCACGAAGCGATTGATTTATATTATTATAATTACATACTGTATGTGATGCAGGGGGACAGGTTGGTTGGTTTATTTTCATATATAAAGTGATATATGACTTGTTGAATGCCATATTGATGGGATGGATATTATTTTTCTTAATCAGTGCTTTAGTAACACCGGGCCTCATTTTTGGTATTTTAAAATACTATAAAATGGTGATTTGATGTATAAAAGAATTTCAAAGTGATTTTGGAAATTTATATGTTTAATAATTTTTCTAAAGTAAAAGTACGATTTTTAGAGATTATAAATTTATGGTTTTATAAGTATTTGAAATAAATATTTTGAACCGTGAATGAAGATTTTTAAAATCTTAGAAATAAGTCCGCGTTTTATAATAAAGGATTACGGTTTTAAAAAGAAGATAGAAATAATTACTAGCTGTTTTATATAGAGTGATATGTATATAGTATATACAAATATTAAGATTTATTTATGAATATGATATTTATAAAGGTGATAATGTATAAAGTGATATTTTTCAAATAAAGTTAAGATTTGTAAATTCATATTTATTTATAAGGGGATAAATTTATAAACGGTGTTTTATTAATTAAAAGAAAACTATTATTATTTAAAAGATTGGAGAAAAAATGAAACAGTGGATTTATTTTAAGATCTGAAATGATGTTATAGAAAATAGTTGACTCTATTTTGGATATGGATGGTGAGGGTAAATTTGGGATTGTTTGATGATATTTTATAAGATGGAAGGAATTTACAAAAGAAATTTGTACCTGTGGGAGCAAGTTTAAAAACGGTTGAAATTATGTTTTGAATGGGACTTTATGAATAAGTGATATTTATAAAGGAATAGAGTTATAAATGGGGTTCATAAATAAAGGGATTTTATGAAAGGAAGTTTCATAAAATAGAAGAGATTTATAAATATGGAAACAATTACGTGAAAGATTAAGTATGGGTTTTTATCAAGGAAATATAATTATGCTTTAAAAGTTGTTTATTTATATTAATATTGTTTTAAAGTGGTTATCAATATTTTAATATTTTGGAAAGTTATTTATTTAAATTACTAATATGGTTTGAAATTAATATAATGATTCATCAATAAAGTTTTGAAAATTAGTTATTAGTATTTATAAAAATGTTGAAGATAAATTATTATTGTTTATTTAAGATGTTTTGGAATTTATTAATTATTAGTTTAAGATATTTTTTTGAGAGAAATGTGTGAATCTCTAAAGTAGAGGAGAGCACACATGTGTGTGTGTGTGTATCACTAATAACAAGGAGCTATCAACATGCCTGGCAGGTGACAACTCAAAATACAGAAAAAAACAATGTAAACAAACTCAGGTAACTTCTTGAATGAGCTTCGACAAGGCCACCGCCCATTGCACCTCAATATCGAACTCCGCGAAGTCCACCGCTTGATATGAAGTGTTAGAAGTACCCAAAAAATCCATGGTGCAACCAAGTGCACAAATGAGACCAACAAGCAGCTCCACCAGAGAATGAATGCCTCACAGTAAACGTGGATGATCCAGAATGAATATGTAACAACCCGCATATTTATCGATTTTATATTCAAATATTTTATCGTTAGTCGGATGTTAGTCCGAAAAGTTACTTTTTGCATACGGTCAAATTAGGACACGAGACCACCCCCATTGAGTTCGAAATGATGTTTGCGATCTTTTTGAGTGTAAACTTCGATATGTTTGGAGATAGTGGAATTTTCGCCACTTTTTCACTTTGGCTTTGGTTTGGAGCTGAACCATTCACTAACTCAGCCCAACCCCTTCCTTCTCTTCATACTTCATTTCTATTTGCATATACATTCAAGCTTCTTCAAAACTGGTGGAGGGAATGGGAAACTAAAACTCCAAAGCTTTAATCTTCATTGCAAATCCAACATCTACTCCAAATTCAAGTGAGGACATTGATTCAAGCTTGTTGTTGTCATTGTTTTGCTTCAAGCTTCATCTTCATTTGTTTTTGGTGCATAGGTGAGATTTTTAGTCTCACATCTTGCCTATAATTGTCATTGGACTGTTGGGAATGATTCCCTATCGCATTGGCATCTTAGTTTGCTTTTGGTTTGGATTGAATGGGTGAAAAACCCCAATTTTCAGCGTTGTTGGCAAATCCTGGGCCTTAGGTCGTACTGCCTTAAAGACTAGCCCTGCAGATTTTCATTCGTGCTTAGGTCGTTCGAAATTAGGTCGCTAGGTCGTAGATCGCTGGGCCATAGGTCGCTCGGGCGTGGAGAAGACTCTGCCTGCTTTTAGCACGCCCTGGACTTAGGTCGTTCGTCCCTAGGTCGTAGGTCGCTCGATCACCTTAAGTCGCTCGCGTGCTTAGGTCGTAGGTCGCTTGACCATTATATTGCTAGGTCGCAAGACTTTAGGTCGCACCTTGTTAGGTCGCGCCTTACCTCAACTCACAACCACTTTAGGTCGTTTCTTGCCTAATATCACTCGGCAGCGTTAGGTCGCTCAGCTTCGATAAGTCGTTAGGTCGCTCGCCACTTGACCTCGTTAGGTCGCTCGCCACTTGATTTCGTTAGGTTGCTCCCCACTGTACTTCGATAGGTCGCTCGCCCCTTATGTTGTTAAGTCGCTCGACCATATGCTATTTTAGGTCGCATGACCTTGTTCTCTTTAGGTCGCATGACCATACTTCCCTTAGGTCGCTTGACCAACATGCAACCCTTATTTCTTTAGGTCGCAAGGCCTTTACTTCTTAGGTCGTTTGGACCATTAGGTCTTAGGTCGTATGGCCTCAACCCCGTTAGGTCGTTTGACCTGTTTCATGCTAGATCGCTTGGCTTCGTTAAGCCACTAGGTCGCTCACACCTTTTAAGTTCGACTTCGTTAGGTCGCTCCACACCGTTAGGTCGCTCGCCTTTTCACACTTAGGTCGTTTGACCTGTATTTCACTAGGTCGCTCGACCTGTTCTTCTGCTAGGTCGCACGGCAGTCTACATTTAGGTCGTTCGACCTATTTGACTTAAAGTCTTTGCACTTTAATTCGACCACGTTAGGTCGCAAGTATATTCCTACTTTGATGATTTTGGGATTGATTTCTTTGGACTTTTATTCACGTCTTCGAATGTGAACTTTGAGATTGGTTGTTTCTACAATCACTTTTGTGCTTGTCACTTAAAATTATGAAGGTTTCAATACTAGTAGTAAATATCAAAACTCTTTAATCAAAACGATTTCAACTCTATTTTATTACAAAGCTCTTTTCCTAAACCGTTTTCCAATCTATTAGTATATACAAGCCTTTACTTCACTCGGATGAGAAATCGAATTAAACGACTTAGTAAAACGAGTGGTATGAAACGCTCGCGTTCACTTCGTCGGTTAGCTCTTGGACTTGTTCGATTGAACCCTTTTTGCGACAACTTTCTAGTGAAGATTCACAGCTTGTTCGTAAATATTTAAGTTAAGCAAGTGGTTATGGGACATGAAGCTAAACTCATATATTTACTAGCTTGGTGTGATTGACACTTCTTTATGATCATGACGATCATTTTTGTGATTTAGACTAGCCATGTGCGATGTTTTTTGATTCGGTTCATCGGACGTTACGCTGTATGACGTCGTTGTTCCGTATTATCGTGATTTGGTCCTTCGGACGTTACACTGTACGACGTCATCGCTCCATTTTCACTACGTGTTGGTTCATCGGATGTTACACTGTACGACATCGTTGTTCCTTTTTATTATGCTTTGGTTCATCGGACGTTACGATGTACGACGTCGTTGTTCCTTTTTATTGTGTCTCTGGATCATCGGACGTTGCGCTGTACGACGTCGTTGTCCCATTTTCACTACGTGTTGGTTCATCAGATGTTATGCTGTACGACATCGTTGTTCCTTTTTTATTATGCTTTAGTTCATCGGATGTTACACTGTACGACGTCGTTGTTCCTATTAATTGTGCCTCTTGATCATCGGACGTCACGCTGTACGACGTCGTTGCTCCGAATTAAGTGATTTCTGGATTTCGTGTGTTGATTTCTGGAATTTGTGCTCCACCAATTTTCATGATTTTCATTGATATGATATCAATTTTTGAGCATTGGTGAATTAGTGTGTCATTACCTTTTATGGATTTGGATCTTTGAGAAGATTCTTGTGATATTGATTAATCTCTTGTTGATTATCATTTACATACTTATAGTAGTATGCCATTATGGTTATTATATGTGTTGGGTGAATTCTCACCACCGGTCCAAGCTTCGCCGAACCAACCATCTCCAAGCTTCGCCGAACCAACCCACCTCCAAGCTTCGCCGAACCAAGCTGCTCACTCACCGCCGAACCAAGCTGCTCACTCACCACCGGACCAAGCTGCTCACTCACCACCGGACCAAGCTGCTCACTCACCACCAAACCAAGCACCTTACTCAACATACCACACCGGACCAACCTCACCATCCCACCACCGGTCCAAGCAACTACCGATCCAAACTGCACTTCTCATGTTCCTACCGAGCAACCTTCTCAAGCTCCTACCGGACCAACCCCAAACCGGACCAAGGTACTACCACATAGCACCGAATCACCTACAACCGGTCCACTCTACACTCCAACCATCTCCTAACCAAGCGATGCCGAACCAAGACGTACCAGGCCAGATCACGTCAGCCCAGGCCCATCAGCAACTATACACATCCTAGACCCATACCCCCAGCCTCACTCTATAAATAGAGGGGCAGGGGTACAACAATGGGGACAAGTTTGAGAGCTCAAGCACGGAGAGAACTTTCAAATAACTTTCTTTTACTTGTATCAAAGCTTTGTACTTGTAATCAAAACTAGAGAAGAGAAATAACATATAAAGTGGACGTAGGCACATTCTGGCTGAACCACTATAAATCTGCGTGTCTTTTTTACAGTTTAGCCCCTACTTTTCATATATTTGCATAAATCTCCAAAATCACTAATAACAACATAAGATCTACTAAATCATACGACTTTGAGGTGTTTGTCCATTTTTTGTGCAAACATTTTTGGTGCTTTCACTGAGAGCTAGAAGCTCGAAGCTTCAGCTTCATCCACTTAACAAGTTTTCCTAACAGCATCGTCCGCCACTTGGAAAACATGCCTCCCAAACAGAGAAAAGATGTTAACAAAGGAAAAAACATCGTATCCAGCAGTCTTCCAGATCCAGCTGTCACGAATCAAGTAAATCGTCCTCCTCCAGCAGCAGTAACAAATGAAGGACAATCTAACCCAACCACTCCTGCCATAGAACAGCCTGCAGCAATTACTAGGGCAGATTTGGACAGAGTTGTGGTTGAAGTAACTAACCGCTTCACGTCCCAGCAGGAAGCCTTGGTGGACCATCTCATGTCACGCTTAAGGGATGCTGAAGAATCCAACCGCAACACTGAAACATGGGGCGAGTCCTAGTCTGGAGGATCTCAGAGACAACAAAGATCTTCCTTCTTCGAAGGAGCTAACGGCAAAAGTAGCCATGGTAGGAGCCGAGACCAAGCACAGCCCGAAGTTAGGCCTGAGGAAACGTTTGGTACCGAACCCAACGGGGGAGGTACCGGACGGAGGTCAACTGTAGCTGAGCCTGTCATACTGCCTAACCACGGAAACGCCGGTGAACGGGGCCGAGCTAGAGTCCAGCCCGAAGTTGGACCCGAGGAAGTGCTTAGATCAGAACCCAGCAGGGGAAGATCAAGGCAAGGGCCAACTATAGCCGACCCTAGCATGCTCCCAAAAGATCAAAGGCAGCCGTTGGAAAATATGAGGAACGATAGACGATACCATCCCTACAGGTCATCTGGATGGAATTAATCCCATAGAACAGAACCAAACTCATTTCTATCTGCTCCAAATTCTGATGAAAGGATGGCACGCTTATTCAGAGAGTGTGTCCAACGGGAGCAAAGAGATCGAGGGATAGGCGCTAGGGTAACCAGCCCTTTCGCCCGCAATATCGAAATTGCTATCACCCCCCGAGAATGGAAGATGCCGACAATGGAACCTTACAAAGGAACCTCCGACCCCGTTGTACACTTACAGAGGTACACGCAACATATGCTCATGAGTGGAGCAACAGAGGGAGTACTATGCAAATGCTTTCCGCTCTTCTTAGCAGATCTCGCTACCTCCTGGTTCTGTCATCTACCCCAGGGATCCATCAGCTCGTGGGAAACGTTGAAAGAAAAGTTTATCAGTCAGTTCCGCATCCATGTGGAACAACCTAAGGACGCTTATTCCTTATCCAGCGTCAAACAGAAACCTGGAGAAAAACTGCAGCAATACCTAACCCGATTCAATGCCGCAGCAACCGCAGTCCAAGATGCCGATGACAAGCTTATCCTAATGGCCCTCTGTAGTGGTGTGCATCCGGACACTAAATTTGCTAGAAGGTTGACGAAAGAAAAACCAGCTACTTTACCCGATTTCTTCCATGAAGCCGGGAAATACATGAGGCTTGAGGATGCTGCCGTTGAGGGGCAGTCAGGACAGCAAAATAAGGCAACTCACAGCAACGCCCCCGCTGTGGCAAGGGACGTTCGAAGAAATGATTCCAGAGACAATGCTGGGGGCAAGAAGGGAGAAAAGCGCCTATATCGGCCTGGGCCGAGATTCGACACTTACACTCCTTTGAACGAGACCGTCGAAAATATCTTCCTTGCCACCCAAGGCGAAGTTAGATACAAACGCCCACCATACAAAAAGGAATCAGATAACGTGCAGAAATCTGGAAAGTTCTGCCGCTTCCACGAATCTCACGGGCATGATACCAATGAATGCCATCATCTCCGGGATCTGATTGAGGAACACATCAGAAGGAAGAAACTGGAACGTTATGTAAAAAGTCAGGACAGGACTCCAGCTCCTGCCAATGAAAACCCAAGGCTACCCTCATCGGACAACGGCAGAGGAAACCGCAACGCTAGCAGCTCTAGGCAAGAGAAAATAGTGGTCCATACCATCTCAGGAGGACCGCACATCGCGGACAGAAGCTGGAAAGAGATGGAAAGGTATGGAAAGTCGCTTAGAGACAATAAAGACTGTGTCAATTCGGTTATAGAAGAGCGCCACCCGAAGCGGAAAGAAAGTAATGACATCACATTCGGTAAGCGTGACCTAGAAGGAAGGCAGTACCCTCACATGGATCCCATGGTCATCTCTGCCCGACTCGGTCCCGCCGAAGTTTACCGAATCCTGGTAGACACTGGAAGCTCAGTAAACATCCTGTTCAAACACGCATTCGACAAAATGAAGTTATCAATGAAGGATGTATCTCCCTGCGATAAACCACTACACGGTTTCACTGGGGATGCTAAGATGCCCCTCGGGCAACTGGACCTCTTTGTTGAGATTGGAAGCCATCCCCGCTCCATTGTACGGAAGCAGACGTTCGTGCTAATAGAAAACCATTCGGCCTACAACGCCTTCTTAGGAAGACCAGCCTTGTCTGACTTCCAAATTGTCCTAGCCCCATGGTGCCTAAAGATGAAGTTTCCAACGGACAATGGAATAGGGGAAGTAGAAGGAGACCAGGACATTGCTCGAGACTGCTATGTGACTGAACTTCGCAACAACCACAGGTTGTATAAAGGGAAGGGTGTAGAGATTGCCCTCTGCACGAAAAGTCTAGAAGCATAGCAACTAAAGAAAGCCCCTCATCTTCGATATACCAGCGACCCTTTCAATGAATTAGACCCTAGGGAAAAAGAGGAGGAGGCCACCGCCGAGCCTGTAGAGGCTATGGAGTTTATATCTGTAGACAAGCACGACTCAAGTAAACTATTGAAAATTGGGTCCCAACTAAAAGCCGAATTGAAGGAACAACTCATCGATTTTCTCCGCCATAACTTGGATGTATTCGCATGGTCACACGCTGACATGACCGGAATCTCCCCCGACATAGCATGCCACGTATTAAACATTGATCCTACCAAGGCGCCCGTAAAACAAAGAAAGAGAAGTATGGGGGCAGAACGATCAGCAGCCCTCGATGAAGAAGTAAAGAATCTACTCGCCAATGACTTCATACGAGAAGCTATCTACCCGGAATGGATCGCCAACCCGGTACTGGTAAAGAAGGCTAATGGGAAGTGGCGAACCTGCATTGACTTTTCCAACCTAAACGATGCCTGCCCAAAGGATTGCTTCCCACTTCCCCGAATCGACCAACTTGTAGACAGCACAGCCGGGCACGAGCTCCTATCTTTTATGGACGCATACTCAGGATATAACCAAATTCCTATGCATGCTCCCGACCAAGACCACACTAGTTTCATCACCGACCGGGGTTTATACTGCTATAAGGTAATGCCTTTCGGACTTAAAAATGCAGGAGCCACCTACCAGCGCCTCGTCAACAAGATGTTTGCAGGGCTAATAGGACAAACTATGGAAGTATATGTGGATGACATGCTGGTAAAGTCAAGGAAAGCCAAAGATCACGTAAGCCACCTAGGCGAGATGTTCCAGGTACTTCGACAGTATGGAATGAAGTTGAATCCACTAAAGTGCTCCTTCGGAGTGTCATCAGGAAAGTTCTTAGGATTCATCGTACATGCCAGAGGGATTGAAGCAAACCCTGAACAAGTCCGAGCGCTAAGGGATATCAAGATACCTTCTACTCGGAAGGAAATGCAAAGTTTGAATGGAAAAGTGGCCGCCCTAAGCCGATTCATCTCCAAGGCAACAGACAAGTGCGTTCCCTTTTTCGAAGTTCTAAAGAAAGATAAAGGAAAGTTCGAATGGACTGACGAATGCTTAACCGCTTTCCTTAACTTAATCGAACACCTCCAGAAACCACCGGTACTCTCGACTCCAAGCGAAGGCGAAGAATTATACCTATACCTTGCTGTGTCATCTCACGCCCTAAGCGCTGCCTTGGTAAGGGAAGACAACCGCATGCAGCGGCCAGTTTACTTCGTCAGCAAGAGGTTTACTGGGGCAGAAGTCAGATATCCTAAACTCGAGAAGCTAGCATACTGTTTACTAATCACATCACGAAAATTGCGTCACTACTTCCAGTCCCATTCCATCAAAGTTCTGACCGATCAACCACTGAGGCAGGTACTCCATCATTCCGACACTTCTGGGCGACTACTTAAATTGTGCATTGAACTAAGTCAGTATGATATCACCTATCACCCTCGCACCGCCATCAAGGGACAAGCCATGGCTGATTTCATTGCAGAATTCACTACCAACGAAGATAAGGAGCAATTGGAAATAGCAAAAGACATCAAGTGGAATCTCTTTGTGGATGGCGCATCGAACGAACAAGGCTCGGGGGCAGGTGTGGTAATAATCACTCCCAAGGGGAATAAGCTGCACTATGCTATAAGGTTGGAGTTTGCTGCCACCAACAACGATGCAGAATATGAAGCGGTGATAGCTGGATTAGAACTTGCCATAGAAATCGGAGCCAATTCTTTGTGTCTTCATAGCGATTCTCAACTTATTGTTAACCAGATACTAGGAGAATTCCAAGCTCGAGAAGAATGACTCATAGCATATCTAAAGAAGACCAAGTTACTTCTCAGCCGATTGGACCACTACCTAGTCAAACACATCCCTCGGGAAGATAACCAAGAGGCCGACGAATTGGCGAAGCAAGCAAGTGTGAGAGACATCGCCATCTTCGGGGCAGTAACCATCTCGAAGCAACTGGCCCCAAGTTTTGAGCAAGTGAATCTGATAGCTACAACCGAAGAAGCGACTTGGATGACTCCCATCCGAGACTACCTACAAAGCGGCACGCTACCCAACGGGCGTAACGAAGTCAAGAAAATCTTGAGGAAAGCATCCCGCTACACAATACAAGAAGACGTCCTCTATCGGCGCGGATTCTCTAACCCGTTATTAAGGTGTGTCGCTGGGAGGGAAGCCAAGGAAATCTTATCTAACATCCATCAGGGAAGCTGCGGAGATCACACCGAAGGGCAAACTTTAGCAAAGAAGACACTCCGATATGGATATTTCTAGCCTACCTTAAGCAAGGACGCCTTAGATTTTGTCAAAAAGTGTGACAGATTCCAGAAGTTTGCTAAGATTCCGCAGCTACCAACAACTGAAATTACTCAAATGACCAGCCCTTGGCCCTTCGCAATATGGGGAATCGACTTAATCGGCGAACTGCCAATGGGCCGAGGCGGGGCCAAATATGCTATAGTGGCAGTCGACTATTTCACCAAATGGGCAGAAGCGGAACCTTTGAATAAAGTATCTTCAACAAAAGTTATCAACTTCTTGATCAAAAATGTTCTGTGCAGGTACGGAGTCCTACTCAAAATCATATCAGACAATAGACTTCAATTTGACAGCGAGGAATTCGCCAACTGGTGCCAAGAACACGGAATTCACAAAAGCTTCTCATCCGTAGCGTATCCCCAGGAAAACGGACAAGTCGAAGCAGTCAACAAAATTCTGAAAACTCTAATCAAAAAGAAGCTCGAAAAGTCAAAGGGCGCTTGGGTGGATGAACTCCCTACGGCACTATGGGCCTATCGCACATCTTTCAGAACATCGACGGGGCACACTCCTTTCTCTTTGGCATACGGATCGGAGGCTATGCTCCCAGTTGAAACCTTTGTGCCTTCCCACCGTAGGATCCACTATAACCCAGAAGAGAACGA
The DNA here is from genome assembly GCA_030737815.1 of Allium fistulosum. Lineage (NCBI taxonomy): Eukaryota > Viridiplantae > Streptophyta > Magnoliopsida > Asparagales > Amaryllidaceae > Allium > Allium fistulosum. The sequence goes on along the minus strand of CM060902.1, from coordinate 1,354,439,717 downwards.
AGAACTCCTTCACATGTCTTTGGATCTAGTTGAGGAGAGAAGAAATGATGCAATCCTTAAAACAGCAGCCCACAAACAGAAAGTGGCGGCACAATACAACTCCAAAGTCAAGCATCGTACCTTACAAGAAGGGGATCTTGTCCTCAAGCGAATCTTCCCTCGCCCCGGAGCACTAGACCCAATCTGGGATGGACCATATGTAATCCATAAAGATCTCCACAACGGAGCATATATTTCGTCAACAGTGGACAGAGAGGTGTTCCGGAGGGCATGGAACATCCAACACCTCCGACGATACTTTTCTTAACTTGTATTGCCCATATGAAGTGAATTAACAAAGAGAATCAATGGACGTAGGCATTTTCGTGCCGAACCACTTTAAAAAACCTTGTCTCTTTTTTTTAACTTGTTCCTTTATATCTTGGCTGCTTGTTAACTTTATCCTTTTCTGTTGGACAAAATCCTATGCATACAGCATTTCAAATCGAGGCACTCCACAGCACAACTTCATCTGGACAAGACCTAACAGGTACTATGCGAATCTATGCCCTCGCCAATGAGACACTTTCACTCCAGCATCCCTCTGCTGCGGGTTAACTCATTGCTCGCGACGGCCCTTAAAGCCAACTGTAATGAGCCGATTATAAGCCATCGAGAAGGCCGACTATAGCCGAGGCAGCTCATTACGGCGTTCGGCTCGCCGGCAACTGTGAACCGATTATAAGCCCCAACATAAGGTGTGGCCAGCCAGGGGCAGTTCACGGTTGACGATCGGCACCCACGCTAGCCGGCCACAGTAAATCGAATAATACCCACGATTATGGGCCATAATGGCCCGGGTAGTTACTGTGCGCGATCTCGGCTCCGATGTGTCTTAAGTACGGCTGTGGTAAAAAAGAATTAACTCCTCGCGGAGGCGTAAGATGGGTGACAAATGTCTCCAAGACCCACAGCTAGGGAAAGTGACTACAAAGCCCGTTTGCCACGAACTTAAGCACATCGAAGGCCTTCCGTGATTGGAAGTTTTACTATTTCACATATTTCAATTTTAATTAAGAAACTTTTCTCCTATCCTCTGTAACAATCCCTGAAGTGCAGGACACAAAACAGGAGACACTCACTAATAGAAGCGGATACTCACAGCAAAATACTGGACCGCATCCCTTACTCGGTCACACAGGATATTCAAAGTTGCCATCTACAAGCAAAATATAAGGGGCGGTATTTCCTTCTTTCATATATGCCTATAATTTGTTCACACCTCACGCTAACACTGCAAGTCATGAAATTATGTTTTAAACAAGAACCTGACACAAAACACAATTTAATTACAAGAATATGCATAGCTATATTTCTTAGGCAACATGTCAAAGTAGCAAAAACATTCAAAAGACGACAAGATCAGCTTAAGTTAAAGGATTGCACATCAAGAATAGAGCTATTTATTACAAGTAGCAAGAATTACAACCTAAAAGTTACTCTACTGTTTTAAGACTAACATATACTGCCATGTCAAATCCACAAAAAGAATTCTCCAGGTCTAATCAGGGAGCCGGCTGCGTTGGAGTCTTGTCCTTGTCCTGTTGCCCACCTGTCCGGTCAGAAAAAGAAATCATTAGTGATAAGCAACAGAGTTAACAAAAGAAGAAACTAATGAAGTAGAGATTACCAGCAACTTCCCCTTGATCGTCTTGGTCATCATCCCCTACTTCCACACCTGCCTCCTCAACAGCGAACAACCGCATCCCCTCTTTCACCGCTGTCTTCTCCTCCTTGGTAAACTGAGCAGTGACCACATCCATCCTAAAAGCCGCTCCACCCTCCTTATCCGCCTCAGCATTGGCCTCCTCTAGAGCCCTGAGGTAAATCCTAGCCATAACCCGGGGGTAGTCGTCCATCCAAGATAAGCTGCCCTGCTTCCAAGTGCGAAAGTACATGTCCTGCAGCATATCATCCATCATCCTCTCATTTTCCTCAAACTCCCTCATACGGGCCTCAGAAACTGATAGCCTTGCAATGGCAGCATCCCTTTCCAGTCGGTATCGCGAGCAGTCAGCCTGAAGGGACCTCCTCATCACCTCCATCTCCTCCTTTAGCCTGACCTGAGTAAGCTCTGCGGCTTCAAGCTTCCCCGACAGCTCCTCTACCTGTTCAAGATCCGCCCTCCGAACCTCGTCCACTGTCGAGATGGCCATATTTATCTGCTCCTTGCAAGCAGCCTCCATCTTCCGCAATTCCGCCTTACTAGCCTCCTCCATAGTCTTCCTCAACCACCCGAAGGCAGCCTCATGCTGAGAAATCTGAATGGCCTGATCAGCAAGCTGTTTGGCCTGATCCGAAATCATCAATCGTAGTCGGGTGTTGGCACTCCCAATCTCCTCTCCAGCCTTAACTAGCCGGGCATGATGCCCCATCAGCTTCCTAGTCTCCTCTGCCACCCGATCAATATTAGCCTTGGCCTCGTCTCCCATGGTAATTACCCGAGTGGTAAGTAAATCGAGATCTAAGGACTTAGCCTCATCAAGCACCCGTACCATGGGATTGCGGGGAAGAAGGTGCTCACCGGTAACCTCGTCAAAGGTAATATCATGAGAACCTGGATCCAGATCAGGGTGACCCGCAAATGGATTACGAGCCAAACCAGGACGATCAATCTGCATAACGGTAGGATTTTCAGACAGGTGCGGAGAGAGTGCAAACTCAGTATCCTCCTCTGTGATATCATGAAGGGACTGAATTGGGGGTTGGGGACCGAGTGAAGGTTCGGATAAGGGATGACTCTTCTTTCTCTTCTGGATACCCTCTTCAATAACCCCGAGAAGAGAACGGTAGTCGACTACATCCCCGGAACGGTGGGTCGGAGTCTTCGGCTTGGCGGAAGCTTTGGAGAGCTTGTATTGTTCAAGCCTGTGCCAAAGATCTGAGGCCTTGGCCGTTTTACCTGCTCCTGATATAAAGAACAAGTGTCACAAGATTACATTGATCCATAATTCAAGAAACGCGGTAAATTAAAAGTTAAAAGAAGAAAGGAAACACATCTGTTATACAAACCCTGGGGAGGAGTAGGATACTGCAATGAGTCCTGGATTTCATTCCAGGATGGGAGCGGATCATAAAATATTCCTAAGTCCCTATCATAAATGGAGCCTGAAGGAGTCAAAAGTTCACCTTGAGTCGTCAGAACCACCTTAGCTGGAGTAGTCTGAGAAGATTCGCTTGCACCGGTCCCGGCCTTGTCGGCTTTCCCAGATTTCTCTACCAAAGCCGTTTCTCCGTCCAGCCCCTCAAAAGCCTGACGAAATGCATCATCCGTCCACTCCTGAATCTCGCCTGCCTGCCCAGGAAGCAAGGCCCCGATGCCATCGCCACCATCATCACCTTCCCGACCATCTCCACCCTCATCTCTTTCCTCCTCTACGTCTTCCTCCCCCTGGGTAAGTGGACAATTGCTGGGGGAAGGACCGTCCGACTTCTTAAGTTACTTACCTCCGACAGCTGGAGGTTTCGTGAAAGGTTTCCTCTTGCCACTCTCTACCGTGACACCTCCCTTAGCCTGAGCAGCCGCCCTCTCCTCCGCCGTTTCCCTCAGCTTGACTACTGACTGCTGTGGGAGGATCAAGTTATACTCCAGAAGGGTCGCATTTCTGATCAGGTAGGCAGCTGATCTATCTCTTCCGGGGATAGCTTCTATCTCAGCCGCCGTCTGAACCAGGCGATCAGTCTCCACAACCGCAAAGCCACCTGTCGCTAGCAAAAATGGAAACGTATGATAAGAAGCATCGCAACCCGAATGGAAATTATAGATAAAGCATCGACTTACATCCAGAGGTGAAACGCCGAATAGAAACAGAGTCGTCCCTGACGAAGAACCACTCCTTCTTGAACATGCTGAACTTAGAATACAGATCCAAGACCGACTTGAAGGTTACAGCTGACTCCAAGCTGATATATGGGGACCCCTTCTTATAGCCCCTCAGATTATATAAGTACCGGATCTCCCGGTTGGAAGGAGCACGCCCATACTTCCTCTAGAAGATGACGAAGAGGCTCACCAGTATAGCATAGGAGTTGGGTTGAAGCTGGAATGGGGCCACCTTTAGATATGTAAGGAAGCTGGCTACCCAAGCATTAAGAGGCGGGATGGCACCACACATACAGTGGTATCTGCTATAGGCAAAGTACCCTTCGGGAGGGTCGTATGGCATAACTTCTCTCCCTAGCAACAGCATGCGCGTTCTATCGATTCCGAAAGAACGGGAGATGACATCAAGCTGCTCCTCCTTGAGGGAGCTGGGAAAGCAATCGGGCGGGGAGTTCAGAAGCTCATGAGGGCCGTACCCGTCCACCAGTGATCTCGGGGCAGTTCCGTGACGTTCCAGTCCTGGCTGAGCAGGGGGCACTGCGGAAGATCCTCCTTCGCCCTGGGACTTCTTTTTATCCGATCGAGTTTCTGCTTTTCGAGACATTTATCTGCAAACACAAAGAAGTGCGTCGTTAGAATAAAGGAAGTAAAGGAGCGAGTGTGTGCAGTCTGGAATTTCAATCATAAAATCAAAATGCTGAAATTCCTATTGTCATTCGGTAAGGTGAAGGTTAAATTTCATTCGGTATTCAGAGTCTCAAGGTTCATTCGGCATTCCCCGTATAGCGTTCATTCGGTGATCCAAATGAGAATACTCATTCGGTATTTGGAGTCTCGAGGTTCATTCGGCATTCCCCTATAGGGTTCATTCGGCGATCCAAATGAGAATGCTGGTTCGGTACTCAGGATCCACGAACTCATCCGGTAATCCAAGGACGATAGTTCATTCGGCACTCGAATTACCCGGATTCGTTCGGTTGCCTAAAAGGCTATTCGGCGAGAGAAGGCTGTATCACCTGATTCGATTCGGTATGAATGTCTGGTTCGGTTGTCTTGGGTTGGAAGGGAATAATGAAAGTATACAGCCCCTACTTATAGGAAAATATAGGATGCCGGACTAGTTGGATCGGCACTCAGCGATCGAATGGAAGGAAACAAAGTAGGCCATATGCCAGCATATACCCCACTTTGGGGGGCAAATGTTGGGTGAATTCTCACCACTGGTCCAAGCTTCGCCGAACCAACCATCTCCAAGCTTCGCCGAACCAACCCACCTCCAAGCTTCGCCGAACCAAGCTGCTCACTCATCGCCGAACCAAGCTGCTCACTCACCACCGGACCAAGCTGCTCACTCACCACCGGACCAAGCTGCTCACTCACCACCAAACCAAGCACCTTACTCAACATACCACACCGGACCAACCTCACCATCCCACCACCGGTCCAAGCAACTACCGGTCCAAACTGCACTTCTCATGTTCCTACCGAGCAACCTTCTCAAGCCCCTACCGGACCAACCCCAAACCGGACCAAGGTACTACCACATAGCACCGAATCACCTACAACCGGTCCACTCTACACTCCAACCATCTCCTAACCAAGCGATGCCGAACCAAGACGTACCAGGCCAGATCACGTCAGCCCAGGCCCATCAGCAACTATACACATCCTAGACCCCTACCCCCAGCCTCACTCTATAAATAGAGGGGCAGGGGTACAACAATGGGGACAAGTTTGAGATCTCAAGCACGGAGAGAACTTTCAAATAACTTTCTTTTACTTGTATCAAGGCTTTGTACTTGTAATCAAAACTAGAGAAGAGAAATAACATATAAAGTGGACATAGGCACATTCCGGCTGAACCACTATAAATCTGCGTGTCTTTTTTACAGTTTAGCCCCTGCTTTTCATATATTTGCATAAATCTCCAAAATCACTAAGAACAACATAAGATCTACTAAATCATACAACTTTGAGGTGTTTGTCCATTTTTTGTGCAAACAATATGTTTATGCCATATCTCTTATTCTATATCATGTCATCTGATATTTATAGCTAGACTAACCCGTTTATTATTTTCTTATAAATAATACTCGGGTCAGACCGAGATGTTACAGGTGCTTCTGCTTGACTTCTCTTTTGGGATTACTCTGACTTTTGGCTAACTACTTAGATCAGTAGTTTTTGGATGTACACATTTGAGATATAGACTCTATGTTGTGTACTTATTCTTTTGTATAGCACGTGTTGCTATTCTTTTGTATTATCGTGGATCTTTCCGACCACTACTCTGATGTACACTTTCATGTGTTATATATATATATATATATATATATATATATATTCATATCTTTTTCCGCCTTTGTGATATGGATGTCTATGACTGATTTATGTTAAGTTTATTTCTATGTTTGTTTCCGAAGATTATATATAGCCACTGTGTGACAGCTTTGAGTTTGTATCGGTATGTCGGATTTCCTCCTTAAATGATGTACATGCTATACTATCTGACATATCGGTGCTCGAACAAAGAAGTTACATGGATGGTCGCTCCTCAACGGCCTTATTCTCCGTGCTACTTGACAGCATTAGACCATAGTGTTCTTGGCTAGTGTGGGTATAGAGGTGGGGCGTCACAGCTTGGTATCGGAGCCAAACTTCGGAACAATGTAGAATAACTTAACAAGGATCATCGTCCTAAGTCCTTCTTAGGAGTTGTACCTTAGGATTAATTCGAGTCTTCATACTGATTCATCCTATTTTCTTTTATGATTCCTTGTTTTATCTATCAAGATTGCTTGATAGTCATTCTGAGAATAACCTTTTTCTTCTTCCTCCTTTCTTAAAGAAGAAGAGATTGTTAGTTCTGGCAGTCCTAGCGCTGGTCAATCCAGTAGTTCTTCTCTGGATGGCGCATTCATGTCGGCCCAACAACTTTTGGATCTTGCTAAGAATCAAAGGTTTATCTGTGCTTTGGGTAAGAGCCCCGAAATGGTTTTACCTTTGAAACTTGAAGTTCCTTTCAATCAACTTGTGGATATCACTCTTCGACATGAAGAGGCTGATAAGGGAATTGATAGTGATATTGGGATTTCCAAGAAGAGGCACATTAAGTTCAAAAGCCCTTATCCCGATAAGAAGGTGAAGCAACCTACTTTGGTAGCAAAGACTCCAATCCCTAATCTTGGAAGATGCTACAATTGTGATTCTAGGGACCACCATATAAATAAGTGTCGTAGACCTGTCTCTTGCCGCTATTGTAAAGGTGCGGACCATTTTATGTCTTCCTGTTCCAAACTTCAAAGAAAGAAGGAAGTGGAACAAGAAACTCTGGTAGTTGATACTCCTACCGCTAGTCGAAAACAATGCTTCAATTGTGGTTCCATGGACCACTATGCGAGGGAGTGTCCGAAACCCCTTCATTGTCACTATTGCAAAAATTCGAGTCACCATATATCTACCTGTCCCAAACTTCAAAGTAGGAGAGAGGGAAAGCTGCAAGCCCCTAGCAACCCTTCTCTTGGTCAAGGTATTTCTTATTTAATCCTTGATTACACTTGTTTTGTGATTATCCCATTCGAGTTCTTTTTGATATGGGTTCATCTTATCCTTTTTATATCAAAAGAACTTGTTGATTCTTTTTCTCTAAAACATTTTGGGAGTGATGACTTCTTTGAGAATTGCGTATCCGGTTGGTGAATCCACAACACTCAATTTGCTTTTTATTGATGTCGAAATTATTTCATGTGATTTTTCTTTCCGAACTGATTTGCATGTTATGCGTTGTTTAGATTTCGGAATTGATTTGCGTGAAAGGATTGGCTTCATCATTATGAGGCCCATATCCTATTTTTCAGTATGGACTATTCATTTTCGACATTTTTAATCTGTTATGCAGATTCATATTTTTCCTTTGTGATTTCGATTCTAAATTAATGGCATCATCTTATTCTTTAAGCTCACATGTTGAGTAAAGGATTATTTCTCTCAATTGAGAAGTTGTGAATTTTCCGGAATCTTTGAGCTGGTCTTAGGATCATCACCTAAGCAATCTTTTAAGTGGTGTTAAGGTCTTTCCAGTTTGACCTTGCCCCCGGATTTCATTAGCTAGGAGTTGCGGGAGTTAGCATTCCGCTCACCACATTCCGCACTCGTTATGCTTCTTATGAATGACTTATTATGTCATTCGGTTTATCCAGCTTATTTCATCCAATTTATAAATCGAGTATTCTATGAATATCTCAATAATTCCATTCTTGTATATATTGATTTTGGATGAAAATAGCAATTTAAAATTTTGCAAATCTTTTTCATAAGGTTTATTTATAAGTACAATTTGATTTTCGCTCTCAAGCGAGCAAAGAATATTCTTAAAAGTTTTAAGAAATATGTTCATCGTATAGAAAACGATTTTGTGATTGTATTGCCCATTGAGTGCTTTAAGAATTCTGATCGATGCGCTTGATCAACATTATCGATAAGAATCTCCTAAACGCTTTGATGGGACAGTCAGACATGATAGTTTGATTTGTAAAAATGTAGGTTTTTCTAGAAAGATTGTTATATTAATATAAATGCAATTTTGAGAGTTTTACCTTTTTGGGAAAGAGGATTATTTAAAAGAACTCTTTTCCGATACTCTTATTCTTGTGATTCCCGATGGGAACCAAGACTTTATCTTTAGTACCAATGCCAATTGTGTTGGTTTAGATGTCGTTCTCTTGCAAAAGAGAACGTGCGATCTCTTGTGCTTCTAAAACATTAATGCCTACCGAGACTAGATATGTCACTCATGATCTAGTGCTCGTGGCTATCGATTTCACTTTCAAAAATTTGGCATCATTATTTTTGGGTGAGAAATTTGTTCTCTACCCTGGTCATAAATCTTTGGAATATTTATTTTCTCATAAGGAACTTAATATTGGATCGAGTTCCTTGCATCTTAAGATCTTGATATTCTTTGTATATTCCCAAAAAGGGGAATCGTGTTGCCAATGCACTTTGTTGTAAACAACAAGTGGTTGTCTCTTTGATGATGTCCAAATGGAATGATCATCTTTCCAACATCGGACGTTTCGATATACTTCGCTTTATTGAGTTTCATCTCATTCCCTTTATGGACTAGCGTCTGATGTTCTTCTATGGTTATCGGTTCATCGGATGTACCATTATTGTGTTACATCGATGTCCCGGCTTTTCAGTTCACTAGGACGTACCGTTTTTGTTCTACGTCGGTGTTCCAAATTATTCGAGATTCTCGTTTCTCGGGCGTACCATTTTGTACTACGCCGTTGCTCCGGCTCAATTGACTGTTGTTCTAGACGTTTTTCCACATCTTTTAACTATGGAAATGCTTTTAGGTTTCCGATTTTTATTCTTGAGCCTGGTGTTTAGTAGGGATTGAAGTTTCACCAGATTTGACTTTTGAGCAACATTCTATTCGCATCATTGCTTCGGAGGTTGAGCGCCTTCAAAAATAAAGATGTTCTCTTCGTGTGAGTTCTATGGTTCTCAAATCTCAAGGATTTCTCTTGGGGAATCTAGAGAATTCATTGAGCGAACACATCCGGACTTACTTTCTCATACTCCTTGAGGTAAACTTCTTATTTTCAAATTCCTTTTGTGTTAATATGCTTTTACGGTTCTTACTTTTTATTTCCATCTTATTTATTGCGAGGACGCAATTTCTTTAAGGAGGGGAGTCTGTAACAACCCGCATATTTATCGATTTTATATTTAAATATTTTATTTAAATATTTTATCGTTAGTCGGATGTTAGTCCGAAAAGTTACTTTTTGCATACGGTCAAATTAGGACACGAGACCACCCCCATTGAGTTCGAAATGACGTTTGCGATCTTTTTGAGTGTAAACTTCGATATGTTTGGAGATAGTGGAATTTTTGCCACTTTTTCACTTTGGCTTTGGTTTGGGGCTGAACCATTCACTAACTCAGCCCAACCCCTTCCTTCTCTTCATACTTTATTTCTATTTGCATATACATTCAAGCTTCTTCAAAAATGGTGGAGGGAATGGGAAATTAAAACTCCAAAGCTTTAATCTTCATTGCAAATCCAACATCTACTCTGAATTCAAGTGAAGACATTGATTCAAGCTTGTTGTTGTCATTGTTTTGCTTCAAGCTTCATCTTCATTGGTTTTTGGTGCAAAGGTGAGATTTTTAATCTCACATCTTGCCTATAACTGTCATTGGACTGTTGGGAATGATTCCCTATCGCATTAGCATCTTAGTTTGCTTTTGGTTTGGATTGAATGGGTGAAAAACCCCAATTTTCAGCGTTGTTGGCAAATCCTGGGCCTTAGGTCGTACTGCCTCGAAGACTAGCCCTGCAGATTTTCGTTCGTGCTTAGGTCGTTCGAAATTAGGTCGCTAGGTCGTAGATCGCTGGGCCATAGGTCGCTCTGGCGTGGAGAAGACTCTGCCTGCTTTTAGCCTGCCCTGGACTTAGGTCGTTCGTCCCTAGGTCGTAGGTCGCTCGATCACCTTAAGTCGCTCGCGTGCTCAGGTCGTAGGTCGCTTGACCATTATATTGCTAGGTCGCAAGACTTTAGGTCGCACCTTGTTAGGTCGCGCCTTACCTCAACTCACAACCACTTTAGGTCGTTTCTGGCCTAATATCACTCGGCAGCGTTAGGTCGCTCAGCTTCGATAAGTCGTTAGGTCGCTCGCCACTTGACCTCGTTAGGTCGCTAGCCACTTGATTTCGTTAGGTCGCTCCCCACTGTACTTCGATAGGTCGCTCGCCCCTTATGTTGTTAAGTCGCTCGACCATATGCTATTTTAGGTCGCATGACCTTGTTCTCTTTAGGTCGTATGACCATACTTCCCTTAGGTCGCTTGACCAACATGCAACCCTTATTTCTTTAGGTCGCAAGGCCTTTACTTCTTAGGTCGTTTGGACCATTAGGTCTTAGGTCGTATGGCCTCAACCCCGTTAGGTCGTTTGACCTGTTTCATGCTAGATCGCTTGGCTTCGTTAAGCCACTAGGTCACTCACACCTTTTAAGTTCGACTTTGTTAGGTCACTCCACACCATTAGGTCACTCGCCTTTTTACACTTAGGTCGTTTGACCTATATTTCACTAGGTCGCTCGACCTGTTCTTCTGCTAGGTCGCACGGCAGTCTACCCTTAGGTCGTTCGATCTATTTGACTTAAAGTCTTTGCACTTTGATTCGACCATGTTAGGTCGCAAGTATATTCCTACTTTGATGATTTTGGGATTGATTTCTTTGGACTTTTATTCACGTCTTCGAATGTGAACTTTGAGATTGGTTGTTTCTACAATCACTTTTGTGACTTGTCACTTTAAAATTATGAAGGTTTCAATACTAGTAGTAAATATCAAAGCTCTTAAATCAAAACGATTTCAACTCTATTTTATTACAAAGCTCTTTTCCTAAACCGTTTTCCAATCTATTAGTATATACAAGCCTTTACTTCACTCGGATGAGAAATCGAATTAAACGACTTAGTAAAACGAGTGGTATGAAACGCTCGCGTTCACTTCGTCGGTTAGCTCTTGGACTTGTTCGATTGAACCCTTTTTGTGACAACTTTCTAGTGAAGATTCACAGCTTGTTCGTAAATATTTAAGTTAAGCAAGTGGTTATGGAACATGAAGCTAAACTCATATATTTACTAGCTTGGTGTGATTGACACTTCTTTATGATCATGAAGATCATTTTTGTGATTTAGACTAGCTATGTGCGATGTCTTTTGATTCGGTTCATCGGACGTTACACTGTATGACGTCGTTGTTCCGTATTATCGTGATTTGGTCCTTCGGACGTTACGCTGTATGACGTCGTCGCTCCATTTTCACTACGTGTTGGTTCATCGGATGTTACGTTGTACGACATCGTTGTTCCTTTTTATTATGCTTTGGTTCATCGGACGTTACGCTATACGACGTCGTTGTTCCTTTTTATTGTGTCTCTGGATCATTGGACGTTGCGCTGTACGACGTCGTTGTTCCATTTTCACTATGTGTTGGTTCATCGGATGTTACGCTGTACGACATCGTTGTTCCTTTTTTATTATGCTTTGGTTCATCGGACGTTACGCTGTACGACGTCGTTGTTCCTATTAATTGTGCCTCTTGATCATCGGACGTCACGCTGTACGACGTCGTTGCTCCGAATTAAGTGATTTCTGGATTTCGTGTGTTGATTTCTGGAATTTGTGCTCCACCAATTTTCATGATTTTCATTGATATGATATCAATTTTTGAGCATTGGTGAATTAGTGTGTCATTACCTTTTGTGGATTTGGATCTTTGAGAAGATTCTTGTGATATTGATTAATCTCTTGTTGATTATCATTTACATACTTATAGTAGTATACCATTATGGTTATTATATGTTTATGCCATATCTCTTATTCTATATCATGTCATCTGATATTTATAGCTAGACTTACCCGTTTATTATTTTCTTATAAATAATACTCGGGTCAGACCGAGATGTTACAGGTGCTTCTGCTTGACTTCTCTTCTGGGATTACTCTGAATTTTGGCTAACTACTTAGATTAGTAGTTTTTGGATGTACACATTTGAGATATAGACTCTATGTTGTGTACTTATTCTTTTGTATAGCACGTGTTGCTATTCTTTTGTATTATCGTGGATCTTTCCAACCACTAATTTGATGTACACATTCATGTGTTATATATATATTCATATCTTTTTCCGCCTTTATGTTATGGATGTCTGTGACTGATTTATGTTATGTTTATTTCTATGTTTGTTTACGAAGATTATATATAGCCACTGTGTGATAGCTTTGAGTTTGTATCGATATGTCGGATTTCCTCCTTAAATGATGTACATGCTATACTATCTGACATATCGGTGCTCGCACAAAGAAGTTACATGGATGGTCGCTCCTCAACAGCCTTATTCTCCGTGCTAGTTGACAGCATTACACCGTAGTGTTCTTGGCTATTGTGGGTATAGAGGTGGGGCGTCACAGAATGCCTCACTGCAAACGCGGATGATCCAGATTGAAAGCCACACTGCAAAGCGGATAATCTAGAATGAACGCCTCACTGCAAACGTGGATGATCTAGATGAACGCCTCACTGCAAACACAGATGATCTAGAATGGACGCGTCACTGCAAACGCGGATAATCCAGAATGAACGCCATACTGCAAACATAGATGATCCAGAATGAATGCGTCACTGCAAATGCGGATGATCCAGAATGAACGCCTCACTGAAATCCTGGCGACAACAACCCTAAAACCCTACAAATAGAACTCTAGCACCATTTTTGGCCTAAACTTGTATCTGCAAATGAAACTATACAAAAATATAAGAATGATACACATATATGTATATAAATAAAATTTATATACATATATATGTATTAATGAAATAAAAGTACTAAAACTAAAGATAGAATCGTAAGATAGCAAAGAAACTAAAATAAGAGATAGACAAAAAGGATCAAAACTCATTGAGCAACAACTTAATTTACTCTAATACACACACACACACACACACACATATATTAACATTATAGATAGAGGTTCTACTATTGATGATAGATAGAGGTGATGCCATTGATGACACTTGGAAACAGTACTATCAAACTCAGGGCAACCTAAAGGAGGCTCTCAGAATAAAAGCTACGGAGCTTAAGAAAAAAGCTAAAGAAAAATGGATTACTGAAGGAGATGAGTGTACTAAATTCTTTTATACTAAAATGGAAATTCAAAACAATACTAATAATAACTTTCACCTTATAGATCAGAATGGAAATGCAGTAATCAATACTGCAGATATAAAGGGACAAGCAATTAAATACTATAGTGACATGTTCAATGGAGAAGTCAACATTAACTTACCAGACATACAATGCAGAAGGCTGGTGAACTCCAAAGGTCGACGTATGTTGTCCAGGCAGATCATTGAAAAAGAGGTTTGGGAGTCCTTGTGATCCATCCACATTGATTCCAGTCCAGAGCCAGATGGCCTCGGATCCAAATTCTTCCTCGTTCATTAGGATGACCTGAAAGAAGGTATCACATCAGCAATGCAAGATATTTTCCAGAGTGGTAAATTTGTAAAAGAAATCAATCACACCTTCATTTGCCTTATTCCTAAAAAAGGACAACCCATCAAAAATCGAAGACTACCGACCTATTGCTTGCTGCAATGTAATATACATAATACTAAGCAAGATCTTATGCAATAGAATGAAGCTCATATTACTTGATCTCATCTCAGAATGTCAAAGTGCATTCATCAAAGGCAGAAGCATTTCTGAAAATTCTCTTATGGCACATGAATTGATTAGAAACTTCAACAAACCAGGTGCTGACAAATTATGTCTTAAGGTGGACCTCCACAAAGCATATGATAAAATCAATAGACAATTTATCATCCATATGCTTATATCTATGGGGTTCCCAACAAAGTTTGTGAATATTGTAAAAGAATGTATTTCTACACCAACCTTCTCTATTTTGATCAATGGAATACCAAAAGATTTTATAGGCTCCAATAGAGGCATCAGGCAGAGTGATCCTCTTTCCCCTTACTTGTTTGCAATTGACATGGAATATTTTTCGCTACAAATGGAGCTAGTAATACACCACAAGCTAATTCAGCCTATTTATAACTTCCAGCCTATTGTGAGCCACTTACTCTATGCAGTTGACTTTCTCATCTGTATAAAATCCAGTTATACATCAGCTAAAGCGGTTAAAGACATTTTTCTTAATCTAGAAAGATATACTGGTCTTAAAATGAATGAGCAAAAAACTAAATGCTACTTTAATAAAACATGCAATAGGAGTGATGAAATTTTGGACACCTTAAATGTGAAAGAAGGCATGCTCCCTGTAAAATACTTAGGTATTCCTCTTTCCTCCAATAATGTTACTGACAGAGAATGTGCAGTTTTAATTTCCTCTATTAGGGATAGACTACAGGGCTGGAGCTCCAGAATCCTATCGCAAGCTGGCAGAATTGAACTGGTTCACACGGTTATCCACTCCAAAGTCAACTTCTGGTTACAAACTTTCCAATTGCCTGATGCTTCCATACAGAAAATAAAAAAAGTTTGTGCAGGCTTTATATGGAAAGGTGGTCTTCACAAGATTAAATATGAGAAATTATACAGACCTAAGGAGGAAGGAGGAGTGGGTCTAAGAAGACTTAAAGACATGAGTCTGGTCTATACCCTGAAACAAGCTTGGAGAATTATTAATGGTAAGGGTCTATGGGGGAGATGGATGAGGAAAAGGTACATCAAAGGCAATTTCTAGCAAATGCCTATAAACAATAATGCATCCGCCAATTGGAAAGCAATTATGAGAATAATAAGTGCATTAGCCTCATTAGCCTCGTGCTGCACTCGCGAAATAGCTATAGGAAAAGAGACTGATTTGTGGAGAGACCCTTGGATTCAAGGTGAATCCCTGATTGATATTTTGGGGCTTAATACCTTCTCTGACTTTGGTTGTCCAGAAAATGAGTGTTAGAAGTGATAAACAACAATGACTAGAATTGTTCTTCAATTCCAGTGAATCAAGCTATTAAACAAAAAATTCAGTTTATGCCAATTTTCAATGGGAGAGAGAATGACATCTGGGTGTGGAAGCCTACAAGCGGTGAATTTTCTACCAACTCAACGTGGAATGAGATAAGACACAAAGACAATAAAGTATTATGGAGCAAAATCATATGGAATCATGCCAATAATCCAAAATGGCCTTTACAGCCTACAAAGCTATACTCAAAAGACTTCACACAAGAGATAGGCTATCAAAATGGGGAATAATAAGTGATACAGTTTGTGTATTATGTAATCAACAGGCGGAAATGCATGAACATCTTTTTTTTGCCTGCAATTTCTCGAAAGAGGTGTGGAAATCGTGTAAAAACTTAATTAATTCACCATCTCATTCAATTCTCTTAGAAGAAGAAGTTAACTACCTGGTTCAGAGAGGCCATTACGAAGACCTGGAAGCCAAATTGAGCGATATTGTTATTACTGTAGTTGTATGGAGCGTGTGGAAAGAGAGGAACTGTCGCGTGCTTCAAAACAAGCAAAGAGATCATACAGAGGTCAATAAACTAGCGGAGGGAGACATGCTTCTGGTTCAAAGAATATTCAAAAACTGGACACTTACCATATCGGGACGAGGTGCAATTCAAACTGAAGGATAGGATCTGCGTTGTCCATCGGTAGAAATCCCAAGTACGAGCTACTTGTTCCAGCCGCCATGAGCCAGTTCGATTGAGGAAGGAGTAGGAGTTTAGATGTATTTCTGGAAAGTGCGAGTCTTGTGTAGTTCTTTGTCTGTTAAGTATCTTGTATGTTTGTTTTGGGCCATTCTTGGGCCAAATGTACTGGGCTGGAATGCCTCAATAAAGCTCTTACCCATTTCCAAAAAAAAATATTAACATTATGCTCCTTTGATCAAAAGAACATCATGATAATCAGTAAAATCATCAGTCGAATTCGAATAAATGTTAAAGCTGTAATTATTAATGTTAAAAATATTTTTTTTTGTTTAAGTAACATAATGCTTTTTTAACCTTATTAAGATATTCTTTAAAATGATTATTTTTAGCCAATTTATATTTTGAATTTGAGATCCAACTGAAACAAAATGATGCTATTGTAAAAATCAATCTATTGATATAACCATTGTTATTATTATATAGCCTCTAGTTTCTCTCAAACCAAATATACCAACATATGATAATGAATAAAGTATCTAACAAAAATCTATATCCCTTTTTAAGCTTAAATCTTAAGTTATTCCAGTAAAATCACAATCATATACTTTAGTTGTAAGAATAAAGTTAAGGATTTTAAGAGTAATATTAAGAATGTAGCAAGTATCCATACAAACATAATATATATGATTAATATCTTCAAAGTACAATCTTTAAAAAGTAATATGCAAATTCTTCCTTTTTAAAAGTTCAATGGTATTTAGCTTCCCATGCATGATTAACCACATATGAATCTTAGCTTTTGGCAGTGCATTTGCTTTCCAAATAAGATTAAAAATGTTATAAGTAATGCCCGAGTAATTAAGAAATTTATACAAAGAATTTGAAGTGAATTTCTTACTTTTATCTCATTCCCATTTAATAATATCATTTTCATTATCAAAATTATATAAATGCAATCTTGCACATAATAAAGAAAATTACCTAAGAGGTGTACCTTCCAAGATTCTATTAAAACTAAAGTTCCAAGGGGGGTCATTATCCGAAGAAAAAACATCTTTAATTAAAGCATTTTTAAAGTTACGAATTTCAATAAGCTCTCTAAATTCGGCCCTAAGAGGAATGACAGATAACCAATGATCATGCGAAAAAGTATTATTATTTCCAGAATGAACAATCGTATTAGTACCAAGGTTACAAATCTCATGACATTTTAAAATTGATTTCCAAAAGTTAGACAATTTATTGTTAACTGAAGGTGTAATTTGGTATACCATTATAATAATGTTAAGATATAATTTCTTTCCAAATACAATTCTCATTTGTATCCTTAAATTTCCATAACCACTTCCCTAATAAGGACAAATTCATGTTACGTAAATTAATAACACCTAATCCACCCTCCTTTTTCGATTTACAAACAGTTTCCCAGTTAACCAAACATTTTAGACAACTGCTAGGATTATCGCCACTCCATAAGAAATCCCTTCTAATTTTATCAATTTTATTGATCACCCAATCTGGGAAAAGATGCATAGACATCCAATAAATTGGAAGAGTGGATAAAACAGAATTGATGATAACTAATATACCCACTCTCGATAAAAACCTACTATTCCAATTAGAAATTCTATTTTTAATTTTATATATAATAATTAGCCAATCGTCATTTTTAAGTTTAGTTCGTCTAATCAAAAAACCAAGATAATCAATAGGGAAATTAATGGTTTTACAATTAAGCGTATTAGCTACTAAACTTTCAACCTTATCAACATAATTTAATACTAAAACCGAACTTTTACCAAAACTAATTTTTAGTTCTGAAAGACGCTCAAAGCCGTATAAAACAAATTTAAGGGTAATGATGTGATTAGGCAAATGAGAAGTAAATAATAAGGTATCATCCGCAAATTGAAGAACTGAGAGACAATTAAGCGATATTTCACAACCAACGCAGCCTAAAGATCCATTTCCAACAGCTTTTTTTTATTATCATTGCAAAAACATCTACAACTAAGTTAAACAAGAGAGGCGATAAAGGATCACCCTGTCTTAAGCCAGGCTTAGATTGAATTTTATTTCGTAAAATCTCGTTAACCATTATACTAGAATTACCAGTTTTAAGCAAAGTCTTAATCTAACCAATCCATTTGCAACTAAAACCTCCAGCCAGTAACATATCAACAAGAAAATCCCAATCTACCGAATCAAAAGCTTTTACAAAGTCGAATTTTAGAAGCGCACATGTAATGTTATTCTTACAACAGTGATTATTACAATTATTTTAAGTTGTTTTAAAGTTAGTATTTATTTATTTATTTATAATGTTTTTAGTATATAGTGGTCTTTAAAGGAAAAGATTAGAATTTATTTATAATTGTTTTCGAGATTATAAATGGAATTTTATAATCAGATGGGTTTTTTATAAGAGGAATCTTAAAACATATTTTTGGAAAATGTAAAGGAAGATAGGTTAAAAGATAAAAGAGCTTTATAAATGGTTTGAGATATTTATAAAAGAATTACAGAAGTGGGTTTATAGATTTATAAAAGGAGTTTTATAAATGGTTTTGTGGATGTATAATGGAGTTTATAAATGATTTTATAATTTAATAAAAAGGAAATCTTCCCCAAATATTGGTGAATATATTTATGCTGTTGAGATAAGCATATGGATATTTTTCCCAAGTATTGAGGAATAGGGATTTGTGGATATATATATATATATATATATATATATCTGTAAAAATATTTTAGTACAAATATTTATAAAATGATTTGAGTTAATGGAAGGATTTATTAAAAGAGGCTTAGTGTTGCTTAGTGCTTAACAAATGTTGATTTTTCCCTATGAAATTAATCCCTGATTGAATGTTTGTTATTCGATAATTAAATAACCGACTATCGAAATTGGACCCTAAATGTAACTTTGGAAATATCTAGGAGAAACACGTGAGTTATATTGCACAGTCATCTCCGATGATGTTGTACAATGCGTAGAATTCTCATTTCATTCTTCTAGGACAATGATAAGGAAATCCGTCCACTAACGGTTAGGAGGTGATCTCCGCTCTTATCTTTGACCGTTTATTTTCTATAGAACCGAGGTTGAGTTTACCGAGAATTATCAAATGTTGTTTCGAAGAGACCGGGATTAGATAGATTATCTGAAAACCACTTCGATCCAACAAATGCATTTCGAAGTGAAGACATCTTGAAGATGATGGAATTTGGAGATGGAGCTCTTAAGTGTTTCATTCAATCCCAGAATGAACTTGTATGGACGAATGATGATATTGCATTATTGCTATGAGTGCAGTGTTAGCATTCCAAGTGGGGAGTGCCACATAACGGTAAAACGTAGCCTCAAGCCTCATCAACCAGGAATGACTAAAACAGGGGAGATGCAGCAGGGCTAAGTGTGTCGCTCCCAAGTAGGGTATGGTCATCCTTATCAAGAGTCGCTATTATCTCTCATTTGTATGCTTCAGGCCCATTAATGAAGGGGTGATCATATTCGGTACTATCCAGTGAAAGGTATGTCGTTTCTATGTTGACAGGGGTCGATAGGTTCGACCTCGGTGTTATTTTATCTTGAGATGCACCGTGACAGGCAGTACCCCAGTAGCCCAGTTATTGTATGGAATCCATTCTCCAATACGAGCCTTTACGGATTTAGTTGTATACCTATTATGCTGGAATTTAATTAATGTACCAATTTCAACTATAATTAATAAGTAATTGTATCTAAACACCATTATAATATCAGAGAATTTCATATGAAAAGGTTTTTGTTATCGTAAGGTAAAAACTCATCCGTGTTTATGTGCGGCATGGTCTTACGAGATACTTTTGCTTTTCAAAGGTTTCTAGAACTTTAAAAATCCAATTGGGTGTGTTTTCTAAAGCTGGTTTTCTAGACTGACTCGGGTGTTATTTTATTATAATGCTTGGGTCAGACCGAACATATTTACAGATCGCTTTGGATGCATTGGAGCTCAGGAGACGAGTTGGAGGTCTTTAATTCGTATTCATATATATGTCTATTTTCCACTGCTTTGTTGTTGAAATCATCAGAAATTGTGAGGATGGGTTGTTATAACTGTCCAGGGTGATGATTGTGATTGTTTTTGTACTCTGATGGGTGTATGTATATAACAGTTTCTCTTTTGTAAAGATCAATAGTATTATATTATATATTGTTCCACTGCGGTTGTGAGATTTTGTTGTTGTTTAATTTTTCATTCTTCTTCTTCTCTTCTCTTCTTCTTTCCTCTTTCTTTCCCATAACTATATGTCTTTCCGCTCGATTTGGGTTGGACATGTGTGGTTTATTTTCAACTTGAATAGTTCGGATTGGCGAGTTGTTACACTTGGTATTAGAGCCAGGTAAAGTGAACACCTAGGCTTTGGTGGGAATTTACTCATTTGAGATAGGGTAAGCGAGACCCTAGGATGAGTTTGAGTGTATTATATATATGAGTGCGTATTTATTAGTGATTGTAAAATATTTTATATTTTGTTAATTTATCTATTGAGTGGCTTATGAATTCTAGTCAGTAGGTGGGATGCCACGATATCAATAGGGGTTTCTAAACACATAAACAAGGTAAATCGACAAAGTATGTTTTAAAATTGGGTAAATGGAGTAATTTTACCTAAATTATATTTTATATATAAAGGAATAATTTTTCAAAAATTGTTCTTGTTATATATGGTGTGTTTGGTTGGTGTTAAATGGTAATATTTGATTATTATCATTTGTTGTTTGTTGTTTCAATAAAAGTTGTTATTATTATAATTTAAACAAAGATAAACATTTGTAAAATGAGTTGTACAAGTAAGTGAATTTGTAAATATGAATTATAGAGTATCGATTATGATTAAAATGAATAAACATTTGTAAAATTATATTTCATAAGAAGTGAGATTATATAAATATTTATAAAGGTGATTTATAAACGAAAAGTAAAGGAAATTGCCTAAGTATATTTATAATATGAAGTGTAAATAAAAACGGGTTTAAAACAAGAAGCTTGAGAATTTAAAACCCGTTAATTTTGAAATTTGTTTCCCGAAAGGTTTTAGAAAAAATAATAATAGTATTATTTTGAAAATATTTTGGTTAGAAATATTTTGAAATAGGATTTCAAAGAGATAAAAAGCACTAAACTAACTTAGTCGCTGGAAAATAATTGGGGTGATGATGGCCATATCGTTGGTGTTTAATTTCAAGTTTCTAAGCGAGGGATTGCTACCATTGAAGTTTTATTTTGGTAAAAAAAATTTAGATTCTAGAAGTGAACTTTGATATATAAAGGAGTTATGTGTATATATGATTTTAAAATGATTTGAAATAAAACTGGGTGTTCAAAATCCTAGAAATTTTTATCTAAAATGTTTTGAGAACATAAGATGATAGGTTTTTGAACTTATAATTTGGAGTATAAATAAGAAAAGAAAATTTGGAAATGAGATATGAAATTGAAGGTTCAACTTAAATAAAGTAGAAAAAAATAAATTGAGGAATGGATTAAATGAAATGAAGTTTAGCTTAAAGAAAGGTTAACAGAAGTTGAATTGGATTTGAAATGAATTAAGTGAATTGATGGAATGGATGGGAATTTGAGTTATAAAATGAAACTCAATTTAAGTTGTAAAGTGAATTGAATATGGTTTGCAATGTTGGTTGATAGAGTTGAAAATGAACTTAAGTTTTGACAGTAAAAATGAAGAGAATAATTGGATTTGATTTAAATTGGATGTAAATCAATTGAATGCAAATGGATTGAATGTAAACTAATTGAATATGAATAATTGAATATTAGTAAGGTGAATGGGAATTAATTTAATGTTTGCATGTTGATAAGAAACGAGAGTGTATAAATCAGATTTTGACCTTGAAAATGCAAGTTGATTTGTTGATAAATAAATTATATGAATATTATTTGGTTAATGGTTTCCCTTGTTACATTTGCTTATAGTTGCTGTATAATCTATATGTTATATATTGATATTACTTTTTATATACTTGTTTTCATTGTTTTTTGAGTGATTAGTAGGTGCGGGTGGCGTATGCTTCACATTTGGAGCTCGCATTCGCATTATATTCGTTGTATATGCTTGCTAATACTAGTTTAAGGTGCACATCTCGGATTACATATCGTACTTTTATATTTTTCCCTATGGGATGCCTTATCCTCTAAGATAAGATGTATATTTGTGATTATAAATATATATTGTAAATTTTTTGATCAAGCTACGCAAAGGAGACGCTGGCGAAATTTTTCATAAATTTAAGAGTTAGAAAATTTTTGAGAATTTTGTGGAAATTTTTAATAACTAAAATTTGTTTTTGAGTTATAACTTGAAATGATATTAGTTAGTAACTATGAATTGATTTTAAAGACTTAAAATATTTATAATTTATTTCAACTAATTGGTTTTGGAAAGGTAATGGGATTGTGGCATTTTCGTACATTGGAAATTTTGGGGACGAAATCTTTTAAGGGGGGAAGAAAGTAACGACCTAGAATTTCGGTCATTTGAAAATTGGAATATTTAATTGATTTTAAATATTGAAAAGTCAATTTTATAAGCTTAATAACTTGGATTTCAAATATAGCGATTCATTTGGTAATTAAATTGTTGAATTTAATATTGGGAATTGTTAAATAATTTGAATCTTGAATTTAATGTGAATAAAAATGGTTTCGAAAGTTGATTTAATTTCTATTTGAATAAAGGAAGATAGTAAACTTTTAAGTTGGAATTATAAGTGATTAAACTGATTTTGAAAATAACTCGTTTTAATTAACATGTAAAAATAGCCTTTTGGGGGCACTGTCTTGGATTTCGATGAAACCAGTTCTAGTGGATCCGTAATAGTGAATTATAGTATGCTGTTGAATTTTGTGGTGATCGGATGTATCGTTTGGTCGTGCGAGTTTGAAATGCGTAGAAATTAACTAAAGTAATTTATATTAATATAATTCAATTTTGAAAAGTTAACTTCTATATACGATGGAATTAGCTCCCGATATATATTCCATTCCGTTCGGAATAGGGGTATAACATATAAAACGCCAGGCGGCACACCTCGTTTGGAGTTCGAAATTTTCACCAATGAATAGCGCTGTGAAATTTTTTATATAAGGACTTGGAAATTTTATTTTTGCTATCCAAAACCCTAGTTTCTATTAAACCCTACCTTTACCTTTTTAATGGTCGAAATTCAACCATCTTCCTCCCTCGATTTCACTTCATCCATTCACTTTTAGCCTCTGACTTCAACTAGGAATATAGAGAGCTCGACGAGCTCTACAAGATCGACGGTTGGATTGTCATAATTCATCGCGTCATGGCTAGGAATTCCCTACGTTCATGGAGTAGGAATTAGGGTTTTCCACGATCGCGCGCGTGGGGGCATGTGGCGAGGTGGAGTAGAGGGGTGGCGGCAGTGGTGGTCGGTGAGTGATACAGGTGGGTGGCGCGATCGACGTTTGTAAAACTAAAAAAAAAGTGGTCGCCTGGCAACGCGTGTGAGCGAGGAGAGGAAGGAAGGTTTAAAAAAAATTATGTTAACTAATTTATTTAATTATGAAATTTATTACCTCGTAAGTTATTTAATTCATAACTTGCTCGTACGTGGTCCAAATTGAACGCGATGAGTCGCGTTGCGATCATATCGACAAAGTCTACGCTATGGAGTTGGATTGGACGGATTCGGAGCTGATAGAAATTTAGGTTAAAATTGAATGTCCATTCAATTTTAATTCAAAACGGAACATTTGGCGAGAACGAAAATCAATGTGAGTTAATCTCACCTTTTTGTTTGACCATAAATATTTTTAGTCGATAAAATTATTTATTGGATGTGTGAATATTTTATTGTTTGTTGTTGTTGACTGTTTGGATAATTTACTAATTATTATTAGTTGGATTGGATATATTCCCGCTTATTCGAGCGAATGAGACCCTATTGCATTCTCGTGTAAGAGTGGATGGTATATGAATCTCGCCTCAAAGCGGTTGATTTATATTTTTATGATTATATACTATATGTGATGCGGGGGATAGGTTGCAGGGACCCAAAAGGATTCCTCACACTGTTGGTTTATTTTCATATATATAGTGATATATGACTTGTCGAATGCCATATTGATGGCATGGATATGATTTTTTTAGTTAGTGCTTAGTAGCACCTGGCCTTATTTTTGGTATTTTAAAATACTATAAAATGGCGATTTGATTTAAAAAGGAATTTCAAAGTGATTTTGGAAATTTTATATATTTAATAATTTTTCTAAAGTAAAAGTATGATTTTTAGAGATTATGTAACGACCCGATATTTTCAACCATTCACATCCGCACATGTCGGACTTGAATTGCTCAAAATATCATATTGTTAATTTAAAATTTGGCAAAACTCAGCATATACAGTAAATAAATAAATCACAGATACAGAGTATATAACAGAATGCAGTGGAATAGATAAACAGTAGTTCATGAAGCTACTATATAAATAACAGAGTTAGAAATAAATTACAACAGAATATCTCAAATACAGTGAAGTCTCCAGTACGAACAGACGACTTCTCTCAACCAATCAACTGGAAAATCTGAAGCTGAATCGATAGTTGGATCTCCAAACGAAGCTCCAAACTCCAAAACGCAAAACACTCGAGTCTGACCCGAGCGTAAAGCAAAATGCAAAACACTCGAGTCGGGATTAACATTCTTATATCAATAAATCCAACTCAAGAGAAATATCAACTGAAATACAAATAAAATAAAGGATGTTTGGGATAACCATCCTCTAAGGATCCGTGGAACTATCTACAATGTATAAATATACACTATAACACCATGGTCATTTCAAATTAATTTATACTTCAAACCCAAATATCATTTTCATTTCAAATATATCTATTTCCCAAAATAGTATATATATATATACTAAATAATTTATAAAGTAAAGTATTTATAATTTACTCAAACTTCACAATTCGCCTCAAAATCAACTCGACTTTCCCATTCAAATTTAATTCAATCTCTATTTATCAATCTCCATTCAATTCAGTTTTCTAAATAACAAATTCAAATTTTATTGATTTTAAATACAGATCTGAATCACCAATAAACCATTTAAATTCCAGTATATTTCAAAGCTTTAATATTCAACATTGTCAAAGTTTAATTTAACAGTTTCATATAGATCTTAATTTAACCTCATTATTATTTAGTCTTGAAATATTCACTTAATAAATTCAGTATTATTTAAATAACCTAAATTTACCTTTAAACTAAATATTCCTTTCTATTTGTTTTAAACTTGAAATATCCATTTAATCACTTTAAATCAAAAATCAAGTTATAAATTCAAATCTTAAACTTCAAATTCAATAGTTCAAATTGATTTAATTAAGTAGAATTCTTAATTAGATACAATTTTACTTAATTCAACTTTATCTTCCTTAACTTATACAAATCCTTGAAAAATCTGTTCAAAGATATACTACTTAGACATATTATATTAATTAACTCAAACTTTATTAGATTAAAGTTTATTATTAAATCTTCTATATATAAAAACTTAAAATTATTTCCAATATTAAATAAAACCATATATGTATTCCCTTTTTAAAACCATAGAAATCATTTTTTAAAATATTTATATATAGACCAACGGTGTCTGTATATAATTTCCTATCCTATGGTCAAGTGATACAGATATTTATCATTTTAATCCGTAACTTATATATACGGGTAGATATCATTTTGACCCGCAATCCCAAATTTAATTCAAATGAAAATCGCTTGGGTCTATCATTTCAACCCATAACGATTTTCTCCTATTCTAAAGTTCGTTCGGGTATGTATCATTTCAACCCATAGTGAATTCTATACTAACAGGGAACTTCCAGAGTGATAACAGATATGATAATAATATAACAACAGTAACAAGCATATATCATCAGTATAAATAACAGATAATGGTGTCAGATATCACAGGTGAACAGATACAGATAATTGCATATATATATAATGTCATATATATATATAATGTGAATAACTAACAGCAGCATATTTCAATTGTCGTTTCAATTGAAATCAAATTTAATAAATATAAGAACGTTAATCGTGAGTGGTTGCTCACCTTTCGAGGCTAGAGAGAGAACGGAATGAGAAGAGATACGAACCCAAGCACAGATTTCGAAGCAAAGCAAGATGGACACGATATGACGGACAGAGCTGATAGATAGGAATTTAACGAAATCAAATCAGAACTGGATCGAGAATGATACCATATATATATTTTCCGAAATTTTTTAAATTAAGACAAATATTAAAATAGTTTAAAATTCCAAAAATCATTTCTCTTAAATCTAACGTAATATAAATCAAAGATATATGTATTATGCTTATCTTTACAAACCTACATATCCATATATATATATAAATTAATAAAACAGATTGCACATCGGTTATAATATATAACTTGCTGAACCAAATACATACAGGCTGAATAAATATTTAACTAACAAAATCCACTTTTATAAATATACTTATCGAGCAACAAATACTTATATACAGGCTTCGACAGATCCAAATATTATATACTGAAATAACATCATCTAAAACTATAGTTTAAACCAATATATATTAATATTACAAAAATCTATTTAAATACAAAGCAGGTTACAGATTTTATCAAACTATATGTATATATACATATTTATATGTGTATAACTTTCATAAACAACAAATATATATAGTACTATAACTCTCATATAACTTCCTTTCGGCAATTAGTAACAGCAAGGCAAATATACACAAATATATATATATATTAGTTAAATTTTATTATAACACGTATGACTAACAGTAAAGAAAAGTGTTAAAGTCTATGTATGATATATTACATGATTTACTTAAGCAATATATATAGGTTAACATAACATATGAAAAGCGCATATATAATACAGCATATATAAACTTACACTAGTCTATATATATATATATATTGGTTATCAAACACCTAAGTATATATATACCCACCGATGATAGTATAAAAACTTAAATAAACAACCGAACAAATCATTTATAACTTCTATAAATTTATATACATAACAGCTTATAAATATCATATAGACCTATATAGCTTTAAATATACAATAGATATATATACTAACATAAACATTCTAAAGAGTACACTGTTATATGTATAACATAAAATAAACATTCATATAAAATACATATATATATATATATATAAACACATATATACCTTTATATAAATAAGCATTAGCCAGAGAGAGAGAAAAGGAGAAGAGCTGCGCGAGGGGAGGAAGAGAGAGTAGGTCGGGTCGCACGTGATGAGGGCCAGGGCGGAGGTTGCGGTGATGGGTTCGGCGGAGGACGGAGGTGATGTCGTGCGTTTGGGTTGTGGTGAGGTAAAGTAGCACGGCGTGGAGATGGACAGGTGAGGCCGAGCTGATGGGTTTCGGCTGTGCATTAGAATGGAGATGGGGATGTTTATTCGGCAGGAGAGGAGGGAAGCTGAGCGAAGAGCAGTTTGGAAAAGTGGAAGATGATGTGAGTAATTTACATAATATATTGTTGTTTTGTAACGTATGCCAGAAACAAAACAAAGAAAGGCAATATTAAATAGAGATGGTGAGGTTACCACGTCAGACACGATTCGAATTTCAAAACGAAAAGCCCTCATGACTGTTGGTTAAATTCTCAATGCAAATATAAACGGTAGGTAATTGAAAATGCAGAGGAAAAACGGACGGTTATATAAATAATTGAAATGATGGATTGGTAATAGCAGTCCGTTGATTATTCAAAATTTATTAAAGTAATTAATGGGTTGATTGGACAGTACGTTTCAAATTTTGAAACCGATGGAAGAAATAAAGTCACAATTTATAATACTGTTACAACGAATAGTTTATTGTTTCTGTTGCGTACCGGACCTCAAAATACAGGAATAAATATACCGTGGAGATCACCACGACGAGACGATCAAAACGGTATATGGATATCTGTGGTATGATCATCCGATCAAAAGTCGATAATCGGTACCGAAAATGCTGCTATTTTGTCAGAAATAAGATAAACGGAGCAATAGCAGTCAAAATTTGGAAAAATGAAAGATGACGTCTCACTCAGAAGATGGTTTAGAAATTTATTGTATAAAAATATTCAAGTTTGGAAAACATTTAATTATCACTAATATTTAACTGATTTAAATTGAAATAAAATTACACAATAAAATAAACTTCCATATAATTAATTAAAAATTTACCGGTTGCTATGTTAAAATAAACGTATACCAAATATTAAATTTTTATTTCCAAATTCAAATATTTAAAATTTCACAAAATTCCAGTTAAATAAATTATTAAAAATTTTGGGTCGTTATAGATTATAAATTTATGGTTTTATAAAGTATTTAAATAGAGATTTTGAACTGTGAATAAAGATTTTAAAAATCTTAGAAATAAGTCCGCATATTATAATAAATGATTACGGTTTTAAAAAGAATATAGAAATAATTACTAGCTGTTTTATATAGAGTGATATGTATATAGTATATACAAATATTAAGATTTATTTATAAATATGAGATTTATAAAGGTGATAATGTATAAAGTGCCATTTTACAAATAAAGTTAAGATTTGTAAATTCGTATTTATTTATAAGGGGACAAATTTATAAAGAGTGTTTTATAAATTAAAAGTAAACTATTATTATTTAATAGATTGGAGAAATAAATCAAACAGTGGATTCACTTTAAGATGTGGAATGATATTTTAGAAAATAGTTGATTCTATTTTGGAAATGGAAGATGAGGTAAGTTTGGGATTGTTTGACGATATTTTATAAGATGACAAGAATTTATAAAAGAAATTTATACATATGGGAGCAAGTTTTAAAACGGTTGAAATTATATTTTGAATGGGACTTTATGAATAAGTGCAATTTATAAAGGAATGGAGTCATAAATGGGGTTCATAAATAAAGGGATTTTATGAAAGGAAGTTTCATAAAATAGAAGAGATTTATGAATATAGTTTTATCAATATGGAAACGATTATCTAAAAGGTTAAGTATGGGTTTTTATCAAGGAAATATAATTATGCTTTAAAAGTTGTCTATTTATATTAATATTGCTTTAAAGTGGTTTATCAATATTTTAATATTTTGGACAGTTAATTATTTAAATTACTAATATGGTTTGAAATTAATATAATGATTCATCACTAAAATTTTGGAAATTTATTATTAGTATTTATAAAAAATGTTGAAGATAAATTATTATTGTTTATTTAAGGTGTTTTGGAATTTATTAATTATTATATTAAGATGTTTTAAAATTAGTATTTATTTATTCATAATGTTATTAGCATATAGTAGTGTTTAAACGAAAAAGATTAGAATTTATTTATAATTGTTTCTAAGATTATAAATGGAGTTTTATTATCAGATGGGTTCTTTTATAAGTGGAATCTTATAACATGTTGTTGGAAGTGAGTTTATAAATGGTTTGAGATATTTATAAAATAATTTTAGAAGTGAGTTTATAGATTCATAAAAGGAGTTTTATAGATGGTTTTGTGGATGGATAATGGAGTCTATAAATGATTTTAGAATTTAATAAAAAGGAAATCTTCCCAAAATATTGGTGAATAGGGATTTTTCCTAAGTATTGAGAAATAGGGATTTAGGGATATATATAGATGGTTTGAGATACTTATACCGTTGAGATACTTATACCGTAGAGATAAGCATATAGATATTTTTCCTAAGTATTGAGAAATAGGGATTTCGGGATATATATATATATATATATATATATATATATATATATCTTTGTAAAAGTATTTTGGTAAAAATATTTATAAAGTGATTTGAGTTAATGAAAGGATTTGTCAAGAGGCTTAGTGTTGCTTGGTGCTTAACAAATGTTGATTTTTCCCTATGGAATTAAATCCCTGACTGAATGTTTGTTATTCGATAGTTAAATAACCGACTATCGAAATTGGACCATAAAGGTAACTTTGGAAATATCTAGGAGAAACACGTGAGTTATATGGCACAGTCATTTCCGATGATGCTGTACTATTCATATAAATCTCGTTTCGTTCTTCTAGGACAGCGATAAGGAAATCCGTCCACTAACGGTTAGGACGTGATCTTCGCGCTTATCTTTGGCAGTTTATTTCCTAAATAACTGGGGTTGAGTTTACCGGGAATTATCTAATGTTGTTTCAAGAGACCAAGATTGGATAGATTATTCAAAAACCACATCGATCCAACAAATGCGTTTCGAAGTGAAGATATCTTGAAGATGATGGAATTTGGAGATGGAGCTCTCAAGTGTTTCATTCAGACCTTGAA
Source organism: Allium fistulosum (assembly GCA_030737815.1). Taxonomy (NCBI): domain Eukaryota; kingdom Viridiplantae; phylum Streptophyta; class Magnoliopsida; order Asparagales; family Amaryllidaceae; genus Allium; species Allium fistulosum. The sequence continues at coordinate 1,354,409,226 of CM060902.1, read as the reverse complement.
AGAACTTGTATGGATGAATGCTGATATTTTATTGTTGCCTAGAGGGCAGTGTTAGCATTCCAAGTAGGTAGTGCTATATAAAGCTAAGACGTAGCCTCATCAACCAGGAATGACTAAAACATGGGAGATGCAGCAAGGCTAAGTGGGTCGCTCACAAGTGGGGTACACTACAACAAAAATACCTTTCTGCAACTGTCAAAAACGGTTGTAATAGGTCTATTACAACGGGCCGCCGCCAGTCTTAATATCCAGAGTTGTAATAGAGTTGGAGATTTTTACAACTGTCACCGCCAGTTGCAGGAGCAGTTGTAAAAAACCTTTTTACAACTGCTTTTGACAGCTGTGGTAAAGTCTACCGTAACTGTTGCATTGACAGTTGTTATAGGTCTCTTTTGCAACTTCTAATAGCAGTTGCAATAATACCTTTTGCAACTGCTTTTGGCAGTTGTAATAGATTCATTTACAACTGTTATTGATAGTTGCAGTAAATCTTTATACAGCTGCTACCAACAACTGCAATTCATCTTCCGACAACTTCCATTAACCATAAATTTCACAACATTATAATTAAAATCGATATTTCACTAATAATAACTACAATCGTTAACATTACTTGAAACAACACGAACCATTCACATTTAATAAAAGCTAAAACAATTCAATTTTACACCAATGTTGAATTCATAATTCTTTTACAAAACATAACTAATCCATAACATACGTCAATATAAATATAGATGCGTACTAATCAAAAGAGATAAATTCCCCATGCCAAGCAACAATTCTCCCAACCGCTTGTCTAATAGTACAGACATATGAAGTAGGCCTATATGAAATAGCTTAAGAATCCACCACCAAACCGACCCAAGCCTTCCAAGCATATGCTCCTAGCGGTACATGGTGCACCAAAATAGTAGGATCAGTAGATGCAATTGTTGCTTCTGCGAAAGCATTCCTTCAAGGTATAAAATTTGCCAGAAACAATCATGATATGAGCAATTTTAAACATACAGACATGAGCATACAACTCACATGCATGGAAAATGTAACTTTAAAAAATATTTAAGATGACTGTTGAATTCTGAAATCAGTACAAAACATATAATACTTGTTCTCTAAATTGTTTATGATGTTCTATGTATTGAGCTCTCATTCAAAGGTTTAATTAAAAATAAGAGGCTATACCTTCCACGAATTTGTAATCTCTTCGCGTTCTTCCTTGAAAAGTTCCTTAATGATTGATCTTGACTGTAATAGCATCATATGAGTATCTATTAGCTGTTGGAGCTAAGTATATGCTAGGCTAGACAGTTGTTTGAGCTAAATCTATTACTTAAACATGAAAATAAGAACCAAATATTGCTTCTGTGGCACCTTTCTTTTTTCGTCATTTCAAAATGCAGCCATCCTATTCCTTCTTTGTTTTATTTCAACATACTACCTCATCCAATATATCTTGAAGGCTATATTCTAAATTTTTGGTGTTATAACAAAATGCATCCTCTTTTATTTATCTTCTAAATCCCCATTGTCTTTTTTTGTAAAACGTTTACGGATCAAAAGTGATTTTTTTTACATGTGATGTTCATTATTAAGACCATTTGAATTTGTAATCATTTTGGGACTTACAACTCATTCAAAATGATATTTCAAATTGACAGTTAAATGAATATTTACAATGGTCCATATTGACTGGCAAGAAGAAGTTAAAATATTTGAAACGGATTCAAACTTTGTATAAATAATCTCGCTAATGAACATAACATATCCACAAACTTTTTTACATAAAAAGACAAAGGGGAATTTTAGAAGATAAATAATATGCATGTCCGTGTATATGGAACGAAAGAGACAAACTAAAAAGATAATTGACAAATCGTATCGAGTTGGAACAAATAAAAGTATATAAATATAAACAATGGCTGATATCCCATCTTGTTTATGTTAGTGCTAGTAATGCTATTAACTCACAAAACCTAAAGTTCTAATTACTTTAGTACGCCAATACGCTCTTGCTTAAAACAATTCAATCTACATTATTATATCTTATTATTTTATTAACAAGGCTAAATATTCAATCAAGTTGTTATTAGGTGAGAAAAAAATTTGAAGTAGATATTACAATGTACTAAAAGACATGCTCCCTTCTCATCACAACTTATTGTTAAAAAATTTGAAGTAGATATTACTATAAATCTTAATTAACTTATTGTTATTATTATTATAAATCTTAGTTAATTTTTATAAAATTATTTATTATTATTATTATACTTACTTAATTTTTTATAAAATTTATTATTATTATTATTTAGTCGTATTTTTATAATACTTAGTTAATTTTTACAAACTTATTGAATTTCTATAAACTTATTGAATATTTATAAAACTTAATTAAATTTTATAAATTAGTTAATTTATTATTATTATTATAGACTTGTTTTATTTTTATAAAACATAGTTAACTAGTTATTTATAAATTGTTATATTGGAATGCCACAAAAGAATAACGATGCTCATTTACATATAGGCATATGATATAATGCGCGTATAATTTTATTAAAATGTGTTTCCTTAGTTGCTCATTGGAACAGCGCGTATGCCACTATACTAGAAAAATATATTCAAATCTTTTCCCCAATAATGTGCGAAACATTAATTATATTTAGTCCTATCAACAAAAGCTTCACATGTAATAAAGCAAAAAATGATAAAAATACATTACCATTTCGCCTGATTTTGGTATTGTACCATGCCATTTTGGAATAACTTATGCTCGTTCTACATATGCTGCATTTGTACCAGTGCCTAGTATCACGACTATAACAACATCATTATCATAATATCTTCCGCCAGCCAATGTTCCTATTGTATCATTGATCTATAGTAAAGCAACGGTTTAAAATTAAACATCATTTATACAATGTTATATGTTGTATATTGATGTCCCTGAAGAAAGAAAGGAAAACCGTAAGAAAGCACAAACCAGTGCTGCAACACGCATATCGAGACTCTATCTTTTCATTGCCTTTGTCAATTCGGCAACCACGTCTTGTCCTTTCTGGCACAAAAAATAGAGAAATTAACTATATGTTCGACTTTATAAACATGAATCTTCGTAGAACAATAACTGCAGTGAATTATCACTCTTGAGTGAATATGATTATTCATTGTGCTCTGCTGCCTGATGAACTTCTAGTTGATTCATATACACTGACTGTATACATGAATAGTATGGCAACCTATTCAAGTTATTCAAAATTTATGATATGAATATGAGTTTGACATATTATTTGCTTAAAGCATGAATCAAGCTAATTTAAACACATCTGTTTTTTGAATTCCGAAGCAGCAATACCTGTGAAGCTAATGTATGATATTTATATACACTGTATACTATGCATGACACTCGTGAGACATCATAGTGATAACCTGAACTGTGTACATTGACACACAACAACAAATAAAAAGTTCTCTATGTATAATCTTGTACGTCCTAATCAACTTTCACTTTCATTATTTTCAAATTTCAACTTCCCACCTCCATTTTATTAGGCAATAAATGACTTCTTCAAACGTGATCATCGACATTTGAATAAAAAAAGGCTTGAATAAAAACATGAGTTTATTTGATTCAGGTTATGAATGTGATTTTCTTTTTCCTCCAAGGGTCAATGCTAGTTATCAATAATGAGCCATTCCAAAAACTGCCATAGTTGTACTGTATATAGGATATGAATAATTAGCCAGCTATAATACTTCACCATATGCATATTCTGGAGCTATAATAACTAACCAGCTATAATACCAATTTCTGAAAGAAAAATACTAGGAAGAATTGGAAAGTTAATATCCTAATATATAAGAAAAAACTTACCCAGCACATCGGGTTATCTTTCATGAATGTATGAGAACTATTAGTGGGTCTTTTCCATTAATTATCTCTAAAAGCATCACAATGAAAAAAAAATTGGATTTCTCTATTAGTTTACCGCTTGATGCATATTCTGGAGCCAGTTACCTGCAATAATTATAGTTATATATGAATGTGTGTGTAAATAAATATCAAGCAATAAGGAAATAAAGTGAGAAAAATATTTACATGCGGTTCCCATTACATGAGTAGATATGTATGCCATTGTCAGAAGATAATTTGGCTAATCCATAGTCTGCATCCTAGAAGAACAAAACAATACAATTTGCTTAGCAATGTAAAGGAAGCACCATATTCTTGTTCAAATGTTATGCAGTATTACCACTGCTTCGAAGTTGAAACCAAGAAGAACGTTGGACGATTTTTTCTCTATGTATGAGATGGGGTGGCCTTTATTTAGAAATCATAGATTAGACAACCCAAAATAGAATACAATAGATGAATATAAAAACGAATTGATTCTTACAAACTTCATGAAGGTAGGCAAGCCCTTTTGCTGACCCCAGTGCAATCTTTAGTATTGTATGCCAATCCATCGTCGGGAGCCCCTTTCCTTTCCATACATACTAACATGTTTAAAATGAGTGAACTCTAACAATACACAATACAAGAGTTGAGTTTATGAACTTGTTTAAAATGTTTTACTGATTACAAACATTTCTTATATTGCATAGTTGAAATCAAGCAACTTTTATTATTTTTCTTCTCTAAGTTGATTAATTTTAAGTTGAATAATAGGGTTTCTGAACTAGACATGTTTTATGCTGTTTTTTTATAGTGTTCATAGTTTTTGTATTGTCCTACAACTTAAGTTTATTTCATTTACTTGCATGTCTAAGGTTGCTTTTTGTAATTGAAAGTACTACTATTTTTTTAATTTCAGTCAATAATCCGCTACCGCCCTTAATAAAGCATGTCCCACTGGGAGAAAAGATTTTTCAAGCTCAATGTGAACAATCAATCCAGTGATGGTTTTGAAATAGCGTTGAAAAGTTACCATTGAAATTGCTGGCTAATAAAAACTTTAAGCTAAAATTATAAAATTATGGATGATTAATAGTGAAGATGTCTAGTACATATCTTAAGATGTTATAAGCATTAAGAAAGTTGCACGCATGCACATCTATAGTCCATGCTTTATTTTACTACTATATTCATCATAACATTGAAATAATAAAAATTAACACTCTTTTAATGCTAAGGAGAATAAAAATTAACACTCTTTTAATACTAATATCAGCAGTTTGGCAGAGCAAATCAGATACCATACCTATATCAGCGGCAACGGTGAGCAAATCAAATGGCAGAGCAGAGCGCGGTTTTGCGGAGAGTGGTTGGTTAGGGTTCGCGGGTTTCGTCGATGGCAACGACGGCGAGCGATCTAGCTTTGTCGATGGCAACGGTGGCGAGCGGGTTTAGCTTCGGGGATGGCAAGGGCGGCGAGCTCAACGCGGTAGGGTTAGGGTTTATGTTATGAAATTTTTTTTGGAACCGTGCTGTTCATAATTCCCATCACTTTGCTCGAGATGCCGATATCAGGGTGAACTTACTTCAAAACTTTGAAAATGTAGATTTTGTAGGTCTCGTTGATCGCCTTCTTCCTTTTCTTCTTATCAACGGCTGAAGAAGCCTCTTTTGATGGCAGACGTTTCACAGCTTGAGGTTTTTTGCCAACAGGGGATTTATCGGATGAGTTCATCTCACTTTTCTCTTCTTCAGCTTGGGCAGCGGCGGGTTTCTTATCAGATTTTGGAGCCATCTATGATGGAGATAGAAATCGAAAGAGGATTTCTAAAAATTGAGAATTGGGGAATCAAAACCAAGAAGAGCGGTGCTATAGGGGTATGAAATTTTGACCGCAAGTTTTAGTATAACTAGTTAATAAATTGAGCGGCCAACGAAATAATGGGAGGGAAGTTGAAAATTTTATCGAACTAGAGAGCGGTATTGTATCCGTTGAAAAGACAACTGGCAAAAACAGTTGTTATAATTAAACATTTACAACTGGCACAGAAAAAGCAATTGTTTTAGACGTATATTGCAACTGATGCACAAATAAAGTTGTTAAAAGTACCTTTGTTACAACTGCTGGAAATAAACAGTTGTTAAAAATAACCTATAACAACTGTCGGTTTGTGCTAGTTGTAAAGTAAAAGTTGTAATATGGTTGTTTTGTTGTAGTGGTATGATCATCCCTATCTAGAGTCACTATTATCTTTCATCAGTATGCTTCGGGGCCCATTAATGGAAGGGTGATCATATTCGGTACTATCCAGTGAAGGGTAGGTTGGTTCTGTGTTGGCAGGGGTCTATAGGTTCGACCTTGGTGTTATTTTATCTAGAGATGCACCGTGACAGGCGGTACCCCGGTAGCCCATTCATTGTATGGAATTCATTCTCCAATACGAGCCTTTATGGATTTAGTTGTATAACTATTATGCTGGAATTTAATTAATGTAACAATTTCGGCTATGATTAATAAGTATTTGTATCTAGACACTATTATAATATCAGAGAATTTCATATGAAATGGTTTTGGTTATCGTTAAGTAAAAACCCATCTGTGTTTTTGTGCGGCGCTGTCTTACGAGATACTTTTGTTTTTCAAAGGTTTCTAGAACTTCAAAAATCCAATTTGGTGTGTTTTCTCACGCTGGTTTTCCAGACTGACTTGGGTGTTATTTTATTATAATGCTTGGATCAGACCGAGCATATTTACAGATTGCTTTAGATGCATTGGAGCTCAGGAGACGAATTGAAGATCTTCAAGTCGTATTCACATCTATGGCTATTTTCCGCTGCTTTGTTATTGAAATAATCAGCAATTGTGAGGACAGGTTGTTATAACTGTCCAGGTTGATGATTGTGATTGTTGTTGTACTCTGATGGATGTATGTATATAACGGTTTCTCTTTTGTAAAGATCATTGATTTTATATTATATATTGTTCCGATGCAGTTGTGAGATTCTGTTGTTCTTTAGTTTTCCGTTCTTCTTCTCTTCTTCTTTCCTCTTTTTTCCCATAACTATCTGTCTTTTCGTTCGATTTGAGTTGGACATGTGTGGTGTATTGTGAACTTGAATAGTTCGGATTGGCCTTCATTACACCATATATCTATAAGTACGTATTCCCCTTTTCTTTTAGACCATTCTTTGTATCTTACTAAGGCTCATATGCAGATATACAAGAAAGGAAGATATGGAGGCAGGAAATGGAAGAGGAAATCTATATGGAGGAAGCACCACAGCTTATGGAAATGCTCGACTCAATACTAGGAGGAATCGGGGTCGATAGGCAAATGCTAATCAAAACGCAAATGCCTATGTATGCGCTGGAACCCTGCCAGCAGATATAGGGATGATTATCAGTTCTTCGTCAATCTGATGCAAGCCGGTACAGCTGCAGGAGTAGCTAGGGGAAATGCTGTGAATGCTGGGGGAGCAAATCATATGGCCCCAGTTGGCAATAACTATGCCAAGCTGAGCAGGGATTTCACTAGTCTTGGTGGGAAGACGTTTTTGGGAACAGAGGATGTTGTTGAAGTAGAGAACTGGTTGCTGCACTGTGAAAGAATTTTCATTGACTTGGGATTAGATGATGAGCAGAAGAGAAGACTTGCTTCCAAACAGTTGCAGGATGCCGCATTGTAATGGTGGAATGGAATTACCGTGGGAGTTCCCGAGGAAGAGTTGACTTGGGTAGAGTTTCGAAGGAGATTTGAAGAGAGGTTCTTGTCTAAAGTTGCCAAGTTAGTACTGCCGAGAAAGTTCATAGACTTAGTGTAAGGTGAGATGTCGGTGATTGAGTATGCTACGAAGTTTGATGAGTTGTCCAGATTCGGATATGCTACCATTAACACCGTCATTAAAAGGAACCAGAAGTTTATTCGAGGGTTAAGACCCAAGCTTGCTAGGGCGACTATGCCATATCTCCATGATCCAAGAACAGTTGTAGTGGAGATGGTAATCAGGAATGAAGAGATGCTTTCTACTTTTGGGAAAGAGAAGCAGGTTGAAACTTAAGATTCCCAGGGCAAGAAGAGGAAATTCTTTAAAAAGAAAGAAGCTTCGAAGGGAGGAGCTGCCAAGAAGGCAAAAGCTTACCTGGTTTGCTTTAAGTGTGATAAGAAGGGTCATTTTGTCCACGAGTGTCGGACGGGCAAAGCAAAGGAGGCTGCTGACAAGAAAGGAGTGAAATGCTTCAACTGTAATCAGATGGGGCACTACAAGAATCAGTGTCCAGAACCAGTTAGAGAAGACAAATGAAATTTGTTGCCTTGGAACCATCATCTTCTAGACTAACTGCTGTTGAGAAAGGAAAGACTTTGATGGAAGGTACGCTTTTGATTCATAGTATACCAGTTAGGATACTATTCGATACCAGTGCATCGCATTCATTTATATCTCAGTGTTTGGTAGATAAGTTAGGTTTAGAACCCTCATACCTTTTTACTTCTTTAAGGATTGTTAATCCAATATGAGGGTATGTAACTCTGGGGATAAGATGTGACCAGTTAGAACTTGATTTATTAGGTAATAAATTTGTATGTAGTTTGTATGTTTTTGATTTCGTAGGCTTTAGGATCATTTTGGGTATGGATTGGTTAGATAGGTAAGATGCTAGGATATTTTGCCAAGATAGAAAAATATCGCTAAGACACCTTAATAGTCATAATCGAATTATATGCTCAGTGGAAAATTCAGATCTGAGTGCTTGTGCATTGTTGAGTGCTATGGAAGTAGAAGAAGAGTTGAATCAGGTTTTGCTGGCAAAAAAGTTTGCCGGTGTTTTTGAGCTAGTCTTAGGACTACCGCCAAAGCGAGCAATTTAGTTTCGAATAGATCTTATGTCAGAAGCAGAACCTATAAGTAGACCCCCTAGCAGGATGACACCTACCGAGATGAAGGAGTTAAAGGTGCAGCTAGTGGACATAGAAGGAAAGAATTTCATTAGACAAAGTAGTTTGCCTTGGGGAGCAGTCGTGGTGTTCGTGAAGAAACCGGATGGGTTGTTAAGGATGTGTATCGACTATCGTAAGTTGAATGAGAAGACGATTAAGAATAGGTACCCTTTGCCGAGAATCAATGATTTATTTGATCGGTTGAGTGGAGCCAGAGTATTTTCCCAATTGGATTTGGCGACAGGTTTCCATCAACTAAGAGTGGCATAGGATATTATTCCGTTGATGGCGTTTCGAACTAGGTATTGTTCGTATGAGTGGTTAGTGATACCATTCGGGTTAACGAATGCACTAGCTTTCTTCGTGGATTTGATGAACTGATTTTTCCGAGAGCACTTGGATAGGTTTGTATTAGTATTCATAGATGACATCTTAATATACTCTAAGGACGAAAGAGAGCATGAAGTTCATCTTAGAGTGGTGCTTGAGACGCTAAGGCAGCATCAACTGAAAGTGAAGTTTTCAGAGTGTCATTTCTGGAAGAAAGAAGTTAAGTTTCTTGGTCACATGGTTTCAGAGAATGATTTGTCAGTTGATACGGATAAGATCGAAGCTATTAACAACTAGAAGAGACCAGAGATGGTAACTGAGATTAGAAGTTTCCTTGGGCTTGCTGGTTACTGCCAGAGCTTTATTAAGGATTTCTCACGGATAGCAGCGCCTTTGGCTAAGCTAACCAGGAAAAATGTAATGTTTATATGGTCTGACAAATGTGAGGAAGAATTCCCTAAATTAAAGCATTTATTGACCAATGCACATGTGTTAGTAGTTTCAGATGGGGATTAAGGATTAGTAGTGTATACCGATGCATGTGGAACCGGATTAGGAGCTGTGTTGATACAGAAAGGTAAATTTATTGCCTATGCTTCATGATAGCTTAGATCGGATGAAGTGAGATACCATACTCATGATCTAGAGTTGGAAGCGGTGACCTTCGCATTGAAAGTATGGAGACATTATCTCTTAGGGGAGAGATTTGAGTTATACATAGATCATAAGTCCTCAATGTACTTATTCTCTCAGAAGGAGTTGAATATGAGATAGCAGAGGTGGCTGAAGTTTTTAGCAGCTTATGGCTTTGGTATAGAGTATGCACCTAGTAAAGGAAATAAAGTAGCAGATGCTCTTAGCAGAAAACATCAGAATTTGGTGTTAGTTATGTTAGCAGTGTGGAAGGACCCAGAGGCTTTGACTACTTATAGTGTGCAGTTAAGATCGACTGCTATTTCTAGTCAGAGAACAGCCATGTTATCTTGCTTGGAATTTTGACAGAGATTGATTGAAAGGATTGCATCTAAGCAGAAGGATAACCCAGTGTTAGCTGAGAAGATTAGAAGGCTAGAGGCCGAAACCAAGATTGATGACCTGAAGGATTTTAGTCCTGACTAGAGAGGGTGGTTGAGAAAGAAGGGACGATTGTGTGTCTCGAATGTAGAAAACCTAAGGAAGGTCGTCCTTAGAGAATGTCATCGGTCAAAATTTATGATTCATCCTGAGGGGCAAAGATGTATCAGAATATGAAGAGGAGTTTCTATTGGGAAGGAATGAAGAGGTATGTTGGCTTATGGGTAAAGCAGCGTGTGAACTGTCAATAAGTAAGGGCCGAACATCAGAAGCCGAGTGGGTTGCTTCAACCTTTGGAGATACTAGTTTGGAAATGGGATTCGATATCCATGGATTTTGTAGACAGGTTGACAAGGTCAAATCGAGTAAATGAAAGTATATGGGTCATAGTGGACAAGTTGACCAAGAGTTCCCATTTCATTCAGTTAAGTTAACCAGGATGGCAGCTGTTTTGGCTAAATTGTTTCTGAAAAACATAGTTGGACTGCATAAGATTCCTGGTAGTATAGTCAGTAAGAAAGATACTTTTTTTTACTAGCGAGTGCTAGAAGAGTCTACAGGATGTGTTAGGTACCAAGCTCAAGATGAGTACTTCTTATCATCCTCAAACATATGGGCAGACAGAGAGAGTCAACAAGGTACTCGAGGATTTGTTGAGAGCTTGTGTGCTAGATTTTGGTGGATCATGGAAAGCTCACCTACACTTAGTCGAGTTTTCCTATAATAACTGTTTGCACCAAAAATTGGCACAAACACCCAATAGAAACTTTTTGAAGAGAATTAAATAAAGAATAAAATGGAAAAAGTGGATGATAATAATAAAGAAACAGCAATTAATTTAAATAAAAACACCCATACAATGATTTATAGTGGTTCGACATTGTTTGCCAATATCCACTTTGAATAGATTGCTTTATTAATAACTTTATTATCTAAGTACAAAAGGGATCGGATTAAAATTCTTAGTTACAAAAGAATATAAAGAAAATAGCAATGTAAAAGTCCCAACAATAAACAATTAAGCCGATATTTATAGATGAAGGTGGTCAAATATCTCTCTGGAAACTCTGCAGAAGGATCATCAGAACCACATGGCCCAACAAGAGGGGTTGCATGGCCCAATTTCCAAAGAAGAGGGATCGGTACCGATTCCTTCTTTGGTTGAATTTTGTGGTGCGATCCATGTGATGGCTTCTTCATGCTAAAAAATGCTTAGCCTCTAAATTTCATGCCAATTAGATCGGTAGAGCCAAAGTTATTGCTTGATCTTTGCTTCAATATGGTTTACATGCTGCTTTCTACCGTTCTCTTCCAAGTGAACTATACCGATCCCTCCAACTTCATCCCCTTGAGGTGTGATCCCTAGGGTAGGCTCCCTAGGATCCTCATGTCTTGCTCATAAAATTTGTATGCTTTGGACTTATGGATCTTGAGATATTAATTGTTTTCTATAGGAATGCTCTCACATCTTAGAACATGTCAGTCCCTATCATTGAATCCAATTTATATCGATCCCTCCTACAGGTTGAACCATATTCCATATTTCGAACACTATGCCTTGCATATCCATCAAGTTCCTTCAACGTTAACTTCATGTTACCTTCTGTACTTGACTTCTGGGCCCTATAATCATCACTCTGGAATCATCGACCTTGATGGAAGTCCAATCTGACTTGTGCAATTAGTTCAATATAGCCGGGTTAGAATGCTGGATAACACTTGCCCCTCAAAGTACGTCTTGTGATGAACATGACGTGCTTTAAATCGATGCAAATTAGAGTTATCAAAAATAAATCCGTCCAGTTTCATGAATAGTTGCTATCCATTCGTTGAATTATTTTTCCAAGGTGTTGTATTTCTTATTGGTCATCATGACGATTTGTCAGTTTCCAATAGTATAAATCTAGGACTATACTCCATCAGTTGATATATGTAAGTCCGGTTCTATAAGGCTAACAAGCTTTTGTTATTTGGTCCAGCCTCGAACTTGAAGGCTTCAGGTTCGATTTCAATTTCTTTCGATTTCAAAAATTGAACTTTTTGGGTTATGCACGTGCACGTTCATATACACGTTCTTTGTTGTTGGCTCCTGGGCGTGATCGTACGTTCACGGGTCGTCACCAATTTTCATTGTATTTTGTATGTTCATTCTTTTAATATTTTCCATGCATATATTTATTTGCGTATATATTCATGACCGATCCTTCACCATTTCCCTTTTTTTTCTTTTTAAAAATATTTGTAGGGATCGGCATATGTTTACCCAATCCCTCATTTCCATTCCTTATGCTCACAGGGATCAGTATCTTTTATGCCGATCCCTTTTCTCTTGCTTGAAAACGTGGGCCGACCCCTTTACTATCTTATACAAACCAATATCCCTTCTTTCAGACCTTACTTGCATCATTTCTCTACCATCCTTGAAAGCACCGAACCCTCTCATTCTTCTATCAAAACCAAATCCTCCTTCCCTTCCTCTCTTAGCTTCAAAACAAAATCCTTCTACAATTCAACCTACCTCACGAACCCGCTTCCTCTCACCTTCCATTTCGAACATCTCCAAACCACTCTCCCACAACTCTAAGTCATACACTTATGTAGGTAGGTCTTTAGTTTATAACTTTTGATTTCATGATGAGATAATGGATTCCATGCCATCAGCGATTACGATGGTGCTTGATGCCGCGATGAAATGGTGGTCGAAGTGGCCCGGAGGAGACGAGTCATAGTGTGTGAAATTGGTTCGGTAGAATAAGTAAGGAGGAAGAAGAAGGGAGAGTAGAAAAGCGATCGATTAGGATTTCTTGTATGGTGTGGATATACCGATCCATCATTTGGTGACGTGAGAGAGGGATCGATGTGGAAGCGTAATGGGAGGAAGATTAAAAACAGTAGAGTGGAGGAATCGGTAGAATGGACCAATGTGGAAGGATTGGTATCGGGAGTTTGGTGGAAGACAGTGAAGTAGAGGGGTCAGTAGGATTGTCTAAGTAGGAGAGGGATCGGTGGAGTCGAATAACACGATGGGATCGGTATGATTTGTGGAAAGAAAGTAGGGTCGGTGAAAATGGGTAACATGGTGAGATTGGCAAATTTTGTTTAAGGAAAGGGGTCTGCACCCTTTGTTTGGAGAGAGGGATCAGTTGAGCTGCTTTGGGATAGGGATCGGCAAAATATGGATCGGCATATAGGGGTCGGCATTTTGCGATCGACATATATGTACTTCGAACTAAACTCAAAACCTAATCCATAATCACTTATTTGAGCAATTACAACTAATCTCATCTCAATGAACTTGAACATATGATGACAATAAACAAGGGGACTTACATATTCATGATTGCACTCGAAATTGAACGATCAAATCATTGGGAACTTTGAATATGCACTAAAACTTAGCTTATGGACTTAAATAGCAGATTTCACACTTTGATATGCCGATAGTCGATCCCAATGCTTTCACAGCCGACAATCTCTTCGCTAGTTGAGACGGTCAGTGATGATGGTCACTCTAGTCGGAATCCAAAGTCTCGTCATTTCACTTCGCTTTCTTATATTAAGCTGCTTATATCTGTAACACGTCACACTGCACTACACTAGCTCACACTTAGCATGGGGGGACAGGTAATCTAATCTTGATTATCTACTGAGTATAGTTGACATGGACTTCATACATTCAGAACATCTGGCTGCAATGTCCTTTTGACCAGCCTTGCAACATAGCAATCCCGAAGCCGAGCCGAGTTCCGTGACCATATCTGACAGTCTTTTCCCCTGGCCATCAAATTGAACGAATGGAAGTTTCTGGCCTACCGGCCAACCTTTTTTCTAATGTTTCCATCCTCCCAGCGGAAGATGTAAGTCCTACGCTTAGCGCGGTAGAAGGCGCTGTACTCTTAGATAACCTAACAGATTCTCAAGCCTCCAAAATTGGTGAGGCCGCCCTTCGCAGACTATGTTCCAGACATGGAATTCCATTCGAAGACGTCCTAGCCCCTTCGATCAATGATAGGGCTCACTCGCCCCCGGAAGGCTACACAGCATGCAACAAATTAATGTGCTGGGCCGAATGCATGCCTTCCTTCAATTCTTTTATTCGGAAAATGTTAAGATATCTTAGAATAGCCCCCACTCAACTGCACCCGAATAGATATACCTTTCTCCATGGAACTTTTTTACTATTCATGAGTGTTTTGTTCTGCCCACCAACTCCTGAAGACATAAGGTTCATTTATAACTTTAAATGACGATCAGAAAGTCCTTCCTATGTTTTTCTCGAGCCTTCACCCATCTATCAAGTCTTAATAGGTGCTTGGAACAAATTTACCCTAATCAAACACGAATGGTTCTACGTTCAATGTCCGCCTGGCTTTGCAAGGCGGTGGTTGGAAGGACGTAAGTGTCGTCTTCACTTTATTTTCAAATTCTCTAATCCAAGTCATATTCTGGATCAAATAACATTCTGAATATCTACATGTGTCTGTCCATGTCTAGAGGGCAATAGTTTTTATAAGAGCGATCTCCGCAATTCGTGCAACCCTTATCGAAAACAGGGACATCAGACTCCTTGTCACCGACGAGTTATCATCTCTATTTAGGCTACTGGAAAAAGGCCACAGCATTGGGCTTCCTGGAAGTGCCGCATTACCAAGAAGCGTTGTCGAACAAGAAAGGGATACCAATAACCCTGTCGTGCCCCTAGTTGAGGGGACTTAGGATGACGCTGAAGAAGGCAAAATTAGGGGTACCCAGATTAATGAGCCTGGCGATGCTGATGCAGACCCAGGCAAGGCGCCTGTGGTCGAATCATCATAGGGTGCCCAACCCCACACACTTGCTAAGAGAAGAAAGAAGCTTGCATATAAGCTTCGCAAGAGAAAAACTGCCAAGGATCCAGAGTTCGTTATCACTTCTACCGATGAATAGTCATCTTCCCAACATTTAGAAAGTTCATTGAAAGAGTTTTCAAATCACCAAATTCATGATGACATTATGACTTATGACTTCCCTAACATCAACATCGATGGGCTCAATTCTCCCACCAGAAGTGGTGATGGCTTTCTTCCTACAGGAAAAAGGGAGAAAACTCTCATGAGCAAGGCTGCAGCAACCGATCTGTTGGGGGGGACACTAGGATCCTCACAATCACGTGCACTTCACCACACGATTTCCATCTATCTTTTGTGTAATTGTTACTTATACTCTAGTATTTTGTTTTTTGCAGGTTCGATGTCTCAATCTTGAGCTTTTGATCGTTTAGGGGCTCCTCGATGCAATATGGATCAAGACGTGATTAAGAACCGGGTAGGCGTAGAGAGAGGGATGACGATCAAGAAAGAAGTCATCGCTCAAGGGAAACTTCATCTTCAAAACATAAATCCTAATCTTGGTCTCCCCATCAGGAAGCACAAACTAATCTTCCTATGCATAGTGGCGACCAAACCTCCTTTCATGGTCCTCCAGCTCCCGTACTGCCCGAGCAATATTCTGGTTCATCTAGCTCCAAGCAGTCCCGTGACCGTAGGTCGAGCAAACGTCCAATCGTTGCTTATAATCCATCTTTGTCGACCATTGCTCCTGAAGCTTCCACAGCTAAGAAATTGGTCGAACTTAAGGTCATTTTCCCAAAGATTTTGTGATGGACTTCATTTCCTCCCCTCCATCCATACAATCCCAGGGACTGCCAAAGCAAGCTCTCTCGCATGTGTCAACAATGTTTTCATGTAGCATGAATTGTTCTAGCACTTAGCAGAAAAAAACTCTAAGGGGTCTATTGAGCGATAGTATGAGATAGATCTTCTCAAGCTTGAGGCGATCCACGGTAAATATATAATTAAGCACCAAGATAATAAGATCTCAGAGTTGACGACAAAACTAACTGAAGTATAAAAGAGTGCCAGGGAAACATCTGAGGCAAAGAGTCGTCTAGAAGTTGCCCATAAAAAGGAACTTGATGCTGCCCTCAACCATAGCAGTGCACTCGCCTTGGAAAAAGATTCCTTGCAAAAGGAGAAAAATATCTTGGCCTACCATGTTGAGGAGCTTGAAGAGCTTCTGAAGAAAGAGAGTAAAGAGAAGATCGAAGCTCGAGAAGAATCGCAGGGATATTGCAAAGATGCTATTGAGACCTGGACTATTAAGATTAAATTTGATGAACAACTTGCTCATATCGAAGTCCTCGAAGAAGAGGTGAAGGAAGCAGGCCATAATGAGATGAAAGAATAGCTCGAGGCCTGGGTAGATGATACCAGGGAAGCCGGTCGGAATGAAATCAAGAACATGTTCAATCCCCTGATCATCGAATACAATGCTAATATCCTTCTCCACTGTGATCTGAGCTTTCTTGGTGAGGGTTATTTGGAGTCGCTCGTTGAGGCCTGGGAGTATATCATTGAAATGAAAACGAGAGACCTTGGCAAAGTCAATTTAGATGAAGAGAAATTAGTAAGGGAGATCCTTCACGGAAATGAACCCCTAGACCTTACCGCCGTGAGACTCTGATACTTCGGCATTCTAACATCTTTCGGTAAAGGGAAAATATCGCTAAATCTTCAAAGTATGATCCCAAGGGCCCCTCTTCTTTTCAAGCAGTCGAAGCATCTGTTTCTTTCGGTCCGGACAAGATCTAAGCTATGATTTGGACAAACCCAGTTATCAATCTAAAGTGCTGAACCCTATTCTAGAATGGGGGACCCCGGCGACGATTTAAAGTCAGTCGGATGCAGGTATTCTGCCTTATCTTCCACTTTTCAATCGGTTTCTTTCTTCATGTCCAATCATAGGCTTATCTTTTTGTTGCTGCAAATCTACATGTCTTCTAGATCTTGGCCAAACAACAAAAAGTGTTGCCGCCGTGGAGCAACAATCAACATCAACTGAGATCCCTGCGGCCACCGATGTTCCAGGGCCCGATGCTCAAGTCATTGGAGCACTTGATGATGATAAGGCTGAAGATCCGCTACCGCTGGATGAATATAATGATGTTGTGATCACAAATGCTACTAAACACACCGATGAGCTCAGCTTAAAGGAGCATTTTGAGAGGGAGGAGGTCTTGAAGAAACAATCCAAGTCTGAACACATTGATGTGGATATTGATGATCCAAATCTCATTCCATTACAAGTCATCCCACCTAGCAGGTCGATTTTTGAAAAGCTCCCCTGCTAAAGGCTGTAGAGGATCGAGGAAGAAGACAAGCGGAAGCTCAGGTGGCGCTACTCTCAAAAAATCCAAAAGGGAAGAAGACAAACGAAATAGTCATCATTTCGGCCTTGTTTGTACATAGCTTGTATAACTGTTATTCTCTTTGTTGGCCGTGATTATTCGGGTAAGGCCTCCGTTTTTTGTATAAACTTGCATCACAATTTTGAAGCTTATTATGTGAATAAAGGTTTGTTTTCTGTTGAACCTTCGTGTGAATTGTTATCTAAGTAGTTGAGCTATTACTTTACATTCAGTGTACTTGTAGTTTGTTGCTCGTCGATTCTGACAACAATCCATTAACTCTATTCTAAGGCTTCCATGCAGTCGCGGCCTTAAGTTGTACGAAACACGGGGCTCGAGCCCAAACATTATGCTGTCGGATTCAGCGGTTTGAGTAATTATGCTCATGCCCTCAGTCTTGGGTTAGCCGAGTTAGACGGTGGATGGTTGAGCTCTATCCTTAACGAGTTTATACTCCTCCTATCGATTTCATGCCGGATTTTGCAGAATAGTGAGCAGTCGAACCGCACTCATCTATTTGTTTATACTCATATCCGCACTCTGGGGATAAGAGCTAGTTAGCGGGCAGTAGAATCGTGCCCAACTTGTATTTATGCTCCAGTCCGCACTATGGTGACTTTCAGTTAGTTCGCGGGTAGTCGATTCACATCCAATTTATATTTATACTCCAGTCTGCACTCTAGGGACTTAGAGTTAGTTCGAAGAATAGTTGGATCATACTATTCTTAATTGATCAACTTATCACCAAGGTCCGAGGTTTACTTATGCACGCGATCGGTCGTGTCATGGTCACTTTTGATTTATTTCGGTCCCATCACTCGGTGGGATTTATTCGGTCATCGGATGGTCGAGTCACATCCATTCCTCGTTATGTATTCTGTCCATCGAGTTATGAATCGGAGTTATCAAATGAACAGTCAGACAATGCTAATCTTGTTTGATTCAATTAGGAACTAGCGTAATTGGTCAGTTCCAAACTCTAGGAACGGTTTAGACATACCGACATCAGTTGGTTTTGTAATATAACTAACATGTAATGCTACAACAAACATAGACATAAAGGAAGTTCAAAACTTTGTTTGCTAAATGGTTGGAAATGACATAGTTTGTCTTATTACATATACGGAAAATCAAATGCTAAAGAAAATTCTGAAAGTAAATACAACTGAATGAAAAAGAAATAAACTAAGTGAAATAGCGTTGTAATCGCTTGCTATTCCATGCCCTTAGGAGTGTGATTCCATCGACAGTCGCTAGCTCGAAAGTTCCCTCTCCAAGCCTCTCCTCAATGACATGCGGTCCTTCCCAGGTTTGATTCATATGCGATGAGGTAGGAAAAACCAATTTCAAGATGAGATTGGCGATTTCAAAGGTTCTAGGTTGGACTTTAGCTGCCCTCAGATCGGCTTCCTCACGCTTCTCATCTATAAAGTATAAAGAGTCCAAAAGGATATCTTTATTTGTTCTGGGATCATAGTAAGTCAATCGATGGGAAGGAACTTCGAGCTCAACTGGAATAATAGCTTTGGAACCGTAAGCAAGGGCAAAATGGAGTATGGCCAGTCGCGGACTTGTGGGTGGTTATATAAGCCCATAGTGTTGTTGGGAGTTCATCCACCCACTTGCCTCTAGCCTTTTCCAAATGCTTCTTTAGAATGGATTTTATGATTTTATTTAAAGTTTTAACTTTCCCATTTGCTTAAGGGTGAGCGACTGCCGCAAATCTTTTTTAATACGATGCCGACAGTAGAAGACTTTGAACTCAGCGCTATCGAATTGAGTCCCATTGTTTGTTACAATAGTTTGTGGAAGACCAAAACGACAGATGATGTTCCGAACGATGAAGTTGATTACTTTCTTCATTGTGATCGTGGCTAATGGTTCCGCTTTGGCCCATTTGGTGAAGTAATCAACTGCGACGATGGAATACTTCGCACTACCTTTAGATATCGGTAGGGAACCAATAATATCTATGCCCCATATGGAAAATAGCCATAGGCTGACCATTTGTGTTATTTCCGTCGATGGAGCTCTTTGGACTTTTTCATATATCCGGCACTTGTCGCATTGCATTACATAATCAGCAGCATCTCGATTGGTAGTTGGCCAATAATATCCGTAATAGAGTATTTTCTTTGCAAGAGTTTTCCTCCCAGTGTGATCGCTATATTCTCCTTCATGAACTTCTTTCATGACTCGTTTTATCTCCTCTTCAGCGATACACTGGAGCAGGGGAACGGAAAAACCCTTCCTATACATAACTCCTTCATGTATGATATATCATGAAGCTTTATGAAGAACTTGTCTCTTTTCATTCCTTTTTTCGGGAAGGACTCACTGTAGCAAATAGTTTTTAATCGAAGTCATCCATGATTCCCTCTCAGGTTCTGTCTCTAGTACCCGATCGATTCCCATCATGTTCATAGTTGGGGCATTTAATACTTCGATTGGAACCAAGCCCATATGTTGTGCATCCTCGATGCTAGCAAACTTTACCGATGAATCAGCCTCTCTGTTTTGATCCCGAGGAATGTGTGTAATGTCGTAGTATTCAAAATAGGTCAACAACTCTCTTGGACTTGGGTAAGGTATGGAGCAAGCCGTTGTCCTTTAGCTTGGTATTATCCCCTGACATGGTATACTACCAATTATGAGTCATAAAAGATTTCAAGAGATTTTATTCCCAATTCTCTAGTGAGTTTAAGTCCAACAATCGAAGCCTCATACTCGGCTACATTGTTTGTTGCAGGGAAATCAGGTTTAAGGCGTGGAAAATTTGTCGATCTTCGGGACTTACAAGCACAATCCCAACTCTAGAGCAATGATCATTAGATGCTCCATCTGCATATAAATTCCACCGTATGGTTGGGGTTTCACTACTCTTTGGGAAATCATCATGCGCAGTAAATTTTGCTATAAAATATGCCAGTGCTTGACCTTGAATAGCCCTTCGGAGAAGATAAGTGATGTCGAATTGGTTAAGCCCGATATTCCACTTGATTAACCTTCTAGACGTCTCAGGTCGCTGCAACACCTGTTGTAACGGTCGGTCGGTATAAACATTGATAGGGTGCACCTGGAAGTAAGGGCGGAGCTTTCGTGATGCAATCAGCAAACAATATACTAGTTTCTCTATCTTCGAATAGTTCCTTTTAGCTCCTGTCAATCGCTTGCTAACATAATAGACCGGTCTCTGGATTCGATTCTCCCCGCGAAGTAATGCAGCACTTATAGCGTGTACCGACATGACTAAGTAGATATATAAATCTTCATGATCCACTGGATTTGTTAAGATGGGGGGTTTCTCTAAGTGATTGACCAAATCTTTGAATGCGTCTTTACAATCCTATGTCCATTCGAAATTCTTTTTCCTCTCCTAGTCAAGTCAAAGAAAGGAATGCATTTATCGGTAGCTCTGGAAATGAATTGACTTAAGGCATCAACCTTCCCATTTAGACTATGTACTTGTTTAATAGTCTTTAGCGCTTGGATATTGTGAATAGCTCGAATATTGCGAATAGCTTGGATCTTCTTAGGATTAACTTCGATTCCATGGGCATTAATGATGAAACCCAAGAACTTTCCTGACGCAACGCCAAAGGAACATTCAGAGGATTAATCTTCATTTTATAATGTCAAAGGATGTTGAGCATTTCTGCCAAGTCTCTAATGTGGTCTCTAGACTATCGTGACTTCAGGAGCATATCATACACATATAACTCCATTATTTTTCTGATTTGATCTTTAAACATTATGTTAACTAGGCGTTGGTAGGTCGCTCCTGCATTTTTTAGTCCAAACGGCATCACGACATAGAAATATAATCCAACATCGGTAATGAAGCTGGTGTGCTTGATCGGGAATGTGCATCAGGATTTGGTTATATCCTGAGTACACATCCATGAAAGATAGCAATTCAAGTCTCGCGATCGAATCTACCAACTAGTCGATCCTTGGAAGGGGAAAACTGTCTTTTGGGGATGCCTTGTTCAAGTTCGAGTAATCAACGCACGTCCGCCATTTCCCATTTTTCTTTCTCATAGATAGAGGATTAGATACCCACTTAGGGTAAAGGGCGTTGCGAACAAACCTATTGTCTTTAAGTCTATCCACCTCCTCTTTAAAAGTGGCAGATCTCTTTGGATCCATGTCATTTCTATTTTGTTTCATCGGGACATACCTCGGGTCGATATTCAATGCATGGCTCGCAATAGCAGGTGAGATCCCACACATATCAGAGTGAGTCCAAGTGAACACGTCAAGATTCGCTCGAAGAAATCCAACAAGTTCTTTCACCATCGGGGGCTGAGTTGCGATCCGATCTTTAGGACATGTGATGGGTCATTGTGCCTGACTGTGATGTCAATCATCATCTCAGCGGTGCAGCCTTAGTCTCTTTAGGCACCTCCTTGTTATCTCTCGATATCTCTATAGAGTCGACTATTATTCCCGAGCCAAGGCTCAAGCGCTAGTTGTCAAGCTTCAGTGGCTTGAATCTGGACTGACTTGTCCACACCCTTACCTTTCTCCTTCCGCTGAGCATCCCTCAATTAAGCTACATAACAGGAACGTCCAACCACCTGATCACCATGAACATCTCCGACTCTATTATCTGTTGGGAACTTCAAAGTAAAGCACCATAGGGCAAGAGTTGCCCGGAACTCAGCTAGGGCTGGTCGGCCTAGAAAAGCGTTGTATGGAGAGTCAACATAAAAAACAACAAAAGGCAAAATCCATACTCTCATACGGTCACCTTCTCCTAACTCTACAGGTAATTCAACATAACCAACAACTTCAGTTGCAGCACCGTTAAAGCCATGAATGCGGGCTTTAGATGGTTTCAAGTCCTTGGCTTCCATCCTCATATGATCATAAGTTTTTTGAAAATTATATTTATAGAATTTTCACATTCAACCAATATCCTTCTCACTAAAGCGGGGACGATCATGGCCGAAATGACCATTGGGTCGATCGTTGGATCCTCCACTTTGTCTACATCTATGTTTACACAATATCATCTACCATTGTGTGTTGTTGTTTTGCCGAAGGTCCATCTTCCATGTTTGAACAGCATTCAAAATCCACATGCTTAATCGCGCTAGCATAGCGCTCTGTTTCATGCCAACTCTTATCGGCCAGATGCGGTTCTTCGACTATTGTATTGATCACCAATCTTCCACCAGTCTTCCCAGGCTCCTCAGTTCTGTGCCGTTTTGGTCCTCGGTCGGGGTCAAATGTCCTATGCCCGCCATCCTTAGGGGTTTTCACAAACTGCAGTAACTTCCTTTCTCGAATCAACTTTTCAATGATTTCCTGGAGATGCCTACATTCATTTGAGTTATACCCATAGCATTCGTGATACCGACAATATTTCCCGGTTTGATTCTGCTTCTCTGTTGATTCTTTTGGAGGCGGCTTCCTGTACTACATGTAATTGTAGGTAGACAAATAGATGTTCTTCAGGGACGTATTCAGTGGCATGTAAGTATTATACATCGGAATCCTAGGCTTCCCTGTAATATCCCTAATTTTTGATAATGTTATTCAGGAAATTTAATTAGATAAATTAAATAGAATAATGATAATAAGGGGATTGAGATTTGAATAAATTATATAATGGGCCGTGCTTGATAATAAAAATTTAATGAGCTTTAAATTGGTTTATAAGAAAATTAATTTACACGTGAGCATAGTGGTAATTAGCCATTCTATTATACATGGCTATACACATCTTATTCTTGCCCATTCACATTTCATTTTTTCATTATTCACAAACGCAAATCAAAACTAAATAGAGTCGGCCATTAACAAGAAGGAAAAAGGAGAAATTTCAATCTAAAGCTAAGGATCAAAGCTAGGAAGGATTAATCAACAACAAATCTCAAATTCCTTATCAAATTTAAGGTGAATAATAATTCATTTCATCTCTTTTTGGTTTTATGATCATATGATTTTGGATTTGAGTATTTATTTTCTTTCTAAGATATATTGGATTATGATATGCTTAATTTATGAATTGTTTGATTTAAACAATTTATTTGTACATGAAACTTGTATGGTTTTCGGGGCATAACCGTGGGTTATTTATTTTAAAATGCAATGAAAATGTTTTATGTTAATTAAAACATGACTTTGGAGATGGGTTTTAATTTTCAGAATTTTCCAAGCTATTGAAATTTATTATGAATTTTGATGATAAATATGACGTAATTGGGCTTAAAATTTATTTTGAATAAGAAGAAATTGGGTCTAAATTTTTAGTATGTTTGATTACATGATGAAATCGAATTTCTTTGATTTTTGGGGATTTTTTCAAATTGATTTACTAAGGAAAGTAAATTATTTTAAAAGAAGGACATTTCTGAAATAATTGGTTTTGGTATATGGAAGGGCTTAAAGGTTACACATTATGGTTTGAATCTGATATAAGTGTGGCAGTTTTAAATGTAGAGTATCTGAAAAGTATTATAGAACCCAATCAATGGTTTACAAATAGGCAAGTTGTTATAAAGCAATTACTAAAAGAAGCAACATTTTGGCCTTTAATTCAGAAAAAGGTTTTTGCCTCAATTAGTAGCCCCTTTCGACTCCAATGATTCCACCCCATTGTAGTCGAAACCTACTTAGTCGAAACCCTCTTAGTCGAGACCAATACACAAGGTATCACCTAGTGGTACGCAGTGGATTGGAAGGAAGGCGGAAGCCTTGGTGTCGAAAAGTAAGCTTCCGATGGGGTCGAAACCCTGCTTTGTTTTCAAAAGTTAAAGTCTTGCCTTGTTTTATTTAAAGGTTTCGACATAGTCAAAACACATGCTTTTGAAAAGGTTTTATAAATGGCTTTCGAAGAAGGTTGCTGTACTATGTAAAGGAGATAGCTTTCGAAGGTATATTTTTCTTAAATAAGAGCTTTCGAAAGGACCGGTTTCGACCAAGTCGAGAACTAGCCGCTAATTTTCCTTTCGACTGCATTGAAGTCGTTTATGTTGTCGAAGGGGTTACTTCTATTTTAACCTAAACTAAGCCTTTTTCCTGAATTCTTTCGAAGGGGTTGAGGGTTTCGAAGGTGATGGAGTTGAAAGGGGGCATCTTCATATGTCGCTCTTGGCATTTTTTGTAATAATTATATGTTATCTGAACGTGATCTGCGAATTGGGATTATGTAATCAATTTGGAATATTTTGAAATGGAATGTGGAATTTGTTTGCTGTTTAAATTTTTTCAATATTCTTGTGTTTCTATGTATCAATGTATCTAATGTCGCCATATTTGGTCACCGAGGATTAATAACTATGGATGAGTGCAGCATCCATAGCCGTTAGTTTTAGGCCTCTAAGTAGGGGGATGTTACTAGTTGGTATTAGGGCATAGGTTTATGAAACTTTAAAAGAAACTTAAACCTAAAAGATTTTTCCAATCATAATCCAATGAATCAGATAATAAGATTGGAGTTTAGGTTAACGTTATTATAATGTACTTGTGTTTGCTATATATAGTTATATATATATATATATATATAAGTACGTATTCTCCGATCTCTTAGACCGTTCTTTTGTATCTTACTAAGGCTCATATGCAGATTTACGAGAAAGGAGATATGGAAGCAGGAAACGGAAGAAGAAATCTTGGTGGAGGAAGCACCATAACTAATGGAAATGCTCGACCCACTACCTGGAGAAATTCGGGTCGACAGGCTAATGCTAGTAATCAAAATGCTGATGTCAACATGAGTGCTGGAAATCCACCAGTAGATATGGGGGCGATGTATCAATTCTTTGTTGGCTTGATGCAAGCTGGAGCTGTTGCTAGTGTTGTTGGAAATGCAGGAGGAGCTAATCATGTGGCTCTAGTTAGGAATAATTATGCTTTGCTGAGTAGAGAGTGCACCAGTTTAGGTGAGAAACCATTCTTGGAAATGGAGAGTGCTATAGAGGTTCAGAATTGGCTGTTGCATTGTGAGTGTATATTTACTGATTTGGGTCTGAATGATGGGCAAAAGAGAAGGTTAGCCTCTAGATAGTTGCAGGGATCAGCACTACATTAGTGGAATAATGTCACTGTCGAAGTTTCAGAAGAGCAGTTAACATGGGCTGATTTTAAAATGAGATTTGAGCAGAAGTTTGTATCTGAGTTTGCTAAGCCTAAGCTGATGAGGAAGTTTATGGATTTAGTGCAAGGAGCGATGTCAGTAGTCGAATATGCTACTAAGTTTGAAGAGCTGTCTCGATATGGAAAAGCTTTTATAGATACTGGCATCAAAAGGAATGAGAAGCTCATTCGGGGATTGAGGCCCGAGCTCGCAAGATTGACCATGACACATGTCTGTGATCCTTGTAATATAGTGGTGAAGATGGCCATTCGCCATGAGGAGTTACTTGCTGATTTAGCTAAAGAGAAGTAAGTGGAGACTCAAGGTTCTCGGGGGAAGAAGATGAAGTTCTTTAAAAAGAAGGGAGCCCGGAAGGGAGATACTGCTAACAAGTCAAAGGTGAGGTAGTTTGCTATAAGTGTGACAAGAAGGGTCACTTTGCTAATGAATGTCGGTCAGGAAATGGGAAGAAAGCTGCAAATAAGAAGAATGTGAAGTGCTTCAACTTGGGCATTATAAGAATCAGTGTCCAGAGCCAGTTAGGGAGGATAAAGGGAAAGTTTATACTATAGGACCAGCTAGGCCTACAACAACTGATAAAGGAAAGACTGTGATGGAAGGTACGTTTTTGATTCAGAGTATTCCAATTAGAGTACTTTTTGGTACCGGTGCATCACATTCATTTATATCTCAGTGTTTAGTTGATAGATTATGTTTAGAACCCACCTACCTTGTTACTTCCTTAAGGGTTGTGAATCCAATAGGAGGGTATGCAACTCTAGGTTTAAGATGTGACCAGTTAAAACTTGATTTGTTGGGTTATAAATTTGTATCCAGTTTATAAGTTATTGATTTCGTAGATTTTGGGATCATTTTGGGTATGGATTGGTTGAGTAGGTATGAGGCTAGAATATTTTGCCAGGATAGAGAAATATCACTGAGACGCCCTGATAGTTATAACCGAGTGATATTCTCAGTAGAGAATACTAAACAGAGTGTTAGTGCTATGTTTAATGCTATAGAGGTAGGAAATGAGTTAACTCAGGTTCGGGTAGTAAGAGAGTTTGCAGATATCTTTGAGCTAGTCACTGGACTACCCCCGAAAAGAGGTGTAGAATTTACAATAGATTTTGTGCCAGGAGCTGAACCTGTAAGTAGACCACCTAGCAGGATGACACCAACTGAGATGAAGGAATTAAAGGTGCAGCTAGTGGATCTAGAAGGAAGGAATTTTATTAGACCAAGCAGTTCGTCTTGGGGAGCGGCCGTGGTGTTCGTAAAGAAACCAAATGGGTCGTTAAGGATGTGCATTGACTATCGCAAGTTAAATGAAAGAACAATTAAGAATAAGCATCCTTTACCAAGAATAGATGATCTGTTTGATCAGTTAAGTGGAGCTAGAGTGTTTTCCCAGTTGGACTTGGCGACAGGTTTCCATCAGTTAAGAGTGGCGGAGGACAGTATCCTTTTGACAGCATTTCGAACTAGGTATGGTTCATATGAGTGGTTGGTGATGCCATTTGGATTAACGAATGCACCTACTTTCTTTGTGGATTTGATGAACCGGGTTTTTTGAGAATATTTGGATAGGTTTGTGTTGGTGTTTATAGATGACATTCTAGTCTACTCTAGGGATGAGCGAGAGCATGAAGTTCATCTTAGAGTGGTACTTGAGACGCTGAGATAGAATCAGCTAAAGGCAAAGTTTACCAAGTGTCATTTCTGGAAGAAAGAGGTAAAATTTCTTGGTCACATGGTTTTAGAGAAAGGATTGTCAGTCGATCCAGAAAAGATCGAAGCCGTGAATAATTGGAAGAGACCAGAGACGGTGACTGAGATCAAGAGTTTTCTTGGACTTTCTGGCTACTACCAGAGATTCATTAAGGATTTCTTGCGGATAGCAGCACCCTTAACTAAGCTAACCAGAAAGGAAGTGAGATTTGTTTGGTCAGGCAAATGTGAGGAGGCATTCCTTAAGTTAAAGCATTTATTGACCAATGCACCCATGTTAGTAGTTCCAGACGAAAATCCAGGATTGGTGGTATATACTGATGCATGTGGAACTAGATTAAGAGCGGTGTTGATGCAAAATGGTAAAGTCATTGCCTACACATCTAGGCAGCTTAGACCGCACGAAGTTAGATATCCTACTCATGATTTGTAGTTGGCAGCTATGATCTTCACATTGAAAATTTGGAGACATTATCTCTTACGGGAGAGATTTGAGTTGTATACCGATCATAAGTCTTTACGGTATTTATTCTCTCAGAAGGAGTTGAATATGAGGCAGTAGAGTTGGCTGGAGTTTTTGGCTGCATATGATTTTGGTATAAAATATACACCATGAAAAGGTAATAAAATGGCGGATGCTCTTAGCATGAAACAATAGAATGTGGTGTTAGCTATGTTGGCAGAGTGGAAGGATTTAGAAGCTTTAGTGGGTTGCGATGTGCAGTTAAGATCGACTGCTGGTTCTAGTCAGAGTATCGCTAGGTTGTCTTGTTTAGAAGTTCGACCAGTATTGATTGAAAAAATTGCTTCTAAGCAGAAGGAGGATCCAGTATTAGCTGAAAGGATAAGAAGACTGGAGGTTGGAACAGAGATCAATGATTTAAAGGATTTTAACCTTGACTGGAAAGGATGGCTAAGAAAGAAGGGACGGTTGTGTGTTCCGAATGTGGAGGACTTAAGGAAGTAAGTTCTTAGAGAATGTCATCGATCCAAGTTTACGATTCATCCTGGAGAGACCAAGATGTATCAGGATATGAAAAGGGGTTTCTATTAGGAAGGCATGAAGAAGGATGTTGGCTTGTGGGTTAGGCAATGTGCAAATTGTCAACAAGTGAAAGTTGAACATCAGAAATCGAGTGGGTTGCTTTAGCCTTTAGAGATTCTAGTTTGGAAATGGGATTCGATATATATGGATTTTATAGACGGGTTACCAAGGTCAAATGGAGGTAATGAAAGTATATGGGTTATAGTGGACAGATTAACCAAGAGTGCCCATTTCATTCCAGTTAAGTCAACCAGAATGGCACCTGTTTTAGCTAAGTTGTTCCTGAAAAACATAGTTAGACTGCATGGAGTTCCTAGTAGTATAGTCAATGACAGAGATGCTTTGTTCACTAGTGAATTCTGGAAGGGTCTACAGGAAGTGACGAGTACCAAGCTCAACATGAGTACTGCGTATTACACTCAGACAGATGGGCAGACAGAAAGAGTCAACAAAGTACTCGAGGATCTATTGAGAACTTGTGTATTAGACTTTAGTGGATCTTGGGAGGATCACCTACATTTGGTTGAGTTTTCCTATAATAATAGTTATCAGACAAGTATAGGAATGACGTCATTTAAAGCTTTGTATGGAAGGCCATGCAAATCACCAACATGTTGGTTGGTGACTGGAGACAGATTAGTCTTAGGTCCAGATTTGGTTAGAGAGGCGTCAGAGAAGATTGAGTTAATCCGAGGAAGGATGAAAGAAGCTCAGTCAAAACAGAAGAGTTACACAGATAAGAGGCGTAAGGACTTAGAATTCTCAATTGGAGATAAGATTTTCATTAAGGTATCACCAATGAAGGGTGTGATACGATTTGGAAAGTCAAGGAAGTTAGCCCCAAGATATGTAGGTCCATTCCAGATTATAGAGAGGATTGGGAAGCTCGCATACAGAATAGAATTGCCAAGCAGTTTGGTAGGTGTCCATAATGTATTTCATGTGTCTCATCTTCGCAAGTATGTGCGTGATCCAGAGACTACTATTCCTCCGATAGGGTTGGATGACTTAGTGATAGAGCCTTATTTGACCATGGTTAGACAACCAGTTCGGGTTGTAGCTAAAGATGAGAAAAGATTAAGGAACAAGATAGTCAGGTTGGTGAAAGTTCAGTGGAGCGACAACGAGAAGGACTGTACTTAGGAGATAAAGGATAAGATTAGAGATACTTATCCTGATCTGCTTTGAGGGTATGTCTATATTATATTTATATAGATAGTTGCCAGTCAGTTAGACTAGTATGGTTGTTAGGAGTTGTTATAGATGATTGCTATGTTTAGTATTTAGTCCTTACTGAATTTCAAGGATGAAATTCTTTAGGGGGGAGCCTATAACATCCTTAATTTTTTATAACATTATTTAGGAAATTTAATTAGATATATTAAATAGAATAATGATGATAAGGGGATTGAGATTTGAATAAATTATATAATGAGCCGTGCTTGATAATGAAAATCTAATGGGCTTTAAATTGGTTTATAAGATAATTAATTTACACGTTGGCATAGTGGTAATTAGCCATTCTATTATACACGGCTATACACATCTTATTCTTACCCATTCACGTTCCATTTTTTCATTATTCACAAATGCAAATCAAAACTAAATAGATCCAGCCATTAACAAGGAGGAAAAAGGAGAAATTTCAATCTAAAGCTAAGGATCAAAGCTAGAAGGACTAATCAATAACAAATCTCAAATTCCTTATCACATCTAAGGTGAATAATAATTCATTCCATCTCTTTTTGGTTTTATGATCATATGATTTCGGATTTTTGTATTTATTTTGTTTCTAAGATATATTGGATGATGAAATGCTTAATTTATGAATTATTTGATTTAAACAATTTATTTGTACATGAAACTCGTAAGGTCTTAGGGGAAAAACCATGGGTTATTGATTTTAAAATGCAATGGAAATTTTTTATGTTAAGTAAAACATGATTTTGGAGATGGGTTTTAATTTTCAGAATTTTCCAAGCTATGGAAATTTTAATATGAATTTTCAATGATAAATACGATGTAATTGGGTTTAAAATTTGTTTTGAATATTTCAGGAAGAAATTGGGTCTAAAATTTTAATATGTTTGATTACACAATGAAATCGAATTTCTGTGATTTTTGGGGATTTTTCCCAATTGATTTACTAAGGAAAGTAAATTATTTTAAAAGAAGGTCTTTTCTGAAATAATTGGTTTTGGTATATGGAAGGGCTTAAATGTTACATTTACGGTTTAAATCTGATATAAGTGCGGTAGTTTAAAATGTAAAGTTGTAACGACCCTAAATTTCCGACCCGATTTAAAATTTTTAATTCATCGTTTCAATAAAAATTTTGAATTTTTAACGATCTCAATTTACGTCCAAACTTTATTTGTGACATACGTCTAGTTAGATATGGACATAGAAAAAGTTTCGTTGAAAAATATTACAGTAAAGTCCGTTCGCGTTTTACTGTATATCAGTCCATTTAAAGCTGCGAAAAAATTTATCTTCCAAATCCAAATATTTTACACAGTCCGCTTGTAAAAATTACTCTGATCATGATTTTATGATTCGTTTCGTCTAAAACTGTCATCGCCTGCTTCGTTTATCTTATTTTGCAAAACGTACAATTTAAGCGGCGTAATGCCAATTTTGTAAAATCATCGTATCGCAATAATCTGTATACCGTTGGAAGCGTATTGTCGCGCTGATCAAATTGGTATATTTATTCTGACAAATCGGAGTCCGAAAAACCCCGTCGCGTTGATTTAATCGTTACAAACGGACCGGTTAAATAAAACCTTAGCCCAAATTTCCTTCAGCTGTTTACAAAAGAATTTGAAAATTTAAATCTGATAGAAATTAATAGGGTAGTTGGAAGCTGGGGGGTCAACTTTGGAAACGTAAAAGACTTTTGGAAAGCTGGAACGTTTATTACGTTGCTCAAAGCCTTAGAGTTAAAGTTGAATTAACATTTCTTTCGTTCACTGTCTATTCTCATATTTTGGCTCCAGGTAAAACACCTCTTCTTCCTCTTCTAATTTCACTTCTCTTCCTCTTGTCTTTATTATTTTTTTTGTGAAAGAAAAGACCTTCCGTGCTTTCCCCTTAACACCACCTCCCAAATCTCTTCACCACGTGGTCACCAGGAAACCAACCCACATAAGCAACTTCCTCATCACTACGCCCATCCAATCACCCACACGGGCCACCACCACCCAGACCGTCGCTGCCACACTCCGCCTCTTCACGCCACTGCCCACCCACACCTTCCGCTCCTTCCTGACCAAGCCCGCCTGGCACCACCACCAGCAACCGCCCTGACCACTGCCACTTTGCCCCACCGACAGACCCATCACCTCCAGCTACAGCCCACGCCACCATCCACTCCTCTCGACCCCGCCTAAGCCTCATCTTCCCTTGCCACTCGTCGCCATTCCCTCGCCGCGCCACCCACCTCCGCCACCGCGCGCATCACTTCCACCACACCCACACCCCTCTGCCATTCGCGCCGCTACCTGTCGACCTCGCATGGGAATGAAGTAATGGTTGAGTAAGTGTATGCAGCGTGCATACAAGTAGAGGGTGGAATTGGGCGATGTACGGTGCACGGAAATGGGGGTAGTGCATGCATGTATTGTGTGTGTTGTAGGGAGGGGTGAGTTCAGACGTGAAGGATGGAGTTGCAGTTAGTAGAGGGAGGGAGAATGCTGTATTTTCTTAGTCTCGAAAAAAAAAAGTAAAAAGGGGGCGCGTGCGTGAGCATTGAATATGTTGCATGCGGTAGTGAGCATGTTCGAACGGTGTTGGTAGAGCTGTATCCGTACAAAAAAAATAAAAAAATAAAAGAAAATTTTTAAATTAACAGCATAATGTTACTTTAGATATTTTACGCAAATATCTATTTTGGTTGCCGAAGATAGTAACCGACTTTTCTTTGTTGTGTTGCAGCAACCGTTTGACCGTCTTTTGCAGCATCGTCAATCTTCAGCTTTCGTTCTTTTCTCCGTCTTCGGTAAGCGCATCTATATAAATTTATAAATTATATACAATGTTCATTGTGTTAATATCGTTTTCTTTTGTCGATATTACAGTGTTCGTTGTTCGTGCTGTACCGACTCTTTTCTGCTTCTTCGTGCTTCGCCGTCAATTTTCTTATCCACGGAAGGTGAATTAATTTTCACGAACTATATTCTTATGCAAGTTTGAATTGATAAATGATTGCGATGTGATGTTGAATTGGATGTAAATTATTATTGTTAAGTGATAAATTAATTGCAAGTTAAAAATTGGATATAGGACGATTAATGATTTAAAATGAATTATATATGTCGAATTTTGATTGTTAAACTTGACCCCTTTATATGATGAATATTGATTGATTAAATTGACCCTTTAAATTGTTTGACACGTAGAATTTGATAAATGTCACTTTGGACTATTGAACGTATTGAATTAACTGTTGTAATTGAAATTGAACGATAAGTGAAACCGAAATGTTATAATCTTTAATCTACATGAAATGATAGTGTCGATTCTAGAAATAATTGTATTAATAGGCGTAAATAACAAACGCGAATTAATACGATTATTTCGGGATTATTTGAAGTTGTTGAATTGTTGAAAATGGATGCTATTGCTTGTTTATTTACTTTGACACCATCCCAGCTATCACACTGCAAGTTCCCTTTGTATGTTTTGAATTTGAATTTAAATGTAATCGGGTTGAAATGATAAATACCCAATTAAATGAATTGGCCTAGGATAGATAATTAAAATAAGAAACCGAACGGTCAACAAAGAACGTTTTGAAATTGAGACTTATTGGAATTATGGAATGAACTTAGAAACTGTATTGTAATTTGGTAACGTAAATATAAGTGAATTTGTTTTGAAATAAATAAAATGATTTTATTGAATCGAATAAATGAATTTGTTTTGAAATAAATAAAATGATTTTATTGAATGAAAAAAATGAACTTGTTCGAAATAAATAAAATGGATTTTATCGAATTAAAAAAAAAAAAAATTTAGATTTGTTGGAATAAAGAAATGAATTTAATTGAAATAAATGAGAACGAATTAATGTAATAAATTGAAACGGATTTGTAAATTTATTTAGTTAAACAAAGTATTTTGACAAAGTTAATCGAAATGAGATTTAAGAAGTAAATAGGTTAGAAGATAAAGTGATTAAATTTCGAGTTTTGATTAATGAATAAATGAAGTTTTGACAAAGTGAACGTAGTAAATGAAATTGATATAGTAATGAACCTAGGAATGTAAATACGGATTTAAAGAATGAAACTTGATTTAATAAGTTGAACTTAGATTGACTATTTCATGTAATCCATGAATTTGAATTGATATAATAAGTGAAATGTTGATTTAACGTGAATACTTAAAATTTTGATAACTAAAGGGCTTGAACTAGAATTTCTTTTCGAAATATGATTTTAGTAATTGAAACGAATCGAATTGTGAAATATCAAATTTGGAAGTCAAATTTGCAACTTGACCTTTGGATTTGATTTGTTTTAACCTTAATAAAAGTTGACTGTTGGGTAATTAATACGTAGTTATTAAAGAGACCGGGATCGGATTATGGACATACTCTCTGTCGATACCGAAAACCACTTTAATAACTGATATACGCGAAGTGTTGATCCAGAATGAAGTGGATGGTTTTGATGAACGTGTTGACTGAAGAAAGAGAACGATTTGGATGACCCCTGACATGACTAAAACAGGAGCCGCGCCGGGCCATTGAGGATCGCCATCTCTAGCGGACACACTTCTTCGATACCATATCTATTACTTTTGTGATTCGATTTGGGTGCACCCCTTGATTTGGGAGTGTTGTTTCGCGGTGTTGGGGTGGTAGCTGCTATGCCCAACATCAGTCCGGATCAGGCAACTACTAGTATCCTAGTTGGTATCGCCTCATGTACCTTGTCATACTAATTATCCTATCGCGACAACTACGATTTTGATTTGTACCTTTAGTATATGGATTGCCCTCTGGTGACTTCCGGTTTTGGGGAAACTACGGTCTTGTATATGCTTTTGGGAATAAACAGGTTAAGAGGTGTATGGGCCCTGCTTAACTCTATTTTGATATCTTACTTTATGGATTAGACATTATCTATTTAGCGTATTCCGTAGGTAGTTTATCGATCCCTTACTGATGTTTATATTCACCTTTGAGTTATGAACTTTATTTTATGCATTGATTATCCTGTATAAGATTTTGTGTCCTGACTCGAGTGTTTCTTTTGCATATGCTCGGGTCAGTCTGAAGATATTCCGTTGCTGGTCAAGGTTGGTTGAAGATGCTGAAGACTTAGCTTTTATCCATATCATTTTATTTCCAGTATTTAATGTACTTTGTATTGGACATCTTGTATCTCTTTTCAGTCGCTTTATGTTGAGACATTGTTGTATTTCCTGTAGTAGCTTCATGAACTACTATTATGACGATGTATTTTCCGCTGCATTATTCTGTGACTGTTCTGAGTCTGTGATGTTGTATTGATTCTCATTTACATTTATGTACTTATAATCCCATAATGTTCTGTGTTTTGTATTATTTAAGTTGACAAGTGTGGATTATTGTCAATTTAAATGGTCCAAATATACGGGATGTTACAAAAGTATTTGAAAAGTTTTATGGCAGCTAATCAATGGTTTACAAATATGCAAGTTGTTATAAAGCAATTACTAAAAGAAGCAACATTTCGGCCTTTAATTCATAAAAAGGTGTTCCCCCTCAATTAGTAGCCCCTTTCGACTCCAATGATTCTGCCCCATTCTAGTCGAAACCTACTTAGTCGAAACCCTCTTAGTCGAGACCAATACACAAGGTATCACCTAGTGGTACGTAGTGGATTGGAAGGAAGGAGGAAGCCTTGGTGTCGAAAGGTAAGCTTCCGATGGGGTCGAAACCCTCTTTGTTTTCAAAAGTTAAAGTCTTGCCTTGTTTTATTTAAAGCTTTCGACATAGTCGAAACACATGCTTTCGAAAAGTTTTTATAAATGGCTTCCGAAGAAGGTTGTTGTGTAAAGGAGATAACTTTTGAAAGGGTATTTTTCTTAATAAGAGCTTTCGAACGGACCGGTTTCGACCAAGTCGAGACATAGCTACTAATTTTCCTTTCGATTGCATTGAAGTCATCTATGTTGTCGAAGGGTTACTTCTGTTTTAACCTAAACTTAGCCTTTTTCCTGAATCCTTTCGAAGGGGTTGAGGGTTTCAAAGGTGATGGAGTCGAAAGGGGGTTTCGACTCTGTCCTTCGAAGTTTTAATTTTTAAAGGTCTTTGCTTTCAACTAGATGGTTCCAACACCATCAACTTTTCCCCAAATTAACTTTAGTTAGTTTCGAAAGAGATACTTTCGTATATAATCGACTTGACCCAAAGAATGTTTTAAAGAGTAAACCCAATGCTTTCGAAAGGGTACTTTATTTGTTTCAAAGCTATGTTCAGAAAGAATGTTTTCTTGATACCATCGAAAGGTATCGTTGGTTTCGAAAGGTATATACTTAGAGTTTTGAAAAGAGGGTTTCTATGCTTTCGAAGGAGGTCATCTAGTGGTTTCGAAAGTGATGTTTTAAAGTTTCAAAACAAATAACCCATTCTCATTTTAAAAGGAAATACCATGGCATAAATAAAGATTTTGGAAGTATTATTCACATTGTTATTAACCCATAAATATATATTGGGGAAGGGCAGAATAACCAGATAGGTTGACCCAGTAGTGAACATAAATTAAGGAATGTTAAAACCTTAAAAATAAAGATATTGGTAGGGGCCAATAGGTTGACAGTAATCCCATAAAAATTGTATATAACTAATGATATTGGCAGGTACCAATAGGTTCATAGTCAACCCATGAAAACTATGATTTGATACTGGCAGGGGCCAGTGGGTTTGTAGTTAGCCCATGAAAACTATATCCGGATTAAGATATTGACAGTCAGTCAATAGGTTCCTAATTAGCCCATGAAAACTAGGATAAGAGATAAGATATTGGAGTTACCGATAGGTTCTTAGTAATCCCCTGAAAACTATTAGTCCATAAACATTTAACAAGTTAATAGTAATCCTAGAAACTATGATTGAGACAGATAGTCAGAATGAATGGGGATGGGTAATCCAGATTTGATTTACTTGTTTTGCATATTATCATAAAGTTTTTGAAATACTATGTTTTAACCATTGTGGATGCAGGAGCATAGTATATGGTTTTATAAATGTTTTAGGATACTAGTGAGGGGAAAATCGGTTCCGCTAAGCGGCATGGTCTCACTAGATATCTAAATGGTTTGAGATGGTAAATTATTTTTCATACCAGGCTTTATGTCTGACTCGAAGTTTTTGTTTTCCCCTTAAACTCTCGGGTACTCAATTAATTTTGAGTAGGTTGGAAGTTAAGGTTTTTAGGTGTGTTTTAGATGAATAAAGCTTCCAAGGACGTGCAGGAGGCAAGCTTGTTATTAGAGTTCTTTTATATCCGCTGTGTGTTTTGTTTGTAATGGCAAATTGTTTTCTTGCCTATCTATATACTCTGATCTACCAAGGGGGCATCTTCATATGTCACTCTTGGCGTATTTTGTAATAATAATATGTTATCTGAACGTGGGCTGCGAATTTGGATTATGTAATCAATTTGGAATATTTTGAAATGGAATGTGGAATTTGTTTGCTGTTTAATTTTTTTTCCATATTCTTGTGTTTCTGTGTATCAATGTATCTAATGTCGCCGTATTTCATCATCTAGGATTAATAATTATGGATGACTACAGCATCCATAGCCATTAGTTTTGGGCCTCCAAGTAGGGGATGTTACATTCGCTCTTCCATAATCCCTTTTTCATTCTCGGCTCCTATCTCCACCTTTCTTTTATTGATTCGGTTTGTTCTGGACATTCACTTGAACTTTTCTAGAGCTTTCATTAGACTATTTTACATTAATACCACTCTGTACTCTCTCTCCATTCGGCCCTACAACATTCTTCTTCTTGGAGGATCTGGCTTCCTTCTTCCTTAAATACTAAGCCGCCTTTGCAAAAAAAACATTCCAACGTTGCGGGTGGTTTGCCAACTAACCAATCGCCAAAGTCGGATTCTGGATCAATTCCTCTTGTTATAGCCATCAATATCGCATGGTCATTTGGATTACTGATTTATATAATAGCTGTATGGAATCTCTCCAAATAACCTTTCAACGATTCCCCTGGAGCCTGAATCATGCTAAACAGGGACGTTACATACTTGGGGTGAGTTACGTGCATTCGGAACTGCTCCATAAACCTTGTTGCCAAATCATCAAATCTAGAGATCGACCGTAGGGATAGCCTTGTTAACCACATCATTGCTATTCTAGAGAGAGTTATGGGAAAACATCTACACTTGGTTGCGTCATCTGCTTGTGCGGAATCCACCAGCAATTCATATCTCATGATATGCTGCTTGGGGTCGGTTTTTCTATCGTAGGCAGGCATCGAAGGCATGGTGAACCTCCTTAGATACTTTACATGTATGACACTATCAATGAATAGGGTATGGCTTCTAGAGATTCCCCAGTCATCATTGGTCAAGCCTTGGCTCTCTCTAACTAATTGTCTGACCATAGCCGACAAGTCCAGCATTTGGATAGTTGGTGCCAAGCGGTGGTCGTGTTCCACCTCACGTGGATGGTCCGATCGATGTCTATGGGTCGTTCCACGCCTTCTTGGTTCAACATCTTCCTGATGTGTATCTTGTAAATTCACTTCATCCTCATTCCAAGGAAGCATTTAGTTAGCATTTAACTGAACTCCATCATCCAAATCGGCCGCAGCAGCACCAGCTTGCATCCTAGTGCGTATAACTAAGTTCCTTCCTTTGGAGGAGGGATCAGTACCGATCTATAAGGAGGGATCGACACCGATCGATCCTGGCAGACCACAATGGTATGTTTGTTGACGTTTGAAGTTTCTACACGATATCTGTCTGTTCTGCGGCGCCTATGCCTGTGATACTCGTTTGATGAACTAGAACTCTTTGATGCTGAGTAAGGGGTAGGGTCCCTCCTAGCGTTTCCTTGCTGTTGCTGAGTGAGTTGGTTCATTAGGTTGATATTGGTCTAAATCTGCTGATTTAGTTATCGATGGCTATTTATTAGTTCTCTCATTAGATTTTGGAATTCAGTTCCTGTAATAGAATCAGTTGGATTCTGGACTTCAACTAATTCAGCATTCGCATCCATTGGTTGACTGCTCGGGCCTTCTTACTGGATACTAACATTCTCCTTTCCTTCCACGTTCTGAGAAGTAGATCTAGTGTTCCTTACCATTATCGATAGTTTTGATAAATATGAATAGTATGACCAAACTTCCTGAAGATAACTATAGATCTCCTTTGGGGGATTTATGCAATCCAGTAGCAACAAAGGGATCCTAATCAGTTGAGAATCAAGGTCCTCAATGAAAGCACCAAAATGTTTGCACCAAAAATTGACACAAACACCCAATAGAAACTTTTTGAAGAGAATTAAATGGAGAATAAAATGGAAAACGTGGATAATAACAAAGAAACAACAATTAATTGAAAGAAAAACACCCACATAATGATTTATTGTGGTTCGGCGTTGTTTGCCTATGTCTACTTTGAATAGATTGCTTTATTAATAACTTGATAATCTGAGTACAAGAGAGTTCGAATTAAAATCCTTAGTTACTAAAGAATATAAAGCAAATAGCAACCTAAAAGTCCTAAAAATGAACAATTAAGCCGGTATTTATAGATGAAGGTGACCAAATATCCCTCTGAAAACTCAGCAGAAGGACCTTCAGAACCATATGGGCCCACAAGAGGGGTCGCATGGCCCAATTTCCAAAGAAGTGGGATCAGTATCGATCCCTTCTTTGGTTGAATTTTGGGGTGCGGTCCCTATGATGTCTTCCTCATGCTATAAAATGCTTAGCCTCCAAATTTCATGCCAATTGGATTAGTGGAGCTTAAGTTATTGCTTGATCTTTGCTTCAATATGGTTTACGTCCTACTTTCTGCCGATCCGTTCCAAGGGAAGTATACCGATCCCTCCAACTTCATCCCCTTGAGGTGCGATCCGTAGGGAAGGCTCCCTAGGATCCCATGCCTTGCTCACAAAATTTCATAGCTTTGGACTTGTGGATCTTGAGATATTAATTGTTTTCTATAGGAATTCTCTCACACCTTAGAACATGATGATCCCTATCATTGTATCCAATTTATGTTGATCCCTCCTACGAGTTGAACCATATTCCATATTTCAACCACTCTGCCTTGCATATCCATTAAGTTCCTTCAACGTTAACTTCATGTTACCTTCTGTACTTGACTTCCAGGCCCCACAATCATCACTCTGAAGTCATCGGCCTTGAAGGCGGTCCAATCTGACTTGTGCAATTAGTTCAATATAGCCGGGTTAAAATGTCGGATAACACTAATTTTCAAACTAGTATAGGAATGGCACCTTTCGAAGATTTGTGTGGAAGGCCATGCAAATCACCGACATGTTGGTTAGAAACCAGAGACAGATTAGTCATAGGTCCAGATCTGGTAAGAGAGGCCACAAAAAATATTGAGTTGATCCGAGGTAAGATAAAGGAAGCTCGGTCTAGAAAAAGAGTTACGCAGATAATAGGCATAAGGATCTAGAGTTCTCAGTTGGAGATAGAGTTTTCATTAAAGTGTCACCGATGAAGGGTGTGGTACGATTCAGAAAGTTAGGGAAACTAGCACTGAGATATGTTAGACCGTTCCCAGTTATAGAGAGGATCGGAAAGCTCGCATATAGAGTAGAGATCTGCTTTAAGTTGCATGATCTAGAGACTACTATCCGTCCGACTGCATTGGAAGACTTAATAGTAGAACCGGATCTAACCTTTGTTAGACAACTAGTTCAGGTTGTAATGAGAGATGAGAAGAGGTTAAGAAACAAGACAGTCAAGTTGGTGAAATTTCAGTGGAGCGACAATGAGAAGGACTATACTTGAGAAACCGAAGATGGGATTAGGGATACTTATCCTGATCTGCTTTAAGGGTATGTTTTATATTTAATTTATATAGATTGTTTGCTAGTCAGGTTGGCTAGTATGATTGCTTGGAAATGTTACAAATGATTTCATAGATGCCATGCTTAGTATATAGTCCTTGTTGAATTTCGAGGATGAAATTCTTTAAGGAGTGGAGCCTGTAACACCCCAAATTTTTAATAACATTATTCAGGACATTTAATTAGATAAATTAAATAGAATAGTGTGGAGATTAGAGTGTTAAGGGAATTGAGATTTGGAAACTAATTAGGGTCGTGTCTTAACTAATGAAATTATAAGTGTGATTTATAAATTAGAAATTTAAGAGAATAAGGCAATGGCAAAATGGGAATAGCCGTATACCATAACCTCTAAACCCCTTACCTCATTCTCATTCACATTTTCATAAACCAAAAAAATAAACAAAGAGAGTTGAAGGCCGACCATAACCCTAGAAAGAAGAGGAGCACAAAATCCATTTAGTGGCTAAGATTCAAGCTAGAAAGATTAAAGCAAGAACAAATCTCAAGTTCCTTATCCAAATAAGGTGAATAATGATCTAAACCATCTCATATAAGTCATCTTGAATGATTTAGTTTGGGTTGAGGTTTTAAACTGCATGATTGGATGAATGATGATATGTTTTGATAGATTAAATGGATATATGCTTGTAGATGATTTATATGAATTAATATGTATTTTATGATATGTTTAGCTTAGAAAACCTATCATATAACTTCCAAATGAGTTGCGTTTTTGATATATGGTCAAAAATATTATTTTAGTAGCGGGTTTCAAGTTTTATAATTTTTTAAGTTAATATAGATCTATGGCGAATTTTCTAAGTTTAGAAAATGATTAATTTGGTTTTAAATATTTTAAATGGTTAAAATATGTTTTCGGCCCAAAAGTTCAGATATGGGGAAGAGATTGGTTAATTTGATTTAATTTGATTTTTGGGGATTTTTCCTAAGTGCTTAATTATGGTTAATAAATTATTTAATTTAAAGGGCTTAAATGTTTTAATTATTTTAAGAAGAAGAATGGGTTATTTGCTAAAATATTTTCGCTTGTTCAATGCTTAGTTCGGTAGTTTTTAGAAAGAATTGTGGTAAAGTATTGGCAACCAATCATATTTTGGCAAATTATGTAAGTTAGGTGAAAAGGAATTACTTTAAAAGGTACAAAATCAGTTTTAAATTAAATTACAGCTTCGCCACTAACCATGCTTGCTTCCGTCACCATACTCCCGCTTGTAAACCTTTCGCACCCATTCGAAACCAATGCACATGGTATCAACCATTTGGTATGTAGTGTATTGGAGAATGGAAGAAGGAAAGGAAGGTGTCGAAAGTATGCTTGCGAAAGGGGAAGCCGCTTTTATTTGCTTTTGAACCCATTGACTCGTCCTTGTTCTAAAAGTATGCTTTCAAAAGGTTTTCTGCTTTTGAAATCCTTCGATACCCTAGCTACCACACCAATTCTTCTACGTTAGTTAGAGACCGCTTAATGTAACCTCAAAACAATGTATGCGGAAGGGAGGCTTTCGCTTACGTACTTTCCGCATACCATGGAAGCCACCTTCCCCAATGTTTTTGAAAGGGTAGCTTTCGAAGGTATACCCGTTTTATACTTTGTAGTTAGTTTTGTTTTTAAACTATGGTTTCGAAGGTAATACTTCTAATTGGTTTCGAAGCTATGCTTCCGTAACTTCTTACTTGAACCCATTACTTTCGAAAGGTATGTTTTTAAGTGTTTCGAAAGGAATGTTTCCAAGTGTTCTAAAGATATATTTCATGGTTTCGAAAGAGGATGTCCAAAATTTTAATCAATGAATTTGAAGAGTCCTACTGCTAGAGTAGAGTGGCGAAAGAGGCATAGCCACTTGCTTCAAACCTATTAGTTAAATGGAAGGAGACGGAGGGCTTGGTTGCTCTATGATGTCGAAAGGGAGAGTGACGAAGGGTAACTCATGATGTCACAATGATCCAAAGGATATAATCGAAAGCCTTAGTTTTCAAATTAGAGAAACCAATCTCATTTTCAAAGAAAACCCATGGAAATGTAAAAGAGTTTTGAAATGGCATTTAACTTTGAAATTTAAGAGAAAGCTTTCCTTGCTATAGATAGTGGGTTAAGGGTATTAACCATATTTCATTAGAAAATTGATTATAAGGAATTTAACACGAATGTTTGTATTGGTGTGTTATTTGATCAGTTATCATGATTGCATGTGTAACCATATTCACTTCACTTATAACCCATAACTGCATCTTGGGGTGTTAAGGGTAGAGTAATAGGCTAGGTTGACCCAGTAGTGAATATATATTGAATTTAACTCCTGTGTGAGTAGAATTGCATCTAGGAGGTCAAACAGACCAGAATATAGGATGCCCAGGAATGATCAAAGGATTATTGGTTTAGACGGGTTCTTAGTAAGCCCATAAAACTATGTTATGGAAATTGTTATCGGCAAGAGCTAATAGGTTCTTAGTGATCCCATGAAAACTATGTCCGAAATAAGTTATTGAAAGAGATCAATAAGTTCATAGTGATCCCATGAAAACTATGATTGGATAATAGTATTGGCAGAAACCAATAGGTTCATA
Organism: Allium fistulosum; assembly: GCA_030737815.1. Taxonomy (NCBI): domain Eukaryota; kingdom Viridiplantae; phylum Streptophyta; class Magnoliopsida; order Asparagales; family Amaryllidaceae; genus Allium; species Allium fistulosum. Next base: position 1,354,366,249 of record CM060902.1, on the reverse strand, counting down.
GTAATCCCATGAAAACTATGACAGTGGATATGAAATCCATAAAGTATTGAATGGGTTATTAGTCAGCCCATGTAAACTAGTAGGTTAATAGTGACCCTAGAAACTATAACTTGAGACAGATAGTTAGGTGAATGGGGATGGGAAGCCCAGAACATATTGCATGTTTGCTTATGATTATGATACATTTGTTATGTTATGTCTTAACCATTATGGATGCAGGTGCATAGTATATGGTTATTATAAACTGGGTTAAGATACTAGTGAGGGGCAAACCCGTTTCGCTAAGCGGCGTGGTCTCACTAGATATCTACATGGTTCGAGATGGTAGGTTATTATTCACACCAGACTTTTTGTCTTACTCGAAGTTTATGTTTTCCCCTTAAACTCTCGGGTGCTCAATTGATTTTGAGTAGTTTGAGAGTTAAGGTATTCATGTTCTTGTGATGCCCCACCTCTATACTCACGCTAGCCAAGGACACTACGGAGTAATGCCGTCAACTAGCGCGAAGAATAAGGCTGTTGAGGAGCAACCATCCGTGTAATTGCTTGTGCGAGTACCGATATGTCAGATAGTATAACATGCATTTCATTTCAAGAGGAAATCCGACATATCAAATACAAACTCAAAGCTACCACACGGTGGCTAAGTGGACCTCGGAAACAAATATAGAAATAAACATAACACAAATCAGTCACAGACATTCATATCACAAAGGCGGAAACAGATATGAATATAACACAAAGAAGTGTACATCAAAGTAGTCGTAAAACAAGATCCACTACATCACAAGAGAGTAGATACAAGTGAAAGGCAAAAGAATAATTATACATCAAGGAGTCCATATCTCAAATGTATAATAACAAAAACTACTAATATAAAGTAGTTAGCCAAAAGAATCAGATGATAATCCCTGATAAAAAGTCAAGCAGGAGCACCGGAAATACCTCGGTCTGACCCGAGTATAATTTAAGAAGAAAATAATAAACGGATCAGTCTAGCTATAAATATCCGATAAAATGATATAGGATAAGAGATATGACCAAAAACGTATGATAACATAAATGTCATACTGTGTCAAGTATGCATCGAATAACAAAAAAAATCATACAATATCTCCAAAATCTCAAAGCACCAAAAAGAATGTCATATTCTTTATTTTATTCACCAAACCACAAATATATTGACAAACATATCATTGCCAATCATGAAAAGAGGTGAAACGCAAATTCTAGAAATCATCAACTAGAAATCCAGCAATCAAAAGTCGCCTATCACAAACGGGAGCATGAAAACTCACCAACACGTGTATCACAAACGGAATGCTATTCCATGGTCGCTAACCATAAACTGAACATCGATGCACCTAGAAAGATACGCTCCATGCACAGTCGAACATCGACGCACCTGAAAAGATATGCCCCATGTATAAACTAACATCGATGCACCTAGAAAGATACACCCCATGCCTAGTCGAACATCGATGCACCTAAAAAGATACACCCCATGCACCGACTTAATGAGCCGATTGCTCCACGAACGGTCCAAAGACCAGGGGTCACTAGCCCTTAAAAATGAGATGAAGCTCAACATAACGGGGTATAGTCCCCCACGTGGACAAAAAGACATCGCACATTGCTAGTCTAAACCATAAAATGATCATCATCGATCATCAGGAAGTGTCGATTACACTAAGCTAGTAAATATAAGAGTTTAGCTTCATGTCCCATAACCACTTGCTTAACTCAAATATTTATGAACAGATTGTAGATTTCCACTCGAAAATTGTCACAAGAGTTTAAATCGAACAAGTCCAAAAATTAACCGACGAAGTAAACGCAAGCGTTTCATACCACTTGTTTTGCTAAGCTGTTTAATTAGATTTTCTCATACGAATGAGGTAAAGGTTTGTGTATACTAATAGATTAGAAAACGTATTTATAAACGATCTTTGTATAAAAAATAGAGTTGAAATCATCTTTGTAAAAGAGTTTGAATATTTACTACTTGTACAGAAACCTTTGTATTTTAAAGTGACAAATCATAGAAATGATTGTAGAAACAATCAATCACCAAAATCCACATACGAAGACGTGAATCAAATCCAAAGAAATCGATACCGAATCCATCAAAATGGATATTCTCAAATATCCCGAAAAAGAAGTCATCAAAGTCAATAATAAATGATAACAGTAAATCAGATAATCACGGATCGATAAAAATTGGAACCTCAAGCAAAATAGGCAAAATCAAGAAGGTTAGTCGACTGACTGCAGGGTCCAGTCGACTGATCCAGAAACCCGAAATTTTCATTTCCTGCAGTTAGTCGACTGACTGTAGAGGCCAGTCGACTGACTGCAGAAAACAAAGACTTCCAGTTTTCTGCACAGTCCCAGATACGCTCGATTTCTACAGCCAGTCGACTGACTTCAGAGGTCGGTCGACTGACTGGCACTAGGACTGTTTTCAGCCTATCCAAATGAAGAGCAAACTCTTCCAATTTGCGATCGGACGAGCAATGGGTGCTAGGGGTTTATGCCAATCGACAACCCAATCCTATAGGCTCCTCGATACACCACCAAAAGCATGATCAAACATCAAAGCTAAGATTTTTAGAGTTTTAGACTTCAAAACACCAAAAATTGAAATGTTAACCAAATTAATCCAAATCAAAATCAAATGAACATGTAAAGATGTTAGGAATTCATACCTAACAATCAAAGATAGTTATAGACATAGATGTGAGATAAAAATCTCATCTTTAAACCCAAAAACGATGAAGGAGAAGCTTGAAAGCAAAGGAAGATTAACTACTCTTCAACTTCAACTCTAGAAGCTTGAATCTAAGCTCAAAAGAAGAACATTTCCTAAGTTAGGTTTAGGAAATTTCTGAAATTTAAAAAAGAATGAGTTGGAGAAGATGAAGAGGAGGCTTACCTAAGCTTCTCTTTGATTTTGGAGCTAACACTTGGATTTGTAAAAGAAACTAGGGCTTAGGAATTTCTAATTTCCCATTCCTCTCCTCATTTTTACTTAAGCTTGAATGTATTAGGAAATGAGGATGAATGAAGAAGGGAGGGGCTGAGTTAGGGTATTAAGATGGGTTAGTGGGCTTAAACCCAAACCCAAAGTGAAAAAGTCATAATTTTTACTCGACTCCAAACATATTGATGTTTATACTCAAAAAAGTTGTAAACGCCATTTTGGACTCAATGGAGGTGGTCTTGAGTCCCAATTCGACCGTTTACAAAAGGTAGATTTTCGGACTTCAATCCGATTAACGATTCTATATTTAAATAAAATATTTAAATATACAAATCGTAAAATATGCGGGTTGTTACAGACTCCCCTCCTTAAAGAAATTGCGTCCTCGCAATCTTTAAGAAATAAATAAGAAGTAACAACAATAAAAGCATATCAACACAAAAAGAAGAAATTTGAAATAAATAAATAAATAAAATTCACCTTAAGGAGCACGAGAGAGCAAGTCTGGATGTGTTCGCTCGATGAATTCTCTGGATTCCCAAGAGCAATCCTTAGGATTTGAGGACCACTGAACTTTCACAAGAAGAACATCTTTATTTCAAAGGCGTTTAACCTTCGAAGTAATGATATGAATAGAATGTTACTCATTAGTCAAATTTGGTGAAACATCAATTTCTTCAATTACACCGGGCTCAAGAATAAAAATCGAAATCCCTAAGGTATTTCCGTAGTAGAGAGACGTGGAACACGTCATAAATAGCAAAAGATTGAGTCGGTAATAAAAGCGATAAGCCATGGAACAAATACGTTCGGTGATGGGAAAAGGACCAACATATCGAGGTGCTAACTCTCCCAATCGACTGAAACGCACAACACCCCTCATAGGTGAAACACAAATCAACACAAATAACATCTGGACCTAAAACCAGCTTCTCACCGGCTTTAAGCCAACACGAAGGAAATCGGCACGGCCTTCCGTAGAGTGCCTCAAAAGGTGCCATACCAATACAAGATTGGAAGCTATTATAGGAAGAAAACTCAACAAGAATATGATCTTCCCAACTTCCACCAAAATTAAGAACACATGCACGAAGGATATCTTCAAGAGTTTGATTCACACGCTCGGTTTGTCCATCGGACTAAGGATGATAAGCGGTGCTAAAATTAAGCTTTGTTCCCAAAGCTTTTGAAGACCTTATCAAAATCCACTAGTAAAATAATGGATCACGATTGCTAACAATAGAAGTAGGAACTCTATGCAATTTATTTTGACATAGAGTTTTAGCTCAAAGAGGTAAGGTCCAAAAGAGAAGGACGAGCCTCGAGGCTACACAAAACAGAGATGAACATGAATTGGATTCACGATCTCGAATCGCACAAGGGGATAAAGTCTCAAGATCATTCAGATATCATCAAAGAAACAACTGCTTGTTGCTTACAACTAAGGGCATCGTCAACTCGATTACCCTTTTCTGGAGTACAAAGAATATCGAGATCATAAGATGCAAGGAACTCGAGTCAACGTTGTTGATGCAAATTAAGTTTCTTTCGAAAAATAAATACTTCAAAATTTTATGATCGGGGTAGAGAACAATTTCTTTTCCAAAATATAATGTCACCAAATTCTAAGGGCGAAAACAATAGCCGCGAGCACCAGATCATGAATGGCATATCTAGTCTCGACAAACCTTAATTGTCAAGAAGCAAATGCTATAACACATTCCCTTTTGCAGGAGAATGACACCAAAACCAATGCGACTAGTATCGGTACAAACAATAAAGTCTTGGTTCCCTTAGGGAAACACAAGAATAGAGTTATCGGAAAGGAGTTCTTTTAAATGATCACCTTTCCCGAAAAGCTGAGACTTTCAAAATTATAATTAACTTTATGTAATCATCTTTTTAGAAAAATTTACTTATTACAGGTCAATTTATTGTGTCTAACTGTCTCATCAAAGCGTTTAGGAGATTCCTATCGATAACGTTGATCAAGCGCACCGACCAGAATTCTTTAAGCACTCAATGGGCAAAACAACACAAAATCATCTTCTATGATAAACAAGTCTCATATAAAATTTACAAATATTATTTGCTTGTTTTGAGAATAAAACCCAATCATACTTATAAATATTTATTAAAAAGATTTACAAATTTTAAATTTGTTATTTTCATCCATAATCAATAAATATAAGGATAAAATAATCGAGATATTCGTAGAATACTCGATTCACAAAATGGATTAAATAAGGTAGAAGGTTCGTCAAATCAAATGACATAACGAACCACTCACAAGAATCATAACGAGTGCGGAACGTGGTAAGTGGAACGCTATCCTCCGCAACTCGTAGCTGATGAAAACCGGTGGCAAGGTCGAGCGGAAAAGACCTTAGCACCATTCAATAGATTGCTTAGGTGATAATCCTAAGACAAGCTCAAACATACCGGAAAATTCACAAACTACTTGAATGAGAGAAATAACATCTTCCTCATCTAGTGAGTTTAAAGAATGAAAATGTTGCCACCAAATTTGGAAATCAAAATCTTTAAAAACAATAGAAATCTGCTTAACAGATTGAGAATGTCGAAGATAAATAGTCCGCTCAGGACATAGGATGTGGGCTTCATAACGATCAAGCCAATCCTTTCTCAAAAAATCAATTTCGAAGTCTAAGTAACGCATAACATGCAAATCGGCTCGAAAAGAATAATCACATAAAATAATCTCGATATTTTCACAAAGTAAATTGAGTGTTGCGGATCTATCAATCGAATTCGCAATTCTCAATGAAGTCATCAAGCCCATAATATTAAAAGAGAAAGAATCATCAAGTTCTTTTGACATAAAATAATGAGATGAACCCAAATCAAAAAGAACTCGAATAAGATAATCATAAAACAAATATCGTCAAGGATAGAATGAGAAATACCTTGACCAAGAGAAGTGCTAGTAGAGGCTTGCACAACATTTATCTTTCCCTCCTTCTTGCTTGAAGTATGGGACACGCAGATATATGATGACTCAAACTTTTGCAATAGCGACAATAGAGGGGTTGTGGACACTCATTTGCATAGTGGTCCATAGAATCACAATTGTAGCATCGTTCACGACTAGTGGTAGGAGTCTTTGCTACAAAAGTTTCTTTCTTCCCTTTCTTGTCGGGATTGGGGCCTTTTAACTTAATAGGCCTCTTCATGTTATTGTTGAAGTTCTGTTTGGCACCCACAACTTCAACATTACTTTCATTATCAGCCTCTTCAAGTCGAAGAGCGATATCAATAAGCTGATCAAAAGAAACTTCTAGTTTCAGAAGCAAAGGCTTTTTAAGGTTCTTATTCAACCCATAGACAAATCTCTAATTTTTCTTCAATGGATTATTGATATACTCGACCCCATATTTAGAGAGAGATTCAAAAGATGCGACGTAATCCATCACAGAAGATTCACCTTGAACAAGGTCAATAAAGCGTCGGGCTAAAGTTACTTTTTCAGCCTCCGGCACAAATTTCAATTCGAACCTTTCCCGGAATTGCTCCCAAGTATCCGCTTCGATAATTTCAGAAATCAAAAGCTCATACCAATCTAATGCTCTTTCTTGGAGCATGCTAGAAGCCACTTGGACACGAAGTGAATCAATAAGATCCATGCGGGAAAAGATGCGATCGCATGATCTAAGCCAAGCTTGGATTTCTATAACGGTTTCAGAACCCTTGAATGGCCTTCCACCCAAAGCGGCATAATCCCTGCACAAGCGTGCAAACCCGGATTTAGGGTGAGTTGGCGCTGGAACGGGTCCGGCAGCTCGGGCATTGTTCACAAGATCTAAAAGTTGTTGAGCTGACATAAATACTCCATCCTGAGGAGTAGCACTAGATTGACCGGCGCTGGGACGGCAAGGTCTAACCATTTCTCTTCTCTAAGAAAGAAAGAAAGAAGAGGAAAAAGGTTATTCTCAAAATGAATATCAAACAACCTTGATTGATAAAACAAGGCATCACAAAAGAAAATAGGATAAAACGGTACGAAGACTCGAATTAAATCCTATGGCACGACTCTTAAGAGAAACTTAGGACAATGATCCTTGCTAGATTATTCTACATTGTTCCGAAGTTTGGCTCTGATACCAAGCTGTGACGCCCCACCTCTATACTCACGCTAGCCAAGGACACTACGGAGTAAGGCCGTCAACTAGCGCGAAGAATAAGGCTGTTGAGGAGCGACCATCTGTGTAATTGCTTTATGCGAGTACCGATATGTCAGATAGTATAACATGCATTTCAATTCAAGAGGAAATCTGACATATCAAATACAAACTCAAAGCTACCACACAGTGGCTAAGTGGACCTCGGAAACAAATATAGAAATAAACATAACACAAATCAGTCACAGACATTCATATCACAAAGGCGGAAACAGATATGAATATAACACAAAGAAGTGTACATCAAAGTAGTGGTAAAACAAGATCCACTACATCACAAGAGAGTAGATACAAGTGAAAGGCAAAAGAATAATTATACATCAAGGAGTCCATATCTCAAATGTATAATAACAAAAACTACTAATCTAAAGTAGTTAGCCAAAAGAATCAGATGATAATCCCTGATAAGAAGTCAAGCAGGAGCACCTGAAATACCTCGGTCTGACCCGAGTATTATTTAAGAAGAAAATAATAAACGGATCAGTCTAGCTATAAATATCCAATAAAATGATATAGGATAAGAGATATGACCAAAAACGTATGATAACATAAATGTCATACTGTGTCAAGTATGCATCGAATAACAAAAAAAATCATACAATATCTCCAAAATCTCAAAGAACCAAAAAGAATGTCATATTCTTTATTTTATTCACCAAACCACAAATATAATGACAAACATATCATTGCCAATCACGAAAAGAGGTGAAACGCAAATTCTAGAAATCATCAACTAGAAATCCAGAAATCAAAAGCCTCCTATCACAAACGGGTGCATGAAAACTCACCAACACGTGTATCACAAACGGAACGCTATTACATGGTCGCTAACCATAAACTGAACATCGATGCACCTAGAAAGATACGCCCCATGCACAGTCGAACATCGACGCACCTGAAAAGATATGCCCCATGTATAAACTAACATCGATGCATCTAGAAAGATACACCCCATGCCTAGTCGAACATCGATGCACCTAAAAAGATACACCCCATGCACCGATTTAATGAGCCGATTGCTCCATGAACGGTCCAAAGACCATGGGTCGCTAGCCCATAAAAATGAGATGAAGTTTAACATAACGGGGTATAGTCCCCCACGTGGACAAAAAGACATCGCACATTGCTAGTTTAAATCATAAAATGATCATCGTCGATCATCAAGAAGTGTCGATTACACTAAGCTAGTAAATATAAGAGTTTAGCTTCATGTCCCATAACCACTTGCTTAACTCAAATATTTACGAACAGATTGTAGATTTCCACTCGAACATTGTCACAAGAGTTTCAATCGAACAAGTCCAAAAATTAACCGACGAAGTAAACGCAAGCGTTTCATACCACTTGTTTTGCTAAGCCGTTTAATTAGATTTTCTCATACGAATGAGGTAAAGGTTTGTGTATACTAATAGATTAGAAAACAGTTTTATAAACGAGCTTTGTATTAAAAATAGATTTGAAATCATCTTTGTAAAAGAGTTTGAATATTTACTACTAGTATAGAAACCTTTGTATTTTAAAGTGACAAATCATAGAAATGATTGTAGAAACAATCAATCACCAAAATTCACATACGAAGATGTGAACCAAATCCAAAGAAATCGATACCGAATCCATCAAAATAGATATTCTCAAAAATCCCGAAAAAGAAGTCATCAAAGTCAATAATAAATGATAACAGTAAATCGGATAATCACGAATCGATAAAAATTGGAACCTCAAGCAAAATAGGCAAAATCAAGCAGGTCAGTCGACTGACTGCAGGGTCCAGTCGACTGATCCAGAAACCCGAAAATTTCATTTCCTGCAGTCAGTCGACTGACTGCAGAAGCCAGTCGACTGACTGCAGAAAACAGAGACTTCCAGTTTTCTGCACAGTCCCAAATACGCTCGGTTTCTACAGCCAGTCGACTGACTTCATAGGTCAGTCGACTGACTGGCACTGGGACTGTTTTTCAGCCTATCCAAATGAAGAGCAAACTCTTCCAATTTGCAATCGGACGAGCAATGGGTGCTAGAGGTTTATGCCAATCGACAACCCAGCCCTATAGGCTCCTCGATACACCACCAAAAGCATGATCAAACATCAAAGCTAAGATTTTTAGAGTTTTAGACTTCAAAACACCAAAAATTGAAATGTTCACCAAATTAATCCAAATCAAAATCAAATGAACATGTAAAGATGTTAGGAATTCATACCTAACAATCAAAGATAGTTATAGACATAGATGTGAGATAAAAATCTCACCTTTAAACCCAAAAACGATGAAGGAGAAGCTTGAAAGCAAAGGAAGATCAACTACTCTTCAACTTCAACTCTAGAAGCTTGAATCTAAGCTCAAAAGAAGAACATTTCCTAAGTTTGGTTTAGGAAATTTCTGAAATTTAAAAAAGAATGAGTTGGAGAAGATGAAGAGGAGGCTTACCTTAGCTTCTTTTTGATTTTGGAGCTAACACTTGGATTTGTAAAAGAAACTAGGGCATAGGAAATTCTAATTTCCCATTCCTCTCCCCATTTTTACTTAAGCTTGAATGTATTAGGAAATGAGGATGAATTAAGAAGGGAGGGGCTGAGTTAGGGTATTAAGATGGGTTAGTGGGCTGAAACCCAAACCCAAAGTGAAAAGGTCATAATTTTTACTCGACTCCAAACATATCGATGTTTATACTCAAAAAAGTTGTAAATGCCATTTTGGACTCAATGGAGGTGGTCTTGAGTCCCAATTCGACCGTTTACAAAAAGTAGCTTTTCGGACTTCAATCCGATTAACGATTCTATATTTAAATATACAAATCGTAAAATATGCGGGCTGTTACAGTTCTCCTTTACACGAATAAGCTTCTAGGGACGTGCAGGAGGCAATCTAGTTATTTGGAGTTCATTCTATTTAATACTGTTGTGTATTGGATGCAATGGAAAAAATTTTAGTGCCCATATTTAGACTCCGATCAACCAAGGGGGCATCTTCATATGTTGCTTTTGGCGTATTTTGTAATAAATTGTAATTTCTATGAATGTGGCTTATGTATGGGATTATGTAATGAATATAAAATGCTATTTGTAATGAAATGATAAACTTGTTTTAAATTGAGTTTAAAATTTCTTATATTCATGTGTTTTTGGTATATCAATGTATCTAACATTGCCGCATTTGGTCACCGAGAATCAATAACTATGGATAACTGCAGCATCCGTAGTAGTTAGTTTTGGGGCTCCAAATGGAGGATGTTACAAGAACTTCCACTTCCTTCATGCAGATCTACATCAAGGTGGTAGTTCAATTGCATGGAATTCCTATGACCATAGCTAGTGATAGGGACCCTTTGTTCACCAGTAAGTTTTTAATCTCAATTTTTGCTTAGTTTTAGCATTTTTAGTTTTTAAAACAATCTCATCAATCGGTTTAATTTGATTGAGTAATTTTAAATTTAATTCTTTTCCTACGGATCGACTCGTAATCGCTATGTACTAGAACTGTACGATGTGCGCTTGCGATAATTTTAATTCAAAATTTATCGGCGATTTTCTAACTCATAGAAAAAACATCGTTGAATAAGATTTTGGCGTCGTTGCCAGAGAAGGCAATTTAATTTTGATTTTACTCTTCGGATTATTGTTGTAGTTGTTTTATTTTGTTTAGGGTTAGTTTTCATCGGAAAAAATAAACAAACAAACACTATTTGCTATTGTTCATTTGTTTTCTCATGTTTTCTTGTTTCTTTTGTTCACTTCCCTTGCTGTTCTGGTTTCACATAAAAAAACAGTTTACATTTCATATTAAAAAAACAAATCTCATTTCATTTATACTCATTTCTGTTGTTCAGAGTTTGAGACACTAGCTGTTCATTTACATGTGTTTTCATTTGTGCACTTTCTATTCAAGTTGAATTTGCATTACATTGTTTAAGTTTTCACATTCTCTGATACAACCAACCCACAATCAAACTCCATTTCTGTTCAAAACTGATATTTCCCACAACCATTCAAACACTTACTAGTTCACAGCATAACCATATTCCATTTCCTCCAGCACCCGATCATCCATTACCATTTCCACCCCTTCCTCCTTCACCTTAGCCAACTGCCATCAACACTTACATATCACTTCATTCACCCTTCATTCACCAAAACTGCTCATCCTTTCACAAACTTCTAGTACCTCAACATACTCCCAATCAAATCACTGCAAGTTCACCAACACTCCAATCTACCAACTGCCAAACTACACTCCTTTACTCTGCAACAACTTTCCACCCTTCCACACGGCACATTCCTCCCCACTACTCCATTCAGCAACCCTTCATTCTCCCACATCATAACCCTTCTATCTGCAACCTCCCCGCTTAACACTTACAGTCTCCTTATCCTCAAACTTAGAACTCCTCGCAACCATCTATAGCCGAAGCTATCACCCAAGTCCACCACGAACACCAACAGCAAACGCGACCGAACTACCTTCCATCTACTTCTCGAACCAGAAAAATCAACCGAACACCCATACTTCTCCTCCTCCAAAATTCAACCTTCAAATCACCTCTACAGTCAAATCACCCTCAACCGCAGTTCGCCTATAACCCACGTGAAACACCAGAAATCACCTAGAATCCGATAACCAATCACCATCACCAATTTTCGCAACCCATTTTTTTTGCAACTCGCAAGCTTTTACTTGATATTGGATTGCCGATTTTATTCGAATTTGTTTGGGAACAGGGTTTTGTTTTGATTTCTGGTTTTTAGGAATTTTTAAGAACGAGTGTTTGGATTTGTAGGATCGTTTTCACCCTAGAGGAGGGGTGAATAGGGTGATACTAATAATAATAAAAATTAATGTGGAAATAGATATAATAATTACAGCACAAATAATAGCAGAATAATAAAAGCAGAAATAGAACAACATAGATTTACCCAGCTTCGGCAAAACCTTGCCTACGTGCTGCTCCCAAGGTTTCTACTAGAAATTAAGTAGTCAGACGCTTACACACGTAAACTTGCAACACCCGCTAACGACTAACCTAACTCTACGCTCAAAACCCTGCCACAACTCAGCCACTGTGTTGCGAATTCTCAAACTACGTCCCGTAGTTTGTACCTAGTCACACGACTAGACAGTTACACAATTTAAAAAAAGGAAAATTACAAAAGAGATTAAAAACTAAACACAAAACACTATTTAATAATTCAAGCCCAAAACTAAAATAAAGGAGACCGGCCCAATATAAAAAAATGTGATATCCCTTTTTATAATTACGGCCTAAATAAAATGATAGAGAAGTTTGTCCCCTTTTTCATTCATGACCGCCTTGTTTCTTTTTCAATCCTCTTCAAAATCTAGGGTTTTGTTGATGAAGCCGCCGCTTTGAAGTTGTGATCAATTGAAGTATGGTTTTGCTTCTAGTTGCTTCGTCAATCGATTTGGTTGCTTTGATTATTCATGGCTTCACTATTGAGTTTGAATCGAGTAATTATGGTATGCGATTTTACTTTTCTTTCTCTGTTTGATAAGCTTGAACTCGACTTGCTTTCGAACTTGATTGGAGTTTTTGGTTTTTGTTCTAAGTATGCTCTCTGGATTTATTTTTGTTTCGAACACCAATGAGATAATTACCTACAATGAACTGGGTTTATATAGGGTTAGAACCCCTTAATTTTCGTTCGTATATTTCATTTGAATTCGTTCATTAATTTTGCCTGGCCATTAGATAATTGCTTGAGCGATGGTGATTGTACTGGGTTTGAATTGTTGTATGTTGATCAGCACCTTCATGTTAACTGCTTTGTGTCCAGATGCAATTGACCTTGTTTTGCTGTATTTTCTTGTAGTTGCAGTCTTGTAATTTGCATTTCATTTGAACTGTGGTCATAAGTCTGCACTTGTACTTTTTTTTATTTGATGATCTTGTTGCACTGAACTGCTAGCTCGATCTGGTTTTGAACTGGTGTTTTCTTTGCATTGCTTCGAGTTGAACTACTGCTTGCATATCCATATATATATACTGATATGTGTTTGTGATCCTGGTTCTTGTTACATGTCTGCTCGAGTCTTTGCTTCATGTGGTCTGCACTTGATACTTTTTACATATGGTGGTCTAGGTTTATTGATGTGTTGAGCCTGATCGTGTACATTTGAGTCCGGCCATTGTGTTGGACTTGTATTCATGTTCATTGACTCTCGTACTTGACCGTTCTATTTTTTTCTTTTGCATCCGAGTTGAATCCACCATTTGGTTGGGTTTGACCTTGTGCTCACATGTCCCTGCAATTTTATCAAGTGCATATCGGTGTGCATGGCCTTGTGGCATGTACAGTGATACACTGTGCATGTCACAAGTTGTTCATGTAGATGAATTCAAAATAAATGATGACGAACAACCCAAATAACTGGGGCAAATAATATTTCCAAAAACACACACTTCATTTTGAACTGCAAAATATTTCTTTTTCAATTTTACTGCGATAGTGTTTATTTTGCAGATAATTCAGATGCTGGATTCAAGCTGAAACAGGGTTGAAGATAAAAACACGAGTGTTGAGTGAATATGTAGTGAGGAGTAATATGTAAATTGAAAAATTGTGATGTAATCGAAATTGCATTGTAATTGACAATGTGTAAATGTAGTGAGAGCTCAAATTTTTACTATTTAAATTTGTAATAAATTATTTGTTTGAATAAAATATTTTTTTGAATTTGAATTCTATGTATGTGAAAAATAAAATAGTACAATATCAAATACATTTAAACGAATATATATATATATATATGTTTATTATCATCAAACAAAAATCATAGGTTGTATTCTACAATCTCCCCCTTTTGATGATAACAAACATATATTAAGATTTTGACTCTATTAAATGTATTTGACCTTGATGATTTCCATTTGCTCCCCCTATTTGAATGCTCCCCCTATATTAAAGCTCCCCCTTCACATATTCATGAAAATAAATAAAAAATATGCAAATTAACCTAGATGGGAATATGCAAATAAAAAATATGACTTGACTTATTTGCCAAAATCTTAACTTCACTCTCCCCCTTTTGTTATCAGCAAAAGAGTAATAGTGTTAGAAAAATAGAGATGAAGTGATAAACATTAACCTAATCGAGTATATATATTAAATTTCAATAAAAAAATCAAAAAAAAAAATCATAAATACTCTGTTAGGCGCATATTCCACTTTAGAGTGATATGGGTGATGTTGGTATATAAAACCATATAGTTGTATCTATTTGTGGTATACTTATGACAGGAATTTGAATACTTACTAACCATGCATAAAAGTTAGGACTTTTAAATGAGATTAGTAGTATTCTCAATTTAAAAAAATGAATTTCAAGTATCTTCTAACCACGCATAACCGTGAGGACTTTTAAATGGGATTAGAATCAACTCATCTATTTAATAACCAATTTTGATATGTGTTTCATACATGCATAACCGTGAGGACTTTTAAATGAGCATGAAAGCACACAATCACAAATTCCAAGTAATTCACCCATGCATAACCGTGAGGACTTTCAAATGAGAGTGAATACCTTGGATGTTTCTATTGCTAATTAAAAAATGAATAATTTCCTATTTAAAATACCACCTTTTAACATACTATATTGGATTTAATGAGTGATGGTCGTTAAAAATATAATTAAAGTAGAGATGGTCATGGAATTTTTACCGATCAAAGTTATTACAAATTCTGTTTAAATTCTTAAAGAAATTTACTAAATATACTGTCTCAAGTCATAATGTATGATTAATATCAACACTCATCACATTTTTTCAGTTACTATTTTCCTTTTCGATAATCGGTAGGGAGTCAGATTAGTTAATATATTCATTTAAGATTAAATCCAAAAATGAATATAAAATTAAATTTCTAAAATTCCTAATCTGAAACGAAGTCAACAAACACTATTTTCTAAAAGGAGTTTTATAAAAAAAATGTCTGCCAATTGAAAATCAATTAAAATGAAAATTATGCAGATATTTTATTTGGAAATGTGATGCAACTAATGGATGTCTCAACATAAAACACTTTCCACTAGTAATTTTTCTATCAACTTGGCTACCAGTGTAATCTGCATTTGAATTCTCTTTTGACTCAAAGTTATCATTAGATAGATATCATAGACCAAACTGTGATGTGTGCAACAAACACCTTCTAATCCTTTTACAGCTTTTAAAATGTGATTCCTTAAGGATTTGATTGAAACGTGCACATAAACAACTAGTGAACATATTGTCAGATCTAGAAGCAGTAAGATAAAAAAAATATCCATGTGTATGTAGAGTAATCATCAACCAATAAAAACAACATCATTAGTCCAAACAAATCTATATAAACTACTTCAAAGACTCTAAAGGTACTTATAGTGTTCTCGGCATAAAAAGATAATTGGCCAACAATTTTGCATAAATCAAAATCAAAAACAACATTCATTTCTTTATCACATAACTAGCTGATTTAAATCAGATTATGGTGCAGATTTTCATATAATATATCGTTCAAGATAAATATACCTTTACCTATTTTACCTTTACCGATAATTTTTCATTTGTTGCCATTGTGATTCTACCACCTTTGTACTAGGCTAAGGATCTTTGATTTGTCGCCCGTCGTGTGCCTAGAACAGCCAGAATCCAGGTATCACTCTTGTTATTCTTTAGCCTGCCACCATACCTACACAAGGAAAGATTTTTGTGACCTATTTGTTTTTATAGGTCCATGATTGTTAGTCACAAATGATTTTGAAAAATATGTTTGCGTAGACCCAAGACAATCTATATTTGTTCCTTTCGACACCCAGATTTGTTTGACTCTAAGGGATTTTATATTCGTGCCTTTTGGAACCCAAGTTGGTATGGTTTTCACGTGTTTGGGTCTATACCAGCAATTATTGTGATTGTGTCCAATTTTTCCACAAATCGTGCACTTGGAATTGACTTGATTAATTTCGCTTCTAAAACGTTTAGATTGGGTATATCCAAGTCCATGTCTAATAGGATTAACAGTTTGTTTCCCTAATAACATATTTAGTGATTTTTCTCCTTTGGAGAATTTCCCTAAAGTTGTGGACAATTGTTGAACTTGTGTTTTGAGAGATTCATTTTCATTCAATAACAAAGTGCACTTTTTAATAGAATTTTCTCTCCTAGTGTTTTCACTTTATTTCAAAATCAGAATTTCATTTCAAGTGATTTAATTTTAATTTCTGATTTTTTAATTTCTTCTTCACGTGATAGACAGTTATCACACTTAGGGCTCTTGTTTCGATAGTTTTTAACCAATTGATCAAGTTGTTTATTTAATTCTATCAAACTATCTCTTTGTGATTCAATTTTAGCATACTTCTCCCTAAGTCTTTCAAAACAGCCATTTACTTCATGAAAATATATAAGTAATTCCAAATGAGTAAGTTTGATACCTCGCTTAGCTCGTCATCATCACTATCACTTATTTCTTCTTGAAGACATAGTTTTGCTTTTTCATTTTCACTGCTAGTGCTTTCATCAGTTTCATCCCAAGTAGGTGCAAAACTTCTCCTTTTCGATTTCTTTCCTTAGCTGAGTCGATTCTGAGGACAATTTGGCTTGATATGACTGGGTTTATTGCAGTTCTGGCAGATGATCTCCTGCTCTTCTGAATTGTCTAGAACTGTAACAACCCGGAGTCTTATAACAATTAATTATCGTTGTTAAGCGATTAATGTTGATAGCTAATGGCTATTTGGAGTTTTTAATCGGGTTAGAATTCTTTTGATAATTCGTTAAATATTGTGTGGGCTTTGAGATGCAATCTGGTCCATGCTTTCTTTTGCTTGGTTGTCGTGATAATTATCTTTACCTGTTCCCCTTTCTTTCATTTATCATTCGAAAACCCTAAAACAACGAAAAAGAAAAAATGGCGGCCACGTGTTCATTCCTCTTCGTTCCAAATTAGGGATTCGTGAAATTCGAAGGCGCCACTTTCTGTTGATCGATCGAAATGATCCTCGTGCCTGCTGGCTTGTCGATTGCTTACTTTGATTGATCTTTCGCGGCTCCTCTTCGTAGTCGAGCTCATCTTTGCTTTGAGACAAAGGTGAGTGATCTCTTCACTCACATCTAATTCGATTTGTTTGAGCTCGTCTGCTTATTTGTTTTCGTTGCCACGACTTCGACTTTTCTGTGATGATGTTGATTTACTTTGGCCGGTGATTTGAGTTTGTTTCTTATGACTTGTTCAAAATTGTCATTGCTTGATTGATTCAGTTTTCAGATGATATGGCTTTGACTTGTTTAATCCATGCTTCAATCAAAAATGTTTCGCTGTCCTTGTTTGATATCCTAGGCTGAAACGTGCTACAATTAACCTAGTTGCTATGAGATGCTTTGATCTTCCATGTATATACATACATACCTATACATGTATATATGTGAGAATTGTCACTTTCTGAGTTGATAATATTTAGTTGAATTCATGATGTATATGGGGACGTGTGGTAGACTGTAAATGGTGGACTTGTAGTAGTGTGAGTGTGCACCGATCTCTTGTATCCTTTGTGCATATCTTCACCTGATTGTCTAAGTATTTCTGCCCTTCTATGTTGATCGGTTCTGTTTTATTTTCCTGGGTTCACTTTGCACATGTCTGAACGTGTCTCAAAGTTTTTATTTAATTTTCACATATTCCTCCTTGGACCAGTGCACTATGTAGTTTGTATACATGTTGCCTGGGCTACTTGTATATTGACATTGAGCCACTGTCTCACTGTTTTATGTACTTTGTTCATATTGCTGTCCTTTGATCAGAATGGATGTTTTAAATTGATGATTTCAATTGTCGGAATTGTTTCGTGTTGCCAAATTCAATATATTTTAAAGTGTATTTTGATTTGGTTTAATCTGATGATTTTGTTGATATCTAATTATCTTTTAGATAGTTAGATTATGTGCTTTCTAATTATCATATTGATAATTTGATTTTTGTTATTTACGTTGTTTATTGACTTGAGATCGAGTTGTTTCAATGTATATTTATGTTGTGTATGTTGACTTTGCATAAGCTTGAGCTCTGTAGCCTTGCTTTGTTCAGTTCATACTTGTAGCCTTTGTGCCTTGTTGTTCCACTGTTGCACTTTAATTGCTTCTGCTGGTTCATGTACATGTACGTGTCATTGCCCTCGTGCACTGATGCTTACTGTCATGTTGAATTTGAGAACTTTTGTGTTGTTTTGAGTTTGCTGTTGCATTATATCTGGACTTCCTCTGATTCATTTCACGTTTGTACAACTGCTCTTGTGCAATTGAGTTATTTGGATCTGGCCATTTAGTCAAGTACTTGAATGAGTACTTGTTTGTTTGGTCTCTTGTTGGTTTAAGTTGAAAATTGCAGTCTGATTATTTCACACTTTGGTTTGTCTTGGTCATGTTCACTACTTGTAGTCTCTGTTCGACTTGATTTTGCTTTGACTTTGGTCACTGCTGCATATTGTTCAACATGTAGTCTGCTGTCTGATTTTGGTTTGAAATCGGCAAGTGTGATTTCGTGAAAATGTTTAGATGAGAATTCATTGTGACTTTGATCGTGTTTCAATGATGCAGTTTCCAGTCTTTGTTGTACATGATTGTATCGTGAATCTGCCTGGTCATTCTTTGTTTCAGATCTGTGCATATCTTCTTGTATGCTTGGAGTCTCTGTTCGACCTTATTGATAGTATTTGGTCTGGACATTGTTGTATTGTGACTTGTACATTGATTTGTACATTGAGTTGAATCCAGCTAATCGCTCGGATTTGACCTTGTGCTGATTTCTATTTCATCACTGTAGTGGCGAGGCAGTGCACGCGAGCGCGTACTGCAGCCACACAGTATTGACTTTGTTTTCAAGGGATATTTCAATTGCTTGAATTGTTTTGTGGGTTCAATTCAATATTTTGAAATAGTATTTTGATTTTGTTGTTAATTGTCGTTTAGACAATTCTGTTGTTTTCTAAATTATCTTCATTGATAATCTTTTTATTTATCTTTGTTGATGATTTGAATTTGCTGATTTGTTGTTTAACACTGTGTAGTGTTATATCTGCCGTTATCCGATTCTCTTATTGAAGAATTGGATATACGAGATTTCTGTGACTGTCGTCTATTGATTATTTAATTATTATTGCTTCCGTGCATTAATAACTGAGTTTGTGTTAGACTGACCCCTGTATTATTTTCTTTTGAATTTAATACTCGGGTCAGACCGAGTTATTTCAGGTTGTTGATATCCTGCTTTGGGTTGTTGCTTGAGCTATGAAGTCACTTCATATCTTTTGGAGTAGTTGTCGTCATTTTGTAGTAGTCAGTGTATTTGATCTAGGTTGATATGTATTCATGTATATTATTCGATAATGTACTTGTATATATAAATTCCAGAGTCGACAGTTGTAGTTGTATCATATGTATTGTGTCAAATGTATTGTAACTGACATCAGTTATATATATATATATGAGACTTTTATTATCTGTGTTCCGCATTTAGCTTATCTGTGTTATTATTATATATATATTGTCCTAAACTATTATGAACCATCGTAGTTCGTTTTATACTGGAATTGGGTATGTCGATGGGAGTAAATAAATAAGAGATGAAAAATAAAAATATATACCACTCCTATCGAGGTAACCAATACTAGTGTAAGGCTCAACTATGGATGGCCGCTCCTATCCAGCCTTATTCTTCATAATAACATATAGTATTTCTTTTAATACTCTTTGTTATTGTGAGCATAGAGGTGGGGCGTCACAATTGGTATCAGAGCTTGGGGTTTATGGACATAATATAAAACATAACTTAGATGGAACATGTGTTACAACTATTTGTCGATGTTTTCAGTTGTGCTTTTAGTCAAAACTAAAGTTTTGAAATTATGATGAAATTTTTAAATATCTTTATTTAAAATTAAAAGTGAAATTGTGTTTTGATGAGATATTAATTTGTGACTGTTTATCAGAGTGCACAGCGGAAGCAGTGACACTGTCTTCGCTGAGTACAGCTGATAACCTTTTTGATTTAAAAATCAAAATATGAAATTGAAATAAATTTCATATGTTGTTTACATAGCTGGGTTTATTTTGTTTCTTTGAAAATTTCGAATCCGATTTGAGGATTCGAAGCGATTGCAGTTATGTGATTTTTGTTGAGATTTTTGTTGTTTTGAATTATCTTCATTGAAGATACATTCGAATGATTTCTTTGTTTATTTTGTAGTGTGTGTGCAAATTTGAAGTTGCACGTTACTGCATTAATTTTACATCGAACCGGTGTTTGGTTTTAAACGTATTTTGTTGCCGTTATTTTTATAACGGGATTTTTACATTGGTGCTAAATTTTGGAAGCACGGTGTTTTGTTGACATTTGTAATGAATGAAAATTCACTGGTATTATAGTTTGATGCGAATTATTTTGATGAGGTTTTGAAATTTAAAAATTACTGTCGCTTTGACTTCAGTAACCGTCAAATTTTAAAGTGGATTTTCAAGCGGTTATTCCGCAATGCTGATTTTGAGATCCGATTTTACGGTGTTTTAGGAAGTACAATTTCCTTTTCTAAATTGCTACTGATATTGCTGTTTTAATCACGTGTTCTGAAAATACAAAATTTTACAGTTTGCGCTTCAAAAGAATGAGGAAGCGATTTAAATGATTCAGCAAAATCGAGGACTGTGAACCCTTACTTTTACTGATTCGCTTAATTCCAGACTTGTCCGTTTGAGAATGTAAAATGTTATTTTTACAAAATACACAATTTTGCACTTTCAAGGAAACGATGAAGAGAATCAAACGATTTAGTAAAACTCGTGGTATGGGACATGTGCGTTTGCTATTTCGGTTAATTCCGGACTCGTTAATTGAAATATTTGCTGTTTTGATGATTTTGATGCTTTTGTGTGCTTTCGAGCCACTATGATGGACCTTCAGGTCATATGTTGGACCTTCGGGTCATATGATGGACCTTCGGGTCAAATACCAGTACTAGACCTTCGGGTCACTCTGCGGACCTTCGAGTCCTTTGTTGGGCGCCAAAATTATGATGACAGTACTTGGTAGGCTTCGGCCATATGTTGTTGCACGTGCGGCATAGCTTAGACTCGCCATATGATGGGATCGATCCACCTTTTATGTTGATTTTCTAGATTATCTTAATTGATTTCTAGATATTTGTTGTTTCTAATTATCTGCAGGTAATTAGATATTTGATGTTATGAGATTTAATTATCATATCGACAATTAGATATTTTCTATTATGAGATTTAATTATCGTATCGATAATTAGATATTTGCTGTTTCTGATTATCGTTTTTGATAATTAGATATTTGTTGATTTGAGATTTCTGATTATCGTTTGTGATAATTAGATATTTGTTGATTTGAGATTTTTGATTATCGTTTGTGATAATTAGATATTTGTTGATTTGAGATTTCTGATTATCGTTTTTGATAATTAGATATTCGTTGTTTCTGATTATCGTTTTTGATAATTAGATATTTGTTGATTTGAGATTTCTGATTATCGTTTTTGATAATTAGATATTTGTTGATTTCTGATTATCGTTTTTGATAATTAGATATTTGTTGATTTGAGATTTCTGATTATCATTTTTGATAAATAGATATTTGTTGATTTCTGATTATCGTTTTTGATAATTAGATATTTGTTGTTTCTGATTATCGTTTTTGATAATTTGATATTTGTTGATTTGAGATTTCTGATTATCGTTTGTGATAATTAGATATTTGTTGATTTGATATTTCTGATTATCGTTTGTGATAATTAGATATTTGTTGATTTGAGATTTTTGATTATCCTTTTTGATAATTAGATATTCGTTGTTTCTGATTATCGTTTTTGATAATTAGATATTTGTTGATTTGAGATTTCTGATTATCGTTTTTGATAATTAGATATTTGTTGATTGGATATTTGCTGATTTTGTTGATTATGAGATTTTCTAGTCTATAATTGATTCTAGATTATGTTGATTATATTGAGTTGCTATTTTCTATCTATCTCTGTTGATAGTTAGAGTTTGCTGATTATGAAGTTTGTGTTTTCTAGTTAATTGTTGGATAACTAGATATTTGCAGTTTTGCGAAATGTGATTTGTGTTTTCTAATTATCTTTGTTGATAATTAGAATTTGTTGTTTCCTAATTATCGTATCGATAATTAGATATTGATGTTTTGTGATTTCTGTATTCTAATTATCTAATTTATAATTAAATATTGCTGATAATTGTATTTATTCAGTTTTGTTGTTTTCTGGTTATCTATTTGATAACTAGATTTTGTTGAGAATTTGTAAATTTCTTTTATGAAATTAAAAGATTTCTTTGGCGTTTATATTCTTGACCTTTATTTTCTAGCTTAACCAGTTTAAGTTAGAAAAGTAATTGTTATTGATGACTTTAATTAAGAAAATTGTGGGGACGCAATTTTTATAAGGAGGGGAGTCTGTAACAACCCAGAGTCTTATAACAATTAAATATCGTTGTTAAGCGATTAATGTTGATAGCTAATGGCTATTTGGAGTTTTTAATTGGGTTAGAATTCTTTTGATAATTCGTTAAATATTGTGTGGGCTTTGAGATGCAATCTGGTCCATGCTTTCTTTTGCTTGGTTGCCGTGATAATTATCTTTACCCATTCCCCTTTCTTTCATTTTCTCATTCGAAAACCCTAAAACAACGAAAAAGAAAAAATGACGGCCTCGTGTTCATTCCTCTTCGTTCCAAATTAGGGATTCGTGAAATTCGAAGGCGCCACTTTCTGTTGATCGATCGAAATGATCCTCGTGCTTGCTGGCTTGTCGATTGCTTACTTTGATTGATCTTTCGCGGCTCCTCTTCGTAGTCGAGCTCATCTTTGCTTTGAGACAAAGGTGAGTGATCTCTTCACTCACATCTAATTCGATTTGTTTGAGCTCGTCTGCTTATTTGTTTTCGTTGCCACGACTTCGACTTTTCTGTGATGATGTTGATTTACTTTGGCCGGTGATTTGAGTTTGTTTCTTATGACTTGTTCAAAATTGTCATTGCTTGATTGATTCAGTTTTCAGATGATATGGCTTTGACTTGTTTAATCCATGCTTCAATCAAAAATGTTTCGCTGTCCTTGTTTGATATCCTAGGCTGAAACGTGCTACCATTAACCTAGTTGCTATGAGAAGCTTTGATCTTCCATGTATATACATACATACCTATACATGTATATATGTGAGAATTGTCACTTTCTGAGTTGATAATATTTAGTTGAATTCATGATGTATATGGGGACGTGTGGTAGACTGTAAATGGTGGACTTGTAGTAGTGTGAGTGTGCACCGATATCTTGTATCCTTTGTGCATATCTTCACCTGATTGTCTAAGTATTTTTGCCCTTCTATGTTGATCGGTTCTGTTTTATTTTCCTGGGTTCACTTTGCACATGTCTGAACGTGTCTCAATGTTTTTATTGAATTTTCACATATTCCTCCTTGGACCAGTGCACTATGTAGTTTGTATACATGTTGCCTGGGCTACTTGTATATTGACATTGAGCCACTGTCTCACTGTTTTATGTACTTTGTTCATATTGCTGTCCTTTGATCAGAATGGATGTTTTAAATTGATGATTTCAATTGTCGGAATTGTTTCGTGTTGCCAAATTCAATATATTTTGAAGTGTATTTTGATTTGGTTTAATCTGATGATTTTGTTGATATCTAATTGTCTTTTAGATAGTTAGATTATGTGCTTTCTAATTATCATATTGATAATTTGATTTTTGTTATTTACGCTGTTTTATTGACTTGAGATCGAGTTGTTTCAATGTATATTTATGATGTGTATGTTGACTTTGCATAAGCTCAAGCTCTGTAGCCTTGCTTTGTTCAGTTCATACTTGTAGCCTTTGTGCCTTGTTGTTCCACTGTCGCACTTTAATTGCTTCTGCTGGTTCATGTACATGTACATGTCATTGCCCTCGTGCACTGATGCTTACTGTCATGTTGAATTTGAGAACTTTTTTGTTGTTTTGAGTTTGCTGTTGCATTATATCTGGACTTCCTCTAATTCATTTCACGTTTGTACAACTGCTCTTGTGCAATTGAGTTATTTGGATCTGGCCATTTAGTCAAGTACTTGAATGAGTACTTGTTTGTTTGGTCTCTTGTTGGTTTAAGTTGAAAATTGCAGTCTGATTATTTCACACTTTGGTTTGTCTTGGTCATGTTCACTACTTGTAGTCTCTGTTCGACTTGATTTTGCTTTGGCTTTGGTCACTGCTGCATATTGTTCAACATGTAGTCTGCTGTCTGATTTTGGTTTGAAATCGTCAAGTGTGATTTTGTGAAAATGTTTAGATGAGAATTCATTGTGACTTTGATCGTGTTTCAATGATGCAGTTTCTAGTCTTTGTTGTACATGATTGTATCGTGAATCTGCCTGGTCATTCTTTGTTTCAGATCTGTGCATATCTTCTTGTATGCTTGGAGTCTTTGTTCGACCTTATTGATAGTATTTGGTCTGGACATTGTTGTATTGTGACTTGTACATTGATTTGTACATTGAGTTGAATCCAGCTAATCGCTCGGATTTGACCTTGTGCTGATTTCTATTTCATCACTGTAGTGGCGAGGTAGTGCACGCGAGCGCGTACTGCAGCCACACAGTATTGACTTTGTTTTTAAGTGATATTTCAATTGCTTGAATTGTTTTGTGGGTTCAATTCAATATTTTGAAATAGTATTTTGATTTTGTTGTTAATTGTCGTTTAGACAATTCTGTTGTTTTCTAAATTATCTTCATTGATAATCTTTTTATTTATCTTTGTTGATGATTTGAATTTGCTGATTTGTTGTTTAACACTGTTTAGTGTTATATCTGCCGTTATCCGATTCTCTTATTGAAGAATTGGATATACGAGATTTCTGTGACTGTCGTCTATTGATTATTTAATTATTATTGCTTTCGTGCATTAATAACTGAGTTTGAATTAGACTGACCCGTGTATTATTTTCTTTTGAATTTAATAATCGGGTCAGACCGAGTTATTTCAGGTTGTTGATATCCTGCTTTGGGTTGCTGCTTGAGCTATGAAGTCACTTCATATCTTTTGGAGTAGTTGTCGTCATATTGTAGTAGTCAGTGTATTTGATCTAGGTTGATATGTATTCATGTATATTATTCGATAATGTACTTGTATATATAACTTCTAGAGTCGACAGTTGTAGTTGTATCATATGTATTGTGTCAAATGTATTGTAACTGACATCAGTTATATATATATATATATTAGACTTTTATTATCTGTGTTCCGCATTTAGCTTATCTGTGTTATTATTATATATATAATGTCCTAAACTATTATGAACCATCGTAGTTCGTTTTATACTGGAATTGGGTATGTCGATGGGAGTAAATAAATAAGAGATGAAAAATAAAAATATATACCACTCCTATCGAGGTACCCAATACTAGTGTAAGGCTCAACTACGGATGCCCACTCCTATCCAGCCTTATTCTTTGTAATAACAGATAGTATTTCTTTTAATACTCTTTGTTATTGTGAGCATAGAGGTGGGGCGTCACAGTTGTTATCAGAGCTTGGGGTTTATGGACATAATATAAAACATAACTTAGATGGAACATGTGTTACAACTATTTGTCGATGTTTTTAGTTGTGCTTTGAGTCAAAACAAAAGTTTTGAAATTATGATGAAATTTTTAAATATCTTTATTTAAAATTAAAAGTGAAATTGTGTTTTGATGAGATATTAATTTGTGGTTGTTTATCAGAGTGCGCAGCGGAAGCAGTGACACTGTCTTCGCTGAGTACAGCTGATAACCTTTTTGATTTAAAAATCAAAATATGAAATTGAAATAAATTTCATATGTTGTTTACATAGCTGGGTTTATTTGTTTCTTTGAAAATTTCAAATCCAATTTGAGGATTCGAAGCGATTGCAGTTATGTGATTTTTGTTGAGATTTTTGTTGTTTTGAATTATCTTCGTTGAAGATACATTCGAATGATTTCTTTGTTTATTTTGTAGTGTGCGTGCAAATTTGAAGTTGCACGTTACTGCATTAATTTTATGTCGAACCGGTGTTTGGTTTTAAACGTATTTTGTTGCCGTTATTTTTATAACAGGATTTTTACATTGGTGCTAAAATTTTGAAGCACGGTGTTTTGTTGACATTTGTAATGAATGAAAATTCACTGGTATTATAGTTTGATGCGAATTATTTTGATGAGGTTTTGACGTTTAAAAATTACTGTCGCTTTGACTTCAGTAACCGTCAAATTTTAAAGTGGATTTTCTAGCGGTTATTCCGCAATGCTGATTTTGAGATCCGATTTTACGGTGTTTTGGGAAGTACAATTTCCTTTACTAAATTGCTACTGATATTGCTGTTTTAATCACGTGTTCTGAAAATACAAAATTTTACAGTTTGCGCTTTCAAAAGAATGAGGAAGCGATTTAAACGATTCAGCAAAATCGAGGACTGTGAACCCTTACTTTTACTGATTCGCTTAATTCCAGACTTGTCCGTTTGAGAATGTAAAATTTTATTTTTACAAAATACACAATTTTGCACTTTCAAGGAAACGATGAAGAGAATCAAACGATTTAGTAAAACTCGTGGTATGGGACATGTGCGTTTGCTATTTCGGTTAATTCTGGACTCGTTAATTGAAATATTTGCTGTTTTGATGATTTTGATGCTTCTGTGTGCTTTCGAGCCACTATGATGGACCTTCGGGTCATATGTTGGACCTTCGGGTCATATGATGGACCTTCGGGTCAAATACCAGTACTAGACCTTCGGGTCACTCTGCGGACCTTCGAGTCCTTTGTTGGGCGCCAAAATTATGATGACAGTACTTGGTAGGCTTCGGCCATATGTTGTTGCACGTGCGGCATAGCTTAGACTTGCCATATGATGGGATCGATCCACCTTTTATGTTGATTTTCTAGATTATCTTAATTGATTTCTAGATATTTGTTGTTTCTAATTATCTGCAGGTAATTAGATATTTGATGTTATGAGATTTAATTATCGTATCGATAATTAGATATTTGCTGTTATGAGATTTAATTATCGTATCGATAATTAGATATTTGCTGTTTTTGATTATCGTTTTTGATAATTAGATATTTGTTGATTTGAGATTTCTGATTATCGTTTGTGATAATTAGATATTTGTTGATTTGAGATTTCTGATTATAGTTTGTGATAATTAGATATTTGTTGATTTGAGATTTCTGATTATCGTTTTTGACAATTAGATATTCGTTGTTTCTGATTATCGTTTTTGATAATTAGATATTTGTTGATTTGAGATTTCTGATTATCGTTTTTGATAATTAGATATTTGTTGATTTCTGATTATCGTTTTTGATAATTAGATATTTGTTGATTTGAGATTTCTGATTATCGTTTTTGATAATTAGATATTTGTTGATTTCTGACTATCGTTTTTGATAATTAGATATTTGTTGTTTCTAATTATCGTTTTTGATAATTAGATATTTGTTGATTTGAGATTTCTGATTATCGTTTGTGATAATTAGATATTTGTTGATTTGATATTTCTGATTATCGTTTGTGATAATTAGATATTTGTTGATTTGAGATTTTTGATTATCCTTTTTGATAATTAGATATTCGTTGTTTCTGATTATCGTTTTTGATAATTAGATATTTGTTGATTTGAGAATTCTGATTATCGTTTTTGATAATTAGATATTTGTTGATTTGAGATTTCTGATTATCGTTTTTGATAATTAGATATTTGTTGTTTCTAATTATCGTTTTTGATAATTAGATATTTGTTGTTTCTGATTATCGTTTTTGATAATTAGATATTTGTTGATTTGAGATTTCTGATTATCGTTTGTGATAATTAGATATTTGTTGATTTGAGATTTCTGATTATCGTTTTTGATAATTAGATATTCGTTGTTTCTGATTATCGTTTTTGATAATTAGATATTTGTTGATTTGAGATTTCTGATTATCGTTTTTGATAATTAGATATTTGTTGATTTCCGATAATCGTTTTTGATAATTAGATATTTGTTGATTTGAGATTTCTGATTATCGTTTTTGATAATTAGATATTTGTTGATTTCTGATTATCGTTTTTGATAATTAGATATTTGTTGTTTCTGATTATCGTTTTTGATAATTAGATATTTGTTGATTTGAGATTTCTGATTATCGTTTGTGATAATTAGATATTTGTTGATTTGATATTTCTGATTATCGTTTGTGATAATTAGATATTTGTTGATTTGAGATTTTTGATTATCCTTTTTGATAATTAGATATTCGTTGTTTCTGATTATCGTTTTTGATAATTAGATATTTGTTGATTTGAGATTTCTGATTATCGTTTTTGATAATTAGATATATGTTGATTTCTGATTATCGTTTTTGATAATTAGATATTTGTTGATTTGAGATTTCTGATAATCGTTTTTGATAATTAGATATTTGTTGTTTCTGATTATCGTTTTTGATAATTAGATATTTGTTGATTTGAGATTTCTGATTATCGTTTTTAATAATTAGATATTTGATGTTTTCTGATTATCGTTTTGATAATTGGATATTTGCTGATTTTGTTGATTATGAGATTTTCTAGTCTATAATTGATTCTAGATTATGTTGATTATATTAAATTGCTATTTTCTATCTATCTCTGTTGATAGTTAGAGTTTGCTGATTATGAAGTTTGTGTTTTCTAGTTAATTGTTGGATAACTAGATATTTGCAGTTTTGCGAAATGTGATTTGTGTTTTCTAATTATATTTGTTGATAATTAGATTTTGCTGTTTCCTAATTATCGTATCGATAATTAGATATTGATGTTTTGTGCTTTCTGTATTCTAATATCTAATTGATAATTAAATATTGCTAATAATTGTATTTATTTAGTTTTGTTGTTTTCTGGTTATCTATTTGATAACTAGATTTTTTTGAGAATCTGTAAATTTCTTTTATGAAATTAAAAGATTTCTTTGGCGTTTATATTCTTGACCTTTATTTTTCTAGCTTAACCAGTTTAAGTTAGAAACTAATTGTTATTGATGACTTTAATTATGAAAATTGCGGGGACGCAATTTTTATAAGGAGGGGAGTCTGTAACAACTCGGAGTCTTATAACAATTAATTATCGTTGTTAAGCGATTAATGTTGATAGCTAATGGCTATTTGGAGTTTTTAATCGGGTTAGAATTCTTTTGATAATTCGTTAAATATTGTGTGGGCTTTGAGATGCAATCTGGTCCATGCTTTCTTTTGCTTGGTTGCCGTGATAATTATCTTTACCCATTCCCCTTTCTTTCATTTTCTCATTCGAAAACCCTAAAACAACGAAAAAGAAAAAATGGCGGCCTCGTGTTCATTCCTCTTCGTTCCAAATTAGGGATTCGTGAAATTCGAAGGCACGACTTTCTGTTGATCGATCGAAATGATCCTCATGCTTGCTGGCTTGTCGATTGCTTACTTTGACTGATCATTCGTGGCTCCTCTTCGTAGTCGAGCTCATCTTTGCTTTGAGACAAAGGTGAGTGATCTCTTCACTCACATCTAATTCGATTTGTTTGAGCTCGTCTGCTTATTTTTTTTCGTTGCCACGACTTCGACTTTTCTGTGATGATGTTGATTTACTTTGGCCGGTGATTTGAGTTTGTTTCTTATGACTTGTTCAAAATTGTCATTGCTTGATTGATTCAGTTTTCAGATGATATGGCTTTGACTTGTTTAATCCATGCTTCAATCAAAAATGTTTCGCTGTCCTTGTTTGATATCCTAGGCTGAAACGTGCTACCATTAACCTAGTTGCTATGAGATGCTTTGATCTTCCATGTATATACATACATACCTATACATGTATATATGTGAGAATTGTCACTTTCTGAGTTGATAATATTTAGTTGAATTCATGATGTATATTGGGACGTGTGGTAGACTATAAATGGTGGACTTGTAGTAGTGTGAGTGTGCACTGATCTCTTGTATCCTTTGTGCATATCTTCACCTGATTGTCTAAGTATTTCTGCCCTTCTATGTTGATCGGTTCTGTTTTATTTTCCTGGGTTCACTTTGCACATGTCTGAACGTGTCTCAATGTTTTTATTGAATTTTCACATATTCCTCCTTGGACCAGTGCACTATGTAGTTTGTATACATGTTGCCTGGACTACTTGTATATTGACATTGAGCCACTATCTCATTGTTTTATGTACTTTGTTCATATTGATGTCCTTTGATCAGAATGGATGTTTTAAATTGATGATTTCAATTGTTGGAATTGTTTCGTGTTGCCAAATTCAATATATTTTGAAGCGTATTGTGATTTGGTTTAATCTGATGATTTTGTTGATATCTAATTATCTTTTAGATAGTTAGATTATGTGCTTTCTAATTATTGTGACGACCCGGTATTTTAGCCATACTTTTTATAAATATTTAATCCAATTAAATAAAATGTAATACGTATGGATGATAATGTTTGAAATATAACATCAAATTCTATCAATATAAAATTTAGGTGTAAATACTGTGTGAAGCATCTGAATATAAATGTAAAGAGTGATAGTTAAGATATAAAACAAAATAACTCAAACATATGTAGATGAATTAAGCAAAGAAATAATAAAATAAATGTCTTTAAACAAGATAATCTTTACCAAAGTATAAAATAAATCTGACACAAACATATACATATGAACTATTCAAGCAAGAAGACAAATGTTTATATTCAGAATATCTTCACTTACAAGCCTTGTCTACCTGCAAGTGTATATTTACATACAATGTATCTCTCTACAGCAAGACATAGTTATAGTATGTAAACACAATAGGAAGCCTTAACATTTAAATGCCATCATTCCAGCCTCTATTCTGTCGATTCAACATGTTTACAAACCTTTACATTTCAGACTCAAAAGAAAAAAAATATATAAAATCAGTTCATATCAAAACAGAATAAAGGAAATGACTTAACCAGATAACACCTCCCTATGCATGTTGTTATCTTGTATTTGTAAGTATGCATCTTGCTACTTTATGTTCGTTTTGAAATCGAACAAAAGGAATAAGATGAATCATGTTGTACATAATATACAAAAAAAATGATATGTAAGCTTATGATACAAGACAACCTGTATATGGAGTGTACTCACAATATAAAGTGAATACAAGTTGACATAATAGAAACATGAAGGACACTTACATTTAATGCTAGCACAAAATGAGTCATTTCGCAACCTTTATGAAATCATGTCAGTTTTCAAAATTTTGCCCAGACAAAGAAGAAAAAAAATCTCTGACCTAGAAATTTGAAACAAAAGAATGTTCCAGCATCTAAAAATCATCTGTAAATTGTTTTCTATATATATGTACATCCTCTTTGTTTTAGTTCGTTCTCAAGACTAAGCAACCAGAAAGTTAGCATCACCATTTCAAAACTTAATAACATTTCAACTAAACAAAGTAAGCAAGAAGATCAGAGGGGTTCCAGCTTGCAGGTTTCAAAGCTCCTCTGTTTCAACATCCCAATTTTCTGTCTTCATCTCTCTGTGAGTAAACTTCATCCTTTGATGTTTGATCTGATGCCTAGCCTTTGTGGTGATGTGAAAATATAGGTTTGCATGGATAAATTCATATGTTAATTAAAAGGGATATAAACACATCTGCCTCTGTTATACAGAAGTTTTCAAGCTCTATTCAAAACATGTTATAACAGTGAGTAAACTAAGCTTAAACAGTTTTAAAATTGGATTCCTGTGGTAAATGTTTGTAGTATGATATGAATTGGCTTGAATCATTGTGTGAATATGCTTGCATGTCTCTGTATATATGTGTATGATTGGGTGCATGTCTGTAGATAGATATATATATATATATATACCCCTCTGTTCATATTAACAGGCTCCACTCCTCTATAATAATATAAAATAAAAAAAATTCATATCTTCATATACAATCAAATTAAGGTTATGATCATAAAAGAGAAAAGGATTGTATGAATGTAACATCAATTTTAAAAATAATTTCAGGTATATTTATTGAGTAATTATTCCTAAAAGGGAAATTACAGTAGATTCATTTAAAATCAGAAGAAAAAAAAATCAAGTAGTAAGATTTCGGGTTTGAATTATATAAACTGATTCGTAATGAAGAATGATGATTTTTGATGTGAAGATAACGATTTATAAGATTAGGAATGAGTAGAAATTGCGAGTTGATCGATTTATGTTTTTTCGTCGATTCCCGATGATCGACGACTAATGGTTCGTCGTGCTTCGTTCTGGTGGTGGCTCGAGCATAGGTGGGTAAGGGAAAAATGGTCACAGAGGATAAAGTTCGTTGTGGCGGCGGTACATCATCGATATAGGGTTTTGGATGCTGTTGAGTTTGTCTGGTTTTGCTGAGGATTTGCGACGGCGATGGGGCACGAATCTCGATCAGTCCTAGGGGAAGAGTCGCGAAGGGTCGAGGCGATGCCTAGGCTGGAGTTTCGTGGCCACAAGTGGTCCGTGGTGGCGTCGAGGAAGGTTTTTGGATGGTCGACTTTGTACCTGGGTTCACTCAGGTTGCTCGATTTTGAGTTGTGGGAATTTGGTGTTTTCTGGGTTGTCGGGCGGCACGTCGACGACATCGCCGACTTGATGAGGGTTGCGACGCCGGTCGGAGGTGACCGGAACGATGGTGCACGTGCACCTGGTATCTGTGAGCACTGTTGTTTGGGGACGAATGAGTTTGCTCAGGTTGAAGCTCGGGTTAGTGGGTAATTTCGCTCGAGTTATTCTCGAGATTGTTTGTGTGAGAGATGCTTGGCCCAGTTTTTTTTTTAATTTTTAAGCAATACCTTTGCAAATGGAAGAGAACCTTGAGTGAGGACTTGAACTAATCTCGGGTAGATCCCGAAGAAGTTTAAATGCAGTTCTTAAAAGTTTATAGAACAAGTTTTAAATTTAAATTAAATCTAAACTATTTTGTGAAATAAATGTTTTCTTAGAACATTTGATTTGGCTGATTGGTAGATTGTTTCTAAGATTTGTTAGGTTAAATTGAAAATTATTTTAATCTTAAGTTTAAATTTAAAAGTTTAATTTAAAAAGTGGAATGATTTAAAATGTATTTAAATTATGATAAGTGAGTCATAAATAAAGATAAGGATTTATCTTTAAAGTAAATCAGGATTTGATAACTAATGACTAATTAATTTAATGAATTAATTAAGAGTAATTAATTAATTTATTAATTAATGATTAGGGGTTAATAAATTTATGATTAAAGATTATACTTAATTAATTGGGGATTAATTAAATGATAATCTAGAGTTAATTCATTAAGTAATTAGAGATTAATAAATAAAGTAGTTAAGTTATAATTACTGACTAACTAATTACTTAATGGAAGTAATTAAGGATTAATTACTTGGTGTAATTAATCAAGGATTGATTGATTTTGGGAAACTAATCAAGGATTAGTTAAATAATGAGCAAGATTAATTAAGGAATAATTGATAAGTGAAGTGGTTATAAGATAATTAATTTGAGTAAGTAAGGATCAATGCAACTAATACGGATGGGTAAAGAATAATACATTTGTGTAATTAATTGAGAGTTAATTACTTATGGTAATCAAAGAATAATTAATCAAAAATGATTAATTAAGTTGGATAATTAAGGGATGATTAATTTATCGGTTTGTAATTAATTAATTTTGGAAGTAATCAATCTTGCTTATGAATGATTGAACGATGTTAAATGCTTTGAATTGGTTGATATCTCTGATATGAAATGTTTTATGATATGATATGTTGAGTAGACAGTGATAATGTGGTTATTTCTCGATGTTGAATTGCTGTAAAAAGTGACATCCAGTATTTAAATTTAAAATTGAATGCACTTGAATAACTTGGGTTAAGATGACATTGAATTCGAAGAGACCGGAGTCG
The DNA here is from genome assembly GCA_030737815.1 of Allium fistulosum. NCBI lineage: Eukaryota > Viridiplantae > Streptophyta > Magnoliopsida > Asparagales > Amaryllidaceae > Allium > Allium fistulosum. The sequence goes on along the minus strand of CM060902.1, from coordinate 1,354,332,085 downwards.
GGAATTAGATAATATCCAAAACCACTTCGACTCTTATAAATTAATATGTAATTCAATAGGCTGAATGGAACGATTTAAGTGAATTGGACTAGTTAATCTAAGTTTTGGGTACTTAGAAATTGACATGTGAAATAAGTGATGTCTATAACAATTTGTGAACTTGTGATTGATACAAGTTACCCGGGTTATATGCGTAAGTTGTATGCTTTTGTCATTCATGTTAGATGGGTTTACTCACGCTGGTTTCCAGCCTGACCCGGGTGTTACTTTGATGTAATGCTCGGGTCAGACCGAGTATTACAGATTTTCAGGTAAGGACGTTCTGGAGCTTGGAGGCGAGCTGGATGGCAGGAACGTATGGAGTGTTTCCGCTATGATATTGTGTATATTTGGACATGTTGATTATATATTTCCAGTGATTGTGTATATGTGGTAACTCTGATGTATTTAAATGTAATCAACCGATACAGTATTCTTTTGTAAACTGCTATTATTTATTATTATATTTTATCCGCTGCGTATGTGAGATGTTTGGTGATCTGTTCTTCTTCTTCTTCTATCTCTTTCTTCTTTCCATAACTATCTGAAATTTTCGGGATCGAAAATTTCGGGTCGTTACAGTTGGTATCAGAGCCGAAAGGTTAAGCGAGAACCTTGGCTCTGGTGGGTGTACTCATAAGGATAGGGTCAATAGTACCCTAGAATGAGTTGAGTGTAATATATATGAGAGGGCGTACTTGTTATTTTTCATATATAAAGATTTTAAATGATTTTATGTAAGAATATATTTTGATATATATATAAAGCAATATTTCTTACTAATAAATGTTAAGGTAATTGGTTGTTAAAAATTATTGGAATTAAATAAAATAATGAGAATTAAGTGGTAATAGTAATACAACCAAACCGAAATTTGAATAAAGATAAGTTTGAAAGGAATCCAAACTGAAATTAAAATCCGGAATTTGTAGAAATGTTTTCAAAATATAGATAATAATAAATTGGTTTCCAGATATGATAATCTTGGTTATTATCATAAATGGTTGTTGTGTTTAATAATGAGATGTTGTTAATGAGTAGGCAAGATGAAATGTTTTAGGGAAGTAAAATATTTAGGCAAGTATGACTTATAAATTGGAACTGAAGATGATATAAATTGTGAAGTTTTAATCTTGGTCCAGAATTTGAAAATTGTTTCAAATTGATAAAGAAAGAATAAATAATGTTATTTTAAATATTTAAATGGAAGGGTCCTATTTCAACAAAAGTTGTTGAAAATTTGTTTTGAACCAAAGGTGGTTCAATATTTAAAGATAACTTGGTGTGTGAAGGAAATTAATATGTATATATGTGGATACACATCATATCAAAGATGATTTGAAATAAACTCTAAATGTTGAGTTTTAAATTCGGAATGAGATGTGATACCCAAGGTGATAAGTTTTTGAACTTATGAGATTATTAATGTGAAGTTTAAAATTTGAAATGGGAATTCAAATTGGGTAAGGTTGGCTGGATTAAGTAAATTGAATTTAACTTTGGGAAAGTTAAATAATTTAACAAGTAACCTGAATTGGAAATTTCGAAATGAAATTAGAATCTAATTTGGAAAGTTTAATGGTTAATTTGAATTGGGAGTTTGTGTGATCTCAAAATGGGTTTGAGATTCGGAAATTGGAAATGGATGGATGTTTTAGAATAAACTGGATGATGTCATCCTATTGTTATTAATAATCTTTAAATTGTGAATTGGATTTGATTAAATGAATGGGAAATGAAGTGTGGTGGTATATGCATTATTGAGATAAAGGGGAAATTAAACTTTAATTTGAAATAAAGGATATGGAATTACTTTGAACTGAAAATTTGAGTGTTAAGAATTGAACTTGTAATTAAAATTGTTTAAGAACTGGTTTCAAAACTGGAAGATAAAATTGTTTTGAACTCTTAATTGAACTTTGAAATAAGTGAAGTAAAGGTAAATTAAAATGGAATTTTGAACTCAGAATTAAATGGTTAAATTAAAAGTAAAGGTTAATTTGATTTGTGGGATTAAATCAACCTTTGAAATAATAACTCGAATTTGTATAATTCGAGATGGTTTAAAGTGAAACGAAATTGAAAATTAATTGGAAATTGACAATTGATTGGAAATGGAGATTGGGAAGTTGTACAGTTTGACTCTGAGACTATTTTCAAATAAATTGTTTTAATATAAACTAATTTCTTAAGTTATTTACTATACAACCTTTCTTTTTAAAACCCAAACTATTTTATATTTATCTTACAATTATTTTGGGAACTAATTACTATTTTATATCTGTTGTACAAGCTAATCACTATTTTATAACTACTTTATAACTAATTACTATTTTACAACTATTTTGAGATTATTTTACTATTTTTCAACTATTTTACAATTACTTGACTATTTGTAGCTATTTTACAAACTAATAATTATTTTTCCAACTATTTATCTATTTTAAAATTTCGAGCTATTTTCTAAATAATAAACTGGTCGGAGTTCAAACTGTTTATGATTGAATATCCATTTGGGATAAGAATTGAAGTGATAATCCGAATGGGGATTAAGGCAAATGTGAATAAGTGAATAAAATCAAAGTGAATGTGAATAGAGAAAAAATTGATTGGACTGATAATCAATGAAGATAAATACGTAGGATGTATGTATATTATTCTATTCGCATAGTGATTTGATCCAGATTCGAGCACAGAATTTCGAGATAGTATTATCGATCCGAGTTGGGATTTTTCGCTCGATTTTCGACGGCGAACCTGGATATGGATTTTTGATTGGTTCTGGATATTCTCTATCATAGGTGTGTCTATGCAAGGAGAATGACGGTTTCTGATCAAGAAACCAGATCTGAGTCCGCACTAGGAAGTCGGATGGACGATCCTAGTTTGGAAGTGGAATTGTGTGATCGAGTGAGCGATCAGATTGGTATAGCGTACGGATGATATGTGTACACCGTACAGATTTGAATGAAATTGATATTGGAAATTTGTGGAGAAGAAATGTGAAATGGTTTTTGAAATAAAAGATATATTTTGTGGAACATATGTTGAAGTAAAGTGGAAATTAGATATTTCTATGGTAAGAATTTACTTTACGGAAGTAAGTAAAATGGTAAGTGACTTTATAGAATAATCAAAATTTGAATATTTGATTCGGAATAAACAAAGTTATGTATCTTTGTTATATATATGATAAAACTCCCCTTGTTGAATCTATAGCCGCCAGAAGAAAATGGTTTTTGAAGGTATTTGAAGAATAAAAAGGGTTTTATACAAGTTTGAAATGAACCAAAGATTTTATCAAGGTTATATATATCTATATATATAAAGGATCTTTTGAGAATGATTTTGGAAGAAAGGTTTTTGGAACCTATGGACTTTGGAAAGGCTTTTGATTTTTGGGTAAAATCAATATTGAAATTTGGGAAAGCCTACTTTGAGAATTATCGATTTTGGGAATCGATTTTGTGTAAAGACACTTATATGAAATTCAAACTAGATGTATGGTTTGAAAATACTATATGTGTATAGTATAAAGTGTTTTGAGATTGGCTCTGGGGAAAAAGGTGCTCCCTTGAAATGAACTTCTCAGGAGTACCATAGGTTGGTACTGCCTTGAGCCTCTAAGGGGGAGGTTCTAAAGTTGATCCTGTGAGGAGTCCGGACAAAACTAGTTCCTGAGGATTATTTGTGTAGCGAAAGTCGAGGGGCTGGTGCCCACAGGGGCATTTGGGTTATGCTGTGACGACAGTGTAACTCGATGTCACTGCGATCTACTGCAGACCATAGCGTAAGTCGTGTGTGCCGCTGAGAGCCAACAGTCTACGTTTGATTTTATATCGGTAGACTGCGACACTATGGTAACATAGCGCAAGTCGTGTGTGCCGCTGAGAGCCAACGGTCTATGTTTGATTTTACATCGGTAGACTGCGACCTATGTGAGAGTGGAGAAGTTTCATTTTGACAGCGTAATCGAGAGGCCGCAGAGAGCCTGCAGTTACATGGACTTTTGCTGTGACGGCAACGTAACCCTGGATGTAACTGCGATCTGTTGTGGGTTCTATGGTGTAATCAGTTACATGGACTTTTGCTGCGACGGCAACGTAACCCGGGATGTAACTGTGACCATGGATGGGTGTGATGATTTTCAGAGCATTCTCACCAAAGATATTTCCTCTATTTTCGAAACTGTTTCCTATATTTTCAATAAAATTATTTTCCAAAGTATTTTCACTAGATGTTGGAAACGAGTTTACCGAGTACTTATAGATTTTCAGTCCTACGTCTGATCAACGTATGACCGAATTTCTGTGAGAACAAGGACGGACTTGTCAAAACATCAAGTTATAAAAGTATTTTTTTTTAAAAAACTATTTTAGAAATATTATATAGATTTTTAAAGGTAGTTTAAAATGATCAAAGGAAACTTATCTGATTTTAAGCATTTTCAATAAATCTGGCTTCGTTCCTTTTCGAGGACGAAAAGATTCAAAGGGGGAAGGAATGTGACGACCCGGTATTTTAGCCATACTTTTTATAAATATTTAATCCAATTAAATAAAATGTAATACGTATGGATGATAATGTTTGAAATATAACATCAAATTCTATCAATATAAAATTTAGGTGTAAATACTGTGTGAAGCATCTGAATATAAATGTAAAGAGTGATAGTTAAGATATAAAACAAAATAACTCAAACATATGTAGATGAATTAAGCAAAGAAATAATAAAATAAATGTCTTTAAACAAGATAATCTTTACCAAAGTATAAAATAAATCTGACACAAACATATACATATGAACTATTCAAGCAAGAAGACAAATGTTTATATTCAGAATATCTTCACTTACAAGCCTTGTCTACCTGCAAGTGTATATTTACATACAATGTATCTCTCTACAGCAAGACATAGTTATAGTATGTAAACACAATAGGAAGCCTTAACATTTAAATGCCATCATTCCAGTCTCTATTCTGTCGATTCAACATGTTTACAAACCTTTACATTTCAGACTCAAAAGAAAAAAAATATATAAAATCAGTTCATATCAAAACAGAATAAAGGAAATGACTTAACCAGATAACACCTCCCTATGCATGTTGTTATCTTGTATTTGTAAGTATGCATCTTGCTACTTTATGTTCGTTTTGAAATCGAACAAAAGGAATAAGATGAATCATGTTGTACATAATATACAAAAAAAATGATATGTAAGCTTATGATACAAGACAACCTGTATATGGAGTGTACTCACAATATAAAGTGAATACAAGTTGACATAATAGAAACATGAAGGACACTTACATTTAATGCTAGCACAAAATGAGTCATTTCGCAACCTTTATAAAATCATGTCAGTTTTCAAAATTTTGCCCAGACAAAGAAGAAAAAAAATCTCTGACCTAGAAATTTGAAACAAAAGAATGTTCCAGCATCTAAAAATCATCTGTAAATTGTTTTCTATATATATGTACATCCTCTTTGTTTTAGTTCGTTCTCAAGACTAAGCAACCAGAAAGTTAGCATCACCATTTCAAAACTTAATAACATTTCAACTAAACAAAGTAAGCAAGAAGATCAGAGGGGTTCCAGCTTGCAGGTTTCAAAGCTCCTCTGTTTCAACATCCCAATTTTCTGTCTTCATCTCTCTGTGAGTAAACTTCATCCTTTGATGTTTGATCTGATGCCTAGCCTTTGTGGTGATGTGAAAATATAGGTTTGCATGGATAAATTCATATGTTAATTAAAAGGGATATAAACACATCTGCCTCTGTTATACAGAAGTTTTCAAGCTCTATTCAAAACATGTTATAACAGTGAGTAAACTAAGCTTAAACAGTTTTAAAATTGGATTCCTGTGGTAAATGTTTGTAGTATGATATGAATTGGCTTGAATCATTGTGTGAATATGCTTGCATGTCTCTGTATATATGTGTATGATTGGGTGCATGTCTGTAGATAGATATATATATATATATACCCCTCTGTTCATATTAACAGGCTCCACTCCTCTATAATAATATAAAATAAAAAAAATTCATATCTTCATATACAATCAAATTAAGGTTATGATCATAAAAGAGAAAAGGATTGTATGAATGTAACATCAATTTTAAAAATAATTTCAGGTATATTTATTGAGTAATTATTCCTAAAAGGGAAATTACAGTAGATTCATTTAAAATCAGAAGAAAAAAAAATCAAGTAGTAAGATTTCGGGTTTGAATTATATAAACTGATTCGTAATGAAGAATGATGATTTTTGATGTGAAGATAACGATTTATAAGATTAGGAATGAGTAGAAATTGCGAGTTGATCGATTTATGTTTTTTCGTCGATTCCCGATGATCGACGACTAATGGTTCGTCGTGCTTCGTTCTGGTGGTGGCTCGAGCATAGGTGGGTAAGGGAAAAATGGTCACAGAGGATAAAGTTCGTCGTGGCGGCGGTACATCATCGATATAGGGTTTTGGATGCTGTTGAGTATGTCTGGTTTTGCTGAGGATTTGCGACGGCGATGGGGCACGAATCTCGATCGGTCCTAGGGGAAGAGTCGCGAAGGGTCAAGGCGATGCCTAGGCTGGAGTTTCGTGGCCACAGGTGGTCCGTGGTGGCGTCGAGGAAGGTTTTTGGATGGTCGACTTTGTACCTGGGTTCACTCAGGTTGCTCGATTTTGAGTTGTGGGAATTTGGTGTTTTCTGGGTTGTCGGGCGGCACGTCGACGACATCGCCGACTTGATGAGGGTTGCGACGCCGGTCGGAGGTGACCGGAACGATGGTGCACGTGCACCTGGTATCTGTGAGCACTGTTGTTTGGGGACGAAGGAGTTTGCTCAGGTTGAAGCTCGGGTTAGTGGGTAATTTCGCTCGAGTTATTCTCGAGATTGTTTGTGTGAGAGATGCTTGGCCCAGTTTTTTTTTAATTTTTAAGCAATACCTTTGCAAATGGAAGAGAACCTTGAGTGAGGACTTGAACTAATCTCGGGTAGATCCCGAAGAAGTTTAAATGCAGTTCTTAAAAGTTTATAGAACAAGTTTTAAATTTAAATTAAATCTAAACTATTTTGTGAAATAAATGTTTTCTTAGAACATTTGATTTGGCTGATTGGTAGATTGTTTCTAAGATTTGTTAGGTTAAATTGAAAATTATTTTAATCTTAAGTTTAAATTTAAAAGTTTAATTTAAAAAGTGGAATGATTTAAAATGTATTTAAATTATGATAAGTGAGTCATAAATAAAGATAAGGATTTATCTTTAAAGTAAATCAGGATTTGATAACTAATGACTAATTAATTTAATGAATTAATTAAGAGTAATTAATTAATTTATTAATTAATGATTAGGGGTTAATAAATTTATGATTAAAGATTATACTTAATTAATTGGGGATTAATTAAATGATAATCTAGAGTTAATTCATTAAGTAATTAGAGATTAATAAATAAAGTAGTTAAGTTATAATTACTGACTAACTAATTACTTAATGGAAGTAATTAAGGATTAATTACTTGGTGTAATTAATCAAGGATTGATTGATTTTGGGAAACTAATCAAGGATTAGTTAAATAATGAGCAAGATTAATTAAGGAATAATTGATAAGTGAAGTGGTTATAAGATAATTAATTTGAGTAAGTAAGGATCAATGCAACTAATACGGATGGGTAAAGAATAATACATTTGTGTAATTAATTGAGAGTTAATTACTTATGGTAATCAAAGAATAATTAATCAAAAATGATTAATTAAGTTGGATAATTAAGGGATGATTAATTTATCGGTTTGTAATTAATTAATTTTGGAAGTAATCAATCTTGCTTATGAATGATTGAATGATGTTAAATGCTTTGAATTGGTTGATATCTCTGATATGAAATGTTTTATGATATGATATGTTGAGTAGACAGTGATAATGTGGTTATTTCTCGATGTTGAATTGCTGTAAAAAGTGACATCCAGTATTTAAATTTAAAATTGAATGCACTTGAATAACTTGGGTTAAGATGACATTGAATTCGAAGAGACCGGAGTCGGGAATTAGATAATATCCAAAACCACTTCGACTCTTATAAATTAATATGTAATTCAATAGGCTGAATGGAACGATTTAAGTGAATTGGACTAGTTAATCTAAGTTTTGGGTACTTAGAAATTGACATGTGAAATAAGTGATGTCTATAACAATTTGTGAACTTGTGATTGATACAAGTTACCCGGGTTATATGCGTAAGTTGTATGCTTTTGTCATTCATGTTAGATGGGTTTACTCACGCTGGTTTCCAGCCTGACCCGGGTGTTACTTTGATGTAATGCTCGGGTCAGACCGAGTATTACAGATTTTCAGGTAAGGACGTTCTGGAGCTTGGAGGCGAGCTGGATGGCAGGAACGTATGGAGTGTTTCCGCTATGATATTGTGTATATTTGGACATGTTGATTATATATGTCCAGTGATTGTGTATATGTGGTAACTCTGATGTATTTAAATGTAATCAACCGATACAGTATTCTTTTGTAAACTGCTATTATTTATTATTATATTTTATCCGCTGCGTATGTGAGATGTTTGGTGATCTGTTCTTCTTCTTCTTCTATCTCTTTCTTCTTTCCATAACTATCTGAAATTTTCGGGATCGAAAATTTCGGGTCGTTACAATTATCATATTGATAATTTGATTTTTGTTATTTACGCTGTTTTATTGACTTGAGATCGAGTTGTTTCAATGTATATTTATGATGTGTATGTTGACTTTGCATAAGCTCGAGCTCTGTAGCCTTGCTTTGTTCAGTTCATACTTGTAGCCTTTGTGCCTTGTCGTTCCACTGTTGCACTTTAATTGCTTCTGCTGGTTCATGCACATGTACGTGTCATTGCCCTCGTGCACTGATGCTTACTGTCATGATGAATTTGAGAACTTTTGTGTTGTTTTGAGTTTGCTGTTGCATTATATCTGGACTTCCTCTAATTCATTTCACGTTTGTACAACTGCTCTTGTGCAATTGAGTTATTTGGATCTGGCCATTTAGTCAAGTACTTGAATGAGTACTTGTTTGTTTGGTCTCTTGTTGGTTTAAGTTGAAAATTGCAGTCTGATTATTTCACACTTTGGTTTGTCTTGGTCATGTTCACTACATGTAGTCTCTGTTCGACTTGATTTTTCTTTGACTTTGGTCACTGCTGCATATTGTTCAACATGTAGTCTGCTGTCTGATTTTGGTTTGAAATCGGCAAGTGTAATTTTCTGAAAATGTTTAGATGATAATTCATTGTGACTTTGATCGTGTTTCAAAGATGCAATTTCCAGTCTTTGTTGTACATGATTGTATCGTGAATCTGCCTGGTCATTCTTTGTTTCAGATCTCTGCATATCTTCTTGTATGCTTGGAGTCTCTGTTCGACCTTATTGATAGTATTTGGTCTGGACATTGTTGTATTGTGACTTGTACATTGATTGGTACATTGAGTTGAATCTAGCTAATCGCTCGGATTTGACCTTGTGCTGATTTCTATTTCATCACTGTAGTGGCGAGGTAGTGCACGCGAGCGCGTACTACAGCCACACAGTATTGACTTTGTTTTTAAGTGATATTTCAATTTCTTGAATTGTTTTGTGGGTTCAATTCAATATTTTGAAATAGTATTTTGATTTTGTTGTTAATTGTCGTTTAGACAATTCTGTTGTTTTCTAAATTATCTTCATTGATAATCTTTTTATTTATCTTTGTTGATGATTTGAATTTGCTGATTTGTTGTTTAACACTGTTTAGTGTTATATCTGCCGTTATCCGATTCTCTTATTGAAGAATTGGATATACGAGATTTATGTGACTGTCGTCTATTGATTATTTAATTATTATTGCTTCCGTGCATTAATAACTGAGTTTGAATTAGACTGATCCGTGTATTATTTTCTTTTGAATTTAATACTCGGGTCAGACCGAGTTATTTCAGGTTGTTGATATCCTGCTTTGGGTTGCTGCTTGAGCTATGAAGTCACTTCATATCTTTTGGAGTAGTTGTCGTCATTTTGTAGTAGTCAGTGTATTTGATCTAGGTTGATATGTATTCATGTATATTATTCGATAATGTACTTGTATATATAACTTCCAGAGTCGACAGTTGTAGTTGTATCATATGTATTGTGTCAAATGTATTGTAACTGACATCAGTTATATATATATATATGAGACTTTTATTATCTGTGTTCCGCATTTAGCTTATCTGTGTTATTATTATATATATATTGTCCTAAACTATTATGAACCATCGTAGTTCGTTTTATACTGGAATTGGGTATGTCGATGGGATTAATAAATAAGAGATGAAAAATAAAAATATATACCACTCCTATCGAGGTAACCAATACTAGTGTAAGGCTCAACTACGGATGCCCACTCCTATCCAGCCTTATTCTTCGTAATAACAGATAGTATTTCTTTTAATACTCTTTGTTATTGTGAGCATAGAGGTGGGGCGTCACAGTTGGTATCAGAGCTTGGGGTTTATGGACATAATATAAAACATAACTTAGATGGAACATGTGTTACAACTATTTGTCGATGTTTTTAGTTGTGCTTTGAGTCAAAACTAAAGTTTTGAAATTATGATGAAATTTTTAAATATCTTTATTTAAAATTAAAAGTGAAATTATGTTTTGATGAGATATTAATTTGTGGTTGTTTATTAGAGTGCGCAGCGGAAGCAGTGACACTGTCTTCGCTGAGTACAGCTGATAACCTTTTTGATTTAAAAATCAAAATATGAAATTGAAATAAATTTCATATGTTGTTTACATAGCTGGGTTTATTTTGTTTCTTTGAAAATTTCGAATCCGATTTGAGGATTCGAAGCGATTGCAGTTATGTGATTTTTGTTGAGATTTTTGTTGTTTTGAATTATCTTCATTGAAGATACATTCGAATGATTTCTTTGTTAATTTTGTAGTGTGCGTGCAAATTTGAAGTTGCACGTTACTGCATTAATTTTACGTCGAACCGGTGTTTGGTTTTAAACGTATTTTGTTGTCGTTATTTTTATAACGAGATTTTTACATTGGTGCTAAAATTTTGAAGCACGGTGTTTTGTTGACATTTGTAATGAATGAAAATTCACTGGTATTATAGTTTGATGCGAATTATTTTGATGAGGTTTTGACGTTTAAAAATTACTGTCGCTTTGACTTTAGTAACCGTCAAATTTTAAAGTGGATTTTCAAGCGGTTATTCCGCAATGCTGATTTTGAGATCCGATTTTACGGTGTTTTGGGAAGTACAATTTCCTTTACTAAATTGCTACTGATATTGCTGTTTTAATCACGTGTTCTGAAAATACAAAATTTTACAGTTTGCGCTTTCAAAAGAATGAGGAAGCGATTTAAACGATTCAGCAAAATCGAGGACTGTGAACCCTTACTTTTACTGATTCGCTTAATTCCAGACTTGTCCGTTTGAGAATGTAAAATGTTATTTTTACAAAATACACAATTTTGCACTTTCAAGGAAACGATGAAGAGAATCAAACGATTTAGTAAAACTCGTGGTATGGGACATGTGCGTTTGCTATTTCGGTTAATTCCGGACTCGTTAATTGAAATATTTGTTGTTTTGATGATTTTGATGCTTTTGTGTGCTTTCAAGCCACTATGATGGACCTTCGGTTCATATGTTGGACCTTCGGGTCATATGATGGACCTTCGGGTCAAATACCAGTACTAGACCTTCGGGTCACTCTGCGGACCTTCGAGTCATTTGTTGGGCGCCAAAATTATGATGACAGTACTTGGTAGGCTTCGGCCATATGTTGTTGCACGTGCGGCATAGCTTAGACTCGCCATATGATGGGATCGATCCACCTTTTATGTTGATTTTCTAGATTATCTTAATTGATTTCTAGATATTTGTTGTTCCTAATTATCTGCAGGTAATTAGATATTTGATGTTATGAGATTTAATTATCGTATCGATAATTAGATATTTGCTGTTATGAGATTTAATTATCGTATCGATAATTAGATATTTGTTGTTTCTGATTATCGTTTTTGATAATTAGATATTTGTTGATTTGAGATTTATGATTATCGTTTGTGATAATTAGATATTTGTTGATTTGAGATTTCTGATTATCGTTTGTGATAATTAGATATTTGTTGATTTGAGATTTCTGATTATCGTTTTTGATAATTAGATATTCGTTGTTTCTGATTATCGTTTTTGATAATTAGATATTTGTTGATTTCGGATTATCGTTTTTGATAATTAGATATTTGTTGATTTGAGATTTCTGATTATCGTTTTTGATAATTAGATATTTGTTGATTTCTGACTATCGTTTTTGATAATTAGATATTTGTTGTTTCTAATTATCGTTTTTGATAATTAGATATTTGTTGATTTGAGATTTCTGATTATCGTTTGGGATAATTAGATATTTGTTGATTTGATATTTCTGATTATCGTTTGTGATAATTAGATATTTGTTGATTTGAGATTTTTGATTATCCGTTTTGATAATTAGATATTCGTTGTTTCTGATTATCGTTTGTGATAATTAGATATTTGTTGATTTGAGATGTCTGATTATCGTTTTTGATAATTAGATATTTGTTGATTTCTAATTATCGTTTTTGATAATTAGATATTTGTTGATTTGAGATTTCTGATTATCGTTTTTGATAATTAGATATTTGTTGTTTCTGATTATCGTTTTTGATAAGTAGATATTTGTTGATTTGAGATTTTTGATTATCGTTTGTGATAATTAGATATTTTTTGATTTGAGATTTCTGATTATCGTTTTTGATAATTAGATATTCGTTGTTTCTGATTATCGTTTTTGATAATTAGATATTTGTTGATTTGAGATTTCTGATTATCGTTTTTGATAATTAGATATTTGTTGATTTCTGATTATCGTTTTTGATAATTAGATATTTGTTGTTTCTGATTATCGTTTTTGATAATTAGATATTTGTTGATTTGAGATTTCTGATTATCGTTTGTGATAATTAGATATTTGTTGATTTGATATTTCTGATTATCGTTTGTGATAATTAGATATTTGTTGATTTGAGATTTTTGATTATCCTTTTTGATAATTAGATATTCGTTGTTTCTGATTATCGTTTTTGATAATTAGATATTTGTTGATTTGAGATTTCTGATTATCGTTTTTGATAATTAGATATATGTTGATTTCTGATTATCGTTTTTGATAATTAGATATTTGTTGATTTGAGATTTCTGATTATCTTTTTTGATAATTAGATATTTGTTGTTTCTGATTATCGTTTTTTATAATTAGATATTTGTTGATTTGAGATTTCTGATTATCGTTTTTAATAATTAGATATTTGATGTTTTATGATTATCGTTTTGATAATTGGATATTTACTGATTTTGTTGATTATGAGATTTTCTAGTCTATAATTGATTCTAGATTATGTTGATTATATTGAATTGCTATTTTCTATCTATCTCTGTTGATAGTTAGAGTTTGCTGATTATGAAGTTTGTGTTTTCTAGTTAATTGTTGGATAACTAGATATTTGCAGTTTTGCGAAATGTGATTTGTGTTTTCTAATTATATTTGTTGATAATTAGATTTTGCTGTTTCCTAATTATCGTATCGATAATTAGATATTGATGTTTTGTGCTTTCTGTATTCTAATTATCTAATTGATAATTAAATATTGCTGATAATTGTATTTATTCAGTTTTGTTGTTTTCTGGTTATCTATTTGATAACTAGATTTTGTTGAGAATTTGTAAATTTCTTTTATGAAATTAAAAGATTTCTTTGGCGTTTATATTCTTGACTTTTATTTTTATAGCTTAACCAGTTTAAGTTAGAAAAGTAATTGTTATTGATGACTTTAATTATGAAAATTGCGGGGACGCAATTTTTATAAGGAGGGGAGTCTGTAACAACCCGGAGTCTTATAACAATTAATTATCGTTGTTAAGCGATTAATGTTGATAGCTAATGGCTATTTGGAGTTTTTAATCGGGTTAGAATTCTTTTGATAATTCGTTAAATATTGTGTGGGCTTTGAGATGCAATCTGGTCCATGCTTTCTTTTGCTTGGTTGCCGTGATAATTATCTTTACCCATTCCCCTTTCTTTCATTTTCTCATTCGAAAACCCTAAAACAACGAAAAAGAAAAAATGGCGGCCTCGTGTTCATTCCTCTTCGTTCCAAATTAGGGATTCGTGAAATTCGAAGGCACCACTTTCTGTTAATCGATCGAAATGATCCTCATGCTTGCTGGCTTGTCGATTGCTTACTTTGATTGATCATTCGTGGCTCCTCTTCGTAGTCGAGCTCATCTTTGCTTTGAGACAAAGGTGAGTGATCTCTTCACTCACATCTAATTCGATTTGTTTGAGCTCGTCTGCTTATTTTTTTTCGTTGCCACGACTTCGACTTTTCTGTGATGATGTTGATTTACTTTGGCCGGTGATTTGAGTTTGTTTCTTATGACTTGTTCAAAATTGTCATTGCTTGATTGATTCAGTTTTCAGATGATATGGCTTTAAATTGTTTAATCCATGCTTCAATCAAAAATGTTTCGCTGTCCTTGTTTGATATCCTAGGCTGAAACGTGCTACCATTAACCTAGTTGCTATGAGATGCTTTGATCTTCCATGTATATACATACATACCTATACATGTATATATGTGAGAATTGTCACTTTCTGAGTTGATAATATTTAGTTGAATTCATGATGTATATGGGGACGTGTGGTAGACTATAAATGGTGGACTTGTAGTAGTGTGAGTGTGCACCGATCTCTTGTATCCTTTGTGCATATCTTCACCTGATTGTCTAAGTATTTCTGCCCTTCTATGTTGATCGGTTCTGTTTTATTTCCCTAGGTTCACTTTGCACATGTCTGAACGTGTCTCAATGTTTTTATTGAATTTTCACATATTCCTCCTTGGACCAGTGCACTATGTAGTTTGTATACATGTTGCCTGGACTAGTTGTATATTGACATTGAGCCACTATCTCATTGTTTTATGTACTTTGTTCATATTGCTGTCCTTTGATCAGAATGGATGTTTTAAATTGATGATTTCAATTGTTGGAATTGTTTCATGTTGCCAAATTCAATATATTTTGAAGCGTATTTTGATTTGGTTTAATCTGATGATTTTGTTGATATCTAATTATCTTTTAGATAGTTAGATTATGTGCTTTCTAATTATCATATTGATAATTTGATTTTTGTTATTTACGCTGTTTTATTGACTTGAGATCGAGTTGTTTCAATGTATATTTATGATGTGTATGTTGACTTTGCATAAGCTCGAGCTCTGTAGCCTTGCTTTGTTCAGTTCATACTTGTAGCCTTTGTGCCTTGTCGTTCCACTGTTGCACTTTAATTGCTTCTGCTGGTTCATGTACATGTACGTGTCATTGCCCTCGTGCACTGATGCTTACTGTCATGTTGAATTTGAGAACTTTTGTGTTGTTTTGAGTTTGTTGTTGCATTATATCTGGACTTCGTCTAATTCATTTCACGTTTGTACAACTGCTCTTGTGCAATTGAGTTATTTGGATCTGGCCATTTAGTCAAGTACTTGAATGAGTACTTGTTTGTTTGGTCTCTTGTTGGTTTAAGTTGAAAATTGCAGTCTTATTATTTCACACTTTGGTTTGTCTTGGTCATGTTCACTACTTGTAGTCTCTGTTCGACTTGATTTTGCTTTGACTTTGGTCACTGCTGCATATTGTTCAACATGTAGTCTGCTGTCTGATTTTGGTTTGAAATCGGCAAGTGTGATTTTGTGAAAATGTTTAGATGATAATTCATTGTGACTTTGGTCGTGTTTCAAAGATGCAATTTCCAGTCTTTGTTGTACATGATTGTATCGTGAATCTGCCTGGTCATTCTTTGTTTCAGATCTCTGCATATCTTCTTGTATGCTTGGGGTCTCTGTTCGACCTTATTAATAGTATTTGGTCTGGACATTGTTGTATTGTGACTTGTACATTGATTTGTACATTGAGTTGAATCTAGCTAATCGCTCGGATTTGACCTTGTGCTGATTTCTATTTCATCACTGTAGTGGCGAGGTAGTGCACGTGAGCGCGTACTGCAGCCACACAGTATTGACTTTGTTTTTAAGTGATATTTCAATTTCTTGAATTGTTTTGTGGGTTCAATTCAATATTTTGAAATAGTATTTTGATTTTGTTGTTAATTGTCGTTTAGACAATTCTGTTGTTTTCTAAATTATCTTCATTGATAATCTTTTTATTTATCTTTGTTGATGATTTGAATTTGCTGATTTGTTGTTTAACACTGTTTAGTGTTATATCTACCGTTATCTAATTCTATAATTGAAGAATTGGATATACGAGATTTCTGTGACTATCGTCTATTGATTATTTAATTATTATTGCTTCCGTGCATTAATAACTGAGTTTGAATTAGACTGACCCGTGTATTATTTTCTTTTGAATTTAATACTCGGGTCAGACCGAGTTATTTCAGGTTGTTGATATCCTTCTTTGGGTTGCTGATTGAGCTATGAAGTCACTTCATATCTTTTGGAGTAGTTGTCGTCATTTTGTAGTAGTCAGTGTATTTGATCTAGGTTGATATGTATTCATGTATATTATTCGATAATGTACTTGTATATATAACTTCCAAAGTCGACAGTTGTAGTTGTATCATATGTATTGTGTCAAATGTATTGTAACTGACATCAGTTATATATATATATATATGAGACTTTTATTATCTGTGTTCCGCATTTAGCTTATCTGTGTTATTATTATATATATATTGTCCTAAACTATTATGAACCATCGTAGTTCGTTTTATACTGGAATTGGGTATGTCGATGGGAGTAAATAAATAAGAGATGAAAAATAAAAATATATACCACCCCTATCGAGGTAACCAATACTAGTGTAAGGCCCAACTACGGATGGCCGCTCCTATCCAGCCTTATTCTTTGTAATAACAGACAATATTTCTTTTAATACTCTTTGTTATTGTGAGCATAGAGGTGGGGCGTCACAAGAAATTTGACTATTCTTCTTTTCAGTTGTTGATTCAGAGCTGGATTTCCATACTTGTGATTCCACCATTTGAATTTCTTTATTATCAGCGCCAGTTCTACTTCACCATCATCATCATCGTCTTCACTTTCAGTAGTTCCTTTGAGAGCTATTGGTTTCTTACGAGTATCACCTCCTTCACGTTCTTCCTTGAATTTCATTTCTAGCTCATAAGTGGTGAGATTTCCGATGAGTTCTTCGACTTTAACTTGCTTCAAATCCTTTGATTCTTAAATGGTAGTAACTTTCGCTTCAAAATTTCGTGGCGGGACTCTGAGGATTTTTCGAACTATTTCCAATTCTGTGTATGGTTTTTCGAGAGCTTTTGATTTGTATACGAGATTAGAAATTCGTCCATACATTTCTTTGACACTTTCATCCTTGGCCATTGTGAAGTTCTCGTATTCGCTACTAAGCATGGTAAGGAGAGATTCTTTGACTTGGGAGGTTCCATCGTGAGTCACTTCAAGTGTGCACCAAATTTCCTGTGCAGTTAGACAATATGAAACACGATTAAATTCAATTTGGTCCAATGAACAAATAATAGAATTCCTAGCTTTAGCATTAGCATTCTACAATTTATTTTCAAGATCTGTCCATTGATCCATCGGCTTTTAATTTCTTGATTATCTACCACTATAGGTTGTGTCCTATATCCCATCTCAACAATATTCCATGCATCTATGGTTTTCAGAAAAAATTTCATTCTATTTTTCCAATAAGCATATTCACCATTGAACATGGGTAGTCTAACTATGGACTGACCCTCAGCAAAAGCATTATTAAAAGAAGCCATTTAAAAAATCAAATTTTTAAAACAAAAATCAAAATTTTAAAACAAAAAATGGTTTTTGTTCCTAGCTCTGATACCACTTGTAGGATCATTTTCACCCTAGAGAGGGTGTGAATAGGGTGATACTTATAATAATAAAAATTAATGCAGAAATAAATATAATAATTATAGCACAGATAATAGCAGAATAATAAAAGCAGAAATAGAACAACACAGATTTACCCAGCTATGGCAAAACCCTGCCTACGTGCTGCCCCCAAGGTTTCTACTAGAAATTAAGTAGTTAGACGCTTACACACGTAAACTTACGACACCCGCTAACGACTAACCTAACTCTAAGCTCAAAACCCTGCCACAACTCAGCCACTGAGTTGCGAATTCTCAAACTACGCCCCGTAGTTTGTACCTAGTCACACGACTAGAGAGTTACACAATTTAAAAAAAGAAATATTACAAATGGGAATAAAAACTAAACACAAAACCCTATTTAATAATTCAAGCCCAAAACTAAAATAAAAGAGACCGGTCCAATATAAAAAACGTGATATCCTATTTTATAATTACGGCCTAAATAAAAAGATAGAGAAGTTTGTCCCCTTTTTCATTCGTGACCGCCTCGTTTCTTTTTCAATCCTCTTCAAAATCTAGGGTTTTTATGATAAAGCCGCCGCTTTGAAGTTGTGATCGATTGAAGTATGGTTTTGCTTCTGGTTGCTTCGTCAATCGATTTGGTTGCTTTGATTGTTCATGGCTTCACTGTCGAGTTCGAATCGAGTAATTATGGTATGCGATTTTACTTTTCTTTCTCTGTTTGATAAGCTTGAACTCGACTTGCTTTCAAACTTGATTGGAGTTTTTGGTTTTTGTTCTAAGTATGCTCTCTGGATTTTTTTTGTTTTGAACTCCAATGAGATAATTGTTGATGATGAACTAGGTTTATATAGGGTTCAAACCCCTTAATTTTCATTCGTATATTTCATTTGAATTCGTCTATTACATTTACCTAGCCATTAGATAATTGCTTGAGCGATGGTAATTGTACTGACTTGTTCAATAGTTGGTGGATTTGAAATACTTGAGTCGGTTCCATTATTTTCTCTGATGTATTTGAATTTTTGGTTACGTAGTTTTCTGTTATGACATTGGCATCGTGAATACTGAGATAAACTTGACTTCGAGTTGTTCAATTCCTTTCTATACTGACTTGTTCATCGTGTTAGTGTACATACAAATTTGAAATGTCCTTTTACTGCTGCAACTCTGGTTCAACATGCTGCTATTCTTATTTGATTTTTTGTAAACTGCCTCGAGTCATTATGAACCGCCATGTTTACTCATGTATGTATGCTCATATGCACATTGAACTTGAAGTCTTCTCTCGATAACCCACGGCTCTTGACCATTTCTTTGTTCATTGAGTTTGAACTTGTGATTGTATGTGTGTATACATGTTGACTTTTTCATCCCTCTGGTTTCATGTGTATGCATATATCTCTGTTGCATTATTTTGTCACTGTGTATATACATGTATACATGCATGTATATATGCAGAGTTGTATGTATGTGAACTTGCTGTTGCACTTGATCTGGTCTCTGTTTACATGAGCATTGCATCCATCTCATTCATTTCTTCAAGTCTGGTTTGAATTGTTGTATGTTGATCTGCACCTTCATGTTAACTGCTTTGTGTCCAGATGCAATTGACCTTGTTTTGCTGTATTTTCTTGTAGTTGTAGTCTTGTAATTTGCATTTCATTTGAACTATGGTCATAAGTCTGCACTTGTACATTTTGTTTATTTGATGATCTTGTTGCACTGAACTGCTAGCTCGATCTGGTTTTGAATTGGTGTTTTCTTTGCATTGCTTCGAGTTGAACTGCTGCTTGCATATCCATATATATACTGATATGTGTTTGTGAGCCTGGTTCTTGTTACATGTCTGCTCGAGTCTCTGCTTCATGTGGTCTGCACTTGATACTTTGTACATATGGTGGTCTAGGTTCACTGATGTGTTGAGCCTGGTCGTGTACATTTGAATCCGACCATTGTATTAGACTTTTATTCATGTTCATTGACTCTCGTACTTAACCATTCTATTTTTGTTTTATATTGCATCTGAGTTGAATCTACCATTTGGTTGGGTTTGGCCTTGTGCTCACCTGTCCCTGCAATTTTATCAAGTGTATATCGGTGTGCACGGCCTTATGGCATGTACAGTGATACACTGTGCATGTCACAAGTTGTTCGTGTAGATGAATTCAAAATAAATGATGACGAACAACCCAAATAACTGAGGCAAATAATATTTTCAAAAACACACACTTCATTTTGAACTACAAAATATTTCTTTTTCAATTCTACTACGTTAGTGTTTATTTTGCAGATAATTTAGATGCTGGATTCAAGCTGAAACAGGGTTGAAGATAAAAACACGAGTGTTGAGTGAATATGTAGTGAGGAGTAATATGTAAATTGAAAAATTGTGATGTAATCGAAATTGCATTGTAATTGAAAATGTGTAAATGTAGTGAGAGCTCAAATTTGTTGAATTTGTAATAAAATATTTGTCTGAATTTGAATTCTGTGTTATTTATTGTATCCAACAAATATTTATTTAATTATGTGAAAAATAAAATAGTACAATATCAAATACATTTAAACGAATATATATATATATATATGTTTATTATCATCAAACAAAAATCATAGGCTATTGTATTCTAGAGGATTTTGGTTTGGGAATTTTTATTAAGGATTTTAGTTCGCTGAGTTTTTGTTGGTAACCTGATTGTGAAAGTTGTTTTTGGGCTTTGTGGATTACAGGTTGCAAAGAGAGAAGGATTTGCTTGCTTGAAACTGCTTGTTTTGCTCTGCTTGCTAAAATTGCGCTTGCTATAATTGCCGCTAAAAAAATTGCTGCTTAAAATAAATAAAAATTGCAAATAAATCTGCACGCTCTGGTATCATGCTCTCATCTCCTGTTTTATTTTAGTTGCATGTTGGTTGCTTGTATTTGCATTTATAAAAACAACATATTTCATTTTAGTTGCATTATAAATTCACGTTTAATTTTTGCTTTGCATTCATACATCTTATTTTTCTTTTCTAAGGGCAATACCCAAATTCACATAAGGTGGGGGATTTCATCACTCTTTCCTTGACCCACAAATCGCATTTCATCATAGAATTTGGCTAATAATAAAGGTTAGACATTCGACTTAAAGGTGTCGCGAGCTCGCCTAGGGCTTAATTGTTTCTTGAAATTGTCTTCTTTGAACAAGTTTGTTCCTTGGTGTCTAGGCTATGACGGATCAATAACCAGTTATAAAAATTACGGTGATTCATAAATATTATACTGGTTGTTTCTCTGAAGGTACTTAAACCTTCGGTTACATTGCTACGGTGATTCATGGTGCACCTATAACCCCTGCCCATTACCTGGCTAAGAAATATTTTGTTGATTTAAGACAAAGTGTGATTATACAATTTTGGGTTTTAAGCTACTAAGGACAGAAAACTATAATTAAGCCCTTTGCATTCATTTAGTTGCATTAGTTCATGCAAATTTATAAAAAAAAATCAAAAATCCAAAATCCAAAAGCCAAAAAAATTGTAAATTTTACTAAACTTAGTTTTTTATCCAAAAAAATCCCTTTAAATCCTTTCGTTTGAAAATTTTTAGTCAAAAACAAAAAACCCAAATAATAATAATAACAAATCTTTTCAAAAACAAAAAAAAAATTTGAAAATTCAAAAATCAAATTCCCATTTTCTAAAAACAAAAACAAAAAAAATCCTTTTGGTAAATATTTGAAAATTTGAAAATTCAAAAACAAAAAATATTACAAAAACAAAAACATATAAAAAATTTGAAAAAACAAAAAAAATCAAAATAAAAATCAAACTTCTCTTTTGAAAATAAATTCCTTTTGGTAAATATTTTCCCTTTAAAAAAAACCAAAACAATTTCTCACTTCATTTTCTAAACCTTGCTTCTTTTTCTCAAATTCGATTCTAACTTCTTTTTCTTCTCAACTTTCACTAGTGCATGAGTACTTGGACTCGTGACACTTCTACGAATACTTGGATTCAAGATCCTTCCACAAATTGTTTAACCCGAACAAACGATCCTCCTGAAATGGCGAACGAGAACGCCCATCGAACTCTTATGGATAGAATCTTCCCCAATCGAGTTTCTATCCCTTCTTACATCGCCTTGCCCGCCCCGACAGGCAATCACTTTGAGATTCATTTGAATCACATTAACACACTTTCGAAATTCGGCAATCTTGAACATGATGATCTTTATATCTTTTTAACTAAATTTAAACAAGTTTGTGCAACCATTAAACTCCAACAACTATGTGTTGATGGAATCAAACTTAGGTTAATTCCATTCGCACTTACCGATTACGCAGAAAAATGGTTGTATAGTTTGCCTTCGAATTCGATCAAAACTTGGGAAGAATTTACTACAACCTTCTTAAAGAAGTTTTACCCCTTGGAAAAAACAACAAAAGTTCGAAATGAAATTGTAAATTTTCATCAATTCCGGGGTGAATCATTTGCAAAATACTTTGAAAGATTTAAGGAACTTTTAATCAAATGTCCACACCATAACTTTGAAAAATGGACTCTTTGCCAAATTCTACATGATGGACTTGATAACAATTCTCGAATAATGCTAGAATCGATGTGCCAAGGAAACTTTCTAGCCCAACATCACGATGCTGCTTGGCAATTTCTTGAAAACTTGTCCGAAAAATCATCACAATAGGAACGATCTAACTAGAAATCAATCTATTCCCGATCAAGCACTCATTCGGTAGGATCCTCTTTGGCCTTAGAAGCAAAAATCGATGCGATGATAACCAAATTCGATAATGTCCTTTCCACAAATCAAATGAACCAAGCTTCTCAAGTCCTGTGTTACAAATGCAATGATCCAAATCACATCGCCGATCAGTGTCCATACTCGTTAGAACAAATCAATGCTTTTAATAAAGTTAGGAATGATTCGTTTTCTCCAACGTAGAATTCTGGTTAGACAAATCATCCTAACTTCGCTTGGAATCAAAACAATTCTAACACGAGTTATATTCGACCATCTTTTCAATCATTTCCGAACAGCGCTTCAAATTCGAATCC
Organism: Allium fistulosum; assembly: GCA_030737815.1. Taxonomy (NCBI): domain Eukaryota; kingdom Viridiplantae; phylum Streptophyta; class Magnoliopsida; order Asparagales; family Amaryllidaceae; genus Allium; species Allium fistulosum. The sequence goes on along the minus strand of CM060902.1, from coordinate 1,354,309,027 downwards.
TCCTTTCCAACCGAAACAATTTCAACAAAATTTTGTGCCTCCTTCCAAAAAACAAGCACAACAATATTTCGTAACTCAAGATGATAAACGAATGACCTCCCTTGAAAAGAGTATTGAAGCCTTGACTAACACGACAACGCAATCGCAAAATTTGTTAAATTTGTACATGCAAAATATGAGCCAATCGATCTCTAAACTCGAAATGCAAATGATTCAATTAGCCAACCACATGAGTGAACGAGAAAGAGGTACATTCCCGAGCCAACCAATTACAAACCCTAGGAATCAAAATGCAAACTCGAGCCAGGCTCATGTCGTTCAAGATAGCAATTTGAATCAAATGAATGCTATCACCACTTTGTGATTCGGTAAGGTAATCAATAACAAAGTTGTCAATCCAAACGACTTACCGAATGCTCTACTCGACACTTCGAAAACCACAAACAATTCCAATCAAAACATCGAGTCGAACCCTGATCCAAATTCTGAGTTTATTTCTTTTCTAACTCAAGTAGACCGTCCGACTGAGTTTCGAATCCCATTCCCAAATCGACTTCGACCTAAGAAACATTCGGAACAAATGGAAAAGATGTTAGAAATCTTTAAACAAGTCAAAGTAAACATTCCTCTCTTAGATATCATCCAAGAAGTCCCGACCTATGCCAAATTTTTAAAGGACTTGTGTACTCAAAAATGACACACCCAAGTGCCAAAGAAAGTCTTTTTAGTCGCTGGTATAAGCGAAGTCTTGTCTCAATCCATTCCCGTTAAATACAATGATCTTGGTTGCCCCACGATCTCATGTAAAATTGGAGACAAGAGAATCAACAAATGTTTGTTAGACCTAAGTGCTAGCATAAACTTGCTCCCATATTTAGTTTACCAGCAACTAGGTCTAGGTGAGCTTAAACCGACTAAGGTCACCCTTCAATTAGCTGATCGCACTGTAAAGAAAACGATAGGAGAAATCGAGGACATACACATTAGAGTGGGGGAATTCATATTCCCCGTCGATTTCATTGTCCTTGAAACTCAACCTGTAACAATCTAATGAGCCAAATTCCTTTGATTCTAGGATGACCTTTCTTAGCCACTTCAAATGCTTTAATTAATTGTCGAAACGGTTTAATGAAAATTTCTTTTGGTAACATGACCATCGATCTTAACATCTTTAATTTAGAAAATCAATTGAATGAACCATTCGACAGCATGTTGGAAGTTAGTACCATTCAAGAAAATTTTGAAAATGAATCGATGAATCTTAATGATGAACATGAGACCGAGTACGAGAAATTGTTTCAAGATGTTCCTCATGAGATCGAAAACATGCTTCCTTTCGAGCCTCTCACGATTGAGTCCGAACCTCAACCGACTTCTTTGATTGAGCCACCTCCTAGGCTAGAGCTCAAACCTCTCCCTTCTCACCTTAACTACGTCTACTTAAGCGAAAATGAAACTTGTCCTCTCATAATTTCTAACGATCTTTTTCTTGACCAAGAAGCTTTTCTTCTCTCTATTCTTTTAAAAAATAGAGAAGCAATTGGATGGTCCATTACCGACATTAAAGGAATTAGCCCCGCAATTGTTCAACATCGTATTCACTTAATTGACAAAGCCAAACCCACTCGTGATGCACAGCGAAGCCCTAACCCCAAAATGAAAGATGCGGTTCGAGATGAATTTCTTAAGCTCCTTGATAACGGTATCATATATCCCATCTCCGATAGCTCTTGGGTTATTCCAATTCATGTCGTGCCTAAAAAGTCCGGATTTACCATTATAACAAACGACGCTAACGAACTCATTCGTACTCGTACTCAAACTGGTTTGCGTGTTTTCATTGACTATCGAAAATTGAATGACGCAATACGTAAAGATCACTTTCCTCTTCCTTTCATCGACCAAATGCTTGAACGATTAGCCAGCCACGAATTCTTTTGCTTTCTCGATGGTTATTTCGGCTATAACCAAATTCCAATCGCTCCTAAAGATCAAGAGAAAACGACTTTCACATGTCCATTCGGTACCTTTGCTTATCGACGTATGCCATTCGGACTTTGTAATTCCCCTGCGACTTTCCAACGATGTATGGTTGGCATCTTTTCTAATATGATCGAACGCTTTCTAGAAGTCTTTATGGACGATTTTTCTATCTTTGGAGATTCTTTTTTCGATTGTTTACATCATCTCGAGTTGGTTCTAAATCATTGTAAAGAAAAACATTTGAATTTGAATTGGGAAAAATGCCACTTTATGGTCAAACAAAGCATCGTCCTTGGACATGTCATTTCAAATAAAGGCATTGAGGTAGATAGAGCGAAAGTTGACGTAATTGCGAACCTACCCATTCCAAAATCTGTTAAGGACATTCGATCGTTTCTAGGACACGCTAGCTTTTACCGACGCTTTGTGAAGGACTTTACCAAAATCACTCATCCTTTGACTACTCTTCTAGGAAAAGACGTTCCTTTCGATTTCAATTCTGATTGTGTCTCTTCTTTTGAACGTCTTAAAAATGAACTCATTTCTGCTCCAATCATCTGCGCATCCAATTGGGATCTTCCGTTTGAAATAATGTGTAACATTTCTAACTTTGCGGTTGGTGCTGTCTTAGGACAACGCATCAACAAAATCCTTCACATCATTTACTACGCGAGTATGACTTTGAATGACTCTCAACTCAACTACACAACGATCGAAAAAGAGCTTATAGCCGTCTTTTTTGCGCTCGAAAAGTTTCGACCTTACTTGATAGGTTCACTCATCACGGTCTACACTGACCATTCTGCTATTCGATACCTTTGTGCTAAAATGATACTAAGTCTCGTTTGATTCGTTGGATCCTTTTACTTCAAGAATTTGACCATACAATCAAAGACAAAAAAGGATCCGACAATGTCATTGTTGATAACCTGTCATGTCTTCCAAACACACCATCTTCTTTACCCATCAACGAGAACTTTCCTGATGAACAACTCCTTTCAGTTTCTGTCGATCTGTGGTTTGCCGATATAGTGAACTAATTAGTCACTAAGGAAACTCCTTCTTTTTGGTCCAAACAAGATAAATACAAATTTCTTTCTTAAGTGGAATACTTCTATTGGGACGATCCATACTTGTTCAAGTATTGTCCCGACCAAATCATTCGACGCTGCATCCCGGATAATGAAATAAGGAGTGTTCTTTCATTTTGCCATGATCAAGCGTGCGATGGACATTTCGGTCCTTGAAAAACAGCGGAAAAGGTGCTTCGGTGTTGTTTCTATTGGCCTTCTCTTTTCAAAGATTTATTCAAATTTTGTGAAACTTGTGATCAATGTCAAATGCTTGGACGAATTTCTCGACGAAATATGATGCCTCTAAACCCCATTCTTACGATCGAAATCTTTGATGTTTGGGGTATCGACTTTATTAGACCTTTTTCCAATTCCTTTGGAAATTTGTATATACTTCTTGTTGTCGATTACGTCTAAAAATGGGTCGAAGCCCTTCCGTGCAAAACCAACGACCATAGAATTGTAGTGAAATTGCTTAAAGAAAACACATTTTAAGGTTTGGCCCACCTCGCACAATAATCAGTGATAACGGAACACACTTTTGTAATCAATAATTTGAAGCTTTAATGAAGAAATACTTGATAACCCACAAGTTGTCCAGTCCTTATCATCCTCAAACTTGTGGTGAAGTTGAAGTTTCGAATCGACAAATAAAACAAATTTTGGAGAAAACAGTTAACAAAAATCGAAAAGATTGGTCTTAGAAATTGACTGACGCGCTTTGGGCTTACAGTATCGCTTTTAAAACTAACCTTGGAATGTTCCCATTTCGTTTAGTTTACGGAAAAGCTTGTCATTTACCTGTTGAAATCGAACACAAAGCGTTGTGGGCAATAAAGAACTTAAACTTTGATCTTGAAAAAGCTGGCGAAAACCGAAAACTACAACTCAATGAACTAGAAGAACTTAGGAACGACGCATATGAAAACGAGAAAATTTACAAAGAAAGAACAAAAGTTTTTCATGACAATTCAATTCTAAGAAAAATGTTTTCACCAAACCAGAAAGTTCTTTTATATGACACAAGACTTCATTTATTCCATGGGAAACTTAAATCGAGATGGACCGGACCATTTGTGGTACAAACTGTTTTTTCCACATGGTGCCGTAGAAATAGAAAACCTCAGGGATGGATCGATTTTCAAAGTCAACAGTCATCATTTGAAACCTTTCTTGGAATTACCAAGTAACCAAGAAGAGGAGCTCATGATTCTTCATGAGCCAAGCTACGTCTAGTAAGCATGTTAACCCTCTTTTATAAATATGTACATATTTTTCCCCATTACACTCATTATATCATGCACTGACAATGGAGACATAGTCAAAATTAAGTGTGGGGGGAATCTCATTTTCATTTTTTTTAATTTTCATGGCATTTTTGAATATTCATTTTCTTTAAACTCAAAATTTTCAAAAAAAATCTCAAAAACATTTTCTTTTTAGCATTTTGAGTTATTTTTGAAGAAACACTATAGGATGAGTATAAGTTTTGGTTATTAAATTGAAATTTTTGAAATTTTATTGTCTTATCAAAAATAAAAATGAAGTTTGATTACAAATAACAATGGTTTAACTAGTATATAGGAAGGTTCATGGGTGATAATTATGAAGTATATCCTAATTGAAAATCTTTGTTTAAAAGAGTGGTTGGTTTAAAGTAAAGGCGATAATATTTTAAATCTTTTAAGTTAAGTGGTACTAAGATGATATTGCAAAACTCTCTCTTCTAAAAAAACAAATATATGTATATAACACATTTGTATATATGTATATATTTTTTATTAACACCTAGAGTCAGTGTTCACACTCATGTGCTTACTCGCCATGCTCTGTACCCTTCTCACGTAAGCCTAAAAGGCAGTGCACGATCGGTATATCTGGCCTCAGTTTCTCTGAGTTAGGTATATGTATATAAAAAAAATCTTTCATTAATAATGCCTACAGTCGATAAGTGTTCACACTTGTGTGTTCACTCGCCATGCTCTGTATTCCCCACACATAAGCCCAAAATGCAGTGCATGGGTAATATATCTGGCCTTAGTTTTCTGAGTTAGGCATCTGTAAATATTGTTGATATCAATAAAATTTTCAAATAAAGAGAGAGTAAGCAATTGAAATCCAAGCACTATTTTTACTTATTCGATTTGACTTGTTATTCAAAAGAAATGAAAATACCACTATGATAAACTTTGAAAATCAACTAAGGATCCATTTAGTTACATTGTGTTATCAACCGAAACAACTAGCCAAACTATAGTCTATCTGTTATGATAACTTAATTTTTGTTGGAAATTTTGACAAGTAAAAGGACATAAATTTCTTGATAATGACCAAAACTTATTTTTAACTTATTCGTGTAGATCTAAAAGTAAATCCTTCATTTGTAAATATTTTCAAACTTGCATCCATATCTTTGTAAATAAATCTTGCATTTAGGAAATTTCTCATTTCACAGTTGGATTTTGTGGGTAGTATCCGTTGAAAACCCTCATGAGACAACACTCGTCATACTAGGGACACCTAGAGGTTTAACGACTTGTTGCATACACTCAATGCAATCGTATTTCCTACGAAAACGGATTTATCTTAGTTTTTCTTTATTCGAGGATGAATAAAATGACAAGTGTGGGGGTATTTGATGTGCACGTAAATGTGCATATATTTACATCCATATTTTATCTATTTTTATTTAAAATAAATGTCATAATTAGGTATTTTAACATGTTTAAACCAAAATTCGATTATTTTCAAATCATCATATATTCATCTTCATACAGGGGCAAAATGGTTATTTTTGTGCATGTGTTAATTTGATAAATTTTACTTGGACATTTTTTATGATTTTTATAGGAATTTGGATTCAAATGGAAGAGGTTTTCATGGAATATATGCATGCACAAGAGAATACAAAGGAATGAAGATGGAAATAATCCAAACTCATGATCATGGAGGACCCCGCCTACCCACTTACCTAAATCTACAATTAGAAGCTAATGGACAACTAAGTGGAGGTTAAAGCTTCATGCATACTTGATGATGGATTTTTTAGAGGCTAATGGTTACTTGGTGGTCGCACTTCCTAAAGTGCATTTTGGGAAGTCCCCTAAAAATTGAATTAGGGTTTTGTGCATGTATAAATAGCCCTCTTATGTACATGTAAATGATCTTTAATCTCTTTTAATTAGTGGGTTGTAACCACAAAATCAAAGTGAAATAAAAACGGCTTCCTAAGCCTTCTCTTTTCTACATGTTTTTGTTTACTTTTATGTTCATTTTTATTTCTATGCTCTCTTCTTTTCATTGTTAGTAGATTAGATTTACATTCATGCAAGTAGTGTAGTTTTATTTTTATGCAAGTAGTTTAGTACTTAATCTCCTTTTCTTCTTTGTTTAGTTTCTACTTCTTTTGTTTTTTTAATTTTGAAATCTCTATGTGTTGAAATGATAACACAAATGAGAGGCTAAATCCCTACCATTTAAGGGTAACGAAGCTTTCTCTTAATCATGTAGATTCAACATAATTTTCTATTTTATGATCTCTTTTGTGCTTCATGAAAAAATGGATGTTTATGTGATTTTGTGTTTTATGTTGAATTTGACAGCCTATTTTGTTCATAACAAATAGGCTATGCTTATCACATTATTCACAAATTGCCTTTTCATCTAAATATGATTATGGCAATGAAGTGAAATTATAATCAAAATTTGATGATCTATGTGACAAATTAATGGTAAATAGATCATGCTTAAAATAGGTTTTAGTTTCAATCTTTATGTCATTTTTCATGAGAGTTTAAAATAGTAGGATTAGATGTGTATTATAGTCTGATGGTTTAATTTGTGTTAATTAATAACACAAATAGACCATACTTATGATAAATACATCACTAATCGTACATAGATCAAAAAAATGTTAATAGGTAAGGTTATGAATATAGTTCATAAGAACGAACGTATAAGAGAACGCAGAAAGTAAATTCTTTATTAATTCGAATACTTTGATTTACAAGGAGAGGTGTTTATATATACACACCAAATAGTTAAAATAGGAAAGTTAATAATAAGAAAGTTTATAATAGGAAAGGCAATAAAAGGAAAAATGAAAATAAGGAAAGGTAAGAGATAAATATAGAGTAAATCATTCTATATTTAACACTCCCCCTCAAGTTGGAGCATAGATGTTAATCATGCCCAACTTGTTACACAAGTAACTAATTCTAACTCCATTCAAAGCTTTGGTGAAGATATCTACAACATGTTCTTCAGTCTCCATATATTCTGTAGATATTAGTCCGTCTTGTATTTTATCCCGAACAAAATGACAGTCGACCTCTATGTGCTTGGTTCGTTCATGGAACGCAGGATTAGATGCAATATAAATAGCATCTTTGTTATCACACCATAATTTAGCTAGAATAATAGGTTTCAGTCCTATTTCATTCAAAAGTTGATATATCCAAACTATCTCACATACAGATTTTGCCATAGCTTGATACTCTGATTCTGCACTTGAACGTGAGACAACGTTTTGCTTCTTACTTTTCCATGAAATTAAGTTTCCTCCAACAAAAAGACAAAACCCTGTTGTAGATCTTCTATCTATCTTAGAACCTGCCCAATCAGCATCTGAAAAGCATACAACCTGGTTATGCCCATGATTTGTATATACAATACCAAGCCCAGCTGTTCCTTTTAAGTAGCATAAAATTTGTTCTAAAGCAGTCCAATGGTGAACTGTTGGAGATGACATGAATTGGCTAACAACACTAACAGAATATGCAATGTCTGGACGAGTAACAGTGAGATAATTAAGTTTTCCCACTAATCTTCTATACATTTCTGGATTTTCAAATAATTTTCCTTCTTTTGTTAGTTGCATATTTGGAACCATTGGAGTGCTACACGGTTTTGATCCTAGCTTTCTTGTTTCTTTTAGTAAGTCAAACACATACTTTCTTTGAGATAAGAGAATACCTTTGTTACTCCTTATAACCTCAACACCTAAAAAATATTTTAATTCTCCCAAGTTTGTTGTGTGAAACTGAGTATGAATAAATTATTTAAGCGACTCAATCCCTATTTTGTTGATTCCTGTAATAACAATATCATCCATATAAACGACTAACAAGATAATTAAATTCTCTGAATTTTTATAGAACACTGAATGATCCGCTTTACTTTTCTGATTTGGGATAATTTTCTGGTTTTGAGGCTTTGGATATGAAGTTTCGAAAGGATTTGAAAACAAAGAACGAAAGGATTTGAAATCTTGGTTCGATTAATTTTCTGATTCGAGATAAATTTTTGAGGAAGGCTCTGATACCATGTTAATTGGTAAGGTTATGAATATAGTTCATGAGAACGAATGTATAAGAGAACGCAGAAAGTAAATTCTTTATTAATTCGAATACTTTGATTTACAAGGAGAGGTGTTTATATATACACACCAAATAGTTAAAATAGGAAAGTTTATAATAAGAAAGTTTATAATAGGAAAGGCAATAAAAGGAAAAAAGAAAATAAGGAAAGGTAAGAGATAAATATAGAGTAAATCATTCTATATTTAACAGAGGTCATAATTTCTTTTGTGTTGATTTTCATTAGAATAGGAAAGTGGATTTGCCTCTAAATTAATTTTTAATCGCATAGTTTTTAATCCCAATTTTTTCTTAGTTTTAGCATCTATAGTTTCTAAAACAATCTCATTATTTGGTTTAATTTGATTGAGTAATTTTAAATTTAATTCTTTCCCTACGGATCGACCCGTACTCGCCATGTACTAGAATTGTACGTCGTGCGCTTGCGGTAATTATAATTCAAAATTTCTCGGTGATTTTCTAACTCATAGAAAAAACGCCGTTAAACAGAAACAAATCAACGCTCCCAAAATAAAAGGAGCGGTCGACCGATAAGACCCAATTGGTCGACCTTTAGCGGTCGACCAGTCGAGAATAGGCGACCGACCACTGCCTTACAGTGGCGGCTAGGGTTTTGTGATTTTAAACGGTCTGGAATTATCCATTTTTGATCTAATTTCATCCTACGGTTCTGGTATGTTTCAACTCCTATAAATAGGACCCTATCTTCTCTACTTTTTATTCACAAATATTTGGGAACTACGCGAACCTCTATCATTTTCCCTATTCAGTTAGATTTAGAAATTCTATTAGGGATTCAGGTAATGATTCTAATCCTTTTCTAATTATTCATTTAATCTATTTTCTTCTCCTCCAACTCTCGGAATCTAACAAAATTATATATACATATCCATCGCCGTGTATATATATCAGAAAAGGAGATCTGGAAAAGATTGCTTTGCCATTGCAAATCCATACCAGAAAAGCTAGAGATAATCTATTAGTGGAAACCTTAGTACTTTTATTTCAGTAATTGATTAATATATACCTATGGATTTGAATATGCTTTAGAGATTTTGGCATTGCGAAAACAAATCCAAAACTTATTGATTAGTATATACCTATGGATTAGTATATACCTTAGTACTTTTATTTCAGTAATTAATTAGTATATACCTTAGTACTTTTATTTTAGTAATTGATTAGTATATACCTATGGATTTGAATATGCTTTAGAGAAATCATCATCGGCAATATTCATTTGAGTTCGAGACAAAAACTCAGAGAGCTTACTAAGACAAAAATCACAAACAAATCCAAAACTCGAATCATAGAAGTCAAGCATAATCAAAATCGAAAAGGGGAAAAATCACATACCAATTTCATACCAGTCGAGCTTGACACGCTTGAAGCAGCCGCAAGCTATCAAAGTCAAGGAATCGATTAACAAGGCAAATTGAATTGAATTCATCACTGCAATCGATCAAATTGATTCGGCGTCTTCGATTTTGAATGAAGTCCTAATCCAGATTGATAAAGAAACAAGGCGGCCACGAAAATAAGAAAAGGGAAAACGTGACTATTATTTTGTGTTTTAATTTTGGGCCGCATTGGTTATTTTATTTGGGCCGAATAAGTATTAGGGTTTTATATTTATATTTTGCTTGTTTTTAAATTTTTATTTGAGTCAAACTTTAGTTTATGTTGTTTACGAACTACGGTTTTGTAGTTCGAGAATTCGCAACTCGGTTGTTGAGTTGTGGCAGGGTTTTGAGCTTAGAGTTAGGTTAATCGAGTTAGCAGGTGTCGTGAGTTTACGTGTTTTTGTAAGCGTCGGATTACGTAATTTCTAGTAGAAACTTTGGGGGCAGCACGTAGGAAGATTATTGCCAAAGCTGGGTAAATCTATGTGTGATCTTCGCTGCATTACTTTCTGTTTTTGTTTTTATTTCAACATTAATTTTTAAGTATCACCCTATTCACCCCCCCCCCCTCTATGGTGAAAATGATTCTAATTTAAACAAACGATCCTGGGAAATAAAATGATTAAAAATTAAAAAAATTATTTAATTAATTAATAACAAGTTTAAACCTTTATTTAATAATAATTAAATCTTAACTTAAATAATAATTAAGTAATAATTGTCTCATCTGGTCAATATCCCGCACAAACAAGAAGGCAAGCACCTGCCTGAACCCTGCCTGATTAATAAATAATTAATAAATAAACCTTATTTAAATAATAATTAATTTAAATAATTATACCTTTTACTTAATTAATAATTAACCTTTAGTTTATAATTAACCTTGCTTAATTAGTAAATAATAATTACCTTTCTTAAATAATAGTTAAGTACTAACTGCATTATCTTAATAAATTAATTAATTTATCATTAAACCCATACTTAACTAATAAATAATAAATAAACCTTTTTAATACTTATAATATTGTATTAAAAACTCCTCAAAAATACTTAAATTGGAAACTCTTTTAGTTTACACAAAAAGTGGTTGTTTTACGAAATACATCCATTGCGATTATCGCTAGGGATGTCGTAACCTTAAAACTTGTTTTACAAATCAAAGTAACTTTTAAAAACCCCTTTCCTTTCATATTAATTTACTTGATAAACTTTGTATAAAGTTTTGGAAATAAAAGTAAAGTTTTTAAAAACTTTGAAAACAAAAAAAGTAAACAAGTTTAAACACATAGGATCTCGATGTCACAACATACACAGATCCAAGTGTTAACTTTCCCTTTAGCACACAACATCCATAACATAAGCTCATACATTAAAACAAATGTGATAACATCCATACAACAAAAGATTAACACTTTCAAATCATTACTTAAACATTTCAACTACACTTTCAAGTCCACACAAATAATCACATATAAACACTTATATGTTTGCACAAGCAACATCACTTTCGAAACAAACAACTAGCAACAATTTATTACTACCAAAATATTGTTTAAAACATTGATTTTAAAGTGAGATTTATTCACTCAAACAAGCACAATTTCAACCAAACTTGCAACAAAACTCCTGGACGAAGCATCCTCTTACAAAATCCAACCTTTAAGACCTAGAATAGGTCAATATGTTCGGCCTAGGGCTATTTGCCTTAGCTTAGGGTAGTGAAGGGCACGGCCTAGCTTTAGAGAAGGAGTTTTGACTAACTTTTGGATGAGAGGAGGTGTAGAAGGGAAAAGAAGTATATTTAGCTTGGTTTTAATGTTTGAAAATGGGTAAAAGAAGGAGGAAGCCATGAGGATATAAGAGGGATCTTGGAAAAGAAGAGGAAATAGTTTGAAAATTAAGATAGTGAAAGTAAAATAAGAATTGAGAAAAATATGTTTCTTTTATACAAAATGAAAAATATATAATTACATTTTAACCCTCACCCATTACCCTCCTTAAACTTTTGCCACATCGTCTCCCCCTTCTACGCCATCCATCACGCCCCCCATCTCCATCAATCATCACTTTTTTTGAATGTATTATGATGCTACCTTATTATGTGACATTTCCTTTACATTTTCTTTTATTTTAAAATTTTAAAAAAAAGTCAACATTCAATTTACTACTTAAGTAAATAATTTGACTTATTTTAACTCTAACCATTTCATATGTTATTTATATAAGTGGGTGTGTATATACTCTCTTGTGCACACAATATTTTTCTAATAACTTTTAGATGATGAAAAGCCGAAAATCCGAAAAACGATTTTCGGTCACATTGTTGATTTTTTTCGAACTAATTTTTTTTGTAAACCAAATTTGAAAACAACTTCACCATCATCAGTTATTTTTTAAAAGTGGTTATAAAATCCATAAATTAATTAATTAAAAATATATTAAATATTCATATTTAAAATGATTAAATTATGGATCGTTATAGGAGGAAATCAATCAATTGAATTAATTGAAACTTAAAAGTGAATTAAAGAAGGAAGTTTTGATAAGAAAATTTGAAAGGTTCCTTTAATTCTATTAAAACAAAATCTCCTCATTCTAATTTTGTAACAGAAGATAATTTTTCCTCCACTTCCCTATCACTCATGACTAAAACTTATTCCAAAAAAACATCAAAACAAATTTGAATAAACATCAAATTAAATAGAAAAAAGGTGGTTCATCCTTCTCTTACAAGGTGGGATGCTGATTTATTTGAAATCCGAGGAGAACCCGCAAATCAAAATGTGATGAAGGGTAAGCTTTATTGGGTAAGACTGTAATACATTCATGATGTTTACAATAAAGTTTTCATATGTATGTAAACTGTAGACACTTATTAAAATCAGTTTTAAAAGTATTCTAGTATTGTAATTGACTATAAGTTCTATTTGTATATGGTTTTGAATGTTGATAATTTAATTAGATCTGAACTTATTAATTTCTGCGGAAGTGATTTATTGATTTTTTATTATTATTATATATAATTGGTTAATGATTTGTCTAGCCAAATAATATATATTTCATTTCAATTGAGATCTGAAACAAATCCTCTTGTTTGTTAACCTATTGTGCGTTGTTGTAAATCTTCTTTGTTGCAATAAATAACTCTTGTTGTCACACTTATTCCTTTTAATCATGGATCTAATTTAGTAGACTGGATCATGAAATTATGTATAGATATATGTGTATATACATATACATATGTGTATATGCATATATTAATCAATTATTCTTTATACCGTAAATTGTAAAACGATATTAAAACTAAATCTTATATGGTTAATTTGCTTTAGAACATTTCAATTCCTTGTTTTAAAAATTAAATTTTAGTTCATTGCACACACACATGTATGTGTGTGTGTGTGTGTGTGTGTGTGTGTCTGTGTCTATGTGTGTCTAAGTATAAATGTTCGGATCTAATTATGTCATTAGGGTCGATAAATTAAATTATATAGCTTTTAATTATCTTCATGTTAACTATATGTCTATTAGATTTTTTTTAACATAAACTTCCAGTTGTTTTTAAATAGCTTGGATGTTTGTTGTACTTAAGTTTGCAATTCAATATAGTACTAAATTAAGTTTTGATTGGTGATTTTAGAAGAAAAGTAAAGTAGTACTGCACTACAAGATTATTTTCTTGTCAACTTAGATTTAACTAGATTTAATTGGAACGTAAATTACCTTTCCATCTTCACTCTTCTAATTTATTCTTATTTAATTGTCTACTCTATGTGAATTATTTTCATACCTTTATACTTATGTATATATAAAATATATATGTGGCAACAAAAATGGCATATATGTGTGCGTGCATATATGTCTAAACTACATACACACATATATATGATACTGTCAATATGTGTATACAAACCATATAGATATACTGCAGTATACTTAAACACACACTTTTAGGCATTTATATTCATGTTATGCATGTGAGAATGTAACATGTGTATGTAAGTATAACATGTATACACACACACAATAGATATAAATCCTACTATATAAATGTACATATATATAATTCTACACATGTTTATATTAATTCACTTATGTTGTTATATGTTTGAATGCATATTGATGCATTCCTAATGAAACATTTAGTTGAAATGTTAACATATTTAATTAACAAATACATATAATGAAAGTAAATAAAATAAGATTTTATTTAGAACTAAATTAGATCTGGTATAATCTTTTTAGACTTCATAGGCTCAATAGATCCAAAATAGGAACTTTTTTAAAATATACCTATTTCACCTTCTTTCAGCTGGCCCGATTCCAACACTGATGAAGTTTCAAAACTTGCAGCCTTGAGAATGGTCTGTTGCATTGCTTGGAGATGTTGTTGAGTTATCAAGGCGCTTGTGACTTGATAGAACTGGAGATGATGATCGAGATCTGGATGTGATACTATAGTTGTGTTGACGTGATGCTATGTATCCATGTTAGGTTGTTACTGTTAGAAGCGATCTGGAAGCATTGCTCCTTTGCTTGAACTTGATGTCTCGCTGCTTTGGTCATTCATCTGTTTTGCGTCCTGTTAACTTAGATTTGATAAGTTTTTTTTTAAACCCAAGAGAACCCGGTAGACGGGTAAACTCCTTATGAGGGCATAGTAAAGCCGTTCGCTGATGCAAACCCCCATACCCTCGGGTAAATTTATATAGGATGGGGAAGCGCATGGTAGGAATTGAACATGGGTCTTTTTACCAGAAACCTAGCATTCTTTCCACTGCGCCGCACCCGCGGACAGATTTGATAAGTTGATGCAATGTGAATTTCTATTGGGTCGAGATCTAAAAATCATGACGACGATCTTCGATGTGGTTGGTTTGATATTGTATGTTGAGCTGGGAAGAATGATGCACTAGTTAAGGAAGATGGTGAGTTTGTGACATGATGAAGATTGATGAATTTGGTTTTTCATTTGTTGTAAAAATTGAAAGAGTTTGATCGGACAAGATAAAAAAGACTTTGTTTTGCATCCGACAATTTGTTGATGAAGAAAGCTTTGTAATATATAACACTTGTATTTCGAATATGAAGTAATATCTCGAGAATATATTGGAATTGATTTTATTAACTCCTCCATGGTATTTGTGTAATATCCCGGAAATTTGGGGCAATATCAATTTAATAATCTGTTTAAATAATTAAATTGATTTGATAATTTTTGATAATAAATATTTGAATTTATTTAATATTTGCTTTTCAAAGCTATTTTATCTATATGGTTTTAAAATGAGATTAATAATTAGGATTATTTTATTTCTTTTTAAATATTGCTTAATAAATAAGATTTAAGAGTGTATATATATATAAGTTTAAAAGCAATATTAATAATGTATTGTTTTATATATAAAAATAAATAGATTTTAAAGGAAATAGAATTTGTTATTTTCAAAAATTTAATGTGTAGTTATATATGTATATATATATAAGTTGATTGATTTTCTTTGATTTAAATTTAAATTTAAAAGTTTTAAAATTCAAAGGATAGATATTTAAAATATTTTTGATTTTAAAAATAACATATATATATAAGCTTTTATCTTAAATGAAATTCATATGCATTTAAATAAGTATTCATAATTTGAAAATTTAGAAAAGTCTTTTTACTTTACATTTAAATAAATAAAAAATTATGTTATTACAAGTGTAGTTAAATTAAGCAACTATAGTAACAAGTGTTATTATCTTAAGTCCTCATTTTTACAAGTGTCATGATTTATTTTCATTTTCTTTGATTTTTAATAAACCATAAATTAGACTATATAAACATACAACTTCCATTTCTTTTTCTTTTCCTAATCTCATTTCGAAGCTAAGAAAAAAAAGTCTGAAAATCAATAACTACTCTAAAACCAAAATCTGTAATAAATCTGCAATTCATTCTCATCATCTAAAACCTGGAATCAAAGACCTGTAATGCATTTTCCAAAATCAAAACAAAAGCCTGCATTGGTAAATCTGAGAACAACAAACCTGCATTTTCTTCAAATCTGGAAGCATGTTCAATCAGGGCACTTCTGCATGCAACTACAACATTTTCAAACTAATGCTAGCATTCCAGTTTTCAAGTTTAAAAAGGTTTTAAAGTTCAAAGGAGCATTTCAGTTTAAAGGCTTTTCAAAAACTGTTTCAAAAAGGGGAAGTTTTGTTCTTCATCTTCAAACCTGTGAGTAACTTTTTATTTAAAAAACCTAAATAAAATAACCAGTTGCATGTTCATATGTATGAATTCGTATGGTTATATGTATATATATTTATGGTGCATGTTGGGTATATGTGTGAATGTATATATGCGTGTATGGATGCTAATATCTGAAATGCCTCTGTTCCCAGATTCAAGACCAGTATTTTTGTTCTAAATTCCCCTATCTCATGATCTAAGCATTGTTATGAATTGTGATACAAACAAAAATTGTTTGGGTGATCATAAGTTTAAGCTTAAAAATTTTAGTTAAGTCAAATTAAAATCTGAGTGTCTCTGAAAGCCTAAAATATCAATGCATGTTAAAATAAAGTAAAACTTAACTTTGTAATTTATAAATTCAAGTATATGTATTGAATATATAAGCTATAACATGATTTTTAACATTAAAATCATAACTTTTAGTTTAGAATTAAAAGAGCAGTTCTGGTTTTAACTGAAAATGGATTTTTGGTTAGAACTGTTAATCTAGGAGGATTGATTGACCAATATTTTGTCTGGTAATAGTGGAATGATCGAGGATGAAGGAAAAATTATTAGAATTTAAATTAAGGCAGTGAGGTAGAAATAATTTAGGATTTAAATTTATAAACCTAGTTTTACTGGGTTAGGGAAAAATGAACACCACGGCTTATCCTATCGATCGAGTGTTTCAGGGTTTTGGGTAAGGGAAGGTTTGGGTTTGACGAAGACATGATCGGAATTCCAGAACCTCTGGTGATCGGGATTTTGAGGGCGAGGAGATGTTGACAGGCTTTGGCGAATTCGAACTGATGGGTTCCAGGTTTTTGATTTAGGCTCGATTTTGAATTCGACTTAGTTTCGTTGATCGAGTGATGGGATTCTGGCATAGGAAGGATCGTCGAGATGGTGGAGTCGTCGTAGATGATCGGAGTTTCTGGGTCGTGACGATTATAGGTTTGAGGATGATTCCAGGTTATTGTTCCAGGTGGGTTGAAGGTCTCGAATTTGATTTCGAGATTTGTATAGTGATCTGATGATCGAGAGATGGTGTGAAGATGGATGCCGATGTGAGAAAGCCATCGTGGATGGTCGGAGGTGACTACGTCTCTGGTGCATGTGCACGGTGCACGGAAATTTGGGTTTTGGTGAAGTTTGTTTTTACAGAGGGAGGTCTCGCGTTTTGTTCGAGTTATTTCGAGGGAGACTCGGGTTTTTAGGGGATGCGACTCGAAGTGTTTTGGTGAAGTCTCGAGTACAAATTTAAGTTGCCAGGTTTTTAAAAGCCTGTCAGTTTAAATTTAAACCTGAATTAAAATTTGTTAAGCAATATTTAAACAGGAATTGAAATCAAAATTTTAATATATGGATTCAAGTTTAGTTTTGAATCTGTGATTTGAGATAAATAAGATTTATAAATTTAAATGTTTTAAATAGGTTTAAATGTAGTTATATTTAAATGTTTTAAATTTAAGAAGAAATTTGATTGAAGTTCTTTTAAAAAAACTCTTAGAAGATATAAGATTTCTTTAACAGGTAAAAGTTTTTAAATTGGTTCTAAACTTTGTTAAAGACAAAATTTATATTCATTTTAAATTCCAAATTTAAAATGAAATTTAAAACTAAAATTTGAAATGGATATTTTCAAATGTAAGTAAGAATGATAATTGAACCATGAATAAGGAAATGTGTTATCTTAATAGTTTAAATCATTAAATCTTTAAGGTAATTAAAATGGTTTAATTAATTTAATTAATTAATGATTTGTATTAATTAATTAAGGATTTAATTTAATTTAATTAAGGTTTAAGATTAATTAAATAGAATAATTAATTTATAATTAAGGATTATAAATTGGAATATTAATTAATGATTAAGAATTAATTAATAAAGTAATTAAAGATTAATTAAGTTATGGTTAACACTTAATCAATTAAATAATTAAAGTTTAATTAATTGGTTATTAAGATTTATTAATTTGAAATTAATAATAATTAATATAAGTTAATTATTTAAGAAAAGTAATTAAATAATTGTTAATGAAGGTCATTAACTATGGATTATTAAATAATTAATTTATGTAATTAATTTTAATAATTAATTAGAGTAATTAATTTAAAGATAATCATTTGTGAAATTGTTTAAATGGAATTACTTAATGGAAGTAATTAAGAATTAATTGCTCATTGTAATTTATTAAGTTAATTTGATTTATTTAAGTTAATTAATTAAGTTTAATTAATTTAGGATAATCAAGAGATGATTTGATAAATAATTACTTAATGTAATTATTAAAGTATGATTATTTAGGGAAGTAAATAATAAGATAATTACTGGAAGTAATTAATTGATTGGTTATGTATTAAGGAAAGTAATTTAAGTTTAATTACTTGTGAATTAATCAAGGGATTAATTAAGAAATTAATTAAGGAATAATTAATTTAGTTAATTAAAGTAATTAAGGGGAGTTAATTACTAGATGAGATTAATCAAAGAGTGATTAATAAATGTCGTTTAATTAAAGGTTAATTACTTAATGTAATTAATTTAATTAGAGTAATTAATAATTAAAATATAATTAATGATGTAATTAAGAATTGATTAATTAGGTAATAATTAATAAATGAAGTAATTAATCAATGTAATTAATTAAGGATTAATGTAATTAATTATAGTTGATTAACTTAATTAATTTTAGTTAATTAATTAATGATGTAATTAAAGGTTAATTACAATAAGTGGTTAAGGATAATTACTTTGAGTAATTAATTAAAGGATAAATTACCTGAATGGAATTAAAGGGTAATTAAAGGATAATTAATTAATTTGTAATTAATTAATGTTGATTAAGCAAAAATAGGAATTAATTCTTAAGTAATTAATTTAATTTAAGTTGATTAAATTGATTATAATAGAGATTAATAAATGGTTGCTTATGAATGATGGTTGAGTAGAATGTCTGATTTGGTTGATATCTATTGGATGATATGCTATGATATTCTGTGAAATGATATTGGATATATCTGTGATAAATGTGTGATATTTATCTATGTTAATACTGTGTGAATTCAAGTATTGAATTGAATTGTTTAAACCTTTAAACAACTTGGCCTTAAAAGATACGCTTTGGATTTCGATGAGACCGGGATCGGGTTTGCTACAGTACAGCGTGATAGGGGGTTCTCGCTTTGCGTTAGGTGGCGAACGGGAGACTCTTACCCCTACATGTCCCCGGGGGTAGTATAAGGCCTTTTGGGGTTGGTTGCGACTCGAGAGGGTGGCCGTAAAAGCAAACCCGAGGTATCACTGTAAGCCACAGCGGGGCTAGGATGGTTGAAAAGCCTACCGGTCGTGAACCGTTGCTGAAGGTTGAAAAGCCTAGGACATTACAGTGGTATCAGAGCATAGGTTGAGCGAATGCCTAAGCTTTTGGATAAGTGAATATCAGAGCACTAGGTTGAGTGAATACCTAGGTTCGGAAGGATTGTTCATTAGAGATAGGATCTGTAGCAACCTGTTTGAGTCCGAGTGTATATATCTATACGAGAGCGCGTATTTGTTAGTTATATAAAATGGTTTTATATTGTGTTAATTGATCGGTTGAGTGGTATATGGATTCTGGTCAATACGAGTAGCTAACGTTATTGATAGGGATCTCTAAACACTTGAACCAGGCCAACGGACACAATATTGTTTTAAAGAGGTAAATGAAATAATTTTACCCAGAAATAATTTCTATATAAAAAGTATCATTTTTAAATATATATATTTCTACCTATTTGTTGGGTTACCTGTTCGGGTTTTCCAATATAGGATATAAAGGTAGATAGGGTAGTGGTGTGTGTAACACGACTACCAATGGTTGGAGTCTGAGTATTGAGGTTGGAAGTGTATCTGTCGAGACTGTAGACCCAATACCGTCTCGAGTAAACTTTGCTGTGGTGAAGGATTTCATCGATCTCCGAAGGAAACTGTAATGGTTCGGAGTTTATCTTTGTAGTGTGGATGAGTAGAGTTGGATCTGTCGATGAGGCAGAAGTGAGTGATGGTACCTTGATACCTCAGGTAATAGTAGCTGTATGATGAGATACAGTGACGATGGATGTTCCCGAAGATGTTTTCTTTGGAACAAGATTAAGGGAGTGTGTATGCTTTGGTATTGTGGCTGAGTTCAGCATGGTGTTTCTGTTTGGTTTGGAGTTCGAGTTTCTCGAAGATCTTTGGAATAGGAAGTCCTTGGCATCAGTGTCAGCAGTGCAGCTCAGAGTATTCTGTGATGGCAGGAAGTTTTCTGGATGAGCAGTTTTTCTGAAGGTGAAGTTCAGAAGTAGTAAGAGTAAATCCATTTCTTCGATGAATTGGATAAATAAGTGTAAGCTGTTCTGATTGGTAAAGAGAGAACAGTTTGTTTGGAATTAGGCTGGGTTGATCGCAAAAGTGACTTGCGATTGTTTGAGTGTTCTCTTGGGTTGTCAGAGTTTTTCTGATGTCTTCAGGGAAGTCAGAAGTTTGTCTGCATCTGGAGGTTGAGTTTTCTTATCAACTGGATTCCATGAGTGATACCGGTGGTTCAGTCTAGTGGAAGGATGTTTCCTAGAGATGGAGTTGGTGAAGCAGCTCAAGTTTTGCTGGAATATCTGAGTTTTCTTTATGGATCAGTGAATCTTATTTCTGGAATGAGTTGTCCAGTCTGTGCTTGTGTTCTACCTCAGATCAGAGTTGAGCAGCGAAAGCAGTTTGGAGTGTATCTCTGGATGGGAGAAGTAAGTTTGGAATCTACTGATATTGTGAAATAGAGTTGTGTTTGGATCTCGTCTGTGTTCTGATTTGGATAAGTATTAGGTCTTCTGAATTGAATTGTCAGTTTGGATAACTGGAATTCATTGAGTTTTACGTATCTGTGAGGAAGTACGTATTTGATCTATCTCTGGTTTTGGAATCAGCAGTTCTGGAGGATTTGGTTGTTGAGTCAGACTCGTCTGTAGTCTGATATCTTGTTTAGTTCTGTAGATCTAGATGAGTAGGAGCTCTATAGCTTAGTAGTATTGGTTGTTTGGATTGTTTGTAGAGCGAGTATCCCGGTATATATATACTTGGGGAAACTCGGGGAAATTCTATTCAGAATTTTTCGCTGGATAGTTAGAATTGTTTGTTTGGACGATTGGTTGCTATGATTGTTAGCATATGGATGATAATACATCCTTGTGATTTAAAAAGATTATTAAATTACCTTTGTTTTAAATTTCGGGGACGAAATTATTTTAAGGGGGAAGGAATGTAATATCCCGGAAATTTGGGGCAATATCAATTTAATAATCTGTTTAAATAATTAAATTGATTTGATAATTTTTGATAATAAATATTTGAATTTATTTAATATTTGCTTTTCAAAGCTATTTTATCTATATGGTTTTGAAATGAGATTAATAATTAGGATTATTTTATTTCTTTTTAAATATTGCTTAATAAATAAGATTTAAGAGTGTATATATATATAAGTTTAAAAGCAATATTAATAATGTATTGTTTTATATATAAAAATAAATAGATTTTAAAGGAAATAGAATTTGTTATTTTCAAAAATTTAATGTGTAGTTATATATGTATATATATATAAGTTGATTGATTTTCTTTGATTTAAATTTAAATTTAAAAGTTTTAAAATTCAAAGGATAGGTATTTAAAATATTTTTGATTTTAAAAATAACATATATATATAAGCTTTTATCTTAAATGAAATTCATATGCATTTAAATAAGTATTCATAATTTGAAAATTTAGAAAAGTCTTTTTACTTTACATTTAAATAAATAAAAAATTATGTTATTACAAGTGTAGTTAAATTAAGCAACTATAGTAACAAGTGTTATTATCTTAAGTCCTCATTTTTACAAGTGTCATGATTTATTTTCATTTTCTTTGATTTTTAATAAACCATAAATTAGACTATATAAACATACAACTTCCATTTCTTTTTCTTTTCCTAATCTCATTTCGAAGCTAAGAAAAAAAAGTCTGAAAATCAATAACTACTCTAAAACCAAAATCTGTAATAAATCTGCAATTCATTCTCATCATCTAAAACCTGGAATCAAAGACCTGTAATGCATTTTCCAAAATCAAAACAAAAGCCTGCATTGGTAAATCTGAGAACAACAAACCTGCATTTTCTTCAAATCTAGAAGCATGTTCAATCAGGGCACTTCTGCATGCAACTACAACATTTTCAAACTAATGCTAGCATTCCAGTTTTCAAGTTTAAAAAGGTTTTAAAGTTCAAAGGAGCATTTCAGTTTAAAGGCTTTTCAAAAACTGTTTCAAAAAGGGGAAGTTTTGTTCTTCATCTTCAAACCTGTGAGTAACTTTTTATTTAAAAAACCTAAATAAAATAACCAGTTGCATGTTCATATGTATGAATTCGTATGGTTATATGTATATATATTTATGGTGCATGTTGGGTATATGTGTGAATGTATATATGCGTGTATGGATGCTAATATCTGAAATGCCTCTGTTCCCAGATTCAAGACCAGTATTTTTGTTCTAAATTCCCCTATCTCATGATCTAAGCATTGTTATGAATTGTGATACAAACAAAAATTGTTTGGGTGATCATAAGTTTAAGCTTAAAAATTTTAGTTAAGTCAAATTAAAATCTGAGTGTCTCTGAAAGCCTAAAATATCAATGCATGTTAAAATAAAGTAAAACTTAACTTTGTAATTTATAAATTCAAGTATATGTATTGAATATATAAGCTATAACATGATTTTTAACATTAAAATCATAACTTTTAGTTTAGAATTAAAAGAGCAGTTCTGGTTTTAACTGAAAATGGATTTTTGGTTAGAACTGTTAATCTAGGAGGATTGATTGACCAATATTTTGTCTGGTAATAGTGGAATGATCGAGGATGAAGGAAAAATTATTAGAATTTAAATTAAGGCAGTGAGGTAGAAATAATTTAGGATTTAAATTTATAAACCTAGTTTTACTGGGTTAGGGAAAAATGAACACCACGGCTTATCCTATCGATCGAGTGTTTCAGGGTTTTGGGTAAGGGAAGGTTTGGGTTTGACGAAGACATGATCGGAATTCCAGAACCTCTGGTGATCGGGATTTTGAGGGCGAGGAGATGTTGACAGGCTTTGGCGAATTCGAACTGATGGGTTCCAGGTTTTTGATTTAGGCTCGATTTTGAATTCGACTTAGTTTCGTTGATCGAGTGATGGGATTCTGGCATAGGAAGGATCGTCGAGATGGTGGAGTCGTCGTAGATGATCGGAGTTTCTGGGTCGTGACGATTATAGGTTTGAGGATGATTCCAGGTTATTGTTCCAGGTGGGTTGAAGGTCTCGAATTTGATTTCGAGATTTGTATAGGGATCTGATGATCGAGAGATGGTGTGAAGATGGATGCCGATGTGAGAAAGCCATCGTGGATGGTCGGAGGTGACTACGTCTCTGGTGCATGTGCACGGTGCACGGAAATTTGGGTTTTGGTGAAGTTTGTTTTTACAGAGGGAGGTCTCGCGTTTTGTTCGAGTTATTTCGAGGGAGACTCGGGTTTTTAGGGGATGCGACTCGAAGTGTTTTGGTGAAGTCTCGAGTACAAATTTAAGTTGCCAGGTTTTTAAAAGCCTGTCAGTTTAAATTTAAACCTGAATTAAAATTTGTTAAGCAATATTTAAACAGGAATTGAAATCAAAATTTTAATATATGGATTCAAGTTTAGTTTTGAATCTGTGATTTGAGATAAATAAGATTTATAAATTTAAATGTTTTAAATAGGTTTAAATGTAGTTATATTTAAATGTTTTAAATTTAAGAAGAAATTTGATTGAAGTTCTTTTAAAAAAACTCTTAGAAGATATAAGATTTCTTTAACAGGTAAAAGTTTTTAAATTGGTTCTAAACTTTGTTAAAGACAAAATTTATATTCATTTTAAATTCCAAATTTAAAATGAAATTTAAAACTAAAATTTGAAATGGATATTTTCAAATGTAAGTAAGAATGATAATTGAACCATGAATAAGGAAATGTGTTATCTTAATAGTTTAAATCATTAAATCTTTAAGGTAATTAAAATGGTTTAATTAATTTAATTAATTAATGATTTGTATTAATTAATTAAGGATTTAATTTAATTTAATTAAGGTTTAAGATTAATTAAATAGAATAATTAATTTATAATTAAGGATTATAAATTGGAATATTAATTAATGATTAAGAATTAATTAATAAAGTAATTAAAGATTAATTAAGTTATGGTTAACACTTAATCAATTAAATAATTAAAGTTTAATTAATTGGTTATTAAGATTTATTAATTTGAAATTAATAATAATTAATATAAGTTAATTATTTAAGAAAAGTAATTAAATAATTGTTAATGAAGGTCATTAACTATGGATTATTAAATAATTAATTTATGTAATTAATTTTAATAATTAATTAGAGTAATTAATTTAAAGATAATCATTTGTGAAATTGTTTAAATGGAATTACTTAATGGAAGTAATTAAGAATTAATTGCTCATTGTAATTTATTAAGTTAATTTGATTTATTTAAGTTAATTAATTAAGTTTAATTAATTTAGGATAATCAAGAGATGATTTGATAAATAATTACTTAATGTAATTATTAAAGTATGATTATTTAGGGAAGTAAATAATAAGATAATTACTGGAAGTAATTAATTGATTGGTTATGTATTAAGGAAAGTAATTTAAGTTTAATTACTTGTGAATTAATCAAGGGATTAATTAAGAAATTAATTAAGGAATAATTAATTTAGTTAATTAAAGTAATTAAGGGGAGTTAATTACTAGATGAGATTAATCAAAGAGTGATTAATAAATGTCGTTTAATTAAAGGTTAATTACTTAATGTAATTAATTTAATTAGAGTAATTAATAATTAAAATATAATTAATGATGTAATTAAGAATTGATTAATTAGGTAATAATTAATAAATGAAGTAATTAATCAATGTAATTAATTAAGGATTAATGTAATTAATTATAGTTGATTAACTTAATTAATTTTAGTTAATTAATTAATGATGTAATTAAAGGTTAATTACAATAAATGGTTAAGGATAATTACTTTGAGTAATTAATTAAAGGATAAATTACCTGAATGGAATTAAAGGGTAATTAAAGGATAATTAATTAATTTGTAATTAATTAATGTTGATTAAGCAAAAATAGGAATTAATTCTTAAGTAATTAATTTAATTTAAGTTGATTAAATTGCTTATAATAGAGATTAATAAATGGTTGCTTATGAATGATGGTTGAGTAGAATGTCTGATTTGGTTGATATCTATTGGATGATATGCTATGATATTCTGTGAAATGATATTGGATATATCTGTGATAAATGTGTGATATTTATCTATGTTAATACTGTGTGAATTCAAGTATTGAATTGAATTGTTTAAACCTTTAAACAACTTGGCCTTAAAAGATACGCTTTGGATTTCGATGAGACCGGGATCGGGTTTCCGTATACCGGATTTCCAGGTCTGGAGACCCGAATACCACATCGATCCAAATTAACGATAGGTCGTGAATCAAGTGAAGATGAAGATTTAGAGTGCAAGGGTTATTGTCGTTAACTCTGAGGGTGATTCCAAAACGAGTGTAACGAGATAATGCCTTCGGTTTCGTTCGAACCCGGAACGAACTTGTATGGATTGAATGCTTTCAGCACATCGTCAGGTGGACGATGAGCATTCTAAGATAGATGTGTTCTTTTTAAAGGTAATCGTGACCTCAAGCCTCACAAACCGGGAATGGCTAAAACAGGGGAGGTGCAGCAAGGTTAGTGGGTAGCACCCAAGTAGGACAAGGTTACCTCTGTCTAGATGTCCCTTTCTATTTTCGACTTAGTGGTGCGGTTGCTGATCCCAACCGTGAGGTATCTTGTGCGGGAATTATCCAGTAAGGGATGTTCCGACCTTGTGTTGCAGGGGATTGGGAGTGATCCTCGGTACGGTGATCTAGGCCACGTACTGTGACGGGCGGTACCCCGGTAGCCCTGCCATTGTATGGAATCCAATCTCCAATAAGTGATAACGGAATTGATTGTATAACCCACTTTGTGGCTAGTATGCTGGAATTTAATAATGTAACAATTTCAGTTATTTCATATTTATTTGAAAACCCTAGACCCTATTATAATACAATCGAATTTCCTATCAAATGTTTTGGTTAGCGTAAGGTAAAAACTTACCCATGTTTATGTGTGGGAAGTCTTACGTGATACCTTTTCTTTCAAAAGGTTTTGAAGTTAAGCAAGTTTAACCCGTTTACTCACACCAGACCCATGTCTGACCCAAGTTGTTTATTTCTGTTTTATAAACTCTTGGGTACTCAAATTTTTACGAGTAGCCAAGGGATTCAGGTTAGCTTTGACGAGTAATCTGGAGGAGAAATGGAGCAGGAGGCTTCAGCGTTGTAGATAGATAGTAGTTTCCGCTGTGTTTTCTCTATGATAGTGTTTTGTATTGTATCGAGTTGTAATAACTAGACAGATGTTTATAACTTGTGTGAGATACTTTCACCTTTTGTTTTTGAATTGATTGAAATCAATGAAAGAGATAAATCTTTCTTCTGATATAAATATTTTCCTCTTTCGGTCTGTAGATTTTGCTATTTATCTATGTATATAAAGATTCCTTGAAGTCTTCTTAAATACATTTTCCTCCTTTTCTTTTGTTGAGATTTATAAATAAATATCTTTTGCATAAATATATGGAAACGATGCTCATTGTTGAAACTGTCATCAACTATATCATGTAAATACATAATACTAAACACACATTAAATATAATATATATTTATTAACATCAAACATAAATTAATTGCAATCTTTCATAATATTTTCTTTTTGATAATAATAAACAAATTATTTTTATAGATAAAAATAGAAGTGTTTGGTATGTGACGGGTTGATTGAAAAAATAGATAACAGTTTGATTGAAAGTAAAATTCCGCTTTGATGATTTTTTTTATTTGTAACACACTTTAAAAGAAAAATCAAATATAAGAAAAATCATCAAAGCACAATTTTTCTTTCAATCAAACTATTATCTATTTTTCAATTAAAGCATCATATACCAAACACATCTGTTTTTATCTGTAAAAATAATATGTGTTTATTATTATCAAAAAGAAAATATTGTGAGATACTGCAATTAATTTTTGTTTGATATTAAAAAATATATATTTTATTTAATGTCAAATACAAATGTATACTATATTTATTATTACATTATTCTTTGATGATATTTTATTTATTTGTAACACACTCTGAAAGAAAAATCAAATATAAAATTATATTTGTTATCATCATATTGTCCATATTGCCATACTATATAAATAATATTTAACCATCTCATATTTTATCATATTTCTTCATCATGTGCATGTTTGTATATGTAGTGCATGTCATGTCCAAGTTGTTATATAACACTAAGTAGTCCACTGGAACAATTCTTGTTTATGTCCTTGAAAACTACTAATGATACAAATAAATTGGTTTCTATTTTGGTCCAAACACACCGGAAATATTGCTAAAACAGATTCAGTATTATTAAACATTCAATCATGTTACCATATAAACAACTTGTAGGTAATGAAAACCTCAAATTGTTAGCTATGAGCATTTTTCAAAATAAAAAATTAAGTATGGATTGATATCTAACTTCTTGTATGTATATGTACACATACATAGATTGAGTACTTTATTAGAAAAAGGAATTACAAAATTTTATAGTGGAAACTAGGTTGGAGGGCTTCTCATTTTAGGTTAATGAGTTTTAAGGACAATACTTATGAATAATTAGTTTTAAGGACAACATAAAAAGGAAGATGTCAAGAATCATGCACATCATAAATTATATCATAAGTCATTTGATATCAGAAGATTCACTTATTCTTCATTAATTTTAGCCATCTTCGTTGAGTACTTCCAAGGAAATATAAAATAGCCACCAAATAAAATATTGAAAACCATGAACCTTAACTAAAATATAATTAAAAACTTTGAATATATCATCATGTTTGTTCTACTATAGAATCCAAGTTTTCTCTATAATGCATACATTCAATCCATTTAAATAGAAAATTAGTTTTTTTAATTAAAGGCAATTTTCTACAACAAAAAAGGGGGAAAATACTAAATATAATACAAAAATTTATTTTAAAAAATGTAAATCAAAGAAAAAATAATCCTAAAAAGCTTAGTGGGCTCTTGATTAAAAAGATAAGAGGGAACTACGTATTTGTAACTTAAATGAAAAAAATGAATAAAAAGAAAAACTGCAAGCTAAAATTTTAGATAAAAAATCATTATTCGAAAAGATAAATATGGTATAGGAAGATAAATCACAAGTTATTAAAGAGGAGGCCAATGGTTGATCGATACTTAATTTGTAGTGGAATATGAAAAGTTTATCTCATTTTGTATATGAATATTAAATATATTTTTGTAGAAAATAAAGATGAAAGAATGAAATAAGAACACTAGAAAACAAAAAGAGTGGAAATAAGAAATGAAAGACCAAGAAGAAATTAAGTTATCAGTTAAAACATGACCTATGGCTCTTTGTTTACATTTTTGTTAACCTTATCATTTAGGGAAGATAAGGATATTAAATTTGTTTTGAAAATTATAAGAAAAAGAAATAAACTATGCTTGATTTAACATCATGTAATATACAATATCACGTTAATTTATTCTACTTTATATTTTCTATATTTGGTAGTTGTGAATAAAAAATAATGCAGATAGAGTAAACTTTTTAGGAACGCATATCTCATGTTTTGACGATAACGACCATTTGACAATGATACTAATGATTTTATCAAGTTATTTCAAGAGTACTAAACAAGGAAATATGACTTTGAATTTATAATATCAAAATTCAAAGAAAATAAGTTATATATTTTAAGCTAAGCAAATGGAGTATGGAGAAAAGCTATAAATGATCAAGTGGAGTTAACGAAGTACCGATGATATTTAAGGAAACAAAAAGAAAAGCATTGAAGACAATATACAAAGAGTATGTCACTTTTGTTGTGTTTAGTTATGCATCGAGTCCTTATAGTAGAATATTGTTAAAACCACTCAAATGATCTTCAAATCATTACAAGCATTGCAACAACATCTGTCATATGTCATAATATTTTTATGAATTTTTTTTAGATTTTTTGGATGCTCAAAGATGGACAAAAAGGAGAAGAACGTTGTAGTTTTTAACGCAGATTTACTATGCACGTGAAAGACTAATAAATTGATGGTTGCCTTTAACTGATCAATCGGTTAGCGAGTTACAGGCAAAGTAAACCAGCAACTGAAAAACAGTTGTTTTCTTTTCAAAATTCTAGTCACGTCTCTTCTTCTTTTCGAGGTCGCATCTCTTCGTTAATGGCTGAATTCAAAAGTAAACAACTCCTTATCAAACCTATTTAACCCTGTATAAACCCAGCCCCTCTACACTTGCAGATCACCATTCTATGAACTCTATTCTCTAATTTATGAAAGTGATTTGTGCATTCAAGTTCTGAAACCCTATCGAT
The DNA here is from genome assembly GCA_030737815.1 of Allium fistulosum. Classification (NCBI taxonomy): domain Eukaryota; kingdom Viridiplantae; phylum Streptophyta; class Magnoliopsida; order Asparagales; family Amaryllidaceae; genus Allium; species Allium fistulosum. The sequence goes on along the minus strand of CM060902.1, from coordinate 1,354,279,382 downwards.
AAATTAGTGGGTTCAACTCCATTTTTTGAATAAAATACAATCCTAAACCCCGCCCATTCAATATCTCAATTGTTGAAGTGGTTATAGGATTTTTGTAGAAAGTCAAAAAAGAAAAATCAGTGTTTTTTAGACACACGATTGCAAAAGATATTTTCAAAAGGCAACGTCATGTATTAGTCCAACAGTATGTTGAAGTCTTGTTCGGGAAGTTCAGGCGGAGCCTATATACCAATTCCTCGGGTTAAATGAGGGCTATTTTAGTGAATATCTAGACATGGAGCTTTGGGACTAGAGTAAGATATGGTCCAAACCAGTATAAAAATTCTGGTTTGCATTTATCTTAAAGCATTTATTTATATTATCTACTTAGCTAGAATATATATATAATTTCCATATCATAAATCATTCTACATTTTAAGTCACAAACTAAAATTCTTAGAGATTTTCATTTGATTTTAGAGTAGGCTGAAGCGTGATAAGGGGCTATCACAGTGTGATCTATGAAGAAGTATTGGCTCTTACCCCAACCCGTCCTATAGAGTTGTCAGTCCGGTTCGAGAGGCCAGACGTAAAACCTACCTATAAGGGACCTTTGAAGACCAGTAAGGTGTTTAAAATTCCTCATGAAGCGACTTTCATTAGAATATGGGCAAGGCCATTCAAAAGTAGTAAAATCATTTTTGAAAATAGTATGGCATTAAATTACACTATTTTCTAAAAAGATCAATCGACCGCATGACCCTCACTTACTGGCACTAACTGTGCATTTTGGTCTACTAAAATGAGAATATGTATGCGGTCTACTAGTTATTCTATCCAGAACATGACTCAAACTAAGTATGTGGTACCCACAACTGATTTTATTATTTGGACTACTCAACAAGTTACTTTAGCTGAAAACAACTCTAAAGCCATGAATATTTTATTTTGCACATTAGATAAGAATGTTAATAGAGTTAGTATATAAAAGTCTGCATATGAAATTTGGAAAACTTTGCAAGTTACACATGAAGGCACTAAAAATTAAAAAAAAAATTAATTTTTCTATATTGAAAAATCAATTACAATTATTTAAAATGAATGGCAATGAGTCAATTTTAGATATGTACTCATGTTTATAAGATATTACACATGCACTCATGCGACTAGGAGAAAATATAACTGATTTTGATATTGTGTCAAAAATCTTAAACTCTTTAACAAATGAGCGGGAAAGGAAAGTTTTAGGTATTGAAGAAGCAAACGACTTTTTCAATCTCAAAGTTAAAGAGTTAATTGATAATCTCATGTCCTATAAAGTGAACTTGCATGTAAGGAAATGGTAGAAGGAAGAAAAGGAATCAATTGCATTTCAAGCCGCGGAAGATACATATATGATTTCAATGATTTTGCATACCTTGCAAAAGGGTTCAAAAAATACTTGAAATCAAAGAAGGTGTCGAGCAACTACATAAAAGTAGAAACTCATCAACTCTGAAATGCTTGGAATGTGATAAGACAGGGCATATGAAAAGGACTGTCCAAATTTAAATAATGATAAAAACAAGTCTAAAAAGCAACAAGAGAAAAGACCAAAGGGAAAGACATTTCAAGTCACTTGGGATGACTCTGATTCTTCTTTATCCAGCGATAAAAGTGACTTCAAGTAAGAAAATGTCTATTTCATGGCATTTGATGATGAGGTACATCAAACTGTACTCTTATAATGATTTGCTTAAGATTAGTATAGGCACTTTTTAAGATAAGAAAAATGAAAGGAAATTAGGAAAAGAAGCTTTTGCAAAACTAGATAGAGCAAAATTAGAAATGGAATGCTAAGAGATAAAAAAAATAATTCTCAAAGAAGAATTACGTAAACCAAAAGATTCTAATAAAAATTTGAATTCTAGCTTTAGAAAAAGAACTAAATATATATCGGGAATAGGATGTTAAACTTTTAAAATAAAATTACGATTTATGATCATCTCTTGGTATTTCTAAAAATCAAGTCAACGCTTTGGAATCTAAGTTAAAATGATTTGTTATAAAATATTTCAAAATTTAACAAAGGCGATGGAAGTTCAACAAAATTAATAAATATTTTGAAACCCGCCTTTAATAAAATTGGTTCGGGCTTTAAAAATTCTAGAATTAGTAAATTTGGTTCCAAAGTGAAATATGCATCTTAACATACTAACTTTAGAAACCAAAACTACTAAAAAGTCAAAGAAAATTAGAAAATTCCTAGTCTATTAGTATTTGGGTTCCCAAAACCAATAACACGCTTATTAGAAATAAATATATAAATAATTTTATTTGTTAAGTGCATTTAAATTCAAAATTTATTATCAAGGGTTCAACCAAGCCAAAATGGATATGCTTACCTTTGACCTAAACCCCGGACCTTAACGTAGGAAGTGGATACCATAATACAATTTTTTTTTGTAGGTATCCAAAAAAGACAGAAAGATGAGATGGATTTCGAATAACAAACGTTATGTATACTTGATGGATAATGCGCATTCAAGGAAAATGAAACTTTAAGAAATTAGGTATATCTAACTCATTTGCTAGTTCCATTAATATTTTAAGGTTAGCATCTTAATATTTTAGAGTATCATTAAGTAATATATTTTTGAAAATTATTTAGATAACTCTTTTATAAATGTCATTGGTTTCAAAATGAGCTAGAAATTGCATAAGGCTTTTGTTATCTTTCAAATGATGAACAGATGTAAAAAATTATTTCAAGATAAAGAAGAATATTTTTGAAAGCAACAATTTTTTTAGGTATAACTATGCTTAAAAATGATAAAAATCATTTTTATACATAACATTAGCCAATATTAATATCGTTTTTATTATTATATTTTTTGAAAATTGGCTAATTATTAGGGAATTTTGAATAAGCTAACAATTATAATTTATTTTTCAATAGCACACATGAGAAACTATTTTTTATATCAAAGAAATAAAATTGGAAAGGAAACACTAGGGTATTAATAAACTAAGTCAATTATGAAGCATTTTTTAGACAAAAATCGACCAAGTTGAATATACACCTTATAACTTATGACTTTTCAACCTTTTTGTTAATGATAATTAAGGAGAAAATTAGACATATTGTTAGGGGACTATAAGATTTAGAGGAAGCAACCATTAAGTGAGGCAATATGATATTATAAAAAGTTTTATATATGAAGTCATGTGGTTGTCATCACTAAATATAGAGAGAATAATAGAATGCATATCTCATGTTTTAATGATAACAACGATATGACAATGCTGCTAATAATTTAATCAAGTTGTTTCAGGAGCACCAGACAAGGAAATATGATTATGACTTCATAACATCAAAACTCAAAGAAAAAGAGTAGTATATTTCATGGTAAGCATGTTATGAAGCTAATGGAGTATGGAGTGCTAAGATTTTTGTTGCGCAAAACCTACCAAAAGGATGTATATGTTGCGAAGTTCTATCCTACGATAGTATACCATCTAAGTCACAAAAGGATAATATTGGACAAGAATAATAATATTTGAATACAAAAAATGGTGATGATAGTTCCAAAACACAGAAACCAATCAAAAGAATCAACACACAAGATTCCACCCCATCATTCTTTATATTGATTCTCATAAAACAATAAACTAATTGAGAACAGAGCCTTGATCTCTACGGTAATGACTTCTTAGTGTTTGGATAATAAGAACAAAGTTGGAAGAAGAGAGAAACACCAAACACTTTTCCACTCTATCTTTTCGGCTACATTTAATATGTGTATGGCAAAAAATAAATTGATTTTCCCATTTGAGGGAGAAATAAGCATATCCACATATGCCTAGTAATTGGGGAAATTTAAATTTTACTTTTTCCTTCCTTTATATATTTATTTCCTCTTCTAAATGTGATTTTGTATCACCTAAATTTTGCACTCCACCATGATGCGGAACAAGATATCTCCAGCATACACTAATCTCCACCTTTAGCAAAATTGCTTCTTCAGAGCAAAAAATAAGAAAGTGGTCCTATCGAATAAAACACATACCTACCATCTTTAGACCAGTCATAACTTCCTACTCTTAATCACACCAAATCATAAACTACTACCACCACCTACAAGTGATGCATTTTCCACCATGAGGTACACCTCACCACTCAACCTAAAAAAGGTTTGTACTACCACGGAAATCTCTGTAAAGTCTTCATGGATTTTCTAACTCAACACCCATCTATCACTTGACTTAAGCTATCTGCACGGTCACCAATGATACCTCGAGCATCATTAACATGAACACCCCTATCAAAAACATAAACACTAACATGATCATCAAAAGCAATGCACACACTCACTTCTTCATGTACCTGTGGACCAAGCTCTCCAATTGTCACTCGCTTCCTATTATTGACCACATGACCAACCGATCTATAAAGGTTTCCATCATTTAATACTCCTCTCAACATAATATGACCACCCTTCATTACTCTCAAAACTCCACCTTGAGTAAGTGCAACCACGACGGTCCAATTGACCAAGAGAAATGAGATTATGCAAACTAGAAGGTACATGTCTCATGCCCTAAACATTTCTAACCACACCATCATATATACTAAACCAAATAGATCCAATACCACAAACTGGTAACACAGCTCTATTAGCGGTTCCAATCATGTCAACGATCTTCTTATAAGAAGAAAAACACCTCACACACTACATATTTGAAAACTACCACCCGAATCCATCTTCCAAGGCTTAACATCACTAATGGGGACATTATAAGAAGTATCACTATCGTTACCTTCAGCTATGTCGGCCTGTGTTACGATCGAATTTTCGGTAGTCTTTGAACAGACTCAAATGATCGAATTAGATGAGAAAACGATGAAGGAATGCCCCCAAGGACTTGGGAAACATCATACAAAGGAAGGTAAAAGAAAAAATCGAAAAATAATGGGAAAAGGTTGACTTTAGTTTTTCTACTCGGCTCCATGGATTGGTACTGAGTTGACTCAGGTCGGACACATAAAAACTCTAGGTCAGACTCCAAGTGAGCCAAGAAAACTCAAGCACAAAAACCCCAAAAAATACTTGTGTCAATCTTGAAACAAACACCCAAATTTCTCAAGTCACACTCCAAGTCATTTCAGTACCGATCCAAGAGCCATGGATCGACATTGATCCATGAAGTCATTGATCAGTTGATGAAAGAGCCCAATGCAAGAAAATGCATGTTGGGTCTTTGAAACAGTTCGAATCATTTCGATAATAATTAGTTTGATCTGTTTTACCGAGAAGGTCTACGGTTCGAGTCCGTATAGCCCTAACACATTCCACTTTTTTTTCATTTTGATTGAAAAAAAAAGTGGAAATGGATTAAGAATTAAATTAATGCATTTTATATTTGTATTTTTATAATATAAAATGAACTAGAAAAATATAGTTATACTAATACGATTTCTTACGCTATAATTAGTCTTATTATTAGTATTCTAATTATACTATTTTTTTGTATTTAATTTAATTACTTTTTAAAAAGAGAAACCGAGATAAAGTAAGAGAGTTTTCTTTGGGTGGGAATATCCTATATCGATACCATATCCATATCTAAATGGAATAAAAAAATGGTAATAAATTAGGAATGCCATCCGCGCATGTCACTTAGATGATTTCGTTTTTGATGCAGCAAGTCGAGGAAAACCTTTTTAATGGTTGAAAAATAAAGCAGCGGATTTAGTATTCTCAGCTGCAATAAGGGCTCAATGTCATTATGTTAATAAAAAATGGCTCGGTGGTATGTTAACGAATTGGTCCACTACAGAAACGAGACTTCATAAGTTCAAAGACTTAAGAGGAGAACAAAAGATGGGGAAACTCAACTGTCTCCCTAAAAGAGATGCAACAATATTGAAGAGAAAATTATCGACTTTGCAAACATATCTGGGTGGGATCAAATATCTGACTGGGTTATCTGATATTGTAATCATCGTTGATCAGCAAAAAGGATATACAGCTCTTCGAGAATGTGTCATTTTGGGAATTCCAACAATTTATTTAATCGATACAAATTATGACCCGGATCTTGCAGATATTTCGATTCCAATCAACGGTGACGTTATAGCTTCAATCCGATTGATTCTTAACAAATTAGTATCCGCAATTTGTGAGGGTCGTTCTAGCTATATAAGAAGTCATTGATTATGATTATGTTATGATTAAGAATAATAAGATTAGTTAATTATTTTGATTTCTTAAATTGGTTACTATTCTTGTCTTGCATTTTCAAAAAGAGATAAAATGGGATATTATGTTATGTGATTTCTTAGTATTTTAAATATATGATTAATGATGAAAGTAGATAAGTTGAAAAAGAGATGGTTGAATCAAAATAATTTTTTTCCATATCTAGTTCATCCTTCGGAACCATATCACATCCCGGATCTGATGAAATAGGATGAATTGAGACGGTATTTTGTAAATACGTAATTATCTTGAATATATCAACCATTTCTTTATTTTCCGATCGCCTGGAAGGGACAAAAGAAACATCTTGTTTTTTCTTCAAAAATTTCTGATCTCTAGTGGACCTCTCAGTAGGATTCGAACCCAGATGAAGTTCAGACCATCTATCAAAGAATCTTAACCTTGGGGTAAACAGTTTATACTGCTTATGTTTCTATTCTCGTACATAGGGAATGAGATTTAATCCTCTTACTGCAAATTTATAAGCAGTTTGCTTTTACTCATCTAACTATCTAGCTTAATTCATCAACCCTAATAATAAATAAAAAAGAAAATATCCATTGAATATAATATATTAAATTTCTTTATTCTATTTCTAGTTCTAGAAAAGAGGGAAAATAATAATGTTCTGCCGAATCAAACGTAGAGATATTGATAACACACATGGAGTTAATGGTATTTCATAAATGATTGATTGAGCAGCAGCCCGTAAATTAAGTGAATACCCAAAGTTGTCGTCATTTTATTTCTATCTTTCCATACATAACCAAAGAATGGAAAGGATTCCTCAAGAGTCTCAGGTCCAAGAAGCACGTGATAAATACCCCCAAAGCCCAAGACTGCAGAGGAAATTAAGTGAAGTACTCCAGATACAAAGTATGGAAAGGTGTCTATAACTTCTCCCCCCGGACCTATCCCCCAACCTAGAGTAGCTAGGTGCGGAAGTAAAATCAATCCTTGTTCATACATGGGTTTCTCTGGTACGAAATGAGCCACTTCAAATAGGTTCATTGCTCCAGCCCATAATACGATTAATCCGGCATGGGCTATTTGACCTCATAACTTTAGTGGAGTGATGTGTTAACTTGGGAAATATGGTGGACCATGTTTTGGAGATAATTCTAGTGATTTTCATCTATAAATAGGAAGGGAGATACACTTGAAAATGGACTTCTTCTTCTTTTCTGAATTTTTTCACTTTGCCATGAAACCTTATTATATCTGCACCGATCCAAGACCATCGATCTGTAAACTTCTTGGTTCTCCACTGACCCAAGACCGTCGATCTATAAAATCACTGTTTGTAAACACATTCAAAAATGAATAACAATGTTTAAGTGGATATAGGCCAGAGTATTCACCGAACCGCTATAAAATTGTGTGTTCTTTCTTGCTTTTATCTTCTTTTCTTTGGCAATTTTGATATCTGATACTTGATTGGGTGTTTGTGCCATTTAGATGCAAACATTTTGGTGCTTCCATTGAGATGACTTGGATTAGACATCCTGAAACATGAATTTGAAGAAGGTGAAGTGGCCAAACACAGATCTATGATTGGAGGAAGTCAACTAGGAAAAAGGACAGCCAGGGTGCATCCTCAGAAAAAAAACCTCACATCCATCTATATAACTAGAGAGGAGATGAAGAAAATAATAAAAAAAATGTAGAAAAAATTGACTTATAGGAAGAAATGACGGACGGATTCCTCTGAAGGATACAACAACAAAGAACAGCCAGTGTTGTTGGAAACCAGAACCAGCGGCCAAAACATAGAACGAATGCACCAAGAGATGGAACAAAAGAAGTTGTAGCCAACCCCCTAAAGAATAACAACTCGGTACTAGGTTATGATTTTGCAAATCCACAGCAAGCCAAGAAAGCCTGGGGCTATGATTGACTAAGATTGGAATCCGGGAAGGATGGAGGAAGTCCGAGGATTATTGCTAAACCGGGGAGCGGAGATCAGAGTGCAAATGCATAAAACATGAAGCAGAGTTGGAAAGCCCTGTGGGAATGGGGCACGACAGAGAACAAAATCGAAGGGCAGGTTCAGAGTCACCGCTCACAATGATGTGTCAGAAATAAAATTACCATAGTACAAAATGTAATGGGGTTACAGGAGCGACCACCATCTATGACGAATATATCTGGATGCGGCCATGAATATTGGTCGAGAATGATAATCCCATGATCAGGATAGATGGGAGTCAAGAAATCACTCGAACGTGTTGACTGCAAAACACCAATGGAGATTGGTTACAACTTGAGATTGATTTATGAACCGATTGAATGTGGTTTTCTCAATCGAAGAGACGGGGCGACAAACTATAAGGTGCAAGTTCCCTTGCCGAAAGCAAGAGGATTACACTTGTATAGGAAAGTGGATCCCCTTATAAGAGAAAAAGAGGATGAGTTCGCTTAGAAAGTAAGTTGTAACGACCCGGAATTTCAAACACTTCATATTTAGATATCTGAATTATATAAATATTTGAATACTAGATTTAATGTGATTAAATTGATTTAATAATCTTTTTAATCCCTATAATAATAACTAAATATAAGAAATTTATTTTCGAAATTTATTTACAAAATAAATAGTTTGAATAAATATCGATAGTGTGACCAAAAATTGTTTTATTGATAAACGGTCTCGAAATGCATGAAATTATCATCCTGGGGCACTGCCTCGGATTTTGCCGAAACTACCACCACCAGAACCCGAATAATAAGCTGATGTATGCAGACGGGTTTCATAGCGATTCGACGTACCCTATGATCGAGCGAGCTCGAAACATATAGTTATTTTAAAAGAGAAATTAAATATATTATTTATTTTACTATAAATATACCCTCACACTCATTGCTCTCTTCTTTTCCAATAGAAAAATATAAAGTCGCCAATTCAAATTCAATTAAATCGAGATCTGCAGCCAACAAAAATCAATGTGGGTGGATCCGTTGAACTCGTTGAGTGAGAGCTTCAAATCCTTAGTCTTGGAATTTTGTGTGGTGGTGTATAGTCGTGGTTGATGTATGAAGACCATCACTAGGGTTAGGCTTTGGTGGCATTAGAGGTGGAGTTCGGCCAAGACGATGGTGGATTCGGGCTTCTCGGGTGAAGGCGAGTTGATAGTGGCAGTTTGCGATGGTGTAGTGCAAGTTTGGGAAATGCCACAATCATGGTCGTGAGGGGGGTTCCAGGTGTCGCGATTTGACAGGGGATGCAAGAGGGGAACTCAAAGGTACGTTTAAACTCGTGGTAGCGAGAGAAGTTGGTTGGCGATAGTCGGAGGAGCTACCATTGGCCGTGGTGAATCACCACTTGGTGATTGTAGATTAGGGCACAACTGTTGTGATTTCTTAGGGAGGGTCGGAGTTGATGCAGTTGGGTGTAGATTGGAGCTCGTGCGAAGAGAAGGAGATCAGAAGTGGTTGGGCATGGTTTCATGGAGCATTGCTCGAGATTAGAGGGAAGGAGCATGCACGGCTTTGGGTTTGTATCAGGTATCATTTTTGCATAGCCTGGGTTTGGAGACTATGATTATTAAGGTGATTAATAATTAATTTGTTAATTAGTTAATTTAATTATTTTAATCAATCTCAAATCTTATAAAATAAATAACTTTTGCATACGAGTTCCAATCGAGGCGCTGTCTTCGTTATTGCATTCCACTCGAGATTTTCTACCACTTGGCCCAGTCTTAGGTGAGTTTACTAACCATCTAATTTGTATATATTGTGTATATAATATTATTGTGTTAAATATAAGTTAAAATTGGTAACAATGCAAGTTATTACTTTTGGACTCCTCCTTGCTTTGGAAAGCAAGTGACAACATTATATGTAGTATAATCTCTCTTATAACCCTCTATAACATGTATTGTTGTCAGGACTTGTTGTTTACATATTTGATAGTGTGCCGTTAATGGTTGGAGCGAAATAGTCGCTATAAACGTACTTTGAAATCCTTGGTATTTAACATATGTTAAATTGTTTAAATGTGAATATATTATTATATAATATATTTTGGTTGTTCTTTGCACATTATTCATGCATGGGCAACAATTAATTAGATTGGGAAGTTATAGAAATTTTGAATGGACGTTGTTAAAGTTAGAAGCAAAAAGATCGCTATGGATCCACTTTGAAATCGCTTTGTGTTCATCGATTTTAAAGTTACTTGTAAGCTAGATATCCTGGTTTATTTGTATTTTTAATAAATATTATAAGTACACTTATTACTGGAGAAGATATCAAAGTTTAAATATATTTTAATGATAAATTATTGATTTTTAAAGTAAAGGGTTTAAAATAATAAAACATGCTTTTAATTGTTATAAGTAAACTATAAAATAGTTGTTTTATAATTTACATAAATATTTAAAACCTATTTTTTAGTATTTTTAAAGTATTTATGTGTGTGTGTATATATATATATATAAGTGTGGATAAGTATGTTAAGTATTTTATAAAAGAATAAGGGATTGTTTTGAATTATAACACTTATGCTATAATAAATGGTTTTGTAAAGTTAACTAAAAGTATATTGCCTTGTTTAATAAGCGTAGATATACTTAGAGCATTAAAATGAATGTTTGGAAGATGATAAAAAGTATGGAATGGTTTTGGGTTTGTTATGACATTGTGTTAATTACATTTGTCTTTATCCCTCTTAGATTATACTTAGTATTATAGTTAGATCTTTAAAAGAATGTTTTAAAGATAATTATAAAAGAATCGGTTTTGGGTCTGCAGTAAACAAAGTTTTGTTAACATTTGTTTTTAAACCCTTGAATTATATTTTAAGGTGGAAAGGCATTATTTAAACGATTTTGAATATACTTAGATCTTTAAAGATAGGATATTAAAGATAATAACAAATATTGAATCTTATGGAATAAAGATAGAAAAAGTAAAAGCTTAACTTATAATGGAGAAGGGGTTTGTAGTGAGCAATGTTTTAGTGAAATTTGTTTTTAACCTCTTTGTTTATATTTTAAAGTAAGTAAACTTTGAAAGTGATTTGTGAATATACTTACACCATTGAGATAAGTATATGAATATTTTTGAAGTATTGAAATAGTATAAATGAATAGACAAAGTTTCAACTAAAGGAAGAAGTGTTTAATTAAATGATGAAGTTTTATTTAAATGAAGAAGTTTTATTCGATAAAGGAGTTGTACTAATAAAAGAGGTTTTAATTATGAAAGATTAATTATCCAAAAAGTGGATTAAAAGTCGTTTATGTGACTTGATCGTGCTTTGTGTGTGTTGATCGTGCTTTGTGTGTTTACTTGTTTACGGAAAGTATTTAGTCATGTACTTAGCACTAAAGCTAACAAATTAGACTTGTTTCTATCTTTGAGAGTTAAGAATGATGATTCGAGTAGGATGTAGAAGCAATAGTGCTCTAACCTATCGGGCTTCACTCTTGACTGAGGGATAGCAAAATTGAGAAGTTCATAAATGTGATAAGTATACGAGACTTAGTTTCCATTTCTGATCGTCTATCTTGTACTTGATAATCGATTAGTCGACTATCGAAATTGACTAAAATTACCTTAGGAAATATTTAGAAGAAACACGAGAATTATATGGTACGGTTATCTTCGAAGATGCCATACTGTACATGTAAACTCGTCTTGCTCTTCTAGGACAAATGATAAGGAAATCTACCCAAATAGGAAAGGATCTCTATCCTCATGCATTGTCTGTTTATTTCTAAAAGACCTAGAGTTGAGTTAATCAAAAATCCATCAATTGGTATTAGAGCATCCAGTAAGCATTGGAGTGTACTTATATGAGATGACTAGAAACTATAACCACTTCAAAACCAAATACATATTCTACGGTTTAGAAGAGGTTTGTGATCTGTTCAAGATGCTAGAATCTATGTAGAGACTCGAGATGTAATTGAGATGCCTGAACCCATATAGAGGTTTGTGATATTCAAGATGTGGAAATCCATGTGTGGTTTCATGATCTGTTAAGGTATAGGAATCCATGTGTGGTTCCGAGATCTATTCAAGTTAGGGCTCGTGTGTTGAGATCTGTTCGAGTGATGATGGCTCATGTGTTGAGATAGTGAACGTGACTTTACCATCGTTATGATAGAAACCAAAGATAGGACGCATAGACAAGGGATTTAGCTAACCCAAAGGGTGCAGGCGACCCCAATTAGTACTGCTTACGGATAGGTATGTGGGAATAATGCATTTGGCACCATAAGTTTTTAGGCATGGGCCAACTATGTATTTCCTATGGTACATTCCCTAGAGATGTACGTTGCTCAAAAGGATATTGCTGATCCTTGTGCAGGAGGACCATTCTCGCTGTACCGAGGGTACCTCCATAGAATCCTACACAATTATATGAACGTGCCTTAGCGGTTATTGATCGTATACCTATTATTGTTGTGGTGTATACGTGGCACGGTTATTTTCTAATTTATATTCTACACCGTAGACATTGTGTATTATATCTCATGTGTACTTATTAGATGTGTGGTTCTTTTGAGGGGATAACCGTTATGGCATTCCTTGCGGTCTCAGAAGTACTGTTATATGATAGCAATATGTTTCTTGAGTTTGTCACACTAGACTTAGGTCTGACACGTGGTTTTTGTTTTTCTTAAATTCCTCATGGGCTCTTTCGAGTAGTCTGAAAAAGGAAGGTTTAGGTTGGATGTTCACTGGGGCTCAAGGAGACGGTCTGGATGTTTCACCTACCGTAGTATTCTTTTTTCCGCTACATTACTATTATGTATATATTAGCATTTGTGAGAACAAGTTATTTTAACTATCCAGGCTGATGATAGTATTTAGAATTGTAACTTTGAAATGATTTGTATCTTGGGGTGATAGTTTTGTACTATCTTTTGATATTATATGTTGTCATTCTGCTATGAGATTCTGATATTGTGTTCCTTCTTTCTTATTCTATTTATTTTTCTTTTTTATCTTACCCTAACAATCTGTCTTTCCAACACTTGGGTGCTTAGTATATGAATAATGTGGATGTATTAGTATCGACATTCGAGGGTCGAAAGGATGGATTGTTACAACTGGTATCGGAGATAAAGGTTAACCGAGAACCTTGGCTTTGGTTAGGTATGGCTCAGTAGAGATAGGGTAAGCTACACTCTAGAGTGAGTTGAATTATTATACATATGAGAGCGTATATGTAATTTTTATATATTAGTAATATATAAGTTAATAGTGTAGCCTAATTAATATAGGGATTAATGATGTTTATCTATTATCCATCACTGATTAGCTTAGTTCTGCTTGGCTAGTTTATGAGCATTGATAACTATTTATCGATTGTTGATTGTGCTCGACCAGTTTATGCATAGTTTTACCTTTTTACTACATGGGTTAGGTAAACAATATTTGTCGGTGTATTGGAACGAACATCTTGTGAATTTAGTTTCACGGTTTGACTAGAAGGCATTCAGTGACATGTTGGGTTAGAATTTGAATTTAGTAAAAAAACTGTGTATTTTAATCTAAAAGAAAGAAATATATTTTGGAAATAAACATTTGTAAAAAGATTTTATATAGGAAAGTAATTTTATATAAGTATGATTTATAAAATATAGTTTATATATAAAAAGGATTTAAACTGAGAATTTGAGAACTTAAATCCCAGTGTCTTTAGAAATGATTTTCAAGGTTCTGGATAAAATAATAGTAGTATTATTTGGAAGTACAAATTTGGGAAATTGGTTTATGAAATCGATATTATGGTACTTAGTACTATTTATGAAGTATATGATACCGCTTTAAAAAAATATCACGAGTTCGGGTTAAGTCTCAATAGTATGATTTGGAAGTACTAAACTCACTCCTTTCTCTTAAAAATAATTTCGGTGATGACTGTAGCATCATTGGCGTTCATTGTTGAGTTTTTGAGAGGGGGATGCTACCAAAGTTGTCTTCTACAAAGTTCTTTTGGTAAAATAGATTTTGATTTAAATCCAAAACGTATAATTTGATATACAAAAGTTATAGGTATATATTGTTTCAAAATGATTTGAAATGACCCCGATGTTTAGTTCTTATGTTTTTCTATTAGGTTATATTATGGCTCATGTATCTTATGCATTAGGTAGTTTGGTTGTGCATTATGTTATGTTATGTTGTTTTATAGTTTTTATTTGTTGAAATAAAATGGAATTTTCAGCAATTTTGGACAGTCAATGAAACTTCCTAGTTAATATAGATATTGAAGCTAAGTAATTTTAAAAAATATAAAAGCTGAGTTTTTGTAGCTCTTGAATCGAGAAGTTAGTAAATTAAATCAAGTTTTATATTTTTTGAACATACTTGTTAAGCAAACGGATCTGATGTTTTGGTATATACTCTTAGGAAGTGGTGGAGTATTATACAAGTATGAACTTAAGTTATAAAATGTGTACAAACTTAAGTAATGTTATACGAAATGATTCATAAATGACTTTAGTATTAAATGAGAAATACTATTTATGGAAATGAATATGAATTGAAAAATAATTGGTATATTTAAGAAACCAATAGAATAAATACGTAAGTTGTACGTAGATCATTTTATTCACATGACTGTTTTTGATCTAGTATTCGAATACATGTTTTTGAGGTAATTTACACCAATCCAAACAAGGATTTTTCACTAGATTCTTGACGGCGAACACTTGAGACGGATTCTTGATATAATCCTAAGGTTTTCTATCATAGTATATGGCTATGTAAGGAAAATAGTGGTTTATAATTAAGTAACCTAATTGGAGTCCGTAATAGGGAGGTCAAGTGACCTATGTTAGTTTGGAAGTGGAATTTATGTGATCGACCGAGTGATCAGATTTGATATTACGTATGGATGATCCATGCATATCGTATGGGCTTTAGTATATGCATACTATGTTTTGTTGGCTTATGAGGAGTTTAGGTGATGACTCTTCAAATCCTTGAGGTAGTAGGAATAATAGACTAAGTAATAACCTGAGGACGTTGAGCGTAAGGAACGCTTCGTAGATTGTTTATCATCCTTGTGTGATAAGAAGACTGTTAAATCTAGGCAAACCATAAGCTTTGTTTGATAGTGGTTGTAGTGTTGTTAAGTATTGATGTGTGATTATTTCTTTGGTTGCTTATGTTGGAATTTCGAGGATGAAATATTCTATGTGGGGGAGAATGTAACGACCCGGAATTTTGAACACTTCATATTTAAATATCTGAATTATTTAAATATTTGAATATTGGATTTAATGTGATTAAATTAACTTAATAACCTTGTTAATCCCTTTCTAATAATACTAATGATAAGAAATTTATTTATAAAAATAAATAGTTCGAAAATATCGATAGTGTGACCGAAAATCATTTTATCGATAAACAATCTCGAAACGCGTGAAATTATCATCTCAGGGCACTACCTTGGATTTTGATGAAACTAGTGTCGTCGGAATCGATAAGGTAATATATGTCATCAAGTTTTGCAGCGATTCGACGTCCCATGTGATCATGCACGCTCGACACATAAAATGATTTCAAAAGATAAAGTAATATAATGTATATTTTATTATAAATAAATATATCCTCACACTCATTCATCTCTTCATCATTTTTCCTCTCTTCTTTTCCAGTAAACAAAATACAAAGCCACCGATTCAAATTCAATTAAACCGAGTGCTGCAATTAACAAAAATCGATGAGGGTGGATCTGTTGCACTCGTCTGAGTGAGAGCTTCAAATTCTTAGTCTCGGAAGATTGTGTGGTGGTGTTTAGTCATGGTCGATGTATGGAGGTCGTGTCTAGGGTTAGGCTTTAGTCGCATTAGAGGTGGAATTTTGCCAAGATGATGGTGGATTCGGGCTTCTCGGGTGAAGGCGAGTTGATAGTGGCAATTTGGAATGGTGTGGTGCAAGTTTGGGAAATGCAATAGTCATGGTCGTGAGGGGGGTTCCAGGTGTCGCGGTTTGACAGGGAATGAAGGAGGGGAAATCAATTGTACGGTTGAACTCATGGTGTTGAGAGAAGTTGATTGGCAATAGTCGGAGGAGCTACCATTGGCCGTGGCAAATCGCAACCTAGTGATGGTCGATTAGGGCACAACGTTTGTGATTTTATGGAGAGGACCGAAGTTGATGCGGTTAGGTGCAGATCGAAGCACGTGCAACGAGAATGAGATCAAAAGTGGTTGCACGTGGTTTTGAGGAGCATTGCTCGAGATTAGAGGGAAGGTGTAACAACCCGGAGTTTTACAAAAATTATTTATCGTCAAATGTCGATTAAACCGGTTGTTAATTGCTATTGCAAATTTGAATCGATTGAAATTCTTTTCAGATTTGTATAATTCTTTAATAAAAGTTGGGTTAAAATTCGTTAATAAATTGTTGAACGTTGGTGGGTTTTAAAGAAAGAAAATTTTTACCTTGGCCCATGTTGAATTTAGTTGTTGTGACATTATCTCAAACCGTTCCTCCTTTTATTTTCACTCGTTCAATCCCTAAAACCCTAAACGTTCGAAAAGATTAAAAATGGCGGCTCCATTCTTCTCCGTTCGCTCGTCTTCTCCAAATTAGGGCATGCTCATCTCGTCTTGAATTGGGGCTTTGTGATATGTTCATCGCAGGCGATCGTTTTTAGCCGCTCCTCGATTGATCGAGTCATCTTCACTTCGAATGCTAAGGTGAGTGGATAACCGCTCACATCTAATTCCAGCCCAAGTTTATTCGTGTTCGAATTTGATGATTTTCAGTCGTATTTGTTTTTCTGAGCTTTGTTGTTAGCTGTTCGATTTTCGTTTGGAGGTTGATGATTTTCTCTGTTGTGTTCGATTCGAATTTACTAGTTATTGGGTTCGACTAAGAGGAGCTTGTCTTCGGCTCGGCCACTCAATTTTGTTTCAAGAGTGATGTTGTTCATATGTTGATTTTGGCTTTCGTGGTTGAGCTTGCTGCTGTTGATTTCTTTTGTGAGTAGCCCCCCTACTCACATCTAATTCCTACTTCAAGTGTATTAGTGTTCGAATTCTACAATTTTCGTTCGTATTTGATTGTTGAATTCGTCCCTTGTTTGTCGGCCATTGATTTGGATAGATATTCGAGTTGTTATCTGTTTTTCTTTCCAATTCATTTGGGTTTGAATCCCTGTTTTTTTCGTTCGTATAAAATTGTCGAATCTGTCACTTAAGTTGCTCGGTCGTTCGTTTATGCTTGGATGCTTGCGACTTTACTGTCTGATTCATATGCAAGTATATTTGGTATTTCTCGGTCGACTTGTTTTGAAAATCTCATGAATTTGAGATACTTGATTTCCACCATCTTTGACTTGGTTTTGGTCTTCCGGCTATGTAGTTTCAAACAGTGGTTTTGCTTTGGTTTAGCTTACTGACCCAGTTTCAGTTTGCTTATGGGGTGGGCACAATTGAGATTCCATTTGTTTATTGAGATGGACTGAGTTGTTGTACACTTTTGATCTTCATATTTAAGTGTGTCTGGTCTAGTAGTCTATCTTGCATTGACATTGGTCTTGATTTTTAGTTCATCCTGATCGCTTGCATATGCATTCATGTAGAACATATGTGTTATCACCTCGTCCTGGATTAACATTCTGCTATGATAAGCTCGGGTCTTGTACTTGATTACTACTGCTATGTTTGTTCATCCAGTAGCATTGCTGGTCTCTACTGTTTGGTGTCTGTAGCATTTGTGTTGGTTGTATATATGAACCTTTGTATGTCTGCAGCTTTAAACATTGTTGACACTGGGTTGTTTCATTTTGCTGCTCCTTGATTTTCTGGCCTTCACTTGATATCTGCTGCACCATGTAGAGACTTTGCTTGCATATAGTCTTGTTGCCTCTGTTTTCACCATAGCCATTTGAGTTATTGTTGCTAGTTCATTCTCTGGTCATGCCTGTAGCTTTGTCAGTGTTGTTGCTTGGGTCTGCATTCAATTCGTTTGCATCCTTCAGTGGCTCCTGTGCATGAACCGGACTGCACTTGTATATCTACACTTGTATACCATTAGTTTCAATAGCCTGTTTCAATATCCATATGGTTTTTCCACTGTTGCTTTCTTTGCACCATTCATGTTGCAAGTATTTCTGGTCGAAAATGTTTGGTTGGCCTTTGCATTGCTGAGTTGTCTTTGGTGTTTTGTTGTACATATGAAATTAATTCATATGTATGCTAAACATTGCTTCTCAGTGACATTACTTGAATCTGGGCTTATTACCTTTCACTTGTGCAATTCTTTATTGCATTACTGTTTTGATGTTTCAGCTGCCCTCATGTTGAATTGTGAATTTATGTGTTACCATTTCCTTGTATCTTTTATTGATGGTGTGTGGTGCCACATTTTGGTGCCCTCACCTTCATAATGCGATGTTCATGTAGCTGTATCCTTTTGTTAGAACATCCAGACTAAGCCAGAATGACATGAAACTTGAACAAGGCATCTAAAAGAACAAACCAATGGAACTTAAGAGAAACAAGCTAAAAATCCACTAAGTAGAAGGATCGCTAGCGATCCATCATCCATGGATCGCTAGCGATCCAAAAGGAAGCATCATAAGTTGTCAAAGCCTCTTGCATCATAGCTACCTCTTCTAAGAATACTTGCCAAGTTTCATAGCATGCCAAAATCTAGGTCGAGAAGTGAAGACTCATCTGATTCAGGCTATTTGACCAAAAGCAGCTAAATTAAAATGGACCTAGAAAACTCATACGGAATCGGATTGACTTGAAATTTTAGAAGAACACTTATAAGACATAAAAGAAGGCACACAGAAAAATGGGATCATTTAGAGGTTGTTTGAGGGATTGCTAGTGACCTAACTAGATGGATTGCTAACGATCCATTTTGGATGGGCCCCGTAACCTGAAATTTATAGGGTAGGTCCAATACACCCTAAAGAGAGTACCGGCAATGTTTCATCTCGTTTCGTTAAGTTTTGAGCAGGTTATGGATGATTCTTCTCTTAATTGGGCTAGTCTGATCCATCGGGTCCAACCCATGAGGAGTGGTCACCATGACCTATGATCCATAAGGGAGGCTCTCCTACCTATCTATATTGCATGTGTGAAGTTTCATGTGATTTGGTTAAGTATTGAGTGAGTTATGGACGATTCTTCTAGACCAGATGACCCATGAAGAAAGTGATCAAACGAACTCTAAACGACTTGATATTTGGACAAGGCACTTAAATAGAAGATAGGAAGACAACCAAACTAAGATCACTCAAAAATATGCTAAGTGGATGGATAGCTAGCGATCCATCCCCTATGGATAGCTAGCGATCCATTAAGATAGGTCGGATCGCCCTCAAACTTTCCAAGCTCCTTTGTAGCACTAAGTAAAGGCTTCTGGTAGAAAATATGCCAAGTTGATGGATAGCTAACGATCCATCCCCCATGGATAGCTAGTGATCCATAGCCTATTGATAGCTAGCGATCCATAGAAATGACTCGGATTGATTTGAGATTTTCGGTGATGACTTGGCATAACATATGTTCTCTTCTATACTTGGATTTCTAGACCAATACTAACTAAATTCCCCTATAAATACTCACTTATCTGCAACATAAAGAGGATCTTCTAGACTGCCTGCTAGAGCTCAATAGAGATTATTCTTCAATCTTCTCCTCCCATACAATAGTCATTTAGGGGTTTACTGTGATTCTTCGGTGAACTCTTGAACTTGCGACTTGATCTAACGTAGAAGATTCAATCGTATTGTAATATGATTCAACTTGTAACAGCAGTCAGTTAACAGAAAGTCACAAAATGGACATACGTAGGCTTCATTAACAGCCAAACCACTATAAAAATCTTCTTGTCTTTTTACTATTTCTGCTCTTTTTCCATTTATTTTCTATATTATTGCTTTGTAAGAACAGGACTGGTGCTTTCACACTCGATCTAGGGTATTGATCCATTTTTTAGGTTAACATTGTCTATGTCTGGTTCAATGAGGCTAGCAAGCTTTGGCTATCTGATCCAGTTTCATCTTTGAGAGCTTCTGTAATGACCCACATTTCAAAAGGTTTAAATCGACAATAATCCACACATGTCCAACTTAAACAATCCGGAACATAATAATCATTGGGTTTATTAAGAAAAATAAGAAAAGAAGAAGAAAACAAAAACAGAATCTTGTAGTGGAACGATAAAATATAATAATCAATAAAACAGTTCATGAAGTTGTTTATATTATACATTTGATTATAAATTATAAAACATTTATCAGAGTTATATATACGACAGGGACAAATAAATAATGCAGTAGAACAACATGATGCGGGTAATAATAATAATAATATACAAAATCTTTGTCTTCGTCCTCCAGAAAATGATCTTCGATGCACTCAAATACTAAGGCCTGACCCAAGCATAATGAAAAGACAAAACACTCGAGTCAGGAATAATATATTCTTATGTGATTCAAATCGATATCGCATATAACATAAGTATCGTGGCGTCAGAGATGTTTACAGGTTTTACATCTCCTATCAAGTGTATAACGTGCGTGCAATAACTCAAGAGATGCTATGGGATTTTCCATCTCTTAAGGATCCATCAAAATATTTATATGTAGTAGAATATGCTACAAATATAATGTCTAATTAGTACACTACATATATAATGTCTAATCAGTAAAATAAATATTTTTCTTAGCGTTAAGGCTTTACATTAATCCCCCTTAACGCGTTTTAAGCATTGGCGTACAGTTTGCATTTGACACAACCAATAGCACGTCGGTAGTCAATGATGCGCTGTGATATGACAACACTAAACCAAAATCTTAGGAGTCTTGAATAAGGATAAAAGTATGTCAAGGCACGTGAGGCAATGCCCAAGGTAGGATACTACCAGTTTGGGTCGTAGGGCTGGTGGTAACGCATCATAGCCATGACCACCCACCGCGTCCATCCATCCCATGCCGAGTCAAAAGGAGGCTATCCCAAATCAAGGTGCACCAATCGAAACCAACAACAAGAGTAATAATATGGACCGGGTTCAAGAAAATCGAAGAACGGATGTCCGCTAGGGTAATTAGCCCACTTGGCCCTATTAAGCCGTCATGTTTTAGTCATTTCAAATTGGCACAAGTGCCGAGGTCTATCCATCATCGCTCTCTTTCTTCAAATCCAACAAAAACACCAAATCCAACCACTTTGTTCGGGACCCTCCTCCATGTACACAGTTGTTAAAGTGGTTCCAATATTGACAGAGAGTATGCCAATAAGAGGCCCCGGTCTCTTTAACAACCAAACGTCGTTTTACACACCGGTTGGTACTTTTACATTTCGAAACGATTCATACTTGATATCAAAATATCATATTTGCTTCAAAATTAGTTTCATTTCGAAATCATCATATTCGTTTCAAAAATCAAATTCAGTTCGATACCTCATTTTCACTTGAAATATCATTTCACTCCAATATCTCGATTTCACTTTCAAAATCATTTCGAATTTCGATTTAGATTATAACTTCATTTTAACCCAATTAGCATTTGAATCCATGATTTAAATATAAACATTCCCACTCTGACCAGTTTGAATTTTTAGAAAATAGTTTTAATAGTTTTAAAATAGTTTAAATAGTAAAAATAGTTTAGTAGAAAGTGGTTTGGGTATTAAAATGGTTTATATAGTAAATAGCTTGGAAAATCAAATTAATTTGAATATTTAAAAAGATAGATTTAAATAGTTAATATAAAAATAATTTATTTGAAGTTTCAAAGTCAAACTGATTTAATTCCAAATTTCCCAATTCAAATTACTTTCAATTTCCATTTCCATTTATATCGATTCAATTCCGATTTCAATTCGAATTAACTTCAATTCCAATTTTGAATCAATTCAATTTCAATTTCAATCCCAAATTAATCCAATTTCGATTTCAATTCCAACTAATTTCAATTCTACTCCAATTTTGAATTAATTTCATTTCAATTCTCAATTTTAAACCATTTCGATTTATATAAATTCGAGTTCGATTTCAGAATATCGATTTAAATCACTTAAGTTGAATTTAACTTCAATATTCATTTTAAGATTCAAATCTTTAAAAAATAATTCAATTCCGAGGCCAAATTTCAAAATATCCATTTAAATTACTTTTACTTGGATTTATTTCAAGGTTCAAGTAAGAGTTCAAATCTTTTTAAAACAAATCAATTTTCGGAATTCAAGTGGTTTCTCAATTATAACTCCAAAATTTCAAACCCGATTCTTTAAACAATTCCGGTTGACAAGTTCATTTTTAACATTTCAATCTCAAGTTCAAAGATGATTACATTTCCATAAATTCGATTTTAGTTCTTAAAATCAAGATCATTTAAATAATTTCAAATCAAAGTTTTTAAAATCATTTAATATAACCAATCTGGTGTCCGTATATAATTTTCTATCCTATGGCCAAGTGAATCATTTATTTCAATTTAATTTCAGGGATGGATATATATCATTTTAATCCATAATAAATATCATAGGTATATATCATATCAACCTATTTCTTAATTTTTCAAAATAATTCAATTTACAGTTTTATATACTGTAAATAATATACAGGATGATGCAGGATATATCAAAATAAATAAACATCCAAATCATCCAAAACATCAATCAATAGCATTCATCACAATCAACATCCAAATCAGCCAATAATTCACAACAATTTCATAGTTATCAATATCATGTAATTTACTGGCAATTAAATTCCAATTTCAAATTTAACTGTCAATTTTAATACCTTTAAACCTTTAACTCTCCAAAACCATTAACTCTCCAAAACCAATTTGTTGAAACCACATTATCACTTCTTCTAATTTCCCCAAATTCATCCCTATATTCTAAATAATATTATCCACTCAATCATTTCAAGTTATAATCCAAAATCAAATTTTAGTTATTCAAAATTTTCTAACTCCTTAAATTTCCAAAAATTTCGCCAGCGTCTCCTTTGCATGGCTAGATCGGAACAAACACAAATCGCCACTACGGGCCCAAACCAACAAACAAAACAAAAACCAAGTGGCCCAATCATAAAACCATCAATTTCAAACAATAATTTAAACTTGTACCTTTTGTCGGGCAACCAATTTTTACTTATAAAACCAAAGGCATCAAATTATCTCTTGCTTTTAAATACATGCATCTTATCTACCAATGATATCCAATCATATAATTCAAAACCATTTTATTCTGCATTTTCAATTTCCAATATTTGCTTTACTTAAGCCCGTACGATGTACATATATCATCCGTACACAATGTCAAATCTGATCGCTCACTCGATCATAAAACTTCACTTCCGAACTAGTATCGTTCACACGACCCTCTAGTGCGGACTTAGATCTGGTTCCTTGATCAGAAATCGTTATTCTCCTTGCATAGCTATATACTATGATAGAAAATTCCAGAATCAATCAAAAATCCATATCTAGTGTTTGTCGCCGAAAATCGAGTGAAAAATTCTACTCGGACCGATATAAATTATCTCGAAATTCTGTGCTCGAATCTGGATCAAATCATTATGCGGATAAAATAATATATATACAACTTACGTATTTATTTCCAATTGATTTCTTATCCACACCAACTTCCTTTTATTCACATTTATTCTATTTACAATCAATTTATTCTTAATCCATTATTCACATCCCTTATTTACTTAGCATATTCACTTCTTTACATAGTATACTCCATAATACTATTATTACTTACACATCATTCCATAGAATTTGTTTACTTAAGTTCATTTTAAAACATTTTACTCAACTTAAGTCTATATCCATTTTTATCAAATCCAATTTCAATTTCCAATTTCAACATTGAATTTTATCCATCCACATTCAAACCATATTCAATCAACTACTTAATTCAATTAGTTCCATTGTTAGTTTATTTCAAACCTAAATTTTACTTTTCTTGCGTCCATATTCAATACTTTAAAACATTGCTTTACTTGCAATTTACAAAATTTATAAGTTTTCAACTTATTTTCTCCTATTTCCAAATAAAACATTTTAAATCAAAATCCCGGAGTTTAAACACTTTGTTCTAAGTGTTTCAAATCATTTTGGAAATCATATATAGACACACACACAATCCCTTGGGTATATCGAATTATTCTTTTGAATTTCAAAACCAAAACCAGTTTTACCCAATAATTCCAATGGTAGCAATTCCTCTCTTGGAAACTCAAAAATGAACGTCGATGGTGCTGCAGTCATCACCGAAATTATTTTTCAATGACCGAAGTGAGTTTAGTGCTTTTTATTTCTTTTAAAACCCTTTAAAAGTATTTTCTATTCAAAAATAATTTCCAATAATATCACTATTATTTTCCAAAACTTTGAAAGATCATTTTCAAAACCTACATGATTTAAATCCTCAAATTTCCAGCTTTAAAACCCTCTTTACATCATTTTTATAAACCATATTTATATAATATACTTCAGGAATTTCATTTCAATTTATAACTTACATTTACAAATCATATTTTCATAATTCCATTTTTGTTATATGAAATTATTTCTTAACTTTCAATTATAATCTCACTTTTATTTGATCACAACAACAAACAACAAATGATAATAGTTTAACATTATCATTTTCTAACAACCAAGCACACTATATACAACTATAATAATTTTTGAAAAATTATTTCCTTATATATAAAATATAATCCAGGTAAAATTATTTCATTTACCCAAATTTCAAAACAATACCATGTCGAGTTGCTCTGTTCAAGTGTTAAGAGATTCCTATCAATAAAGTTAATTACTCGTATTGACTAGAATTCATAAGCCACTCGATAGACCAATCAACACAATATAAAACAATTTTTATATCACTAACAAATACGCGCTTATATCTATTAATACATTCAAACTCATTCTAGGGTACTGCTAACCCTATCTCTAATGAGTTACCCCATCAAAGCCAAGGTTCTCGCTTAACCTTCGCACATATACCACATGTAACAACCCACATTTTGGAAGGTTTAAATTGACAATAATCCATACATATCCAACTTAAACAATCTAGAACATAGATAATCATTGGGGTTAATTAAGAAAAATAAGAAAAGAAGAAGAAAACAAACACAGAATCTCGCAGCGGAACGATAAAATATAATAATCAAATAAAAGTTCATGAAGCTGTTTATATTATACATTTGACTACAAATTATACAACATTTATCAGAGTTATATATACGACGGGGAAAATAAATAATGCAGTAGAACAACATGATGCAGGGAATAATAATAGTAATAATATACCAAATCTTCGTCTTCGTCCTCCAGAAAATGATCTTCGATGCACTGAAATACTCAGGGCTGACCCGAGCATAATGAAAAGACAAAACACTTGAGTCAGGACTAAAATATGCTTATGTGAGTCAAATCGATATCGCATATAACATGAGTGTCGTGGCGTCAGAGATGTTTACGGGTCTTACATCTCATATCTAGTGTATAATGTGCGTGTAATAACTCAAGAGATGTTACGGGATTTTCCATCTCTTAAGGATCCATCAAAATATTTATATGTAGTAGAATACGCTACATATATAATTTCTAATTAGTAAAATAAATATTTTTCTTAGCGTTAAGGCTTTACATTAATCCCCTCTAACGCGTTTTTAAGCATTGGCGTACAGTTTGCATTTGACACAACCAGTAGCACGTTGGTAGTAAGTGATGCGTCGTGATACGATAACACTAAACCAAAATCTTAGGGGTCTCGTATAAGGATAAAAGTATGACAAGGCACATGGGGCAATGCCCAAGGTAGGATACTACCAGTTCGGGTCGCAGGGCTGGTGGTAATGCATCATAGCCATTACTGCCCATCGCGCCCATCCATCCCATATCGAGTCAAAGGGAGGCTATCCCAAATCAAGGTGCACCAATTGAAACCAACAACAAGAGTAGTAATATGGACCGAGTCCAAGAAAATCGAAGAACGGATGTCCGCTAGGGGTAATTAGCCCACTTGGCATTGTCAAGCCATCCTGTTTTAGTCATTTCAAATTGGCACAAGTGTCGGGGTCTATCCATCATCGTTTTCTTTCTTTAAATCCAGCAAATGACACCCAATCCAACCACTTCGTTCTGGAGCCTCCTCCATGCACATAGTTGTTAAAGTGGTTCCAATATTGACACAGAGTATGCCAATAAGAGGCCCCGGTCTCTTTAACAACCAAACGCCGTTTTACACACTAGTTGGTACTTTTACATTTCGAAACGATTCATACTTGATATCAAAATATCATATTCGCATCAAAATAAATTTCATTTCGAAATCATCATATTCGCTTCAAAAATCAAATTCAGTTCGATACGTCATTTTCACTTGAAATATCATTTCACTCCAATATCTCGATTTCACTTTCAAAATCGTTTCAAATTCCGATTTAGATTATAACTTCATTTTAACCCAATTAGCATTTAAATCCATGATTTAAATATAAACATTCCCATTCTGACCAGTTTGAATTTTTAGAAAATAGTTTGAATAGTTTTAAAATAGTTTAAATAGTTAAAATAGTTTAGTAGAAAGTTGTTTGGGTATTAAAAGTCAAACTGATTTAATTCCAAATTTCCCAATTCAAATCACTTTTAATTTCCATTTCCATTTAAATCGATTCAACTCTGATTTCAATTCGAATTAACTTCGATTCCAATTTTAAATCAAATCAATTTCAATTTCAATCCCAAATTAATCCAATTTCGATTTCAGTTCCAACTAATTTCAATTCTATTCCAATTTGAATTAATTTCATTTCAATTCTCAATTTTAAACCATTTCGATTAAATTCGAGTTTGATTTCAGAATATCGATTTAAATCACTTAAATTAAATTTAACTTCAATATTCAATTTAAGATTCAAATCTTTAAAAAAATAATTCAATTGAGCCCAAGTTTCAAAATATCCATTTAAATTACTTTTACTTGGATTTATTTCAAGGTTCGAGTAAGAGTTCAAATCTTTTTAAAGCAAATCAATTTTCGGAATTCAAGTGGTTTCTCAATTATAACTTCAAAATTTCAAACAGGATCTTTAAACAATTCCGGTTGACAAGTTCATTTTTAACATTTCAAGCTCGAGTTCAAAAATGATTATGTTTCCATAAATTCGATTTTAGTTCTTAAAATCAAGATCATTTAAATAATTTCAAATCAAATTTTTTAAAATCATTTAATTTAACCAATCCGGTGTCCATATATAATTTTCTATCCTATAGCCAAGTGAATCCATTATTTCAATTTAATTTCAGGGATGGATATATGTCATTTCAATCCAAAATAAATGTCATAGGTATATGTCATTTCAATCTATTTCTTAATTTATTCAAAATAATTCGATTTACAGTTTTATATACTGTAAATAATATACAGGATGATAGCAAGATATATCAAAATAAATAACATCCAAATCATCCAAAACATCAATCAATAGCATCCATCACAATTAACATCCAAATCAGCTAATAATTCACAACAATTTCATAGTTATCAATATCAGGTAATATACTGGCAATTAAATTCCAATTTCAAATTTAACTGTCAATTTTAATACCTACAATCAATTCATATGTCAATTTCATTTTCAAATAACAGTCAATAAAGTTAGATAACTTCACGATCCAATTTTAACGAACATAAAAAATTTGTAGTACGTCGTGAGCGTTAAAACACTCACCTTTTACTTTCTGTTGTCGCTTTCGCGTTCTGATTCCGATTAAATTCGAACGCGTTCGAATTTAACTAAAAAATCTGCAAGCTCTAAATTCAACCAATTTGATTCCATAGTAAAGATCTCATTAATATGAACCCAACGCGACTGACCGCGTTGGATTTGGACCTAAGACAATTGAGATATGAATTTCATAAGAATTAGAAATTTAAACTAACAATTTATATAACCAAATTTTCAATTAAATATATTACCCAGCCTAAAACAAGAAAACCCGGCCCACTACGCATCTTCTTCTTCCCTAACGAAAAATGCACAACAGACATCGAACCAATCCCCTGTACACACACGCGACGACGCATCCTCCAGGCCACGAAACTCGAAACGAATTCCACCATCCCATTTCTCTTCTCTATCTCAATCCAACCATCCCTAAAAACAAATGGCCGAAGCCCCCTATCAAACTCGACCCGGAGCTTCTTCGAGTAAGCATTGTAGCGAATGCAAATCGAAAATGATGATCGAACCTCTCCAAACCATGCGCCAAGATGCTAATCTCCACAACGAATTCAAATACGAACTTAAATTCATGAATCGATGGCTCCACACTTCATAAATTCGAACCCTAGTTGCTGTGCCGAAAAATCGACTACCAGAAGACGACGTCGCACTCATCAATATGTATGCCAGGTCGAAGCTCATGGAAAATAGAAATTTTAAAGCAAGTTTGATGATTTTTCATAGAGTGATTAATTTGATTTAAGTTTAGTTTTTAAAAGTTTTCTTTTTTTCCTTTTATCACTTTGCTTCTGTGCATTTAAATAAGATTTCTGAGGAAGAAACAACGTAGGGTGGCTGTAGATTGGGCGGGAAATTGGAATAGAGTGGCTGAAGTGACAAATTGGAAGCTGAGATCAAATCAACATATAAATATTATTTAAAATTTGAAATTATTTAGCTAAAATTTTTGGATCCAAATCAAGGTGTGCCGCCAGGCATTCATAATGTTATACCTCTATTTCGAACGCAATGGAACAGGTTTCGAGACCCAATTCGATCGTATAGAGAAGATGGCTTTTTGAACCTAATTATAATATTAAATTTTTAATATTAATTTCAACACGTTTCTATCCCGTATGACCAAACAGTAACTCCAAACGCTACGAAATTTGAAATCCGATAATAATACACTATTATGAATCCAATAACACTGGTTTCGTCGAAATCCGAGACTGTGCCCCGAAAGGCTGTTTTCACTCGTTAATTTAAACGAGTTATTTTTAAAATCGAGTAAATCACTTATAAATCCAATTTAGAAATTTTATTATCTTTCTTCTTATTAATAAAAATTAAATAACCCTTTTAAATTATTTTTATCAAGATTAAAACCCAAGATTCAATTATTTAAGCAAATTCCAATTATTAAATTTAAAAATCAAATTATCAATAAATCATTATATTTGAAATTCAAACTATTAAATCTATAAAATTAACTTTTCAATATTTAAAATTAATTAAACATTCCAATTTCAAATACCCAAAATTCTGGGTCGTTGCAGCTTCAGGTGAGAAAACAATTCCTGTCGATTTCAAAAATTGAATTTTTATAATATTCACGCGCATGTTCTGGGACATGTTCTTCTTGTTAGCTCCCAGATGTATTTGCATGCATATGGGTCATCGTCGATTGTTGTTGAATTAGATGCAATTTCATTGCATTTATTTATTTACTTTATATAGTTTTTATGTACATGTCATGCACATAGGGGTCATACCCGATCCTTTTCCTCTCTTTTTTATGTTTATAGGGATCGGAATTCTTCTAGCTGATCCCTTTCTCTCCCATCTTCTCTCTTCTATCTTTTTTTCATGTACACATAGGAATCGGATGGTTCCCCCTTGAAAAGAGATCGTATCCGATCCCTTTTTTAGGACTTCTGTCTTCGTGGAGAAGAGTAATTAAGTTAATCCCTCAAATCTCTTATATAAACCAACATTTCCCCCTTCATCCTTCACTTTAGATCATTTCTACATCCGAGCCCTCCTTCCCATATCACCTTACTTCAGAAATTAGTAAACCTGAACCCTTCCCCCTCTCTTCCTTCTTCGGTTTCAAACCAAAATCCATCGCAGCCCTTCATACTTTTATTAATCCAATCCCTCTTCCCCTTTGATTTCGATCATCTCCAAACCATTCGCTATTGCCATTGTCTTCTCCGTATCTCACAGCCAATTCATATATATATAGGTTTTTAATTTTTGACTGTGTTTGATTTGGTGATGAGAAGGTGGGTCCTTCCACGTTAAATTGCATGGACAAGGGGTTGAATTAGGTGAAGAAGAAGAGCATGGTGGCAACGTTGGGTCCGATGAGATGGTAGAAGAGGAGAAGGAAAAGAGTGAAGCATGCAGGAAGTATAGGGATCGGTCGTGATGGAGTATGGAAGGATCGGTCGTGGATGTATTTGGAGGAGAGGGATCGGTCGTCATGGAGTATGGAGGGACCGGAACAAATGTTCAAGGGAAGTGTGGGAATGGCTAAGTAAAGGGATCGGTGTAGAGGCATGTCACATGGATCGATTATTGGAGTTTGAGGAGGGATCGGTGATGGAGTGCTCGGCTAAGTGATCAGTTGTATCAGTTTAGGCATGGGGATCGGTTATAAATAGGGATCGGTCATGTTGGATCGCTTGCTTGCTTTGTGAGAGGGATTGCTCTAGGGACTTAGCCGATTTCAGGCCCTTGAGCCAAGCTTGAACCCTTAAACAAACCACTCTATGCAGACTTGCACGAACAATTAGAACCAATCCCATCTCAATGAACTTAAACGTATGACTATAGTAGAAAACGGGATTTGCATATTCAATATCGAACTTGAAATTTGACGACTAAACTTCTGGGGCATAGAATAAGAATTAAAACTTAACATATGGACTTCAATAATGAACTTCACACTTCGATGTGTCGATGGTCGATTCCAAAGCTTAAACATCCGATCAATTTAAGTGCCAGTTGAGACCGTTAGTGATGACAGTCACTTTGGTCGAAATCCAAAGTCTCGTCACTACCTTTGCTTTTAATTTTGAACTATTTATCTCTGCATTGCGTAACACTGCACCACACTAGTTTACACCTAGCATGGGGGGACAGGTTAAATTTTTCTAATCTTGATTATCTACTGAGTTTAGATGGGCTCCAAATGTTCAGGGAGTTTGGTCGCAATGTCTTCTAGACAATCTTCATAGCATAGCAATCCAGGTATCGAGTCAAGTTCTGCGACTGTATCCAGTAGACTTTCTCCTGAACACCAAACTGAACAACTGGAGCTACCTTTTGGGTCTCCCCGAAAACGACCTTCTTTCTTTGAACCCATTTTTAAAGAACTCGAAAAAAAACGATAAAAGCGAAAAAGAAACTTTTAGAAGTTATAAGAGTTTTCAAAGAAAGAGGAAATGGGGTTCTAAAAGTTTAAAAAAAACCAGAATCTTCTTCTGTCCGAAGAAATGATTCATCGAAATAATGAGTCACCCGTTCCATTGATATGGGCACATCTGAGATCAAGAAATGCTTGGGAGTTCCTCTATTCAATCCTTTTCCGAGGGTTCCTACCCGTTAGTTGACCTTTTCTTTAATGTTCTCATCCTTCCAGTGGAAGAGATAAATCATGCCCCTGACACTTTAGAATGTTCTATATTTCTGGATAACCCAATGGATTCCCAGGCCTTCAGAATTGGTGAGACCACTTTCCATAGACTGTGCTCTAAACATGTGATCTCGTTTGGAGATGTTCAAGTCCCTTCAGTGAACGACATGGCTCACTTGCCCCAGAGGGGTATACAGCATGTAAGAAATTTATGTGTTGGGCCAAATGTGTGTCGCCTTTTAATTATTTTATCTGAGAGATGCTAAATTATCTGGGAATAGCTCCTTGTCAGCTGCATCCAAACAGCTACGCTTTTCTTCATGGCACTTTCTTGTTATTTACGGATGTTCTATTCCACCGGCCATCTCCTGAAGATATCGGGTTCATTTACAATTTCAAGTGATGGACGGGAAGCCTTTCTTATACTTTCCTTGAACCTGCACCTAACTTCAAGTTCTGGCTGGAGCTTAGCACAAGCTCAGCATCTTTAACCATGAATGGTTCTACTTTCATTGCCCACCCGGCTTCATAAGGCGATGGTTAGAAGGACGTAAGTGTTACCATCACTCTATTTCCTAGTTCATAAGCCCAAGTCGTATCCTGAACTAATAAATAATTTGAAAATCTTTAGGCGTCCATCCATGACCCGAAGGTGATAATTATTCAAGGGTGGTTTTTGTAATCCGTGCCACCTTAGTTGAGGACAAGGACACCGGATTCCTTGTAACCGATGAGTGGTTATCTCTTTTTAGGCTGTTACAAGAAGGGCGCAGCATTGGGCTTATAGGAAGCGTTGCATTGCAAAGAAATATTATGGAGCAAGAAGGCGGCACTGATAGCCCTGTCATGCCCTTAGTCTAGGAGGCTTAGGACGATGCCGAAGAAGGTGAAATTAGAGGTGATGAAGCCAACAAACCTAGCGATGATGATGTAGGTTCGGGCAACGCACCTGTGGTTGAATCATCACAAGGAAAAAAATCTCATGTGCCAACAAGAAAAGGAAAATGGCTAGCATGCAAACTCCGTAGGAGAAAATTGCTAAAAAGTCCAAGTTCACCATCACCTCCATTTAAGAAGAGTCTTCCTCTCAGCCTTTAGAAAGTTCGATGGCAGGATTCTCAAATCTACCGATTCCTGACGATATCATGACCTTTCCCAATATTAGTGTCAGGAGGCTTAATTCTCCCATCAGGACTGGTGATGACATTCCTCCTACTAGCAAAGGGGAAATCACTCTTATGAGCAAGGCCATGGTAATTGGTCCGTCGGGGGGGCACTAGGACACTCACAGTCACGCACACTTCACTGCATGATTTTTGTCTACCTTTTGTTTGATTGTCACTTATATGCTCTTGTTTGGTTTGCAGGTGCTATATCTCATTCTCATGCCTTTGATTGCTTGAGGGGCTCCTCAACATAATATGGATCCAGTCGTGGTCCAAACTCGAGTAGGCATCAAGAAAGGGATGACAACCGGGAAAAAAGTCATCGCTTAAGGGAGTCTTCATCCTCTAAGCACAAGTCCAAATCTCAATCATCACATCAAGAAATTTAGCCCAATCCTCCTGCATATAGCGGTGATCAGGCCTCTTCTCATGTTCCCCAAACTGCTGTGCCAGCCGAGCATCATTCGATTTCATCTAGTTCTCGACAGCCTCGCAAGCGCTGGTTGAGCAAATGTCCTATTGTAACTTCCAATTCAGCTTTGACTACAATGGCTCCTAAGGCCTCTACGGCAGAAAGATTGGCCGAACTTAAGGTCAATTTTCCAAAAATCTGCTTTGATGGGTTAAAATTTCTTCCTTCTATCCATACAATTCCAGGGAGTGCTAAAGCGAGTTCGCTTGCATGTGTCAACGATGTTTTTATGCAGCATGAAGCATTCCAGCACTTAGCTGAGAAAATCTTTAAGGTGTCTACTGAAAGGCCACATGAAATCGATCGCCTTAAGTTGGAGTAAATCCATGATAAAGACATAATCAAACACCAAGACAATGAGATTACAAAGTTGACAACGAAGCTAGCCGTGGTAGAGAAGAGCGCTAAAGAAACATTCAAAGCAATTAGTCATATGGAAATGGGTCACAAAAAGGAGCTGGACATTGCCCTTAACCGTAGCGGTGTGCTTGCTCTGGAGAAGGTCACACTACAAAATGAGAAAGACACTCTAGTCCACCGCGTTAAGGAACCGGAGGAGCTTCTTGAGAAAGAGAAGGAAGAAAAAATCGAGGCTTAAGAGGAGTCTCAAAAGTATTGTGAAGAGGCCGTCGAGGCTCGGGTGCTGAAAATTAAACTTGACAAGCAGCTCGCTCAAATCGAAGCCCTCAAGGAAGAGGCGAGGAAAGCTAGCCGTAATAAAGTTAGGGAGAAAATTGAGTCCCAGTTGGAGGATGCTAAAGAGGCTGGCTGGAATGAGATTAAGGACATATTCGATCCTTTGATTGTTGAATACAATGATAAGGTCCTAATCCATCATGACTTGAGTTTTCTTGGAGAGGGCTACCTCGAATCACTTCCTGAGACTTGGGAATATGTCGTTGAAATGAGGAAGAAAACCTTTGGCAAAGCTGATTTGGATGAGGAAAAACTGGTATGGGAGATCCTTTATGGGAATGAACCTTTAGATCTCGTCGTTGCAAGGCTCCGATACTTTGATATTTTGGCACCCTCTGGCAAAGGGAAAGACATCGTTGAAGCTTAGGAGTCTGATCCTAAAGTTTTCTCTTCACTTCAACCAACTGGAGCATCAGTTCCACTTGGCCCGGGACAAGATCCGAGCTATGATCCGGATAGACCCGGTTATAAATCAAAGGTGCTAACCCCTATTCAAGAAGGGAGCACTCCAATAACAATTGAAAGTCGGTCGGACATAGGTATCCCGCTCTACTCTCCATTATTCGAGAGGTTCCGTTCTTTATGCCTAATAGTTCTGGGTTTATTTGCTTGTTCCCGCGAATCAATAGGTCTTCTAACTCCTAGTCAAACTCTGATAAGCGGTGCCACTATGGAGCAACAACCGAAACTCACTGAAATTTCGGTGGCTACCGACATTCCAGGGCCCAATGCTAAAGTTGTTGGAGCTCTTGCTGATGAAAAGGCCGATGGTCAGCCGCTGCCAAATGAATCTGACGATGTCATGATCACTGGTGCCTCCGAACACACTGATTAGCTCAGCTTAAAAGAGCGCATCGAGAGGGAGGAGTGTTTGAAGAAAAAAGTTAAAGGTGAACCCATTGATGTGGACGTCAATGATCCAAATCTCGCCCCACAGCAAGTCATTCCACCCGGCGGGTCGGTTCTTGGAGAACCCCCTCCAACGTCTGAAAGCTCTCCTGCCAAGGGTGGTAAAGGATCAAAGAGAGGGACAGGCGGAGGCTTGGGTGGGTCCACTCCCAAGAAATTCAAAAGAGAGAAGAGGCAAAAGAAGTAGCCATCACTTCAGCTTAGTTTGAATATAGCTTGTGTAGTTGTTTTTTCATTTTGTTGGTCGTGTTTGTGCTGGTACGGCCCCTGCTTTTTGATAAACTTGTACTATGATTTTCAAGTTTAATGTGCAAATAAAGGTTCTTTTTTTCTGTTGAACTCTTATTTGAATTTTGTTTGAGTAATCAAGCTGTTACTTTTCCATTCAATGTACTAGTAATTCATTGCTTATTGATTCGGATAATCATTCGTTAGTTTTTACTCAAGACCTCCATGTGATCACGGCCTCAAGTTGTACCAAACACCAGGCTTGAGCCCTAGTGTTACACCATCGAATTCAGCGGTTTAAGTGATTATACTCATGCCCCTAGTCCCGGGTTAGTAGAGTTAGATAATGGATGGTTGAACTCCATCCTTAGCAAGTTTATACACCTCCTGTCGGTTTCAAGTCGAAGTTTATGGAATAATAAGTGGTCGAACTGCACTCATCTATTTATTTATACGCGTATCCACACTCTGGGGATAAGAGTTAGTTGGTGGATGATCGAATCACACCCATATTGTGTCTATACTCCAGTCCACACCCTAGGGACTTAGAGTTATTTTGGAAAATAATCAGACCGTATTTTCCTTAATTGATTGATTTACCCCCAAGCTAGGGTTTGACTTAGCGAGTGATTGATCGTGTCACGGTTGCTTTTGATTCATGTATGTCCCATCGCTCGGTGGGATTAATTTTGTTATCGAATGGTCAAGTCACACCATTTCTTGTTAGGCACTCTGTCTGTTGGGTTATGAGCAAGAATCATTGAATGAATGGTCGGATCATGTTCATTTTGTTTAGTTTAATCATAAACTTGTGCAATTGGTTAGCTTCAAACTCTGGGAACTTACTCGAACATGTCAATATTAGATAGTCGAATGTCGTAACTAATATGTAATGCTACAGCAATTACAGATATAAAGGAAATTTCAAACTTTATTTGCCAAATGGAAAGAAATGACATAATTTGTCTTATTACATATTTGGAAACATAAATGCTAAAGGAAATTCAGAAATTAAATACAATGAATGAAAAAGAATAAACTAAGTGAAATAGCATCGTAAATGCTCACTATTCCATGCCCTTGGGAGTGTGACACAATCAACAAGTGCTGACTTGAAAGTTCTTCTCCAAGCCTCCGTTTAATGATCCTTCCCAAGTAGAATTCATGTGTGACGGGACAGGAAAAACCCATTTAAGGATAAGATCACCAATTTCAAAGGTACTACATCGGACTTTAGTGTTGTAGTATCGGGCGACTCGATGTCGATGTGCAGCTGCCCTCAGATCAGCTTCTCGCACTTCTCATCTACAAAGTATAGGAATTCTAAGAGGAGATTTCTATTCATTCTGGGGTCTTAGTAGGTCACTCGATGAGAAGGGTCTTCGAGTTCAACAGGAATGACAACTTTGGATCCGTAAGCAAGGGCAAATGGAGTATGACCAGTCATGGACTTGTGGGCAGTTTTGTAAGCCTATAATGCTGTTGGGAGTTCATCCACCCACTTGCCTCTAGCCTTTTCCAAACGTTTCTTTCGAATGGACTTTATGATTTTATTTACAGCTTCAACTTGTCCATTTGCTTGAGGGTGAGCAACTACCGCAAATTTCTTTTCAATATGATGCCGACGACAGAAGTCTTTGAATTCAGCGTCGTCGAATTGGGTTCCATTTTCAGTTACAATGGTTCGTGGAAGGCCAAAACGGCAAATGATATCCCGAACAATGAGGTTGATTACTTTCTTTGTCATAATCGTGGCTAAAGGTTCCGGTTCAGCCCATTTAGTGAAGTAATCAACTACTATGATGGCGTACTTCACATCATCTTTAGAGATCAGTAAGAAACCAATAATATTTATACCTCATATGGCAAACGGCCATGGACTGACCATTTGTGTAATTTCCATCGACGGAGCTCTCAGAACCTTTGCATACATTGGGTACTTATCGCGTTGCTAACTGTAATCAGCAACATCTATGTTGATAGTTGGTCAGTAATACCCATAACGGAGTATTTTCTTTGCTAGGGATTGCCCCTAGTATGATCACCGCATTCCTCTTCATGAACTTCCTTTAGGACTCGGTTTATTTTATCATGAGCGATACACTAAAGCAGGGGAACGAAAAAACCCTTTCTATACATGACTCATTCATAAATGATATATCGCGAAGCTTTGTGGAAGATTTATGGTCTTTCATTCCTTCATTCAAGAAGGACTCCCTGTAGCAAATAATCTTTAATCGAGGTCATCCACAACTCCTTCTCAGGCTCCATCTCTAGTACCTGATTGACTTCCATCTGGTTTATGCTCAAAGCATCTAGTAATTCGACAGGAACTAAGCTCATTTGTTGTGCATCCTCGATGCTAGCAAACTTTACCAATGAGTCGACCTCATTGTTTTGAGCCCAGGGAATGTGCATGATGTCATAATACTCAAAGTTAGTCAATAGCTCTTGGACTGGGATAAGGTATGGAGTGAGTCGTTGTCCTTTAGCCAGGTAATCTACCCTGACTTGGTATACCACCAACTGGGAATCATGAAAGATTTCAAGAGATTTTATTCTCAGTTCTCTAGTTTGAGTCCAGCAATCAGATCTTCGTATTTGGCTTCGTTATTCATTACAGGGAAGTCAAGCTTCAAAGAATAGCAAATTGATCGATCCTCCGGAGTTACTAGCACGATTCAGGCTCTAGAACAACGATCATTGGATGATATACATTATCCACCAAATGGTAGGGGCTCCATCGCTCACTGCAAGATCATCCTATGCAGTGAATTCTACTATAAAGTCCACCAGTGCCTATCCCTGGATAGCTCTCGGAGGGAGATAAGTGATGTCGAATTGGCTTGGTTAGATTTTCCACTCCAGTAATCTTCTAGACGTCTCAGGTCGCTGTAAGACCTGTCATAACGGCTGATCGGTGTAAACGTTGATAGGATGAGCCTGAAAATAGGTACGGAGCTTTCGTGAAGTAATCAGTAAGCTGTATGCCAATTTCTCTACTTCGAATAGTTCCTTTCAGGTCCTGTTAATCACTTGCTAACATAATAAACCGATCTCTAGACTCAATTCCCCTTTGCGAAGCGATGCAACACTTATAGCATGTAGCGACACAGCCAAGTTGATATACAAGTCTTTGTGATCCACTTGCTTTGACAAGATAAGAGGTCTCTCTAAGTGGTTCACCAAACCTTGGAATGCGTCTTCACACTCCTATGGCCATTCAAAATTCCTCCTCCTTCTTATCTGATCAAAAAAAGGAATACATTTATCGGTGGCTCTGGAATTAACTGGCTCACGGCAGCAACCTTCCCATTTAGGTTCTACACTTGTTTGATAGTCTTTAGCGCTTGGATGTTGCCAATAGCTTGAATCTTTTCAGGAATAGCTTCGATGCCATGAGCATTGACGATGAAACCTAAGAACTTTCCCGATGCAATGCCAAAAGAACATTTCAAAGGATCGATCTTCATTTTGTAATATCGGAGGATGTCGAACATCTCTGTTAAGTCTCTAATGTGGTCGCTTGATCATCGTGACTTCATGAGCGTATACCTCCATCGTCTTTCCAATATAATCTTTAAATATTCGGTTGACTAGGCGTTGATAGGTTGCTTTAGCATTCTTTAGTCTGAATGGCATTACCACACAGCAGTACAATCCAATGTTGGTAATAAAGCTAGTGTGCTCCTAGTCAAAGATGTGCATCAGGATTTGATTATATCCGAAGTATGCATCCATGGAAGATAGCAATTCGTGCCTTGCGGTTAAGTTCACCATCTGGTCGATCCTTGGAAGGGGAATACTATCTTTTAGACATGCCTTGTTTAAGTCTGAATAGTCAATTCATGTTTGCCACTTTCTGTTCAACTTTCTCACAAATACGGAATTAGATACCCATTTAGGGTAGAGGGAGTCGTGAATAAACTCGTTGCATTTGAGCCTATCCACCCTCTCTTTGAGGGCAACAGATCTCTCATGATCCATGCCATGCCTTTTCTGTTTCACTAGGACATGCCTTTGGTCGATATTTAATGAATGACTCACAATGGAAGGCGAGATCCCACACATATTAAAATAAGTCCAAGCGAACACATAGAGATTCTCTCGGAGAAAACTAGCAAGTTCCTTCATCATTAAGGAGCTGAGCTGTGATTCGATCTTAAAGACCCATAATGGATCGTCGTGGCTAACCGTGATGTCAATCGTTAGCCCAGTTGGTGTAGCCTTGGTCTCTTTGGGCTCCTCCTCGTCATCCCTCGGATCTATGTCTTTATAGAACCGATTGTGGTGCCTAAGTCAAGGTCCAGGCGCTAGCTGTCAATCTTTGGTGGCTTGGATGCCGAGAGATTTTTCCACACCCTTACCTTTCTCCTTCCATTGAGCATTCCTCAATTCAGCCACATAGCAAGCACGTCTGGTCGCCTGATCACCATGCACAACTCCAACACCGTAGTGTTGGGAACTTCAAAGTCAAACATCACGGGGCAAGAGCTACCCAAAATTCAGCTAGGGCTGGTCAGCCCAGAAAAGCATTGTATGGAAAGTCAACATCCAAGACAACAAATAGCAACATCCGCACTCTCCTGCGGTCACCTTCTCCCAACTCCACGGGCAATTAGACATAACCGACAGCTTCAGTTGTAGCACTGTTAAAGCCATGAATGTGGGCTTTAGACGGTTTCAAATCCTTGGACTCCATCCTCATCTGATCATAAGCCTTTTTGAAAATTATATTCACGGAACTACCACAGTCAACCAAGTTCCTCCTTACCGAGGCGGGGCCGATCATGGCCGAAATGACCAATGGGTCGATCGTCGGTGCCTCCACCTTATCTGCATCTCTGTTTCTGAATACAATGTCATCTGCCATTGTACGCTGTTGTTTTGCTGGAGCCCCATCTTCTGTACTTGAACAATACTCAAAATTCATATGCTTGATTGTGATAGCATAACGCTCCATCTCATGCCAGCTCTTATCAACTGGATGCGGTCCTCTGACTATTGTATTGATTACTAATC
The DNA here is from genome assembly GCA_030737815.1 of Allium fistulosum. NCBI lineage: Eukaryota > Viridiplantae > Streptophyta > Magnoliopsida > Asparagales > Amaryllidaceae > Allium > Allium fistulosum. Next base: position 1,354,239,326 of record CM060902.1, on the reverse strand, counting down.
TTCCACCAGTCCCTGTAGGCTCCACGGCCCTATGCGGCGCTTGTTCTCAGTTACGGTCGGATGTCCCCTGCCCACCATCCTACGAGGCTTTAACAAACTACTGTAGTTTTCTTTCCCAAATTAGTTTTTCAATAGCATCCTGGAGATACCTACATTCATTCATGTTAGAATATTTTTCATTCTGCTTATGATTCTTTGTCGATTCTTTCAGAGGTGGCTTCCTATACCGCATGGTGTTGCATGTAGACAAGTAGATGTTCTCTAGGGATGTATTCAGTGGTGTGTAGGTATCATACATTGGAATCCTTGACTTTCCTCTTCCATAATCCCTCTTTTGCTCATGGTTCCTATCACCGCCTTTCTTTTGCTGATTCGGTTTATGTGGGACATTTACTTGAACTTTTCTGGAACTCCCCCAGATTGTTTCACCACAATGTTACTCTGCACTCCCTCTCCACTTGGTCCCACAATATTCTTCTTCCTAGAACATCTAGCTTCCTCTTTCCTCAAATATTGAGTTGCTTTTGCATAGAAACCTCCAACGTTGCAGGTGGTTTGCCATCTAACCAATCGCCAAAGTCGGATTCTAGGTCAATCCCTCTTGTTACCGCCATCAATATTGAATGGTCATTCGGATTACTGGATTCTATGATGGCTGAATGAAATCTATCCAAATAGTCTTTTAGCGATTCTCCTAGAGCCTGGATCATGGTTGATAGGGACATTACATCTTTGGGGCGAGTTGCATGCATACAGAATTGCTCTACAAATTTTGTTGCAAAATCGTCAAATCTAGAGATTGACCATGAGGGTAATCTCTTAAACCACATCATTATTATGCCACAGAGAGTAATAGGAAAACATTTGCATTTTGTGGCATCATCAGCTCATGTGGAATCCATCAGCCATTCATATCTCATGGTGTGCTGCCTAGGGTCAGTTTTTCCTCATAGGCATGCATTGACGGCATGTTAAACCTCCTTGGATACTCTGCATGTAGCATATTGTCAATGAACAGGGTATAGCTTCTCGACATCCCCCAATCGTTATTGTTCAAGCCTTGGCTCTCCTTACTAGCTGTCTAACCATAGCCGACAAGTCCGGCGTTTGGATAGTTGGAGCCAAGTGGTACTCGTGCTCCACCTCACGTGAATAGTCCGATCGATGTCTATGGGCCATTCCATGCCTTCTTGGCTCAACATCTTCTTTGTGCATATCACATGCGTTCACTTCATTGTCATTCCGGGGAGGTATCTGGTCTGCATCCACCTGAACTCCAGCATCCAAATCAGCTGCATGACTCCATCTTGTGCTCCACTAGGAAGAGGGAAATTTCTTCTTCTAGAGGAGGGATCAGCCCCTATTGGTCCTGGTAACCCAGGTAGGTTTGTTTGTTGATGTCCAAATGCTCTTGCATGATATCCGTCAGTTCTGCGACGTCTGCATCTATGATAATCATTTGATGAAGTAGAACTCTCCAAAGCAGAATAAAGGGTTGGCTCCTTCCTAGTTTTATTGCGCTATTGCTTCCTGAATTAATTCATTAGATCGATATTAGTTTGAATCTGCGGGTTCAACTGTCGACGGCTATCCATGAGCTCTCTCATCAAATTTTGGAAATCAGCTCTTGTGATGGAATCGGCTGGATTTAGACATCAACTGGATTATAAGCATTAATATCTACTGGTAGATTGCTCTGGCTTCCTTGTTGGATGGTAGCATTCTCGTTTCCTTCTATGTTTTGAGAGGTAGATCTGGTGTTGCTAACCATTGTTGATAGTTTTCCTTAGACTTTTCCAAATCTGAATAGAATGATAAACTACTTGAAGATAATTCTGGACCTCTTTCTTAGATTTATGCAATCCAGTAGCAGCAAAGGAATCCAAATAGAGCTGAGAATCTCTCTCTCAATGAAAGCATCAAAATGTTTGCACCAAAAATTGGCACAAACACCTAATAGAGATTTTGTAGAGGAATAAATGATGAATATTAAATGCAAATAGAGAGAATATAGTAATAAAGCAATAAGAAATAAGCAAATAACAGAGACACGACAGTTTATAGTTGTTCGGCATTATTTTCCTATGTCCACTTTGAAGAGATCGCTTTATTAATCACTTTGTAAACTGAGTACAATAGGAATCAGATTAGAATCATTAGTTACAAAAGAGTACAAAGCAACAAGCAGCGTAGATGTCCCGAAAATGAACAATCAAGTCTATATTTATAGAGGAAGACGATGAAACATCTCCTTGAAAATTCGACAGAAGGAACTCCAGAACCATAGGGACCCACAGGAGGGATCGCATGGCCCAAATCTTAAGAATCAGGGATTAGAGTCGATCCTTATTTTAGAGGAGTTTGGGAGTGTGATCCCTATGGGAGCTTCTTCATGTTGTATTGTGCTTGGCCTCCAAGTTTCATGCCAATTTGACTAGTAGACCTTGAGTTATTGATCAATCCTTGTTGCAACATGTTGTGCATCCTAATTATGGCTGCTCCCTCTTGTTCACTCCTTTTGGGTTGCGATTCCTAGGGTGGACTACCTAGGGTCCCCACATCTTGTTCTCAAAGTATTATATGCATTGGACTTCTGGATATTGAGATTTTGATATTTTCCATTGAGTTGCACTAGTTTGGCCGAAATAATCTGATCCCTTTGGCAGAGAGGGATCACAGCTGTAACAACCCGAAATTTAACCCGTAATAATTAATTAATTCGTTAATTAATTAAATAATAAAATAACTTTGTGAAATTATCAGAATTGAGCCGCAGGACTTGCACCATTGTGTCTGTGGTAATTTTCTTGTCAATTTCCATATATACAACGTCAGAATCCGAGCTAAAATGAACGAGATATGAATTAAACAAGACAACGAAAATAAAATTATATGGCCAGGTCGACCGGCCGGTCAACCTGGGCAAGGGGCAGTTGACCGCCCGGATGACCCGTCGACCCTTTTTAGGGCGAATGGACGAACATTCGTTCGAATATTTAGCTGACTTTACACGTATTTCGCATTGTTTAAACTGATCTGGTCCTTCCATTCATGCATCTAATGGCCCCTATTCAGCCTATGACGTTGTTGCATCCTATTCAATCCCCAAATCCAACGGTCTGAGATCCACTTCTACCCCTATAAATAGAACCCTAGGCCTAACACTTTTTCTCATTCTAAGATTTTCTCCAATTGGGTTCACCTATTTAGGAAGGACCCTAAGCGGAATAATTTTCCAAGAAGGAAATCGTTTTAAATACAAATATTTAACAACCCCAAGTGGATCCGTGAAGGCCTAAAGGGAAGAGCTAAGGACCATAGGTGAGTGATCGTAATTATTTTAAATTTCTTTAAGTAATTTAAAATAATAGGGTTTCCAATAGTTGTAGTTTTACTACGATTTTTGGAGTAACCTTTTTAGTAATTTATTTACAGTTTTTAGAATTATTTTCAATCTATTTCTTCTAGCTATTCTTTTCAATTAATTTCAGTTATTTCTAGCTTTTCCATTTATTTACAGTTTATTTACAGTATTTTATTTTATTTATTGTTATTTATGCATTATTTACATTTCTTCTTACGCCTTGGATTTCCTTCTATTTTCAGTTTTCTTTTATTCCTCCTTCTTCTTCGCGTATGGAGTAAAATAGAATTAACGCGAAATTGAATTAAATTATAAGAAATCTGAAATAATGTAATATAAGATGTAAATTATAAAGACTGTAATATAAATGGAATTGGACTGAAATTATGCCTAATTATGATATTAATTGGACTAAATTAAAGAGATTGGCTTAGTTATAACTTAAAATTATAACTAAAAAGAAGAAAAGAAGCTTATTTTCACACTTAGACCTTGGGTTAAGTAATAAACATGATTACAACGTAGGTTATAATAACAAATAGAACAGAATAAGGCTTATTTTAAGACTTAGGATAAATTAATAAGCACTGATAGTAGGAACAAGAGTAAAGGCTTATTTAAATAATTTATCTAAGTTAATAAGCAAAGAATTAAAGTAGGACCCTTACCAAATAGCATTCCTCTATTATTTTCTATGGGTACGGTGTTTCACATAAACCTGAAGTGAGACGAGGGGCACGCTTATGCTAGTAATGGGTCAATATAGAGACGTTCAAATCACGGGGGATTTGGACAAGGGCGCTTTAGATATTGTTTGGATGACGGACCAGTACCCGCAGCATTCCCCTATATTTTCAATGGACACGGTGTTTCACATAATCCTGAAGTGAGACAAGGGCCACGCATATGCTGAGTCTAGGTAATAATACGACACAATAGGTGGAGCAACATTTAGCATGAGCATGATGGCAGTTACGTTTGCGACTTCCATTTCAGTGCTCAGTAATTGCTATGAGTTCCAAGCGCTTAGTATGTGTGTCTTTCGTAGACACCACTGCCTTCTGTGTATGGAGCTATGTATCGTCTAGTCCATAGTGGGTGCTTTGTGTATCTTTCGTAGTTACCATTGGCTGCTGTGTAAGGAGTTATATAGAATCTAGTCCGCAGTAAGGTCTATGGAGTAGCAGGCTGATCAAAGGGTAGAATTAGGATTTCAGCCTAATTATAGGGTTAGGAATTTAGCCTAATCAAGCAGCTCTCGAAGACAAGTGCAAACAATCAAAGTTGACCTATCTTATCAATTGTAATAGTTTAATCGTATTTTCCAGTTTATCTCTTTCCTATTTCCTTTGTTTTCTTTTGTATATACTAGAACTATTGAAGAGTCTATTACTTTTACTTTGCTTAAAGATTCTAGTAGTTACTATCACTCACCAGACTTTTAGTCCGACCCACTCCTCTATTTCCCCTTCCCCCCTCCCCATAGGCAATCAAGGGAGAGGACAGTAGATTGCAGTTGCTCGGAGGTTTCTTAGAGAAGATTCTGATATGTATTTCCCTACTTTTATTTTTGTTTTTTCTTTCTTTATACTGGCACTTGAGAGGGATATTTACACTCTGATTTTTGTTGAGACTATAAGTTTTTATTTCATGAGACATATTGGGTTTTGAGACATGTATGTTGTATTTGGTATTTTACTTATTTGGTTTATGAAGCAATTATGAAGTTTTTGTTTTGAATAAGTTATTATTTTAGTTTACGCTGTTTTTACCTACTTTTATCTTGTGAATCTTAGTCTCTGTTAGTTTCGGTTATACCTACAATGCACCACGCCTTTTAATGTGTCCTTTTGGGTATATTAAGGGGTATGGGGTGTTTCACTTGGTATCAGAGCCTAAGGTTACAGGATTCCTAAAAATTTATTTTTAAAAATATAAGTATTTTCCGAAATAACTTGTTTTAAAAAGTACTTTTCAGAAAAGAACTCTTAGAAATGTTTTTAAGAATAAAAGAGTTTTTATAAAAAATCCCCTCATAAGTCCAGTTCAATCTTCCTTTGACTTTTTCCTAAACTATCTCTTTCTTTTCGTAAAATGGCTGATGCCCCGAACCTTCCCAAGGTCATTCCAGTCCCAACCTGGTTTTGTAGGTACTTATAAGCCACGAATCCAGAGGTGCACGGGCGAGCAGCCAATCCTGCACCAGCGCGTGGGAACCCCATCAACCCACATGTCGCCATCATTTTCTCAAAGCATTGCAAGGATTTTGCGAGTTTGGGCGGAAAGACTTTTTCTGGCAAGGAGACTTTTGTGGAGGCGAGAGCTTGGCTTAGGGACACCGAGTGGATATTTGGCTTATTAGGATTGGAGGACCAACAGCGGGTTCAGCTAGCATCTTGGCAGCTGAAAGAGGAGGCTTCGTATTGGTCGGAGGTCATAGAGTTAGAAGGAAGGGAGGTGACTTGGAATGGATTCCGGGAGTGGTTTGATAGGAAGTTTTTGTCTCAAGCAGTGGAGAGTGTTCAGTTAGAGCGGTTTATTAATTTGAAGCAAGGAAGTTTGTCGGTGAAGGAGTACATCAATCAATTTAATGAATTGTCTCGGTTCGGAGTGGAGTTGGTGAATACGCCGCACAAGAAAGCTATGAAGTTTGCGAAGGGATTGAATCAGCCCCTTCAGGGATTGTTGTTGACTCACGTACCGATGGGAGCTACTTATGAGTCTTTGGTAAAGATGGCACTTATGTCTGATGCGATCAAGGAAGGAGAGTCTAAAGAAGTGGTTAAGTCAAAAGGTCCAAAGAAGAAGTGGTGGAAAAACAACAAGGAGAAGGTGATGGCCCTCGGAAGCATATTAAGAAAGAATTGAGGTGCAATAGATGTGGAATTATGGGACATATCGCCAAGGATTGCAAAAGGAAAAGATGAAGGGAAAGTGCTTCAATTGCGGGCAGCTCAGTCATATGAGTAGGAGTTGTCCCAGAGAGCTGGTCTGGGAGCGAGTGCACCAGTCGCGCAGAATCAGGCATTATACGTGACACCTTCCAGTAGTATTCCGGATAGAGGTAGGAAAGTCACAGTTGAAGGTTTGATTTCTATATTTGATTTTCCCATTCGGACTTTATTCGATTCTGGAGCATCACACTCTTTTATTTCTTGTTCTCTTGTGGATTGTTTGCACTTAGACATTTCTTTAGTAGTGGACCCCATCGTTGTATCAAACCCCATAGGTGGATCGGCACACATGTCTATGGTTTGTAGGGGTTTGAAAATTTATATCCTAGGCATAGAATTTGACTACGAAGCCTATGTTTTGGGATTCTCGGGGTATGGGATGATCTTGGGTATGGATTAGCTATCCACATATGGAGCTATTTTAGACTGCGAGAGGAGAGTCGTTAGATTAGAGACTTGCAATGGTAGGACTCTCGAGGTATCTTGCGACCCGCAAGGGTCAGTCATGTTGAGCTTTCTCTATTCCCTTGATTCATCTTCAGTAGAGTTTGATTCGGTTCTTTTTGTCAGAGGTTTTCCCGACGTCTTTGAGGAGGTTAGGGGACTGCCCCCTAAGAGAGAAATTGATTTCAGAATTTATTTAACCGAGAATGCGAAGCCAGTGGCGTTACCTGTGAGGCACATGGCACCTAGGGAGAGGAAAGAGTTAAGCAAACAAGTCAGTGAGCTTTTGGAAAAGGGTTTTATAAGAAGGAGCATATTGGAATGGGGAGTACCAGTCGTCTTCGTTACTAAGGCGGATGGTTCTTTTCGACTTTGCATTGATTATAGAGAATTAAATAAGCTCACCAAGAAGAACCGATATCCAGTCCCTAGGATTGATGATCTTTTTGACCAGTTAGTTGTCTCTTCGGTTTTCTCTCAGCTTGATTTAGCCACGGGATTCCATCAGCTTAAGGTCGCCGATGACAGCATAGATAAGACTGCGTTTAGGACTCCAGACGAAATTTATGAGTGGTTGGTTATGCCTTTTGGACTAACCATTGCCCCAGCCTACTTTGTTGACTTGATGAGCCGCGTCTTTACAGAAGTCCTAAATAAATTCGTAGTGGTATTCGTGGATGACATCTTGGTATTTTCCAAGAATATGGAGTAGCATGCTGTTCAATTAAAGGAAGTTCTTCGCACACTTCGTAGTCACCATTTGAGAGCTAAGTTTTTGAAGTGTCACTTTTGGAGAGAGGATGTACGTTTCTTGGGGCACGTGGTCTCAAAGGAAGGTTTGGCTGTTGACCCTGCCAAGGTTATTACAGTACAAGATTGGAAGGTCCCCAAGAACGCCACCGAGGTTAGGAGCTTCCTAGGATTGGCTGGCTATTATAGGAAGTTCATTAGAGACTTTGCCAAGATTTCGACACCACTCACGCGCCTTACTAAGAAGAATAAAGCTTTCATGTGGGACGTGGATAGTAAGGATTCCTTCACAAAGCTTAAGAGAGCCCTTACTAGTGCACCAGTGTTAGTACTACCCGATGGAGCTAAGCCTTTTACCTTATATACGGATGCATGTGGGACGAGCCTAGGAGCGGTGTTGATGCAAGAAGGGAGGGTGGTATGTTATGGTAGTAGGCAGTTGAGGACGCATGAGAAGAACTACCCTACCCATGATTTGGAGTTGGCCGCCATAGTTTTTGCACTCAAATCTTGGAGACACTATTTGCTTGGAGAGAGGTTTGAGCTTTTCACCGACCACGAGTCATTGAAGTACCTATTCTCGCAGAAGGACTTGAACTTGAGACAACACAGATGGATGGAGTTTTTAGCCTCATACGATTTTAAGATTGCTTATACCCCTGGCAAGGGTAATGTGGTTGTGGATGCATTGAGTAGAAAGAAAGCAACCCTTAGTCCTTTGTTCGTAGAGTGGAGGAGCATGGAGTTTATTTCTACTTTTAATTTTAAGCCCTCTACGGACATTACTCCCGGATTGTTAGCGGCATTAGAGGTGAGGCCTACCCTTATGGATCAGATTGGCTCAAGGCAGGAAGAGGATTCGGAGCTTATGGATGTGATGGATAGGATTAGCCGAGGAGAGGTCTCTAGACATCTCCAACGTTATTCCATTGATAGCAAAGGGTGGCTTAGGAGAGATGGGAGGCTTTGTGTTCCACGCGCTAGAGATTTGTTGAGAGCGGTTTTGGAGGAAGCACACCATTCCCATATGACTATTCATCCAGGTGGTGACAAAATATACCAGGATATGAAGAGGATGTTCTATTGGAATGGCATGAAGAAGGACGTGGCAGAGTTCGTAGCTAAGTGTCTCATATGCCAAAGGGTAAAGGTAGAGCAGCAGAAGCCCGGTGGACTACTTTAGCTCTTAGATGTGCCAGAGTAGAAGTGGGACAGCATTTCTATGGATTTTATAGATGGTTTGCCCCATTTTAGGAAGGGGAATACTAGCATTTGGGTGATTGTTGATCGGTTGACCAAGAGTGCCCACTTCATCCCAGTTAAGAGCAAGCATACAACATCATATTTGGCATCCATTTATGTTCGAGAGATAGTTCTACTTCACGGATTCCCTTATAGTATAGTGAGTGATAGAGATCCCATTTTCACTAGTGAGTTTTGGAGGTGCTTACAGGAGGCGCTAGGGACGCAACTTAGATTGAGTATGGCCTTTCGCCCTCAGACGGATAACCAAACGGAGAGAGTGAATATAGTGCTTGAGGATTTGCTATGGATGTGCATTTTGGACTTTGGAGGAACTTGGGAGGAGCATCTTCCATTGGTTGAGTTTGCATATAATAACAGTTACCAAGCGAGCATAGGAATGGCACCATTTGAGGCTTTATATGGGAGACCTTGCAAGTCCCCTTCATGTTGGGTGGAGTCTATGGAGAAGTTGCTACTTGGGCCTGACATGGTGAGGGAGACATCGGAAAGAGTGGATTTAATTCGACGGACAATGAAGGCAGTCCAAGATAGGCAGAAGTCTTATGCGGATAAACGAAGGAGAGACATTGAGTTTGAGGTTGGAGACTTAGTTTTTATCAAAGTATCCCCGCTTAGGAAGGTGGTAAGATTCGGATCAAATGGAAAGTTAGCCCCCAGATTTGTTGGACCATTCCCTATCATGGAGAAAGTTGAGAAGATGGGTTACCGAGTGAAGCTACCAAAGAGGCACGCAGGTGTGCACGACATTTTCCATGTTTTGCACTTGCGAAAGTGCTTACATGACTCGGTGGAGGTTGTAGAGCCCAATCAGTTAGAGGAGGTGGAAGTAGAAAGGGAAGCATCTGTTCGGCGTATCCCCACGAAGATTGTTGGAAGAGACATCAAGCGACTAAGGAATAAGGAGGTTCCGCTAGTGAAGGTGCAATGGGGAGATGATGTTGCAGACGCCACTTGGGAAGCTGAAGAGAAGATTCGTACTTCCTATCCTCATCTTTTCAATAGTAAGTTTTTAGAATTTCCTATTTCCATCTTTAGTTTTGAATAGGTTCTTTCCTTTATTATCCTTTGGGAGGCTAGAACTTAGGATTTAATCTATGGATGGTAGGATTTGATGTAAACATGTTATTAGAACATGTTATGAATGATGTATGCTAGTGGTTGCAAGTGTTTGCTAGTGGATGCTAATGGATGCATAAAGGTATACTAGGCACTATTACTCTTTAGGGATCGACCTAACTAGGACACTAGAGCATATGCATATGGATGTGTGCGCATTTTTATTCTATTTTTATGGTTGCTATAAATGGATGATTATCACATGATTGTTGCATTTGAATGATGTTTGTAGCACGCATATAGAACTATTAGTTATCATTAGGGAATTTTTGCATTCATTTGGATACATGGCACGGACATGATTGCATAAAAGGAGGTCAATTGAATCAGTGGACCGTGTAATCTTTTGCATAGATAGGAACATTTACACTACACTAATTGCATAAGTAGAATAAATTGCATCAGAAAAACCTAAGGACAATGGATGAATCGTTGATGATTAAGCAGTTGGTTGTAGGATTGGATGAAAACATTTAGTACATTCTTTTATCCTTAGAGATATCGGGGACGAAATCCCTTAAGGAGGGAAGAATGTAACAACCAAATTTAACCCGTAATAATTAATTAATTCGTTAATTAATTAAATAATAAAATAACTTTGTGAAATTATCAGAATTGAGTCAGGAGAGTTGCACCATTGTGTCCGTGGAATTTTCTGGTAATTTTCATATATAGAACGTCAGAATCCGAGATAAAATGAACGAGAAATGAATTAAACAAGACAACGGAAAAAAATTTATATGGCTAGGTCGACCTGGGAAAGGGGGGGTTGACCCGCCTGCCCTTTTTAGGGCGAACGAACGAACGTTCGTTCGTTCGAATATTTAGCCAACTTTACACGTATTTCACATTGTTTAAACTGATCTGGTCCTTCCATTCATGCATCTGATGGCCCCTATTCAGCCTATGACGTTGTTGCATCATATTCAATCCCCAAATCCAACGGTCTGAGATCCATTTCTACCCCTATAAATAGAACCCTAGGCCTAACACTTTTTCTCATTCTAAGATTTTCTCCAATTGGGTTCACCTATTTAGGAAAGACCCTAAGCGGAATAATTTTTCAAGGAGGAAATCATTTTAAATAAAAATATTTAACAACCCCAAGTGGATCCGTGAAGGCCTAAAGGGAAGAGCTAAGGACCAGAGGTGAGTGATCGTAATTATTTTAAATTTCTTTAAGTAATTTCAAATAATAGGGTTTCCAATAGTTGTAGTTTTACTACGATTTTTGGAGTAACCTTTTTAGTCATTTATTTACAGTTTATAGAATTATTTTCAGTCTATTTCTTCTAGCTATTCTTTTCAATTAATTTTAGTTTATATCTAGCTTTTCCATTTATTTACAGTTTATTTACAGTATTTTAGTTTATTTATGCGTTATTTACATCTTCTTCTTACGCCTTGGATTTCCTTCTATTTTCGGTTTTCTTTTATTCCTCCTTCTTCTTCTTCGCATATGGAGTAGAATAGAATTAACGCGAAATCGGATTAAATTATAAGAAATCTGAAATAATGGAATATAAGATGTAAATTATAAAGACTGTAATATAAATGGAATTGGACTGAAATTATGCCTAATTATGATATTAATTGGACTAAATTAAAGAGATTGGCCTAGTTATAACTTAAAATTATAACTAAAAAGAAGAAAAGAAGCTTATTTTCACACTTAGACCTTGCGTTAAGTAATAAACATGATTATAACGTAGGTTATAATAACAAATAGAACAGAATAAGGTTTATTTTAAGACTTAGGATAAATTAATAAGCACATATAGTAGGAACAAGAGTAAAGGCTTATTTAAATAACTTATCTAAGTTAATAAGCAAAGAATTAAAGTAGGACCCGTACCAAATAGCATTCCTCTATTATTTTCTATGGGTACGGTGTTTCACATAAACCTGAAGTGAGACAAGGGGCACGCTTATGCTAGTAATGGTAGTAATGGGTCAATATAGAGACGTTCAAATCACGGGGGATTTGGACAAGGGTGCTATTAGATATTGTTTGGATGACGGGCCAGTACCCGCAGCATTCCCCTATATTTTCTATGGACACGGTGTTTCACATAATCCTAAAGTGAGACGAGGGGCACGCTTATGCTGAGTCGAATTAATAATACGACCCAATAGGTGGAGCAATAGGTAGCATGAGCATGGTGGTAGTTACGCGTGCGACTTCCATTTCGGTGCTCAGTAATCGCTATGAGTTCCAAGCGCTTAGTACGTGTGTCTTTCGTAGACACCATTGCCTTCTGTGTAGGGAGCTATGTATCGTCTAGTCCATAGTGGGTGCTTTGTGTATCTTTCGTAGTTAGCATTGGCTACTGTGTAGGGAGTTATATAGCGTCTAGTTCGCAGTAAGGTCTATGGAGTAGCAGGGCGATCAAAGGGTAGAATTAGGATTTCAGCCTAATTATAGGATTAGGAATTCAGCCTAATCAAGCAGCTATAAAAGACAAGTGCAAACAATCAAAGTTGACTTATCCTATCAATTGTAATAGTGTAATCGTATTTTCCAGTTTATTTCTTTCCTATTTCCTTTGTTTTCTTTCGTATACACTAGAACTATTGAAGAGTCTATTAATTTTACTTTGCTTAAAGATTCTAGTAGTTACTATCACTCACCAGACTTTTAGTCTGACCCACTCCTCTATTTTCCCATTTCCCCCCCATAGGCAATCAAGGGAGAGGGCAGTAGATTGCAGTTGCTCGGAGGTTTCTTAGAGAAGATTCTGCTATGTATTTCCCTACATTTATTTCCATTTTTCTTTCTTTGTACTGGCACTTGAGAGGGATATTTACACTCTGATTTTTGTTGAGACTACGAGTTTTTATTTCATGAGACATATTGGGTATTGAGACATGTATGTTGTATTTGGTATTTGACTTATTTGGTTTATGAAGCAATTATGAAGTTTTTTTTTGAATAAGTTATTATTTTAGTTTCCGCTGTTTTTACCTACTTTTGTCTTCTGAATCTTAGTCTCTGTTAGTTTCAGTTATACCTACAATGCACCACGCCTTTTAATGTGTCCTTTTGGGTATATTAAGCGGTGTGGGGTGTTTCAACAGCCGATCCCTTTTCTAGATTAAATTATATTCCATATTTTGAATGTTCTGTATAGCATATCTCTTAATTTCGTTCGATCACGGCTTCATATTATCATCTATACTTGATTTCTAAACCCCACAATCATCGCTCCAGGCTTACTAGCCTTAATGACAGTTGAGTCTAACTTGTCCAATTAGTTCGGATATAGCCAGTTCAAAATGCCGGATAACAAAACCTCAAACTAGAAGAGAACCCCTACGGAGACATCCTTCACCGCTTCTAATTTCCAAATTTGGACCATTTAATAATTTCCAATGAAGGAAAAAGGCCCAATCTCTCACGTCGTCCCGAGTCCTAGGATTAGTGATATCTTGCATTAGTAGTAAGTACACACGACTGTTAGTAGCCTCGAAGTGAAGGGAAGTCTTCTTTCGAGTGACTTTACTAACCTCGCATCGCTAACCCACTAAGTCTAATTAACCATCCTAAGTCTTTATTTATATTATCTTAGGTAGACATTAGACTTAGCTTATTAATTCCCTTTTTTTATTTAAGGCAATAAGATTTACCTTAAATATTTATCTACCCATAAATCCCCGCTTAATGCTCATAAATGTCAATATGTCCATAAAATCCTAAGGGACATTTCCTAAGACATTTATATATGATTGCTAATTTCAAATTAGTAATCTTTTATATCTATTCCATTTTATTAGTCCTATTAATCCATTTACCCTATCAAATTATTACAACTCTCATATTTATTACCATTTATTGCAGTTACAACCTTTTAAATTCTTTTTCCATTGGTTAATTATCCTAAACACGAATATTACATGCAAGTGTCATTATTCGCTTTTTATTTAATTATTATAAGCGCAGTAATTACATACAAATATTTACTTTTATCGAATATATTCTAGTTATATGTCTTCACTAAAATACACTTTCCATGTTAAATTGTTGGAATCCTATCTAAAAAGATTATCCGCTATAATTTCCAAAAATTTGTCGAACACAAAAGATTTAACTTTAAAATATAAAAGATTACATCGTTTGAAATTTCAAGGAATAACTATTTATTTTTATTACTAAAATAGACAGTGTAAACTACATAAAATTCATACATTACACATCTCTTTCTCTTTATATTTGCATATATTCCTTGTTAGATCAAATGTTGTATTTTTATAAAAGGGAAAGAAATCAAACTAATTTACAAATATTAAACGGATCTAAATTCCAACAATTCCAACCATAGAATAGTTTACATTCCAACAAGATTAAGGTAACAATCCAAATTTATAACATTATTATACAACCTATTTAAAATCTTGGATAAATTTCATTCAAATCAATATTCTAAATTCATACTTTCGGGACTGATTTCCAAAACAGGTTGTATACAATGCTAAATCAATTCATAAACAAGAATATGTAGGCGATATTTACTATATTCAAATTATATTAAATTCATTGCCTATAACTCATATACAATTATTCAACTAGGCATAAAATTAAATAAACACCAACAGAATAATTTTCATATTATAAAAATCTATAAAATTTCCCACTCGCCTTTTAGAAGCGATTCAAATCTTCGGATCTAAAGTAGAACCTTTGATTCATCTTCAAATCATTTTTAATCCAAGAGATATTATAAAAAGGTACATACATACATTAGAATTACAGATCTGGGAAGATTTTTGGGAAAGAGAAAGAAAATAGGTATAAATATATAAAATACCTCAAGTAAGCATATGGTTGATTCTCCTCTCCTCTCCTTTTTATTGGATTTCTACTCTTCTCCGATTTATATGAATATAGATACAAATATCTTATCTTTATAATTTAGAAAGAAAGTGGAGAAGAAGAAATGATAGAGCTTCGCCACTGCCTCCATAAAAATATGAGAAGAGAAGGAAGGGCTAGGCCTGAATTTATAGGCGCTAGAGTCAACCAGAACCGTACGATTTAAAATATTAAATTTGGGTCGTTACTGCCTAGGCTTATTGGAGCCGCCAGGTTACCACCGGTCGACCACCCTTGGGTCACCGGTCGACCGCTGGGGGTCGACCATCCCCAATAACAGGTCAGCTAGTGGGCCCAGGAAATTAATATAAAACGTTAATTTTTCTTATTTAATCATTTTTTTTCGAATTCGTTTTTTCGTCGACAACTTCTTCATTTTGAACTCTGTTCGCAAAACTCCAAATATAAAAGTTGCTCAGAGTTTCGCCACGAACGCAATGGTGTAAGTTTCATGGTTAAATTCCATCGTTTTCACAAATTCCATTTTCTGAACCTAATTGATTAATTAACTAACTAATTAAATAACTAACGCCAAATTAGGGGGTGTTACATTCTTCCCCCTTAAAAGAATTTTGTCCCCGAAATTTCACCAGTGACTAAGTCATGGTTTTGGCTCCTAATTATCCTAAGCTACACAACCAATGAGTGTAAACAAATTTTGCAACTAAACATGCATAAGTGCATAGTGTATTACCGTGTCACAACATAGAAAATATGTATACATGATGATTCTAAATCAGATCTTCCTATATGAATGCATTTCTTTTGCAAACTTTTTTGAAAAATATGCAAAACAACCTACATATATATTGGCAGTTCTATATATATGCAACTTTTTGAAAAATCTTTTCAACCGAAACCCACATACTCCTACAATAGAAGCATGAAGCAACCAATTTTGCATCCACTTCTTATCATCCAATAATCTAACGCATCGAATAATTGCTTCCTAAACTTTACTCCTATGTCGGAAAAAGGAATTTAGGCGGAAAATTTAACATTCTTAGCACACTATAATCTTCCTATTCCCGTAGTACGGTGGAAATTTCTTCGCTGCCCCGGATTTACTCCAAATTTTCCATGCACAAAACGCATAAGGAGACTTATTTTCAAGCTCTAAAATGGAGTTAAGTCTAAAAATAGACTTGCATGCTTCCTCGATAAGGTATGGAAATAGAAATTCCAAGGCTAAAATAGCTTTTCCCTTGTTATCACTTGCATTTATCGCATCGTTGACCCTAATGCACCGCTAAATTCGCAAATTCTAACTATATTCCTTCCCTACGCCTAACAAATGGCCTTTAAAATCAAAGTTTTTACAAAAATCTTTCTCACTTTTCAAATTTGTATGTCATTTGGAAAATAAAATCCTAAAATATTTGGATGTGCACTTTTCCCTTGAAATAAAATTTTGAACAAAAACTCTAAAAATAATTTAAGAGTCAAAAATAACTAAAACAAAAAACTTTTTTTTCTTCCTTTTATTTTTTTCAAAATATTTTCCTTCTCAAAAATTTTGATAAATCAAGCCACAATTTCAACGTAATTGGAAATCGGTTATGTACTAAACGCATAAACCAAATTCCAAAAAATTTCAACTAACCTTTATCTAAAATTTTGACATCTTATTTTAAAATGACAACACATATATTATTCAAAAAAATTAGCTTTTAAGGAATATGAGCAATGACCCACGATATCCAAATAACTTTGTCATGTCCTTCGCTAAATTATCGACTATTCTAAACTTCCAGTCTTATATTGTGTTGACTGTTAGTTAAGTGCCTTTATGAGATTCCCATATTTATATTGTTTCTCTAGTATGCACATACATATAGGAGCAGTTTGCATATCCAGAACAATAATACGGAAAATGAATAGAAACTCATAATATCGTGCGTGCCTTTTACAAGAGACAACTAACAGTTTACAACCCAACAACTTAAAAGAAAAGAAAAAATGTTGCAAGGGAAAAGGCAACAAAACCATGAATCCTAAAATAATGCCTATAAACTATAAGATGCCTTGCTCCACGGCTAGAGCTCAATCCATTGCTATGATCCTTGAATGGTCGTAACATGGTTGCTATACATCCAAACTCGTGCCGCTGGCACCACTGGTGTTGCTGACGGCTTCAAAATTGTCATCTTCCTAAGGAAGGATCCAATGATGGTAGAAGGAACCTTCTACTAAACTGCCTCCCATGAAGATTCACCCATAATACCTAAAGACAAAAGTGGATAGGTAAAAATACAAAACATGACTCCGGGGAGTGCTAGTCCTTGATCAACAAATTGAATCAAAAGGGTGCGGGTCCAATTGACGGCGATGCCGCCAATACTACCATAGGAGGTCTTCCATGCCATGAGATAAATCCGATCGTAACTTCCTATATTGGGGATGATGTTATGCCGAAGGATGCACATAATCAAACGGGCAGTCGGACGTAGATTATCCATTTTCCAAACACCGACATCTTGGGAAAAGATCCGCTACAAAATCTTTGAGTCGGTTACTTCAAAATCATCCAAATCTGCGTCCTTCGCGGAGACCTCCAAAATCTCAGCGAGATCATCATTGGTCGCCTGAATCAAGACATCCTTCACCCTTAAACGAATCAGATTGTTGCCTCCATCAAAATTTTGCACCAACGGGACATCGAACAGGAAGATGCAGCACGGGTAACATTCCGCTTAGAGGTCTTGAAGCAGAGGATCAGTGAAAATCCTACAACGACGAATAGCTCTTCCAGCCCAAAAGCGGTGAAACCTTTTACTCATTTCGATCCAACCAAGTGGCCTCTTGAGGGTTGAGACCATAATGGTGTGATGAAAAACCGGTAGTGCAGAAAGGTGTCTTGAGCTAAAAAGTGGTCGGAGGGAGGAAATAGGGTTTAGATTTGGAGTGATGGTGGGGTGAGATGTAACGTGCAAAACCAGCACAAGGGGGAGGCGAGGCTGCTGCTCTTAGGAAAAAACGGCATCGCCTAGGGGAGGAACAAAAGAAAGAGGCAGGTACTTGGATGAGGAGGAGGAGGATGGAGATTAGGTTTGGCTTGTTGAGGAAGAAGGAACGAAAGAAGGCAACTGGAAAAATTCGGATGCGACTTTTATAGTCCCGTTCCGGGTTCAAGTTGTGCCAAACTCGTAAACCGGCAGACCATTCTAGGTTTACCGTTAGGTGGTCAACCGCTAAATGGGCTTTGGGCATTAAATGAACCTAGACCCAATTAGGGTCGGATATAATAATAATCGTTTCACGCCGTCTCCTTCGATTTGATACGATCCAAAAAATTCCTATCCTCATTACAGTGGTGTCAAAGCCTATCGCCTAGTCTTGAACCATGCTCCAGCAATTCATAGTAGTCCCAACAAAACTGTTGCGACCAACAACAATTCCAAAAACCCAAAAATATTTCAACTGCTATTTCCTACCTACTTCACATGGAAATATTTCTTCCAATAGCTGGTGGGTAAAATAATACTTCAAACTACATACCCCAATAAAATTGAATGTCATTCCTATTTTGTATGTACTTTAAAGAGAGAAAATATTAAAACCTCGATTTTATAAACCGAAAAATCACTGAGCTAAATATATGCTCATTTATACTTGTTTCTAAATAATAGAAACCATTTCATACCAAAACTTCCCTTAAAAGTCAAACTTATATATATATATATATTTCAGGGTTTCCAAAAACCTTCTTTTAAAATACAAATTTCTGAATTGGAAAACTATTTTCTTGCCAAAAATCAATATCAAGCCTTTACCGATATATATAACACACACACAAATATTTAAGGATTTAAAGAATTAATCTTTTATAAACCAAAAATTTCTTAACATGGCCAATCTAGTGGTATACGTCTTTCTTTGAAAATTAAAATTTCAAAACTTTCCCAAAACAAAATTTCCAAAATAAATCTTTGGGAAAATAAATCCTTTGAAAACCCCTTTTTCAAAAATCTAAGGCATTTCCAAAATATACTTTATAAAAATTCTCTCACTGGTTTTAGACTAAGGAATTGACATTAATTATTAAAATAAAAATCTGGTTTGCCATCAAAGAGGTGATCAATGAATGCACCCTAGAAAAACTTGCTTTCGGAAAATTGTGACATATAGAATCTAATTTCCTATCCATTTGGAATAATTGTGTGTCTTTGATTGGAACTTAAAATCCAAAATCACAAGGTAGCTAAAATCTCAACCGTCAAATCGAACACCTCCAGTCTCCGGGATTCAGCCATATGTCGTACGCATGCTCTTCATCAATAACGCTTTATGCATCGCTGGCATTCCGTGGGGTACTTCGAAGTTGGCATGAAAATCTTAACTCTAAGATATTTCCAACTCATAGTTGCTTTGCCCATTCCTTCGAAGTGGAACTACAACTACTTCTATAGTCGAAACTCTTAGAATCTAGCGTAAAAATATAATATTACTATATGGGAAAGTATGAATATGTTCTCCTAATTTATCCTAATTCCTCTGATCTACTAAACTAGGCTCTGATACCAAAAGTAACAACTCGCACTTTAATGTGCCCAAATTTCGAAAAAAATGAAACCTAAGTCCCTCAAAGCATAGATCGTTAGATACCTGCAAATAAGCATGAGCATTATCAGAGATTGTGACTATGACTACTACCTTGGAACTAATGGTATTACTTGGATAGCAGATTGTCACATCAGGATCGAGCATGAGAGAAAAGAAGACTCTCCAACAATAAAGCGCATCCGGCTCCAGTGACATGCTCCTCTAAATTCTATCCCGTGGGTTGTAATGAGGAGAAGGTTCGGGACAACATTCTGGTGACTGGAAAATATGAACTGTCCACAATATAAACTTATACCGATAGGTTTCCATTTAATTGTTATGTCCATTAAGGTTAGCAATTCTAATCTAAATTTGCATTGTACACACGATTACTTACTTACCCCTTCCCAAAGTACGAAATACTAATGTAGCCATATCAACCACCCAATAGTTACAAACCCAATAGTAAATATGGAGCGAGCTTCTATAATACTTTTAAAAGAGAAATATGTAGACTCTGCCATTTAAGACATTAATCAAGGTAGACCCCGTCATTTAAGACCTATTCCCAAGGTGGTTTCCTATCAACGTTGTCAATGGTTGGTGGGTCCTAGCTACAAGACCTCTAACCACTATTTAAGGATTTCAACATTTAATGTCCAACTATTACCGCATCTATCGCCAATAAAATTGTAGCCGTGTAATAAACAATACCCAAGATACTTAATACCTTTTATTAGAAAATAGGCAGACTTTGGTCATTTAAGACCTATCCCCAAGCTGTGCTCCTAAATGGTACTATTATTATTACGGTCTTAGCAATGTAAGAGACAGTACCTAAGCCACTTAATACTTCCAAGTGGAAAACAGGAAGACTCCATTATTTAAGACCTATTTCCATAAGCGGGCTCTTCAATGGTACTATCTAGCTGTCATTGCTTGGAAATCTCATTGGGCTACTTAATTCTTCTTTTGTAGGAAAGAGAAGGACCCTACAATCACTTAAGACTCCAAACCTAAAGCGAACCCTTCCCGAGATATCCACTCTCACTCTTTACTTATAAATATGGCATCTCATTAGGTTACTTCTTTAGGTAGGGAGGCAGATCCTTCAACAACTTAAGACCTCAACACTGAAGTAAACCCTTTTAGAGACATCCATATTTATTTATTTGGACTCTTACTATATTACTTAATACTTCCATTTAAGAGAGAGGCAGATTCTTCAGCCACTTAAGACCTCAAACCAGAAGTGAAACCCTATGGAGATATCCTCACCACACCTAATTTTCAAATTTGGACCATTTAATTAATACTTTCCAATTGAGAAAGCAAGCTTATCTCTCACGTCATTATGCGACCTAGGATTAGTGATATCGCACATCAATAGTAAGTACACTCGACTGCTGGTAGCCTCAAAGCGAAGGGCAGTCTTACGTCGAGTGACTCTACTGACCTCACATTACTAATCCACTAAGTCCAATTAACCATCCTAAGTCTTTATTTATATTATCTTAGGTAGACATTGGACTTAGCTTACTAATTTCCTTTTTTTATTTAAGGCAATAAGATTTACCTTAAATATTTATGGGTGCATTTGGCATACATCCCTAGTAAAGTTTGAAAATACACCAAACATCCCTCCGTTTTTTAAATAAGTTTCCGATCCCTGTTTTCAAATTCACGCGCGCACAAAGACACAAATACCCTTTATGTTTTTAACATTTCAAACGCATATAACTTTCTGTAGAAACATCGGATCAGCATACCGTTTTCACCAAAAAATCAAAAAATTTATGATCTTTAAAATGAGATCCATTATTGATACCAAAAAAATCATATTTGCAGTAAGAGTGCAATTATTCCATATATTTGCAGAGAATTCTGCAAATTTTGAACATCATCGATTTTTCTTCGAATATGCAACTATTGCATATAATTGTAGACATTTCTGCAAATGGCTGCAACTATTGCATATAATTGAAGAAA
Organism: Allium fistulosum; assembly: GCA_030737815.1. Lineage (NCBI taxonomy): Eukaryota > Viridiplantae > Streptophyta > Magnoliopsida > Asparagales > Amaryllidaceae > Allium > Allium fistulosum. Next base: position 1,354,218,031 of record CM060902.1, on the reverse strand, counting down.
TTTCTGCAATTATACCATATAATTGCAGAAATGTCTATGCAATACCATATAATTGCAGAAATATCTGCAATTATTGCATATAGATGCAGAAATAGCTACAACTATTGCATATAATTGCAGACAGTTCTGCAATTATACCATATAATTGCAGAAATGTTTGCAATTATTACATATCGTTGCAGAAATGGCTGCAACTATTGCATATAGTTGCAGACATTTTTTTACAGTCATTTCTGCAATTATACCATATAATTGCAGGAATGTCTACAATTATTGCATATAGTTGCAGAAATGGTGCAACTACTGCATATAATTGCAGACATTTCTGCAATTATATGGTATGATTGCAGACATTTCTGCAACTATTTCATATAGTTGCAGAAATGTCTACAATCATACCATATAATTGCAGAAAATTTGAAAAACATATGCACAATGCCACTCGTTAGAAAGATAATAAAATTTGTGATCTAATGGTGAAAACGGTTTTTTAATCCGTCGTTTCTACAAGAAGTTATTACGTTTTAAAGATTGATAATTAATGGGGTGCAAATTTTAATTATGGATGTGGGAATAACATCCACATATGAAGAATCAACATTGCTGCAATGGAGAAGAGGGGTATTGTAGGGAAGAAAATTGTAGTATTTGAAAATAGGGATGTAATTTATATCTTTTTTATGAGAGGGATGTTTTGTGTATTAAGTTTGATTTTAGGGATGTGTCCCTTATTTTCACAATATTTATCTACCCATAAATCCCCGCTTAATGCTCATAAATGTCAATTTGTCCATAAAATCCTAATGGTGCATAAATGCTCATAAATTATGTATGATTACTAGTTTCAAATTAGTAACCTTTTATATCTATTCCATTTTTATCAGTCCAATTAATCCGTTTACCTTATCAAATTATTGCAACCCCTATATTTATTATCATTTATTGGAGTTACAACCTTTTAAATTCTTTTTCCAGTAGTTAATTATCCTAAACGCGAATATTACATGCAAGCATCGATATTAGCTTTTTATTTAATTACTATAAGCGTAGTAATTATGTATAAATATTTACTTTTATCAAATATGTTATGGTTATATATCATCAATAGAATATACATTTCTATATTAAATTGTTGGAATCGTATCCAAAAGGATTATCCGCTATAATTTCCATAAATTAGTCCAACACAAAAGATTTAACTTTAAAATATAAAAGATTACATCGTTTGAAATTACAAGGAATAATCATTTCTTTTTATTACTAAAATAGATAGTGTAAACTACATTGAATTCATACTTTACACATCTCTTTCTCTTTCTATTTACATCTATTCCTTGTTAGATCAAACGTTGTATTATTCTAAAAAGGAAGGTAATCAAACTAATTTACAAATATTAAATGGATCTAAATTCCAACAATTCCAAACATATAAAAGTTTACATTCCAACAAAATTATGGTAATAGTTCAAATTTATAACATTATTATACAACCTATTTAAGATCTGGGATAAATTTCGTTCAAATCAGTATTCTAAATTCATACTTTTGGGACTGATTTTCAAATCTGGTTGTATACAATGCTAAATCAATTCATAAACAAGAATATGTAGATGATGTTTACTATATTCAAATCGCATTAAATTTGTTGCCTACAACTCATATACAATTATGCAATTAGGCATAAAAATCAAATAAACACCAACAGGATAATTTTCATATTATAACAATCTATAAAATTTCCACTCACCTTTTAAAAGCAATCCAAATCTCCAAATCTGAAGTAGATCCTTTGATTCATCTCCGAATCCTTTTTAATCCAAAAGATATGTATAAAAGGGTATATGCATACATTAGAATTACATATCTGGGAAGATATTTGGGATAGGGAGAGAAAATAGATACAAATATATATATATATACATATATATATATATATATATAAATTACCTCAAATACGCATATGGTTGATTCTCTTCTCTTTTTTATTAGATTTCTACTCTTCTTTGATTTGTATGAATATAGATACAAATATTTTATCTTTATAATGTAGAAAGAAAGTGGAGAAGATGAAATGATAGAGCTCCGCTACTATCTTCATAAAAATATGAGAAGAGAAGGGAGGGCTAGGCCTGAATTTAGAGGAATCAACCAGAACCGTACGATTTAAAATATGAAATCCGAGCCGTTGCGGCTAGGTTTATTGGCGCCGCCAGGTCGCCACCGATCGACCGCCCTTGGGTCATCGGTCGACCGTTGGGGGTCGACCGTCCCCAATAACGGGTCGGCCTGTGGGCTCGAGCAATTAATATAAAACGTTTGTTTTTCTTATTTCATTATTTTCATTCCGAATTCATTTTTCGTTCGTAACTTCTTCATTTGGACTCCGATCGCAAAACTCTAAGTATGAAAGTTGCTCAGAATTTCGCTATGAACGCATTGGTGTAAGTTTCATGGTCAAATTCCATAGTTTGCATAAATTCCATTTTCGAAGCCTAATTAGTTGACTAACTAACTAATTACGGGGTGTTACATAAGACATGTATGTTAGTGATTTTGGCTTGGGCTAATATCCCTTCTGACGCAGCGGATTAATCAAAACCAATGTAGATCGATGAAAGTAGCAATCGGTGGATTGATGAATACTGAAATGCCCAAATTCGTTGATCCGAAGATATCGAATTCTAGCTATCCCGAACTCGTTGATCGCGCATGATACCGGGTTCAAAGATCTACGATTCTTCGCACGTTGATCTAGCGCACTAGATTCCGTGAATCGGCTTCTATAGTCGTTGAATCGAGCGCACTCGATTAACCGAAAGAGGAGATAGGAGATTACACTCAACTACCAATTGGGTGAAAGCACAAAGCTAACAAAACAAGAGTTTTATTTCAAATCAACTAAACTTTACAAAATGACACAACTTGCCTATTTATAGGCTACAACACATGCCATAGAAAATTACACAAGTCTTAAGTCGTTTCCGACTCATCACCCTACGACCTACGACTCATCATAAGTCGTTCACGACTTATCAGTTTACAATACAAACGTCACGACTTACGACCTATAACAGAACGACTCAACAATATGTACAAAGAAACAATACTACATAGATCATAGCGACTTAACAAACAACACATATAATACATCACGATTTTACAACACTTAGGTCGTATACGACCTAACACATGTAGCGACTTATCATACAGACGACTTAAAAGATACCCAGTCTTCATGCGACTTAAAGAATCAACGGTAGAGATTAAGGCGGCATAAGAATCAACGGCTTCAATCCTCAGCGAGCTGTAGCAATTGGCGACCTAAAGTTTCTCGCGACCTAACTTAGGTCGTAGGTCGTACGCGACTTATCTTAGGTCGTGAGATCTTTTCCCCAGCATACTCGTTAGGTCGCAGACGACCTAAAACACTTCCTTTAAGTCGTAGCCGACTCAGATCCGCTTCTTCCTTAGGTCGTGACCCGCTCGAGTTAAGTCGTAGACGACTTATATCTGCTTTGTTAGGTCGTTCAGACGACTTAAGGAACTTGTTAACTCGCAAGTCTTCACCAAGTCGTTGCCGAGTTACACTAGATCGTTATGGCGACATAAGGCTTTCGCTAAGTCGGTCACGACTTATGTCTTCAATTTTATTAAGTCGTTCACGACTTATGCCTTCAACTTTGTTAAGTCGGTCACGACTTAAGCCTTGGAAAATCATAGCTTGGCCTGCATCATCCTCCCCTGGTTGAAAGAAATTCGTCCTCGAATTTGCCCTTTCCTCCTCCGCAATATGCTCATCCCCATGATAATGTACGAGATGCTTAACATTGAATACGTCCGACGTGTACACACCCTCCGGCAGCTTCAATTTATAAGCATTTTCATTAATCCGTTTGACGATTTCTACAGGACCAATTTTTCTGGCTTTCAATTTGTTATAAGCGCCTATTGGAAAACGATCCTTTGTTAACACAGCATATACCATATCACCTTCATTAAACTCAACATTTCTTCACTTCAAATCTGCATATCGTTTATACTTTTCATTTGCTTTTTCCAATCGTTCTTGAACGATTCTATGACACTTTGTCAATCCTTCAACAAAATCAGCAGCTCGCTTGACTGTCTTCTTTGGTTGTGGTATGACTGTTAACTCCAACGGCCCCTTTGGCACACTAGAATATACGATCTGAAATGGACTGAAACCCGTACTACGGTTTACAGCATGATTATGAGCAAACTCCGCTTGAAATAACTTCACATCCCAACTCTTCAGATTGTCTTGCACAAGACATCTCAACAAATTTCCCAATGATCTGTTCACAACCTCGGTCTGTCCATCCGTTTGCGGATGATAAGCACTACTGAATTTCAGCTTCGTTCCCACCATCTTCCGCAAACTTAGCCAAAAATGACTTAGAAAACGAGTATCCCTATCCGACACAATAGATTCTGGCAATCCATGAAGTCGATAGATTTCTTTGAAAAATAACTGAGCAACATGAACAGCATCCGTCGTTTTCTTACAAGTAATAAAATGTGCCATTTTCGAAAACCGATCAACCACCACATAGATAGAATCATTTCCCCTTTGAGTTCGAGGCAAACCCAAAACAAAATCCATACTCACATCAACCCATGGTTTAGTTGGTACAGGTAACAGCATATATAAACCAGCATTAGTCGCAGTTCCTTTCGAAACCTGACAGATATGACATCGTTCCACAAACCTTTCCACTTCTTTCCTCATTGACGGCCAAAAGTAAGATTGAGAAATCAACTGTAATGTACGGTCTCTCCCAACATGTCCTTCTTCATGTAGCTCTTTTACAATCTTCATTCTCAAACTACAATCAGGTATGCATAATCGATTTCCTTTGAACAGAAAAATATCTATCATCATAAACTCATCTGTCTCCTCCTCCTGGACTTTATCAACAAACTTTGCAAAGTAAGGATCTTCGTCAAATAGTTCTGGTAACACATCAAACCCTGTCACTTCAACTTTCATTGTAGTCAACAAATGATTCCTTCTGCTCAATGCATCAGCCACACGATTCGTCACTCCTGACTTGTGTTTAACAACAAAAGTAAACTGTTGCAGATATGCAATCCATGATGCATGTCTCGCTGAAATCTTGTCTTGTCCTTGTAAATGCTTCAATGCCTCATGATCAGTGTAAAGAACAAACTCCTTCTGAAATAGATAATGTCTCCAGTGTTTAATAGATTGCACAACAGCATAAAATTCCACATCATATGTACTGTATCTCATCTTCGCTCCTGATAACTTCTCACTGAAATATGCAATAGGACGTCCCCTCTGACTCAACACTCCTCCAATCCCAACCTTTGATGCATCAGTATGTAGCTCAAACAACAACTGAAAATCTGGTAATACTAGAATTGGTGCAGACGTCAGCAACTCCTTGATCTTCCCAAAAGCATTCCCTGCTTCCTCTGACCATGAAAACTGTTTACCCTTCATACAATCTGTAACAGGTGCCATCACACTACTAAAGTGTGGAATGAACCTTCGATAGAATGAAGCCAACCCGTGAAAACTACGAACTTCCATTATCGTCTTAGGCTGCGGCCAATCTCTAATCGCCTCCACTTTACTCTGATCCACCTGTATCCCTTCCTCTGATACAACATACCCCAGAAATAAAACACTATGCGTCATGAACACGCATTTCTTCGTTGCAGCATAAAATTGCTCTTGTCGCAGTACCATCAGCACTTCTCTCAGATGATTCAAATGTTCTTCTGGACTTCCACTATATATCAGAATATCATCAAAATACACCACCACAAATTTCCCAATGAACGGTCTAAAAATCTGATTCATTACTCGCATAAATGTACTCGGCGCATTTGATAAGCCGAATGGCATTACCAACCATTCGTATAGACCCTCCCTGGTTTTAAAAGCAGTCTTCCACTCATCACCTGGCCTGATACGAATTTGATGATATCCGCTCTTCAAATCAATCTTCGAAAAGATAGTAGCTCCGCTCAATTGATCTAGCAGGTCATCCAACCTTGGCATTGGAAATCTATATCTCACAGTAATCTTATTCAATGCTCTACTATCTGTGCACATCCTCCACGTCACATCCTTTTTGGGTACCAATAAAGCTGGTACAGCACAAGGACTTAAACTCTCCTGCACAATCCCCTTGTTCAAGCAGTTCTTCCACTTGCCTCCTCAACTCTTCATGTTCCTTCGGACTCATTCGATAATGTGGTCTATGTGGCAACATTGCTCCCGGAACCAGATCAATTTGATGTTGAATGTCTCTCAGTGGCGGTAACTCCTTCGGTAATTCATCTGGAAATACATCCTCAAATTCTTTCAAAACTGGCTTCGCTTCTTCTGGAATTTCAACCTCTTCACTGCTCTCTCGCCCAATCAACAAAAATACTTCCGGCTCTTCCTCAACCTCCTTAACAAACTCTTTCAAAGATAATAAAGTTTTCAGCTCTTCAATCTCTTCTGACTTACTTTCTCCTTGTTGTCTCTTCTTTGGAACTAAGATAATCTTCGTACCTTCAAACATAAAACTGTAGTTATTGGTCCGACCGTCATGCTGTACTACTCGATCATACTGCCATGGTCTTCCCAAAAGTAAGTGACAAACATCCATCTCTACTACATCACACCAGAACTCGTCTTTGTATTTCTTCCCAATAGAGAATGGAACACGAACTCGTCTATCCACTTTTACCTCTCCTCCTTTTCTCAACCATGCTAACTTATATGGACTCGGATGCTTCTCTGTCTTCAACTTCAACTTTGTTACGGACTCGGTTGAAATGATATTGTCACAGCTCCCTGCGTCAATCACAAATTTACACACCTTCCCCAGTATAGTGCATGTTGACTGAAAGATATTACTCCTCAACCAACTAGCTTCTTCCTGCTTCGGTGTCAAACACGATCTCCTCAACATTAGATTACAACCTTCATCTCCTGACGCAATATCCTGTTCCTCCTCCTCAACTGGACTAGAATAATCTCCATCAACATCCTCATCCTCAACTTCTGCAATCATAGTTCTCTTCTTTGGCTTTGGACACTCATTGCTTTTATGACCCATCTCTTGACAATTGTAACATTTGAAACCATTGTTAACCTTTGCCTTCTCAGCCCCCTTCACCACTAGTTTACTGATAGGTTTAGAAACATTAGAACTTCCACTAACGCCCTTCACTTGATTGTTGGAATTAGTAAACACACCACCTCCTCGTCTTCCCTGTTTCTCCCAAGTCAACGCTTTCTGGTGTGCTTCCCCTACAGATCTGGGATCGAACATGTTAACCATATCTTGTATCTGCATTCGCAACCCCCCAACAAATCTAGCTGTCAATTGTTCCTCCGTCTCCATAATATCATTTCTAGCAATGAGTTGATAAAATTCATCAGCATAGTCGTTAACAGACTTCGTTCCTTGCCTCAAGTTTTGCAGCCTCTGATACATAAGCGATTGATAATTATAAGGTAAGAATGTGGCTTTCATCATTTTCTTCATCTTTTCCCATGATTCAACCTTTGACTTCCCCATCCGTTCACGTGTAAGTTTGGTTTGCTGCCACCATGCCAAAGCTCTACTCCTCAACCTTGTAGCAACCAATTTCACTCTACGATGTTCTGGAACTTCCTTGAAGTCAAAAATCTCCTCCACATTAGACAACCAGTCTAAAAACTCTTCAGCTTGCATACCACCTTTGAATTCCGGAATTTCTGTCTTCATCCCAGATTCCCACTTGTTATCATACTCAGATTGATTTCTTCCTTGGCCTCGCCCATGAACACTACCTCCATCTAACTCCTCTTCAAAATCAGATGTATATCGATGTCGATCCTGACCACCAACATCTCTACTACCATCATGTCTACCTCCAACATCCCTTCTATCGACATTCCTCCGTTCTCGATCATTCACGTTCCTCCCACGCCCTTGATCATCATCAACACTTCTCTCTCGATTGGAATGTGGCGAGACTCTACTTCCCCCATGATTAGATTCAGGTGATACCCTTCTCCGATTCTGATTCATCTCTAACATCATCTTCTCTAACCGACCAATTCCTTCGTTAAGCTTTTCACTAAAGTTTTCATTGATTCTTTGCTCCATCTCATCAGCTTCTTCTCTTCGATACAATGCTTCAACGTTTTGATGTCGATTAGCTCTTCTTGGCGGCATGCTTGAAAACTTCACAAACTCTACAATTCTCGCTTGGACTAAGCAAAAGATACCAAATGATGTACGGCCTGACTTCCCTTAGCTCGGCTCCGACTTATGCTAACTCGTCCACTTCAAAATTTCAACTCCGATTTTGGCGCGCAAACAACCACGGCCAAATTCAAACACTTCTCCAACTTTCGATCTAAAATGATATGGATCAAAATCTCCAACCTTGTTGCTAAAATATGATGAACACGACGAACACCACTTCAATACTTCAAACAAAATTGCACGGCTCAACACTTCAAGCTCGGCTAACTCTTCAAATTTCTTCAAAATAATTGGCTCCAAGACTCGATTTAGCTATGATTGGCTAAAAAGGCTCTAATACCAAAACTGACGCAGCGGATTAATCAAAACCAATGTAGATCGATGAAAGTAGCAATTGGTGGATTGGTGAATACTGAAATGCCCAAATTCGTTGATCCGAAGATACCGAATTCTAGCTATCCCGAACTCGTTGATCGCGCACGATACCGGGTTCAAAGATCTGCGATTCTTCGCATGTTGATCTAGCGCACTAGATTCCGTGAATCGGCTTCTACAGTCGTTGAATCGAGTGCACTCGGTTATCCGAAAGAGGAGATAGGAGATTACACTCAACTACCAATTGGGTGAAAGCACAAAGCTAACAAAACAAGAGTTTTATTTCAAATCAACTAAACTTTACAAAATGACACAACTTGCCTATTTATAGGCTACAACACATGCCACAGAAAATTACACAAGTCTTAAGTCGTTTCCGACTCATCACCCTATGACTTACGACTCATCATAAGTCGTTCATGACTTATCAGTTTACAATACAAACGTCACGACTTACGACCTATAACAGAACGACTCAACAATATGTACAAAGAAACAATACTACATAGATCATAGCGACTTAACAAACAACACATATAATACATCACGATTTTACAACACTTAGGTCGTATACGACCTAACACATGTAGCGACTTATCATACAGACGACTTAAAAGATACCCAGTCTTCATGCGACTTAAAGAATCAACGGCAGAGATTAAGGCGGCATAAGAATCAACGGCTTCAATCCTCAGCGAGCTGTAGCAATTGGCGACCTAAAGTTTCTCGCGACCTAACTTAGGTCGTAGGTCGTACGCGACTTATCTTAGGTCGTGAGATCCTTTCCCCAGCATACTCGTTAGGTCGCAGACGACCTAAAACACTTCCTTTAAGTCGTAGCCGACTCAGATCCGCTTCTTCCTTAGGTCGTGACCCGCTCGAGTTAAGTCGTAGACGACTTATATCTGCTTTGTTAGGTCGTTCAGACGACTTAAGGAACTTGTTAACTCGCAAGTCTTCACCAAGTCATTGCCGAGTTACACTAGGTCGTTGGGGCGACTTAAGGCTTTCGCTAAGTCGGTCACGACTTATGTCTTCAATTCTATTAAGTCGGTCACGACTTATGCCTTCAACTTTGTTAAGTCGGTCACGACTTAAGCCTTGGAAAATCATAGCTTGGCCTGCATCACCTTCTCGCCCGGTCTCACTAATATATTCTTCTTAATACAAGATTCTTCTCTTTCAAAAACCAAATTTATTTATTATCATTATTGTGGCCAACTTTAATCGCTATAATTACCTTTAGCCCATTCGATTAACTCTTTAAAGTATCCCACACTCAATTAGTCAAATCTCTTTTAGGCAATTTTTGTAATTAAATCATTTTATTTTCCCTTCTAGTAATTTCTTTATTATTAGTAATTTAATTTGGTCTCTCATATTATGGCACACCAAAATATGGGGTGTTAAAGTCTCCTCTCCTTACAAAAATTTCATCCTCAAAATTTAGATGAGGAAGAACTTAAAAATTACACTAATGCCCTGAAAGTGTAAAATCATCATCATATAAGTACACAGAAGCACAAAAGGTTATACTAGTACCCTACAATATAAATCATCAATCGTCAAATAGAAATGAATTAGTGCAACTACTAACACATAATCATAACACATATGAATTCACCAGTGCTTCTCACAGTACATATAATAGATAAACAAAGCATGCTACTATATACATGAATGTCTAAAATAGCCCGGGATAGATATTCCTAATCATATCCTCTACCTCTTAGGTATAATCATCTTGGTCGTCACTCGATTGGACGTGAACAAGTATAATAACTTTATTCCTAAACTTCTTCGTATCACAACCTACTATCCCCTTCGGTCGTCTAACATATGTCAAATCTGGTTCAATAAATAAGTCCTCTATTGCCCTTGGTTCCACTATCGAATTTGGGTTATGTGCGCATTTCCTCAAATGTGATATATGAAAAACAATATGCACACCCGTTAAACTACTTGGTAATTTGAACTGATAAGCAAGTTTACCAATCCTCTCAATAACTGGAAACAGTTCTATATATCTAGGTGCTAATTTCCTTGCTTTCCCAAAGCGCATAATTGATTGCATTGGAGAAACCTTCACAAATCTGTAGTCATTTATTGCAAACTCAAGCTCTTTCCTCCTCCAATCGACATAACTCATATGCCTGATTCGCTGACTTCATCCTGACACTAATCAATTCTACCTTCTCGGTAGCATCTCTTACCAAATCGAGTCCCAATACAAGACTATCCCCTATGTAGAACCAAATAATAGTTAACTTGCACAGTTTAACATAAAGCACCTCTAATAGGGCCATCTTGATACTCAACTAGTAACTGTTATTATAGGAAAACTCTACTAGATGCAAACGATCTTTCCAAGATCTTCTAAAATCGAAAATATATGCCCTTCCCAAATCCTCAAGCACACAGTTCACCCTTTTTGTTTGACCATCTGTCTACGGGTGGTATGTCATGCTCAAGTTTAATTCTATACCTAATGCACTTAACAAACTTTTCCAGCACTCACTAATGAACTCTATCATTGAAAATACTACTCGAAATTCTATATAGTCTTACCATATTCTCATATACAACGTCGCTAGCTGCCATCCTTGTCGATCTCACTGGGATAAAGTAAGCACTCTTAGTCAATCTATTGACTATCACCTAAATGCTATCATTTCCCATCCTCGACCTATTCAACCCATTGATAAAATCCATAAATACCAAGTCCTACTTCCAAGTCGGTACTTCCAAGGGTTAAAGTAATCCGTTCAGCTTCTGAAATTCGGTCTTTACTTGCTGACATGTGAAGTTCCTCTTCACACACTCACCGACATCCCTCTTCACCTCAAAAGAAGACACATTTCGTGTCATGATACATCTTCATGCCCCCAGGTTGAATAGTAAACATAAACCGATGACTTTCCTCAAAGACCTCCTCCCGAAAGTTTCACACATTCGGGACACACGATCTCCCTTTCTTCCTAAGTCATCCCTTCAAATCTGTCTCAAACCACTTTTGATCCTCGATCTTCACACTCATCTCCAATCACCTAATTTTTTCAGCTAATAATGGGTCTTCTCTCTACCTAGCAGCAATTATGTCTACAAGTAACCAACATACCTCCAAATTTGATAACACACCTGGATCTTTACTCTATCCAGTATTCGATCTATAATGCACTTCATAAGAGGCTAACATCTCCAACGTCTTCCATTTCTCAATCATGGCTATCACTCCATTCTGCTGCTTTCTACTCAAAGCATCAAAAACCTTCTCCCCCTTCTTGATGTTTATTCTATGCCGAATTAATATGCTGCCACGAAATCTAACCATCTCCGTTGCCTCATGTTCAATTCCTTTTGAGAGAATAGGTACTAAAGGGATTTATGGTCTGTATACTCCTCAACCCATTCTCCTAAAAGATAACATCTACAAATTTTCAATGCAAAAACTAGTTCTACAAACTCCAAGTCATGAGTCGAATATCTAACTTCGTACAGTCTCAATTGCCTTGATGCATAAGCTATCACTCGCCCTCTTTGCATCAGTATCGCTCCCAAACTTGTTCCACAAGCATCGGTATATACTACCAACTCCTAATTCCCTTCAAGCATGATCAAGATAGGAGCATTTGTCAGTAGCTTCTTCAGCTCTTGAAATGACTCTTCACGCTTATCGGTCTATATGAACTTCTTATTTTTTTTTCTAATCAACTTAGTTAAGGGTGCTGCTATACGTGAGAAATCCTTAAAGAATGTATGATAATAACAAGCCAAACCCAAAAAAAATTCATCTCCATGACCATCTCTGGCCTCTTCCAACCATTAATGGTTTCTATCTTTGATAGGTCCACTGCCAAACCATTTTTTGAAATAACATGCCCAAAAAACTTATCTTCTCGTTTTCAAAAATGATATTTCAAAACCTTTGCACTAAACTTGCGTTGTCTCAACGTCTCCAATGCTAATCTAAGATGGACTTCATGGTCTCTTACATTCTTAGAATATACTAAAATATGTTCAATGAATGCCAACATAAGTTATCTAACCAATTGTGAAAATTTTAGTTCATAAGATTAACAAAGAATGCAGGGACATTAGTTAGTCCAAACATCATCATTAACCACTCATATAAACCATGTCTTATTTTAAACACGGTAAATGGTGCAATATCTTCTGCTACCCTCAATCGATGGGATCCCATTGCCATATCTAGCTACGAGAACGCTCTAGCTCCACTTAATTGGTCAAAGAAATCATTTATCCTAGGAAATGGATAACACTTTATCACCTAAATTTAACATGGATACAAGCTATAAATGATTAAGTGGAGTTTAAAAAGTATCCACGATGTGCAACTACATAAAGAGATGAGCATTAAAGACAATATACAAAGAGTATGTCACTTTTGTTATGTTTAGTTGTGTGTCAAGTCCTTACAGTAGAAATTGTTAATACCACCCCAAACTATCTCCAAATCATTCCAAACTTGGCCACAACCTCTGTCGCATGTAACATAATTTTTATGAATTTCTTTAGATTATTCGAACACTCGAAGGTGGAAAAAACGGAGAAGAACATTGCTGTTTTTAACATAGATTTATTATGCCTATGAAAGGCCAATTGGTCGATGGGTTACATGCATAGTAAACCCACACTTGAAAAACTATTGTTTTCTTTTCAAAATTACAATCATGTCTTTTCTTCTTTCCATGGTTATATCTTTTCATCAATAACATAAATTAAAAGTAAAATACTCCTAGTCAAACATATTCCACACCTATGTAAACTTAGCCTCTCTATACTTGCAAATGACCTTACCATGCTCTCTATTCTCTAATTTCTAAAAGTGATTTGTGCATTCAAGTCTTGAAACGCCAACAATCAATTTATACATTCATTCAGGTCCATATTCTTTGATGAAAATACAATTCTAAACCATCCCTATTCAATTTCTCCATAGTTGAAGTAGTTATAGGATTTTTGTAAAAAGTTAGAAAAGCAAAATCAATGTCTTTTAGACATAAAGTTGCAAAAGAGAAATTTTGTTAAGGCGGTATCCTGTGTCAGTCAGGTAGTGGTTGAAATCATGTTTAACAAGTTCAAACGGAGTATGTATACCTATTATTTCGGGTTAAGTGATGGTTATTTTAGTGAAAATCCAGATGTGAAGCTCTAGGACTAGAGTAGGACGGGGTCAAAACCAGTATAAGAATTCTGGTTTGCATTTATTTTACAATAGTTATTTATATTATCTGCTTATTTAGCGTTTATGTTTATAGTTGTCATATTATAGATCATTCTGCATTATAAGCCACTAATTAGAATGTTGGATTTTCAAAACTGAGTGAGTGCACTTTATATCTTATATATTAAAAAAATGAGATTATAAGTAATGTAAATCATTTTTGAAAATAGATTGAACCACGTAAAGAGTCCAAAATGAAAATATAAAACTTAAAGAAAATAGATTTGTAGATTCGTTGATCATTATATTTGATATTATTTCTTATGTTATTATTTAAAAACTGATAAAAATATAGCATAGATGGTCCCTACTTATCTAAAATAGCTACAAAAAATGTCATATTAGTAGGTGAATCTGGTTAAATTATGCAAGCCATCTTTATATCTTATATATTACATAAATCCTGTATATTATATGAAATAAGTGACTTAACCTTGATCTTTCTTGAAAATAGAGTAAATTAACAATAGATCTTAAGATAAAACTATAGCTTCCAAACCAAATACACACACATATATCCTAATCATTATATTTTGGTACTAGTGCGAACCCATGCCATACATATGGTACGTTAAAAATAATGTTAAACAAAACAATTGGTTCATAGATGTGATATGTTGCAATGACAATTCCATATAAAATTAAAAATAGTATTAAAAAACAACAACATATTGTGGTTTAGTCACATTCAAAATGTAGCATCAAATGAACTTTGAATACTAATTCGTTAAATAAGAAGAAAAAAAACATGTATACCATACTTTTGTTATACTGTCTAAATTCATCAAGAAATTTTTTTTGAGTTGCATTCTTCATTCTAAGAATTATATATATAATTCGTATAAAACTAAAAGGAGCATTAAAAGAGGGGAAAACAAATGTTTATTATAGCTTCATATATTCACGGATCTTTCACCAAATAATGCGATGATAATAATATCAAATATTTGTAAACTAAAAATTAACCCCATCATTTAATTTATTAAACTCTGGTTATGAATTCTAGAAGCTCGAATTTAAATTACGTATAAATCCGATTTCTTTTCTAAAAAACATGTTCGTCTTCTTTAGAAAGATAAAGGGTAGTGCAAAGGCATAGAAGTTATATTTCTATTTTTTCCAAAGTTGATGTGCATTCTGTCATAATAATACTACATCATTGATGTAAATGATATATCTTTGATGATGTACTCACACATGCATCAAACCATAAATCTACCTTTATTCTTGCACTATATTTTTCTCCAACAACTTTACTGGTGAATTAGTCACTTTCCATTTAGATTACAAAGTTAAACCATCGTGATTTATTCATGGAAAAGAATGCCTTATGAAGAGGTCGGTAGCCCAAACATTTGTAAAGGCCCGCAAATCCATACCCCTTTGAGTCGACAATATTTCACATCAACTCAACTCAAATTGGACGGAAATACGAATCTTTAGGGTAAAGAAAAAAGATAGAAGAAGAAATAGAAACAACAATACATAATCTCACAATCGCAGCGGAACAAAATATAATATATAATAACATATTTTATACAAAAGAATCTGTAACAGTTTATACACTTACAATCATCAGAGTACAACCATCAATACATCAACTGGACAGTTATATAACTTGTCCTTACACAGCGGAATATAAGTCAAGTATGGAAAGTACGTCTGAAACTCCTCCAGCTAGTCTATTGAGCTCCATAGCAGTTATCCTAAATCTGTAATACTCGGTCTGACCCGAGCATTATAATAAAATAACACCCGAGTCAGTCTGGAAAACCAGCGTGAGAAAACACACTCAATTTGAATTATTAGAATTATCAAAATCCTTTGAAAAACAAAGGTATCTCGTAAGACCACGTCACAAATAAACAAGATGGGTTTTTACCTTATGATAACCAAAATAGTTTATATCAAAATCATCTAATATTATAATAGTGTCTATAGAAAGTAAATAGAAAGTAGCTAAAATGCTTACATCTCACATTCCAGCATAGTTGGGCACAATCAAAACCGTAAGGCGCTTATTAGAAAATGGATTCCAACAAATGACTGGGCCACTGAGGTACCGCCCACCACAGTACACCTCTAGAACAATGTACCAAGATCGAACATATTGATCCCTACCAACACAAGACTGGACTACCCCAAACCTGGATAGTCCGAGTAAGATTACCCCACGGTTGGGATCAGCAACCGCACCACACAGCCGAATAAAAGGGACTCTAGATAGGGGTAACCTTACCCTACTTGGGTGCGACCCACTTAGCCTTGCTACATCTCCCATGTTTTAGTCATTCCCGGTTGATGAGGCTTGAGGCTAAGCATTACCTTTTAAGAACACAATTTTACTTAGAATGCTCATCGTCCTCCAGTGACGATGTTCTGATAGCATTTGTCCATACAAGTTGCTCTGGGTCTGGACAAACCGAATCACTGTCTTCATCATCTTCACGATATACATTCATAGTGTTCAAACCGAATCAAAGTGGTTTTCAGATAATTAATTCTGATCCTGGTCTCTTCGAAACGATTAACGAATTTGGCCAATATTGACAGTCGGTTATTTAACTATCAATAAAACATCCATAAGCAATCATCTGGCCTTAAAATAATTTTTTCCCAAAACATTTACTTTCAAAATATCTTTAAAGACATATCAATTTCTTTCAACATTTGAAAACAATTTTTCAAATACTTAATCCGTAACAAGATACTTCCAACATCTCAACACTTAGAAATATCTCCAAATTTCTATTTTCTATACTTAAGAAAAATTACAGGTCTTATTTTTCCAAAATCCTTTCACTATTAACGTTCCAGGGAATTATTCTGTAACTTGTTCCAAAAATCTCCGGAATCACAAATAATTTCCTCTCCTCAAAATCATATCCTTTTATAAGCCCCTTTTTCGAATCTCGAGAGAATTTATAAAATAAAAGTTTCGATCACTTCAAACTCTATATATATAAATCTATATAAAATAAGTATTTTAAAGAAAAATGATTTAGTTTTAAAAACATGTTCGAATAATTATTTAAAACATCGAAAACACTTTTATAAACATCAGTAACTCATTTTTAGTTAAACAAATAAATTTCAAAACTGATTTTTAGAAGTTAAAATTGAATAGATTAAATACTTCATATTTAAAAAATCAACTTACCAAGTTTTTCAATCTCAACTAGTTTTAAAATTCCTTAGTTTTAAAATAATAAAATTTTCCCTTTAAAACAAACTCACTTTTTAAAATTAAAAATATATTTTTAAAATCCCAATAACCAATTTAATTATAACTTCCTCTCGATTTCACAACATATCGATTTATCTTCGCTTCTCTAATCATTTCCATTTCAAAAATAGAATCTACTATTTTTCCTCAACCCTGTTTCCATATTCTAATATAAATTCACCCTATGAATTTATATTCCAATTATCATCTAATATCGAATTCCTTTGTTTATAAATATCGTTATCAATTTTATAACCCCTTTTTATTTTACCCGTTTATAAAACAAATCTTATTTATAAAATTTCGTTATATACATTCATTTCTTATAATTTCTTTTACACTTCCAATCTATTTTCAATATTGGTTTTGACTCCTTTTTATATCATTTCCAGAATATCATTTATAAATCCCCTTATATAATTCATTTTGAAAATCTCTATTTACTAATTCATAATAGTTTAGTATAACTAATCAATTATATTTTTCTAATTCAATTTCTTTAAAAATAACTCCAATTCCTATATATATGTGGAAATTAGCCACAAGGGCCTCTCTAGCAAGTGCAATTAGTTTCTAGGACACACAGCTGAAATAATTTCTTTTAAGGACAAAATGCAAAATAATTAGTTTCTAAGGCCAAAAAACCTATGAAATTATGTTCTTGAAAGTAATTGGACGGCTGACTTTTGCCCTTAAAAGTAATTATTCTACTGATTTTGGCCTTGAAATTAATTTCTGTGGATGTGTGTCCTAAAAACTAATTGGACTGTAAAGTTTGTCCTTCTGGTGAAATGCCCCTATATATATATTATTTTTAGATCCCCTTCAATTCCATATTTAAAAAAAATATTTATAGTATTTAAATTATCAGAATTCAGGCCAGTGCTACAATAGCATCCAATAATTCAATCACTACAATAATCTATAATAGATTATTCTACACAAATCATATATCACTATATATGAAAAATAAACAATAAATTTGAGGAATCCAGTTGGATCCCTCCAACCTGTTTCCCTGCATCCACAGATGTTAATACAACATATAAAAATACCAATCCCACTTCGAGGGGGATATCGCGGTATATAGGGTCATCCGCTATTATGCGGAGCGTATAGGGTCTCATCCGCTATAATGTGCGGGAATATCACTCCCAATACTAATATATATACTACCATATATATAATATCATTCATAGATAACAATTTCTGATTTTCAACCAAGCAGCCAATATTTAAATTTAACTTTTAAAATTAAATACGGAAATTCCGAATGAGTGAGAATTCTCTCACCTTGATTTTTATTTTGCCAATCGTTCCAATTTTCACTTTTTCCCATTCCGAAGATCTCAATACTACGAACATAAGAGACAATCCGAATTCAATTTAAACCTAATATGAGAAAGTTACGATTTTATAAGCAATAAATTTTGAATTTATGGTTATTATCCTAACTAAAATTTTACCAACTAATTGCTATACTCAACACTAACTAAATAATTATCTATCATTTCTAATCTAATCCAGTTCATATATATACATATATATATATATAGATATATATATATATTTATTTATTTATCTATGAAAATAAATTTATAACTTTATAACCAACGCCGAAAGATAGAAGTAACTATATATACAGTGATTTCCCTAAATATGTAAAAATTTACCATATATTTATATATATATGTTACAGTGATTTACCATTTTTTTGAAATGAATTACCTTACTACTTCTTCCTCATTTAAGAACACCAGCTTCCCTTTCGATGCTTCCTCCAGGCTTGAGCACACGGCCAGCCTTCGATCGAACCACTACCTCCCCAATACCATCGTGACATCACCATCCATCGCGAGTTGACACTGAGTGCCCAAGGCCTCCAGCACCCATCCACCAAGCCCTATCTCGCCCAGATCGTGATCACGACCTTCGATTTCGCAACCCACGAACGAATGCGACCACCCCATCATCAACTCGCGCTCCGAGCGAGCCATCGCCTTCAATGTCGTCGTCGCCTCGATTGCACTCGCGCCTCCCCACCTTGCCTTCCCAATTCACGTGAGCGTTCTGCGTTCTTTTTTTTTATTATTATTCGAATCGAACTGATTTGTTAAGGAAGGTGAGAGGAAAGAAGGAACTGATTTGTTTGTGTACGAACGAGTTCGATCCTGTAATGAATTTGGGAACGGAGGAGCTCGTATTTTTATTTTCTTTCTAAACAAAGTGATTTCGATTTTTGAAGATAAGGAAATGCTCGTGATGTTTTTAATAGAGAAAAAGGCGGTCGCGTGTTTGAATAGTTTTGCTACAGTGATTTTGATAGGAAAGGAAAAAGTGCTGATGTAAATATATATGTCAATAAATATATATATTATTTAAAATTTTAAATCGTCTCGAATCCGTAGCTTAAAATCTTGACCTCCTATCGAGGCATGCCACTAGGCATTCATAATGTTATACCCCTATTCCGAATGCAATGGAAAAGATTTCGAGTCCTAATTCGATCGTATAGAGAAGAGAGCATTTTGTACCCAATTATTATATTGAATTTTCAATATAAATCTCAATGCGTTTATATCTCATACGGCTAAATGATAACTCCAAAAGTTATGAAATTGGAAATCCGATAATAATACAATATTACGGATCCAATGGAACTGGTTTCGTCGAATTCCGACATTGTGCCTCGGAAGGCTATTTTTAAACGTTAATTTAAATGATATATTTTTAAAACCAAACAAATCACTCTTAAATTCAATTTTTAAAATTTTTATTATCTTCACTATTATCACTGTAAATTTTACAAGCCTTTAAATTATTTTTGACAACCTTAAAACTCAAGATTCAATGTTTTAACCAATTTCAAGTTATAAATTTCAATAATTAAATTATCCAGTAAATCGCTGTATTTAAATTCTGAATCTATTTTATTAAATAAAAACCAATCTTTCATATTCAAAAATCAATTTATAATTCAGAACTGTTTAAATCCATTTAAATATTCCAAATCAAACGTCGAAAGATCCGGGTCGTTACATTCCTTCCCCCTTAAAAGAATTTCGTCTCCGAAATTGCTAAGGCAAAAAAAATGTTCCAAGCCCATTATCTTCTCAGAACCCACCTAGTAAAATCTCAATATTTCACTTTTCAAATATTTTAGTTCCAACCCTAACAATTAGTTTCAATTCTATTTCCAAAATCTCTTGTTTCAATTTCAAATTGAAATTAATCTGTCGTTAACAAAGCCTTCCAAAAAATTTCAAAATTTTTCTAACCCCCTAAATTTTCGAAATTTTTTGGCAGAGTCTCCTTTGTACGGAGGACCTTTTGCAATATGACAATAGAGATAAATATATATACATCGACCCACATGATCGGAAACAAAATATATAACAATATTTTATATTTTTCGCAGTATTTAATCTGAAAACATACCTTCTTTAGCGTTTTTAAGCAAGCGGCTTATTTATTTTCACAATTCGCGCAATCAAAGTCAAGCAAAATAGCTCCAGGTACTTGTACTTACTCACTTCAAACATGTAAGTACCAAAAACATCAAATTCAATGACATTTCACTTATTTAAACAATTACAACACATGAATTTCAATAACCAATCACGTTAAACATGTATTATTAGCAATTATAAGGTTTTTACATTAATCTGATTACTTTCAATCAATCCATATATCATTTCCTTCGATTTAAATGATTTACAACTCAAATTTCTTGCATTCACCTCACATTTGCACTAAACAAATTTATATTCATTCCAAATCGATTAAAAATCAATTTATACACTTCCCATTTATTCATAGGAATTTTATTTACTTCTGTTTACGTTAAATGAGAAACTTTTTTCTATGCAAATTCGGCGACAATCATTTAATAAAATATCCATTTCAGTTTATAACTATTTTAATTTGATTCCAACTCAACTTATACCCTACTCTATTCCATTTTAAATTTATTCTCGATCCATTTATTTACATTCCATTTATATTCACATTCATCACATCCAAATCTATTTTTATTTAAACTCGAAACCATTCCACGCTATTCATTAACTAAACATTTCACAAATTTACTCGAAGCCAAGCTTCTATTAAATATTAATTTAAGTTATTTATTTTAATCATTTTAACCAACAGCTTAAGTTCATTGCTATTTGCAACAAATTTCATTTACATTTTAGATTGGTCCTCATTCCATCAATTCCATTCCAATCTACAAATTAATTCAATTGGTTCATTTGCTTCATCCATTTAAATTTTAATTCCCATACTCAATTCATTTCCGAATTCATTTAAATGATATCAAGGCCATATTTAATTTATTTATACTCTTATTGGATTTATTTGCAACTCAAACTATTTCTATTTTTAATCCAAATCCATTTCATTCGGCAATAGTTCCCATTTATATTTTAATTCACTTACCATCTAAGTCGAATTTTATTTATAACTCAAGTTTAACTTCAAAATCCATTTTAAAATCAATTTTCTATTCAAAATATCTCCAAATAATAATACTATTATTTATTTCAAAATCCCTTGGAAAACATTTGCAAAAACCCTCCATGATTTAAATTCTTTAAATTTTGGTTTAATCAAAGTCTTAGTTTTATCTCAATTGTATAACCCTTACTTGTACAATTTCCATTTGGTTATATATAACCAATTCCAGATTTTTTATATCTTGTTTTTTATTATAATATTATCATCCAAACACTCCAAATATACCATAATAAATTTAGAAAATTATTTCTTTTATATAAAAATATAATTTTGGGTAAAATTATTTCATTTTACCCGCTTCAAAACCATACTATGTCGGTTTATCATGTTCAAGTGTTTAGAAACTCCTATCGATTTAGTGGCGTCCCACTATTCGATCAGAATTTATATTCTACTCAACCATAAATCAACACAATATAAAACCATTTATATTCACTAACAAATACGTGCTCATATTTATTATTACACTCAAACTCATTCTAAAGTACTACTGACTCTATCTCTAATGAGTAATTCCCAACAGAGCCAAGGTTCTCGCTTAACCTTCGGCTCTGATACCAAATGTAAATATCTAGGGTTTTCAACCATCGACAGCGGCCACTTTCCGCCGTAGCTTACACCGGTACCTCAAATTTGCTTTTACGGCCAGCCTCTCAATTGCAACCAACCACTCAAGGACATATAGGGGGAAGAGTCATCCGTTCGCTACCTAACAAGAAGCGAGAACCCCCTATCATGCAGCAAGCAAATCCGATCCCGGTATCTTCGAAACGATTAAAGAATTTGGCCAATATTGACAGCCGGTTATTAACTATCAATAAAACATCCATAAGCAATCATCTAGCCTTAAAATAATTTTTTCCTAAACATTTGCTTTCAAAATATCTTTAAAGACATATCAATTTCTTTCAACATTTGAAAACAATTTTTCAAATACTTAATCCGTAACAGGATACTTCCAACATCTCAACACTTAGAAATATCTCCAAATTTCTATTTTATATACTTAGGAAAAATTATAGGTCTTATTTTTCCAAAATCCTTTCACTATTAACGTTCTAGGGAATTATTCTGTAACTTGTTCCAAAAATCTCCGGAATCACAAATAATTTCCTCTCCTCAAAATCATATCCTTTAATAAGCCCCTTTTTCGAATCTCGAGAGAATTTATAAAATAAAAATTTCGATCACTTCAAACTCTATATATATAAATCTATATAAAATAAGTATTTTAAAGAAAAATGATTTAGTTTTAAAAACATGTTCAAATAATTATTTAAAACATCGAAAACACTTTTATAAACATCAATAACTCATTTTTAGTTAAACAAATAAATTTCAAAGCTGATTTTTAGAAGTTAAAATTTAATAGATTAAATACTTCATATTTAAAAATCTACTTACCAAGTTTTTCAATCTCAACTAGTTTTAAAATTCCTTAGTTTTCAAATAATAAAATTTTCCCTTTAAAACAAACCCACTTTTTAAAATTAAAAATATATTTTTAAAATCCCAGTAACCAATTTAATTTATAACTTCCTCTCGATTTCACAACATATCAATTTATCTTCGCTTCCCTAATCATTTCCATTTCAAAAATAGAATCCACTATTTTTTCTCAACCCTGTTTCCATATTCTAATATAAATTCACCCTATGGATTTATATTCCAATTATCATCTGATATCGAATTCCTTTGTTTATAAATATCGTTATAAATTTTATAACCCCTTTTTATTTTACCTGTTTATAAAACAAATCTTATTTATAAAATTCTGTTATATATATTCATTTGTTATAATTTCTTTTACACTTCCAGTCTATTTTCAATATTGGTTTTGACTCCTTTTTATATCATTTCTAGAATATCATTTATAAATCCCCTTATATAATTCATTTTGAAAATCTCCATTTACTAATTCACAATAATTAAGTATAACCAATCAATTATATTTTTCTAATTCAATTACTTTAAAATAACTCCAATTCCTATATATATTTTATTTTTAAATCCCCTTCAATTCCATAATTTAAAAAAAAAATTTATAGTATTTAAATTATCAGAATTCAGGCCAGTGCTACAATAGCATCCAATAATTCAATCACTACAATAATCTATAATATATTATTCTACACAAATCATATATCACTATATATGAAAAATAAACAATAAATTTGAGGAATCCAGTTGGATCCCTCTAACCTATTTCCCTGTATCCACAGATGTTAATACAACATATAAAAATACCAATCCCACTTTGAGGGGGATATCACGGTATATAGGGTCATCCGCTATTATGAGGGGCGTATAGGGTCTCATCCGCTATAATGTGCGGGAATATCACTCCTAATACTAATATATATACTACCATATATAATATCATTCATAGATAACAATTTCTGATTTTCAACCAAGCAGCCAATATTTAAATTTAACTTTTAAAATTAAATACGAAAATTCCAAATGAGTGAGAATTCTCTCACCTTGATTTTTATTTCGCCAATCGTTCCAATTTTCACCTTTTCCCATTGCGAAGATCTCAATACTATGAACATAAGGCGACAATCCGAATTCAATTTAAACCTAATATGAGAGAGTTATGATTTTATAAGCTATAAATTTTGAATTTATGATTATCATCCTAACTAAAATTTTACCAACTAATTGCTATATTCAACACTAACTAAATAATTATCTATCGTATCTAATCTAATCCAGTTCATGTATATATATATATATATATCATGAAAATAAATTTATAACTTTATAACCAAGGCCGAAAGATAGAACTAACTATATCTACAGTGATTTCCCTAAATATGTAAAAAATTACCATACATATATATATATATATATATGTTACAGTGATTTACCTTTTTTTTGAAATGAATTACCTTACTGCTTCTTCCTCACTTACGAACACCAGCTTCCTTTCTGATGCTTCCTTCAGGCTCGAGCACACGGTCGGCCTTCGATCGAACCACTGCCTCCCCAATACCATCATGACATCACCATCCATCGTGAGTTGACACTGAGTGCCCATGGCCTCTAGCACCCATCCACCAAGCCCTATCTCACCCAGATCGTGATCGCGACCTCCGATTTCGCGACCCACGAACGAATGCGACCACCCCATCATCAGCTCACACTCCAGGTGAGCCGCGGCCTTCAATGCCATCGTCGCCTCAATTGCACTCGCGCCTCCCCACCTCGCCTTCCCAATTCACGTGAGTGTTCTTTTTTTTATTATTCGAATCGAACTGATTTGTTAAGGAAGGTGAGAGGAAGGAAGGAATTGATTTATTTGTGTACGAACGAGTTCGATCTCGTAATGAATTTTGGAACGAAGGAGCACGTATTTTTTTTTCTTTCTAAACGAAGTGATTTCGATTTTTGAAGATAAGGAAAAGCTCGTGATGTTTTTAACAGAGAAAAAGGCGGTCGCGTTTTTGAATGTTTTTGCTACAGTGATTTTGATAGGAAAGGAAAAAGTGCTAATGTGAATATATATGTCAATAAATATATATATTATTTAAAATTTTAAATCGTCTCGAATTTATAGCTTAAATTCTTGATCTCCTATCGAGGCATGCCGCTAGACGTTCATAATGTTATACCCCTATTCCGAACGCAATGGAAAAGGTTTCGAGTCCTAATTCGATCGTATAGAGAAGATAGCTTTTTGGACCTAATTATTATATTGAATTTTCGATATAAATCTCAACGCATTTACATCTCATGCGGCTAAATGATAACTCCAAAAGCTACGAAATTTGAAATCCGATAATAATACAATATTAATCCAATGGAACTGGTTTCGTCGAATTCTGACACTATGCCTCGAAAGGCTATTTTTAAACATTAATTTAAATGATATATTTTTAAAACCGAACAAATCACTCTTAAATTCAATTTTTAAAAGTTTTATTATCTTCACTATTATCAATGTAAATTTTACAAGCCCTTAAATTATTTTTGACAACCTTAAAACTCAAGATTCAATGTTTTAACCAATTTCAAGTTATAAATTTCAATAATTAAATTATCCAGTAAATTGTTGTATTTAAATTCTGAATCTATTTTATTAAATAAAAACCAATCTTTCATATTCAAAAATCAATTTATTATTCAGATTCACTATTTAAATCCATTTAAATATTCCAAATCAAATGTCGAAAAATCCGGGTCGTTGCAACATTTCTACTACTAATCTGTTGTATATAA
This sequence comes from Allium fistulosum, assembly GCA_030737815.1. Classification (NCBI taxonomy): domain Eukaryota; kingdom Viridiplantae; phylum Streptophyta; class Magnoliopsida; order Asparagales; family Amaryllidaceae; genus Allium; species Allium fistulosum. The sequence goes on along the minus strand of CM060902.1, from coordinate 1,354,192,200 downwards.
AGTAGATCACAAAAAATGAAAATCATTTATCAAGTATTACTAATAATGATATATCTATTGAGTTTGTTGGAAGATGATGAATAACTAATTACCGTATGGTACTCATATTTGAACCACCTCCTACATTTCATGACACTAATATTTTCTAATGGTTAGTCAGCTGTCTAATTTAAGCATCATTTACAGCAAGAAGATGTTCTCGTTTCCTAATATTGGTATTCAATGTGTTAAGTTTATGTTTTCCTTCACTTCATTTCACTTATAAACCACTTCCAAGTATGAAAATATTTTAGTGTTACCATTATAGTGATAGATTAATAATTGAATCCATACCCTAATTTGAGAAACGAGGATTTAAATATGAATTCTTATGTAGTTGCCCATATGTATATGTACTCATAGATGAATTGAATATATTTTCGAAAAGAACACATAATATGTGTAGATTTTATACCTTAATACGAATATGCCCAGAATTATTCTAATAGACATCATTAAAGGTCATAAATCACTAATATTAGAAGATACAATTACTCTCTATTTATTCTAACCTTATTCAGTTCCTCTAAAGCAATAAAAAACACTAAATAAAAATTGAAAACCTTAAACTTTGACTGAAATATAAGTAAAAGACTATGATTTATCATATATTGATTCTATTGCAAAACTCGAGTTTTCTCAATGATGTCTGTGGTAAAATCATAGGGATTGAAAATTAATTTGTCTTTATCTAAAGACAATTTTCTAAAGTGCAATAGGAAAAAAGGAAGTATATCGAGTCTAATTCTACTTTTAAAGAAAAAGAATAAAAACTAAAGAAAAATGATGAAGAGATTGGTGGACACTTAATTAAGGAGATGAAAGAGAAATACATGTTTCTAACTTGAATGAAAAAACACATAGGAAGAAAAAGAATCGTTGGTTAAAAACGTAGAGGGAAAATCATCATCTTAATAGTAAAGTCGATAGAAGAAGATGATCATAAGTACTTACCGAAGAGAATGATGATGGCTCGATACTTATTTTCAAAAGAAAAACGAAGAATTAGTTTTACTAATGATATTTATATTCAATTTATCCTACAATTTTTTCATGAAAAATGAAGATGAAAGAAAGAGTGAAATAAGAAGAATTAAGACTGAAAAATAAAAGCTAAGTGGAAAAAAAATAAAAGACCCAAAAGAAATTTATCCATTGATAGAAATCTTAACTTACCTTCGTATTAACCTTTTTATTTGGAACAAAGAGAAACATGGATTTTTTTAGAACGTTGAGAAGATTGGATTTTTCAAAATATAAGAAACATAAATAAATTAAGCTAGATCTATATATTTATGTACTATAAATTATTATATTAGTTCGTTCAACTTTATATTTTTCATACTTGATTGTTTTAAACGAAAACTAAAGTTCACGGGATAAACTGAGTGAGTACACTTTATATCTTATATATTACAAAAACGACATCGGTTGTTGAATTTATATGCTTTCCAAAATAGAGTAAATCAAGAAAATCTTAAATGAAACCTATTGCTCTAGATTAAGTGGAAATACAGATTTCATGATGGGTAATTTTATCTCCGTCCACCATTTTATTTAGTTAATCCACCTAATTATAAGTATTATATGATTTTTAAAAGTTCTTTAGTTTATCTACGGTATTTATTTATCTATGGTATTTATTCCAGTCCACGACCAAAAGTCATTTTCTCTGTCTTTATGAATTTTGATATTATGAATAAAGTCATAAAATATAGGAGGCAGAGCCTATAGGTTGGGAGTCCAGAGATCATCTCTGATGATGCCACTAATCAAGGAGTCGTGAACCCCATAAACAGCAATTTGTTGCCAACCCAAAATAGAAATTAGATTATTTCCCTAAATCAATGGATCAAACTAAATGTGAGTTGTATTACCATTAACAATATTTCTTTTTATGAGCTGCTTGTAGTGTTGTCTTGCTTTAAGCATGGTTTTCCAGGTATGCGAAGCATTACTATCTATATTCATGATCCAGAAATTCTGATTATTGGAATATCTGCTTTTGATCTATCTTGCCTATAATGATTTACCTTGTAGAAGATTTCATGTTAATTTTAATACCATAGCAGTTTGCATATCTTTGATACTTCGAATACCAAGTCCTCCATTAGCTTTAGGCTTACACATTTGATCCCAAGACAACCTATGATGTTTATCATTCCAGATGAAGTTAGCACATAATGATTCAATTCTATTTATGACCTGTATAGGCAATTGGCATGATTGAATCCAGAAATGAATTATAGCAAAATAGAGGAATTGATAAGTTCTATCCTACCAGTTGTAGATAAAAATTTGTTGCTCCAACAATTGATTTTGTTTTTAATTTTATCCAAAAGATCTTCATCAACACTACTATTAATTTTCTTACTTGATAAAGGAAGACCTAACTATCAACTGGCAAATTTGAGGCTATAATATCGAGATAGGCAGTGATGAGATTTATGTGCCTATTGCCTTTGCTGGAGAAATTTTTAGACTTCTCTTATCTAGTGTGCAACCCGGTAATTGAAATTTTCTCCATAACTCTTTTGATAGCATTGACACTGCTATGATCAGTTTTTGGAAAAATCAAAAGATCGTCAGCATAAATTAAATGAGAAATAACAAGGGAGTTATTATAAATAGGTGTTAATTATAAAATATGCTACTTTATCGATAAAGTTTATATTTCAAAGAATATAACCAATGAAATTCGAATAACGATCATGTTTATTTATTCAAAATATTTACAAAATATATAATCATAGGATTTGAGTTTATATTTTGATAGAAGTTTATATGTAAGAAAGAATAAAATAGAAAATTAAGTGATTTTTATACATATAAGATGAAACGAGGCTAATGGACTTTTAAACTTGGATGCTTGGCAAAATAGTGAATACAATATAGCGGAGTTATTCTAAGTGTATTGGATATAAGTGTGGTTCAAATATAAGTGTAGTCAGTGGAATTTGAACTTTTGACCTTCTTGAGAGCATACTACATTAAAGAGGGTTGAATATTTCAATTCTAAAATTACAAAAAAAGAAGAAAAAACTTGAGTGAGACACGTCTTTAATATATATAGTATAAGATATAAGGTTAGTTTATTATTTTACATTTTGTAATTTACTTATCAGTTTTATTTTTTAACGTTCTTATCAATTTTAAAAAATAGAATAAATAAATTCGAACGAAGTTCGTGCTTGCTTATTTAAAATAACTACAAAGAATAAAGTCGTAGGAATCGAGCTTGGGTTTAGATGAAAATTTACAAGTAAGAAAGGATTTAAAAGGAAATAAATATGGATTTTTAAACAAAGTAAGTAACTCTAAAATACAATAGATAAAATGAGATTAACCGGATTTGAACTTGGATGTTTGAGAATAATGAATCACGAAGAACAAAGTTATTCTAAAATATATTGAATAATTGTGGTTAGTATAATTTTTCTTGAGAAATATTCAAATATAGAAGATCTAATGTTTGGATTCCAAAGTCAAGAGAAAAAAGAAAATATCCAACACGATCCAATTATATATGTGTGTGTGTATGTATGTATATGTGTCTATGTGTATATATGTGTGTGTATGTATATGTGTGTATGTGTATATATATGTGTGTGTATGTATGTATGTATGTTTATGATTGCTCTGAACTCAATGTGCATGTTAGTAAACCCTACTTTACTAAAATGCATTATTGGTTCAAGTTACTAAACCTCAATTTAGTGGTTGGTTTTTCATGCTCCAATCAACTAGAGTAAGGAGTCAATCCCAACATGATACATGTATGAATATCATCATTAATAGAAAAATGTTAAGATGATTAGGGCTGTCATGATAATGGTAAGTGTTACCAATATGAAAAAACTGTTACTATAGCGATATTAATGGTGAGTCAAAAGTGACCATCAATACTTCACCGTTACCGTTGGTAAAATGATCGTAATTAGTATACTATTAAACTAATAATAAATTTTCTAATAAAAAAAGCATTAAAATTTTATTGCATTAACACTTAGTAGTCATTCCTTGTTTTGATAATGATAAGGTGGTAAAGAATTTGTTACTTATTCTAACTCCATCAATGCTTATATGAATATTTTAATTTATTTTATTTACGTAGATTATTAGTTTTTGATTCATTACAAATTATTTACGAAAATATGAACGATAAATTTGCTAATATGATATATTTTCAAATTATTTCAAAAGAAATATTACCATGAATCATACTAAAAAAAATCTACGACTAGTAAAATTATCATTAATATTTGTTTTGACATTTTATACACCGCTGCAATTACGCTAACAATGATAAATTCATTATTATCCCATGCCGATAACTTTCATACAATGATGTATCTCAATGTTGATTATTTGACGTGGGCATTTGTAAGACGATAACAGCGGTAAGGATGATTGTGATACTCTTATAAAATAAATAAATCATCAAAGATGTAAACTATAATGGTTGATGGATATATATGAGAACCTAACGCATTCCATATCCCAGGACATGGAGATCCCCATTTTAACATCGTTATTATTTCCCACCTATATATCCCTTCCACTTTTATGTTTTCTCCTCCTCAAACCAACAGAATCCCCCTTTCCTCACCATATTCGAATTCAATATATATTAATAAAATAAAATATTTCAAAGCCCTAGCAATGGTATCCTTAGACTTCCGCCGCCATTCCCTTGTCCCATCCCACCTATACTCATTGCCTTCTTCAAGTCCTTCTCTCGCTAAACTACTATCTCCGACGACGATGGGGACTTTCCCGTCGGATACGGCGGCGACAACGGAGAAGCATTTCTCGATTCAGGCACCGAATGAAAGGATCGAGATGTATACGCCGTCGTTTTATGCGGCATGTTCTTTTGGTGGTGTGCTGAGCTGTTGGTTCACTCATACCGCTATTATTCCACTCGATGTTGTCAAATGTAACATGCAGGTATCTGTCTGCGATCGTATGATGTATAGCAGATCATCTTTGTTTCTTTTGCATTATTCTTCGTGATTTAGCATGCACACCCTTATCTCTGTTTGCCTTCCACATATTCACTTTTCACGGGTTTCCTGTGTATCTCCGCTCTCAATTTTTTAGTTATCCGATTCAGCCTTTAGTGACCTTTTATTTTCTTTATCACTTATAACCGTTTTGTTCTTAATTTTTTCTTTTTTGCTTTTTGTTCTTTTGTTTTTTTGTGCGTGCGTGCGTGCGAGATAAAATTAGCCTTGAAGTTACAACAAAAAAGCTAGAAGGCCCGGAAATCTTAGCACAAATTTTGTCCGAAATAATTTGTTTGGCCCCCCTGAAATCAAGGATAACGATCCAACGCTGCTGTCCATTCCCGCACAGATCCGCACTCTATTCCTTCGGGCCTTCTAGCAAGGCTCAAGTTACAAACAGCCGACAATTAAAGGATGCGGTTTGCAAACTGATACATAGACTGTTGCCAAAAATAAAAACTTGGAAGTTGAGATTTCTGCATAGATTTTTTTTTTTTGGGCACCGAATACAAGTGCACCAAACACAGAAATAATATTTGAACTATGTTTAAGTGTGATGCAACGCGAGTTCGGTAAATGGAGATAATACTAGTTTATATAGAAGGTAGTCTACTATTGGTAATCCATACATTCATCCTAGAGATTAAGGTTGCGTTTGTTTAAAATACCGATTGCCGAACACTTGTTACTTAATATTGATTGCTAAATGCTTGAAGTATTGTTTGTTTGCATTCTGATTGTAAGTAATTTTTATTAACATAGATGATTATTGTGACGATATTACCTTTCATTGTTAATTTTCATTGTTCTTTGAAGCAACGATCCTACAACTGACATTTTCATTTTCCTTCTAATTTTTCCTCCACGGCGATACGGAGCTAAAAGATCCACCACTTTAATCCCTGTTTCAAAGATTGTGCAAATTAACAATGGAAATAAAACTTTTCTTTTCATTTTAACACAAAAGATCTTACATACTTTTATTCACTTTTTCAAAATTATTTATTTGTATATTTTTTGTATATTTGCATTCGATTACAGTATGTTTCTCTTTAATTCGAAGCTATCTGTCATTTTCATTCTTATTAGTAAATTGATAGTTATCATATTTATGTTCAAACTTCAAAAGTTATTTGTAGGCATCAACAAACACTTTTTACTTTGTATAATTTTTTATATTATTTTTCAATTATTGAAAATCACCGAAAGTGAAAATAAAATCAACACCAAATAATAAAATTTAGCATGACCTAGAAAAGCTCGAGTAGATATGAAAATTACTATTGAGTTTGAAATATTTGAATAATGTTTATACAATTGAAAGCAATGAATGAGAAAAAATTGAATTATACATAAAAAAGGGTATTATTGAGAAACCATTTCAATAAGTAATCAACTTTTCCAAAAAGCAAATATTTATTGCTTATTCATTCCGCTGAATAGAAGTGAATAATCAGCACCACTTTTAAAAAAAACAGCCAAATAACCTCTTTTCACTTATTCTATTAAGTGTTCAACACTTATTTTGGCAAAACAAACAAAGCCTAAAATATCGGGTTCCAACTTTTGGACTACAAACTTTTTAATGGGAATTAACGCTTGGAGCCTCTTCCTATCTAGGTCACTTTTTTATCACTAAAAGTCCAAAGAACTGGCCAGAATTCTATGGCTAATTCTCCAACTAATAGTAATTTGTTATATATATATATATATATATATATGAAATGCTTTTTCGTTTGAACATAACACTTGGTCGGCCTTTAGAATGTCAACCACATATCTTACAACATATTAATATATAATTAACTGTTGGATTTCACCTCCTAGTGTTTAAGGTTCACGGGCGATATGTTTGACAAATATGATGTTGAGAGTTGTAAAGAAGAAGAATAGTAATTTGAAGTATTGAAAATATGCAATATAATATGTCAAATCGAAGTAGAAATCATGAGTTTCGTAGTGGAGTTGTAGGCTAAACAATTCAAGCAACAACTTGTGAACAAGTTAAACTAGTCGATCGTACCCAAAACTCCTTTGTAAGGTAACCAATTTGACCTAGTCTACCAATTTGACATGGTTGCCAATTTGAGTTGGTCAACCAATATGAGCTTGAACACGATTTTAGGCATTCTTTTTGTGGTTTTTTTACACCTTAGATGATTCCTAGCGATATCTAACAATTCTTAAATCGCTATGAGATTATGCGTGCCTTGTTTTTTCTCTTTATTGAAGAGCAATTCTCATTGAAATCAAATCAAAGCACAATCAAAAGAAATCTTAAGAGAAGAAAATTAGTGCTTTTGCTGATTGGGTATTTTTTATTTAAAAAAATTGATTCTTAGGTGAAGATTATTAGTGTGAGTGCTTCATTATTGTAATTATTGGTCTTGTAATCGGTTATTATCTCTTGCAACTCTGATATAGTATAAAGTGAATAAAAGTTGCTGAGTCCGTAGGCGTAGATTAGTTTGTGTCAAACGTAACATCTCTTTATTTTATTTTCATTTTTGTGTGTTTGTAATTGGTTTGGCCGATTGTTTCTTATTGTTAGGTTAATATTGATGGATAATCGACAAATCTAGATCTTCTGCGTATTTTTGAGGAATATTTTGATAACAACCAATGTTAAAGCTAGTTGATTCGCTTGAAGATTGTTTATCAATGATGAGATCATCAGAGGTGATATAAAATTTAATTATTGAATTGCTAGATTCGATGGTAAAGAAAGTTTTAGGATATGAACGTTCAAGATGGTGACCGTGTTGAAGAAGTTGAAACCTTCTAAATTTCAAGATAACAGAGAAAAGTTGGTGGGTATGGATGCCAAGTTGGAGGAGATGAAGTATCATGTGACGAAGATGAGGAAACTATGAGATGATCTTGCTAAAGTCTAAAAAAATAAATCTATAGTCAATCCCACTATTCTTCAACAACTATATACTTCCCAAAATGAAGCTGTAAGTCATAACTACACTTTTGAAGCATATTTTTACACTCAACACAACGAACATAAAGACCGTGGGTGTAGAGGTTAGTGATGAGGCACAAAATGTCATATTAGTATGTTCATTACTTTCCGAGTACATAACATTCATAAATTCTACGATTTATAAATGAAGTTTGGTTAGTATATTAGATGCGAAGGTAAATGCATTAGGGGGTGTTGAAAGCAAGGTTGTAAATCTTTGGTTTCCACCATGTCTTGTCTTAAAGGGTTAGAGACCCGATCACATATCCTAATAAGATCTTAACGAGATAAATGTATCTCAAACGTCCATCTTAGATTGACATCGGTCATGAAGTTCATTTCGTCGCAATCTTAGAATATATTAATATTGATTTGCACATAACTAATTTGTAAATATTAATAATATTGATTTGCACATAACTAATTTGTAAATATTAATTACTATAATTTTTTTAAACTTGATTTGCAATTATAACACCATCGTCAATAGTAGCTCAAAAAGCATCCACTCTATTTAATGCAAATAAATAATGAAGAATCTATAAACATAATATAAAGTATCACAACAAAATGAAGCAAAAATGAAATATGTTGTCACATAAGCACTATCCTCATTGTTTCAATGTCAAATATACTCCCCGCTTCTTTCAACTTTTAAATTTAAAGTACATGTTGCACACTCATCTTGAAAATTCTTGGTTTATCTAAAAATGGTTATATTGATACATCATTTGAGCTTGGTCCATTTAAAATTCGCACCATGTTGTTATAGATATTTTATTTCATATATGACAAAAATACATTTTTACAGGTAATAGTTGACGTACTAAATTGGTTGGTACATAGAACCACAAAATTAATTTGTAGATCAAATAGAATAAAAAACAATTTTAAAAGTATAGATTGAATCAAAATCAAATTCAATTGAAACAAAAACCTGAAACCGAACATAATTAAGGTTAGACAAAAAAAATCATGAAAAGAAATGAATTACAGTTAGGTCAATTTGAATCATGAAATAACTCAATAAAAAACATGAGAAAGAGGAAATACACAATTTGGGTTTGCTGATAAATTAAGCTTCTTTGTAGTTCCCATTGTAAAAAGAGAAGTGGAAGACATCGATACTAAAAATAACGAAGTTGTACAAATTACTAGGTAGACGGTATGCAAGTGCGTAGGACTAAGGATTAATGGTCTAGATGCGAATTTGTCAAACATTCATCGAAGCTAGGTGTTTTTGATAAGTTCGTGTACCTTTAATAAAATTTTAGATATTTTATGCCCAATTTCTTTTTTTAATATAAAATATACCTATATCTAATAATTGAAATTCAAATTTCAATATTGAAGATAGAGGCAAATGCATTATTTTATTTTTAGTTTAAAGTTTCATATTATTCATCATGCATTCATTTATAGCTATGTAGCACAACAATGTCTTCTTTAGAACTATGTATTCTAAAGACAAACACCTAGATGCGAAGCGAGGTAGTAAGCCTTGCCTAACGTCTAGACAAATTCTAGGTGAACTCCTTGGTAGTAAGTTTTGTTTAGCACCTACACAAGACATAGACGGATGCGTAGAAAGATTTTTACAACGAAAGAGTGAACTTAAAACATTACAAACAATAATTAGAGTTATTTAATGGACTTAATCCATTAGATTAAAAATGGAAAAACATTAAACTAGTTGAGATCTTGCATTTTGGTCCCGCCGTAGGTTTCGTTCGGGATTTGAGAAGGTTAGTCAAGATTTAGGTGAAACAAGATATGAGAAAATTCTTTGTTTGAATCACCCATTTCTTAAAACATGATCTCGGTCGAGTTATCCATCGAAATGGGCAAGATTTAAAACCTTGATTAAGAGGTAGATTAGTTGGTGAAAATCTTAATAGTGATTCAGATGGCTTATGCATTCAAAGACAGAGATAAGAGGCAAAAGTGTCGTGGTGGAGCGGGACATATGCATATGTTTCAGTCTAAGTATCCTAAAAGGAGTGTTGTTACCCTGTATTAAGGAGGTACATTTCAGGTTTGGATGTCCAAATATTTAGACGCGAAAGAAGGTTTCGGGGTCAACAACAATGACAGAGTTTAGATACAGATGATGACAACGGTATTGATAGCATTGTGTTTTCAACGAGTGCTACTTTGACTGAAAGTACCAGATGAGTGGTCGATCAAGAGCATCTTACTACATGACATTGGATGGAAGATGTTTTATTACATACGTGGAGTGTGACATGGAGCATTTTTTATGGAAAACAACGTATCTTGTCATATAATTAGCGTAAGAAGTGCGAGGATTAGGATGTTCATCAATATTCTTTTCTAGAAGTTAACTTTTGGGTGAATAGTATTGTTGAAAGTGAATAAAAGTTGCTGAGTTCATCGATGTAGATCATGTGGATTTGTAGTGGACAACAAATGTTGCATTTGAATATACACACATATACATACATACATACATATACATATATATATATATATATATATAACAAAGTTTTGTTTGTAAACTATGAGGAAATATGCACCGAACTCACAATGCATACTTCAGATAGCTCTAACAGTTGCCATCATGTGAATTTGTAGTGGACAACAAATCTTACATTTGAATACACACATATCTAGAGAACAAAGTTTTGTTTGTAAACTTTGAGGAAGTATGCACCGAACCCACAATGCATACGTCAGGTAGCTCTAACAGTTGCCATCATTGGATTTGTAGTGGACAACAAATGTTGCATTTGAATACACATATCCAGATAACAAAGCTTTGATTATAAACTTTGAGAAAATATGCACCGAATTCACAACACATACTTCAGATAATTCACATGGATATGTAGTTTGTGAGGATTGAACCTTCAATTTTCAAGGTAAGTGTCCTAACCAACTACACTACCTAGGGGATATATGTATACATACATATATATATACATATATATATATATATACATATACATATATATATGTATGTATGTATGTATGTATGTATATAAGAATTACTAGGTTTTTGTTCGTTGTTGCGCTACTATAACAATTGATGGTCTAAGTAGCAAAACGCTACGTAAATATTTTTGGATTAACTTTTACTTGTCTGAAGCATATATCAAAGTTTGAAGGTTAGTGTAATATTTATATCGAAGCAAATAAAACTGGACCCAATATCTTCAACACTGACATGACATCTCAGTACTGATTGCATGAAGGTAATACAAATTATTAATTGAACGCAGTTTCACTTCATACTTCTGAATACTGGAATTAAGCTATATACACTGTTTTTCAAAGTTGTTTCGATCTTTTATTTTTAGTGCGGGTAACTTACAGTTTATGGGTCAACATACAATGATAAATATCATCTGTTTTTCCCCAATTAGATTGACCCAATGAAGTACAAAAGCATCTCATCGGGATTTTCCATAATACTAAAAGAGCAAGGGGTCAGAGGTCTGTTCAGAGGGTGTGTTCCAATATTGGTCGGTTATAGTGCTCAGTGTGCATGCAAGTTTGGATTCTATGAATTCTTCAAGAAGTATTATTCTGACATAGCTGGACCTGAGTATGCAGCCAAGTACAAGACATTGATCTATCTTGCTGGAGCAGCGTCTGCAGAAGTGATTGCTGATGTGGCTCTTTGTCCAATGGAGGCAATCAAAGTTAGGGTCCAGACTCAGCCAGGCTTTGCTAGAGGATTGAGTGATGGGTTCCCCAAGCTTGTAAAATCTGAAGGATTAAGGGGGTATGACCTATCACTACTTTGCTTATCATCTTTTTCCTCTTCTGTTTCATGATCTATCAAAATTTTGACGTCTTCGTTGAACACAGACTCTACAAAGGACTTGTTCCATTGTGGGGCCGGCAGATTCCTTGTAAGTAATCTTCATATAGTGTTCTATTTTTTTTCAACATATTTTGCTCTTAAATTTGCTCTCTCCGTATTTTGCATGTATACATAATCGATACTGTGATTGCATCTGCATGAATAAGTTAAATTGACCTGTTTCTTTAAAATGCAAATATAACTGAAACAGAGCTATAATCATGATTCCATATTGGAGTTTATATAACCCTGTCAGTTGATTTGTATATGAAAATCCAGATTAGCCTACATATTTTATACTGGTTACATAATAAACTGATGTTAAAAATTATCGACTTATTCTTCAATTTCCAAAAAAAAATGTGACCCTGCTACGAATATCTGTATGTTAATAAGAAAACTTGTCGACACCCCAAAGTAGATTTAAAGATGCAGAAATGTCCTTCAAAGCTTCTTCTGATTAAGTGGTATAGGTTAGGATCTTATTGTTTTTTATTAATCTTTCAAATAGGTCTATGTAGTGAAAACTCTTCCTTGTCCGACCTTTCGACCCGGTCGAAACACTTATATTCCTTTTTTTTAAGTCCTTTGAGCTTGCTGAAGTTGTTTGGTTATCCTTTCGAAACCTCCTTTCGAATTGTTGTGAAACGCTAAAGGTTAGCGTTAAGGATTCAAGATTATGATTTGGCTGGGAAGGTTTCGACTCCGTCTAAAGCTGATATTCTTGATGGGTTGGGTTCTCCTGAAATCTTAGGGAAACAAGCTTAGGTTAAGTTTTTTACTCCCTAAAAAGTGAGTGTTTGGTGAATAGTGGTTTGGAGCTAAGGACTTAAGTGTATTGGTAAGTGAGAGTTTTCGACTCTATCGAAAGGTATCCTTTCGACTAGGTTAATGTAAGCAGAACACAATTAAATCAAGTAATTTCACAAAAGAGTTGTTTAATCTCCAATATCAAAATCCATTCTTTATTGAACTAATGATGTACAATCTGATTAATTTCCCCTAATTTGATTTTCAAATTGGGGTTTACAAGTTTAAGAAAGTATTAGAGAAGAATGAATGAATTCGGCCAGACCTCTAGGGTCTTATTTATAGTTGCGGGTTGACACATTTTGACTCAGTACTTTCGACCTGGTGAAAGGTGGCTGTATATACCTTTCGTCTTTTTTGACACTTGCGCATCCCAACGCTTTCGAATGGAGTTGAATGCTTTCGTCTTCGTCAAAAGGGATGGTTGTGCTTTTTCTCTTTGTGTTGCTTTGTTGTCACAAGAAGGTAGTTCCTTGGGTTTCGAAGGTGTTGAAGCATTGTTGGTTTCGACGTAGTAGGTAGCTTTCGAATGCATTGCTAATTGATATAGAACCTTCTCTGTATGTTAAAGGCTTCGACTGGTTCGAAAGTCTTGGTTATGTTTTCGAAAGGGTTGTTCTGATCAAGACATCTTTCTGAGTGGTTTAAATGAAGGCGAAACTTTTGGTTTTGAAAGGTACTCCTCTTATTCGAAACGTCTTCTTGTAGGCGAAATTATCTGTTTCGAAAGGTAGTCATTGACGCGAAAGGGAGCTTTCGACTACATTGACCTCTTCGAAAGCTTGTAACACATCTGGCTTTTGGCTGTAGCATCCCTTCGACTCATTCGAAATGTTTTGTTGATGCTGTCATCTCTTGTTTCTTTTTACTTTTAATTATTTTGGTTTCGACAAGGTTGAAGTAGGAATGGGTGGTAACACTGTACAAGGGAGAATGCATCTCTCGTGGTGCAAACTGCATAATATTCTCACTTAAAGGTGGATCAATGGGTATATCAATCAAAACAACTGGATTAGATGTCTGTGCTAGGAACATGAATTTATGTTTGATCTATCGCTCTTCTATATGAATTTCTGTTCTCCGGTGAATCTGGCTGGTTATCAAGAAAATATTTGCAGACACGATGATGAAATTTGCATCATTTGAGACAATTGTCGAGTTTGTATACAAATATGCCATTCCTACACCAAAGGATCAATGCAGCAAAACTCTTCAATTGGGAGTTAGCTTTGGAGGTGGTTATATTGCTGGAGTTTTATGCGCTGTTATTTCTCACCCAGCTGACAACCTTGTTTCTTTCCTCAACAATTCTAAGGGGGCCACGGTTGCTGATGTAAGTTGTAATTATGGACTCAATTATCATGCATTTCTTCATAAATAATGGCATTTAACCTAGGATTTTCCTGTTTATTGATTTCTAAATACTTATCAGGCTATGAAGAAGCTTGGTGTATGGGGTTTGCTCACCCGTGGACTGCCTCTTCGAATTGTTATGATTGGTACTTTGATTGGGACACAGTGGGGAATATATGATGCTTTCAAAGTCTTTGTTGGGCTGTAAGTTTTATTTTGAAAATTTACAGTTGCATGACAATAGTAGTGAATCATGTGGCACAATCACAACATTTTTCTATTTCTGCGTGCATATTTTTTAGTTGTTGAAAATTGTGACTAATTCTTGATAGTAGTGACTGTACATAGTGATCAGGTGAGGACTGACGACTTTAAATTACAGTGATACCAAATTCTGCAATCTACAATACTAAAAATGGAACTTCCCTAAAGCTTGACCACTTTATTTGAATAAATAATGAGTATTTGTACCGAATTTGTCTCAATAGTGCCAACTGATTTTATTAAAAAATAAAATCGATAACGGTAGTAAAAATTAATATTCTACAGCACACATGTCAAAATGAAGGAAATCCTACTCTGCAAAGTAAACCTCTATACATAGACTGATTCAGTATCCCCCGCATGAAGATAAAACATTATGTATTACCCCCGCATGAAGATAAAACATTATGTATTATCCATTTCACAATTCTTATAGAAAAGTTTTGATCAACTATTACTTGAATATTGTTATTTACGCTAACGGAAAATTATATGCCAATTGAAGATACTAATTTTGTTAACATGTTGTTGCATGCCATTTGAATATTACGCACACACGAAAAATCCTGTGTTTGTGAGGTGTTATGTGGCGGCAGCTTGAGCTGCATTATTCTGGGGAGATCAAATTAGTAGAATAGATTGGTCGTAAGGTACCTTTATTAGTCTATACCAAGGTATCAGGTTCCGGCCGGAACCACGAGATTCCGGCCATCTCGACTCGGTTCCGGCCGAAGGCTGGACGAGATTAGGTCAAAATCTCGTCTGTTGCTCGTCGATAAAAAAAGTCAATTTTTTTTCAATTGCTGCTTTAATTATTAAAAAAAAAGGTAAACAACACCAAAAATCAAAAGAGAATCGAATTTAACCAAAAACTAACCTCAAAATCGACTTCGACTTCAGCCGTTCGAGCATCTTACTGGATTTCGACTTCGACTATGTGCGACGAAATGTTCGCCTCTGACCTTCAATTCGACGGACCTTCAATTCGACGGCGAGCTTGATATTATTTTCTTTCGTTTTTTTTTCGTTACCCAGAAAAATTCAGATACCCAAGCAAGATCGACCTCAATTCAGCTTCAGCCTTCGTCTTCAGCGACGTCGACCATGAAAACATGTGCAACAGTGAAGATCGATGACCAGATTGTTTAGTCAGCAGTGAAGATGGAGGATCGTCTTTTTTTTTTCTTTTTTCCGTTGCCTCAGCGTTTTTTCTTTTGCCCTAGTTTTCAAAAGGGGATTAGAGTGCGGCAAAGTATTTAGTGGACAAATTGAAATTATTTAACTAGGCTGTGTTGGGCTGAAATTCTTTAATTTGAATTAGTGTATTATTATTAACTAAAATTTGGGATTAATTTGGCTTATATATAATACACTGTGTTAAGTTTAATATGTAACAAACCATTGAAAACTGAAACCGGGATCGAAACCGAAACCGAAAACGAAGGCTATGTTTGGTTTACCGTTTTTAGTTTTGAGTTTTCGTCCATACAAAAATACGAACAACGCATGTATATTATGAAAAATGACCATTTTAGAAAACGAATTTAACACACAAAATAGAAAACAACTTTTTTTCATTTTTCGTGTTTTGAAAAAAATGGAAGCACGAGCAACAATTCATCCTTCCGTCGTTCATCCATCCACTTTGTGGTCCCCTCCAATCTTCCGTTCATCCCTTCCGACCTCCGTTCATTCTTCTCATATTTTGTAATTAATGTTGAAAACTCAAAACATAAAATACAAAATAAACCAAACGATCCCGAAATTTCCGAAATTTCCGAAATCGGTCTAAACTAGCAAAATTTCAAATGACCGAAACCGAGTTTTCGAACCTTGGTCTATACATCATATGTTAATGCTTAAAACTTGCATCTTATATATCACAGAGAATTAGTGATTAATCTATAACTTGTATTGGGCCAGCTAGAAGAGCTGGTAAACACGTCATAGCATGGTATCAGATTCCGGCCGGAACCATGGAATTTCGGTCGTTTCGTTCTGGTTCCGGTCAGACCTGGAACGGAATCCAATGAAAAGCCCGGTTCCGGTTGGTTACTCATGTAAAGTAGCTAAAATTCAATTTTGCTGTAAAACATAAAAGAATCGGAAGGTAAAGACAAAATGAATGGATTTTGAATGATTGCGGCTATGCGATAGAAACATTTCCAAAAATCAAAATAACTTGTCTAAATCTTACCTCTAAGTTACAGCAAATAGTCAAAAATTTGAATTTAGCATGAAAAGTCTTCACTCAAATCTTGCCTTCTTGCTCTCGTAAGTAACTCTTTTCACAAGGAAAGTTGTTTGATGCGTGGAATTAGGGTTGAACGAGGATGGATTTAGGGTTGAGAAAGGAAAGGGTCCATCTATTCACACCCCTTTTAATTGCTTTTCACCTCCCGGTCCTTTCAAAATAAAATTCTCATCCCATTTATTTCTTTATGCATCCCGTTTATCTCAAAGCTGCCCCTTATCTTATTATTTAGTTTCTTTTCTTCATCTTCTTGCTCTATTTCACTGCTTCAATTTTTTCCTAAGATAAGATTTTAAAAAACTGCAACACGATAATTGGTCTAGTTTTGCTAGTTTTGTTTATCTCATGCTTCTCTAGTTTATTAATTTTGTTTGTTCAAAGTACGCTTGGGTAGCCCGAAAATAATGTCAGTTTCAAGCGTGTGTGGATAACAATGAAATAACGCTGCAGTGGGGCGATATAAAAATATAATCGACGTCGGTTGCTAACGTGATTATTATTTTTTCAACATAGGCTACTAGCACGGTTGATATTTACTCAACGCCATATCCCATTCGCATTGATTTCCTCTTCATCGGCCTTTCTATTTCAAATATAACTTGACAATTATGATGTTAAATATTTTCCACGTTTACTAACAACGCTATGCATACAATTTCCATGCTCGGGCGTGGCGTTGTTTTTGTTTTACCCACATCTGAAGTGAGCATTGGTCTTCTTTTTTTTTCCATGCTCTAATTCTTCATTGTTTTTATTTTTTCAACGCCCCTCAATGTGATTGTTTATTTTCCTACAACCCAAACCCCTCAATGTGATTGTTTATTTTCGCATAACTGATGCAGCAGCGGAATACAAAAATGATAAATCTGTGAAAGTCGCAATCGATGGACTGAAGAATACTGAAATGTCCAAATTCGTTGATCCGAAGATACCGAATTCTAGCTACCTTCGTCACGTTGATCGCGCACGATACCGTGAAAGAAAATCTACAATTCTTCAGACGTTGATCAAGCGCACTTGATTCCGTGAATTGGCTTATACAATCGTTGATTCGAGCGCACTCGAATGCCGAAAGAGGAGATATGAGATTACACTCAACTACCAATTTAATGAAAGCACAAAGCTATCAAACAAAAGTTTTATTCACAATCAACTAACTATTACAAATGGCACCACCGGCCTATTTATAGAAGTTACAATTCACAACACGAAACTGTACAACACTTAGGTCGTTTCTGACCTAACAAAGACCAGCGACTTAACAGAGCACACGACCTAACAAAGATCGCGACCTACGACTTATATATAACGACATAAGAAAACACACGACTTACAATATTTATATCTCAACACATTACAAACCATCACGACTTAACCCCTGACCGACTTAACAACAAGGCAGCGACTTAGAGAACAGCAGCAGTGAGCGACCTAAAAACAAGCGACATCCAAAATTAGCGACCTAACTCTCCCCGCGACCTAACTTAGGTTGTAGGTCGTTTACGCGACCTATCATAGGTCGTAGCTCTTCTTCAGCGACCTTGAATTTAGGTCGTAGCCCTTCTTCACGACCTAACATAGGTCGTAGCTCCTCTCCGCGACCTAACTTAGGTCGTATCTCTTCTCGGCGACCTATCTTCATGCGTCTTATCTTCCAGCGACCTAACATAGGTCGACTCATATCTCCGCGACATAAAGTAGGTCGTAATTCAATCTCGCGACCTAACTTAGGTCGTATCTTGTTAACTCGTTCGCCTGCCTTCACGCTGAATCCATTAACTCGCGTGCCACTTTTACTAGGTCGTGAGCGACCTAAAATTTCGTTAGGTCGTGAGCGACCTAGGACTTCAATTTCCAACGCCTTATCCCCAAGTTTTAGCTCGTTAGGTCGTCTGCGACCTAGGACTTCTTCAGGCTGGGCTGCATCATCCTTCCCAGGTTGAGAAAAATTCGTCCTCGAATTTGCGCCCCCTTCTTCCACAACAAACTCATTCCCATGATACGGTATCAGATGTTTAACATTAAACACGTCAGACGTGTGCACATCCTCCGGCAGCTTCAACCTGTAAGCGTTTTCATTTATTCGTTTCACAATTGTTACATGACCAATCTTTCGTGCTTTAAGTTTATTGTATGCTCCCATTGGAAAACGATCTTTTGTTAACACAGCATATACTGAATCTCCTTCATTAAATTCGACGCTTCTTCGCTTCAAATCTGCAGATCGCTTATATTTTTCATTCGCTTTCTCCAATCGTTCCTGAACGATTTTATGACATTCTGCCAATCCATCAACAAAATTAACAGCGCGTTTAACTGTTCCCTTTGGTTGCGGTACTATTGTCAAATCCAACGGCCCTTTTGGTAAACTTGAATAAACAATCTGGAATGGACTGAACCCAGTACTTCGATTGACTGCATGATTATGTGCAAACTCTGCTTGACATAACTTCATATCCCAGCTCTTCAGATTATCTTGCACAAGGCACCGCAACAAATTTTCCAAAGATCTGTTAACAACTTCAGTCTGACCATCGGATTGCGGATGGTAAGCACTACTGAAATTTAGTTTTGTTCCCACCATCTTCCACAAACTCAGCCAAAAATGACTTAGAAATCTAGTATCCCGATCAGAAATAATGGATTCTGGTAAACCATGTAAGCGATACACTTCTTTAAAGAATAATTCGGCAACACAGACGATATCAGCTGTCTTCTTACAAGCGATGAAATGTACCATCTTTGAAAACCTGTCCACGACAACATATATCGAATCATTCCCCCTTTGAGTTCTCGGTAATCCCAAAACAAAATCCATACTGATATCAACCCATGGTCTAACCGGCACAGGTAGCGGCATATACAATCCCGTATTTGTCGCTGTTTCTTTGGAAACTTGGCAAATATGACATCTCTCCACAAATCTCCCAACTTCCCGTTTCAACGAAGGTCAATAATAGGATTGAGAAATCAATTGCAAAGTACGATCTCGGCCCACATGACCTTCCTCATGCAATTCCTTTACAATCTTCATGCGTAAGCTGCACTCTGGTATGCACAATCGATTTCCCTTAAAAAGAAAACCATCCACCAAAACAAATTCATCCGTCTTTCCCTCCTTAACTTTATCTACACACTTCGCAAAGTAAGGATCATCAACAAACATCTCTGGCAACACATCAAACCCCGTTACTTCCCCCTTCATTGTAGTTAACAAATGGTTTCTTCTGCTCAACGCATCCGCTACACGGTTTGTAACTCCAGATTTATGTTTCACAACAAACGTAAACTGTTGCAGGTACGCAATCCACGATGCATGCCTTGCTGAAATCTTCTCTTGCCCTTGTAGATGTTTCAAAGCCTCATGATCAGTGTATAGCACAAACTCCTTGTGAAATAAGTAATGTCTTCAATGTTTAATGGCTTGTACAACAGCATAAAATTCCACATCATACGTACTATATCTCATCTTCGCTCCTGATAACTTCTCACTGAAATATGCAATAGGACGTCCCTTCTGACTCAACACTCCTCCAATCTCAACCTTGGATGCATCAGTATGTAGTTCAAATACTAACTGAAAATCTGGTAATACTAGAATTGGTGCTGACGTCAAGAGTTCTTTAATTCGCTCAAAAGCAACCCCTGCTTCCTCCGTCCATACAAACTGTTTACCCTTCATACAATCCGTAACATGTGCCATCACACTACTAAAGTGTGGAATAAACCTTCGATAAAATGAAGCTAACCCGTGAAAACTACGAACTTCCGTTATCGTCTTGGGCTGTGGCCAATCTCTGATCGCTTCAATTTTACTTTGGTCCACCTGTAATCCTTCTTTCGATACAACATACCCCAGGAATAAGACACTCCATGCCATGAACACACATTTCTTCGTAGCAGCATAGAATTGTTCTTCACGAAGTATAATTAACACTTTCCTCAAATGCTGAACATGCTCCTCTGTACTAGCACTGTAAATCAGGATATCATCAAAGTAAACTACCACAAACTTCTCAATGTACGGCCTGAAAATTTGGTTCATCACCCTCATGAATGTACTCGGTGCATTCGATAGACCAAACGGCATGACCAGCCATTCATACAATCCTTCCCTCGTCTTGAACGCTGTCTTCCACTCGTCACTCGGTCTAATTCGAATTTGATGATAACCACTTTTAAGATCAATCTTCGAAAAGATCACAGACCCGTTGATTTGATCTAACAGATCATCAAGCCTCGGCATCGGAAATCTGTATCTGACAGTTATCTTATTCAGTGCCCTGCTATCCGTACACATCCTCCACGAACCATCCTTTTTGGTACTAGTAATGCTGGTACGGCACACGGACTCAAACTCTCCTGTATACGCCCCTGTTCAAGCAATTCCTCTACCTGCCTTTGCAACTCTTCATGTTCTTTCGGACTCATCCTGTAGTGTGGTTTATGTGGCAATACAACACCTGGAACAAGATCTATTTGGTGTTGTATATCCCTCAACAGTGGTAACTCCGCTGGTAGCTCTTCAGGAAATACATCGTCAAATTCTTCCAGTACTGGTTTTACTTCTTCCGGAATCTCAACCACTTCGTTACTCTCTCGCCCAATCAACAAGAACACTTCAGGCTCCTCTTCAACTTCTTTAACAAACTCCTTCAAGGATAATAAAGTTTTCAGCTCTTCAATCTTCTCCAGCTTGTTTTTTTCTTGTTGTCGCTTCTTTGGAACTAGAGTAATCTTCGTGCCTTCAAACATGAAACTGTAACTGTTGGTACGCCCATCATGTTGCACCGCCCTATCATACTGCCACGCAGGCCCGACTCTTCCCCAAAGCGGAGGAAGCAACCGCTTAGGGCACCATTTAACCCAGGGCACCAAATTTTACCGACGAGTACAAGCAAAAAAAACGCGGATCTCTCAATCGCGATTCGTCCCAGCAATAGTGTTCCCATTCATCTCGTCGTCGATTTCGATTTGACATCGCGATTTGTCCATCGGCCCCTCCAAGCTCCAACAGCCGGCGCGGCGATTCAAAGCTAGGGCTTCTCGATTTGAGTCATCTCGTCGTCGTCGATCTCGAGCTGGGGAAGGGGCGGCTCCAGCGGCATGGAAGCGGCAGCTCAGCCTCCTGATCTTCTCGATTTTACTGCTGTGGCCTGTGTGGACAGTGGATTAGTGGATAATTGGTAATGTTAATTAACTTTGATAATTTAGTAATGTTAATTAACTTGATTTGATAATTGTTAATGACTTATAATAAGATTCATGTATAATTTGGTTACATCTTGCAGTATTTTTACCAATACCTGTACCTGTTTGGCGTAGGGTCATAATCAAACTTTGAGCTGATGCTAAGCTTTTATTTGTAACCAGTGATCGTGCTATGAAGCTTAGCTTTAAAGCAATCGGTTGAACTATAGTAGTTAAAAATGTGAAATAAAACCAGTCTAGAAAAGTCTAACTATATTTTAATCTTTAACGAAGCATCTTAAATAAAATATATGTATATCTTTCTTCCAGCAAGCACTACAATTGATAAAAAGGAAAAACAAATTAAGAAGTTAACTAGTCTTTTATAACTTGTTACAGGATAAATTAACAAGTACAAAATTATATCACATAATTCACCTCAAATTTGTGGGCAACTTGAACTCTTGTACACATTTTATTTCTACTCAACGAACCATTATTTTCCTAGAGTTATACACGTTCTGTATAGGGGTCTTGTTTTCACTTTTGGCTTTAGGTACCAAAACTCATAGGACCGGCCCTGCTGCCACGGTCTTCCCAACAACAAATGACAGACATCCATATCTACCACATCGCACCAAATTTCATCCTTATATTTCTTTCCAATTGAAAAATTAACACAAGCTCGACGTCCAACTTTCACCTCTCCTCCTTTCTTCAACCAAGCCAACTTGTACGGTTTCGGATGTTTTTCAGTCTTCAATGCCAACTTCCTCACTGCTTCTGAAGAAATTATATTATCACAGCTTCCAGCATCAATAAAAAATTTGCAAACTTTCCCCATAATAGTACATGTCGACTGAAAAATATTGCTCCTCAACCAACTACAATCCTCCTCTTGCTTTGGTGTCAAACAAGACCTCCTCATCATCAGATTACAACCTTCGTCTCCCGACACTTCTTCTTCCTCCTCATCTGGTGGTGAATTGGAACATTCAGCTTCTTCATCCACATCCTCAACCTCCGCTATCATAGCTCTCTTCTTCGGCTTTGGACATTCATTACTTTTGTGGCCCATTTCTTGGCAATTATAACACTTGAAAACATTATTGAATTTCGTCTTCCCAACCTCATTCACAACTGGTTTTGCAACAGCTTTTGAAACATTAGAACTTCCACTAACACCCTTCACTGGATTGTTGGAATTTGTAAACACACCACCTCCTCGTCTTCCCTGTTTCTCCCAAGCCAACGCCTTCTGGTGTGCTTCCGCTACAGATCTGGGATCAAACATATTCACCATATCTTGAATCCGCATTCTAAGTCCCCCAACAAATCTAGCGGTCAATTGTTCTTCTGTCTCCATGATATCATTTTGAGCAATCAATTGGTAGAACTCATCAGCATAATCATTCACAGTCTTTGTTCCTTGCCTCAAGTTTTGCAGCCTCTGATACATAAGCGATTGATAATTATAAGGTAAGAATGTGGCTTTCATCAATTTTCTCATCTTGTCTCAAGATTCAATCTTTGACTTCCCCATCCGTTCACGTGTAAGTTTGGTTTGCTGCCACCATGCCAAAGCTCTACCCCTCAACCTTGTAGCAACTAACTTCACTCTACGATGTTCTGGAACCTCCTTGAAGTCAAAAATCTCCTCCACATTAGACAACCAATCCAAAAACTCCTCAGCCTGCATACCACCCTTGAATTCTGGTATTTCAGTCTTCATCTCAGACTCCCACTTGTGATCATACTCCGATTGATTTCTTCCTTGGCCTCGTTCATGAACACTACCTCCATCAAACTCCTCTTCAAAGTCAGATGTATATCGATGTCGATCCTGACCACCAACATCTCTACTACCATCCCGTCTTCCACCAACATCCCTTCTACCCGCATTCTTCCGATCACGATCATTCATATTCCTATCACGATCTCGATCATCAACGTTTCTATAACTGTCTCGGCTCACACTTCTATGATCATTATCATTATTTCTCTCGATTGGAATGTGGTGACACTCTACTTCTCCCATGGTTAGATTCAGGTGAAACTCTTCTCTGATTTTGATTCATCTCTAACATCATCTTCTCTAATCGACCAATCCCTTCATTGAGCTTCTCACTAAAGTTTTCATTAATTCTTTGTTCCATCTCATCAGCTTCTTCCCTTCTATACAACGCTTCAATGTTTTGATGTTGATTGGCTCTTCTTGGCGGCATGATTGGTTTTCACAAACACTTCAACAAATTCAGATGTAATCTTCAAAACTTCAACTCAATTGGCTCGAATCAAGGTCAAGCGACCTACTTAACTCGGCACAGATAGAACGCGATCTAACTCGGCCCAAGTACCTTCAACAATTCCAACTCCTTGGTGCGCAAACAACTTCCCGCGCACAATTCAAACACCTTTCTTCCTTAGATCCAAAGTGAGATGGATCGAAAGCTTCAAAGTTGTTGCAACTTCGCGATGAACACGATGAACAACAAGCTTCTCAAAAATTTGCAAATCCGATCTCCAACTCTACAAAATTATGCACAACTTCAATTCTTCAAATAAAAATTGGCTCCAAGTCTCGATTTAGCTATAATTGGCTAAAACAAGCTCTGATACCAAATGATGCAGCAGCGGAGTACAAAAATGATAAATCTGTGAAAGTCGCAATCGATGGACTGAAGAATGCTGAAATGCCTAAATTCGTTGATCCGAAGATACCGAATTCTAGCTACCTTCGTCACGTTGATCGCGCACGATACCGTGAAAGAAGATCTGCAATTCTTCAGACGTTGATCAAGCGCACTTGATTCCATGAATTGGCTTCTACGATCGTTGATTCGAGCGCACTCGAATACCGAAAGAGGAGATATGAGATTACACTCAACTACCAATTTAATGAAAGCACAAAGCTATCAAACAAAAGTTTTATTCACAATCAACTAACTATTACAAATGGCACCACCGGCCTATTTATAGAAGTTACAATTCACAACACGAAACTGTACAACACTTAGGTCGTTTCCGATCTAACAAAGACCAGCGACTTAACAAAGCACACGACCTAACAAAGATCGCGACCTACGACTTATATATAACGACATAAGAAAACACACGACTTACAATATTTATATCTCAACACATTACAAACCATCACGACTTAACACCTGACCGACTTAACAACAAGGCAGCGACTTAGAGAACAGCAGCAGTGAGCGACCTAAAAACAAGCGGCATCCAAAATTAGCGACCTAACTCTCCCCGCGACCTAACTTAGGTCGTAGTTCGTTTACGCGACCTATCATAGGTCGTAGCTCTTCTTCAGCGACCTTGAATTTAGGTCGTAGCCCTTCTTCACGACCTAACATAGGTCGTAGCTCCTCTCCACGACCTAACTTAGGTTGTATCTCTTCTCAACGACCTATCTTCACGCGTCTTATCTTCCAGCGACCTAACATAGGTCGACTCATATCTCCGCGACATAAAGTAGGTCGTAATTCAATCTCGCGACCTAACTTAGGTCGTATCTTGTTAACTCGTTCGCCTGCCTTCACGCTGAATCCATTAACTCGCGTGCCACTTTTACTAGGTCGTGAGCAATCTAAAATTTCGTTAGGTCGTGAGCGACCTAGGACTTCAATTTCCAATGCCTTATCCTCAAGTTTTAGCTCGTTAGGTCGTCTGCGACCTAGGACTTCTTCAGGCTGGGCTGCATCAATAACTCACTCTCTGTCCCAACTATTTCGCTGTATACTTCGAGGGTAGTTCAAATTCAACGCTTTATTACGAAGATGTTTATTTTCAGAAACGCTACCCTGATTTTTATTTTTGAGGGTAAAATTGGAACTAATTTTTTTACTGTTGTAACCGGGAGTGAAAAACAATTAGAGGGGTGTGAATGGACCTGAAAGGAAAATTGTATTTGGGTTGTTAGTGTGAATGTCCTCCTAGCATGATTAATAAAGTTTGTTGGACTCAGAAATATAAACGGGCTATTTGATTGATTTTCACACTAGCGATTGCAAAATAAAATGCAACTGGATATAAATAAAATTGGACAAATGTTTACTTCAATTAACATCAGTGCTTATTATTAATGATAGCTTTAGTTAGAGTTTTGAGCCAACAACAATATAATAGTGTAGGATAGAAAATGATTTTATGAAGATTTTAGAATGATATTTTTTATTAAATATCATATAAATGAATGTTAGCTAGAAAATATGCTGGAATTTAAACAAAATTTTGGAAATGGAATCTAAATAATTTTTTTTTCAACTAACGTAACGGAAACCGAAACCGAAATTTTGAACCTTACCTCATAGTATTATTATTTTTGCACGTCTTTGTTCATTAACACAAATACTAATGTCAAAATGTTATATTTTTAACTCAGGCCAACAACAGGTGGAGCTCCTCCTATTTTTGTGAAAGGAGCAGCTAGTTAAGTCTAACTTTGCTGCAGAGGATGGTTTTTAACTAATGAGCTAACCAATTGTTATCATCCTCTCTGATGCAAGGTGTGTACATACTATTTTCCTGAATCATAATATTACTGTTATATTTTTTTTTTTAGCAAAAAAGGGACAGGTTCACTTTTATGGCTTATAAGTATTGAGTTACTAACTTAATTTAAAAAACTTTAATGTCAGAATTTCCAGATAGCCGTGGTATTACTGCTATACTTTTAACGTACACCTATTCCTAAATATACGATTCACATCAAAACATAGTACACATTATTTACATAATTCAATCATCATTTATTTTAATCATGAAACGCACTGAAGCTGTGCAGTCGAGGTGCGCTCCATAGTGTTGGAGTAATGAAAAAGACTCCAACGAAAAATTATAGAGGACATGTAACGTGAATATAGAAGTTGATTCCAAAATAATACCTTTTTTAACATTACATTTTAGTTAATATTTTAAACATGTATATGTAGTAATTACTGTAAAGTCAACTTTAAGTTAATTAACATTTTAAAAAAATAACTAGAATAGTTTTATTTCTGAAAATATGCTACAAAAGGTTATTAAAAAATAATTCTTCAGTGAAAATGTCTAACTTGTGTTGGACACTTGAATCCTGATCTTGGATCTATACTTGAGCTTTGTTACTCGGTTCTAAACGAAAACTAGACAAATCAAATATTTTTATTAAAATTGATAAAACCGGTGCTAAAAATACCTGATTTAGCAGGTTCAATGTGAGCAGTCCCCGTGTAAGTGTGCTATTTAAGATGTCTAAACTGTAAATCGCAGCGTGCAAAGGCTGTTTAGCTTTTTTACCCTACTTTAGGGCCACTTTAAGTGCATATCATCGAAGTACATAATCCCAAGTGTTGCATTAGTTCCATGATCTTATATAAGACTGAAAATGTCTATACACTAAAACTACTGAAACAAGCAGTTTTAGCTATTTGCAGTGAGTTGATGACATTAACCCTTATGATTTCTGATTTTCAACAGTGTGCATAACTATGTACAACACCCGGGCGCGTCATTATAAATTGGTTGATGCACTCAAGTTTAGCAATCTCCAAAAGTGAAACAACACTTGTTATTATAGGTTGGCGGTTCAGGTATACATAACTATGTACAGTGATGCTATTCCAAGCTTAATTAGTTACAAAGATTATTCAAAATTACAGCGATGAAAGTAAAGCACAAAAAGCAAGCATGTAGAAACTTTATATAGTAAAAAGAAAAGATGTAAGATGTAATTCTTTTATATTATATATTTTTGGCCCAACTGAGCTGGCTGGCTCATATACTGGTACTCGAAAGCTTGTGTAATAGAGAAAGCAGACTGCTTGTGATACAATAACGTATTTAAACAGCAAAAGTTATGTAGTATTATGTTTTGTACACCCTGTTGGACTAGAAGATGCTTTTCAGCCTAGCATGAACGTATAAGGGCCACTTAGACTAGCCAAGGAGACTGCCTATAACCTTTTAAGACATTTGCATTAAAATGTCTCACAAAGGAAGAAATATAGGCAAGTCATCCTTGGCTAACAAAGGTATGCTCTTATAGTCATGTAAGGCCTCTCTTCTGTTTCATTGTCATTACACTATTTCCGATGTTTTGATGGTTTTTATTTGATATAACATTGAATTGCCCATCTCTATTTATATACTTGGCATTTTGGTGGTGTAGCTGCTGATTGCAATCAATTATTCATAAAGTGGTGCTATTGACATTCTTATATTTATCTTATTCGAGCTTTCATGCATTCTATTCCCATACTTGAGATAAAATCAAGTTGATGTGGCACCAGTCATTGATTCTTGATTCTTTAATTCCCATACACGAAGTTGGTTTTTTTCTAGTCAATCATACATTCTGAATATGTTAAATTGTCTCTTTTAAAATTGTTTGACATGTAAAATGTGAAGCATTGTAAGTCTTGTTTTTCACACGTATAGTTAGCTTTGATTGTCAAATATTTCACTGGCATAAAACCAACCTTGTATTAGTAGCCAATAATCAAGTAAAAGTCAACTAAAATGACACTGTTTGATCAACTAAAATCACAAGGATTAACATGAGGTGAACTTAGAAAGTGGCCTTTTAGCTTGGTTCTTTGAGAAAGAAGCCATTGCCACAACTTGAGCATAGAACTAAAGTTACATGGTCGATTTTCCGAGGACAGAATCTTGCAATAGCACTGTCACTGACTTTATTTCAAGAATATTTGAAGAATTAGAACAGTATATATCAATGGAATGAGATTCTTTCAAACTTTGTGATACGAAAATATAAATAGTACTTATTCTACCAGGATTTTTAATTTAGAGGGAATTATGGAGAATGACAAACTTTTGTAAATATTTAGACCGAAGGATATCAAGTTTTATTTTCGGGTTGAAGAACAAACTTTGAACAAAAATTAGACTGAAGGACAATGCTAGTTACAATTAGCATTATATTCAGTTTTCACACTATACAAATGTTACTTATAACTAGCATTATATTCAGTTTTACATGGTATAAAATGCTAACTATAATTAACATTGTCTTTCAACCTAATTTTTTTCAAAGTTTGTCTTTTAACTCAAAATGAAACTTGTTGTCCTCCAGTCTAATCTTTTTTCAAAGTTTGTGCTTATGTCTATTTTCCATTTTTATTTATTTACTATATATTTTAACATTGAGGGTAAAAAGCAATTCCTTCATCTTAAAAAAGAAAAAAAAGGTTCCTGACATGTGTGTTGTAACATAACATTTTACTGTACAGGCATTAAAACGTTTGTTGAGAAATCCTAAAAAGAAAAAGAAAAATCCTCATGAGTGGATAATAGCTATGCAATATTATTATTTCTTGCAGGAACAATGCTATTTATGAGAAAAAGGATTAACCTTATGCGTTGTATTTCAAATAGTTCATCCAAAGCTACTAATATTAAAGGAAAGTTCACAGTCACACTATCCATAATTCCAAAGTGTAGAATAATGTGGCCAGTTGACGATAGAGTTCTATAAATAGAGTGAGCGACAGAATAGAAATATGAACCATAAAAATAAGATAATAGGGTACGCAAATGACGTAAAAGAAGGGAAGCCTTACATGAAGATAAGAGCTTATCTACGATAGCCAAGGATGACTTGCCTATGAATTATTGTATATTTCTTTAAATGATTTTCTAGACATTTGTTCTTTTGTGATTTACAGGCAAGTATTCTTGGCTAGTCTAAGTTGCTTTTATCGCTCATGCTTGGTTTAACGCTTCTTCAATAACTCAATCGTCCATACACTAAAGACAATATAGTCAGAGTTCTCACACACGTACACGTATAATCGAATTTTCGGGTTACTTTATAGTTTGCAGAATTCTATTCAGATTGCCTACTTTCCTTACAATCCACTCAAAGAAGTTGTTCATTACTTGACCCACCGTGTTATCCAAAGAAATGTTCTGATTTTCTTCCACAGTACAAAGAAAAGACGCTCGACATTTTTAATGGTTTTTGTTTTTGTTGGATTTGATTTGGATTCATGTCTACGCCACGTATCAACCTTGCTTGGCTTCTTTTTTTTATTCAACTCCGTTTCATTCTACTAAAAGTAATGATTTTAAATTAAGAATTTTATTTATGATCATTGGCTCAAAAAAAATAGTACTTTATTAATAACCTTTTAACATCGGCAGAGCCGTATAGAATTGTAAAAAATATATTTTAGCATGACTTGTCGCATTGGGACACTTTTTTTTAATTCAAAAATAATGATAATAAGATATTAATTAAACTGTATCCTTTTTATTATTTAAAAAACCCTTATATAATGATGTAAAATTGTTAAATTTTAATATTTTTTATAACTTTTATAACAAAAATTGAGAATTATAAAAAAAAATTATGAACATTATGTTGAAATTAGAAGTTGAACTTGTTATTTTATTCATGTAACAAAATTTTCATTCGAAAATAAATGTTATTTTTGTATTGAGTGAGATTCAAACTTCTCACCTTCTATTTGTATATAAGAGCATTTTCGAATCAATAAACTGTAAGTCTACTCCAACTATTATTAAAGATTATAGGTGTTACATAATTTTTTTCTTAAGTAAGAAGACAGACTAATTAAGACATCTTAGCTTGGTCCGCTCCGGTCTAGGCCGACTAGGTCCAGGTCAGCTCACTAGCCAGCCACGGCTGGAGGCAAGTATACTAGGTTTTCTATGTATTATGATAACCCAACCTAGACCCACATCGACTCATCTGCTTAGTTGCACGAGCCTTCTGCTGGTCGAGCCTCCCCACGCAGCAGCCCCGACGACCAACTCGCACGTCAAGGCAAGGCACAAGCCCAGCTCAACCCATCTCTCATTGGCCGATCGACTCTCTCCGGTCTGCTTACAACTCAACTCCAGGCTAGTCCACTTGCTCAAACATCTCTCCCTCAGCTTTCTTTTGATCGACATAGCTTCTGACAATCTCAAAGGTGGCCAGTCATTAATCCAGCTTGGACATCGCCACCTATGACCTGCAATCCGTTTTGCCTTACCCAGTTCGACATGCCCTCGACTCTTGCTAGTTCCCCATCCTCCTTATGGTCTCAACAAACCAACTCGGCTCGTCCTATTACCTAGGCATGTGAGAGCAAAGCAACAAAAGGCACAGCTAGGCATACCTACTTCATGTTCCATTTTCCACAAGCATGCTGTAAGTACAAGCGCATTTAATTTAGAGCATGATAGAGCATGCCCTTTGTACATTTCTCCTGTTGACATTCATCTCAGGTATACATTCCTTTCTTTCGCCAGTTGTCTCTCATCGGGTCCATTCAGACAAATCAATAGCCAGACTCACTTTACGTCTGTTTTGTAGAACGATCCTAGCCGTCCAAACAGCAGTTCAACTGCTATAAGAACCCATGCATGACCACTTCAAAAGGAGTTAGGACATGATTGGTTGGGACCCGACTGATTAGGATCCGGAAGGTTTGAACCTATAATCTGCCACTACTCAAATCTCCTGATACAACTGCTCCGTAAGATTAGCAACTTCATTTATTCTTAGTCATAACATCTTTTCTTATTATTCTATTATAATTCCTTATAATTGTAAGGGGGCCATATAGTAAGAGAACTTCACAGTGGATGTAGACAGCTTCGTCGAACCACTTTACCTTTTGTGTTATTTATCTTTAAATGCTCTTTTCCCATCATTTTCCTATCATTAAGCCTAGTGATTAGAAAGTAACCTTTGCTCTTCACAATGCATTATCATAATTCTAAGGGTGATGAAAAGTATCATCAACATTCTAGTGCTAAAAGGAGAGCCAAACCTTCGATCTTTTGGTTAGCAGCTCCTATGCAAGCTTTTTCAATGCTTGATACCTCACATCTAGCATCGATAGCAACAATGCACAGTGCTCCATCGCCTCCTCCAATCACCAATAAGATCTCAGTCTGGCTTCATGTCGTGCGCGATTGTTGTGCGTGCTCACTCATCTCCTTAAATTGCTGCTAGTATCAACCGAATCATGACAATCATGCGTGCAACCTGTGTGAGGGCCACGTCCAACTGCTCATAGATATGCCTCTAGAAAGACTTCTTTGTTCGCCCGCTTCATGGCAAAACCCAAGGGCAAGGTAATCCCCGCACAGAAATCCTAGAGACCCAACACTATTGTTGGTACCTGGAGCAGCCCCCCTACTAGTCGCCAAGTTGTCCTCCCATTCATCTTTGCCCTCAATGGCATCCAAAAGCGACCAAATTCTTGCCCGCATGTCTTGAGGTACTTAGACTCCACCACTAGTGCCTTTCTCAAGCTCATTTCCAAGCCCATAACCTCTTGTGAAGAATGTGTCGAAGACCGCAGAGCCTGCATCGTTCAACAGCTATCACTAAAGCTATCCAACAAGGATGAGTTATCATGTACTCATTACTTTGTTTAGGGACTACCTACCTTTGCTATCCAGTATCACGCGAGCCCCGCTCTCTTCCTTTTCGACCAGCTATTTGTGAGGGTGGACTACCGAGAATTCATTTCCTTGACGAGGACTGCCAGGCTATCCAGCAAGATTGATTCACCATGCATTCAATTCCTTGTTCGGGGACTGCTCACTACCTCATGAGTTTGGTTGAGACGTCTCTCCCTTTTGTGCTAGGGTGCATCGACAATTCGGTATGCAGCCGCAATGGTCTGTACCCCTCGCTCGTGATGCCGCTTATCCTCCATACATGATGAGACATTGCTATCATGATCGATGTTGTTACCCTGAATGACGTTGAAGTCTGACATCTGTAGTATGCCCATATAGAAATAAGCCAGGCCCAGCTCCTTATTGTAGCGGTTACCCTGGAAAACTTTCAAGCCCCTCAGCGCTTAGGATTGAGCTAGGACCTTATGTAGCTCCTTGTTGTAGCATGTCACCCTAGAGAACCTTCAAGCCCCTTAATGCTTAGATTCGAGCTGGGACCGCCTTTAGCTCCTTATTGTAGCATGTCACCCAAAGAGCCTCATGTCCCTCAGCGCTTAGGTTTGAGCCAGGACCACCTATCACTCCTTATTGCAGCATGTCACCCTGAAGGACCTTCAATCCACTCGACACTTAAGTTCATGCTTGGACCGCTCAACAATAAAGCGATGCATAGATAAGTTCACCTTTTACATTTCTATCTGCTAATTCTTGTGAATGATGATACCTGCCGCTTGTCTCACCATTATATCACACCCTTATAGGAAAATTATCAAGCCAGTAATCCGTCTCGGTACGAGCCAGGACCTATAGTCATATAATGACTTAAGCTTGAGCTGGGTCCGTCCACCACTTTACATATGACTGGTTGACATCCAGGAGAACCCATATGCCAATGTGTGCTCTCACTCAATGCCAATGCTACTCACTACTGTCCGACATTTGGCTCTTATCAATGCCTGGGTTCATTTCGTCGCATGACAATATTACTAGTTAGCATGTCTTAAACATGAAACTTTTTCTAAAAATAATGTTGGAACTCCTTTTGTCCACATGTTGTCCATGAGCACCTCAAGCCACTTAGCACTTAGGTTCCTGCCGGGACAGCCCATCAACAAAGCAGTAGTGATGCTCAGTTGTCATTTGCTGGACTTGGCACCTGACAAATGAATGGGTAGCTCGGTCAACATTCGCTACCGAGTCCATTGATCGGCCCAGCCATCAGCTAAAATAGATTCATCAATCCAATGCAAATGATTTTGCTAGTTATCCAAAATATGCTACTCTACCAGTTGCAAGCAAACAATCAAAGAACAACAACTGGTTTCATAGACAACAAGTTTACAATAGAGAAATTTGTTCTTATTCGGTTCAAAAGATGCAGCGGAACAATGTCCGCTCCGTTAGGCTTACAAAGATTTTCAATCGTAGCTGGTTAAAAAAGAAAAAGAGACGAAGAAGCACGTCGGTGGAACGCTTTAGAAGATCTAGCTTCAAATGCGAAGATGAGCTCCTCAAGCACTCTTAACAATCAAGAACTTGCTGAAGAAAAGGGAGAGTGTGCTACCATCGTCTAAGCCTTCCACATTAGATCTTGTTAAAGACCTTGAAAAGCTTTCAGACAACCTCACCAAGGAGCAGACCAAGGCCTCGGCCATGGCATAAGAACGAGTGGCGACAACCACTGCTCTTTCCAATAAGGAATTGAAGCATCCAAACTGACCTGAGGTCATCAATGTCAAAGCATTAAAGCAAGGAAGCCCCCTAGCATCAGCTAGATCATTAGTCCGAGATTAACGTTCGATCACTGCCAAAACTTTAGCCGAGGGGCACACGTCTAAGCCAAAGCCAAGATCCATCTCAACAAGTAGAAATCCAAACAACAATCTGAACTGCAATCGACAACACTGTTCGACACCCAGAGAGCTACCTCCTTCCTTTTAATCCCAACTAAATTTGATAAAAACCCAAATGCTCAAGGGCAATATAAGAGGAAGGCGAAGTCAGCTGTTTTTACCAATAGAAAACCATGCAAAATTTGGTTTTGCTAAAAAAATTACATGGAAAAAGCTCCATGTCAAAGTGGAAGAAGATGGGGTATTTATATACCTCTCCCTTCAATCGCCCCCATCGTGATGAAAAAGGCAAAAATGATCTCAACCATTTATGAGTGATAAGTGTTATGTCACACCATACGTATGGGCGAAACGACATATCCATGCCACGTCTCGAGAAACACAACTGCCGCAGCCAACGGTGCAATGCCACGTGGGTAGTGCATTAATTGCATGACAAATTCATCAATCAATAGAGTATTCATGATTTTACGAGCCCACGCCCATTCACCGGCATGGACTTGGCGAGCAAAATGTTACTTAATATTTTCATAAGTAGGAAGGTAGACTAATCAGGGCATCTTAGCCTGGTTCGGTCCGGTGCAGCCTGAGTGGGTCTAGGTCAGCTTGCTATGCAGCCACAATTGAGGGAAGGTTGATTGAGTTTCCTATATATACGATGATAACCCAAATCCATAATGTTGACTTGCTCAAGGTCGATTTGCTTAATGTAACAGAGAAAATGTATCATTAAACTCAATAATGCTGACCAAATTTTGACTTTTAATTTAATACATGCTCTACTGTTGGTTTAGGTAATCAAGCTTTACCGACAAGTCAATCTGAAAATCTTACCACTTGAAATACTGGTCACATTTCAAACTTAATATTTTTCTCTTCTTCTTCTTTTCCCGGTATTTCATCAACTTCATAGATTATGTATTCAATCTAGTGCTAATTTGATATAACTCATGTAAAAATGTCTAGACATCTTAATCAAATACTAACTTTCCAATTTCCTTTTTGATTGCAAGAAATCAAATCATTAGAGAGAGAGTAATTCTTCGGGATTGACTGCACCTTATTTCTATGTTTATGGAAAAAAAACAAATCCATCTTATCATTGATTTTAAGTTGAACCAGCAAGTTCTTCATAATAAGAAAACAATCAACATGGAAGTTTGGATGAACTGACTAATACTCACCCTAACCATGCATATAACATAAGGTAGTTAGAAACCTTATTGAATAAGTAATTCACACATGGGATATGTTTCTATTTGAGAATAAAAAATGACAATAATCAAAAGTAGAAAGCTATACCTGGGTAGTGAGATGGGAAGTTCTCCCATTCCAAGTCAGATCATATGTTTGGAGCTGAATTTGATGCCTTGAATTAATTTTGGAGCTGAGAAAGAAATGAAGTAGTTTGACCAAACTAAAAGGAAGAACCTTTGGGAGCAGTACATCTTTGAGTAGATCCCACCTTAGCCACCTCATTAGGTATTGTTGGGAGATCTTTAATAAGGAGCATGTTATTTTAAAACCCAGTGTTATGCCATTATGAATAAGGGCTAGTTGTTAGGTTCATTGGTTTGTATTGCCTATCGTCCTCAATCTAGTTTGATCCATTTTTTGACAAAAAAATCACTTTTGAGCAAAAAAATTATTTTTTGAGCAAATAAGATGAAGTGATCAAGAGGTAGAAGCTAACCAAAGACTGTGAAAAGTCATGAAAGGCGAGATCATTGAATAAATGAATCGTGGGAATGTTAAGTTTTATTTAAGAGCCGGTGTGTAACTTTCACATTGTGCACTAATGATGCTAAAAGTACTTTGATATTAACTTTATAATGCTATAATGTTGAAAAGTGATGCTTTTAGTTTGAAAATTGCATATATGCTTATTTTTAGTTATGGTCTGTAAAGGTACTTATGTGGTGCTCGAAAATGTTTTTCTTTAGCTTATAAAGAACAATATCATTAATTTGATTGATATTAGAATGTCCAATGTTTACGATAATCGATTATCCTACTAATATAAATTTTACAAAATAACCTTATTGGTACTTAAATATCGAATTAAAAAAAGAGTTAAAAATTCAAAAGAAAGAAAATATGTGATGGTATATCATCAACTTTCTTGGTTTTTTCTTTTAATTAAGTAGCATATTAGATGGGGACTATAGCAAATGATGTCACATCATCTTTTGCACGAACAATGTTACATACATGAACAATGTCACATATGTGAACAAGAACGACTAAATGAGAGGGCTATAAATAAGAAAACAAACGATGTCACATCAGCACCGTTGTTTGATTTTTTTTCTTTTATTGAAAATAGTAGATTACGCAGGACTCGAACTAATGATCTTTCCTTTAATCATATGCATAAACACTAAGTTAATGGGAGATACACAAACAAAAAATAACAGAGAGGTAGAAATTTTTATTTATAATTGCAATACAATTGGTGTCATACTTTTTTGATGTAGATGTGAACTTGCTAAAATGCCCTTGTGTTTAACGTATAAAGTTATGAGTTCGAATTCCGCTGCTGACTATAAATTTAGCCATCCTCGAAATTATGCTAATGTGTTCGTATTAACACAAGATGCTTGCTAATACTAGGCTTAAAAATATATAAAAAATGAGGAGTAAATGAGAATTTAAAGTAAATAACACAAGATTTAGAGTGTTTCGGCTAAGCTTTCAATGTCCTCTATGAAGATTTCTTACTATATTGATCTCCCATAACTACAAGGAATTATTCAGCACTTAAGTTTACAATGCTTGTAAACACAAGAGCTCTGTTAGTCCATGAGATGATGGTTTTGATGACAAAAACCTTAGAATAGATTATAAAATATAAATAATAACATTACAAGTTTAGATATATATGTATATGCAAGATCTAACCATGCAGGTATCAAGAATGAAGACTGTACAGTATAGAGATTCAAGATATAGAGATAGAAGACTCATGAGTATCAAGATTATCAAGAGTTCAAGATTTCAAGGTTAAGTTTGTTTTATTAGGAATATTTGTTAAAACTCGTAGAAAAGCACTGGCATCTTAATATCCAATTTATTCGTGGAATGGAATCCACTTCGAGCTGTTAAAGGGATGGAACCCTAAGTAGGATGGAACCTACGAAAATCTAGTGGGACATTGTTTTGTATCCACTAATTTTAATTCAAATGATTTTACAAAATTATCTTGTTTTCAAAATGATTTCAAAACTTTCCTTTTAAAAGATTCAAAACTCTCTATCCTGATTTTAAATAATTTTAGCCTCAAAACATCTTTGATTTCAAAGTTAAATTACTCCTGATTTTAAACTATCTTCAAATAATATATTTAACTTTTAAATATTTATACTTAGATTTAAATATAAAATTATAGTTAAATTATGTATATATTGTTCTTTATATTTACTTATGTATTTTAACTATAGTTAAGTATATTTATAAAGTTTAAAATAATTTTAATATAAGATAGAGGTTATTTTTCAAAGAAAATTAAAACACCAAAAATCCCTTTGGGATGTCGACATGCCCAAGTACCCCATGTCGACATAGTGTCAGTTGGTTTCAAAATTCAAATTTCAAAAGAAGTGTCTATTCACCATAACTCTTCATGAATGGTCATGGCTGTTGCTCTTCTATAAATAGGGGTCAGTTTCAACGAATTTTTAATCATATTTTTCTGGTTTTTACTCCTCCTCTTCTTCCACATTTCTTAATACAAATTTATACCATTACTCTGCCGAAATCAACATCGAATCATACTCGATTACTTCTAGTTTGATTCTCCATCACTATCTCTACAAAGTTCTCTGTGCTATTCAGAGTTATAGACTTCTTTGTAATCTATTAGCGAGAAAAGGTGTGATTGTAGCCTTGGAAATCAATCAAAAGGGAAAAGGTGTGATTGTAGCCCTGGAAATCAATTGGGTGAACTTGTTGCCCCAGAAATCAAGTATCTCTACCCAGAGGATTGTTATTCTGGAGGGTGTACCTCGTAGTTTTGAAACCGAGGGTTGTAATCGTTGAATTGATTTTGAAAGGAAATCCGTACTTAGTTGTGCGGGACTGGATGTAGGGTAACTCCGAACCAGTATAAAATCCGGTGTGTTCTTTCCTTTACTGCTTTTACTTTATATTTGCATCTGTGTTTGATTCTGTGTTCATATCTGTTTCTGAGTGCATACATTGTTAACAAATTAAGATAAACTCAAAAAGATTAACAAATTTCTTAAAACACTATTCACCCCCCTCTAGTGTTAATTCTAGCCTTAAGATCCTTAATCCGCATTTCTCACAATCTCTTGTGTATTTTGTGTTGGATAGCTGTGATTGCATAATTAATAGGTAGGAATCACTCCTGGTTATAGATCTGGTTGCTTCAGTCAATGGGAGACAGTTGGACAAGTGATATAATTGTGTGGTTGAGATGCATGCCAGCTGTTGTTCTGTACAAAGAGCGTGCTTTGTATAGGACAAGATGGAATGCCATAGAAGATGATGCGCTTTTGCTAGAGATGCCATAGTACTTGGTTTATTAGGCTATACTTTTTGTTGTTTTGTACACTTTTCTAGGAAATAAGGCTAGGGAGAAGCTTCTCATGTACAATAATAGTCAGTTACTTATTGATGAAGATTGTCAAGAACATAGCTTAAGATTGCTAATGACAAAGCTGGAGGGGATGTGCCAAGTCGAACCGATCATGTAGTGACGAGACTGGTTGTATAGGGCCAGTCAGAGGCAGGCTGAGGTAGAGCTGAACAAAGATTGGCCTTTTTAACCTAGGACTAGTAAAATAAGTTGGATGTATGTTATCATCAATTGAGTTAGGCATCAGTATGTCTGACGTGTTTGCTGGGAAGATTGGGTCGGGCTTAGGAGTGCTGGCCGGCTTAGATTGGGCTGGGCTTATAATTATGGGTTGGTTTGTCTGTAACATCCCGTATCTGGAGGCAGAAGCTAAGCGCTATAGATGCTGCAGTCATCCATAGTATTAACTTCTAATGACAAAATATGGTAATGATAATGGTATCCATAATATCAAAAGCACTTGAATATGAAAAAAATCACAGATTTCCCAAAAAACAACATTTTACCGATTTCATTTCAAAACAAATTCATATCCAAGTTACATAATCTCATATCGTTTTCCAGGTAAAGATTAATTATAATCATTACAAAAAACGCCAAGAGCGACATATGACGATGCCCCCTTGGTTGATCAAAGTAATATAGTCATATCTGACTTAATACATAGCAGAAATAAACAAAACGATCTATAACTCCTAATTAGCTATCCGTCAGCCACCTGCTTGTCTCCGGAGGATTTATTCGCCAAAATGACTAAAACCTAAATACCTTAACCCTCAGCCTACTCAAATCAATTTTGAGAACCCGAGAGTTTGATGGGAAATAAAAACTTCGAATCAGACATAAAGCCTGGTGTGAATAATTTTGTTACATCTCGGTTTACTGATATTAAGTGAGACCACACCGCTTAGCGGAACGGGTTTACCCTCACTAATATCCTCTTTAAAACATATATTTTACAAATCCTTTCCTGCAACCAAACTGGTTAATCAAACTGAATATATCAAAATACAATATCCTTTACGCTAATAAATGGACCATCTGTCCATAAAACAGGTAATAAGTAGACTATCTTTCCACAACATAATAGCAAGGTCCGTTATGCTAACAAATGGACTATCTGTCCATAAATCTGGGCAGATTGCCCGCAAACTAGACTAACTGTCCGGATCAAAATGGACTAACTGTCCGAATCATTTTCTTAGGGTTAACTACCCTTCATCTTTTCCCTTAAAAACCTTCTCAAAATGATTTTACCTTTTAAATCATACCTATACAAGGAAAATATATTCTTAGCTTTACTTAAGCTATTTTGCCATGATATATATACTTTACTCAAAATAATGTTGATGGATTTTAATGAGGATTAGCTATCCTTCTAAAACAAGTTAAAACCCTTTCTAACATGAAAATACTTAGGCTATATTGTCTATTTAATACATTCGAACCTTTGTTTAAAACCTTTAAACAACTCTTTTGAAATCCTTGAAGGTAACCCCTTCGGAACCATTGAAAGTGACCCTTTTGAAACCATTAAAAGCCTTTCGAAAACATTGGAAAAACCTTCCTTTCTTTTCTCTGAAAGCTTCAAAACATTAGACATCCTCCTTTAAAACCTTTAAATATTTCCAGTCGAAAACATAGGAAAAACCCTTCCTTTCAACCCTTTCGAAACTCTGGGGAGCCACCCCTTTGAAACCATTCATTAAAACCTTTCGAAATAGTCAAAACTCAAACCTTTCGAAAGCACTTTGGGTTCAGTTTAAAACATGTGGAAACCATTCAAAATTTCACCCCTTCGAAACCTTTGAAAATCATCTCGGTCGAAACCATTTGGATTATGCCTTCAAGTACATCAAAAGGATCAGAAACCCATTAAAGTCGAAAGCATCTGTTTCGAAACCATTTAAAACTATCTCTTTCAAAACAATTTGGGTTTTATTTTACTTATAGAAAAAGGGCCTTTAAAACATTTAAGTCGAAAGCATCTGCTTTGAAACCATTTCCTTAGTAAAGAAGTGATGGTGTTGAAACCATCCCTTTCGAAAGCATTGGAGAAGTGGCCAGAATTCTTAGAAAATAAAGTAAACAACCCTTTCGAAACCATCTGGGTCGAAAGGTAGAAAGCGGCAGTAAAAGGCTTTAACTTAGTCGAAAGCTATTATTTAAAACAAAAGCACAACCCTATCGAAACCATTCTTTAAATCCTTTAAACCCAGTCAAAAGCTAACTGAGTCGAAAGCTACTTAGTCGAAAGCCATTTTAGTCGAATGCAAGCATGCACATTTTTAATTTAAAACAAAGTAATGCCTCAACCCCTTTGGAACCCCTGGTTTCGATTTCATACCTTCCGTCTACATCCAATTCACTACGTACCAGTTCCCTGATACGATGTACATTAGTTTCGACTGTGTCTGAAGCAAAGATGAGGAGGCGGAACCTAGTGCCGAAAACATCGAAACATGGAAAAACATGTAGCAAATAGTTCTTTTCACCTAACCTGCTTTACGTGTCTAATTTTAATTGGTTGCCACTTTCTTTACAAGTAAAAAGTACTGCAATTTTCAAATGTGCTGCCGACTTTCCAGAATTAACAACTTTAAATTAATTTACAAAAAGCTCCTTCTCCTTCCTTAATTATATAAAACATTTAAGTCTCATACCTTAAGTAATTTTATATAACCATTAAAATACTTAGGAAAAATCTACAAAAATTTCAGAAAATCTCTTTTAATATGTTTTCCAACATATAAAAATTTCAAACCCAAATCTTTTATTATTTAACCGTAAATAATTATTAACCCAAATTAATATTTTCTTTACTAGAAAATTTATATAAATTCCACATAATTTCAAAAAATTTTGAAAATCGAAACCCGTCTCCAAAATAATATTTATGATCTTCATAAAAATTCGCAAGGCATTTGGATGTCACTTTATACTGTTTTCACCTTAAAACATATCATAAAATCAATATGAACATACCTAAATCATCAACATGTATATATAATCATTCCATCATTCAAAAACATGGCAATTCAATGCAAAATATTTGGAATTCATCTTAAAACCGAAAATAATAAAAATTTGAGATGTAAACATTATTCACCTTAGCTTTAGAGATTATAGAGATTGAGATATGAATGGATTTGATTTGAATTAGCTTCTTCCTTAACTTTCTTCCTCTTACTCTTGTTAATGGTGGCTGACCTTAGTTTAATTTTTTTTGATAAAATGAAATGGACGTGTAGGGGCTACACGACTAAGGGTTTAGGGTATAAGAATGACCTCTTTCCTATTTTACCCTTCCACTATTTCAATTTAAAATCTTCCCTTAATTCATTGTATAAATGGCACAACTACCCATTAATTAAATCAAATCTCAATCTAATCAAAACATTATTTTATTTTATTTAGGTAGTTAAATATCCTAAATAAGTTACTAAAAATCCAGGGTGTTACAGACTCCTCTCCTTAAAGAATTCCATCCTCGAAATTACGATAATGTATACATCAAATCAAACAAAGAGGTAAAACATACCATCAAACAAGTCAGGATAAGTACCTCTAACCCTGCTCTCAATCTCCCCAGTACAGTCCCTGTCATCGTCGCTCCACTGGACTTTGACTTATCTGATTGTCTTGGTTCTAAGCCTCTTCTCATCTCTCGCAACAATACAATAGGCTTCCTTACTATAGTCAAATCCGGTTCTACTACTAAGTCATCTGGACAGTCGGTGCAATAGTAGTCTCCGGGTCTCTAACACACTTTCTGAGATGAGAAACATGAAAAACATCGTGGACTCCTGCCTAACCGCTCGGTAACTTGACTTTATATGCAAGTTTCCCGATCCACTCTACATTAGGAAAAGGTCCAACAAATCTTGGTGCCAACTTCCCCGATTTTCCAAACCTAATCACCTCCTTGATCGGTGGCACTCTGACGAAATCCTGATCTCCAACCGAGAACTCTAGATCTTTCCGTCTCTTATCTGCATAACTTTTTGCTTAGACCGAGTCTCCTTCATCCAAGCCCGAATGACCTCAATCTTTTTTGCAGCTTCTCTGACCAAATCAGGACCAAGAACCAACCTATCCCCGGTCTCTAACTAACATACGGGAGATTTGCATGGCCTTCCCTACAAAGCTTCTAACCCTTTCCGTTTACCCATCTGTCTGTGGATGGTAAGCGGTACTCATCTTGAGCTTGGTTCCTAAAAGTTCATGTAGACTCTTCCAGAACTCGCTTGTGAATCAGGAATCTCTATCACTAACTATGCTACTAGGAATTCCGTGCAGTCTAACCACATTCTTCATAAACAACTTTGCCAAAACAGGTGTCGTTCTGGTTGACCTAACTGGAATGAAATGTGCACTCTTGGTCAATCTGTCCACTATGACTCATATACTATCACTTCCTTTGTTCGACCTTGGCAACCCGTCAATAAAATCCATGGAAATAGAATCCCACTTCCATACCGGAATATCCAATGGCTGAAGCAATACACCTGGCTTCTGGTGTTCGGCCTTTGCCTGCTGGCAAATCAAGCACTACTTTACCTATGAACCAATATCCTGCATCATACCTTCCTAGAAGAAATTTCTTTTCATATCCTAATACATCTTAGTACCTCCAGGATGAATAGAGAACTTCGAACGATGACATTCCTCTAAGACTTCTTTCCTTATGTTTCCTACACTCGAAACACATAATCTTTCTTTCTTTCTCAACCTCCCATTCTGGTCAAGACTGAAATCTTTCAAGTCATCGCTCTCGGTTCCATCTTTTAACTTCCTGATCCGTTCAGCTAATACCGGATCCTCTTCTATTTAGAAGCAATCCTTTCGATCATCATTGGTCGAACTTCCAAACAAGATAACACTGCGATTTCTCCGCCAGACCCCGCCTCAGATCTCCACTACACTCTGCAATCTGCCAATGCTTCCAGATCTTTCAACTCAGCGCTCATTGCCAACACTGCATTCTGATGTTTCTTGCTAAGTGCGTCCGCAACCTTGTTGCCTTTCCCCCGTGTGTACTCAATCCCAAAATCATAAGTGGCAATAAACTCTAACCACCTCTGC
Source organism: Allium fistulosum (assembly GCA_030737815.1). Taxonomy (NCBI): domain Eukaryota; kingdom Viridiplantae; phylum Streptophyta; class Magnoliopsida; order Asparagales; family Amaryllidaceae; genus Allium; species Allium fistulosum. Next base: position 1,354,148,509 of record CM060902.1, on the reverse strand, counting down.
TGTCTCATGTTCAGCTCATTTTGAGAGAACAAATACTTCAGCGACTTATGATCTGTATATAACTCAAATCTCTCTCCCAAAAGGTAATGTCTCCACACCTTCAATGCAAAAATCACTGCAGCCAATTCCAAATCATGCATCGGATATCTAACCTCATGTGGTCTAAGCTGTCTAGAGGCATAGGCAATCACTTTACCTCTCTACATCAGCACAACTCCTAATCCTGTTCCACGCGCATCAGTATAAACCACCAAATCCTGATTCTCTTCCGAAACGACCAACATAGGTGCAGGGGTCAATAAGTGTTTCAAACTCTGAAATCCTTCCTCACACTTATCGGTCCACACAAACTTCACATCCTTTCTTGTTAGCTTGATCATCAGTGCCGCTATTTGTGAAATATTCTTAATGAACCTCCGATAATAACCAGCCAACCCAAGAAAACACTTTATCTCCGTCACTGTCTCAGGTCTCTTCCAACTATTCACCGCTTCAATCTTAGTCGGATCCACGGATATCCCTTTCTCAGAGACTACATGACCAAGAAACTTTACTTCTTTCTTCTAGAAGTGACACTTTGAAAACTTCGCTTTCTACTAGTACTGCCTCAGCGTTTCTAGCACCACTCTAAGATGAACTTCATGCTCTCTTTCATCCTTAGAATAAATCAAGATATCATCTATGAAAACCAATACAAACCTATCCAATTGCTCTCGGAAAACTCGATTCATCAAATCCACAAAGAAAGCTGGCGCATTAGTTAGTCCAAACGACATAACTAATCATTCGTACGACCCATATCTGGTCCTAAACGCCATCAAGCTGATGGAAACCTGTTGCTAAATCCAACTGTTAGAATACCTTGGCTTCATTCAAATGGTCGAACAAATCGTCAATCCTCGGCAATGGATATCGATTCTTTACCGTCCTCTCATTCAGCTTACGATAATCAATACATAGCCTCAACGATCAATCCGTCTTCTTAGCAAACACTGCGACTGCTCCCCAAGGCGAACTACTCGGCTTGATAAAACTCTTGCCTTCTAAATCCACCGACTGCACCTTCAACTCCCTCATCTTGGTAGGGGTCATCCTGCTTGGCGGTCTACTCACTGGTTCTGCCTCTGGAACCAAATCTATTCGAAACTAAATGGCCCATTTCGGTGGCAACCCAATTATAGGCTCAAAAACATCCGCGAATTCTCTAACCATGAAAACTTGAATTAACCCATCATCCAATTCCATAACATCCAACAAAGCATTCACTTCACTGCTAGAACCTTCTACGGTACAAACTATCCGATCACTACAATCAGGGTGTCTAAGCGATATTTTCCTATCCTGAAAAAATATCCAAGCATCGTACTCACTTAACCAATCCATCCCAAGAATAATCCCGAACCCCACAAAATCTAACACATGAAAACTGCAAACAAAAGTATGACCTAATGGGTCAAACTCTAACAGATCACATCTCAACCCTAGAGTTGCATACCCTCCTATTGGATTCGCAACCCGTAAGGAAGTAACTAAATATATGGGTTCTAGGTTATGCTTATATATCAAACATCTAGATATAAAAGAATGTGATGCAACAGTATCAAATAGAACGCTAACACACATATCATAAATCTGAAGCGTACCTCCCAAAACAGCCTTTCCTTTCTCCTGAGTTGTTGGCTTCGAAGCAGCAGGCTCCAATGCATACACCTTGCCCTTCCCATCCTTAGCGGGCTCCTTGCACTGGCTCTTATAATGGCCAATCTGGTCACAACCGAGGCACCTGACATTCTTCTTTCCGACCACCTCCTTAGCCTTCACAGCACGACACTCATTAGCAAAGTGCCCCTTCTTGTCGCACTTGAAGCAAAAAATCTCAGACTTCCCCTTCTTAACTGCTCCTCCCTTCTGAGCACCTTTCTTAGGAAAGAACTTCCTCTTCCAATTCTGCCCAACTTGGACTTCTTTAGCCTTACTCTTCTCTAGAGAATCAAGAATCTCCTCATGCCTTAAGGCCATCTCCACTACAAAGTCAGAAGGATCTCTAATATGAGGTAATGTGGCCCTAGCTAACTTAGGCTTCAATCCCCTAATAAACTTCTCATTCCTCTTCATTACTATATCCACTGAATCATACCCATATCTGGCCAACTCCTCAAACTTTCTGGCATACTCCAAAACAGACATCTCCCCCTGCTCTAATTCAGCAAATTTTCTGACCAGAGCTGACTGTGCCATCGCAGACATAAAACCTCTCCTGGAACCTCCCCTTGAAATATGCCCATGACAAAGTCTCCTCATCCACACCGGCCTTCATACTATTCCACCAAAACAAAGCCGCTCCCTGAAGCTGTCTGGAAGCAAGCCTCCTCTTCTGCTCATCACTGAGCACCAAGTCTGAAGGATCCTTTCACAGTGCAGTAACCAATTTTCCACCTCTATAGCACCCTCTGTTCCTAGAAAAAGCATCCTTCCAAGCTTAGCATAATCTTCGCTTAGCTTAGCATAATGGTTAACAACCGGAACTTTCGAAACTCCTGCTCCTGCAGCATCTCCTCCTAACACTCTAGCTGCAACTCCCACTTGCATCATATTCACAAAAAACTGATACATAGCTCTCATGTCCACCCACGGGACTCCAGCCCTACATTCTCTGCTTGTGGCAAACCTTGAACTATCCTCGCATTAGGTCAGGTATTCCCATCGGTACCCTCCTCTCCTGGGTTAACTCTTCCTCTTTTACCTTCCATATCTGTATTTAAACCTTATGAGATACAGAAAAATATCCTAACAAAGATAGGAGACTAGAGATAAAGCGTATACTTATATATAGCAAATACAAGTACGTTACTATAGCGTTATCCCATACCCTAATCTTAATCTAATTCCTAAGGATTATGTTTTAAAGACCATTTTTAGTTTAAAGTTTTTCATAAACCATGCTATGATACCAAGTTGTAACATCCCGTATCTGGAGGCCAAAAGCTAAGCGCTACAGATGCTGCAGCCATCCATAATATTAACTTCTGGTGACAAAATACGGTAATGATAATGGTATCCATAATATCAGAAGCACTTGAATATGAACATAATCAGATATTTCCCAAAAAACAACATTTTACTGATTTCATTTCAAAACAAATTCATATCCAAGTTACATAATCCCATATCGTTTCCCAAGTAAAGATTAATTATAATCATTACAAAATACGCCAAGAGCGACATATGACGATGCCCCCTTGGTTGATCAAAGCAATATAGTCATATCTGACTTAATACATAGCTGAAATAAACAAAACAATCTGTAACTCCTAATTAGCTATCCGTCAGCCACCTGCTCGTCTCCGGAAGCTTTATTTGCTAAAATGACTAAAACCCGAAAACCTTAACCTTCATCCTACTCAAATCAATTTTGAGCACCCGAGAGTTTAAGGGGAAACAAAAATTTCGAGTCAGACATAAAGTCTGGTGTGAATAATTCTGTTACATCTCGGTTTACTGATATTAAGTGAGACCACACCGCTTAGCAGAACGGGTTTCCGCTTACTAATATCCTCTTTAAAACATATATTTTGCAAATCCTTTCCTGCAACCGAACTGTTTAATCAAACTGATTATATCAAAATAACAATATCCTTTATGCTAATAAATGGACTATCTGTCCATAAAACAGGTAATAAGTAGACTATATGTCCACAACATAATAACAAGGTCCGTTATGCTAACAAATGGACTATCTGTTCATAAATCTGGGCCGATTGCTCGTAAAATGAACTAACTATCCAGATCAAAATGAACTAACTGTCCGAATCATTTTCTTAGGGTTAACTATCCTTCATCTTTTTCCTTGAAAACCTTTTCAAAATGATTTAACCTTTTAAATCATACTTATACAAGGAAAATATATTCTTAGCTTTACTCCAAGCTATTTGGCCATGATATATATACTTTACTCAAAATAATGTTGATGGATTTTAATGAGGATTAGCTATCCTTCCAAAACAAGTTAAAACCCTTTTTACCTGAAAATACTTAGGCTATATTGCCTATTTAGTACATTCAAAACCTTTGTTCAAAACCTTTAAGCAACCATTTCGAAACCCTTGAAGGTAACCCCTTCGAAACCATTGAAAGTGACCCTTTCGAAATAACTAAAAGCCTTTTGAAAACATTGGAAAACCTTCCTTTCTTTTCTCCGAAAGCTTCAAAACATTAGACATCCTCCTTTAAAACCTTTAAATATTGCCTTTCGAAAACATAGGAAAAACCATTCCTTTCAACCCTTTCGAAACTCTGGGGAGCCACCCCTTTCGAAACCATTCATTAAAACCTATCGAAATAGTCAAAACTCAAACCCTTCGAAAGCACTTTGGGTTCAGTTTAAAACATGTGGAAACCATTCAAAATTTCACCCCTTCGAAACCTTTGAAAATCGTCTCGGTCGAAACCATTTGGATTATGCCTTCAAGTAGAGCAAAAGGATCAGAAACCCATTAAAGTCGAAAGCATCTGTTTCAAAACCATTTAAAACTATCTCTTTCAAAACAATTTGGGTTTTATTTTACTTATAGAAAAAGGGCCTTTAAAACATTTAAGTCGAAAGTATCTGCTTCGGAACCCTTTCCTAAGTAAAGAAGTGATGGTGTCGAAACCATCTCTTTCGAAAGCATTGGAGAAGTGGTCATAATTTTTAGAAAACAAAGTAAGCAACCCTTTCGAAACCATATGGGTCGAAAGGTAGAGAGCGGCATAAAAAGGCTTCGACTTAGTCGAAAGCTCTTATTTAAAAAAAAAGCGCAACCCAATCGAAACCATTTCTTTAAATCCATTAAACCCAGTCAAAAGCTAACTGAGTCGAAAGCTACTCAGTCGAAAGCCATTTTAGTCGAAAGCAAGCATGCACATTTTTAATTTAAAACAAAGTAATGCCTCAACCCCTTCGGAACCCCAGGTTTCAACTCCATACCTTCCGCCTACATCTAATTTAGTATGTACCAGTTCTCTGATATAATGTGCACTGGTTTCAACTCTGTCGGAAGCAAAGATGAGGAGGCAGAACCTGGTGCCGAAAGCATCGAAATAGGGAAAAACATGTAGCAAATAGTTCTTTTCACCTAACATACTTTACGTGTCTAATTTTGATTGGTTGCCTCTTTCTTTACCAATAAAAAGTATTGCAATTTTCAAAAGTTCTTTTGACTTTCCAGAATTAACAAATTTAAATTTATTTACAAAAAGCCCATTCTCCTTCCTTAATTATATAAAATATTTAAGTCTCATACCTTAAATAATTTTATATAACCATTAAAACACTTAGGAAAAATTTACAAAAATTTCAGAAAATCTCTTTTAATATGTTTTCCAACATATAAAAATTTCAGACCCAAATCTTTTATTATTTAACCGTAAATAATTATTAACCCAAATTAATATTTTCTTTACTAGAAAATTCATATAAATTCCACATAAATTCTGAAAATTCTGAAAATTGAAACCCATCTCCAAAATAATATTTATGATCTTCATAAAAATTCGCAAGGCATTTGGATGTCATTTTATAGGGTTTTCACCTTAAAACATATCATAAAATCAATATGAACATACATAAATCATCAACATGTATATATAATCATTCCATCAATTAAAAACATGGCAATTCAATGCAAAATATCGGAATTCATCTTAAACCGAAAATAAAAAAATTGAGATGTAAACATTATTCACCTTAGCTTTAGAGATTATAGAGATTGAGATGTGAATGGATTTGATTTGAATTAGCTTCTTCCTTAGCTTTCTTCCTTTTACACTTGTTAATGGTGGTCGGCCTTAGTTTAATTTTTTTTGATAAAATGAAATGGATGCGTAGGGGGCACACGACTAATGGTTTAGGGTATAAGAATGAACACTTTCCTATTTTATCTCTCCACTATTTCAATTTAATGTCTTCCTTTAATTCATTGTTTAAATGGCATGACTACCCCTTAATTAAATCAAATCTCAATTCCCTAATCAACACGTTATTTTATTTAATTTAGCTAATTAAATATCCTAAATAATGTTACTAAAAATCTTGAGTGTTATATTGTCTTTGAGGTTTTAACTTGTGTTTATGCAAATTGACTTGGAATAGGCCGGGCTTGGATGTGTTGGCTGACTTATCTTTTACTTACTAGAAAATTAACCTGCTTGGTAGTTTTGGGGATGACCTGACCGAAAGCAAGATTGAATGCATAAAGAACGTAGACAAGAAAGGGGTGAAGAGGCAAAGAGGCTCCAACCATAAGGTAACCAAGAGACCAAGTGAAGAAGGCCAGTGGTAGGCGATACGGTCGATCATTGGTCGTCGGGTACCTGACCATCCCAATGTTAAGCTATGCCTTGCCAGGTAGTTCGCAAGGTTTACCTCCCCTTTGGTTATCTCTGAAGCCTTCAGGCTTGAGGCACTGGCATAGGTTAATCCAGAAGTAGTTATCTGAAACACAAGCGACCTAGTAAAATTGCAATAGCCCCACACCTAAGCCTACCAAAACCCAGAGAAAAGGCCTAGGGAAAGGCTGGATAAGGAAAGGCTGGATAACTGTAACAGCCCACACCTTAATGAGCCTGAATTTCAACTAAATCGAAACTCAAGTCCATTAGAGAATGGATCGTTGGTTTTGGTAACCTGTAATAAAAATAATAATATCTGAGAGCGATCCATATAGACTTATAGCGGAATAGAGAAATATAATAAAATATATATACCGACTTAGGCTACTACCTTGAAATCAATATTGTTCCTTGGATATGTAGTCAGCTTGTTAGTGCCAAGCATGAAAGAGAAGATTCCACCATCTGCTGTACTCGTCTTTCACTAGTATCATATCCCTCTAAATCTATCATGTGGGTTGCAATGTAGAGGGGATCAGAACAACGTTCCAGTGAATGGAAAAATTACACACTTTACCCATAACATTAATTGATGCCGATTGATTTCCATTTAAGTGATATGTCTATTATTAACGGCTAATCCGTTCAATCCTCTGTGCACCTACGATATGTCCAATCTTCTTCGAGGTATAACTATATATATATAAATTAAATGCCTATATGCATATGTGTGTGTATATATATATAAACGATGTACTACCCAAAAACCCCAATCACTTAAGACTTCTAAAATAGGGAGGAGGTAGACCCAACGGCCATTTTATACCTTAACCCCAAAGCGAGTCCTTCGCAACATAAACGCTAGTAATCGGTCCTAGCTACAGAGACCGATGATATATAAGACTTTGTAAAATAAAGGTAACCCACCAGCGGTCTTAAATATTTATCTAAGTGTAGCCCACCTCAGATAAAAAAACAACTAACTAACTAACTTTGAGGCCTGTGCATATCCTATATGGATTCTATCCTAGTAGAAAGCAAAATCCGTCAAGGCATAACCCGAGCATTTGTTACCGACCGCTTGGGACTGCTGGTGGTCATAGTCTATATGCCAGCCCTACAACTCAATGTCGGTCCAACAACAATACTGATATAGTCCATCGACCTTCCAGCTGAAATCCCATTTGTAAGTTAAGGAAAATGCCCCTTCAATTACTTAATATTTTTTATTAGAAATGTAGCGGATCTTATTTCCTTAAAAGTAATGAGCCATTTAATACTTCAAATCTGAGGCGAACCCTAGGTATATTTTCGCTTATCTATTTGAAATGCATATCTCTTACCTATGAGTCCTATGGTTGGAGATGTCTCACATCAGCAGTAAGTATACAACTACAAGTAACCTTTAAGTAAAGGACATACATCTGTTGTTTAACTCTACTGACCTCGCACCCAACCCACTAAACCAAACCAATTATCCTAGGCTTAAATGTTGGACTAGGCCCACTAATTCACACTTATCCTAATCGTATAATTAAGGCTTTATAATTTTCCACTATGAAAAATATACTGCCCCCTAGTATTTAATTCCTATCTTATCCACTTATTTCCTATATTCCATAAATATCAGTTGTCCGTAATAAATAATATATGGTCATTATTATTCTATTTGGATAATGTTTAATAACATTTATTTATTTTCATCCTAATTCAACTTATTATCCCAATTTCATTTCTCAAAAAATTCCATATTAAATTCTTTAACCAGTCTCATTAACCGCATTAATGTCCCCATTTAATTCCTGTAACTCCCTATTAACTGCACATTTATTGCCCTATTAATTTTGGAGTTACCATCTCTTTTCCATCTACACCTCCTAATCCTATAATTTACAACATATTTATAACTAGACATTATAATTATAACTAATGTGAATATCGATGTATATTATGCTATATAAATATACTTTTATTTTTAACCAGTAATCGTTGTTGTAGTATATGTATATATATTCCTATTTCTAGCTATTATTTCATAAACCAGAACATTCCTTTCCACGTTTTAATTTATCAGAGCTATCCATCCAAAATGGATTATCGTTACAACTTTTCATAAATTAACCAAAAGTGGGACTTTGCTTCGTTTGAAATTATGAAGAACTATCTCTTTTCTTTAATTGAAATAAATAGTGTAAACTACAGGCAAGAAAATCCGTACTTTACACATCTCTTTCATTTTTGGTATATTATTTACTATTTCAAACGACGCACTTTTTATACATCGGTGGAAATATATAATTTATGCAGATTATATGAAAATAGATACAATTAAATTATACCTCACTCCCAATAAATTAAAAGACAAAAATTTACATTCCAAGTCAAATTAGGGCAATCCAAACTAACACTAACATTTTCCAACCCAACTTAATCTGGAATAAACTTAACCAATTTATAACATTCAATCTTAACAAATTCAGGGACTGACTTCCAAATTTCTAAATTAGAGTGAAATTACCATTCCTATTCTAATTACATATCTTCCAGAATATGTAAGTGATATTCCTATATATTCGTTTTAAGCCTACAACTCATCAGATCTTATATAGGCATAATAATTAAATAAAATTCAATGATATAAATTTCAATGTTAAAAATAAATTATATAATTTTCCACTCACCTTTCAAGCTTTTAAAATCTCCAAATCTGAATTCATCTCTTTATTTGACTCCTTTTCCTTTTCAATCCAAAAGAATATGTATAACGAGGTATATACATACTATTAGAATTATAGATCTGGGAAGAAATTTTGGTTAAGAGGAATATAGATTTATAATAATGAAATTTACCTTTTTTTCGCAGTATCGATTAGTTCCTTTTCTTCTTCTGTTTTATTTTCCGCCCTTCTTCAATTTATACATGATAAAATATTTTATAATTAATAGAAATTGCAGAGAAGGGAAAATGTCACAGCTTCGCTGCTTGCATCAGAAAATATGAGAAGAGAAGTGAGAGGTTAGGCCTGTATTTATAAGCGCCCAAATTAATCGTATCTGTTAGATTAAAATAATAAATCTGGCCCGTTCGACTAAGGTTCAACCCCTGCTGCCACGCTCTCGATCGGTCGACAGGCCTAAGTAAGTGGTCGACCGGTGGTGTCCCGCATTTATTATTATTTGTTTCCATTTTCGTTTCTTAATTATTTTTGTTTTGAAAACTTCAAATGCAGATAAATTCTTCGTTTAAACTCCGATTGCAAAACTCCAAATATGAAAGTTGCTCAGAAAATTGCCACGAACACAATGGTGCAAATTTAGCGACCTAATTCTGACGTTTGCTCTAATTTTATTTTTGAGCTTTATTACTTATTGTTAATTTTTAAGAGGTGATACATTCTCCCCCTTAAAAGAATTTCGTCCCTGAAATTCCTCAAGGATTGAATCATGTAACATAGGCACAACCATTCTAAACTATCCAACTAGTTAGTGTACAACCAATTTTGCAGCCAAATGTGTACGAGTGCACGGTGTATCAAAATATTATGATATGCATGCTGAATAATTCTAAATTGGTGCCTCATATATGAATGCATTCTTTTAAAAACGTTTTGAAAATATGATGCAAACAACCTATATATACTAGTAGTTCTATGCGTATGTAAGTTTTCAAAAATCAAAAATCCTTTTTTACACAATAATTTCCACACTCCTAGATTAGGAGTATGGTTCAACTAATTTTGTATTCAATCCCTACTATCCAATATCTAACACACAATTTCTAACATCTAAAAATTTTACAAATTCAGATTTCTAAATCTGTACTACTATGCCGAAAAAGGAATTTAGATGGAAAATTTTACATTTCCACCCTTCTTATGGACACCCATTCCGTTATACCTTGGAACCTTCTCTTTTTCCCTAAATTTTCGCCAACTTTTCCAAGTACAATTTTCATAAGGAGGTTATTTTTGGATGTTAAAACATAATTATCCTAAACGCAAGTTCTTTTCACTATTAACAAGGTATCAAAATAGAAATTCCAAAGCAAAAATAGCCTTTTCCCTTATTATTATCTATGTTTTGTATATTGTCACCCTTGTCGGAAAGTAAAATTGATATTCACCAACATGTCAACCTTCCCTACGCTAATCATGTGGCATTTGAAAATTAGAAATTCACTTATTTTCCAAAAAAAACTTTTTTCCTTTCCAATCAAACTTGTAAAATAGTTTGAAAATTTAAACCTTCAAAAGCATTCATTCCAAAAGCATATAAATACAACTTTTTAAAAGCATTTGAACATAATTTTCAAAAGCATTTCAACGCAATTTTTTTAAAACTTTTGCGTTTCCATCCTTATGCAAATCAAGTCACACCTTAACGTAATTGGGACTCAGTCAATGAGTTAATGTATATGATTGACCCTTGCACTATGTAGTTAATCCTAGATTTGGGGAACCTTTCCATTTACTCTAAAACAACAAACTACCTACAAGCATATTTATGAATTTTAGCTTTTAAGGCATATGGATAGTAACCCGTGATTTTGCAACAACCCTTCCTTGTCCTTCGCTTACTAAAATTTATTTTTTCCAAAATTATAAATTTTTTGGGATTAAAGAATTCTTTATTTCTAGTTGCTAATTTAATTTCCTAATTAATTTTATAAACTTCCAACCTATCTATATTGTATCGCTAGTTAAGTGTCTTTATGAGATCTCCTTATTTACACTATTTCCCAATATATATATAATGGTCAAAGCTCATCCCAAAAATTAACATAGTAATAAAATAGAAACATATCTCATAACATATCATACACTATCTAATATCCAAAGGGAGACAGCTAGCAATTATAAACCAAATAACCAAAAAGAAAACGATTGTTGGAAGCCACCCTTCAACATCAACTAGTGTTAATGATGTTGTGGTTCTGTCACTTCTTACTCAATTAAGATAGACATTCCTAGTATGCCATTCTACTGTAATCCACATGTCTTAACCCACCTTCTTGGCTTTCAGTAAATAAAGTCCATCCACTACTTAAATTATTACCATCCATTACTTAAATTATTACCATCCACTACTTAAATTATTACACCCGATTATGAGATAAATTGTACATTCCCACGCTGCAATGCATAAGAAATATGAACTATGCGCGTTTATAATAACTCGTTGGAAAATTAGCATGGTGAAATAACTTTCCTACCATCTATCTTGCCTTCTTTAACCTTGAGTCAAACAACACCCTTTAAGTGTGTTTGCCATCTCATTACCCTCTTCTCTAATCATATTACTATCTTCTCTCAATCAAAATCTCTTGACAGTATCCTCAAACTTTGGTATTTATTTCCTTTATCCTTGATCTTTCATATGAGTATACCCTACGACTTGCAAAATTGTACTTTGATATCACTCCCCATTCCTTTGAGAGTTCTTCTTATGGCTTCCACACATCTCTAATAAAATATTACTAGGTTCGTATGAATATTATTGTATTCAACTGGGATTCCTTATTGCTACCCTACAAGCATTCTTCGCTTTTTTATTCATAACATAAACTTCTACACCTCTTACCTAAACAGTCATCCCTATCTACTCCATATCAAAATTGGTTTAGGTTTCACCACTCTTTAAAAAATTAAAACTTCACAATCATGAAGTACCTAATTCAACATCTTTAACTTTGAAAATATAAACTTAGAAATATTTTTATCAAATCAAAAATTGCTTGGTTTCTAAAAAGGAGCCATGAAATGTTTTCCTTTTCAAAGACATTTTATAACAAAGATTACTTCTTCAAAAGCATGATTTTTTAAACTCAAAACATCTGTCGAAAACTCAATTGTTATACCAAACCATTTTTTCAAAAACACCGTCTATAACTTAATATAAATTAAAACTAGAGTAGACGTGGATACCTCTCATTCTATTATTTTTCTATTACTTATGTTGTTTTTGCTTTCACCCTTCATGGAGATTCCAATAGCACGTAAGGAGGACTTCTAAAAGATGCATGTAATTACTGCATCTATCTAAGCGCCTATCTAAAAAATATGCGTAATTATTACACATATCTATGGAATTTATCCATTCCTCCTATCCTATTCCAATTGTTTTTCTCTTATATTATTTCTAATTAGATTGCTAACCCTATTATAAAATCTTTACGCCGTTTTCTATCAAAATTTCCTAGTATTGCTACTATCAAAGTGTCTCCTACCTATACTTCCTTCTGGTAGCTTTTCCTTACATGGCTCTTTTCCTCTGTTATTGTTTTTCCCCATTGACTTATTGTAGTGCATTCACCTACTACGTTAGTCATTGTACTTTTCTTCATTAACATGAATATACATATATATGTATGTATGTATGTATGTATGTATGTACATACATACATATATTTCAACTGTTATTCTCCATATTTCCTTATATGGAATGTTTCCTAACTTCATTATCGGGCATTCTTACCCTTCTATTCTCTTTACCCCATTTCAATCAAGTACCATTTCTATTTATCCACCCCTTAGAAAGAATTTTAAAAAGAAACTTTCAAATTCTACAAAAATAGAAAAATCATTGAGCCAAACCTACGCTCTACCATTTATCAAAACATAATAAACCCCTTTATCAAAAACCTTTAAGTCTAACCAATTTGAAATCGAGAACATTTTCTTGCTTTTCAAAACAACTTCCTAAAAAATCCTTTGAAAAACACATTCAAAACGTTACAAAGAATTTTTAAAAATCTTTTTGCCAAATTCATTCACACTGGTCGGACTCGAAAATGGACTTTATTGTCCATTTTTGGACTTTTCTTCTTTTCCACTCATCCTTAACTAATCTTCATCAAAGATGCATTTTATCATCTTTTGATGATTAATGCACACCTTCTTGTAGGAACTTGCTCGATCCTTCTTCATATCTTGTTTTCGAATGCTTGTAACGTTTATTTTCTTATCTTCCATCCGCCTAGATGAAATGCACATTTTCAATTGACAATCCGTCGAAATCCACAATCATAAGGCAGTCTAGGCCCGGCAAAGGAGTCAAATACCATCTAGCCTTGGGGATTCTTCTATATGTCATGCTTATGCCCTTCTTGGTCAATGCCTTATGTAACAGCCAATGCTCAATGGGGTAATCGCAGTAGGTGGATAAATTTAACTCATTGTTTTAACTCATAGTTGCCTCATTCACCCTTTTGGAATATGGTCGCAACTACTTCTATAGTTGAAATTTATAGAGTTTGGTGTATAATATAGAAAATTATAGGTAAAAATACAAATATGTTCTCTCAGCGTATCCCAATTCCTATGATCTACTAGCCCACGCACCGATACCAAATGTATAAACCCGTATCTTAATGGGCCTAAATTTCGACTAAATCGAAACCTGAGTTCATTAAGGCACAGATCTAACCTGTAATAAATATAAGAATATCAGAGAGCGATACGTATGAACTCATGGTGGAATAGAAAAATACAATAAAACAATACAATTAAGGCTACTACATTGGAATCAGTATTATTCCTTTGATTTCTAGTTGCCTTATCAGTGCTGAGCATGAAAGAGAAGATTCCATCATTTGCAGTTCCTGTTTTGCGCTAGTAGCATATCCCTCTTAATCCATCATATGGGTTGTAATAAGGAAGGGGTCAAAATAACACCGATGATTGGAAAAATTATGCACTTTACTTATAACCTTAATTTATGTTGATTGATAACCATTTAAGCGTTATGTCTATTATTTATGACTAATCCATTCAATTCTATATGTACGTAAGATATGTCCAACCTTCTTCTAGGTATAACTATATATATATATATGTATGTATGTATGTATGTATGTATGCCAATATGCACATATATCTAAATGATGTACTACCCAAAAAACCCAGCCACTTAATATTCTTAAATAGGAAGGAGGCAGATCCAACAGCTACTTCAACCCCAAATCGAGTCCTCTGCAATGTAAACGCTAGTTAATTGGTCCTAACTACAGAGACTGATGACCCCTATACATGGCTTTGTAATATTATTGTTGTATTACTAATGCATCTCAAAGACTTATCTAAGGGTTAACTAGCTCACTTCCGACAAACAAATAACTAATTAACTTTGAGGTCTGTGCATATCCTATACAGATTCTACACTAGTAGGAAGCGAAATCCGTCAGGGCATAACCTGAGTCTTTGCTTCTTACCACTCGGGACCACTGATTGCCATAGCCTATATGCTAGCTTTACTACTTAATACTTGTCCAACAACAATACTAACATAGCCTGTCGACCTTGCATAACCGAAATCCCGTTTAGACTAACCTAATGTAAATCAAGGAAAATTCCACTTTTAGTTACTTAATACCTCTTATTAGAAATGAAGCAAACCCCATTTCCTTAAAAGTACTTGGCCATTTACTTCAAATCCGAGGCAAACTCTTGGTATATTTTCCCCTGCGTATCCGCAACGCATATCCCTTACCCACGGGTTCTATGGTTGAAGATGCCTCACATCAGCATTAAGTATACACAATTGTTGGTGGCCTCTAAGTGAAGGGCAAATTTTTTTTTGTGTAACTCTACCGACCTCGCATCCCAACCCACTAAACCAAACCAATTATCTTAGGTACAAATATTGGACTAGGCCCACTAATTAATGCTTATTATAACGACCCGTAATTTTATCACTTTAATTTGGAATACTTAATTATTTTTAAATATTCGAATATAGGTTTACTAAACATAAATAATCATATTTTATATGATAAATAATAATGGTGATTTTATTTTCGAAAAATGTTTAGAAAAATATATTCTTTAGAAAAACATCGATAAAATGATCGAAAATCATTTTATCAATAAACAACTTTTTAACCACCAGAAGGTGTGAACGATTTTTTTACATACACTTGTTTGTCCATTTAAGCAAGAATGTTAATAAAAATATTTATTTTATTTCTGGAAATAAAATGCCTTTATGATATCGTCAAGGATGTCATCACTTTTACATATTTTCTAGAATTTTAAATTAAGTTTAAATATCCAAATAATTGTTTTAAGTGATGAATAATCCATCTTAATTATTATATAATGATAATAAGTGATTTATGATAGTGTTATAAATATACAAACTTGTTTTATAAAAGTATATAACTTTTGTCGCATTTTGATGGATCGACTTCGTATTTTTACAAATGGATTTCAAATATTATTTAATATGGTTTTATAGCTTAAATAATCTCATTTTAATTATTTTAAGATGGTAAGAAATATATTTTCAAGATTTATTTACAAATATAAATAGTTTAACAGAGAAGTAAAAAAATATGACCAGAAATTGGATTATGGATTCACAACGGTTTAACGAAAAAAAGTTGTTTAAAGTCGTTGCAACCTTTTTTGTGTCTTATGCACATTAATACATGCCATACATGCACATGTACATAGAAATGCACATACACATACACACACGCACATATATATACATATACATATACACCTAAAATATCTAAGATATTTCACATTACTTCATCCTTAAGCTAAGATATCTTTGTACCATAAGATATTTTTTTACATACTTTTCCTATAAATACCTACCCTAAGGCTTCATAATTCTCACAACAAAACTCTTCTTCTTCTTGAGCTCCTTAATGGCTTCCATGTCCTCATAAATTATTCCATAGTTGTTGCGAAGCTCTGTTGAAAATACGCTTTCAATTATAGAAAGATATCGCCTTAGTTTGAAATTAAAGTGAGTGATCACCTTCACTTCTTTCTTCTTGCTTGGCCAAGCTCATCTAGGCATCTCTAGTACAAAGCCGAGCACACCCGAGAGTCCCAGGGCAGGATTCATTAGTTTCGGTGTGGTGATAGCGGAGCTATAGTCAATTTTAGTACATCTACAGACAGATGAAGGTGGGAATTACTCCGCTAGTTTATTTTACTAAACTATATAATGATATGATATTTTTGCTATTCTTATTTTCTATGTTTGATTATCATGTTTTGGATACAATAATATGTAATTGGTTATGGAAATAATTCACGGTAAATACCCGTCGAATTTACATAAAGATATCACTTTCTTTTATGAATTATAAAAGTGTTACGGCATAGTTAAACCTCGTTAAACATGAATAAAAATGGTTTATAAATGTTTTACAAATATTAAAACTCAGTTCGTAAAAGTTTTGAAAAGATATGAAATTAGAGTTAAAATAAGCCATCACGTTTCGACGGTTCACGATTTTCACGACCCGAAAAGTTAAACAAATGTGTAGGGTGGATTAAAAGTCAGAATTCTTTGAAATAAGAATTTCCCTGACCCTTGGAGCTAAAGTTTTGAAATGAAAAAGAAAAATCTAGATTTCATTTGGTAAAGTTTGAGATATGTCCAAATCAAGTTTCTAAAATGTCGCGTTTTGGCAGTTCGAAAACCAAAGTTTCAAATAATTTTTAAATGAATACTTTTAATCTTTAAAGAATATGGAATAAATTCTAAAAATATGTTAAAAGAGTTTAAATGGGAAAATTGGATATATAAAAGGTTTAAAATGAGATTTGTGCTACGAAGCCCTTAAAAGCACTATTTACCAGCAATTTAGCGAAGGAATTTGGAAATTTCGGAAATAATATTTAATTTGGGTTTTTCTTCCCGAATCATTTATAAATGATTTTCAAATAAGAAACCTAGTATTTTTGAAGGGTTTAGAGTCGACCAAATAACTTGACCGCCGTAAGGGTGACAGTGGGGCAGTCCCTAGCCTGGAGTTTGGAAAACCAATTGTCCGCTTCCCTAGCTATCCGGACTGGCCCGATGGAGGGGATTGCTAGATTTACTCGCACCACATTTTCTTAAGATAAAAGAAAATAAATTTGGAATTTTCCGCAAAGTTTAGTAAGATTTCAAATAAGATTTTGATTATAAAGAGAACGTTCTAGTTAAAATCTGCATTAAATTCCTAGGAGGGAACCCGTACTATCCGTGTGAATTTAAAAGGTGATTTCACCGTTATTCGACGAATGGTATAGGTTGAATACAGGAATTAGTATTGAGTATAATTAATCTAAAATCTATGGATCCCTTTTACTCAATACTAACTAATTTAGGTTTACAGCAAACAATGTCTTAAATAACTTTAATTTTGACCAATTAAAGATACATTTTGAAAATGTGAAATCTTCATTGAGATCTGAATTATAGTTTTCCTCAGTAATTAAAGATGAAATGTTTTGGTATTTCCAAAGTTAAATAGGGGTTTTAATTAACCAAAGGATTTGATAAAAGAGGTTTAATAATCCCATATACGTTGAAAAAGAAAATGGTTTAAAGACATATATTTTTAAGAAGATATTTTACTTGGATAAAAGATAATCATTAATCGAATAATAATCACCTATACACTTGACATCTTTTACCGATAATTGGTTCGGAGAGACCAGGAACGGATTTGGGCGATTCCTTTCTGAAAACCACTTCGAACTAATATACGTGTTCGAAAGTGAAGACATGTTGAAAAGGATGATTTTGTAGATGGAGATATTCGTAATGAAGGGCTGCTTGCCACTAACCTCTAGGGTAATTTCCATATCATATATATGGTGATGGTAGTATCTTCATTCTAAAATCTTTGATGCAAGGACTACTCGCTACTAATCCTAGAGGTGATTCACAAACAGGATGTAGTAGGATAAGTGCCTTTGGTTTGTGCTATTCCTTGACAACTTGTATGGACGAGTGTCTGACATTGCATTTCTATGACCCGTACATTGATTTTTACAAACATACATATATTTGGTAGTGTAGGAGTTAACACATCCTACACTTAACACCCTTCTCTAAGGCATATGAGCTCGAGGGTTGTCCTTTTGTGAATATCAATAGTGTGTTATTAGAAATGGCAACGTGGCATTCAAAGTGGGATTTGTTTTGTAAAAGGTAATATGTTACCATAGGCCTCACACCCGGAAATGGCTAAAACCGAGTTTGCCATAAGGCTATGTGGGTTGCACCTATTAGAGTATGGTCATCACCTTTCTAAATTACCCTCTATATATCGGGTTTGTTGTGTATGCTATGAGACATCTCAGATAGGTCGAAAATGACAGGGTTGATGTCATATTCGGTATTATTCATGATCATTGTGTTGATCACCGGAAAGGAGTAGGCCAGTCATGCCAGATGCGTTGGACTGTCTGTGGGTCCTTGGTACATTCCTCTAGAGATGTACTATACGAAAGGTAGTCCCTTACCTGCCATTGTATAGAATCCATTCTCCAATAAGTGCCTTCAGACTTAGTTGTATGCCTATTATGCTGGAATTTAATCAATGTGACAATTTTGGCTAAGAATAATATGTATTTGTAATCCAGACACTGTCATAATATCACTGGATTTTACGCAGAAATGTTTTGGTTATCATAAGGTAAAAACTTATCCATATATATATGCGACGTGGTCTTATGAGTTATCCTTTGCTTTCAAAAATATCCATGTTTTGAGTTTTATCACACCAGTCCCATTACCGACCTGGAGTTTATTTTCTTTTCCCTTAAACTCTGGGTGCCATATTTTTTCGAGCAGCCAAGTAGTTCAGGTCTAGTTTGAAACATTTTGGAGGAGCTTGGAGCAGGAGCAGGAGCTGGAGTTTCCTCTATAGATGGTTATCCAATTCTATTTCCGTTGCATTTGTTTACTATTTGTATTCAACATTAAAAGGGATGGATATTTATAACTGTCCAAGCTGAGATTAGGATAGACTCTGATGTATGTATTTAAAATTTCAACTATAAAGATTATATATTGAAATAATATATGTTATTCCATTCGTATAAGATTCTTTTCTGTCTTTATTTTTCTTTTTACCCTTGATCGATCTATCTTTCCAACACTTGGATATTCGGCACGTGAATACCATGGATGTATTAGTGTCGATTTCTAAGGGTCGAAAGGGCGGGTCATTAAGTTGGTATCAGACCTTAGGTTGAGCGAACACCTAAGCTTGGTAGGAGTAAAATCTCATCAGGGATAGGGTTAGTAATACCCTAGAATGAGTAACTCATTAGAGATTGGGTAAGTGACACCCTACAATGAGTTTAAGCGTATTATATATGAGCGCGTATTTGTTGATGTTATATAAAAATGATTTTTGTTTTAAAAAACTTAGTAAATGAAATAATTTACCTAGGACTATATTTTGAATATAAAGTAATATATTTCAAATGATATAGTTATTTATGTAGTGTTCGATTGTTAAGAGAATGGTAATATTTAGTTATTATCATTGATTGATTGGTTGTTTGATTTAAAAGTTTAAATATGAATACCTCATGAATTTAGTTTCACAGTTTAACTATTCAATAATAATGCCGATAAGATTAAGACTATTAACTAATGAGGGATATAAATAAAACCTGATAAGTTGGATAATGTTTATAAAATAAGGATTATTAGAATATTAATCTAAAAGGTTTTTGAAAAAGATTTTAAAAGGTGATAATAATAATGTTTAGGAAATATTTTAGCAAAGATTTCAAAAGATTTTTGGAAGAAATAAAATATTTGGACGTGGATGTCATGGGAAGAGATCTAAGTTAGAAAAACTATCTTTAATAATTGGTTGAACAAGGGTCTGGATTTATATTGTGATATTCCGGATAATCTTTTAATTATTGATAGAATATTGGTTTGGGGAAGCAGTATCGAGTGCTTAGTAAATTATTCTATTTATCGTTGTGCAGTCAAAACAGAATTATGTTCGGACAAACCTAAATTAATAATCGGTAAAAAGAAGGTTAAAATGTTAATAATCTAACATTAGATTGGGTTAGGATAATTAAAATGCTTAGTATTTGTCTTTAAGTGTTCGTTGTTTATATTTTTAGAAGCCTTCTAGTTACGGGGGAAGTTATTCCAGGGGGGAATCCTCAAGGGCTAATTGGGGCGAAAAAGATAATCTAATAATTCTTTCTAGTCATAAAGAGGAACCTGAAAGATGGCCGCCTAACAACGATTGGCCATATATGGAGGAAGACCTTGATCAGTATACTCGTTTAGATGAGGATGGTTATATTATGGCTGAGATACTTATACCACTAAAGGCTTTGGTGCTTGTTATGATATCTAGTGATGAAGAAAAAGCCCAGGCATCAGACGATGTAGAGAGAGTCATGGTGTTTAAACCCATGGAGTTGCACCAGGAATCCTTAGACGGAATTTGGATAACAGATCCTGAAATTTCGAAACATGAACAAGGTGAGAAGGTAATTCACGAAGAAGAAGTAGCTATAGAGGAAGAATTCAAACCAGAGAAAGATCCAAATACCGCAATAAATAGTCAGGACCCTGATGCATATGATGCGTGGATGGATGAAATGTCGAATGAAGCAGATAATAGTAGTGATGATAATAACATCATTTGGGAGATGGGCGAGAATGATAATGTCGTTTGGGAAGAACAATCGCCAGTTTAAGGCATCGATTAGGATGATATGGATTGAGGAACAGTTTGAGAATCCTTGGAAGGAGGAAGGTCAAGGTTTAGAGGAGTTGGTTGAGGGAGATGTTTTACCAGGAGTTCCGGCTGGATTGGCTCATGTTTCGTGGATCCCTCGAGGACAGCATTGGCAACCAATGGTGTTGGGCGTATTCTCACCCAGGCGATCTCAAGACCAAGAAGCACCAGGTTCGCCCAGGCTTGCCTAAGCTTCATTCGGCATCCCTACCACTGCCGAACCAGACTCACAACCACAGAACCACCGAACCAACTCCAAAGCAGCCTTCGTCGAAACAAACATCAAAACCTCTTCCATGCTTGCCGAATCAACTCTACCTCCCATGCTTGCCGAACCAACCTACTTCCCATACCACCGAACCAACTTACTCCACTACTATCCAACCATCTACCACCGGACCGGCTACCTCCATCCACTGTCGAACCAGAGGCAGGGGAAGCCACCAGCGGACCAAAGCCACCACTGGACCATCTCCCATCTACTACCGGACCGAAGCACTACCAAACCAAGGTGTTGCTGAGCCAACGTTGCCAGGCCAGATCGCATCAGCCCAGGCCCACCAGCAGCTACATACATTCAGGACCCCTACCCCCAGCCTCACTCTATAAATAGAGGGGTAGGGGTACAACAATGGGGACAAGTTTGAGAGCTCAAGCACAGAGAGAACTTTCAAACAACTTTCAGATACTTGTATCAAAGCTTTGTACTTGTAATCTAAACAAGAAAAGAGAAATAATATATAAAGTGGACGTAGGCACATTCTGGCTGAACCACTATAAATCTGCGTGTCTTTTACAGTTTAGTCCATGCATTTCATATATTTGCATAAATCACCCAAATCACTAAGAACAACATAAAATCAATTAAAACAAATGACTTTGAGGTGTTTGTCCATTTTTTGTGCAAACATTTTTGGTGCTTTCACTGAGAACTAGAAGCTCAAAGCTTCAACTTCTCCCACTTAACCTTTTTCCTAAACAGCATCGTTCATCGCTTGGAAAACATGCCTCCCAAGCAGAAGAAAGATGTTAACAAAGGAAAAAACATCGCAACCAGTAGTCTTCCAGATCCAGTGGACACAGATCAAGTAAATCGTCCCCCTCCAATAGCAGTACCAAATGAAGGACAGGCTAATCCGACCACTCCTGCCATAGAACAGCCCGCAGCAATTACTAGGGCAGATCTAGACAGGGTTGTGGCTGAAGTAACTAACCGCTTCACGTCCCAGCAAAAAGCCTTGGTGGACCATCTCATGTCACACTTAAGGGATGCTGAAGAGTCCAACCACAACACTGAGTCATGGGGTGAATCCCAGTCTGGAGGATCTCAGAGACAACAAAGATCTTCCTTCTTCGAAGGAGCTAACGGCAGAAGCAGCCATGGTAGGAGCCGAGATCGAGCACAGCCCGAAGTTAGGCCTGAGGAAACGCATGGAACCGAACCCACCGGAGGGCAGGTACCGGGCGGAGGTCAACTGTAGTTGAGCCGGTCGTACTGCCTAACCACGGAAACGCCAATGAACGGGGCCGAGCTAGAATCCAGCCCGAAGTTGGACCCGAGGAAGTGCTTAGATCAGAACCCAGCAGGGGAAGGTCAAGGCAAGGGCCAACTGTAGCTGACCCTAGCATGCTCCCAGAAGACCAAAGGCAACCACTGGAAAATATGAGGAATGATAGACGGTACCATCCCTACAGGTCATCTAGATGGAATCAATCCCACAGAACAGAACCGAACTCGTTTTTATCTGCTCCAAATTCTGATGAAAGGATGGCACGCTTGTTCAGAGAGTGCGTCCAACGGGATCAAAGAGATTGACGGATAAGCGCTAGGGTAACCAGCCCTTTCGCCCGCAATATCGAAATTGCTATCACCCCCCGAGAATGGAAGATGCCAATAATGGAACCTTACAAAGGAACCTCCGACCCCATTGTACACTTACAGAGATACACACAGCATATGCTCATGAGTGGAGCAGCAGAGGGAGTACTATGCAAATGCTTTCCACTATTCTTAGCAGATCTAGCTACCTCCTGGTTCTGCCATCTACCCCAAGGATCCATCAGCTCGTGGGAGATGTTGAAAGAAATGTTTATTAGCCAGTTCCGCATTCATGTGGAACAACCCAAGGATGCTTATTCCTTATCCAATATCAAACAGAAACATGGAGAGAAGCTGCAGCAATATTTAACCCGATTCAATGCCGCAGCGGCCGCAGTCCAAGATGCCGATGAGAAGCTTGTCTTAATGGCCCTCTGTAGTGGTGTGCATCCAGATACTAAATTCGCTAGAAGACTAACAAAAGAAAAACCAACTACTTTATCCGATTTCTTCCATGAAGCTGGGAAATATATGAGGCTTGAAGACGCTGCCACTGAGTGGCAGTCAGGGCAACAAAATAAGGCAACTCACAGCAACGCACCCGCTGTAGCAAAGGACGTTCGAAGAAATGATTCTAGAGACAATACTGGGGGCAAGAAGGGAGAAAAGCGCCTATATCGGCCAGGACCGAGATTCGACACTTACACTCCTTTGAATGAAACCGTCAAAAAACATCTTCATTGCCACCCAGGGCGTAGTTAGATACGAACGCCCACCGTACAAGAAGGAATCAGATAACGCACAGAAGTCTGGAAAGTTCTGCCGCTTCCACGAATCTCATGGGCATGATACCAATGAATGCCATCATCTCCGGGACTTGATTGAAGAACACATCAGAAGGAAGAAACTACAACGCTTTCTTGGGAAGGCCAGCCCTGCCTGACTTCCAAATTGTCCTGGCCCCATAGTGCCTAAAGATGAAATTTCCAACGGATAATGGAG
The DNA here is from genome assembly GCA_030737815.1 of Allium fistulosum. NCBI lineage: Eukaryota > Viridiplantae > Streptophyta > Magnoliopsida > Asparagales > Amaryllidaceae > Allium > Allium fistulosum. Next base: position 1,354,124,801 of record CM060902.1, on the reverse strand, counting down.
TAGGGGAAGTAGAGGGAGACCAGGACGTTGCTCGAGACTGCTATGTAACTGAACTTCGCAACAACCACAGGAAGGATAAAGGGAAGAGTGTAGAGGTTGCCCTCTGCACAAAAAGTTTGGAAGCATAGCAACTAAAGAAAGCCCCTCCTCTTCGATATACCAGTGATCCCTTCAATGAATTAGGCCCCAGGGACAGGGAGGAGGAGGCCACCGCCGAGCCTGCAGAGGCTATGGAATTTGTATCTATAGACAAACATGACTCGAGTAGACTATTGAAAATCGGGTCCCAACTAAAAAAAGAGTTGAAGGAACAACTCATTGACTTTCTCCGCCACAACTTGGATGTATTTGCATGGTCACATGCTGACATGACTGGAATCTCCCTTGACATAGCATGCCACATACTAAACTTGAGAAGCTAGCATACTGTTTACTAATCACATCACGGAAACTGCGTCACTACTTCCAGTCCCATTCCATCAAAGTTCTGATCGACCAACCACTGAGGCAGGTACTCCATCGTCCCGACACTTCTGGGCGACTACTTAAATGGTGCATTGAACTAAGTCAGTATGATATCACCTATCACCCTCGCACCGCTATCAAGGGACACGCCATGGCCGATTTCATTGCAGAATTCACTACCAACGAAAGTAAGGAGCAATCAAAAATAGCAGAAGACATCAAGTGGAATCTCTTCGTGGATGGTGCGTCAAACGAACAAGGCTCGGGGGCAGGTGTGGTAATAATCACTCCTAGGGGAAATAAGCTGCACTATGCTATAAGGTTGGAGTTCGCTGCCACCAACAACGATGCAGAGTATGAAGCAGTGATAGCTGGATTAGAACTTGCCTTGGAAATCGGAGCCAATTCTTTGTGTCTTCATAGTGATTCTCAACTTATTGTTAATCAAATACTAGGAGAATTCCAGGCTCGAGAAGAACGACTCATAGCATATTTAAAGAAGACCAAGTTACTTCTCAGTCGATTGGACCAGTACTTAGTCAAACACATCCCTCGGGAAGAGAACCAAGAGGCCGACGAATTGGCGAAGCAAGCAAGCGTGAGAGACGGCGATATTTCCGGAGCAGTAGCCATCTCAAAGCATCTGACCCCAAGTTTTGAGCAAGTGAATCTGATAGCTGCAACCGAAGAAGCAACTTGGATGACTCCCATCCGAGACTACTTACAAAGTGGCACACTACCCAACGGGCGTAACGAAGTCAAGAAAATCTTGAGGAAAGCTTCCCGCTACATAATACAAGAGGACACCCTCTATCGATGCGGATTCTCTAACCCCCTATTAAGGTGTGTCTCTAGAAGGGAAGCAAAGGAAATCTTATCCAACATTCATCAAGGAAGCTGCGGAGATCACACCGGAGGGCAAACTTTAGCAAAAAAGATACTCCTATATGGATATTTCTGGCCCACCTTAAGCAAGGACGCCTTAGATTTCGTCAGAAAATGTGACAGATGCCAGAAGTTTGCTAAAATTCCACGGCTACCAACAACCGAGGTTACCCAAATGACCAGCCCATGGCCCTTTGCAGTATGGAGAATTGACTTAATCGGCAAACTACCAATGGGCCGAGGCGGGGCCAAATATGCTATAGTGGCAGTCGACTATTTCACCAAATGGGTGGAAGCAGAACACCTGAATAAAGTATCTTCTGCAAAAGTTATTAATTTCTTGATCAAAAATGTTCTGTGCAGGTACGGAGTCCCATTCAAAATCATATCAGACAATGGACTTCAATTTGACAGCGAGGAATTCGCCAACTGGTGCCAAGAGCACGGAATTCACAAAAGCTTCTCATCCGTAGCGTATCCCTAAGCAAACGGACAAGTCGAAGCCGTCAATAAAATTCTGAAAACTCTAATAAAAAAGAAACTCGAAAAGTCAAAGGGCGCTTGGGTGGATGAACTCCCTACGGCACTGTGGGCTTATCGCACATCTTTCAGAACATCAACAGGGCATACTCCTTTCTCTTTGGCATACGGATCGGAGGCTATGCTCCCAGTTGAAACCATCGTGCCTTCCCACCGTAGGATCCACTATAACCCAGAAGAGAATGAAGAACTCCTTCACGTGTCTTTGGATCTAATTGAGGAGAGAAGAAATGATGCAGTCCTTAAAGCAGCAGCCCATAAGCAAAAAGTGGCAGCACAATACAACTCCAAAGTCAAGCATCGTACCTTACAAGAAGGGGATCTTGTCCTCAAGCGAATCTTCCCTCGCCCTGGAGCACTAGATCCAATCTGGGATGGACCATATGTAATTCATAAAGATCTCCACAATGGAGCTTATATTTTGTCAACAGTGGACGGGGAGGTGTTCCAGAGGGCATGGAACATCCAACACCTTCGTCGATACTTTACTTAACTTGCACTGCCCATATGAAGCGAATTAACAAAGAGAATCAGTGGACGTAGGCATTTTCGTGCCGAACCACTTTAAAAAACCTTGTCTCTTTTTAACTTGTTCCTTTATATCTTGGCTGCTTGTTAACTTTATCATTTTCCGTTGAACAAAATCTTGTGCAAATAGCATTTCCATTCAAGGCGCTCCACATCGCGACTTCTCCTGGACAAGACCTAACGGGTACTATACAAATCTATGCCCTCGCCAATGAGACACTTTTGCTCCGGCATGCATCTGCTGCGGGTTAACTCATTGCTCGCGACGGCCCTCAAAGCCAACTGTAATGAGCCGATTATAAGCCACCGAGAAGGCCGACTATAGCCGAGGCAGCTCATTACGGCGTTCGGCTCGTCGGCAACTGTGAACCGACTATAAGCCCCAACATAAGGTGTGGCCAGCCAGGGGCAGTTCACGGTTGACGATCGGCACCCATGCTAGCCGGCCACAGTAAATCGAATAATACCCACGATTACGGGCCATAATGGCCCGGGTAGTTACTGTGCGCGATCTCGGCTCCGATGTGTCTTAAGTGCGGCTGTGGTAAAAAGAATTAACTCCCCGCGAAGGCGTAAGATGGGTGACAAATGTCTCCAAGACCCACAGCTAGGGAAAGTGACTACAAAGCCTGTTTGCCACGAACTTAAGCACATCGAAGGCCTTCCGTGATTGGAAGTTTTACTATTTCTCATATTTCAATTTTATTTAAAAAACTTTTCTCCTATCCTCTGTAACAATCCCTGAAGTACAGGACATAGAACAAGAAACATTCGCTAATGGAAGCGGATACTCACAGCAAGATACTGGACCACATTCCATACTCGGTCACACAAGACATTCCAAACTGCCATCTACAAGCAAAATATAAAGGGCGGTATTTCCTTCTTTCATGTGTAAACACGTGACTATAATTTGTTCACACCTCACGCTAACATTGCAAGTCATGAAATTATGTTTTAAACAAGAACCTGACATCAAACACAATTTAATTACAAGAATATGCATAGCTATATTTCTCATACAACATGTCAAATTAGCAAAAACATTCAAAAGACGACAGAATCAGCTTAAGTTAAAGAATTACACGTCAAGAATAGTGTTGTTTATTACAAGTAGCATAATTACAACCTAAGAGTTACGTTACTGTTTTGAGACTAACATATACAACAATGTCAAGTCCACAAAAAGATATCCAGGCCAAATCAAGGAGCTGGCTGCGTCGGAGTTTCATCCTTGTCCTATTGCCCACCTGTCCGGTCAAAGAAAGAATTCATTAATGACAAGCAACCAAGTTAACAAAAAGACTAGAAAGGAAGACTTACCAGCATCTGCTCCTTGATCATCTTGATCATCATCCTCTACTTGCACGCCTGCCTCCTCAGCTGCAAGCAACCGCATGCCCTCCTTCACCGCCACCTTCTCCTCCTTGGTAAACTAGGCAGTAACCACATCCATCCTGAGCACCGTACCCATCTACTAGTAACCTCGGGGTGGGCCCATGACGTCCCGGTTCTGATTGAGCTGGGGGCACTGTGGAAGGATCTTCTCTGTCCTGGGATTTCTTCTTTTCTAATCGGGTTTCAACTCTATGAGACATTATCTGCAACACAAAAGAATACATCGTTAAAAAGGATGTAGAGATATAAACAAGCAAGTGCGTACAATCTAGAATTTCATTTTGTAGTTCAAAACATAAAAGGTTCAAGGTTCGATTGGGCATTCAAACTCCGGGTCTCGTTCAGTATCACGAGTCATAAAAAGTCATCCGGCAGTTCAAGGCAAAAGCTCATTCGACATTCGAGCTCCCCATATACCGTTTGGTAATCCGGGCCCCAAGGTTCATTAGGCTATCCCACTCCCTAAAAACCCATTCGGCAAAAGGAGGGCTCACCTCATTCGGCAGGCGTAGGCTTGGTCCGGCTCTTTCTAATAGGTGTGGATAACAGGAGCTTGAATCCCATACTTATAGGCAAACACAGACGATCGGACCGGTTGGTTCGGCGTTTGGGCCGAATAGGAGCATCCAAGCTAACGTCATTAATTTCAAAACAAAGCACGGCATATACCGGCATATGCCCTACTTTGGGGGGAAAATGTTGGGCGTATTCTCACCCAGGCGATCTCAAGACCAAGAAGCACCAGGTTCGCCCAGGCTTGCCTAAGCTTCATTCGGCATCCCTACCACTGCCGAACCAGACTCACAACCACAGAACCATCGAACCAACTCCAAAGCAGCCTTCGTCGAATCAAACATCAAAACCTCTTCCATGCTTGCCGAATTAACTCTACCTCCCATGCTTGTCAAACCAACCTACTTCCCATACCACCGAACCAACTTACTCCACTACTATCCAACCATCTACCACCGGACCGGCTACCTCCATCCACTGCCGAACCAGAGGCAGGGGAAGCCACCACCGGACCAAAGCCACCACTGGACCATCTCCCATCTACTACCGGACCGGAGCACTACCGAACCAAGCGTTGCTGAGCCAACGTTGCCAAGCCAGATCGCATCAGCCCAGGCCCACCAGCAGCTACATACATCCAGGACCCCTACCCCCAGCCTCACTCTATAAATAGAGGGGTAGGGGTACAGCAATGGGGACAAGTTTGAGAGCTCAAGCACGGAGAGAACTTTCAAACAACTTTCAGATACTTGTATCAAAGCTTTGTACTTGTAATCTAAACAAGAAAAGAGAAATAATATATAAAGTGGACGTAGGCACATTCTGGCTGAACCACTATAAATCTGCGTGTCTTTTACAGTTTAGTCCATGCTTTTCGTATATTTGCATAAATCACCCAAATCACTAAGAACAACATAAAATCAATTAAAACAAACGACTTTGAGGTGTTTGTCCATTTTTTGTGCAAACAAATGGGATGGAATTTAATTCTTCAGAATGAGGATGAGAATGAAGCAGACGACGAGCTGGAAAGTGAAGATGAAGACGATATGAGGGAAATTGTGGTATATGAGTTTGGGAATTTAAATGGACCATCAGCATCAGAATCAGAAGGATAGTCGGGTATTATGATGAGATTTAAAGATTAGTTGATAGATATCTGATATAGTATTTAATTAGAAGTGTATGGTAGTTTAATTATAAAGAGCACAAGTGTCATGCGCAGATTAAATCCGTCGCACGATTTGGTTTAAGATTCGGATATAGGACTTTGATGTCCGAAAACAATTTATCACTCGATTCTTGGTGGTGAACATTGATGAGGGTTTATGGTTGGGTACTTGAATTTTCTATCATAGTTGAGAGCTATGTAAGGGAAACAAAGGTTTTTGATCAAGAAGCCTGTTCAGAGTCCCCACTAGAGAATCAGAGGATCAATACTAGTTCGGAAGTAAAGTTGTGGATTAGAATAGGAGATCGAATCAGATTTTGCATGCGGATGATCTATGTAGATCATATAGAATTGGGTTTAAAGACAATATAATGGGTAAACTCTTTTGGTTCGGGGTTTTGGTTAAATTTCGGGGACGACGTTTTTTAAGGGGGAAGAATGTAACGACCCGTAATTTTATCACTTTGATTTGAAATATTTAATTAGTTTTAAATATTCGAATATAGGTTTACTAAACATAAATAATCAATGTTTATGTGATAAATAATAATGGTGATTTTTTTTGGAAAAATGTTTACAAAAATATATTCTTTAGAAAAATATCGATAAAATGACCGAAAATCGTTTTAGCGATAAACAGATTTTTGATCATCAAAAGTCATGAACAATTTTTTTACACACACTTATTCCTACATTTAAGCAAGAATATATTAAAAAAATTATTTATTTTATTTTTTGGAAATAAAATGTCTTTATGACATCGTCAAGGATGTCAACACTTTTATATATTTTCTGGAATTTTAATTTAAGTTTAAATATCCAAACAATTTTTTTAAATAATGAATAATCCATTTTAATTATTATCTTAATTATTATATAATGATAATAAGTGATTATATAGTTTTATAAATATATAAACTTGTTTTATAAAAATATAAAAATTTCGTCGCGTTTTGGTAGATCGCCATAGTATTTTTATAAATGGATTTTAAGTATTATTTATATGGTTTTATAGCTTAATAATTTCATTTTAATTATTCTAAGATGATAAGAAATATATTTTCAAGATTTGTTTAAAAATATATATACTTTAACAGAGAAGTAAAATATAACTGGAAACCGGATTCCAAATTCACAACGGTTTTACGAATGAAAGTTATTTAAAGTCATTGCAACCTTGTTTTTGTGTCTTGTGCACATGAATACATGTTATACATGCACATGTACATACAAATGCGCATACATACATACATACATACATACACACACACACACACAAATACACCTAAAATATTTAGATGTTTCATATTACTTCATCCTTAAGCTAAGATAAAGCAAACCTCTCACCAAATATCACTTCCATCACCATGACAAGGAGGAGTACAAATGGGGAGTGGCCGAGCCATGGAGGGGGAGTGGCCATGTGCATGAGGCGAGGGTGTGGGTGAGGGTAGTTTAGTCTTTGTACCATAAGATATTTATTTACATATTTTTCCTATAAATACCTACCCTAAGGCTTCATAATTCTCACACAAAAACTCTTCTTCTTGTTCTTCCTTCTTCTTGAGCTCCTTATTGCTCATTAATGGCTTCCATATTCTCATAAATTATTCCATAGTGGTAGTGAAGCTCTGATGAAAATACAGTTCCAAATATAGAAAGATATCCCCTTAGTTTGAAATTAAGATGAGCGATCACCTTCTCTTCTTTCTTCTTGCTTGGCCAAGATCATCTAGACATCTCCACCCTATCTAGTGCAAGGCCGAGCACACCCGAGAGTCCTAGGGCATGATTCATAAGCTTCAGTGTGGTGATAGGGGAGCTACAGTCAGTTTTAGTACAACTAGAAACAAAAGAAGTTGAGAATTACCCCGCTACTTTATTTTATTAAACAATATGATGATATGATTTGTTTTCTATTCTTGTATTCCATGTTTAATCACCATGTTTTGGAGCGATAATATGTTTGCTTGGTTATGGAAATAATTCAAATACACGTCGAATTTACACTAAAAAATCACTTTCTTTTATGAATTATAAAAGTGTTATGACATAGTTAAATCTCTTCAAACATGAATAAAATGTTTTATAAATATTTTATAAACATTTAAACTCATTTCGGCAAAATTTTGAAAAGATACGAAATTAGAGTCAAAATAAGTCATTACGTTACGGTAGTTCACAATTTTGCGATCTGAAAGTTAAACAAATGTGTGGGGTGGATTATAAGTCGGAATTCTTTGAAATAAGAATTTCCCGGACCCTTGTTATATATTTCAAATGAAAAAGGAAAATCGAGATTTCATTTAGTAAAGTTTGAGATATGTCCAAATCAAGTTTTCAAAAACGTCGCGTTTTGGCAGTTCGAAAACCAAAGTTTCAATTCTTTTTAAATGGATATTTTTATCTTTAAAAAAATATGGAATAAATTCTAAAAATATGTTAAAATGTTTTAAATGGAAAAGTTGGACATATAAAAGGTTTAAAATGAGATTTGTGTTACGAAGCCCTTAAACGCACCGATCATCGGTAATTTAGCAAAGGAATTTGGAAATTTCGAAAATAAGATTTAAACTTGGGTTTTTCTTTCCGAATCCTTTATTTCAAATAAGAAACCAAGTATTTTTAAAGGGTTTAAAGTCGATCAAATAACTTGAACGCCTTATGGATGACAGAGAGTTAGTTTCTAGGTTGGATTTTGGGAAACCAGTTGCCTGCTCCCCCTAGCTATTCGGACTGGCCAGACGGAGGGGATAGCTAATTTGATTTACTCAGAGCACATTTTATTAAGATAAAGAAAAGATATTTGAAATTTTCCAGAACGTTAAAAAAGATTTCAAATAAGATTTTGATGGTAAAAAGAATGTTCTAATTAAACTCTGTATTAAATTCCAAGGAGGGAACCCATACTATCCGCGTGAATTTAAAAGGTGATTTCACCATTATTCGACAAATTGTACATTTGAAATATGAGAATTAGTACCGACTCTAATTAATCTAAAATCTATGGATCACCTTTTACTCAATAATAACTGGTTTGGGTTTACATTAAACAATGTCTTAAATAACATTGTTTTTGACCCATTAAAGATATGTTTTAGAAATGTGAAATCTTCATTAATATTTGAGCTATACTTTTCCAAAGTAATTAAAGATGAAATGTTTTGGTATTTCCAAAGTTAAAAAGGGGTTTTAATTAACCAAAGGATTTGATAAAAGAGTTTTAATAATCCCATATATGTTGAAATAGAAATTGGTTTAAAGACATATATCTTTAAGAGGATATTTTACTTGAATAAAAGATATTGATTAATTGAAAAATAATCACCTATATACTTGACATCTTTTATCGATAATTGGTCTGGAGAGACCGGGATCAGATTTGGGTGATTCCTATCCGAAAACCATTTCGAATCAATATACGCATTCGAAAGTGAAGACTTGTTGAAGAGAATGATTTTAAAGACAGAGATCTTCATAATGAAGGGTTGTTTGCCACTAACCTTTGGGGTAATTCATGTATCATATATATGGTGACAATAGTATCTTCATTCTGAAATCTCTGATGCTCGCTATTGATCCTTGAGGTGATTCCCAAACAGGATGTAGTAGGAGAAGTGCCTTCGGTTTGTGCTGTTCCTGGATAACTTGTATGGACGAGTGTATGAAATTGGATTTCTAAGACCATGTACATTGATTTTTACAAACATACATCTTTTTGGTGGTGTAGGAGGTAACCCCTCTTACACTTAACACCCTTCCCCGAGGCATATGAACTTGCAGGTTGTACTTTTGTGAAAATCAATAGTGTGTTACAAGAAATAGAAATGTGGCATTCAAAGTGGGATTTGTTTTGTAAAAGGTAATATGTTACCATAGGCCTCACACCCAAAAATGGCTGAAATAGGATTTGCCTAAGGCTATGTGGGTCGCACCTATTAGGGTATGGTCATCACTTTTCTAGATTACCCTCTATATATCAAGTATGTTGTGTATGCTATGAGACATCTCGGATAGGTCGGAAATGACCAGAGTGATGTCATATTCGGTACTATTTAGGATTATTGTGTTCATCATTGGAAAGGAGTAGGCCGGTCTTGCCAGATGCAGAGGACAGCTTGTGCGTCCTCGGTACATTCCTCTAGAGATGTACTATACGGAAGGTAGTCCCTTACCTGCCATTATATAGAATCCATTCTCCAATATGTGCATTTGGACTTAGTAGTTCACCTATTATGCTGGAATTTAATCAATGTAACAATTTCGGCTAAGATTAATATGTATTTGTAATCTAGCTATCATAATATCACTGGATTTTGCATAGAAATGTTTTGGTTATCATAAGGTATAAACCCATCAGTTTTTACGTGTGGAATAGTCTTATGAGATACCATTTGTTTTCAAAAATATCCGTGTTTTGAATTTTCTCACACCAGCCCCATGACTGACTAAGAGTTTATTTTCTTTTCCCTTAAACTCTGGGTGCCCTATTTTTTCGGGCAGCCAAGTAGTTCAGGTCTAGCTTGGAACATTTTAGAAGAGCTTGAAGCATGAGCTGGAGTTTCCTCTTTATATTGTTATCAAATTCCATTTCCGCTGCATTTGTTTACTGTTTGTATTCAACATTAATAGAGACAGAGATTTATAGCTGTCCAGGCTGAGATTAGGATAGATTCTGATGTATGTATTTAAAATTTCTGCTGTAAAGATTATATATTGAAATATTATGTCTTATTCCATTCGTGTAAGATTCTATTTTGTCTTTATTTTTCTTTTTACCCTTGATCAATCTGTCTTTCCGATACTTGGATATTCGGCACATGAATATCATGGATGTATCAGTGTCGATATCTGAGGGTCGAAAAGGAGGGTCGTCACACTTATCCTAATTGTATAATTAAGGCTTTATAATTTCCTACTATGAATAATATACTGCCTCATAGTATTTGATTTCTATCTTATCCGCTTATTTCCTAAATTCCAGAAATGCCAATGGTCTGTAATAAATGGTCATTATTATTCTATTTGGACAATCTCTAATAACATCTATTTATTCGTTCTGATTCAATCTATTATGCCTATTTCATTTCTCCCTAAATGCTTTATTAAATCCTTTAACCAGTCCTATTAACCACATTTATGTCTCCGTTTAATTTCTGTAACTCCCTATTAACTGCACATTTATTGCCCTATTAATTTTGGAGTTACCATATCTTTTCCATCTACATCTCCTAATCCTATAATTTACTATGCTATTTATAACTAGATGTACTAATTATAACTAATGCAAATAACGATGATATGCGCTACAAAAATTTATTTTTATTTTTAATCGGTAAGCGCGGTTGTATATATACAAGTGTGTGCACGTGTGTATATTCCTCTTTCTGACTATTATTTCCTAAACCCAAACATTACTTTTCACCTTTTAATTTATCAGAGCTATCCTTCCAAAAAGGATTATCCTTATAACTTTCCATAAGTTAACCAAAATTTGGACCTTTGCTTCATCTGAAATTACAAAGGACTATCTCTTTTCTTTTTTTGAAATAGATAGTTCGAAAATGGCCGGATTAGCAGGAGGACGGTCCCACCCTGAAATAAAGGTGTACGCAAACTACGGGGAAGAACACCCGTACTTTATACATCTATTTTATTTTTGGTATATTCTTTATTATTAGGATGAAAATACCATTTCTATTCCAATTACCTATCTTATAGAATATGCAGGCGATAATCCTATACATTCATTTTTAGCCTACAACTTATCAAATCTTATATAGACATAAAAATTAAATAAAATTCAACGATATAAATTTCGATTTTATAAATAAGATATATAATTTCCCACTCACCTTTCATGCTTTCCAAATCTGAATTCACCTCTTTACTTGACTCCTTTTCCTTTTCAATCCAAAATAATATGTATAACAAGGTATGTACATACTATTAGATTTACAAATTTGAGAAGAATTTGGGTTAAGGGGAATATAGTTTTATAACAATGAAATATACCTTTTTCCGCAGTATTGATTCACTCCTTCTCTTCTTCTCTTTTATTTTCTGCTCTTCTCTGATATATATATCTATATAATATAATATTATATAATTAACAGAAATAGTGGAAAAGGGAAAATGACAGAGCTTCTCTGCTTCCATCAGAAAATATGAGAAGAGAAGTGAGGGATTAGGCTTGTATTTATAGATGTTCGAATTAACCATATCCATTAGATTAAAATAATAAAATTCGGGTCATTCGGCCAAGGTTTAACCTTAGCCGCCATGCTCTCGACCGGTCGATCGGCCTCTATAAGCAGTCGACCACTAGTGGTTGACCGGCCCAAGTAAAGGGGCCAATTGTTGGGGTCCCACATTTATTATTATTCATTCCCTCTTTTTGTTTTTTAGTTATTTTTGTTCCAAAAACTTCAAATGCTTATAACCTTTTCATTTGAACTTCGATCGCAAAACTCCAAATACTAAAGTTGATTAGGAAATCGCTACAAATGCAATAATGAAAGTTTCATGTTCAAATTATAATGTTTACTCAAGTTCCATTTTTGAGGTTTATTGATTTTCACAGGGTCTTACAATAACTGTCTTTATGGCATGTTGGGGACGAGCATCCCATGAAGGCTAGCTCATGACTCAGACTACTTCCCAAGTTTTATTAATAGGTCATATAGCCCGTGCTCACTACTTTTTTGGGTTTAAAGCCAAGAACAACCAATTTGGGCCTAAAACTATGGCCTAAGGCACTAATACATCTGCTAAGTTTGTAGGTAGCCGGAAAGTTGGTCAATGTAGGTCAATCTCTACTGACACGACAACAATAATCGATTGACATCCAAAAGATGACTAAAGAACATAAATTTCGGCCAGGCAACAACATAAGAAACTCAGAATTGAAAGCTACCAAATGGCAATAAAAACACTTTTTCAATGGAAAAATAAAATTCATTTTCACTCAAATTAAGAAGCATCAAAGAGAAGAGAGGCTTACTTTTTGCAAGAAGAAGCGTCGAAACACTAAAAACTCGAAAGAGGTTTTTAACCACTGAAAAAGTTCAAAAATTCAGTAATGAATGGAGAAGGTAATGAAGAGGAGTATTTATATATTTATCCCCTTGATCATAGCTATTGGATTCAAATGGCAATAAAATATCTGTCATCTAGGTTTAGTTAATGGTGTTATTACATCAATGGTCCCCAGTCTAAAACATTACACTACCGCTTTGAAAATGGAATCGTCTCGTCTAATCATTTGTTGACATCTGACACACGCATTAAATCCAAAGCAATCATCAAGATTGGTAGGATCTTCATGACTTGACAAGTTCGACCTTGCTCATAGAGATGGGCTTGAGGGAGGATAAAATATTGCTCCATTTTCTCGCAGGTAAAAGGTAAGTTAGTCAACACATCCGATCCCAGCCTATTCCAAGTCAATATACAAAAACACAAGCGAACGTCAAAGAAATCCGAGCTGTAATTATAAGCCCAATCGAATCCAAGCCGGTCGGCACTCCTAAGCCTGGCTCAATCCAAGCTAATTCCAACAAACATGCTAGATATACAAATTCCTAGCTCTATCAAGATACCATAAAACCAACTCGTTTGACTAGGCCCGACTCAAAAGCAATCAGTCTTTGGCTCGGCTCTATATCTGACCACTTATGATGACCACGTACGGCAGTCTCGGCTCATTCCCTCCAGCTTTTTCCCTAGCAATCTTTATCTTATTCTTGAAAATCTTCAGCAACAAGCAACTGACTGTTAATGTGTGCGAGAAGCTTCTCTCCAGTCTTGTTTCCTAGAAATGTGTACAATAGGACAAAAAGTACAACCGGTACGCCAACTACTATGGCATGTCCACCGAAAGCGCACCAACCCCTATGTTATGTCGCCTTCCCTATGAAAAGACTGCCCCTCTTACGGAACAACAGTTAGCATATATAATGACTCGCCTTTTTGACCATCGAAAGTCGACACCAAACACTACCACTGTGTTTAAATGTCGAGCGTCCAATCGACAAAAGGGCAGATTGTTAGGGTAAAAAAAGAACAGAGAAACAGAATCTCACAGCGGAATCAACAACATATAATATAACAAGGACAGTAAAAACTGTCACTTCAAAAACACAAAGTATATCGGAGTTAAAACAAACCTTAATAGCTGGACAGTTATAAAATCCTGACCTTACAAATGCCGATAGGTATACTATATAATACAGCGGAAAATAAAATACTACGACAGGTGAATCTTCAGCTCCTCTCCATGAATCCCGTAACACAAAAGCCAACCTCGGAAAATACTCGGTCTAACCTGAGCATTATAAATAAATAACACCTGGATCAGTTTGGAAATACCAGCGTGAGATAACTCGAATAATGGGGAACATATGTAAAAATTCTGTGAGACCACGCCGCTAACGCGGAATAGGTTTTTACCTCACAAGAATAACATCCATACAGGAAAGAGCAGAAATAAATATCAGGAAACAAATCAAAATATGGTTGATTATAAATAATATTAAACCAGACTTGAAAGAATGGAAGTAAACCGAGTAAAATCCAAACTGGACGGAATGGATAAAACAAGGAAAACAATCCAACTTGATAGAATGGGCTAAATAAGGTAACAGTCCAAACTCGATAGAATGAGCTAAATAAAGTAACAGTCCAAACTTGATAGAATGGACTAAATAAAGTAACAGTCCAAACTTGATAGAATAGACTAAATAAACACTTAAATGTCGTGATGAGGAGTTGGCTCTACTCATGGCAATTTAAAGCTAAAACAGATTCAGGGTTTTCGAATCAAATATGGAAAGGAAAATTTCCAACAAATGACTAGGAGGGTGCATCACCCTTACCGAAAGTATACCTCTAGAAATATACTTGAGAACTCCGTTGGCTCTCGGAACCTCCAAGCCAGACCCCGCAAACTATTACCGAGAATCTGAGTACTTTACATCTCAATGCGCAACACCGAATCCGATCTAGAGTGGATGTGAAAGTTCCCTAATGGGAGCAACCCCACATAGCTTGGCCCTCTCTCGCTCTTTGGGTTTAATCATTTCTGACAAACGATAACAAAGCTCAAATGAGCAACACATCGTCTTAGAGTGACGAAAATGAAATGGCTGAAGTAACCGATAGTTGAGATACCAACTATCGAGGACATAAAACAATCGTATATGGAAATTAAGTCTTGTATACTTATCACCACTCATTGAATTCAAACTTTAACTATTTCTGGGTTAACAATAACACTAGACAAGTCAAGGTAGTGTTACCTCAAAGTCATGTCACACGATTATTCTTAACTTTCGAAATAGCGACAAGTCTACTTCTTCGATGTTTAGTGCTAATTATACAAATAAATCGTTTCCATATAAGTGATTCGCTTTACGAAAACAATTTATTTCCTTAAACGAACTAAACTTTTACTTTTAAAAACGAACTGAACTTTTTGGCTTGATTTCCATATTGGTAAAACACTTTTAGAATTAGTTCCAAATTGTTAAAATGTGAAGAGAATAATTTTTCCAAGTGCGCGACCTTGAAGGCCTAAATCAACATCAGACTGAACACCCAGAAGATTATCCAACTTAACATCCCAATAATCGAGTTCCAATTCCTTTTTATAACTTTAAAAACAATATTAATTATCCCGAAAGATAATTAATCACATTTTAAAATCGCTTTAAATAAACAATTCATTATCTATAGTAAAATAGATAATTATTTCCAAACATTTTTATAACATTGGTAAATTAACTTTAAAATCTTCATTAAATCGGTTTATTAAAGCAATTTTATTTATATTAGTTAATTTACTTTAATCACCTTTATTAAATCAACTAATTAAAAGGATTTATTAAATTCAAATAGTCATTAATTAAATGAATAATTAATCTCAAACATCATTAATTAAAATGATAAGTAATTTTAAATTCCAATAATTAAAACAGTTAATGAAGTTTAAAATAATCATAAATTAATCGGATTAATAAAATCCAAACTTCATTGGTTAAACCGATTAATTAAAACATCATTTGTTAAAATGATTTATTTAAATATAAAACATCATTAATTCGAATGATTTAACTAAAATCTGAATATCGTTAGTTCAAACAACTAATTAAATTCAAAACAATCATTAATTAAAATGATTAATAAAATTCCAATATCATTATTTAAAATGATTTATTACTTTTAAAAATCATTGATTAAAATGATTATTAAATTCAATTATCATAAATTAAATTAATTAATTAATTAAAATCCATTATCATTAATTAAAATAATTAATTAATTAAACTCAAATAATCATTAGTTAAAACGATTAATTAAGTACAAAACATCATTAGTAAAAATTATCAATTCAATCTAAAGATAAATCAATTTTAATCATCATTTATTGAATTGGTTGATTAATCTCAAATTAATTAATTTAAAAGATTAATTAATTTAATTATCATTAATCAAAATGATTGATAAATTTATAATATTCTTTTTAGCGGAAACACAAACTCTAGTTCATACGGTAGGGTTTCGCGGATGAAATTTAATAAACTACATTATAGCGAAAATCATTATAACGACATTTAAACCATTAAATGGAATATCAGAAATTAATTTTAATTAACCATCAATATTACAACATTATGATGTAAATAAATAATTTATGGTCGAGAAAACCCCTTTGGCTCTCCCTACAAATTTTCCCTGCAAAACAATGGTTATCGATAATATATAGATAATCATATGGGTTTATAACGATCAAATTAATATGTCAGCCATTTTCCAAACGGAAAACCAACCAAACAAGCAATCCAGCAATTTTAACTAACATCTAAACAATCAATAAACATTTATAACATCATTAATATGATATAATAAAATTTTAGTTAAACTCACATTGATTCTAATTTTCGCCGAAACGTTCCGGTTTGGACTAAAATTGAACGAGCGTTCGATTGTAGCACAAATTTTCACTTGCTCCAAATCTGAACCAACCAACACCATAATGAAGATATTGCTTCCATGAGTACAACACAACTTCCCACGTCCAATCCGACCTCGTATGAAATATATATTGCATTTATAAGATTTTAGAATTATATATTATAATTAATTTTCTTAATTACTTCATTAATAAATCAATTACCCCCAAATCCCTTTCTTCGCAAACATCAAAACACCCCCCCAAAACAATGCACAAACATTCACACTTCCACCATGTACACGCACGGTCTTGCTCGAGCTACGAACCATGGTTCTTCGAACCGACAGTGCCACCTACTTCCACTACCCGATCCAATCACGTCGGACCCAACTTCCCCTATCTTGATTGCCTTGGCCACGATTTGACCTGCTATAACCTAACACAGAAAAACTAGGTCGCGTTTTGCCTCAAGGCATTGCACACCACTGCTTCCACCCACGAGCACCCCTTCTCGACCGCAAACTCAGATTCGCCCTCACCCTGGCCAACCGTCTCCCATATCGCCATAATTAGCTCACCCTAGCTCGACCGTACATTTCGATCATCCCCCAAAACAAGGTCGAACTCCGACAAACCTATATAGGATTGAAGGTCTAGTTGATACGGACGCAAAGAACCTTGTTTCACAATTTTTAGTTGAGTTTGTGAATTGATATTGATTTTCAAAGATGAGAACACTGTAAAGTTTACTGTAAACGTGAATGAAGCACAGGAGAAAAAAATGTTTTGCTTCGGATATACTTGATTTTATAACCAAATAAAATACAATAAAAAAACACTATGATTATTTTTTCTTTTATCATAACAAAAGGACTTCTCGAGTCGCCAAAATGTCCATGACGTCAAATCGTTATTTAAAAATTTAATTTTGATTTGATTTACAATGAATTTTTTTAAATGAAATATTTGCAGTACCCAGCTACGCAATATTCTGTTCGAGTACGAACCTCGAGTGACCGAAATAAAAATATAATAGTGCACTAATATGTGACACGATCATAAATCAACAGTGAATTACACAGATTGTTTTATTTTGTGAAATTTCCAAATATCATCGTTTGCCGATAAATCATCAAACGGGTAATTTCAATATTTCCTAAATTTAAAATTATGGCAAAATCAAATAAATTAAATTAAAAATACGTCAACGGAAATCAAATCGTAAAACTAAAAATAAATTTTCCGATTAATAAATAAATTTACAAATTGGTGAAGAATTGAATTCTCCATTAATATTTATTAATTTTAAATGAAGTTGAATAAAATTATTAAATCCATTTAATTAACACTCAATTTCGCAATTCAAATATTTTAATCAATCCTTATATTTGAATTCAAGTTATTAAATTCCAAAAATCCAATTATTTAAATATATAAAATTAATTAAACATTAAAAATCAAATGATAAGAATTTTGGGTTGTTACAGCATACATTTAAGCCACCTAATTATACCACCTATCCTATTGTCCCCCATTGGCTGAAGCTACCAGATCTACTGCCGGAAGTGATTCCTGCCTATTAACTATGTAATCATAGCCATCCAGTGATCAATTGCAGCTGCTATAAAAATCCCTTGCCATACAACGTCATATGGGTTGAATTCTTGCTTCGGTGTTTATTTCCAATACAAAAAACACAAAGCTCTTGAGTTTAGAAACATTGTAAACTTAAGTACTTAATTTCTTATTGTTCTCCTGTAATTCCTTTTAGTTGTGAGAGATAAATATAGTAAGAAATCTACATAGTGGACGTAGGCACGTTTAGCCAAACCACTCTACATCTTATGTTATTTAGTTTAGTTACTCATTTACTTCTCATTTTTCAGTATTAGAAGATAAATTTTGTTAATATGAACGCTTTAGCATAATTTCTAGTTTGCCTAAATTTATAATTAACGCTCACTTTTAACAAAACCACTTTATTAATTTTCTTGAGGTCACGAGTTCAAATCCCGCTCATGAAAAAATGGCATTTTATTTCAGTAATCTCATGAGTTTGTATATATGCTCCAACAAGAAACTAATTTTTTTTCATATCTTTCCAATTTATTTATTTGGCAACCTTAGTAACGAAAAATGTTTATTTTTAGATATACATTTTTTTATAGTTTTGTTTTACAAATATTATAACAACCAGCGATCTACGACCCCTCGATCAACAAATAATAGTGGCATTGCATCATGGATGCCGTTGATGGTGAATCATTTTGAGGTAAAATGTAAAATAGATCACAAAGCTATCTACAATATTCTACATTTCCTAAAACTCATAGTGAAAGGAATAAAAGATAATAATCAATAATATAATGCTAGAAAAATAAAATAAATAACTAAAAAATGTATTATCAAATAAACTCCAACTATAACATCTCTTTATTCTAGTAATGGAAACGGTCTAATATCAATGAATAATTGAAGTAAAATAGTAGATAGCTAGTAAATAAATAAATGTGTGTCTCCGTCGCACCATCGTACCTTCAATGCACTATCAGCCCTCTCTATCGACCTATTAGAGTATAGCTAAGAAGAAGAAAAGGATAGAGGGGGTCAGACATATGTCTGGTGGATGAAGCACATAATATAATTTAATAAGCTAGTAAAATAACATTAATGCTCAAAAATCATACCTCAACCTATGTCGCCTGCACCTAACAAGTCAACTATACATAATATAATACTATAGTGACATCATATGTTAGGTCTCACTAAAATCTGCCTTATGTCCAATCACATGCTCATGATTGACCCTAAAGTTTCTAACCGCTAGTTCCAAATCATATACAAAGAACTCAGCTCCTCTAACCATGTTGTGATGCCAAATTGAATAGCTCAACGAATCATTGTATATTTAGGACTTAGCTCCCCAAACTAAAGTATATTGAGGATACAGCTCCTCGAACTATCGTATATCGAGGACTCAGCTCCTTGGAGTATTGTATATTAAGGACTCGACTTCTCAAACTATCGTATATTGAGGACTTAGATTCTTGGACTATCATATATTGAGGATTCGGCTCCTTGGGCTAGATTGATTATTAAGGTTAAGTCCATGCTAGTCATTAGCCCAACGGTCGGCAACACTATTGGGATCAAGCCCAAAACTCGTCATCATCCCACCATTTACGAAGCTACCAGATCAAGGCTTAACATGTAAGCACAAAACCATATAACGAATCTAACACAGTAATGCACTTTTCTAAAGCATTTCAAAACACAGCAAACAACATACCAAAATGTTCCGCATCTCGTCGCAATTCCAATGTTGCGAACCATGCATAAAACGGAGGTCGTATACGAGAGTTATGAGCGTTTAAAGTATATGGGATTATTTAATTAACAATTTAATTATCATAATTAATTTGTGTGTATATATATTGTTCTTATTCACACGTTTTCCACTACAATAGCTTTGAGATTTCCATCATGTCGACTAAACCTGTAAGACCAGCCTTTTTGACCCTCAAAAGTTGACACTAATAAATCCATGGAATTCACATGCTAAAAATTCAAGTGCTAGAAAGACGGACTGCTAGGGTGAAAAGAAAGAAAAGACAGAACATAATCTCATATCATGATGAGTAATATTTAAAAAACAATAGATCTTTGCAAAAGAAAACTGTAATATACATACATCAATTAGAGTACATTAATCTATCATTAGACTGGACAACTATAACAACCTATCCTCATAAACGCTGATAAACCTAAAACAATCAATGCAACGGAAATAAAATATACGTTAATACATCTTGAAGGAATCTAGCTTGTCTCCTGAAGGATCAGTCTGGCAAACCATCATGAGAAACACACAACAAATGGATTTTTAATATTATATAACATTTGAAAAGTAAATGTATCTCGTAAGACCACGCTGCACATAAACGTGGACCAGTTTTTACCTTACGATAACCGAATCATTTCAGATAGAAAATACAGTGATATTATAATAATGTCTAGGGTTTAAAATAAATATATAAAATAGCTGGAATGCTTGCATCTCACGTTCCAGCACAGTTAGGCACAATTAAGTCTGTACGACGCTTACTGGAGAATAGATTGGATCAATGACAAGGCACCAGGGTACCACCTGTCACAGTACATCTCTGTAAAAATTTACCGAGGTCAACAAGAACATCTTGCACCCCTGCCAACACAGAGGCCTACCCCTTCCTAGATAGTACTGAATATGTCATCATCCTGGTTGCTTTGGAACCTTTTCCCAAGAGCTCTAATGCAGATACCAAATCCATAAATACATATCTAGAAGGGTGATGACATACCCTAATGGTTGCGAACCACATAGCCCTACCGCATATCTCTTATTTTAGTAATTCCCGGGTGGTGGGACTTGAGGGTACGTTTTATCATTTTAGGGAAATCCCACTTGGAATGCTAACACTGCCCTCCAAGCAACAATGCAATGCTAGCATTCATCCATACAAGTTGTTCAGGATATGAACAAACTGAAGGCACTACTTCTACAACATCTTTGGGATTACTAGCAAGTAGCCCTTGCACTTCAAAGAACTTCACCTTCGATTTCATCATCTTCAAGATGTCTTCAATTCAAATGCTTATGTTGGTTCGAAGTGGTTTTCGGATAATATATCTGATCTTGGTCTCTTTGAACTGACAATGATAGTTTTAAAACTGGCAAAGATTTGATAGTCAGTTATTTAACTATCAGAATACAAACAATTCAACCAGAGATTTAACTTGGCATGGTTAACCACAAAGCAACCACTAGGCCTCTTTAATTAATCCGTTCATTAATTAAAATCACTTTGTACATACTTGGCATCCAAACACTTTTACAATGATGCATTCACAAATCTTATCTACTATTTTTAATACTTATAAAATATTCATATACTTGTCTTGATGGTATGAGTATATTCATAAACCATTTCACTTATTAATACTTAGAAACCTTTTCCATATACTTATATCAATAGTATAAGTATATTCGCAAATCTTAAGAAAGATTTTATTTTCCAAAACCATACTCAAAAGGGGTTAAAAAATGACCTTTAAAAACATTAATAACAATAAACCCAAAACACTTTCCTTTGGTGTAAGTAAATATATCGTATAGAAATTAGATCAGATATACTTACCACCACTACCTGATTTCAAATAGTACTATCCCTCAGTAGACAATGTAGTCGGAAAAGTTAGCGCACTATCCTTGCCTCGACATACATTCTTAATTCTCAAGATAGAGACGAGTTTCCATGCATGGGAATTTGGTGTTAAGTATGAAAAGAATACTTTCTGTACTACTATAATTTGAAATGACAATTTATAGTAATCAAACCTCCTTTCCTTTATAAAATTCCCTTTCTATAAATCTCTTTTATATTTAAAAACTCCATTTATAAATTTCTGTATAAAGCTTCATTTATAATCTGCTTTATAAAATATTATTTATAGATCTCCTTTTACAAAATATTATTTATAAATCTCCGCTTATAAAATATTATTTATAAATCTCCTTGTATAAATATCCAAATTTATTTAAATCCCCTTTTATATTTATAAAACCTTTTTTAAACATTTATTTCGTATTTATAAATCCTTTTATAAATTCATCACTATTTATAAAGCTCCTTTTACAAATCTCTAAAATTATTTGTAAATTCCTATTATAAAACTCCAAATATAATTATAAAATTCCAAATATAAAATGTCATATATTTATCACAAACCTTCAGCTTTAAGATAGAACCATATATTTTCCATATAAATTATTATCTAAATATCGCTATAAATCCACAAATGTGATTTAATTCTAATTTATCAAAATGATATTAATTTCCCTTTTATATAAAATATCACTTATAAATCTATTCTTTTATTTATAAAATACCCTTTATAAAACTATCCTTTACTTATAAAATAATACTTATAAATCTCTTTTAATACAACATTTAATTTAAAAACGTGGCCCAAATATTTATCCCAAAATATTTCTACCGTCGTTTAAAACATAATCAATTTAAAATAAAAGATAAACCCCTTTTATTTTCCTTTTAAAATAAACATTCATTATTATAATAACTTTTCTACAAAAATAAATATTTTCAAAATAATTTTAAAACATTTCCAAATAAATTAGAAAAGATTATTTAAAAGGTTAAAGTAAAATAAAAAAGTCTAAAAACTATTTTAAATAAAATTATCATGGAATATCTTAAAAGTCAAGTTTAAAAACCATTTTTCGAACCCATAAGCCATTTCTAAATCTAAACAGCAATTAATAGTATTTCAAAATATTATAACGAGGCCAATAGCTACTATAGCACTGAACAAATACTATTACTACCGTTATCACCGAAAAGGTTCAACTTTTAATATATATCAATGTCTCATCTAATATGGCCAAACTACTAACTTCTAGCATTTAATAATTTATATAACAGTTATATAAATGGAATTAAAATCAACAGGTATATAACTAAAACAACAGTGGAAAATCCAGATTTCTCAACAAAATTCCCTATATTTCAATTTATATGCCAGTCATTTTTTAAAGTGGAAATTCAACCAAAACACAAATCAATAAATCAGCCAAACATGTAAACAATAATTTTTATCAACTATATATCAAATTGATTATCCAAAATGCTGAGTTTAACACATCAAAATTCCAGCGGACGCTTGCGCATTCTGGTTTAAACTAAAATCGAATGACGTTCGATTTTAGATTAAAATTCAATTAGCTCCAAATTCAACAAAATTAGTTCCAACGCATAGTAAACGTTCCTACGAGAGCAATGCAAAAAATCACGCCTCGATTAAACCTTGTATGAGAGAGATATAAGTTTTATAAATTATTGAATTAATAATGTATGTCCCAAACACTAATTACCCCTTCCTTGTAAATGTATCACAACAGCGTCCTCCTCCATGTACAAGTACGCCCATGTTTCCACCACACTCCACGAAATTACCCACGAACACCACCTATGAACTCCACTCCATGTAAGCATCACCCTCGACTCGACGACGAACAACTCGCACCTCTCTCCACAAAGGCGACCTGGAGCTCCGATCGCGACCTGGTAAATGTCGTAACCCCCGAAAATGAACCGCACCCCTCCATTTTCGCCTTAGCCGATGCTCCTTCCTCCGACAAACCTAGATCCAACCTTGATCCCCTCTAACTCTGCATAGATCTCATACAAACCAAAACCTTAGTCCCTTTTACTCTCTACAAAACTGTTAATCCACCCAAAACTCCATCGCACACAACAAAATGATTACACGTTTGTTGATCTAGCTCATATGAACCCAAAGATCTAAGCTTAATATTTTTTCAACAAATTAATCTTTTGTTTTGAATTTTTTTATGATGAGAGTTTTACTTTCTTTCGTTCTAGGAAATGATAGGTAGAACAGTGAAAGAGGAAAAATAAAAGTAAGTGGTGTTACTACACAAAATTCCATTTGCGTACGAACCATGAACAACAAAACAAAAATACGATCATGCACAAAAATACGATACAATCACCAAACAATAATAGTATACACTAATCACCTCATTCAGTAAAATTTCAAAACTACCATCGTTTGCCAAAAAATCATCAAACAATAATTTAATTATTTTCTAGATTAAAAATTATTGAAAATCAAATAAACTAATATAAAAAACGTTATTAAAAATCGAGTTTTGTATTAAAATTTAATTTTTCTTATTATTTATTATCTTTAAATTAAATCTCAATATTTAAATAAATTAAATATCCCTTATTCAGAACAGTAAAAAATTTGGCTTGTTTGAAACCCAATGTCTCCTTCAATGCTTCGTTGCTGCCTCCTCTGACCTCTAAATGATGATCGGGCACCACCAGTCTCTTCGTTATGTTGGGATGAGTCCAAGCCGCCCCAACACATCCTCTGGCGTGCCCGTTTAAAATCGACATTGTTATCTTTCATCGTCGATTGTTGTGATCTCCGGTCGTGTTTGTTTAATTAGGCATAGTGTGGCAACCTACTTGCTCTCCTCTTCACATCCATGTCCCACATTCGTCGTATAAGTTTCACCATTGGATCGAAATGGACGGTCCACATTCGTTGAGCTTTCGATGCATTTTATTATCAATTCATACATTTGATCGATGAACAAACACCAATATTGGGTTTATGTCATTGAGAAATACAAATTTAATATATGACATTCCTAATTTAGAGCATTTTTGTATATCACACTTTTATTGGAGAATGGTTAATCTTTGACTAACTACAAATAAAAATAATAATTTAATCATCTAGCCATGGGATACTATATCCTAATCACGTATATAAAAAATTCACCTTTTAATTATCAATTTCATCATTTATAATTTGATTTAGGACCATAAGAAATGAATTGTTTTATCTTACTAATATATGTCCAAATAGGATGAATCTCACTCATCGACTAGCCATGCATCTTCTCCGATTTGATGTAGATCCTCCTTTTCTTTCATTGTCTAGAAATTCCACGTCATCAAAACTCCAAAAAAAAATTGATAGCGTTGATTTATATGCATAGCTTTCTCCATGCCGATCGGTTTCATATAAAACAAAATTAGTTTATATTTAATTTGGTGAATTTGGAATTGATTTTGGGATCAGAGTTTTATAAGAGGAGGCAAGATTTATAAAGCAAAAAAGGGTTAATGATGTATTTATAGGATGAAACAATAATATCTAGGCTGAAATTTATAATCAATATATTCTGAAAATGGCACTTGGTTGACTTCTTCTAATTTCTAGCTCATTTAAATGAATTCAGCAAGTTATATGTTTTTTGACTGTAATGACATTTCAAACACAATGGGATAAGTCACAATGCCTAACTCTAACTTCTATAAAAATTACTATTTTTCCCTTTACTATACAAAACCAAACATAAGTCCAAGGGGTAGATAATGTAACTCGTAAGCGATTAAACGTACAAAAACAAACATAAATTCGTCCATCTAGCATCCATCATAGAATCATAAGCAAAGAGTATCTAGAGAAAATAGAATGATATGATATGAGATGATTGCGAATACAACAAACATGGCCTCCGGTATGAATGCATATATAGTGACAACCAAAAATGTATGCAAATATCCTAATATAAGGATATGTGTGTGTGTGTGTGTGTGTGTCTATATGTATTTATGCGCATCATACATCCGTAACTACCTGAAATTTTATAACTTTGATTTGTGAATACTTAATTTATTTTAAACATTCAATTACTGATTTTAATAGTTAAAATACCCTCTTTTAATTTATAATCAATGATAGAAAAATTCAATTTTGAATTTCGTTTACTGAAATAGGTAGTTCGATGAAAATCAGAAAATGTGACCAAAAATCATTTTTTGGATTTTCGAATTTTCATCATCTAAAAGTTTTCAGAAAACATTGTGTACACAAGAATAAATATACTCACACACTTATATTATAACATATAAATGGTTAAGGTTAAAAATTAATTACTTAAGTAAAAAGGAAGTTTGAATTTAAAATTAAAAAGATTCCTTAAGTATAAAGATTACCAAAGTTACATAAGAACACACTATTATCCAATATGTTTTCCCATGTGTGCACTTTGATGTGATGATGGAATGCGAGAGGTGGGTTAGTGTAGCGTGTTCAACAAGGAAGAGGTGGATGGTGGTGATTTGGATAAAAATGAATGGAGGGTACATACTAAAAGGGCTTTTTAGTAATTTTCTAAATCCATTTATATAAAAACAATTCCATTAATTTCTCTCTCTAATTTTTCATTTCATTTCATATTTTTACAAAACTCCACCTCCTTTCTAAGCTTTTAAAAATCTCTTCGATGGCTTCCATGTCTTTTTCAAAATTTGAAAATCACGCCTTTTCCACTTTTAAACTCTTAAAAATCAATTAAACACCTTTTCTTCTCTTCCTACGCATCCTCCTTTACAAACCAAGTCCACATCACCCATTTACACCCAAGGACAAACCCAAAAGCATTTTTCAAGGTTCAAAAATAAGTCTTTTGCAAAGTAAACCGAAAATCTAAGGCCGATCTAAGTTATAATGGGGGTTTGGTTTGTTTTCATGAGCTTTTGGTGAGTAAGCCCACTTCTAAATTTAAAAGTTTTAACTTTATGTGTTGCTAGTTATTGCGTTAGTTGTTAGATGGAAAACTAATGTTGTGTGCTTTACATATATGTAATTATATGTAATGTGTGTTATGGATCTTGGAAATATAGTTCGTATGTTAAGTAGTGATGGAAGTTGTGATTTTTACTTATGTACTATGGTAAGGCATGTGTTGTGAATGTACGAACTTGTGTTAGTTAATGTATGCTAAAGTGAAGTTAACCCTTAAAGCTGTTTGTTGCAACATCGAATCCCTTGTATTAAAAACTTGTTTTATTTATGTATTTTTAGAAAAGTTTTATAAAATTTAAACTTTATTTTATTTTCCAAACCCTTATACAAAGATACAAAGTGTTAACCCGCCTTTTAGCAACGCAACATATAGGCGGATTTAACCCAGTCGGCTGCACGGTAATCGAGGCGGGAATACTAATGGTTTGATTCGACTGGATGAATGGACGATCAATCTTGGATAATAAACATGATTATAAGGCCAGGATATAACATAGTCGATGGACAAACAGCGCATGATACTTGAGTATGGATTTTTGACAAAGGTCGAGCTGCTTCGGGATTCCATGTGTTTACTTTGGGATTTCAGGAAGCTTGCTTCGAGTCAGAGAGGTGTTTGCTTTGAGTCACGATAGGGTATTCTTTGAAGGGGTCGGCATTGGACCTCCTTGGATCGGCATTGTTTTACTTCGAGTCATCTCAGCATTTACTTCGAGCCGTTGGAAGGGTTACTTCGGGTCAAGAAGGAAATTACTTCGGGACATAGGACGGTTCACTTGGGATCGGTGTATTCACCCGGAATCGGCAATTACTTCGGGTCGGCATTCACCTAACCTCGGGTCGGCATTTGGGGTGAGATGGGATCGGTAGTTGGACATGGGATCAGCATAGCACTCGAGATCGGCGTGTTGCTTCGGGTCGGTAGAGGCAAATACTCGGGTCGGCATAAGGTCAGGGCAGCATCACTCCAAGGGATCGACAAATGGTGAAGCAGGGGTCGGCATAGGGAAGGACTCGGGTCGACAATGGAAAGGGCTCGGGCCGGCTATAGGAAAATTTACTTAGGGTCGGCATTGAAGAAGATGAAGGCTACTTCAGGTCGGCTGCTGGTCTGCTTCGAGTCAGAGATGAGTTTTCTTCGGGTCATCCCTAGGGCAACTTCAGGTCGGCATGTTAACAACTTGGGGTCGGCAGCGATGAAGGATATAGGCTCGACTATGATTTTGGTGGGCCCATATCAGTGAGGAAGCCCGGTAACCGGGTTTTTTCCTATAAATACAGAAGGCGGGGCTTCTGAAAAGGGATTCTCAATCGGCTTTTCTTCATCTTCTTCTAGAATAAGCTACTCTGCCATTTTTGTTTCAAAAGCTCTGGATTGTAAATGTAATCGGATTCAGTATAAATAAAAAGGAAATTTATGGAGTGGACATAGGCCAGAGTCAGCCGAACAACTAAAAATCTTTATCTTTTTTACTGCTTTCTTTTTAATTTTTGTTATTCTTCATATTATTTCCACTACATATACTATGTCTGTGATCTGTGACTGGGCACTGTTGCTTTCATTTGTGATTGGGTGTTTGTGACCAATTTTGGCACAAACATTTTGGTACTTTCACTGAGAAAGCTAGCACTCAGGGATTCTGAAGCTTGGATTTTGGATTTGAAAGCTTAGGAACTCGGATTCAGGTAGCTATGGTTAGGAAATCAACAAGGAGACAAATGATAGAGAGGAGTCAGCATGAAGTAAGTCAAGAGGCCTCCTCAAAAGCTAATTAGACCTCGATCTATATTACTAGAGACGAGATGGAAGCAATGCTGAAAAGGCAGGAGGATATGATACATAACCTACTACGATAGGTTGGATAAGCTGGATTGCAAAATCAAGAGAATGGAGCAGCAGGAATATAGGAAGTCCAGAACCAGAATCAGGGAAACATAGCAACCATGATACGGGATAGAGTGGGGCCATCGGGAACATCCCCTAAACTAGGGGGCACGCCCCCGGATCATGTTGGCTCAATTACAAGCAGGATACCAGGCGGTGCCGTGCAATTTGGCGTTGATAGGGAAATGAATGCTTGTCCAGGCGAGCAGAGTTCAGGATTCCCTCGCGAACTTGGGGGGTAGGTCAAAGACAACGAACAAAGACTACTGCTTGGTGATAATGACAGATTGGTAGAAATGGTCAGATGGGCCATGAGAGGAGGATTGGTGAATAAAGATTTGGAGGATGTGAATAGGAGCTCCTTTGCTCCTACAATTAGGCAGGCTAGGAATCCACCGGAATTCAAGCTACCAACACTGGGGACGTATGATGGAAGGACGGATCCAGATGTTCATCTGACAAGGTATATGAGGCACATCGAAGTATCGGGGGCATCGGAGGAGGTCATGGCAAGGTGTTTCCCTTTGTATATGACGGATATAGCAGCACTATGGTTCGGGCAATTGGAAAGCGGCTCTATTGGGACTTGGACCGAATTGATCGGAAGGTTTATGAGACAGTTTAGAGTTCACATCTCGAGACCCAAGAATGTGATGAGTTTGACAACATTGAAACAGAGGACCAAAGAGTCTCTGAGGAGTTTTCTAACGTGATTTAATGGAGCGGCAGCCTCGATGGATCGCCCAGATCCGTCCATGGTTTTGATGGCAGTTGTATCTGGCATTGCTGATGGCACAAAATTCACAAACACGGGATCCACCTATGGATCTAGGAGAGTTTTACCATGAGGCAGAAAGGTTTTTACGACGGGAAGACGCGAAAGCTAAAAGAGTGGAAGGAGAGGAAGTTGAAGTTTATGCAGTCAAAGGCGGAGATCCGCTCGGGAAAGATTCAAACAAGGATAAATGAAAACGAAAAGCAGAGAATGGATTTGACGTACCAAGGCAGCCATGAAAGGAACCGAGATTCACCTCTTATATGGAGTTGAGTGAGACTTTAGAACAAATATACCATAACACTAGGGGGCAGGTTCCCTACCGAAGGCTAATCAGGAGAGAGCCAACCAATAATGAAAGGAAATCAGACAAATACTGCGTACAAACGATTGCGGGCACTTGAAGGATTAGATCGAAGGACATATCCAGAACGGCATTCTGTTACAATACGTGAAAAGGCGAGCAGCGACAGTGGAACATGAGCGACTGCCATCTGCATCGAACGAAGACGGCCCTAGATCAAGGCGTCAACTTATCATCAATTGATCGGAATGGTGAAGAATAAGTAATAAACTCCACAATAAAACGGTTAAGTCACTTACATATGTACGGGATCACGAGCGGTCCTCAGGCATGCTCTGAGATGATGATGAACCATCACAGTGGAGATGCGTGCAATTTGATGTTTTAGTTTTGCTTTTGTTTCTCTTCGTTGTATTTGGACTTGATTTTGTTAGTTCGATATTTCAATTATAAGACTCACTCAAATGTGAAATCTGATATTTATAATTCGAAGTCCCGTTGGGACACTCATAATTCGCCTCGAACGGCACCCGACCTCGAACGTTCACAATTCGCCTCGAATGGCACTCGACCTCGAACGGTCACAATTCGCCTCGAACGGTACCCAACCTCGAACGGTCACAATTCGCCTCAAACGGCACCCGACCACGAACGGTCACATCTCGCCTCGAAAGGCACCCGACCTTGTACGGTCACATATTGCCTCGAACGGCACCTGACCACGAACGGTCACATCTCGCCTCGAACGGCACCAGACCTCGAACGATCACATATTGCCTCGAACGGCATACGATCCCGAACGATCGCTATTCTCGGTCAGGTAAGATCATCGATATCTTCACGGGTCATCAACAAGTTCCGAACATCAGGCTTATGGTGCTACAAAACACACCTTCCTATCGCAAGGCATGTTTTGGGGGAAAAGTGTTACCCGCCTTTTGGCACGGCAACATATAGGAGGATTTAACCCAGTCGACTGCATGGTTATCGAGGCAGGAATACTAAGGGTTTGATTTGACTGGATGAATGGACGATCAATCATAGATAATAAAAATGATTATGAGGCCAGGATATAACATAGTCAATGGACAAACAGTGCAAGATACTTGAGTATGGATTTTTGACAAAGGTCGAGCTGCTCCGGGATGTCCATGGGTTTACTTTAGGTTTTTAGGAAGCTTGCTTCGAGTTAGAGAGGTTTTCTTCGAAGGGGTCGGCATTGGACCCCCTTGGATCGACATTGTTTTACTTCGGGTCATCTCAGCATTTACTTCGAGTTGCTGGAAGGGTTACGGGTCAAGAAGGCAATTACTTCGGGACAGAGGATGGTTCACTTGGGATTGGCATATTCACCTAGGATCAGCAATGAATTCAGGTCAGCATTCACCTAACCTCGGTTCAGCATTTGGGGTGACATGGGATCGGCAGTTGGACATGGGATCGGCATAGCACTCGGGGTCGGCGTGTTGCTTCGGGTTGGCACATGCAAATACTCGGGTCGGCATAAGGTCAGGGCAGCATCACTCCAAGGGATCGGCAAATGGTGAAGCAGGGGTCGGCATTGGGAAGGACTCGGGTCAGCATTGGAAAGGGCTCGGGCCTGCTATAGGAAATTTAACTTAGGGTCGGCATTGAAGAAGATGAAGGCTACGTCGGGTCGGCTGCCGGTCTGCTTCGAGTCAGTGATGATTTTTCTTCGGGTCATCCCCAGGTCAACTTCAGGTCGGCATGTTAACAACTTGGGGTTGATGGCGATGAAGGATATGGGCTCGACTATGGTTTTGGTGGACCCATATCAGTGCGGAAGCCCGGTAACCGGGGTTTTGCCTACAAACACAGCAGGCGGGGCTTCTGAAAAGGGATTCTCATTTGGCTCTTCTTCATCTTCTTCTACAAAAAGCTACTCTGTCATTTTTGTTTCAAAAACTTTGGATTGTAGCTATAATCGGGTTCAGTATAAATAAAAAAGAAATTTCTGGAGTGGACATAGGCCGGAGTTAGCCGAACCACTATAAATCTCGTCTTTTTTACTACTTTCTTTTTAATTTTTGTTATTCTTCATATTATTTCCACTACATATACTCTGTCTATGATCTGTGACTGGGCACTGGTTCTTTCATTTGCGATTGGGTGTTTGTGACCAATTTTGGTGCAAACACAAAGTAAGTTAAAACATAGAAGGTAAAGCCTTAAGGGCTAAGTTGGTTTATAAAAACAAGTTTTAGAGTTATGGTATCTATGGCGATAATTGCTATGGATTCGTAAAACGAACACCTCTGTGCAAATTAAAAGTGTTTCCTTTTAAGTGCTTGAAAAAAAGTTTTCCAAAACATATTATAAGTATAAAAAGTTAATTAATACTTACTAATTAAGTGAAGATTTAATGATTATTTAATTAACTAATTAAGTAAAGGTTTAATGGTTATTTAATCACTAATTAAGTGAAAGTAATTAGTACTTAATTATTAATTAAGTGGGATAATATAATTTGTTAATTAAGCAAAGATTAGTTAATTATTAATTAAGTAAGGGTTGATTATTTTATTAATTATGATTTAAGTAAGTTTTAATTAATATTAATTATTAATTAAGTAAGGTTTATTTATTAATTAATTATTAATCAAGTAAGATTAATTATTAATTAATTGTTAATTGATTAATATTTAATTATTTTTAATTAAGATTTAATTATTATTAAATCAAGGTTTAAACTTATTTTAAATTAATTAAATAAAGGTTTTAATTTTGATTACTTTATTTCCAAGGATTGATTTTATTTAAAAGCAGCTTTCTTTTATAAGTAAATGGGTTTAAAACAAGAGATTCTCTTTGTTTGTGTCATTAAGTAGCCAAACAAATATGAATACTTTATTGATGACATCTATTTAGCAGCGTAAATCCCCGTTCTACTATAACTTAATTGAATACATTATTTTGTACATTTGTTTAGTAGAATAAAACACCGTTCTCTTATAATTTAATTGGATAGAATATTGATGACATATTTTCAGCAGGATAAATCCCCATTCTGCTATAATTAAATTAAGTAGATTATTTGGACATTCATTTAGTAAAATAAACTCCCATTCTGCTATTTTATTGATTTGGATATTGAATTGTATGTCAGTAAATTAATATTAGATAAGTGATGGATTAACTAATGATTGCTAATTGATTTTATTTACATATGTGGTGGCTTATGTAAATACCAGTAGTATGACTTGGAAAGTCAAATTTAATTAAATGGTAACTTGATTTAGTATCATTGTGGCAGCTAAGCCTCTTTCTGAATTTGTAAAGTTATGGATTTAAATAACTTCAATTGCATAACAATTTGAGGTTAAGTGTTTCATAAATGATGTTTTAAAGTAAGTTATTAAATTATTTTAATAAAGATTTTAAAGTTATTTAATTATTTTAATAGAGATGTTTGTAAATGATGAATTATTTTATAAAAGGATTATACTTAGTGAAAAAGATTTATTTATGGAGATTTACAAATGTTATTTTGTAAAGGAGATTATAAACGATATTCGGTAGAGAGTTTAAAAGGAGTTTATAAATCATTTCAGAGATTTGTAAAATAAATTTTATAAATATATTTGGAGATTTATTAAAGGATTTTTAAATATGAAATATGCTTATAAAAAGGGAATTGTATAAAAAGGAACAAGATTTGATTTCGATAATTAGTCCTCCTTAATTATGGTGGTTTGGAAACATTCTTTCCATACTTATCACTGAAGGATAGTGGTTTGGCTTATATCAAGTAAGGCTTTAAATGATATTTGTGTATGGCCCATTATATTATGCATTTGAAAAGAGGAAATCTTCCTTAAGTTTTGTTAGTATACTTATACCACTGAGATAAGTATTTGGATATTTTTCCAAGTATTGAAAAGAGTATAAGGGGTTTTTGAAAATATCTTTTGTGAAGGCATTTTGAACAAAAATTTTTGAAGATGATTTAAATTAATGAAGATTAATTTATAGAGGCTTAGGGATCCCATATGGAATTTAATCTATGAGGATTGTTGTTTATTTGATACTTAAATGACCGACTATCAAATCTTGGTCAAATATAACTCTAAAAATATCTAGGGGAAACATGAGGTTTATATGATATAGTCATCTTCAATGATGTTTTACTATGCTATACATCTCATTATGCTAGTGAGATTCATCCACTTAAATGGTTAGGCGGTGATCCCCGCTCCTATATATTATTGGTATATTTCGAAAAGAACCAGAGTTGAGTTTATCGGAAATTATCGAATGTTGGTTCGAAGAGATCAAGATTGGATAAGTATGAATTTTACGAAAATCACTTCGAACTAACTCTATCGTTCGAATTGGAAGAATATTGAAGATGGTAGAATTGAAGACGAATATCTTTGAAGTGAAAGGGCTACTTGTTACTAATCTTGAAGGTGATTCCAAAATGGATGAAGTAGAAGTAGTGTCTTCGGTTTATTCATATGCTAACAACTTGTGTGGACGAATGCTAGCATTGCATTGTCGCTTGGAAGGCGGTGTTAGTATTCCAAGTGGGATTGCTATCTATAAGGTAAAACGTAATCTCAAGCCTCATAAACCAGAAATGACTAAAATAGGGGATATGCAGCAGACCTATGTGGATCGCACCCATTAGGGTATTGTCATCACCCTTCTAAATATATTTATGGATTTGGTTATGCATGACAGATCTCGGGATAGGTTACAAAGCAACCAGGGTGATGAAATATTTGGTACTGTCCAATAAGGGGTAGGCTGGTCCTACGTTGGCACAGGGTCCAAGTAAGGCCCTTGGTACATTCTTCTAGAGGTATATTGTGGCTGGCGGTACCTCAGTGCTATGTCATTGTATGGAATCCATTCTCCAATGGGTGCCTTTACGGACTTAGTTGTATTTTTATTATTCTGGAGCTCAATTAATGTGACAATTTCGATTATGATTCAGTATTTACTTTAAACCCTAGACATTATATAACGACCCGTGAATTTATCACTTTAGAAAATAATGTTTAGTTTAAAAATATTCAAATATAAGTTTTTATAACACAAATTATATTTTTTTTGAACAATGAATAATAATGGTAATTTTATTTAGAATAAGTAATTACAAAAATATGCTCTTTGGAAAAAATATCGATAAAGTGGTAGAAAATCATTTTATCGATAAACTGCTTTTCAATCATCACAAATCGCACATGAATCTGGATACATACACTTATTTATCCATATAATTAAGTATATGTAATAAAATTATTTATTTTAGTTTCGAAAATAAAATGTTTTCATGACATCATCAATGATATCATCATTTTCAAATAATCGATTTTTGAATTTAAATTGAGATTAAATGATTATTTTAAAATCAAGTAAGGCCCTTCGGATTATTAAATAGTAATAAAAATATATTTTTAAACTTCGTTTACCAATATATATAGTTTAACTAAGAAGTGAAAATATGACCGAAAATCGGAATCGAAATTCATGACGATTTGACATGGAGAAGTTATGCAATGTTATAGGTTTTATGTGACATATATATGCACATATGCATATATACACATCCAAGAACATATGAAAACAGTTAAGAATTACCATTTACATTTCATATTTACTAATGGTAAAATAATATAAATATCATGATATTTATTTACAAATATCATGATATTTACTAACCAAAACAAAAAAAACTCTCCATCACATGTACACACATGGGTAGCACATGAGTATAGCATAGGGGAAGGGGGTATGGTTTGGGCGTGTAGATGATGGAGGAGGGTGATGCAATGGTGATGTGTGGCAAAAGAAATATCATGATATTTTCTCACATTGTTTGCCTATAAATACAACCCATCCATCCTCGCTTTTATTCACATTCTCTTCTCTTCATTTCTTAAGCTTCTTCATCTTCATCCTTCTCTACATTAATGGCTTCCATAAATCTTTAGGAAAACACAAAACGTCGAAGATATTTCAAAATAATTCGTAAAATATAGAGAGATAAACCACTTCGAGTTCGAGATCGAGCTATTGCTCTTCTCCTTCTTTTCCTACCAAGACCGTACCCATCTAAGAATCCCACCACCCTTACAAGCCTAAGGCCAAACCCCTATGAGTCTTAGTGCTAGCTTCGTAAGCTTCGGTTCCGAAATAGTAGAGCTATAGTCGACTGAAAGTTAGATCAAAAGGATATCAAATGAGAAACTCTACTATTAAATTTATAAATTATATGATGATATGATATGTTTGGTATGGATGTTTTCTATGTTTGATCATCGTGTTTTGGATGGTGATGATATGTTTGTTTGATGTGGAAATAATTCACGGTATAATACACGTCGAATTTACACCAAGGAATCGCTTTCGTTTAAAAAATGAAATGATATATATGACATTGTTGAACCTCTTTAAAATAGTTCAAAATAATTTTTAAATGGTTTATAGACATTAAAACTTATTTTAGCAAAGTTTTAAAAAGTTTGGAAGATGGAGTAAAAATAAGCCGTTGCGTTTCGACAGTTTGCGATTTCGCGACCTGAAAAGTAAAACGGACGTGAATGGAATATGAGTCAGAAACCTTTGCAATAGGAATTTTTCGAACAATAATGAATATATTTTTCAATCAAACGAATAAAATCAAGATTTTATTTAGTAAAGTTTGAGATATGTCCAAATCAAGTTTTAAAAAACGTCGTGTTTCGAGAGTTCGAAAATCAAAATGGTAAAATCCTAAAAATAGATATTTTTACATCTTTAAAAATATGAAATAAATTCCATAAATATATTAAATGTTTTAAAAGGGATTAGAGTTATAAAAATGGAAATACGTGGAATGAAGTTAATGTTTTGATCAAAGAAGCTTTTAAAAAATGATACTCGCAACACTTTTTTCTGCACTTTTTGGTAACTTTTGAAATTAAGATTTAAACTTGCGATTTTCTTCACAAATCTTTTTTCAAATGTTTTTCAAAAAATAAATCAAGAATTTTATAGAGTGTAGATTTGATCAAATAAATTGACCGCATTTATGGATGATAGGGCGATAGTCTCTAGACCCAAGCTTGGACAACTGGTGTTTGGGTTCTGCTCTAGCTATCCGGACCGGCACGACGGAGGAGATAGTAAATTTAATTTACTTGTACCATATTTTTCTAAGATAAAAAGAGATTTGAAGATTTCCAAAAGTTAAACAAAATTTTAAAATAATAAGATTTTAGTGATATACGAAACATATTGATTAAACTCTAAATTAAATTCCGAGGAGGGAACTCGTAGTATCCGTATGAATTTAAAAGGCGATTTCACCGTTATTCGACGAATAATACAGGTTGAGTACAGAAATTAGTATTGAGTATAATAATATAATTCCTATAGATCCTATTTACTCAATACTAACTGTTTTGAATTTACTATCTTCGGTAACATGGTTTTAACCTATCTGAAAGATATAATTTGAAAAGAGGTTTAATGATTCCATATATACTGAAAAAGGAATGGTTAAAAGTGTATACC
Organism: Allium fistulosum; assembly: GCA_030737815.1. Classification (NCBI taxonomy): domain Eukaryota; kingdom Viridiplantae; phylum Streptophyta; class Magnoliopsida; order Asparagales; family Amaryllidaceae; genus Allium; species Allium fistulosum. The sequence continues at coordinate 1,354,087,668 of CM060902.1, read as the reverse complement.
TCTACAAGATATTTTATCTGGATAAAAGATATTGATAAATTGAATAATAATCACACACATACTTAACATCTTTTATTGATAGATTAGTTAGGAGGAACCAGGGTCGGATTTGGGTGATTCCTATCCGAAAATCCAATTCAAACCAATATATGTTCGAAAGTGAAAATATGTTGAAAATAATAACTTTGAAGATGGAGATCTTCAGAATGTAGGGCTGCTTGTCACGAACCTCTAGGGTAATTCCCTTATCATATATATGGTGGTGGTGGTTCCTTCAATTTGAAGTCTTCGATGTAAGGACTACTCGCTATTAATCCTAGGGGTGATTCCCAAATAGGATGTAGCAGGAGAAGTGTCGTCGGTTTGTCTTGTGCCTGGAAAAATTGTATAGACGAGTGTTTGACATTGCATTTATAAGACCACGTACATTAATTTTTATAAATGTACATTTTTTGGTGGTGTAGGAGGTAACCACTTTTACACTTAACACCCTTCTCTGAGATGTATGAGCTCAAAGGTTATACTTTTGTGGAAATCATGACACGGTGCTTCCTTTTGTATTTGACGGATATAGCAGCACTATGGTTTAGACAATTGGAAAGCGGCTCTATTGGAACGTGGATAGAATTGATCGAAAGATTTATGAGGCAGTTTATAGTTCACATCTCGAGACCCAAGAATGTGATGAGTTTGGCAACACTGAAGCAGAGGACCGGATAGTCTCTGAGGAGTTTTCTAACACGATTTAATACTACTACGGCATCGGTAGATCGTCCAGATCCATCCATGGTTTTGATGGCAGCTGTATCTGGCATTGTTGATGGCACATAATTCAAGGATTCACTAACATGGGATCCACCTATGGATTTAGGAGAGTTTTACCATGAAGCAGAAAGGTTTCTACGGTAGGAAGAAGCAAAAGCTGATAGAGAGCAAGGAGAGGAAGTTGAGGTTTATGTGGTCAAAGGCGGAGATCCGCCAAGGAAAGATTCAAACAAGGATAAAGGAAAAGGAAGAGCAGAGAATAGCTTTGATGGACTGAAGCAGCCACGAAAAGAACTGAGATTCACCACTTACTCGAAATTGACTAAAACCTTGGAATGGATATATCTCGACACTAGGGGGCAGATGCCCTATCGAAGGCCAAGCAGGAGGGAGCCCACCAATAATGAAAGGAAATCGGACAAATACTGCCCTTTTCACGAGCTAGGCGGCAATAGTACAAATGATTGCAGGCACTTGAAGGATGAGATCGAGGGACATATCTGAAACGGCAATCTGTTACAATACGTAAAAAGGCGAGCAGCGGCAGTGGAATAGGAGCAACCGCCATCCACATCAAACGAAAACGGCCTCGGATTGAGGCGTCAACTTGTCATCAATTGATTAGCATGGTGAAGAATAAGTAATAAACTTCAAAATAAAACGGCTAAGTCACTTACACATGTAAGGGATCGCGAACGGTCCTCAGGCATGCTCTAAGATGACAATAAACCATCACATTGGAGATGCATGCACTTTGATGTTTTATTTTTGCTTTTGTTTCTCTTCTTTGTATCTAGACTTGATTTTGTTAGTTGGATATTTCAATTATAAGACTCACTCAAACGTGAAATCTGACATTTATAATTTTTGGTCCCGTCGGGACAATCACATCTCGCCTCCAATGGCAACAAACCTCGAACGGTCACATTTCGCCTCGAACAGCACCCGACCTTGAACGGTCACATCTCGCCTCGAACGGCACCCGACCTAGAACGGTCACATTTTGTCTCGAACGGCACCCGACCTCGACCGATCATATTTCGCCTCAAACGACACCCGACCTCGAACGGTCGCATCTTGCCTCGAACGACACCCGACCTTGAACGGTCGCATTTCGCCTCGAACGGCACCCGACCTCGAACAGTCTATTTCGCCTCGAACAGCACCCGACCTCAAACGGTCACATATCGCCTTGAAGGGAACATGATCCTGAACGACCTCTATTAATAATCAGGTAAAATCATCGATCTCTTCACAGGTCATCGACAGGTTCCAAACATCGGGCTTATGGCAATACAAAACACACTTTCCTACTGCAAGGCATGTTTTAGGGGGCAAAGTGTTAACCCGCCTTTTGGCAAGGCAACATACAGGCGTATTTAACCCAATAGACTTCACGATTGTCGAGGCTTGAATGTCATGGACTTGGTTCAGATGAATGGATAGACAATCAATTATGGATAGTAAACATGAATATGAAGCCAGGGTACAACATAGTCGAAGAACAAACAACGCTGGGTACTTGGAATATGGATTTTGACAAGAGATGGTTTCATAGGGTCTACTTTGAGTCGCCAAATGGATCGCTTCGGGTTATCCAAAGGTTTACTTCGGGTCTCCACGTGGTTGGCTTTGGGTCGAAGTGAAGAGTTGCTAGGGATCGGCATAACACTCCGGGTCGGCATTAGCTTCGGGTTGGCATGGTCACTTCTCCGAGTCGGCATAAGGAATGGCTTTGGGCATGTACTTGGGGTCCGCATAAGGAAATGGCTTCGGGTCGGCATGTACTTGGGGTCAACATTTGGAGGTGCTTCGAGTCGGTGTAGGTATGACTTTGGGTCAGCAAGCATGGCGTGGGGTCGGCATATAGTGGAGGTCATCACTTCTAGGGATCGGCATTGGGTGTTCACCTCGGGTCGGCTATAGGAGAAAAGGTCGGCTATAGGAACAAGTGGTCGGCATTTGGAGTTGCTAGGAGTCGGCTACATGAAGGACTTCGGGTCGGCACTTAGTTTACTTCGGGTCGGCATTACCTCAGCTTGGGGTTGGCATGGAGAGGAGATTGGATGGGGTCGGCCTAGGCTAGAGATCATGTTACTTCAGGTCGGCACATTGCCTACTTCGGGTCGGCGCTGTCTTAACTTCAAGTCGGCACTCGGGTCGGTACACAAACTACTATGGGTTAGCGTAGGGTGGGCGAGTTGGGCTCGGTAATCGTCATGGCGGGCCCATGCAGGTGAGGAGGCCCTGTAGCCAGGATTTTTTCTATAAATACAGTATGTGTGGCTTCAGAAAGGGAGATCTCCATTCTGCTTCACTTTATTTTCTTCTACGAAAAAAGCTACTCTACCATTGTTATTCAAGAATTCCAAATTATAACTGTAATCAGATTTCAGTATAATAAAAAGGAATTTTCTGGAGTGGACGTAGGCCGGAGTTAGCTGAACCACTATAAATCTCTTCTTTTTTATTGCTTTCATTTTAATTTTGATTGTTCTTCATTTTATACTCTCCATATATACTCTATCTATGGTATGTGACTGGATATTGGTGCTCGCTTGCAATTGTGTGTTGGTGGCCAATTTTGACGCCAACATTTTGGTGCTTTCACTGAGAAAGCTAGCACTCAGGGATTTGGAAGCTTGTATCTTGGATTTGAAAGCTTAGGAACTTGGATTTGGGAAGCTATGGTTAGGCAATCAACAAGGAGATAGAGAGCGGAAAGTAGCATCATGAAGGAAGTCAGGAGGCTTCCTCAGGAACTAATCAGACCTCAATCTATATTACTAGAGACGAGATGGAAACAATGCTAAAAAGGCAGGAGGATATGATGTAGAACCTACTACAATAGATTGGACAAGCTGGAGTGCAAAACCAAGGGAATGGATTAGCAGGGAATACTGGAAATATGGATCGTGAAGTCGGAGTAGCAGGGGCAGAGGAAGTCCAGAATCAGAACCAAGGAAATGGAGCAACCAGGATACGGGATAGAGTGGAGCCATCAGGAACAACCCCTGAACTAGGGGGCATGCCCCGGATCACATTAACACAATTCCAGGCAGGATACCAGGCGATGCTGCGCAGTTTGGCATTGATAGAGAAATGAATGCTCATCCAGAAGAATGGATTTCAGGGCTCCCTCATAGACTCGGGGGGCAGGTTGGAGATAACGGACAAAGACTATCAGTTGGTGATAACGACAGGTTGGCAGAAATGATCAAACGGGCCATGAGAGGAGGATTGGTGAATAAAGATTTGGAGGATGTGAATAGGAGCCCCTTCGCTCCTACAATTAGGCAAGCTAAGAATCCACCGAAATTCAAGCTACCAACGCTGGAGACATATGATGGAAGGACGGATCCCGTTGTTCATCTGACAAGGTATATGAGGCACATCGAAGTACTTGGGGCATCAGACGAGGTCATGGCACGGTGCTTCCCTTTGTATTTGACGGATATAGCAGCACTATGGTTTAGACAATTGGAAAGCGGCTCCATTGGAACGTGGATAGAATTGATTGAAAGATTTATAAGGCAGTTCAGATTTCACATCTCGAGTCCCAAGAATGTGATGAGTTTGGCAACACTGAAGCAGAAGACCGGAGAGTCTCTGAGGATTTTTCTAACACGATTTAATGCTGCTGCGGCATTGGTAGATCATCCAGATCCATCCATGGTTTTGATGGCAGTTGTATCTGGCATTGCTAATGGCACGAAATTCAAGGATTCACTAACACAGGATCCACCTATGGATTTAGGAGAGTTTTACCATGAAGCGGAAAGGTTTCTGTGGCAAGAAGACGCAAAAACTGATAGAGAGCAAGAATAGGAAGTTGAGGTTTATGCGATCAAAGGCGGAGATCTTCCCGGGAAAGATTCAAACAAGTATAAAGGAAAACGAAGAGCAGAGAATAGCTTTAATGAACCGAAGCGGCCCCGAAAAGGACCGAGATTCACCTCTTGCACGGAATTGACTGAAACCTTGGAACGGATATATCTCGACACTAGCGGGCAGATTCCCTATCGAAGGCCAATCAAGAGGGAGCCCACGAATAATGAAGGAAATCAAACAAATACTGCCTGTTTCAAGAGCTAGGTGGCCATAGTACAAACGATTGTAGGTACTTGAAGGATGAGATCAAGGGACATATCCAAAATGGCGAGCTATTGCAATACGTAAAAAGGCAAGCAGCGGCGGTGAAACAGGAGCGACCACCGTCAGCATCAAACGAAAACGGCCCCGGATCGAGGCGTCCACTTGTCATCAATTGATCGATATGGTGAAGAATAAGTAATAAACTCCACAATAAAATGGCCAAGTCACTTACACATGTACGGGATCGCGAACGGTCCTCAAGCATACTGTGAGATGACAATGAACAGTCACATTGGAGATGCATGCACTTTAATGTTTTAGTTTTGCTTTTATCTATTCTTTGTATTTGGACTTGATTTTGTTAGTTGGATATTTCAATTATAAGACGCACTCGAATGTGATATCTGACATTTATAATTCCGAGTCCCATCGGGACACTCACATCTCGCCTCGAACGACACCCGACCTCGAACGGTCTCATTTCGCCTCGAACGACACCCGACCTCGAACGGTCACATCTCGCATCGAACGGCACCCAACCTCGAACGGTCACATTTCGCCTTGAAAGGCACCCAACCTCGAATGATCACATTTCGCCTCGAAAGGCACCCGACCTCGAACGGTCACATTTCACCTCGAACGGCACCCGACCTCGAACGGTCACATCTTGCCTCGAACGGCACCCGACCTCGAACGGTCACATTTCGCCTCGAACGGTACACGACCTCGAATGGTCACATATCGCCTTGAACGGCACACAATCCCGAACGATCGCTATTAACAATCAAGTAAGATCATCGATCTCTTCACAGGTCATCAACAAGTTCCGAACATCGGGCTTATGGAAATACGAAACACACCTTCCTACCGCAGGGCATGTTTTGGGGGGAAAAGTGTTAACCCGCCTTTTGGTAAGGCAGCATATAGGCGGATTTAACCCAATAGACTTCACGATTGTCGAGGCTGGAATGTCACGGACTTGGTTCAGATGAATGGATAGACAATCAATTACAGATAGTAAACATGAATATGAAGCCAGGGTACAACATAACCGATAGACAAATGACGCTGGGTACTTGGAATATGGATTTTGACAAGAGATGGTTTCATAGGGTCTACTTCGAGTCGCCAAAGGGATTGGTTTGGATCATCCAAAGGTTTACTTCGGGTCTCCACGTAGTTGACTTCGGGTGGAAGTGAAGAGTTGCTAGGGATCGACATAACACTCCGGGTCGACATTGGCTTCGGGTTGGCATGGTCACTTCTCCGGATCGGCATGAGGAATGGTTTCGGGTCGGCATGTACTTGGAGTCCGCATAAGGACATGGCTTCGGTTCGGCATGTACTTGGGGTCAGCATATGGTGGAGGTCATCACTTCTAGGGATCATCATTTGGTGTTCACTTCGGGTCGTCTATGATTTAACTTCGGGTCGGCTATAGGAGCAAGAGGTCGGCTATAGGAATAAGAGGTCGGCATTTGGAGTTGCTACAGGTCTACTACAGGAAGGACTTTGGATTGGGGCTTAGTTTACATCGGGTCAGCATTACCTTAGCTCGGGGTTGGCATGGAGAGGAGATTGGATGGGGTCGGCCTATGCTAGAAATCATGTTACTTCGGGTTAGCACATTGCCTACTTCGGGTCGGTGTTGTCTTAACTTTGAGTCGGCACTCGAGTAAGTACATGAACTACTTTGGGTTAGCATAGGGTGGACGAGTTGGGCTCGGCAATCGTCGTGGCAGGCCCATGTAGGTGAGGAGGCCTATAGCCAGGATTTCTCTTATAAATACAGCAGGCGTAGCTTTAGAAAGGGAGATCTCCATTCTGCTTCACTTCATTTTCTTCTACAAAAAAGCTACTCCACCATTGTTATTCTGGAATTCCAAATTGTAACTGCAATCAGATTTCAGTATAATAAAATGGAATTTTCTAGAGTGGACGTAGGCCGGAGTTAGCCGAACCAATATAAATCTCGTCATTTTTACCGCTTTCATTTTAATTTTGATTGTTGTTTTTATACTCTCCACATATACTCTATCTGTGATCTGTGACTGGATATTGGTGCTTTCGCTTGCAATTAGGTATTGGTGGCCATTTTTGACGCCAACATTTTTAATAATGTGTTGTTAAAAATGGCCATATGACATTCAAAGAGGGATTTGTTATGTGAAAGGTAAAACGTTACCTCAAGTCCTATTGACTGAGCATCTCCGGAACTGGCTAGGTGATCCGTTTTCATATTCTATTCCTCCAAAATGTGACTTAAAGCGTAATGCTCGATGTCCTGCAGCAATTCCTGCCTTTTTGACAGGTAGAGGGCAAGGTTGCCCCTTGCCTGGCACTCCCCTCTTGCTTGGAAGATGACTAGTTGAGAATCGCTGTAGATATGCATAGCTTTTATTCCTAATTCATTAACGATTTTTAACCCTACCATCAAAGCCTCGTGTTCTGCTTCATTGTTGGTGGTAGGAAATTCCAGTCTTAGAGCATAGTAGACATATCGTCCTTCGGGGGTTTTCAGTATTATCCCTGCACCTGAACAGGATTCATTTGATGCACCATCAACAAACAACTTCCACTATGGCACCATGTCCGAAGTGGTTTCTTCTTTACCATCCCGCTCGGTAAATTCGACGATGAAATCTTCCAGCGCCTTTCCATCGATAGATCTTCAAGGGTGATAAGTGATTTCATATTAGCCTGACTCGATATTCCATTTCAAAAGTCTACTTAATGTCTCTGGGTGATACAACACTTGTTTCAGAAGTTGATCCATCAACACCGTGATGGGATGAGCCTAGAAGTACAGTCGTAGCTTCTTCGATGTGATCAATAGGCAATATGAGAATTTTAGGAACTTCGTGTAATTCTTTTTAGCTCCAGTGAACCGCTTACTAATGTAGTAGACGGGTCACTAGACTCTAACCTCTTCACGTACCAATGCTGCACTCAAAGCATGGGTCGACATAGCGAGAGAAACGAACAAATCTTCCCTATTTATTGGCTTGGATAAACCCGGCGGGGTTTCCATATGATGGAGTAATTCTTCAAAGGCCATCCGGCATGCTTCATTCCATTCAAAATTCTTCTTTCCCTTCTTCAATGCATGGAAGAACGGTATGCACTTGTTAGTCGCTCAAAAAATGAATCAGCTCAGCGCTGCAATCTTTCCATTTAGACTTTGTAATTCCTTTTTGGTCGTGGGGTCTTTGACGTTCCTTAGGGCGGTAATCTATCCTGGATTAGCTTCAATGCCCCTTACATTCACGATGAAACTAAGAAATTTGTCTGAAGCAACGCCGAAAGAGCATTTTAATGGGTTGAGTTTCATTCCATATTTCTGCAATATTTCAAACATCTCTGCGAGATTGTCTAAGTGATTCTCTAATACACGTGATTTGACAAGCATGTCGTCCACATATACATCCATCGTTTTCCCAGTCCGATCTTTGAACATTGTAGTCATTGGTAGGTTGCCCCTGCATTCTTTAGTCCGAAGGGCATGACTCGATTACAGTATAATCCAAGGTTGGTAATGAAGCTAGTATTCTCTTGATTAGGTTCATGCATCATGATTTGGTTGTATCCAGAGTAGGCATCCATAAACAATAGTAGCTCATGGCCTACCATGGCGTCAACAAGCTGATTGATCTTGGGCAATAGGAAGTTATCCTTTGGGCAGGCTTTGTTCAAATCTAAGTAATTAATGCAAATCCGCCACTGCAATGACCCAGAATTTTAGTCATTTGAATTTGAAATATTTAATTGATTTTAAATATTGAAAAGTTAATTTTATAGGTTAAATGACCTGAATTTCAAATATAGCTATTTATTAGATAATTTAATTGTTGAAATTAATAATACAAATTGTTTAAATAATTGAATCTTGGGTTTTAAGCTGGACAAAAATAATTTCAAAGCCTATTTAAATTCTATTCCTTCACTATCTCGGTTTCGAAACATAATGTCATCATTGAGAATCCTCTACAGTTTAGCGGGGGTCCCGCCTTCTATTGCAAAGCAAGTTTCTTTTGGAGCATGTTTGAGTGAACTAGCATATCTTTCCATCTCGCCCTAGCTTTTTTGAGCCGGATGAGGACTTCCCTAAATGGTATTCATGACAAGTCTCTATTCAGCTCGTTTGGATCCATCTCTGCTAGATCCGGATTGATTTCCTTGGGTGTTAGGAGCATGAGGTCTAGTTGGCTGATCGGAATTTTGGGGCTTCTTCACATACTTTTGGAGCTTGATTTCTCTAATCAGTTCTTTGATCGCGTTCTTCAAATGGTGACACTCGTTTGTGTTATGGCCGTGTGTGTCGTGGAAACGACAAAACTCATCGACTTCCTTTGTTGCTCAGACTCTTCTTCCCGAGGCGGCTTCGGGTACTCTTCTGTTCCCTGAGTTGCTGGGTAAATATTCTCCAAGCTGTCATTCAATGGAGTGCATACTCCGTGTTTTAGACCCTTGAGTTTCTTCCCCCCTCCATTGCCCTTGCTGGTGTTCTGATCCTGGTTCTTCCTTTTGTGGTTCCCATCTTTTCCAGCAATTACTTTAGAATTCTTGCCGTTTTGATTGACCGCCACATTACTTTGAACTGATTCATTTGGTCGCATATTAATATTTTTATCTTCTAATGTATTTGCCTCTTCCAATCTCAAGTACTGACTAGCCTTTCAATTGAGTTCTTTCATGGTGATCGGTTGATTCATTTTAATCCATCTCCCAAATTTTGTCTCTGGATGGATCGAGCAGACTAAAGCCATGAAAATCATATCCTCATTTGGATTGCTCACTTCGGTGATGGTTGTGTTAAAGCAGTTCATGAACGATTTTGGTGATTCATTGGGTCCTTGGAAGTAACCGGATAGAGACATCACATCCTTTGGCTGAGTCGTGTGTAATCTGAATTGATCCAAGAACTTCCTGGCTAGCTCGTCAGAGGTTAAGATAGATCACGGAGGGAGTGGTAAACTACATGGAGGCAACTCTCCTTCCAGATAGATGGAGAAACATCTGCAATGAACTGCATCTGTTGCCCTTGCACCGTCAATATTCCAAATGTACTTGTGCAAGTGCTGTTGAGGGTCAGCAGTTCCATTGTAGGAGTGCATAACTGGTGGCATGGTGGATTTCTTGGGGTACTCTGCCCTCAGCATACTATTAGTGAAGGGATTTCGGCCCGGAGCGGAACCCCAATCATCATCCTTTCTACCCTTGCTTTCTTCCATCAAGCATCTATCTATGTCCCTAATGGATGCCTCACTTGTTTGTTCATCCGCAGGTCGACGGTCAGTAGTTGTGCCAAGTGTCTGACTTTGTAAACGATCTTGGTTGACTGGTCGAAGCCTAGGCTCTCCAGTCTTTGGGTGAGTCACTCCTGCAGAGGTCCGTTGGCAGGCGGTTGATCTTGCGGGTGGAGTTTGATCATTTGAGTTCAATTTTCCTTCCTTAAGTTGCTCGCCTTCCTCACAGTCAGTATCAACTACTAGCATATCCTCCCATGGAGTTTTCACTCCTAATTTCAGGTTTGCAGTAGGTGTTTTATAGTGGGTGGAGTATTAGCATTTTCCACTAACGTGACGCCTTGAGCTCTACCCATTACTTCCTTTTGCTTCTGTTTTTTGTTTCTTTTACTTGAGCCGGAAACAGAAAAAAGCTCTTCCTCCATAGCAGCCATGGCTTTGGGTGCTGTTCTAGGAGTAGTTAGTGACTGGAGTGCTAAGAGAGCATCTAACTTTTCCATAAGAGCCTTTTGGTTGTTTGCCATTTTCTAGTTAATTTCATCAACCATTTAGTTCAATTCTCCCTAAGTCACAACATCATGCTAAGTGAAGGATCTTGGCACTTGATCTCCAATGTTAGTTCCAAATTGCAGGTTGTTTGGGTTGTTGACTTCAATTTGCTGAGGGTTTGTGTCTTCTCCAGCAATGGTAGCTCCTATGGATCGTCCGGAGGTAGTTCTCTTTCTTCCTAATGCCATTGATTCTCAACAAGAAATCTTCTAAGCAGAGATTCAGGATCTAACTTCTGAACCAATCTGATCCAAAGTAGATAGCTAGATCTAAGACTGATTTTGGTTCTCAGTAAAAGCACCAAAATGTTAACCAAAAAATGGATCAACACCCTGGGTTAAGTGTAAAAGCACCAGCCCTGTTCTTACACAGCAATAATATAGAAAATAATTGTAAAAGAGAAAAAATAGTAAAAAGACAAGAAGATTTTTATAGTGGTTTGGCTGTTAATGAAGCCTATGTCCACTTTAAAACTTTGTATTAACCGACTGATGTTACAAGTTGAATCGGATTACAATATGATTGAATTTTCTAAGTTAGATCAAGTCACAAGTACAAGAGTTCATAGGAGAATCACAATGAACCCCTAGATGACTTTGTGTGGGAGGAGGAGAGTGAAGAATAATCTCTGCAGAGTTCCAGCACCAGCCCTGAAGATCCCTTTTATGTTGCAAGTAGAATTGTATTTATAGGGGTCGGAGAGCTATTGGGCTAGACCGCTTTGCCAGAAGCCTCTCGGTGATACGAAGGGGCTTACAATCCAACATAATTTGATGGATCGCTAGTGATCTATGTACTTAGGATATTTTTGGACTACTTTCTTTGGGTTGCACTTCTTGCCTTATGTAGGTGCTCTTCATGCAATTTCATAGCTTGTTGCCCTATTTGGTGATGGTTCGCACATGGGTTAGATTATTCTACAACCTGAATCAGATCAATGTTCACTTCTCGAGCTAGGTTGCTTGGAATACTATGAAACTTGGCAAACAACCCTAGAAAACATATTGGTTCATGATGTAAGAGGCTTGAACGACCCATGGAGCTTCCTTATGGATCGCTAGTGATCCATGGGTGATGGATCGCTAGCAATCCATTCCCTTAATGGATTTTTGGGTAATTCTTCTTGAGTGCTTTTGGCTTGTTCTTTTAGATGCCTTGTTCAAGTTTCAAGTCATTCTGGCATAGTCCCTAAGTCCTAACTTCTATTGAATTCTCCTGGGTTAAAAACGCAGTTAACACTTGTGGTGAAGGAGGTGCAGTTCTGATGCAACATGGAAAAATTATCGCTTACGTGAGCATACAACTGAAGACTCATGAAAGGAATTATGTAACACATGACATAGAATTATTAGCGGTTGTATTCACATTAAAAATGTGGAGGCATTATTTACTGGGTGAAAAGTTCGATCTCTTCACAGATCACAAATCTTTGATGTATTTTTTTACTCAAAAGGACTTAAATATGAGACAACAATGTTGGTTAGAATTTCTCGCATCATATGATCTTGACATTTTATATACGCTTGGGAAAGCTAATGTAGTAGCAGATGTGCTAAGCAGAAGACATGCTGTTATAGCTTATTTGGTAGTGACTCTGACTCTTTTGGAAAGAATTGCTAGCAAGCAAAGAGAGGATCGGCATATAAAGAAGATAATAGAGGATATAAGCGAGGGGCGAGATTCAAGCTCGAAAATAGATAACCAAGGGATATTTTGGTTAAATGGGAGAATTTGTGTTCCCAATGTTGATAGATTAAGGCAAGAAGTATTAACTCAATGCCATCAATTTAAGCTTAATTTTCACCCTGGGTTAATAAGATGTATAAAGACGTGAAACGAATAATTTGGTGGAAGACATCTTCATTCATATTAGCAGATGTGCAAATTGTCAGCAAATCAAAAGTGATCAGCAAAAGACTGTTGGATTACATCAACCTCTTGAAATTCCAACTTGGAAATGGGACCAGATATCAAAGGATTTCAGATGGCTTACCTCGAACGAGGAAGGGAAATGAAGGCGTTTGTGTTATCATAGACTGATTGACAAAAAGTGCACACTTCACTCCAGTAAAGCCAACAAGGACAACCTCGAGCTTAGCTGAAATATACATGAAAGAGATTATTTGATTACATGGAGTTTCGAGGAGCATAGTGAGTGATCGGATCTTATTTTTACTAGTTAGTTCTAGGAGGCATTACAGACAGCTTTGGGAATGAAACTGGATTTAAGCACCGCATCCCATCCCCAAACTGATGGGCAGACTAAAAGGGTAAACCGAGTATTAGAAGATCTTCTGGGAGCTTATTTCTTAGATTTTGGAGGTTTAACCATCTTCATCTTGTGAAATTCTCTTAGAGCAACAGCCACCACGCAAGTATTGATATGGTACCTTATGAAGCTTTATATGGTCGTCCATGTAGATCACCAGCATGTTGGATCAAAATCGAAGATGGTTAGTACTTGGTCCTATTATGATTCAAGAAGCCTCAAAGAAGGTGGATATGATTAGAAAGAAGCTAAAGGAAGCTTAAAGTCGGTAAAAGAGTTACGCCGATCAGGGACGTAGGAATTTAGAATTCTTAGTTGGAGAATTAGTATTTTGAAAATCTCTCTAATAAGGGGAGTAATAAGATTTGGAAGGACCGGGAAGTTAACACCTCGGTATATTGGACCTTTTCTCATTCCTAAGCGAAGAGGCCCATTAGCCTATCGAGTAGAATTACTAGAAAGGTTGTCGGGTGTGCACAATGTTTTTCATGTGTCCCATTTACGGAAATATGTGCATGACCCAGAAAAAATTATAGAAACAGCTGCCCAAGAAGATTTAGAAGTAGAGCCAAACTTAACTATTATCAAACAACCTAATCAAATCGTGGATCGTGATGAGAAGCGATTATCGTGGGAACCCTTATTCTGGAAAAATAGCCGTTAAATGTCTTGGGGCTACTTGATTAGAGGCTACCATGATAATTCTTCTTGTCATGGTCAAGCGATCAATCCCTAGCCTTTATATAAACTTAATGGCATTGATGGTCATTGATGATGATTGTAGCGTTGGATATATGCATAGGGCTATGCACGTACAATGCACAATTTTTTTCTTTAAAATTAAATTAAACACAAATTGGTTTTAAAATAATTTTATAAATCAATTTTTGTTAAAAGAATTTAAAATTTTCCTTGATAATATGCTGATTGAATACGCCTTAATCCATTAGTTTTTCCTTAGAGAGAACACTTCTCTAATCCAATTATGGACCTATAAAGTGCGTCATTAAGATGTTATTTAATTTATGGAGAGAAAAGTAAGTCCCATGTCTAAATAAAAAGGGAACTCAAGGAATATTTATTCCATCAATGGGCTATGTGAAATATCTTATCCAAATCCACTATGGAAGGTGTCACCCATTATAAGAGAGATTTTATCTCATTCAAATATTTAAACAATTAATTTGTTCATACCTACACATATTTTAGCCCACCTTATTTAAAAACAATTAAAAGAATCGGCAACCAATATGTATATATAATTTATTATATTAGAAATATTATATTGTTCTAGAAATAATTGAACAAATATATAATAATAATATAATTTTAATTAATTTTAGCCACTCTAATAATAATTAAGATTTATAGCAAATTGACCTAATATAATCATTATATTAATTTCTTCGTAATGATAATTTATAACTTTTGTAATTTATTCCAATAAATTATTTTCGATCAAAAACTAGGAGTTACGGTTATACGATTCTAAGTTATGAACTCGTCCCTTAGCATTTAAACAATTTACATATAAAAGTCCATCTGCACTTTGTTGAAGCACAGTAGTTGACACAAGCTCAGTTGCTTACATATTATCTAAGTGAAATTCAAGTTCTTATCTTTTAAAGCGACATCCTTCAGCAATAAATACTATGAACATTTTCCCCACATCATAAGTATATCACTTATATATCTAGAGCTCATTCAATGGTCAAGGCTACCGGAATATCCATGGTTAATTACAAAATTCAACATTAAAGTCCACCATTCAATATGATAACAACTATCAATTAACCGGTTTGTTTTGGCTAAAAACTTTGACTTTATGTTGACTACAATTACGATAATACTAACCTTCTATTTGAGGGAAACGAATCCTCACTTGAATAGTGCTAAAATTCAAGTGCATCAATTTATACCTAACAATGGCCTTAACATGATTACCACAATTGTGTGATTGACTATAATCAAAATATAGTTTAGGCACAGACAATTCACAATATTCAAGGCTTAAAACAATCACACATCACCATGTGAAGTGTTCTAATTGACTTTTAATATATAGAGGAAACTTGATGAGTCATTATGTATTTATTCCAAACAGCTACATGTATGTAATCGTTTAGTTCTCCTAACGGTCATGAGTAACTCATCATCCATCTTATGGAGAGCATTACATATGTTGGATCAGGTGGATGAACAATGAGGTAAAAGGGATAAACTTAAAAAAAAATCCTTTTGTTAATTTTACACTAGGTCTTAATTTTGTGTTTGCACGAATAATTTATTTGCACTAAATCATATTTAGTGATATTAATAAAATTGGAGTTTATTATTTGATTTTAGTTTTGTTATGTCTTTTAAATGTTATATTTACTTATAGTATGACTTAAGTTATTTGCTATAATTTAATATTTTGTTTCTTATTATTTACTTAATTGAAATTCATAGTTATAATGTAAACATTGTATGTGGTATAAACTAATCCAAGATAGTTATGTGAGTAAAAACATAGAATTTATATGTATACAACCATTGTGATTTATGGTTATAAAATGGGCATATAAATAAAAAAATATCACTTTAATATGTGTGCGTGTATTTATAAAAATATATGAATAAATGTATACATATACATGTACATGCACTATATATAAAGAATTAATTTCGACCATACATATACATATACACACACACATATATATATATGAGATTTATTTTCAACCATACATATATACATACACACATATATATATATATACATGCAGGTGTTTTTTTTGAAGTAAAAGGTTCTTTATTGATGACGAATTAGAACCAATAATAGAAGAATTCGCCTCCTTAAAAAGCCATACCATTGTGGTAAAGAAAAAGAGCACGACATCCCCTGTATTGGCAGTCTCCAATACAGGAAAATATAGACCAATACAACAAGAAAAACAGCTAGCACTTAAACAAAAAAAGAAAAACATATAAAATCGGGCTCAAATAAAATTAGCCGAATATAGAAATGCCTCTGCATCCTTCTTACAACCCGATCCAGCCCAAAGCCATCACACAAGAATAAAACAATACCCTAAAACCCCAGATCATGCATCAATGCGCCACCACCATCTATTGTCTTGCAACTTAATCCTCCAACGGAATAAGATAACTTTCTCTGACGATGTCGCCGTTCGATTATTTAGTCGCCGTGATAACTGTAGCCAAACATCGATCTCCAAAAGTTTCCATCTCACCTCCTTCGAGCATGCCTTTTTGTCGAAACGTCACCGAACTCTTTCTACCTAAATGTGATGAATATGTGTGGATGCCACTATGAAACCCAAGTCGCGGAGCACCAATGTTGCCTTGAGGTGGAGCCGTAGCTTGGATAGATAATCTCGCATTGAATTTGCAACAAAGGGTGGAATTGCGAGTTGAAGCAATAAATTATCCCATAGATAAGTACTAGTATAATTCGAAAATGGATGTTGATGATTTTCAGTATGATTGTTACAAAGTTTGCACCTTAATTCTGTATTAATGCCCCAATTTAGAAGTCGATCGGTAGTAGGTAATCGCTGCATATAAGCCATGTATGAAGTATTTGAAAATTTCCTGGCTGTTTTATTACACCATATCAGTTTAAAATTATCATCGCTGATGTTTAGTAATCTAACTTCATACCATACTTTAGAGAATACGAACTTTCTATTATCATAGATTTTCCAGTAGTCAGAAGTACCGTCAGAACAAATATGCACATGCTTAATTTGATTTTCGACTTCCCTGGTCTCTGATAGTAGTTGAGATTGAACTTGGCCATCTCGTATAATATGAATGACTTTGCATTTAGCTGTGTTTCTTAAGTGAATTCTACTCCAACCTAATAACTCAACAAGAGACTTATGGTTTATCCGTGGATCAAACCACAAATATGTGTTTTCCCCGTTGTTAATAACACGAGTCATAATAGAGGCAGTTGTGTCACGTTGTCTCAATATCATTTTCATTATACCAGAGTAGTTGTTATCAATGGATAAGACCCATAAATTTACCTTTGACGTGTATTTAATCTGCATCCCTTTAGACCATAGGCTATCATTCGTTAGCAAGTTCCAAAGAAGTTTAAGTCTACCAGTTTTGTTCAGATCTATAAATTATA
This sequence comes from Allium fistulosum, assembly GCA_030737815.1. NCBI lineage: Eukaryota > Viridiplantae > Streptophyta > Magnoliopsida > Asparagales > Amaryllidaceae > Allium > Allium fistulosum. Next base: position 1,354,070,600 of record CM060902.1, on the reverse strand, counting down.
GAATACCATCGTTGAGTCATTTTGTAATTATTCTAAACACCGATAAGGAAAAGCATTTAGAATGTTCAATTCAAAACTCATGGTTATAAACACATTTATAACTGCAATTAATTAGATTCTTTTCCTATTGAGTTTTTACTTATATTGTGTAATGTATTCAGATTATTACTACTGTCACATCATAACAACACATATATTAGAAAACAAAACTGAAAGCATACTTTATTTTGAATAAGATTCTTATACAAGAGTTAAATTATGTAATAAGTTATATAAGTGCCTCTGGGGCACCCACTTAATTATATCAATCCCCTACTTGCACTTAGGCCCAATTATTGAGCCTTATGCCCATAAATTCGACCAGTGTACTCAAATTAGACCACAAAAGGGCCTTAGTGAATGGATCTATGATGTTATCTTTAGTATATAATCCCTCGTTTAGTATCTATCCATCATTGGTAAATTGTTTTATCATATGGAACTTGCAGATGATGTGTCTCGATTTCTTGTAAACTTATGGTTTGTAATATGTATTGTCGCATTATTATCACAGTACATCAGCATCAGACCTTCAATGCTTGGGATCAGTCCTAGCTCTTAATGAATTTTTGCATCCATAATACTTCTTTTATGGTATCATTTAAGCTGATGTGCTCAGGCTCCATGTTCGAATCTGCCACAACTTCTTATTTGTAACTATTTTAACTTATGGCCCCTTCGTTGAGGGTAAGTATGAATCTTGATACTTATTTGCTATTATCGACATCGCTTTAAAAACTCGAGTTCGAGTACCCCTTCATAAGGAGTTTGTTATTTCTATATAATAGAAACAAATCCTTCATATTTCTCAAATACTTTAAGATGACCTTAATAATTATCCAATGATTTTTGCTTGGATTTGACTAATATCGTTTAACTACAACGAGTGCAAAAGTGACATCTGGCATAGTACATAACATAACATAGACGATGGTTCCATTTGTCAGACATAAGGAATCATACTCGTATGCTTCCTCTCCGCATCCATAGATAGGGAGTCTTTTTTAGAAAGAACATTTTCACACTTGGAATTTTCCAAATTAAACCTTTTTAGTATGGTATATATGTACATTGATTTGAATAATCATAGTAACCTTCTAGATCTATCTCTGTACATATTTATACCTAGTGTAAACCATGCCACTCTCATAAATATTTTATTGAAAATTTTTTAGACAACCACGCTTTCACCGTTGGTAACATTGGTACATCATTACTAATCAATAGTAAATCTCTAACGTAAAAACCAAAAATGTAGCAAGACCATTTTGATCTTTGTAACCTACACATGCTTCCTCTATTTTTTAACTGAAAGCTAATTGTTGATACCCATGTTAAAACATTTATTCCAACTCCATTAATCTTTCTCAATACTTCAAACTGATCTTAAGATTCTATATGCCTTATACTCACTCCTACTAACTTCAAAACCATCTGATTGTGACATGTAAACTATCTCCTTTACATCACCATTTAGAAATGTTGTTTTAACGTCCATCTTCCATATTTCATAGTAACAATAAGTGGCGACAACAAGTAGAATCTGAATTGATTTAAGCAGGTCGATAGGATAAAACTTTTTGTCATAATTCATTATAGTTCTATCTGATACCGGTGCATCGCATTCTTTTATATCTCATTGTTTGGTAAATGAGCTTAACCTAGAACCCTCATACCTAGTTACTTCCTTAAGGGTTGCAAATCCGATAGGAGGTTATGCGGCTCTTGGGATGAGATTTAACCACCTAGAGTTTGAATTTTTAGGTCATACCTTTGTTTTCAGTTTGCATGTGTTTGATTTTATAGGGTTCGAATCTAATTTGGGTATGGATTGGTTAAGTAAATACGAAGTTAGGATATTTTGCCATGATAGGAAAATATTGCTTAGACACCCTGACTATAATGATCGGATCATATACTCCGTTTAAAACTCTAGTTGTGAGTAAATGCTTTATTGGGTGTTGTGGAGGCAGAAGACGAGTTGAATCGAGTTTTCATTATTAGAGAATTCGTAGATGTCTTTGAACCTGCAGTAGGATTGCCGCCGAAATGAGCCATTGAGTTTCGGATAGATTTGGTACCAGGAGCAGTACCGGTGAGTAGACCGCCAAGAAAAATGATACCTACCAAGATGAAGGAGCTCAAGGTGCAGTTGGTGGATTTGGAAGGCAATAATTTTATCAGACCAAGCAATTCCCTTGGGGAGAAGCCGTAGTGTTTGCTAAGAAACCGGATAGATCATTAAGGTTATGTATCGATTATCGTAAGTTGAATGAGAAGACAATAAAGAATCGATATCCGTTACCTAGAATTGACGATTTGTTCGACCAGTTGAGTGGAGCCAAAATATTTTCCCAGTTGGATTTAGCAACAGGGTTCCATCAGCTTAGAGTGGAAGAGGATAGTATTCCTCCGATGGCGTTTAGGACCAGACATGGATCATACGAATGGTTAGTGATGCCGTTCAGACTAACTAATGCGCTAGCATTCTTCGTAGATTTGATGAACCGAATTTTCCGAGAGCACTCGGATAGGTTCGTGTTGGTTTTCATAGATGATATATTAATATACTCTAAAGATGAAAGAGAGTATGAAGTTCACCTTAAAGTGGTGCTTGAGGCGTGGAGGCAGCATCAATTGAAGGCGAAATTTTTGAAGTCTCATTTCTGAAAGAGGGAAGTGAAGTTGCTTGGTCATGTAGTCTCAAAGAAAGGGTTATCCATAGATCCAACTAAGATCGAGGCGGTGAATAACTGGAAGAGACCCGAGATAGTGATTGAGATAAAGAGTTTTCTTGGATTAGCCGGTTATTATCAAAGATTCATTAAGGATTTTCCACAGAAAGCCGCACCGATGACCAAGCTAACTTGAAAGGATGTGAAGTTTGTTTGGACTGATAAGTGTGAGGAGGCATTCCAGAAGCTGAAACACTAATTGACTAATGCACTTGTGTTAGTTGTTCCAGAAGGGAATCAGGATTTAGTAGTGTATACATACGCATGTAGAACAGGACTAGGAGCCGTGTTAGTGCAAAGAGGTAAAGTGATTGTCTATGCATCCCGACAGCTTAGACCACATGAGGTTAGATATCCAACGCATGATTTGGAATTAGCTGTTGTAATTTTTACATTGAAGGTATGCAGACATTACCTGTTGGGAGAGAGATTCGAGTTGTATATGGATCATAAGTCTCTGAGGTGTTTATTCTCTTAAAAGGAGTTGAATATGAGACAGTAGAGGTGGTTAGAGTTTTTAGCCGCTTATGACTTTGGTATTGAGTACACACTAGGAAAAGGCAACAAGGTTGCTGATGCACGTAGCAAAAAACATCAGACTGTAGTGTTAGCAATGATAGCTAAGTGGAAAGATTTAGAAGCATTAACTACATGCAGGATATAGTAGAGATCAGATGCTAGATCTAGTAAGGAAACTGTAATATTGTCATGTTTAGAAGTTCGACCAATGATGATCGAAAGGAGTGCTTCCAAGCAAAGAGAGGACCCAGTGTTAGTTGAGCGGATCAGAAAGCTAAGGGATGGAACATAGAGCGATGACTTGAAAGATTTCAGTCTTGACCAGAATGGGTGGTTGAGAAAGAAAGGAAGACCGTGCGTTCCAAATGTAAGAAACATTAGGAAGGAAGTGCTAGAAGAATGTCATCGTTCGAAGTTCACTAGTCATCCTAGAGGAACTAAGATGAATCAGGACATAAAAATAAGTTTCTTCTGGGAATGATTGAAGAGAGATGTAGGCTTATGGGTGAAACAGTGTTTGAACTGTCAACAAGTAAAAGCCGAACATCAGAAACCAAGTGGGTTACTTCAACCTTTAGATGTTCTTGTATGGAAATGGGATTCTATCTCGATGGATTTTATAGAGGGGTTGCCAAGGTCAAATAGAGGAAATGAAAGTATATGGGTTATAGTGGATAGGTTCACCAAAAGTGCCCATTTCATTCCAGTTAAGTCAACCAAGACGGCACCTGTTTTAGCTAAGTATTCATGAAGAATATAGTTAGACTGCATGGAATTCCTAGTAGTATAGTAACCGATAAAGATTCCTTATTAACTAGCAAGTTCTAGAAAAGTCTAGGAGATTTTGGGTACCAAGCCCAAAATGAGTACCACTTACCATCCGCAAACAGATAGGAAAACGGAAAGAGTAAACAAAATCTTAGAAGATTTGTTACGAGCTTGTGTGTTAGATTTTGGAGGATCATGGGAAGACCATCTACACTTAGTTGAGTTTTCGTATAACAACGGTTATCAGGCTAGTATAGGGATGGCACCGTTTTAAGCTTTGTATGGAAGGCCATGCAAATCTCCAGTTTGTTGGTTAGAGACCGGGGATAATTTGGTTCTTGGTCTGGATTTTGTCAGAGAAGCAGCAGAAAAGGTTGAGTTAATTAGAGCTAGAATGAAAGATGCTCAGTCTAGGCAGAAGTGTTATGCTAATAAGAGATGGAAAGACATAGAATTCTCAGTTGGAGATCATGTTTTCATCAAAGTATCACCAATGAAGGGTGTGATTAGATTTGGAAATCAGGGAAATTGGCACCGAGGTTCGTTGGACCATTTCCTATCGTAGAAAGGATCGGGAAACTCGCATATAGAGTGGAGTTACCGAAAAGTTTGGCAGGAGTCCATGATGCTTTTCATATTTCTCATCTAAGGAAGTGTATTCAAGATTTGAGACTGCTATAGCACTAACTATGTAAGAGGACTTAGTAGTGGAACTGAATTTGACTATAGTTAGAAAACCAGTTCGGTTTGTCATGAGAGATGAGAAGAGGCTAAGGAACAAGACAGTCAGATTAGTTAAAGTTCAGTGGAGCGCTGACGAGAAAGACTGTACTTGGGAAACTGAGAGCAGGATTAGAGACGCTAATCCTGACTTGTTTCATGGTATATTTTATCGTTATGATTGATTTTGATGAGTACGTTATCGTAATTTCGAGGACGAAATTCTTTAAGGAGGGGAGTCTGTAATGACCCTAATCTTGATTAACATTATTTAGGATATTTAATTAGTTAAATTAAATGAAATAATATAAATGGTTAAGGGATTGAGATTTGTATACCTAGAGGGTAGCCGTGCCTAGTTAAACAATGAACTAAAATGGAATTAAAATGAAATAGTAAGGGGAATTAGATAAGGGCAAAATAGGAATAAGTCATATTCTTATACCCTAAACCCTCATACCACTCTCATTTTACAAGTTCACAGACTAAAACTAAAACAAGGAGAGGCCAGCCACCATTAGAAGAAGTAAAAGAAGATAAGCAAGAATTAAGAGGAAAAAGCTTAATCAAATTCATTCTAGACCAAATCTCAACTCCTTAACAACAAGTTAAAGGTGAATAATAGGTACATCTTCTATTTTCTTATTTCCAGTTATGGTTGAGATCCGAAATTATTTTGCAAATGATTTGCCATGTTTTGATTGTTTGAATAGAGATATATGCTTGTTGATTATTTATGCTAATTCATATAGATTTTATGACAAGGTTTAACTAGAAAAACCAATCAAATGACATCCAAATGCCTTACGATTTTGATGAAAGCTCAGAAATATTATTTTAGGGTTGTGTTTCAAGTTTCATAATTTTCTAAATTAATGTGGATTTATTATGAATTTTCTAGTGAAGAAAATGGTTAATTGGGTTTAAAATTAATTACGATTATTTTGTATTTGCTTCGGGTCAGAAATTTATATATGTTGGAAAACATATTAAAATTAATTTATGGGAATTTTTGGAGAATTTTCCTAAGTCTTTTAATAAGTACATAAATTATTTAAGGTATAGGACTTAAATGTTTTATATGTTTATAAAAGGAGAAGGAGCAATTTGTAAATGTTTTAAATTATTAATCTCTGAAATTTGGCAGCATATTTTAGAAAAGATTTTGGAAAAGTATTGGCAACCAATCATATGCTGACAGGTTAGTTGAAAAGAAATTGCTTTTTAAAGTTAAAAATCAGTTTTATAAGGTTTTTGTTGTTTCACCACTTTCGGCATCCACCTTTCGACCGTATACTTTCGCCTCCACCTTAGTCGTACACAGCGTATCAAGGACTTGGTACGTAGTGGATTGGAGATAGGCAAAAGGTATAGAGTCGAAACAGGGATTTTGAAGGGGTTGAGACCTTGATTTGCTTTAAAAAGAAAATGTCGCTTGCTTTGCTTTTGAAAAGAATGCTTTCGAATGAGATAGCTTTCGACTTGGTCAAGTGTTTTAAAAGAAAAGAGCTTTCGAAAGAGCTTGCCACCCTCGTTGTAAGAAAATGCTTTCGAAGTGGTCGAAACCTCTACTGTCGCATCCTACCTTTCGAAGCAATGCCTTTGAAAGGGTTCTTTCGATTTAAACCCTGAGTCGCTTCTCCAATGCTTTCAAAGGGGTTGGTTTCAACACTATCCACTTCCTTTACTTAGGAAATTGCTTTTGAAAGAGTTGCTTTCGACTTAGTTCTTTTAAGACACTTTTTGAGATTTTGAAAGTTAAACCCAAAGGTTACAAAAGGAGTGGTTTCAAAGGGTTTCGAAAGGTTTTTCCATATGTTTTCACTTGAACCTAATGCTTTCAAAAGGTTTGATTTATGAAAAGGACTTAATGCTTTCGAAAGTTATACAACAAAGGTTTCGAAGGGGTGGTTCCCCAATGCTTTCTAAAGGTTTACCTTAGTATTTAAATGGAGGGTTTCCAATGTTTTCGAAAGGCATTATAACATCCCTAATTTTTGATAACATTATTCAAAAGATTTAATTAGATAAATTAAATAGAATAATGTAAGAATAGGAATGATAAGGAGATTGAGATTTGAATAAATCATATAGGGCCGTGCTTAATCAATTAAATGAGCTTAAATTGGCTTATATGTATTTAATTAAACATGGGCATATTAGTAAATAGCCGCACTATTATTACTCATGGCTATACATTTCACGTTCTTGCCCATTCACGTACATTTTTCATTTTCACAAATGCAAATCAAAACTAAGAAGAGCTGGCCATTAACAAGGGAAAAGAGGAAGAAAAATTTAATCAAGCTAGGGGATTTAATCTACAACAAATCTCAACGTCCTTATCATATACAAGGTGAATAATAATTTTATACCATCTCTATTTTGTTCTATGATTATATGTTTTCGGATTAAAGATTAAATTCGTTTTTATGATGTTTTGAGTGATGATATGCTTGAACTATCGTATGTTTGATTTAAATCAATTAATTTTCATATGAATTTACACGGTTTTAAGGCAAAACCGATTGTTAATGATTTTAGAATGCCATGAAAAATTTATATGTTATGTAAAACACGATAATGGAGAAGGATTTCAATTTTTGTAATTTTCCAAGTCATGGAAAATTTATTATGAATTTTCAAAGGAAAATATGATAAAATTGGGTTTAAAATTAATATCGATTATTTCAGGAAGAATTTGTGTCTTAAATTTTAATATGTTAGACAACATGATGAAAGTGAATTTGTATGATTTTTGAGGATTTTTCCTAATTTATTTGCCATGGAAAATAAATTATTTTAAAAGGATTTATTTGCAATATTGGTTGTGCTTAATGGAAAGGCTTAAACGTTAATTTTTCCTTGATTTAGATCTGATAAATGCCACGGTTATTTTTGTATTGGATTTGAAAAGTTTTAAGGCAACCAATTAAAAGGTTACAAAAAGACAAGTTAGTTATAAAGTAATTACTAGAATTAGCATGATTTCAGCACTTATTCAGAAAAGTAGGTTCCGCCTCCTTTAGTAACGACTTTCGACCCCAATGCCTCCGCTTCAACTCCGTCGAAACCAACCCAGCTGAAACCCACCTTGTTAAAACCAATACACAAGGTATCACTTAGATGGTATGTAGTAGATTGGAGGAAAGGCGGGAGCCATGGTGTCGAAAGCAATGCTTCCGATGGGGTCGAAACCTTAGTTTTGTTTTCAAATGTTAAGTGCCTGCTTTGTTTTTACTTAAAGCCTTCGATGTAGTCGAAACATATGTATTCGAAAGGGGGTTTTTCTAAATAGTCTTCGAAGGAGGTTGCCATACTATGTTTTAAAGTAGGAGCTTTCGAATGAGATCCTTTATTCTTAAATAAAACATTCGAAGATGATGGTTCCAACCTAGTCAAAACCTCGCTGCGTTCATGTGCCTTTCGAGTGTATTGAAGTCATCAATGCTTTCGAAGGTTGCCTTTGTTTTAAACTTATACTAAGCCATTTCTTAAATGCTTTTGAAAGGGTTCAGGGGTTTCGAAGGTAATGGTGTCGAAAGGGGATTTCGATGCTTACCCTTAAAGTTTTACTCAAAGGTTTTGAGCTTTCGAATAGATGGTTCTTACACCCTCAAATTTTCCCTAAATAATTTTATTAAAGGTTTCGAAAGAGATACTTTCATGTGTAACCACTTTTACCTAAAATATGTTTTTAAAAGTAAAACCCAATACTTTCGAAAGGGGTACTTTCATTGGTTTCGAAGCTATGTTTTAGGGTAATGTTTTAATACATTCGAAAGGTATATTTTGGTTCCGAAAGGAATAAGTTAAAGAGCTTCGAAAGGTATATACTTAGTGTTTTGAAAAGAAGTTTTCTACGCTTTTGAAGGAGGTTATCCAGGGGTTTCGAAAGTGATGTTTTAAGGTTTCAAAACAAATAACCCAATCTCATTTTAAAGGAAAAACCAAGACATAAGTAAAGAGTTCTGAAATGAAGTTTTTGAAGAAGTTTTCCTTGATTAACAGGTTAAAGGGATTAACCAAATTTTATATAAAATGATTTCCAGGATATTTAACCACAGGTGTTGGTATTATTATGTTGTTATGATTGCTTCTTCATACATTTATTCACATTGCCATGAACCCATAACGGTACTTTGGGAAGGGCAGAATAACCAGCTAGGTTAACCAGTAGTGAATATAAGTTAAGGATGCTAAAAAAATTAAAGATATTGGCAAGGGCCAATAGGTTCACAATAAGCCCATGAAAACCGTGTATAGGAAAAGATATTGGCAGGGGCTAATAGGTTCATAGTCAGGCCATGAAAACTATGATTTGATATTGGCAGGGGCTAATAGGTTTGTAGTTAGCCCACGAAAACTATATTCAGATTAAGATATTGACAGAAGACAATAGGTTCCTAGTCAGCCCATTAAACTAGGATAAGAGAAAAGATATTGGAGTTACCAATAGGTTCTTCATGATCTCATGAAAACTATGAAATCGAACAGGGAGTCCATAAACATTTCATAGGTTATTAGTGAGCCCATGAAAACTAATAGGTTAATGGTGACCCTAGAAACTATAAATGAGACAGATAGTCAGAATGAATGGGGATGGTTAATCCAGAATTAATTTACTTGTTTGCATATCATCATATTGTTATGAATTGTTTTAACCATTGTGGATGCAGGAGCACAGTATATGGTTTTATAAAGGTTTTAGGATACTAGTGAGGGGAAAACCCGTTCTTCTAATTGGCATGGTCTCACTAGATATCTAAGTGGTTTGAGATGGTAGTTTATTATTCATACTAGGCTTTATGTCTGACTCGAAGTTTTTGTTTTCCCCTTTAACTCTCGGGTGCTCAATTTAATTTGAGTGGTTTTGGGGTTAAGGTTTCCAGGTTTTCTTTTAGACGAATAAAGCTTCAGGAGACGTGAAGGAGGCATGCTAGCTATTTAGAGTTCTTTTTATTTCGTTGAGTTTTGGTTGTAGAGGCAAATTTTTTTATTGCCTTATTATATACTCTAATCATCCAGTGGGCATCTTCATATGTCACTCTTGGCGTATGTTGTATTTATATTTTATTTGAACGTGGTTGCATACTGGGATTATGTAATGAACATGAAATGTTTTGAATGGAATGTGGAATGTGTTTTGATGTTTTAATTTTTTTCCATATTCATGTGTTTCTGTTTATCAATGTATTTAACATTACCGTATTTGGTCGTCGAGGATTAATAACTATGGATGACTGCAGCATCCATAGTCGTTAGTTCTGGGCCTCCAAGTAGGGGTATGTTACAAGTTGGTATCAGAGCATAGTTTTGAAATTTTAGAAGAAATTTAAACCTAAAATATTTTTCAACACATAATGCAAATAAAATTGGGGTTTGGGTTAATGCTATAGTAACGTACTTGTATTTGATATAGATATATATAAGTATGTATCCCCGCTCTCTTAGACCGTTCTTCTGTATCTTACTAAGGCTCGTATGCAGATTTACAAGAAATATAATATGGAAGAAGGAAACGGAAGAGAACATCTCAATGGAGGCAGCACCACAACTAATGGAAATGCTCGACCCACCACCAGGAGGAACCCGAGTCGACCAGCTAATGCTAATAACCAAAATGCTGATGCCAATGTGGGTGTCGAAAACCCATCAGTAGATATGGGGGCGATGTATCAGTTCTTCGTCAATATGATGCAAGCAGAAGTTGATGGAAATGTTGGAGGAGCTAATCATGTAGCTCCATTTGGGAATAATTAAGCTAAGCTGAGTAGAGACTACACTAGTCTTGGTGGGAAGCCATTCATGGGAACGGAGAATGCAATGGAAGTTGGGAATTGGTTGTTGCACTGTGAGTGGATATTTGCTGAACTGGGTTTAGATGATGAGAAAAAGAGAAGGTTGGCCTCTAGACAGTTGCAAGGGTCGGCACTTTAATGGTGGAATAGTATTACCGCTGGAGTTCCAAAGGAGCAGTTGACTTGGGCTGATTTTCGAAGGAGATTTGAGCAAAAGTTTTTGTCTGAGTTTGCTAAGTCAGAGCTGATGAAGAAGTTCATGGATCTGGAGAAGGAAGAGATGTCGGTTGTTGAGTATGCCACTAAGTTTGATGAGTTGTCCCGTTATGGACATAATACTATAGACACCATCACCAGAAGGAATGAGAAGTTTTTATGGGATTGAGGCCCGATATTGCTAGGGCGACCTGCCACATCTTTGCGAACCTAGTAATTTATTTGTGGAGATGGTCATTCGCCATGAGGAGATGCTTGCTGATTGTGTTAGAGAGAAGACAGTGGAAATCCAGGGTTCTCAGGGGAAGAAAAGAAAGTTCTTTAAGAAGAAGGGAGTCTAGAAGGGAGATGCTGCCAATAAGGCAAAGGCTGAGTTAGTTTGATTTAAGTGTGACAAGAAGGGTCATTATGCGAATGAATGCCGATCAGGTAATGCGAAGAAGGCTGGAAATAAGAAGAATGTAAAGTGCTTTAATTATGATCAAATTGGGCATTACAAGAGTCAATGTCCAGAGCCAGTCAGGGCGGACAAAGGGAAAGTTTTTGCTATTGGACCAGCATCAGCTAGGCTTACTGCAGCTGATAAAGGAAAGACTATGATGGAAGGTGCGTTTTTGATTCAGAGTATACCAGTTAGGGTACTTTTTGATACCGATGCATCACATTCATTTATACCTCAGTGTTTGGTTGATAGATTACGCTTAGAACCCACCTACCTTGTTTCTTCCTTAAGGGTTGTGAATCCAATAGGAGGGTATGCAACTCTAGGGTTGAGATGTGAGCAGTTAGAACTTGATCTATTAGGTCATTAGTTTTCATGCGGCTTGTATGTTATTGATTTTGCAGATTTCGGAATCATTTTGGGTATGGAATGGTTGGGTAGGTATAAGGCTAGAATATTTTGCCAGGATAGGGAGATATCATTGGGACACCCTGATAGTCATAACCGAGTAATATTTTCAGTGGAGAATTCCGACCGGAATGTTAGTGCTTTGCTTAGTTCTATAGTGGTAGGAGATGAGTTAAGTCAGCTTCGAGTAGCAAGAGAATTTGCAGATGTCTTTGAGCCGGTTACGGGATTACCACCGAAATTAGCAGTTGAGTTTCGGATAGATCTTATGCCCGGAGCGGAACCTGTGAGTAGACCACCTAGCAGGATGACACCGACCGAGATGAAGGAATTGAAGGTGTAGCTAGTAGATCTTGAAGGAAGGAATTTTATTAGGCCAAGCAGTTCGCCTTGGGGAGCGGTCGTGGTGTTCGTGAAGAAACCAGATGGGTCGCTAAAGATGTGTATCAACTATCGTAAGTTGAACGAGAGGACGATCAAGAATAAGTATCCTTTGTCAAGAATAGATGATCTGTTCGATCAGCTAAGTGGAGCCAGAATGTTTTCCCAGTTGGATTTGGCGACAAGTTTCCATCAGTTAAGAGCGGCAGAGGACAGTATTCCTTTGACAGCTTTACGGACTAGGTATGGTTTGTATGAGTGGTTAGTGATGTCATTTGGATTAACGAATGCACCTGCTTTCTTCGTGGATTTTATGAACCGAATTTTACGAGAGTATTGGATAGGTTTGTGCTGGTGTTTATAGATGACATTTTAGTATACTCTAAGGATGAAAGAGAGCATGAGGATCATCTTAGAGTGATGCTTAAGATGCTGAGGCAGAATCAGCTGAAGGTGAAGTTTTCCAAGTGTCATTTTTGGAAGAGAGAGGTTAAGTTTCTTGGTCACGTGGTTTCAGAGAAAGGCTTGTCGGTCAATCCAGATAAGATCAAAGTAGTAAACAATTGGAAGAGACCAGAGACGGTGACTGATATTAGATGTTTTCTTGGACTCGCTGGCTACTACCGGAGATTCATTATGGATTTCTCAGGGATAGCAGCACCTTTGACTAAGTTAACCAGGAAGGAGGTGAAGTTTGTCTGGTCCGACAAATGTGAGGAAGCATTCCTTAATTTAAATCATTTTTTGGCAAATGCACCAGTGCTAGTAGTTCTAGACGGAAACCAAGGGTTGGTGGTGTATATGGATGCATGCAGAACTGGATTAGGAGCGGTGTTGATGTGGAAGGGTAAGGTTATTGCTTATTCTTCACGACAACTTAGACTACATGAAGTGAGATATCCTACTCATGATTTGGAGTTGGCTACGGTAATCTTCGCATTGAAGATTTGGAGACATTATCTCTTAGGGGAGAGATTTGAGCTTAACATGGATCATAAGTCTTTAAAATGTTTATTCTCTCAAAAGGAGTTGAATACGAGACAGCAGAGGTGGCTGGAGTTTTTGGCTGCTTATGATTTTGGAACAGAGTATACACCAGGGGAAGGAAATGAGGTAGCGGATGCTCTTAGCAGAAGATACCAGAATATGGTGTTAGCTATGTTAGCAAAGTGGAAGGATTTAGAAGCTTTGGCCAGTTATGGTGTGCAGTTAAGATCGACTGCTAGTTCTAGTTAGAGTACCACCATGTTGTCTTGTTTAGAAGTTCGACCAGTGTTGATCGAAAGGATTGCTTCTAAGCAGAAGGAGGATCCAGTATTGCCCGAGAGGATTAGAAGTCTTGAGGTTGGAATAGAGATCGATGACCTAAAGGATTTTAGTCTTGACCAAAGAGGATGGTTGAGAAAGAAAGGACGATTTGTGTTCCGAATGTGGAGGACTCGAGGAAAGAAGTTCTTGGAGAATGTCATCGATCCAAGTTTACGATTCATCCTGGAGGAACCAAGATGTATCAAGATATGAAGAGGAGCTTCTATTGGGAAGGTATGAAGAGGGATGTTGGCTTGTGGGTTAGGCAGTGTGTAAACCGTCAACAAGTGAAAGCCAAACATCAGAAGCCAAGTGGGTTACTTCAGCCTTTAGAGATTTCAGTTTGGAAATGGGATTCGATATCCATGAATTTTATAGACGGGTTGCCAAGGTCAATTAGGGGAATGAAAGTATATAGGTCATAGTGGATGGATTGACCAAGAGTGCCTATTTCATTCCAGTTAAGTCAACCAGGACGGCACATGTATTAGCTAAGTTGTTCATGAAGAATATAGTTAGACTACATAGAGTTCCTAGTAGTATAGTCAGTGATAGAGATGCCCTGTTCACTAGTGAACTCTGGAAGAGCATACATGAAGTGTTGGATACCAAGCTTAATATGAGTACTGCATATCACCCTCAGACAGATGGGCAGATAAAGAGAGTCAACAAGGTACTCGAGGATTTGTTAAGAGCTTGTGTATTAGACTTTAGTGGATCTTGGGACGATCACCTACATTTGGCTGAGTTTTCCTATAATAATAGTTATCAGACTAGTATAAGAATGGCGCCTTTTGAAGATTTGTATGGAAGGCCATGCAAATCACCAGCATGATGGTTGGAGACTGGAGACAAATTAGTCTTAGGTCCAGATTTGATTATAGAGGCAATAGAAAAGATTGAGTTAATCCGAGAAAGGATGAAGGAAGCTCAGTCCAGACAAAAGAGTTATGCGGGCAAGAGGCGTAGAGACCAAGAATTCTTAGTTAGAGATAAGGTTTTCATCAAGGTATTATCACCGATGAGGGGTGTGGTGTGATTTCGAAAGTCAGGGAAGTTAGCCTCGAGATATGTTGGTCTATTCCAGATTATAGAGAGGATTGGAAAGCTCGCATACAGAGTAGAGTTGCCAAGCAGTATGGCAGTATCCATAATGTATTTCATGTGCCTCATCTTCGCAAGTATGTGCATGATCCAGAGACTATTATTCCTCCGATAGGGTTGGAAGACTTGGTAGTAGGGCCTAATTTAACTTTTGTTAAACAACTAGTTCGGGTTGTAGCGAGAGATGAGAAAAGATTGAGGAACAAGACAGTCAGTTTAGTGAAAGTTCAGTGGAGCGACAGTGAGAAGGACTGTACTTGGGAGATAGAAGACATGATTCGAGATACTTATCCTAATCTACTTTAAGAGTATCTCTATATTAGATTTATATAGGTAGTTGCTAGTTAGATAGGCTAATATGGTTGATAGGAGTTGTTACAGATGATTGCTATGTTTAGTACTTAGTCCTTACTGAATTTCGAGGACAAAATTCTTTAAGGAGGGGAGACTGTAACATCCCTAATTTTTGATAACATTATTCAGGAGATTTAATTAGATAAGTTAAATAGAATAATGTAAGAACATGAATGATAAGGATATTGATATTTGAATAAATCATATAGGGTCGTGCTTAATCAATTAAATAGGCTTAAATTGCCTTTTATGTATTTAATTAAACATAGGCATATTAGTAAATAGCCGCACTATTATTACTCACGGCTATACATTTCACGTTCTTACTCATTCACATACATTTTTCATTTTCACAAATGCAAATCAAAACTAAGAAGAGCCGGCCATTAACAAGGGAAAAGAGGAAGAAAATTTTAATCAAGCTAGGGGATTTAATCTACAACAAATCTCAACGTCCTTATCATATACAAGGTGAATAATAATTTTATACCATCTCTATTTTATTCTATGATTATATGTTTTTGGAATTAAGATTAAATTCGTTTTTATGATGTTTTGAGTGATGATATGCTTGAACTATCATATGTTTGATTTAAATCAATTAATTTTCATATGAATTTACACGGTTTTAAGGCAAAACCGATTGTTAATATTTTAGAATGCCATGAAAAATTTATATGTTATGTAAAACACGATAATGGAGACGGGTTTTAATTTTTGTAATTTTCCAAGTCATGGAAAATTTATTATGAATTTTCAAAGGAAAATATGATAAAATTGGGTTTAAAATTAATATCGATTATTTCAGGAAGAATTTGTGTTTGAAATTTTAATATGTTAGACAACATGATGAAAGTGACTTTCTATGATTTTTGAGGATTTTTCCTAATTTATTTTCCATGGAAAATAAATTATTTTAAAAGAAGGACTTATTTGCAATATTGGTTGTGCTTAATGGAAAGGCTTAAACGTTAATTTTTCCTTGATTTAGATCTGATAAATGCCGCGGTTATTTTTGTAAAGGATTTGAAAAGTTTTAAGGCAACCAATTAAAAGGTTACAAAAAGACAGGTTAGTTATAAAGTAATTACTAGAATTAGCATGATTTCAGCACTTATTCAGAAAAGCAGGTTCCGCCTCCTTTAGTAACGACTTTCGACCCCAATGCCTCCGCTTCAACTCCGTCGAAACCAACCCAGCCAAAACCCACCTTGTTAAAACCAATACACAAGGTATCACTTAGATGGTATGTAGTAGATTGGAGGAAAGGCGGGAGCCATGGTGTCGAAAGCAATGCTTCTGATGGGGTCGAAACCTTAGTTTTGTTTTCAAATGTTAAGTGCCTGCTTTGTTTTTACTTAAAGCTTTCTATGTAGTCGAAACATATGTGTTCGAAAGGGGGTTTTTCTAAATAGCCTTCGAAGGAGGTTGCCATACTATGTCTTAAAGTAGGAGCTTTTGAATGAGATCCTTTATTCTTAAATAAAACTTTCGAAGATGATGGTTCCAACCTAGTTAAAACCTCGCTGCGTTCATGTGCCTTTCGAGTGTATTGAAGTCATCAATGCTTTCGAAGGTTGCCTTTGTTTTAAACTTATACTAAGCCATTTCTTAAATGCTTTTGAAAGGGTTCAGGGGTTTCGAAGGTAATGGTGTCGAAAGGGGATTTCGATGCTTACCCTTAAAGTTTTACTCAAAGGTTTTGAGCTTTCGAATAGATGGTTCTGACACCCTCAAATTTTCCCTAAATAATTTTATTAAAGGTTTCGAAAGAGATACTTTCGTGTGTAACCACTTTTACCTAAAAGATGTTTTTAAAAGTAAAACCCAATACTTTCGAAAGGGGTACTTTCATTGGTTTCGAAGCTATGTTTTAGGGTAATGTTTTAATACATTCGAAAGGTATATTTTGGTTCCGAAAGGAATGAGTTAAAGAGCTTCGAAAGGTATATACTTAGTGTTTTGAAAAGAAGTTTTCTACGCTTTTGAAGGAGGTTATCCAGGGGTTTCGAAAGTGATGTTTTAAGGTTTCAAAACAAATAACCCAATCTCATTTTAAAGGAAAAACCAAGACATAAATAAAGAGTTCTGAAATGAAGTTTTTGAAGAAGTTTTCCTTGATTAACAGGTTAAAGGGATTAACCAAATTTTATATAAAATGATTTCCAGGATATTTAACCACAGGTGTTGGTATTATTATGTTGTTATGATTGCTTCTTCATACATTTATTCACATTGTCATGAACCCATAACGGTACTTTGGGAAAGGCAGAATAACCAGCTAGGTTAACCCATGAAAACTGTTTAAAGGAAAAGATATTAGCAGGGGCTAATAGGTTCATAATCAGCCCATGAAAACTATGATTTGATATTGGCAGGGGACAATAGGTTTGTAGTTAGCCCATAAAAACTATATCCAGATTAAGATATTGACAGAAGTCAATAGGTTCCTAGTCAGCCCATGAAAACTAGGATAAGAGAAAAGATATTGGTGTTACCAATAGGTTCGTAGTGATCCCATGAAAACTATGTAATCGGATAGAGAGTCCGTAAACATTTACAAGTTATTAGTATGCCCATGAAAACTAATAGGTTAATAGTGACCCTATAAACTATAAATTAGACAGATAGTCAGAATGAATGGGGATGGTTAATCTAGAATTAAATTACTTGTTTGCATATCATCATATTGTTATGAATTGTTTTAACCATTGTGGATGCAGGAGCACAGTATGTGGTTTTATAAAGGTTTTAGGATACTAGTGAGGGGAAAACCCATTCCGCTAAGCGGCGTAGTCTCACTAGATATTTAATTTGTTTGAGATGGTTGATTATTATTCATACCAGGCTTTATGTCTGACTCGAAGTTTTTGTTTTCCCCTAAACCTCTCGGTTGCTCAATTTAATTTGAGTAGTTTGAGGGTTAAGGTTTCCAGGTTTTCTTTTAGACGAATAAAGCTTCCGGAGAAGTGAAGGAGGCATGTTAGCTATTTTGATTTCTTTTTATTCTGTTGTGTTTTGGTTGTAAAGGCAAATTTGTTTTATTACCTTATTATATACTCCGATCATCAAAGTGGGCATCTTCATATGTCGCTCTTGGCATATGTTGTATTTATATTTTATTCGAACGTGGTTTGCATAGTGGGATTATGTAATGAACATGAAATGTTTTGAATGGAATTTGGATTGTGTTTTGATGTTTTAAATTTTTTCCATATTCATGTATATCTGTGTATCAATGTATCTAACATTGTCGTATTTGATCGTCGAGGATTAATAACTATGGATGACTGCAGCATCCGTAGCCATTAGCTTTGGGCCTCCAAGTATGAGAATGTTACATGCATATTTGAAGTGTTATGAAAAGAGGTTGTCTAAGGTTTTATAAAGCTTTCGAAAGGATACTTTCAATATTTTCGAAAGGTCTATTGTAAATGGTTTCGAAAGGTATGTTTTGGACTTTCGGTTTAAGGTTATAAAGTAAAGTAGTTTACTTGTATCAAAAGGGGTACTTTCAATGGTTTCAAAAGGGGTACTTTCAAAGGTTTCGAAAGATATTGTTTAAAGGTTTGAACAAAGGTTTCTAATGTTATCATCAACAATGTTTTGTGTAAAGTATATATGACATGGCAAATAAATTTGAGTAAAGCAGAGAGTATATTTTCCTTGTTTAAGTATGATTTAAAAGGTTAAATCAATTTGAAAAGGTTACAAGGAAAATTTAAAGGATAGTTAACCATAATTAAATAACTCGGATATTAGAATACCAGATAGGACTGGTATAGGGTTGCGCCCTATACATTAGCTATAGCCCCTAGCTAATTTAGTCCAAAATTCTAGTGTATAGAGCTTAGTCACAGGTAAGACTTAAGGATGGTTACACACATAAAGGAATAATATATAGGGAAGGAGGATAGGTTATTGGTGAGCCCGCAAAATCATTAAGATCAGGTGACCCTTGGAGAAGTAAGTTAAGGACAAACCGTCCAGAAGTCTGCCTAACAGATGTTAGATTATTTATTTTGTCTAGTAGGCCCGAGTCAGCTAATGTTTAGTAGTTAGCCAAACAAAACTATATTGTTCAGACAGATGGTCCATTTATTACCTGATCTTAAGCATATATGATATTGCTATTATTGTTTTAATCAGTTTGATTGTAGGATTTTGATTTTCAAAAGATATATTTTAAAGGGATATTAGTGAGGGGAAGCTGGTTCTACAAAGTGGTGTGGTCTCACTTAATATCAGTAAACCGAGATGTAATAGTATTATTCACACCAGGCTTTATGCCTTACTCAAAGTTTATGTTTTTCCCCTAAACTCTCGGGTGGTCAAAATTAATTTGAGTAGATTGAGAGTTAAGGTATTTCAGGTTTAGTAGATGGACAAATAAAACTTTCGAAGACGTGCAGGAGGCAAAGTTTGCTATTTAGGAGATGCTATTTAGTTTTATTTCTACTGTGATGTATTAAGACAGTTTTTGTCTATTTAGTACTCTGATCATCCAAGGGAGCATCTTCATATGTTGCTCTTGGCGTATTTTGTAATAATTATATTTAATCAAAACCTAGAAATCGATTATGGGATTATGTAATTTGAATATGAAATATTGCTTGAAAAGTTGTTTTTAATCTGGGATGATTTCATTTCATATTCATGTGCTTATGATATTGTGGATACCATTAACATTATCGTATTTTGTCACCTGAAGTTAATACTATGGACGACTGCAACATTTATAGCACTTAGCTTCGGGCCTCAAGATAGGGGATGTTACAAGTGTCTACATTGAAGTTCCACGGTATTCTTAAGTCAAGGGAACCATATAACATCGTCAATATCCTTTATCCGACCATAGTTATATTAACCAACAAAAAACTCTCGAACGAGTCATCCCATGGTTATCGAATAACTATCAGTACGTAACACCTTGGTACCTATAATAGCCATGAGTAATACACTACCCAACATATTGGGAGCATTACGTGCTCTTATCTTAATGGATGAATCAATATCCTTTCTCAAAGCACCTTGACTAGGAATATTTTGAAACAATATGTTATTTTAATATGATAAAATTCTCATGATACAACACATTGCAATTACTATCACATAACATATCATTTAAGGATATTCTATTTCATATACTTTGAATTAACCACTTAATTAGTTATATTATAATATTACAAGTATATTATATTAATCAACACCTTTGTTATAAATAAGATTGGTTATCGAGTTAGATATATGTAACAAATTACATAATTGCCCTTAGGGCATACCCCTAACTCTATTAGTTCCTAATAGTCCTAAATCTTGAAATCTATGTATTGTCTTTCCTTATAATGTTTTTCGAAGATTTTCACTTGATTCTGTCTGATTAAGAATTAATGGTGTTAGTTGGAGAGTAGAAGCTGTTAAATAATAGTAAAGTGGAAGAAATTCATGCTCTCTTATTAATTTAGGGATTTCGTTCCCTTTTTTTAATTCTCCATAGATATTTTTTTTCAAATCCAATAATATATCTTTACTATAATTATTACAAAATTCTTGATTATCATTTTACATTTAGATATCAACATTTAATAATTTTTACAACTATTTACAAAATTCTCCTAAGTTTTATCATATTATTTTACCTTCGAGTCCATATATTTAAACTAATTAAGTGATCAAGAACTTGAACTTATAAAATAAATCCAATTAACTATTATATTTAATATTTAATCTAATAAACCCTAAAAATGATA
Source organism: Allium fistulosum (assembly GCA_030737815.1). Taxonomy (NCBI): domain Eukaryota; kingdom Viridiplantae; phylum Streptophyta; class Magnoliopsida; order Asparagales; family Amaryllidaceae; genus Allium; species Allium fistulosum. Next base: position 1,354,050,055 of record CM060902.1, on the reverse strand, counting down.
TTTAAAACGCTTATATTAATAAAAATTGCAAAACTAATATTTCATTTAAGTTCATATAACTTAAAATTTCATAATCATACACCAAAATTTCTTTAGTTTTATTAATTTGTTCTACATACAAGTTTACATTTTTATTTTTTTCTAATTCTTTATTACAAATAATAATATACATTTTTTTCTTCTGAAGTCGGTATTTCATTACAAACCGACATATAAATTGATATTTTAGAAGAGATGAAAATTGAAGAAAAGAAAATGAAAACGAGTAATAACAATACACACAAGGTTTACAGTGGTTCGGTCAATCGATGCCTACATCCACTGAATGTTCCTTTTGATTATATTGATGTTTTACAAATACAGTTCTTATGGATCGGTACCACTCCATGGGTGATTATAAAGAAATATGTAACAATTGCAAGAAAGCAAAAAGATCCTCAAAAATGAGCCCATAACCTCATATTTATAGCTATAGGTTGATGGGAAATGCTCTACCACGTTCTCCTCCATGATCTCCATTATCCAGCAGCGATTGTTTCAAGTAAATGTGGCCATGTCAGCAGGCAGCTATGGATCGGTACCGATCCATAAAATTGTCTTATGGATCTTTCTTGGAACTTTGGGATAAAGCAATATGTCGTTAGATTTGTGATTCCAAACTTTTTTGTGTTGCTATGAGCTTGTTTCTGAGTCCAAATAATGTATCGGTGGTGGAGTAGAGTTGCTGATTTCCAGTGCTTGAGGTATTTCAATAGCAAACGATGTGTGATCGTTCAATGGAGCCTGGAATAGGCTGCTAATGTAAACTTTTGAGCATAGGAGGAAGATGGAGCTATTTTGGGGAAGTTTTATGGATCATTGTCGTTCCATAGGGATGGATCGGTACCAATCCATCGCTTTGATGGATGGTGCTTTGGAACTTTTGGAATGGCTTTATTTTTATCTTGTGATCTTGATTGTAGTTGGTTTTTGGACTTTATGGCTATCTCTCCGGGCTTTCTGCCTCGATAGCTTTCAAGTTTTATTCGTCAAGTCAGTCTAGATACTGCCTAGTCAAAAGGTTGGATAACACTTGCCCACAAAAGTATGCCTTATGAATGAAGGTGTGCTCTGCTCAAGGACAAATATCAAAGTCGATGGAACGTTAGTTGTTGAATTTTCTAGTTATCAACCAATCAAGCTGTTGTGAATCATCCTGTCCCTTTGGATTCACCTGTACATCAAAGGTCGTTCTAGACCATGATAGCTAAGAACTCGAGTCCTTGCTTGGGTATCAGTCATAGACAATGATTCCATGTACTCCCAGAATTGGTAATTTGTGGGTCGCATCATAAATCAGGATCATCCCGTGTTCGTTTGGAGTTAGAAATCAAATGTTAAAATCAAGGCTTGATTCGATAATCGCTAATGAATCGTTTCAATGTCAAATGGAATTCAAAGCCAGAGTGTAAATCTCAATTTCTCTGGGTCATGTATTCGATAATCGATTCAATTCCTAATCACTCCAGATCGTTAGTTGAAAGCTCGATCTCTCTAACTTATTAGTTAAAATATCGATCTTTCCAGATCTTTAGTGGAATCTACAGCCATTCCTGGCCGATAGTTGAGTCCATGATCTTTTCGGATCATTAGTTGAATCCATGGTCGTTTCAGGCTGATAGTTAAGTCCACGGTCCCTCCGGATCATTAACCAAATTTGTGGTTGTTCAGGATCGATAATTAAATCCATGGTATCTTCAGACCCTTGCTGAGTCTAATCCACTCGCTCTCTGGAAAGGGGACTCATCCACCAAGCATGCTCATCCACTCACAATCTCGATGAGGTGACTTACTCTTCGTACAAGTCCAATCCACTTGCTCTTCGCAAGGGAACATGTACCATACACTCCGGTATCGACTCTCCGGTTGAGATTTAACGCCATCAATATCGTACAAGTCCATCCATTTTCTCTCCGACAAGGGAACTTGCACACTTCACTCTGGCTCCATCTCTCCGATTAGGACATAATTCGATCAATATCATACAAGTCCATCTGCTTGCTCTCCAGCAAGGGAACTTGTACCTTGTGGTCATTGCCTCATCTCTCTGGTCGGGACTTAATGCGATCAATATAATACAAGTCCATCTGCTTTCTCTCTGACAAGAGAATTGTATCTTGTGGTCATCGCCTCGTCTCTCCTACTGATACTACCGCGATCAGTATCGGTCATCACATTTATGTGGATTTCGATAACCAGGGATCCATCTATAGGATTCGAATTCAAACAGTAATAAACATAGAGTCAAACATCATGATAATTGCCTTACCAGGTGTTACAACCTAGCATCCAGCTAAGAACATGCCTAGGGACCAATTGAGATCCCATACATGAGTAAGTGGCTTGACAGTAGTATTGCATTGTTTATTGAAAGTGAAGGTAGAGTGTGAGAACCGAACCTGATCCTCTACCATCCCAATCAAGAGATGACTATCAATGACCTTGATCCAAGACTGTTTCCATTCACTACGCCACATACCAGAGGCCAGAACAAATTCCTGATGCTTTTTCTTTTAAAAATGCCATGTCAAATGGATTCTTTATCATTAATAAAATAAATTATCATTAAGATTTGATAGAGTTAGGGGTATGCCTTTGATAAAATTATGTAATTTGTTTGCATATATCTAATTCTATGACCAACTTATTCATAATAAGGTATTTGAATTTTATTATATACTTTATTATATAATGATATAATTAATTAAGTAATTAATTTATAGTATATAAATAAAAAAATCCTTAAATGAACTGTTATGTGATTGTGGTTGCAAATAGTTGCAATCTTGAGTAATTAATCACAATATAAAATAACAATTTCTTTTAAATATTCCTGGTCAAGATGTTTCGAGAAAGGATATTGATACATATGCTAAGACCAAAATACTAAAGCTTGTTACTAGTCAAACTATTTTATTTTAAATATATACTTTATTCTATTGGTGTAAGTAATCGTTACTAAAATGTTCCGTTAAAATAGTGAAATTGGATTTTACAAAAATAATGTATAAATGATAAATTTTCGGCCAAACTTGCACACAACTAGCAAAGGTGACGTATGAACATTAATATTCAAACTGTTTGATATTAATTGATGACTGAATTTACACCTACGGGTTGTGCAACCATAATGATGAATAATCAGAAACGCTACAGGATTCAATTGATTTATGTTTATTGTAAATTAATTAAATTAATCAATATTTATTAAATTTATTTGATTTTTGGGTGCCATTAGTATTTAATAAAGTGCATACATAAAATTGTACATATACACATCAATTTACGGTATCAATAAAATATTCAAATTTAATTTGAATAGATTAATTACTAAATTGTTTTAGGAATTTTTAAAGGCCCATCAAGGCTCTAGCATGGCTGGCCATATGGGGCAAAGAGGAGAGAGTTTAAATGTTCAAAATAGTTTTAAAATGGTATTAAAAGAATGAGTAAAGGCCTCCACCTTTTCCTTTTCTTAACTGTTTGCTTAAACACATTTATTGTCATTGTTTAGGCCCCTCTCTGATTTATTCCAATTGAAAATAACATGGCAGGAGAGGGCTTGGGTGTTCAAAAATTATATAGAAATGGAACTAAATGAATGGGTTAAATGAAGGAGAAAAGTCCTTTACCCTTTCCTCTTCGTAAATACAAATAAAGGAGAAAAGCACCTACAAACGTACACATTTACCATGTACACTATTTATATGTTGCACTTGCACTACCATCACATGACTACACTTAAAATATACTTAAAACATATCAAATACAAATTTAATCAAATTAATAATCGTATGTGTAATTCCTAGTTAATTGCACATTAATGAAATTTATGACATATTAAATAGTATTCCATAAGTAACAATTTGACTCTTCATTCACCAAACTAATAATATAAAACAAGTAACCGCTACACACATATACACACAAGTGTATATTTTATACACTTTATTTTATATATAAATCAAATTAATGAAAATAAATCAATTAATTACAATCCCACTAATAAATAAAATAAAATATGATTTTGTTTGGAACAAAATTTTGATTGGACCTAAAAACAATTAGACTTCGTAAGCCTAACAATGATCCAAATTGATTTTTTTTAATTCGCTAATTAACCCGCTTCCGACTAGCCTGGTTCCTTCGAGAATGACATTAGATTAATGATAAGTGGTGAATATTGTAGTTTGTAATTTTAAAAAATAATTAATACTCTCAATTAATACGTTTTGTGAAAATATAAAATTTTAGTTATGTATATTCGTAATTTGCATCAATTAATGTTAAGCGATTACTCAAGTCAAACCTCCTTCCAAACCACCAAATCTTCCACACCGGCTAGTATCTATAGACCGACCAACATCGGAAACTTGGTGTTGTTTATAGGTAGAGGCAGTTAGAGGAGTAACCAATTAGGATTTTGATTTGCAAGATGTAGATCTTCAGTACATACCACCTAAACTAGAAAATGGTATATCTATGTTCCAGATCCCTACATCTAACAAGAACGCAGCAGAATTAAAATTGAAGAACTTGAGTGTGGCTTATAGTATACGTAGTAGACCATTATATGATCAATTCAGTAAATTTGTACAAAAAGCTTGGCAACCAGTGGGAACCGTTGACATATATTACAAGTAAAGTGGATTCATTGTAGTCAGATTCGAGAAGGAGAAAGATTGCACTGGGATTATCAAGTTAGGCCCATATACTTTCAACTCTAGAATCATCATATTAATACTTTGGAAACCTGGTTTGAAACTTACAAGATGATATTTTTCTTTAAATTCCATGATTTAAACCTAGAATTTTGGAATAAAGATGTTGCAAGTAGAATTGCCAGTACTTTGGGTAAACCAACTTGAATAGATAATAACATAGCAAAAGAAATTCGATTGCATTATGCCAGAGCTTTAGTAGAAATTGCAACCAATTTTACATATCCTACTAACTTTCAAGACATGAGTTATGATGGTGATGTTATTGAAATACAAGTTTCGTATGAATATAAACCTAAACCGTGTGCTTACTGCAAAGTTTATGGGAATAATATGAAAAATTGTGAACTGTCTTATCGAAGTACAGGGCTACCAAAGAATCAATAATAAAAAAATATGCATATATACAATTTTTATAATAAGTTAGTAACTTATGTGCATACATGAATCGAGATCCCATATATGAGTAAGCCAATAAAAAGTATGTATCAACAATGAAGGAAATAGACACTTATATGCATTAGTAACCGTCGAAGAAGTTAAAGTCCAAGTTTCACAAGCCCAAACCCATTTCTAGAATTCTCGCTGTTGAGATTTCTCCGTTCACTAATGTTTGCTTTGCATATACTTTCTTTAGATAATTACCTCTTGTCGATACTTCTTCTTCAATAATCTTCTCCCTCTAAATTCAAAAATAAATCAAATATATTATAATAAATTTCAAAATTTAAGTATGATAATCTCTACATCATATTTCATATCGTGTATGAAGAAACTTTGGTTGGATTAATGTTTCAAATCATGCGTTCGTTCAAAGGAAGAGAGTAAAAGAAAAGCAGCGTTCAGGTGTGTTTTTCACTCATGCGCCTATGTTTTAATCAAATAATTCATGATATCTATCTTGTTATGGACTGATGCTTGGATTGTATTCATGGTATGTATTGAATTAAAGGTATCAGTGCACAATTGAGAAGGGAAGAGGTCAGAATATGCCCGAGATAGCCAATTTCAAGCTTCAGGAAACGGTCGACCTACTAGGTTTATCGATTGACCGTGACCGGTCGACCATTACCTGTGCTTATTTTGAAAAATATTAAAATATAATTAAAAATATAGTAAAAATATATAAATTTAAATCTATTATAAGTAAATGAATTAAAAATATTTTGAGAAGTAATATGTAATATATTTGGTTAAAGATTTTAATTAATTAAAGGATAATTATAAATTTGATTATATAAATTATTTAGGAATTAAATATATAAATATATATATATGTATATATATATATACACACACACACACACTTTGAAAATATGACACATAATTTAATTAACATTCTAAGTTTTCCAATGTGAACTTCGTAAGTAATAAATTATATAAATAGAAGCATATTATATATTTTTATGTATATATGATAATAATTTAAAATTAATTAAACATTCAATATAATTCTGAAGTGGTTATTATAAAAAAATTATGCTATTCAGCTATGTTATTATGAGTAGAATGTTGGGAATAATTTGTTATTTGGTAATTTGTATAATTTATATATGTGAGTCATGAAGTGATGTTCTATTCTAAATTTGAAAATATAATTTATTATATTTAAAAGGTTATTAACTTGTTAAAAGCGAATAAATTTTGGTTAGAAATTGTTTATTTAACAGATTATATACATATATATAAAACATTTGGAAATAAATAATTATTATTAGTTAAGGTTTCAAGTATTTTAAAGTATTATTTATATACAATAAACTTAGATGAAAAATATTTTCAATGTATATACAATAAGCTTAGAGGAGACATATATAAGAATTGTTGTTGATATTTGTATGACAATGATTCTTTTTTATGTATGTGTGTATTAGTGAGTTGTATATTGTTTATTCATTGTATTACATTGAGATAGTTGACATTTGTGTTGATTTGTATCCTTATAGTATCATATATTGTATGTTATATCTCCGATTGACTCTATGTTCTCTTTTATTTACTGCACATTATGTATTGTTCTATCTTGGAGGCACACGTGTTTATTGCTTTGTACTGATACTTTGTACATATAGGTGAGTTAATTATTTGATGTTTAAATACCTACCAGTGTTAGTCCGAAGGAATATTCACGTATATACCCCATATAGCCTCATTCTTTGAATTATCTGATAGTATTACTTTGTAATACTCTTATATAGTATGGGTATAGAGGTGGGGTGTTTCAATTGGTATCAGAGCAAGGCTTAGAACAATACATTGTATATTAGAGACACGAGTCAAGACCTTAGATGGGACTTAGAGTCCTTGATCCTTGGGTGTGTTCGTTAGTTCCATATATTAAGGAATAGTAAATATATATAGGATGATTATTGGGGTAATCATTATGGGACGTATTTGCAATTATATATATATATATATATATATTAATCTCTTTTCACTTATTTCTTCTGAGAATATCTATTTAATGGTTAGAGTAGCAAGGACGAAAGGAGTTAATCCAACCAACAGTATTTACATTCATGTTGAATACTACATTTTAGGAGATTTAGTATTGTATTATTATGGTTTGGCTTGGCATTACGTTGTTGTGTTTTGATTGATTTTAATCAGAGTGTGCAGCGGAAAATTTGTCTATCAATTTCTACTGAGTGCATTGATTGTTTTTGCATATGTTAAATTGATTATTGAAAATGTTTTGTATTGAATTTAATTTTGAATATAGCTTGGTGAATATTTTTATGTAAATAAATTCAATTATTGATTTATACCTATTATAAATAAATATGAATGGTGTTTGTTGGATGTTATAATGTCTGTTGAAATTGTTTATTGATTAATATATTTATTATGTGTGTATGTGTTTAAAGGCCGTTTGAAAATATTTTGATGTTACTAAGTGTTTGATAGAAATAAAGACTCTTAATATATACAAATATAGTTTATTATTATTAAATTAGTTTAGTAGCCAAATGAATGTTTTAATTAGAAATATTTTGAAAAGTAGACATCATAAGTATAATATTAAGATAAGGACTAAAATAAATTAAAAAAATCTCTATTGAAACAAGTACACTAAATAATTTTTGAAAATAATCTAATAGATACTTTTGAAATAAAACTTGTGTTAGTATGTCCGTTGAGTGGTTTAAGAATTTTGATCGATGCGTTTGGTCAACATTATCGATAAGAGTTCCTAAAACACTAGAATTTGAGACATTTAGACATAGTATTTTGAAAAGATATAAATAGTTTGTGTAAATTAAAGTATTTTGAAAATGTTAAATATTTTAAATAATATTTTAATTATAGTTAGTTTAGGAAAGTGATTTTTTGAAGCAAATATTTGAAATGGTTTTTGGAAATAAGAATTTATATTCATTACCTTGAGAAATGAGTCGTAAAAGATCTTTTATACGTTTTTGTATAATTTTAGTGGTGGATGCAGCCATTGGACATTAGTGGACTGTCGAGATCATTGGTGAGGCAGTATTGATTGTATTGTCAATATTGCAGCCAATTGATAATAGCAAATCACTATAATAAATGGTGAGGCATCATCATTATATTTTATATTCTTTGAGAATTTGTGAATATAAATATGTCTATTTGATGAATTTTTGATATAATTATAAATGTTTAAATTTCATAGTATTTTGGAATTCTAAGATGTAAGAATGTACATAGTTTGAAGAATTATTACTTTGAAATTTAGAATAGTATTAATTTATAAATGAATGAAAAGAGGTGTGTGTGTGTGTAGTTGTGTTAGTTTTAAATTATTAATATAAGGTTATTTGAAAGAAATATTATGAGTTTTATTTTGGAAAAGTAAATTATTTTAAAGATTATTACTATTGAATATTCTTAAGGTAAAAAGGAAGATTTCATTTTGGTTGTATATATTGCTAAATGATAAAAGAATGAAATATTTGATTTTAGAGTTGATAAAACATGGGTTTTGATAAATTTTACTTTTGGAAGAAAGAGGAATTTTCTGTTAATAAAGTATTTTGGAAAATATAAAAGTTTATGAAATCTAATGGAGTTATTAAATTAAGAATTATTTTGATAAGGAATATAGATTTAGTTTTGATGTGTTAAATTTTGAGAACAAGTTTAAAACTTCCTTCCATATATATATATATATATATATATATATATATTCGAAGACTGTTAAATATCTGCATAAAATGTAAAAAGAGAATGGCAAAATAGCATTTGAAAATAATTTTGTTTATAATAAGATGTTGGAAACTAAGCAATATATTGAAAGATATTTTATTAAATAGAGAAATGATATTTAGTAAGAATTTGGTTGATAAGATTTTGGTTTTTGTTAAAATATTTTAAAGGTTATTTGACAGAAAAAAAAATTTGAATTTGAATTGTGTTCGAATTAGAATAAAATGAAATTTGGGAAAATTATATTATATATATAATATATATATATATATATATGAAAATGAACTTATTTAAATGAAGTATTTAAAAAATCTGTAAAGTAATTTCACTTTTCATAAATGTTTTGGTTATTTAAAATAAATTGGAAACGTTATGGATAAGTTAGGTGATTATTGGCTTGTTATAGATTTTTCCTTACAGGAAATTGTGAGGACGCAATTAACTTAATGGAGAAGTCTGTAACAACCCGAATTTTAAGTAATAATTAATTGAAGCTACTAATTGTTATTTAATTAGTTAAATTGGAATCTACGGATTTATTTATAAATTGGTTTATAAATTATTTTATAAAAAGATTTAGATTGTGAAAATAAGATATCTAAGTTTTAATAAATTGAAATGTGAAAATAATATTTTATGAAGTAATTGAAATATAATATTGGGTTGGAAAAGAAGTAATTTTTAAATAGAAATTTATATTTATTTAAATTAAATAGAGAATGGTTTATAAATAAAAAGAAAAATAAATATATATTTAATTATTAACTGTATCCCAAGCCCAAGTTTCACAAGCCCAAACCTATTTCTAGAATTCTCTCTATTGAGATTTCTTCGTTCACTAATGTTTGCTTTACATATATTTTCCTTAGATAATTACCTCTTGTAGATATTTCGTCTTCAATAATCTTCTCCCTCTAAATTCAAAAATAAATTAAATAAATTATAATAAATATTAGAATTTGAGTATGATAATCTCTACATCATATTTCACATCGTGTATGAAGAAATTTGGGTTGGATTGATGTTTGAAATCATGCGTTTGTTCACTCATGCACTTGTGTTTTAATCAAATAATTCATGATATCCATCTTGTTATGGATTGATGCTTGGATTGTATTCATAGTACGTGTTGAATTAAGGATATCAGTGCACGATTGAGAGGGGAAGAGGCCGGAATATGGCCGAAGTAGCTAATTTCAGGCTTTAGGAAATAGTCGACCTACTAGGTTTACCGGTCGACTGGTGGTCGACCGTTCCCTGTGCTTATTTAAAAATAAAATAAAATATTAAAATATAAATAAAAATTTAATAAAATTATATAAATTTAAATCTTTTATAGGTAATTAATTAAATGTATTTTGAGAAGTAATGTGTAATATATTTATTTAAAGATTTTAATTAATTAAAGGATAATTATAAATTTGATTATATAAATTGTTTAGAAATTATATATATACACTTTGAAAATTTGATGCATAATTTAATTAACATTTTAAGTTTTCCAAAGTGAACTTTGTAAGTTCTAAATTATATAAATAGAAGCATGTTATGTATTTATGTGTATATGTTAACAATTTAAAGTTAATTAAACATCCAATATAATTCTGAACTGGTTATTACAGATTTTTGATGCTATTCAACTATGTTATTATGAGTTGAATGTTGGGAATGATTTGTTATTTGATAATTTGTATAATTCATATGTCCGAGTTTATGAAAGTTCTATTCTAAATTTGGAAATATAATTTAATATATTTAAAAAGTTATTAACTTATTAAAAGTGAATATATTTTGTTAGAAATTGTTTATTTAAAGGATTATATATAACATTTAGAAATAAATTATTATTATTAATTAAGGTTTCAAGTAGTTTAAAGTATTATTTATATATAGTAAACTTAGATGAACGATATTTTCTATGAATATATACGTGTATATATTGGATTGATATGATTTTACACTGTACTTCTGATTTCTTATCTACTACCGATTTAGATGACATGAGTGATTTATTGTTGATATGGATCTGATTGATGATTTAAGATGATACGGTGATGACATCCTTGATATGATTTTGTTATATTTAATCCTGTGTGACGAGAAATATGAATAATCGAAGTTATAATACCGTTTGGGATGAGGCATTCGATAATATTTCTCTAGTTATTCTTTGGACTCATTATATAGAATATTATGTGGATAGAGTGTAATTTATATGTAGTGAATAAACGCTTGAGTATCACGCGGTGGTATGGGACGCTGTTGTGATATTTATATGATTATTCATTGTAAGTAGATGACACTCATGTGATGGGAATAGTGATATGAGTGTAAGGTGCTACAAGTAGTGATGAGTATAGCTTTGTTCTTATATTCAGCAAGTAAGGCAATATGCCTTATGATGAGCATGATGTCGTGTCCATTATTATTAGTTCTATGTGCCAAATTTATGATGTACTTTTTTTATTATCATTGGAGAGAACCAGATGGCTAGACTCCATCCTAGCGGGCTGATCGTAGGGTCGCACCATAGACCTGTAACATCCTATATTTATGTAGCAACGTGCTTTTGCTTTGTGCGTTCGCCCCTATGTCACATAGGCTAGTAGTCTGTTACTTATAGGGGCTAGAGTTGGGTTGTGACTATTGAGTACTCGTGTTGAAGAGCACATCGGTGGATATGTGTTACGATACCATGATGGTAATTAAGATTTAGAGACTTCATGACTCTGGAGCTAGCTTCATGCTATAAGTCTCCCTTCTGGTACTGATGGGGTAGTAGTTTGCATATACTATTAATACACCTCACTTTAGTATAGATATGGGCTAGATGACCCACATATTGTTATATATATGGCTCTACTTGGGACTTCGTGTCTGGCATACGATCATTTTCCATCACTATGTATTATGATAGTTTCTATATGAGAAGATGTGATTATACCTGTGATAGATGTCCAAAGTATAGTGGATTCTCAATATATTGATAAGCAGCCTGTCATATCCTATATACATGTATTGTGGATGATGTATTATTGAGATTGAGTGATATATTTGGGCAATCCTACGTGCTAGCCCTGATATACCTAGTGATATCTCACTTATCGATGTTTATGGATTTAGATGATGATTTCTGGATATGTATGATTCACCCATTCATATTGATTCTGTGATTTCTAATTTGATATGCTTCTATATAAGTGATGACAACTTTTGATATCAGAGTTGGTTTCTTTGTATGGTTTGACTTATTCACATATGTGATGCTTTGATGGATATCTATGATATTATAACTGTATTTCATGCACACGTTTCCATAGTTATATATATATATGTATATACATATACATATACATATACATATATATATATATATTGACATGTTGTTTGATGATTTGAGTATCTCTAGTAGTGTTATCATATTAATATTCCTTGTTTATACCATGTTACCCATATTATGGATTCTTGATTTAAACAAAGTCAGACCCATGTGCTATTTATGTAATACTCGGGTTAGTTCGAGACATTTCAAGTAAAGGGAAAATATGATCAGCAAGTGTTTTAGTAGGCGTATAGGCGACCTATATAAGGATTGTTGTATGATATTTATAGGACATTAATTCATTGCACTACAAGAAATACAGTAAATAGAGACAGAATCTTTCGACGGACGCTGATGGCGATTTCAGACGGCTACCGACGGTTGACAACTCCATGGCGTTTTCGTAAATAAAATATAGTAGCCGTCGAAAACCGACGTAAATTAGCCGTCGACGGCCGTCGAAAGCCGTCGAAAATTAACGTGTATACAGGCTCCAGGCCAAGAGCTTTCTTCATTATTCCCTCTCCACAAAATCAACCAAATCCCTAACCTACCACTACCTCCCCATTGTCAGCCAGTCCCCGCACCTCCTCGGTCATCTCCAACTTCATCATTCTCCACTCTTGACAAGCCTAGGCCCTTCATCAATCTTCAATCAGGTTTTATTCCTAAATCCTAATTAATTTTGATTTGTTAAATTAGGGTTAATTTGTTGTTATAGTTGTATAATACCCTATTGATTGTTTGTTACACCCTATTGAATGCTAATTAAGTTATCATTATAATTGTTTATCATTTAAATGTTGAGAGAAAAAAAAATTGTTTAGTGTATATGTGGGTTAATTGATGTATATGTGTTTGGTTAATTAGTGCATACGCGCATTAGGACTAGTTTGGATTAATTAGAGTCGATGCTCAGGATTTAGTGTATGCGTTTTTAAGATGACGAAAACGACGATTTAGTGTATGAATTTCTTAGAATATAAATAAATTATTGTGAAAATTGTTGTATAATACGCTTTACTTTTTATAAATCCCTTAGAGAATTTTTGGCCCCGTCTGACAAGTATTGTATATGATCGTTGTATGAATGTTTATTTTTATCACAGAACGAACATTTATATTCATCCGATACAATGTTTGTCGGATTTGTCCCTGTATTGGACAAGTTACAAACACAATAGAGTAATTATATTTTTCAAATCATTTCATTTTAAATGGTTCACAAAATTTCAACAACACTTTCTTTTTATTCCCTGTGTACACGCATATGTGTACGATACAGGGAACAACGGGGAAGTGCTGTCGAAATTTTGTTGAATCATTTAAAATGAAATGATTTACAAAATATAATTACTACTATATTTGTAATGGAAAGTAGGATGACCAACCATCAAAGCGTAAAACAATAATCTAAAAATTGTAGATTATATTCATATAATAATTTATGTAAATCCGTTTGAAAATAAAATTAAATAGTATAATATTATATATTTGCAAAAATTTAAATGTATTATTTAATTGAAAATAAAATGTCAACAAATGATTAATACGTTTTTATGTTTTAAATTACGAAAAATGGTCAATTATTTTATCGATTGGAGCTGGATGTACCAACAAAGAAGAGAAATTGGAGGCTCAATAAGTGAACATTTTCAAAATGGTGTACAGGTCTTTATTGAATTCGCTTTAAGTAATAATGGAAACGACGAAGAAATCCGTTGCCTAAGTAATAGGTGCAAATTATTGAAGTATTTTATACAGGATATGGTAATAGTTCATTTGCACCAATATGGTTTCGTGCCAAATTATTTGGTGTGGGATTGTCATGGAGAACTTATAGCACCTAATCTCGTACATTCGAAGGAGGAGGTGGATACTGAAATTGTTTCAACGAATCCCATAGAAGATATGATTGAAGATGCAACACGTTCAATGTTCCCTACTATTGAAGTTGATGGTAACGATGTTAATGTCGAAGAAGAACCAAGTATTTGAGAATTTTTTTTTATGATTTATTGGATGCTGCTAAGAAACCTATTTAGGATGGTTGTACAAGCGGTACTCAACTATTAGTAACCGCAGAATACATTGCGATGAAATCAAAATACAACTTCACAGAAGCCGGGTTTACAGCTATAGTACAAGCTGCAAAACGGCATATGCCACCCGATAATTTAATGTGCGAAAATCATTATGAAGTGAAAAAACTTATGTCTGCTTTTGGTTTGCCGTATCAAAAAATAGATACATGTTTCAATGGTTGCATGTTGTTTTGGAAACAAGACATCAATCTTAGGAATTATAGTAATCAGGAAAGATACAAACCAAGAAAAAAAGGGAAAGGAAGTTCCGTAAAAGCGTATGCATTACTTACCCCTCATCCTAGGCTTCAAAGATTATACGCTATCTTTGACTCCGTTATGGACCCAACACAGAGAAATAGGTGCTATGGCTACGACAATCAATCGGTAATTTATAAAAATTAACTAAGTTGTAAAAATTGCTTAATTTTTATAAAAGTTGCGCAATAACTTAAACATATTTCGACTTGTTTTGTAGGCTCGGGCCTTACAAAAGGCCTATCAAAAGGCTCAGGACAACGTTGAGATTAATGAGCTTCGACAGCAGATTGCACAGCTGCAGGAGAAGGACTGCCTCCGAGCAGCGCAAATGGAGCAATTGAACCAGCGTTTGGCCGAGTATATGGAGCGTCTTGGAGCATTCCCTTCGTCTGGTGGTTTCGGAGCCGATGATGAGTCATGAGGTACGTTTTGTAGTTTTTGTTTTAAAAACTTGTGTGTGTATACAATGAGAGATGGTGAGGTTGATTTGTGGACATTTGGTGCTTGATATTGATTTGTGAGGTTTGATGTTGGATGTAAATATTGTACATTGATGTTGGATGTATATATTGTACATTGATGTTGGATTTAGACATTATGGGGTGATGGTGGATGGTTTGGTTTGTATTGATTGGAATGTTTGAGTTTAAGATGGTAATGTTTGAGTTTTATATTATTATTGATACTGATATTGATTTTAGCTTATATATCTGATATATATTGATTTTAATTTGTTATGATATATATTGATATTGATGTGCTATTGGGCTGCTGAAAAAAAATTTACCTAGATTTCCAACGGCTTATAGAGCGAAATATTCTGATGGCTTCCGACGGCTAACTGGTCGTGTATACCGATGGCTTCCAATGGTTTTATGGCGTGTTTTTAAGCCACGTGAACGTCTTCACCGTCGGAAAAAATGTCGGAACTGCCATCGAAAAATCCGTCAGAGGCGGTCACAAAATTATCGTCGTTTCCGACGGTAATGGACAAAAGCCGTGTTCTATATACCGACGGCATTTCCGACGGCTTCCGACGGCCATCGACGGCTTGGAGCCGTCGAAAATAACAATATTCCTTGTAGTGTTGTGTGTGTGTTACTGAGTTGTATATTGTTTATTCATTGCATTACATTGAGATTGTTGACATTTGTGTTGATTTTTATCCTTACAGTATCATATATTATATATTGTATGTTATCGCTGCGATTGACTCCGTGTTCTCTATTATTTACTGTATATTATGTATCGTTTTGTCTTGGAGGCATACATGTTCATTGCTTTGTACTGATAGGTGAGTTAGGTGAGTTATTTATTTGATGTTTTAATACGTACCAGTGTTAGTCCAAGGGAATATTCATGTGTGTACTCCATATAACCTCATTCTTCATATTATCTCACAGTATTACTATGTAATACTCTTGGATAGTATGAGTATAGAGATAGGGTGTTTCACTATGTTCAACTTTGAAGATAAAAAAATATGTCAAATCTTGCAAAACAATCAGTTTGTTCCTGAATTAATACAAAAAACAAGGGTGGTAAAATAATATATACAACCGATCTTTGTTGACACGGGAAGACATACAGACTGTTGAGAGATTAAAGGTTCAGAGCATTTTATATTCTCAACTGTTTGGAATGAAATTCGCACAAAATACCCAACAGTTCACTGGTATCATATCATATGGAATAAAATGAGTAGAAAAAAGATGTCGAAGTGCGCATATAAGGCAGTAAATAAAAGATTACCTACAGTGGATCGACTGTCAAATTAAGGGATGCAACTTGATAGCCAATGCTCACTATGCCGTAGAGATAATGGATCGCAGAACCACCTCTTCTTTCAATGTGAATATAGTAGATATCTTCTGTCATTAATCAAGCTGAAGCTGGGGATTTCTTTTTCCACTACCGGCGAATTAATTAAAGAAATCCGACTTTTCACGCTAATATTCAAAGACAGGAGCATCAAGCAATGCATAGCCTTCGTCGATCTAGTTTCCACAGTCTATCATATATGGGTGGAGCGAAATTAGAGAATCTTTGAGCTAAAAGAATCCATGAAAATACAACGAGCCAAATTATTGGAGAAGGAAGTGATTTGTGAGGTTGTATGCACGGAAGATCGACGTCATTATTCTAAAGAAGAAGTGAATTTTCTTAAACAACGGGGAGTCATTTAGCTGATAATGGATGACGGGGTGTTAGGGTTAACAAAATTCTTTTGTTTGTTTATAATGGGCTAATATCGGTGGGCTTTTAAAGGTTGGTGGTGCCTATTTATTCTTTTTTTTGTAGCAGATGTTTGTTTAATTGTGAGCATTTGTACTATATTTGTTTTTGCTGTGTTGTTGCACTCTTTTTCCTTACTACTCTGATTATGCTTTTAAGGAGGCAAAATCAGCGTAGTGTCAGAAATGCTTTACTGTTCGATCTTTCATGATTAATGATGAACAATTCAAGTAATAGCCCAAGGATCACCAATACCGAATATTTCACAAACAAAACTTAATATGATTTTTTGTTTAAGATGACGTACCTTGACTAACAGCGGAAGATGTAATGGCTGTCATCTTCTTCTTCTAACTTCTAATAATTACTCTTCTTCTCAGAATTCGGTTTCTTTTTCTAACCCTATTTCTTTATGTGTTTCTTGATGGAGAAGAATACATCGGTTGGCTGGGAGAGAGAGGACCCAATCCTTTATATAACATTTAACTCTAAATCTGGTACGTCCATCATATACCAATTCAACGCTTAAGATTAATCACCGACCTAATGTTCTAATTATAGAACAGTCTATTTATGACTTAATTAATCGGGTCACATTAAGATTAGAAACTGCATAACGTTAAAGGTAAATAAAACGATTGCAATTTCTAATAGCAGATTTCTAACATTCTCCCACTTGACCCGATTATTCATAATATCAAGTGTTGAACATCATACTATGATAAATTGCTGAGAGTTATGGCGGTTGTGCATTATTAATTCAATGCATTCCCTTCCATATACTACAATACCAGCAATCCATCATTTTATACTCATAATTTATATAAAACAACATAATGGTCCACATAATGTCTTATATCATAATGATTAAACATAATATCTTTATAAGGCTCTTTCTTGTTTAAAATTTCATAAAGTACGTACTACCACATTAAAACAAGAGATGCATAATTGTATATTAGAAACACACAAAGGAGCTCAGAATGTCACACATCAATTATTATTAATACAACCAAGATCCATTCTTTGAACATGTTCCTTAAATTGCCTTGGCTGTAACCCTTTCGTCAAAGGGTCTGCAATCATAAGTTCTGTCCTGATGTGCATGATTGACACTCTTTGTTTCTGAACCTCATCTTTCACAACAAGATACTTCAGTTTTATATGTTTGGCACCTTTAGAGTACTTGTCGTTTTTTGAGAAAAACACTGCTGCAGAGTTATCACAATAAATTTTCAGCGGCTTGCTAATGGTGTCGACAACCGCAAGTCCTGAAATAAAGTTCCGCAACCATAATGCATGAATTGTGGCTTCATAACATGCCACAAATTCTGCCTCCATAGTAGATAAAGCAACGATAGTTCGTTTCGCACTTTTCCATGATATGGCTCCTTGAGCAAACATAAACAGGTAACCAAAAGTCGATTTTCTAGTATCGATGCATCCAGCAAAATCCGAATCGCTATATCCAATCACCTCCAATTCATTGGATCTACTATACATGAGCATGTAAGCTTTCATGCCTTGTAAGTACCTCAACACTTTCTTTACAGCTTGCCAATGTTCCCTTCCTAGATTACTTTGATACCTCCCTAACATACCGACCGCAAAACTGATATCCGGTCTAGGACAGGTTTGAGCATACATTAGGCTACCAACTACAGAAGCATATGGAATTGATTCCATTTCCTTTCATTCAACATCATTCTTAGGACATTGCATGAGATTGAATTTATCACCTTTCTGTACAGGAACTTTCCCAGGTGAACACTTACTCATTCCAAATCTCTCTAGAATCCTTTCGATATATCCTTTCTGAGACAATCCCAATATTCCTTGTGATCGATCATGAAATATTTCTATTCCAATCACATAGGATGCCTCTCCCATATCTTTCATTTCAAAGTTCGTTGAGAGAAATTCCTTAGTCTCATGCAATATGCTTAAATTATTTGCAGCAAGCAAGATGTCATCAACATAAAGGACTAGATAAATAAACTTGCTCCCATTGATCTTTTGGTATAAACAGTGATCAACTGTATTTTCCTTAAAACCAAAAGATGTAATAATGGTATTGAACTTAATATACCATTGCCGGGATGCTTGTTTAAGCCCATATATTGACTTCTTAAGTTTACACACCAATTGTTCTTTACCTTTTACAGAAAAACCCTCAGGTTGATCCATATAAACATCCTCATCAAGATCTTCATTCAGAAAGGTTGTTTACACATCCATTTGATGCAATTCCAAATCATAATGTGCTACTAATGCCATTATTATTCTTAGTGAGTCCTTTTTCGAAACAGGAGAAAATGTATCCTTGTAATCAACACCATCTTTCTGAGTGTAACTGTTAGCAACAAGTCTAGCTTTATACCGTTCGATATTACCACTAGAGTCGTGTTTGGTTTTAAAAACTCATTTGCATCCGACTCTTTTACAGCCATGTGGTAACTCAATGAGATCCCAAACTTCATTCTGTTGCATGGATTTTAGTTCTTCTTTCATAGCATTAATACATTCCTTTGACTCTTTACTTTCTACAGCATGTGAAAACGAAATTGGGTCCTTATTGATTCCTATATCATAATCTGATTCTTGCATATAAACCATATAATCATTAGAAATAGCTGACCTACGATCTCTTTGAGATCTTCTTAATGCTACTTGTTGTGGTTCATGCATATCAGCATTATGTAAGTCATTTCCTTCAAGAAGTACTTCTTCATTTATATGTTGTTCATCATCATGCTGTTCTCCAACAGCTGGAACAACATTTGGAGTAATAATAGATGGAGGAACTATTCTAGGCAATGTAACGTTTACCCTTGTTTCCTTTATTTCCACTATTTCTCTTCTAGTACTCCCACTTACTTCACCAATCTCAATGAATCTTGTATTACCAGTTTCTACAATTCTTGGACTATGATTAGGACAGTAAAACACATATCCTTTAGATTTTTTAGGGTAACCTAAAAAATACCCACTAATCGTTTGAGAATCTAATTTCTTTTCATGTGGATTATAATTTCTCGCTTCCGCTAGACAACCCCAAACATGCAGGTGTCTTAAGCTAGGTTTCCTGTTAGTCCATAATTCAAAAGGAGTCTTTTGAACAGCTTTACTAGGAACCCTATTCAACAAATAATTAGCGGTTTTGAGAGCATACGACCACAAATTCTTAGGTAGTGTAGAATTTGACATTATACTCCTAATCATATCTATTAACGTCCTATTGCGCCTTTCTACTACACCATGTTGCTATGGTGTACCTGGCATTGTGTATTGCGCACATATGCCATGACTTTCGAGGAATTTTTGCAAATGGACCTGGACACTGGCCTGACTCATTATATTTGCCATAATATTCGCCACCTCTAGCAAACCTTATGATTTTCACCTTTTTATCTAATTGCCTCTCAACTTCCTTTACAAACGTCTCAAGGACATCCAGAGATTGAGATTTTTCATAAAGCAAATAGACATAACCATAGCGGGAAAAATCTTCAATAAAAGTGATGAAATACTTTTCTTCATTAAAGGCTGGAGTGTCCATAGGTCCGCAAATATCAGTGTGTATTATTTCAAGAAGCCGGCTGCTTCTAGTGGCTCCTTTCTTATTATGTTTGGTTTGTTTACCTTTAATACAATCCACACATAATTTTAGATCACTAAAGTTCAAATTTGACAAAATTTCATTACTTACTAATCTCATCATTCTTTCTTTGGATATGTGACCTAGTCTTTTATGCCATAAGAAAGCAGAATTTTCATTCAACATGCTACGTTTGCATCCAACATTATTTATTACATTCATCAAGGAATTCGCATAAGTGTCATTCAGTTTCAATTGATATAAACCATCAATTAGAATACCAGAACCAACATTATCAGTATTCTTATATAAATCAAAACAACCAAATCCAAATGTACATCTAAAACCAGAAATATCCAACTTACTTACGGAAATAAGGTTTCTAGATAATGAAGGTACATAAAGGGTACTATATAAGTCTAATACATATCCACTTTCTAGAATTAGACGATAAGTCCCAATGCCTTCTATTGTGGATTTCATTCCGTTTCCCATAAAGAGAAAACGATCTTCATTTGGATTTATGGTTCGGATCATAAGAAATCCCTTTCTTTTCGAACCAAGCTATCCTTTTCGGACAGTCATTTTGATAATGTCCTTTCCTTTTACAGAAATGACATCGAACATCCTTTAGTTCCTTCTTTTCCTTATCCTGCCCATTCTTAGCAGGTGCCTTTTTCTTCTTGAAATGACTTGATTTTCCATTCTTTTCTTTACCAGCTTTATTACTCACAAAACTTACTGAGTGATTCACTTGATTTTTCAAACGTCCTTCTTCCTGAACAAGTCTACTGGCCAATTCATTAACATTCCACTTATCCTTTATAGTGTTATAGTTAATTTGAAAAGGTCCATAGTCAGAAAGTAGCGAGTTCAGGATAAACTGGACAAGAAAAGAATCCTCTACTGTAAGGCCAAGGGAGTTTAACCTTGCTGCAAGATTAGTCATCTCTATAATGTGCTCTTGCATAGTTCGTGACCCATCAAGCTTCATGATCATGAGTTCTGCCATAAGAGTACCAACGAGTGACTTATCAGCTGAACGAAAATGCTCTTCCACAAACTACATGTTAACCCACCTTTTGGCAAGGACGTGGACAGACGGGTTTAACTTAATCAACAGCATGTTCGTCGAGGCTAGAGTACGATGGATTCAGTCGACTGGATGGATGGATGATGCAACGTGCATGGGAGATGAAAATATGATTGGATAAAGATGAATCAACTATAATTTGGGTCTAGGAAACATGGTTCGGCATTAAACATGGTTCGACATGATGGAGGTTCGGCACATATGGTTCGTCTGGCATTCACGTTCGAATAGCGTTCAAGAGTACTCGGCATACATAGAGCGTCCGTCATACATGAGTGGTTCGACATTCCATGAAGCATTCGGCATCCAGGTGGCGTTCGGCGTCAAGATACGCTCGGCATCTCGGAAGCGCTCGGCATTCGGAAGCGCTCGGCATCAAGGAACGTTCGGCAGGGTATAACGTTCGGCATGTACGAACATTCGGCATGGCAGAATTGTTCGTCATAAACTATTGTTCGGCCTAACTATTGTTCGGCCTAAGTATCGTTCGGCCAAGAGATGGTTCGGCCTTGATAGCGTTCGGCCAGAGTATCGTCCGGCCTAAGTTTTGTTCGGCAATCAGTCTTTCAGCACAAATACATTGGATCGGCCTCCGGTATCGTTCGGTGAAAATGCCTCCACGGCATTCAGGGTGTTTGGCCTCACTTCTGATCGGCATGAGGAGATCGTTCGGCATTCACACCTTGTTCAGCATTCAGCGTTCGACATCTATGGTTCGGCATATGGGGACCACTCCATTTGGGCTGAGGTATTCAACTACCAGGCCCACCAGGGAAGTCCAACCCATCTTTGTCTATAAATAGAGAGGCAGGGGCACAATGAAAAGGGATCTTCTTTCTGCTCTCTTACTTTCTCTTTTCTAAGGCTAAGGCAACTCTGCCATTTTGCAACTGTAATCGATTATGACAGCAATAAAAAGCAAACTTCTAAGTGGGCGTAGGCCGGAGTTAGCCGAACCACTATAAAATCTGTTGTTCTTTACTGCTTTCATTTTAGTTTTAACTGTTCTTCACATTATTACTCTCTACATATACTCTATCTCTAAGCTGTGACTGGTATTTGGTGCTTTCATCTGGATTTAGGTGTAGTGACCAATTTTGGCGCTAACACTTTGGTGCTTTCACTGAGAACTGAACTCAGGAATTCTGAAGCTAGGAACTTGGATTTTAGTAAGCAATGGTTAGACCATCAGCGAGGAAGCAAGTGACAGAAAGGAGTAATCAAGAAGGAAGTCAAGAGGCTTCCTCTGGAAATGAAGCAGGTCGAGCATCCATCTACATCACCAGAGAGGAGATGGAAGCGATGATGAAACGGAAAGAGGAGATGATGCAGGCTCTTCTTAGGCGATTTGGACAATCGGGAACTGCGGGTGCTGAAGGTCTTAGAGTTGGACCAGAGGAACTCAACCAGCAGGCTGATGGAGTGACACAACAGGGGGCATCCCTTAATCGGCAGACGACTATCAACCTGGATGGATCCGGACATGGGGGCACACCACCCGGAGACAATGGACCAGTTCATGGAGGAACTCCAGTTAACACCATACAACAAGATGCTGGCGGAAACGCAAGAGCACGTGATGAGGAATACGTGCCAGAATTCCCTCGAGGACTCGGGGGGCAACCTTTGACGGACAACGCTGGATTGGCTGAGATCATCCGAAGAACTATGCGCGGAGGTTTGACCAATAGAGATCTAGAAGGAGTAAACAGGAGTCCGTTTACTCGTGAAGTCGGGATAGCTCGGAATCCACCAGAGTTTAAGCTACCTAATGTGGAGGTATACAATGGCAAGGCTGATCCAACTGATCACTTGATGAGATACACAAGACACATGGAAGTGCTGGGGGCATCGGAGGAAGTTATGGCCCGATGTTTCCCTTTGTACTTAACGGATATAGCTGCTATGTGGTTCAAACAGCTAGAAGAAGGATCTATCGGGACATGGACAGAATTGGTGGATAGGTTTTTGAAGCAATTTCGGGTTCATATCAAGAGACCGAAGAATGTAATGACGGCGGAGATTGAGAGCAGGATTAGAGATACTTATCCCGACTTGTTTGATGGTATGTTTTACCTCTTTGTTTGATTTGTTGTGTACATTATCGTAATTTCGAGGACGAAATTCTTTAAGGAGAGGAGTCTGTAACACCTTAGATTTTTGGTAACATTATTTAGGATATTTAATTAGTTAAATGAAATAAAATAATTTGTTGATTAGGGGATTAAGATTTGATTTAATTAAGGGGTAGCCGTGCAATTTAACAATGAATTAAAGAAGAGTTTAACATGAAATAAGGGAGGGATAAAATAGGAAAGAGGCCATTCCTATAACCCTAAAAACATGGCTGTGTTCTCCTCATACACGTTCACTTTTCATTTTCAAAATTTTTAAAAACATCAATAAAGAAAAGGACGGAGGAATCACTCAGGGCTTTCTTAACTCGGTTCAATGCGGAGGTTGCTTCGGTGGATCGACTGGATCCATCGATGGTCCTAATGGCAGCGGTGTCAGGGGTCAGAGAGAATTCAAATTTCAAGGTATCTCTAATACGAGACCCACCAATGGATCTCGGGGACTTCTTTCACGAAGCTGAGAGATTCCTTCGGCAGGAAGATGCATGCTCAGATATGAAATTAAAGGAGGTGAACGCGACTGATGATGGAGGGCCATCTAGCGGAGGCTTGGATAAAGATAAAGGAAAACGGAAGCTGGATGATGATTCAGGAAAAGCTAGGAAGCGGTGGAGAGAGCCAAAATTCTCCACTTACACGGGATTAAACGAGACGTTGGAACGGATATTCATGGAGACTCGGAATCGCCTTCCCTACCGAAGGCCAGCTAGGAGAGAACCTTCGGAACGTGAAAGGGCATCAGAAAGGCACTGTCTTTTTCACGACTTGGACGGGCATGATACCAACAGCTGCAGGCATCTGAAGGACATAATTGAGGAGCATGTAAGGAATGGACAGTTGCGACAATATGTTGGAGCTCGGAATGCAGTGGTGGAACAGGAGCGACCACCGTCCACCTCAAACAACGATGGCACGAGGCCTAGGAATGATGGTCGATTGATTATCAATTGACAGGGGTAATATGAAATAAGTAGCAAACTTTGAGCAAATGGCCGAGTCACTTACACATGTACGGGGATGGAGATAGCCCCTAGGCATGCTCTGAGATGATGACAAACCGCGACGCTCTAGTTTGTGAAATTTGCAATTTCTTTTTCGGTTTGGACATTTGCTCTTTCTTGGTTTGGTTTGAACTCCTGGTTTTGTTTGTCTTTTAGTTTTTTCTTTTGGTTTGGACTTTTATTTGGATGATTGATTTCTGGTTTGGATATTGGTTTGGATTTTTGATATGGATTTTTTGTTTCCTGATTTGATCTGTATTTCGGATTGGCTTTTGATTGGATTTTTATCTGGCTTTTGGTAAATGATCGTCAGGTATGGATCATACCTGGCAAGGGGTAAGTCGCTTTGTCCAAGCATGGAAAATCGACTTATTCAGGTCGTCGAGTATGGACTATGCTCGACAAGGGTCCAAAGAGACCAGGACTCGGCCTAGGACTTAGGCCCCCATATTATCGGTTACTATTGCAGGTCGTCGAGTATGGACTATGCTCGGCAAGGGTCCGGAGTGACCAGGATTCGGCTTAGTACTTAAGCCACGACATTATTCGACGTTTAGGGACACTGAACCATGATCACCATGGATTTACTTAACATAGGTCGTCAAGTGTGGATTGCACTTGGCAGGAACCCGGAGAGGTTACAGATTTGATATCGTCTATGAACAGCTAAGGATTTGGGCATGGACCCGAAACAGTCCCGGATTTGGACATCGACCCGGAGAGGTCATGGATGTGGTTATTGGTTATTGAATATGGATGGACTATAACCTGGTTGTCGAGTTCAAATGGATATGGATTTGGTTACTGATTCGGAATCAGACATCGACTCGGAACAATCGCGGAAATGAATTAGGATATGGCCGTGGCACTCGGATAAGATGGCTTGGTAATGGATTGGATTATGAATCGAAAAGTATGGATGTGGATAACATACATACTTAGGATATTGGACTTGAGGCTATTCAAAACACACCTTTCAAAGCAAGGCATGTTTTGGGGGGCAAGTGTTAACCCACCTTTTGGCAAAGACGCGGACAGACGAGTTTAACTTAATCAACAACATGTTCGTCGAGGCTAGAGTACGATGGATTCAGTCGACTGGATGGATGGATCAAGGTTTTAAATCTCCCCGAGATCAGCCGAGATGAAAATCCGAGATATTAGCCAAAATCCGAGATTTGGCAGCTTGGTTAGTTATAAGTCTTTTAAATATCGCCCAAGATAGCCGAGATATTTGCCCGAGATATTGGCCAAAATCCGAGATTTGAAACCTTGGGATGGATGATGCAACGTGCATGGGAGATGAAAATATGATTGGATAAAGATGAATCAACTATAATTTGGGTCTAGGAAACATGGTTCGGCATTAAACATGGTTCGACATGATGGAGGTTCGGCACATATGGTTCGTCTAGCATTCACGTTCGAATAGCGTTCAAGAGTACTCGGCATACATAGAGCGTCCGGCATACATGAGTGGTTCGACATTCCATGAAGCATTCGGCATCCAGGTGGCGTTCGGCGTCAAGATACGCTCGGCATCTCGGAAGCGCTCGGCATTCGGAAGCGCTCGGCATCAAGGAACGTTCGACATCTAGAGACGTTCGGCAGGGTATAACGTTCGGCATGTACGAACGTTCGGTATGGCAGAATTGTTCGTCATAAACTATTGTTCGGCCTAACTATTGTTCGGCCTAAGTATCGTTCGGCCAAGAGATGGTTCGGCCTTGATAGCGTTCGGCCAGAGTATCGTCCGGCCTAAGTTTTGTTCGGCAATCAGTCGTTCAGCACGAATACATTGGATCGGCCTCCGGTATCGTTCGGCGAAAATGCCTCCACGGCATTCAGGGTGTTCGGCCTCACTTCTGATCGACATGAGGAGATCGTTCGGCATTCACACCTTGTTCGGCATTCAGCGTTCGACATCTATGGTTCGGCATATGGAGACCACTCCATTTGGGCTGAGGTATTCAGCTACCAGGCCCACCAGGGAAGTCCAACCCATCTTTGTCTATAAATAGAGAGGCAAGGGCACAGTGAAAAGGGATCTTCTTTCTGCTCTCTTACTTTCTCTTTTCTAAGGCTAAGGCAACTCTGCCATTTTGCAACTGTAATCGATTATGACAGCAATAAAAAGCAAACTTCTAAGTGGACGTAGGCCGGAGTTAGCCGAACCACTATAAAATATGTTGTTCTTTACTGCTTTCATTTTAGTTTTAACTGTTCTTCACATTATTACTCTCTACATATACTCTATCTCTGAGCTGTGACTGGTATTTGGTGCTTTCATCTGGATTTGGGTGTAGTGACCAATTTTGGCGCTAACACTACATATATTCCTTAGCACTTTCTGTTTGCGAAATTGTTGACTTGATGTTGTTAGCAACAGTCATCTTAATAAACATAAGGCTCAATCTGTTACTGCGTTCCCATGCTTTATGGTGTGATTTTTCTGTCTCAGTACTAGCTGTTGTAAGAGCAACAGGTTTACCCTCAAGGAGTGCCAAGTCAAGATCCTGAACACCTAAATGGAAATTGACTTGTTCTCTCCATTCAGAAAAATTAACACCAGTGAACAATGTAACAGATGAAGCATGTGTATTTATGGGAACTACTGCAAATAAAAAAATTGAAATAACTATAAGCTCATAGCCAACGCGATTCAGATATGTACATAATAGTATAATATAACACTCCTTTGGGTAGATACTATCTTATACTTAACATAATTAAATACCAAAACATAAGTAAGTAATAAATATATTCAATTAAATAGAACTGACATCTTTGGATGATCAATATTTATTTAATCAAGATATCCATTAAACCTCATCATGTCAACTAGTTATAGAACAATACTTTCCTTTGGGTAAGTTCTCAGGTTCTATCATTAGTGATGCCAGTTTTTAATTGGTATTATTATAACTGGCAATTTCTATCAATAATCATTATGTCACTTATGCACTAAATGATTATTCTGATTTTGACCACTTTGGTGATTAACAAAATCATAAATCTCATGTGCATAAATGACTTATAACACATACTTGATTAAACATCATGAGTAAAGCATAGAACAGATCAATTGCAATTATAGGAAATATTCAGTTATTGATTGGTGGCTCTGATACCAAATGTCAGAAATGCTTTGTTGTTCGATCTTTCATGATTAATGATGAACAATTCAAGTAATAGCCCAAGGATCACCAATACCGAATATTTCACAAACAAAACTTAATATGATTTTTTGTTTAAGATGACGTACCTTGACTAACAGCGGAAGATGTAATGGTTGTCATCTTCTTCTTCTGGCTTCTAATAATTACTCTTCTTCTCAGAATTCGGTTTCTCCCTCTAACCCTATTTCTTTATGTGTTTCTTGATGGAGAAGAATACATCTGTTGGCTGGGGGAGAGAGGACCCAATCCTTTATATAACATTTAACTCTAAATCTGGTACATCCATCATATACCAATTCAATGCTTAAGATTAATCACAGAGCTAATGTTCTAATTATAGAACGGTCTATTTATGACTTAATTAATCGAGTCACATTAAGATTAGAAACTGCATAACGTTAAAGGTAAATGAAACGATTGCAGTTTCTAATAGCAGATTTCTAACACGAAGTTCTTTATATGTCAATTAATAAAGAACCCATTTTCAAAAAAAAGTATTTTCCATTTGTATTTTGTTATCCTTTTGAGGCATATGCTAATTATTTTTCAAAATGTTTCGTTATGAATTAGAATTATTAAGGTATGAAGCAATAACTTAAAAACCAAGTTATTGTTTTTACATAATTAAAATGACAAATGGTTTGTAATGTTTATTTTAATCAATATCATTTCTTTTAGTAATTAAACAAGTATTTTTTTTATCAAATTGACAATATAACATACCTATTTCTGATATTGATATGAACTACAAGAGCTTTAAATGTATAAAAATATAATGATTCATTGCTAATACACTTTAATTTTTTAGTATTTTTATCATTCTCTCAAGTAATATTTGAATTTCAATCTATATGTATATATATTTTAAATAGATATACTGAAAGCTAATGTTAAATCAAAATCTCTGTAGATAAATATTTACTTGTCAAAACTAATAAAAAAAATTGAACCAATCAAAGATGCCTTTGTTGTTATAGGAGACTATGAACAATAATATTTACAAGTACATAATAGCCCAAAGCTACTTAGCCCAAAAGGTGGACACGAGATTACGTGTTGTTCTCGAATGTTCCATAAACAAATTGAAGAAACAAAGCAGTTCATTAAATGAAACCCTATTTTCCATAAATACTACTTCAACAACGGCGAACCAAAACTCAAGCATTGCTTCCACTTCAATCCACTAGAAATCGAGCAACATCTCATTAGGAGTTGTTCTGTTTGTATGGGTGAGAAAGAGCAAGTCCCAAAAAAAAATTATTTTTAATTTTAATTAAGAATACTAACTTTCATTTATTTTCTTAACAAATATTAAATACTAAAAAATAATAAATTTGTATCTAACTCATTATTATCTACAAAAATGATAAATTATTTTTTTACAAATATAAATACCATAAATCACATAACTAAAATTACATACTAAAAAAACAATAAGTTCAGTACATAATTCATCATCTTAACAAATTCACCATATATTGCATAATAAATTCAATTTTTTAAAAATACCTGTAAAATTATTTTTCTAAACATACCGTGTGCAACGTACAGGTTGCACACTAGTAAGATACCATGAATATGGAAAAAATGATAGTTGGCACTAACCCTAATTGCCTCGGTAATCATTTTTTTAAGAAGAATTGGATAACCAAGCTACTGAGACTAAAACCAAAATCTTACTTTGCTACCTAACTAGTACAATTTCTTAATTTAGCCTTGATTTCTTATTCATACTCCGATTTCAACATTCTTATGCTCGATTTACCTATCTCTAAAAGTTTTAAGCATTAAAATTAACTTCAGTTATTTCAAAACGTTCACATATTCCTCTATAGATAATTCAAAGTTTAATTACTAAATATTTCCATTTAACATACGTTAAACAATGAGTTGTTAATCCATAACCCTTAATCTATAGTAAACTATTATGCATGTTATCTTGTATCAGTAGAGATTGAAATGGATTCTCATGTAGTGTCTTCAACTTTCAACCAATGTATTTTCAAAACTAGTTTCCAAAAAATTAACCTAAAATCAAGATTGTGGAATTGAATAAACTGATTTCGATGTATGAAAAAAAACTCGCGAAAAAGAAAAGAGAAACAAAATGATAAAATTACAATAATTATAATCTATTTCCATAAAAGAAGAATCAAACAATTTTTTTTAATAAAAAAATTATTACTTGAAAATTTTAATTATTTCATTTTTTATTTAAAATGTAACATTAAAATACGTTGAGTTATATAAATAAAATAACATTCAAAATAAAAATTAATTTATTAATAATAAAGTGTTCATAACAATGTTTTTTATGCAATTTAATTGCTTTTATAGTATGTTGCAATGTTTATTATAGTACAATGTGCACAATAATTTTAATTTTGTACGTTCTTGCTAATATAACTTAAGTTATAGTTATAAAAATGTTACATTCCATGAAATTAAATGACATAAATATATCACTTGTTCAAAATTTTATTACTTTTCTTTTTTATTTCTCGCATTGAACATTACATTTTAAACCGTGTAAGTTACTTGATTCGTCGTTTTTCTATTTGTTTTCAAGATTACTTTTATTTAGAATTTGATTTAGATTATTAATTTTGTGTTGTAATAAATTTGTTATGTGATTTTATTTTCATAAATTTCAAAGGTTTAATTTATGATACAAAAATTAAAATGATTTTTTTTTCTTTATTACTCTCATATAAAAAGTTGAATGGGTAAAAAGGCAGGGTGCATCGTCGCTTGAATAGCACACCTCTTAATTAAAATCTTTTATTTTGAAAGAGAACTTTAATAATTCGAGGGGCCCACAAGCTCAGTCCTTGCTTAAATATTACCACTTTCATCCTCTTCCACAGCGATTAAAAGAGAGAAAACACTAGTTTAATCTCTCTTTCCCTAAATTAATTCATCGAATAATTAGACAAAAAGATGTTGGATGTATCTAGGGTTCACAAAGAGCTATACGAATGTCAGAAAGACGACGGAATTTCCGGCGTTACGTTAACTCTAAAAGGTAGCGATATTACTCATCTCGCCGGAACGATTGCCGGTCCTGTTGGCACTCCGTATGAAGGCGGCACTTTCCATATAGACATTCAATTGCCAAGTAATTTTCGCTTTTCCCCTTTTCTATTCTTGATTTAACTTCTTTTTTTATAGGTTGTTTGCGAGTATTTGTGATCCTGGTAATACTTCATATGAATTTGGATATATGATGATGTAGTAATAAGAGTTATCTTATTGGCTTGTTACTTGTTTGAGGATTTGTTTTAAATTTACTATGTCTGGAATTTACAATTTGATTATACGAGCAAGAAGAGTTATGTTTAGGGTTGTGGCAAGAATTAGTAAGACGAAACGATTAACAGTAAAAAAATGATTGGTGCTTGTAATAATCTAGGGAAAATGTTGAAATATAAATAAACTCAGTTTTAAGTGAGATGTGATAGCTTTGAGTATATGAATTTCCTCTCTTTTTTTCTAATGATAATAATGCGGATTTCTTTTTTGTGGCACATTTATTTTCCCACTTTAGTTCTGTTATCATTTATTGTTTGTGATTATTGCAATATCGATTGTGCAATATGGTACTGTCTATTGAGATGTGAAGCATAGTTTGATTAGTAAAGATAATATACAAGCAATTTGCATTCAAACATCACTTTGTCGATTCCACTTCGTTGATTTGCAGACATTTGGAGTCGATTGTAAAAGCAGAACCTTCTCAGATCCTATTCATTTTCTCGTCCAATATTTGCTAGTTGATTCCAAGAAAGTCAAGTAGGCAGCGATGGTTTTACAAAACCGGTAGAAATTATTTTTTTAACAGAATAATTTAGAAGGTTTATCTCTTGTGTGATCTAAAAAATAAATTGAAATTAACTACTATCTTGTATCAAAACAGCAATAAATAATATAACAAATCTAACATTCAAATTAATGAGATTACAACACATATAAATTCCATTCATAGCATGAATACGAACGGAAAACCCTATATTTAATTCAACAAATTGCTCAAAAACATTAAAATTGGTCTTCCTTACATTATTACTTTGGATATGCTCGGTCATTAATTGAAGCTTTAAGTTGCTCCTTTAGATTTTGAAAACAAGGAATCGCTGTCAAGTCCCTGCAATTGAAAGATGATGTAAGAAAAGTCCCTTCCGAATAAGTTATGAAAATTAGGTCTCTATTTTTAGATTTTGGCTAATTTATACCGCTTTTGCCCCTGAAAAGAATGCTAAGTCGATTTTCTAAAAGAGGACAGTTTGATAAAAAATAACAAAATAGAAACCTAATTACATGTGTTTATGAGCATGAACTTTTTGTGCATGAGCTTTGAAAATAGGGACCTTCGGTCCAAAACCCCTTTTGAAAATTAGGATTTAATTGCTTTTATAAGCTCTGTTTGGTTATGGCAAACCATTTATTTATTTCTTCAACCGATGTGGGTTTTTATAGTGTTTTTACTTTTTACTGAATTAATTTTTATCTCTTTTTAAGTGGCGTTAGGGATAGTTTACGTGTGCCTAGATAGTAACACCCTAAATTATATAACATACATAACTTTGTCAGTTCATCCTTTTTTTGTACTTTATAATGGAATAAGAAACTCCACGAGTGTCTATAATTTGCTATATATATATATATATATATATATATATATATATATATATATATATATTCTAATTGGCTATATATAAAATCATGATATGTTCCAACCTATCTATGTTAGTAACAAAATATAATATTGCTTATTTCATAGATTTTCAGTTACATGATATAATGGAGAGGTGCTACAATTCAATTTGCAATCCCCCTAAATTAACTTGACCCCTTCTTTTGTTCCTTGTTCCTATATATATATCTATTTAATTAATCTAACTTACATAATGCAACATGGCATCTCTTTTGCTCCTTTTTACTCGATGGAATAACTTTTAATAACTTGCATCATATTGCATCATTTTCGTAGACCTTCCTATTTTGGGTTCTGCTGTAAGCATAATATTGTAAATTTGTTAATAGACGAAATGTAAAAGTTCAAATACACTTATTTGAGGGATGTTTTTATCAATTTAGCTCACTTTTCAAAACATATGACAAATTTAGATCTATTTCAAAATATCGTAGATATAGACTTGTTTTAGCCACATTGATATTGTTTCAACATTGATGTTGTTTCAACAACTTACTCTTGACTCACCTTGAAAATGCGCTAGGAGAATTCCAAAAAAAAGAAGAAAAAAACACTGACATTCTCAAAGTGCTCAAATATACATTTTTTTAAAAGAAAAGATAAAAAGAACTCTTGTTACCATAAAAAATTAGTTGGGTGCAATTTCAAATTGCATCACGAGAGAATTTCGAACCTGCATCAGTGTGACAAAAGCAGGACATATCTATAATTTGTCATAAGTTTTGAAAGGTGGACTAAATTGATTTCCTTATCTGAGAGATGGGATGCTTGCTAGGCATGTCAACGGATACTTTTAAATACGGATAGTGTTATATCCGCATTCGAAATCATTTTTGGATATCAGATATCTGCAAACCGCGGATGCGGACGGATATCGATTAATTATCTTATCTGCTAGCAATTGGGAAATATAAATTGAAAATTTTGGTTTAGCGTATTTTTTTTCAATCCCATCGATTATAAAAGTGTAAAAAATAAACAAATTTGATGATAATAAATAATTTTGAGCAATTAATATATTAAATTCATATAATACAAACTATTAACTTAATAAAAAAATACACATGTTTATCATTGTATTAAAATACACAAAATATTAACTATATTTTTGACAAAAACCGAATGGATAATTTTCGGAGGCGTCACATCCGTTTTTCCGGAAATTGTATATTTATCCGCTTTTCGGATATGGATGCAGACAGATTTCAAATTTTTCGTGTATCCATTGACAAGGCTAATGCTGACTTTTGATTTTTCAATTCTCTCTTCTTTGCAGGTGACTACCCTTTTCAGCCTCCTAAAATGCAGTTTATCACAAAAGTTTGGTAGGTCCATTGTTACTCACATAACCATTTTTAAGATTCCTTTTTTCTTTTCTTCCTTTTCCTTTTACCTCGATATCATTTTGTCAGTTCTCATTTTGTATGATTATGTGTCATCTAACGCTCTTTATTCAAATCTATATCCCCTGATTGAGCACCTGCGATGAGCACCAACCATTGTCTTAATCCGCCTTTAGCTCATGTATAATATGTTTATCTGAACTTAAATTCTCTTAATCATTTTGCTCAATCTATGCTGTTTAGATTGCAGTCCATTTGACAAGTATCAATGCTTTATACTAAAAGCTTTTTTTTTTAATATGATATATATTTTGGATTGAAGGCATCCAAATATCAGTAGCCAAAATGGAGCAATATGTCTAGATATACTGAAGGATCAGTGGAGCCCAGCTTTAACTCTGAAGACCGCACTTCTCTCATTGCAGGCCTTACTTTCTGCTCCTGCCCCTGACGATCCTCAAGATGCTGTGGTTGCACAACAGGTCTTTTCATATCCTACTTTTTATTCCATTTTCTAGCTTCGTTCTAATGCACAAACTTCCTTAAGTTTATTATGAGTGGTTTATTTCAACTCTACTTCAACCAAATTACCAGTCAACGGTTCATTTTATTTCATTAAATTGTTAGTTTTTATGTAATATAACCTTTTCGACCTTCATGTCCTTCAGTATTTGAGAAATTATTCAACCTTCGTTTCAACTGCTCAATATTGGACTGAGGCTTTTGCTAAGACAACATCTGTTGGATTTGACCAAAAGGTATGAAAAACTTTATTCTATTTACAATGTTATTTATAATAGAAAAAAGCAGCCTTTTGTCTATCAATATATAAATTGTGTCCCAATTTTCTAAAAACATGAAGTGAAAGTTAATTTGTGCATTTCGGAAGACAACTTGAAAAAAAAAAGAATAACGAAAATTTTATAAAATCTGATAATGGTAAAAGCATCAAGATATTTGATAAAAAACACACTTAAATAACAATTAATGTATACGAAAAATGTAAATCAAAATTCTAATTCTTGAATTCTTTTTGTGAAAAGTACAAGTTTGCGCTTTATGTTTTTCAAAAACATAGATCTAAATTACATATTGACACACGTACCTTTTTTTAACAACCACATCAAAAATAGAAACCTGATAGTTACAGTTCATAATTATATGTGAGTTTCTGAATGGAATTTAATGGCAAGTGCAACAACATAAGCAGGTGCAAAAGCTGGTAGAGATGGGTTTTCCTGAAGGCCTAGTAAGAAGCACCCTTGAAAAGGTTAATGGCGACGAGAACATGGCTCTTGAAAAGCTTTGTTCTTAACTTACGTATATCAGTGAATTGTGTGGTAGAATCGTTGCCTTGTATATTTAATGTTCCCATGTTTATTAATTATTGAATACAGTGTGGCTATTTGAAAACTTTATGGTTTTATACCGAGGAAGGAATAAAGATTATCTAATGCTTATCAAATAACTGTGTATGTTTTTTTTCCCTATTTGCTAATAATTAACAGAGAACACACTTAAGGTAACATTATAATGTACCTGCTGTATTTTTTCTGATGTAGCTTGAATTTATCACTTGTAAACTTGTTTGGCACAGCCTACACCGCTGCATGCGTCTTTTAATGGGAAAATAATTTCACTCATTTCTTAACCCATTTGGATAACTAATTTCACTAATGCAGGTTTCTAGTTTCGAAGTTTGTGTATGCTTCACGGTATCTTGGTACTTGCTTGTTATAAAAGCTAAGGGTTTTGTTAATGTGTGTGGGGTAAAAGAGTAGATGTTAAGGTGGAATTCAAAGAGGTATTTAGGCAATTTAATCAACATTAACATTTTTCTAAAAGCAATTTAATGAACCTTTTTGTCTTTACAAGATGGAAATAAAAGAAAAGTCAAAATTTGTGTCAGCATTGTGTTCAAATATATTCTTTCAAATAATACTTCAATTTTTTAACTTACTGCCAGGTTATTTGGACGTACTTTACGTGGTTTACCTCAGTTTGAGGTAATTTTATGTTTTTCAAAAGTTAGTCTTACAAGTTAAAATCTACTTCTTCGTCCTTTTCAATGTTTTTTTAATGCAAGTTAAAAATGCAAAGCAAAAAACTGAAGCAAACTAGTTCCTAATAAAGCCGCCTTTGATTTTGATGTTTTCAGTTTTGGATCTTCATGGCAACCTAAATATAATTGGCAAAGTATTTTAGTTTTTGTTAGAACAGCCAATTTAAAAAACAGTTTTAACATATATAAATTGTAAACTATTTTTCCTTCTTATTTATCACTTTTCAAGAATGCCAAAACATGAAAAGTGTCTTCTTTGTAATTTCCCCCTTTGTAGTAATAGCAATGATTTTTCCATCTTTGTTTTCCCATTCTTTT
This sequence comes from Allium fistulosum, assembly GCA_030737815.1. NCBI lineage: Eukaryota > Viridiplantae > Streptophyta > Magnoliopsida > Asparagales > Amaryllidaceae > Allium > Allium fistulosum. Next base: position 1,354,013,768 of record CM060902.1, on the reverse strand, counting down.
TTTAAATCATATTGAAAACTAAAAAACCTAAACATGAAATTTAAACCAAACGAACCCTGTATTTCTCACCCGTGTAGTGCGATGGTGGAATTTGAATTTAAGAGCTATTCCTGTTTCTTTCCAATGAAATAAAATGTTCATTTCATTATCGAAATCATCTTCAATCACTACAAATTTATTCCAAAACTTCTCCCAAACCAATGACTAACATTCGCCAGTCTTCGTATGTAATTTACACTATCAAGTGGCATCTTTGATATTGATGAGAACGATATTTGCTTTTACACAGAAAAGACTGGACGTTTATGAGCAAATAATGTAAAGTTGTACGAATGTTTAAAGGATGATGCAAGAAACAAGCACGGTTCTCTGTGTAAAGGTCTCAAGAAGTGGAAGAAATTAAATTAAATCTGGATTTGGACGGAACACCGTCATCGGTTTTGACCATTGCGGGGATGATTGGGTTCAAATGTATTATCATTTATTTTATTTAAAGTTGGTTACCAATCTGTTGTTTTATGCTTGAACTCCCATAGAGACGACAACTCCTCAAGCCATTACCACGAATAATCAAAACGACGACAAAGACAATGACAGAGGATTAAATAAATATAACAAAAATCCAAAACAAAAGAGGACATGTAGGTTCAATCCCAAGTATTCTGGATAAACCACACCGATGGAAACAAAGGAGAATAATTTCTTAGCTATTCAACATGTAATACGAATCCGTCAATCCATCCCATTAACCCAACACATTTATCCATTCATAAGTGGGTTGGTCCATCCATTTATGTAAATGGATCGTAAACAGGTTGATCCATTTTTAAAATGATTATAAATGGATATTCCATTTAACTCCGACTAGGTAGAATCTATTTTTTTTTGTTCAAACTGTAATAACTTCTTCATACCACTCTTAATCAGGCACGACTTCAACTGATGAACTCCTATCTAGATTACGGACGATATGAAATACTCGGATATTTCATGTTGTAAACGAACGAAGTAGTTCTCCACAGTGACTAACGGTTGTACTCAAAAAATAAAATGCTACATCCTCATATTTGAACTACGTCTAGACAAAAGTCGCTATTTTTTGTTCAGACTACAGTAAACTTTTAATACTACTTTGGAATCAGACGGGACTTCGATCGATGAACTTCCACCTAAATTACGGACAGTACGGACTACTCGATTACTTCATGTTGTGAGCAAACGTTGTAGTTCTCTGTGGCGGTTAACAATTGTACGTAAAAAATAACATGCTGCATCGCTCTATTTGAAATCCGCTTACGCAAAAGTCGCTGTCTTTTTTGTTAAGACTGTAGTAACTTCTTCATACCGCCTCGGAATCATGCAGGACTTCGATCCATAAACTCCCACCTAAATTACGGACGATATGTAACGCTCAGATACTTAATCTTATGAAGGCATGCTGTAGTTTTCTGTGGTGATAATGATTGTACTTAACAAATTTAAACATTTAAATGGGTAACCCGCTTATTAAATGGGTTGGGTCAGACGAACTCTTATATTAAATTGGTCAAAAAGAATAGATAATAAATGAGTTGAGTCAAAATCTATCCAACCCATTTTGATCCAGTCCAACCCATTTGACAGGTCTAATTGTACCATATTTTGAAAAGACCACTGCCTAAGCGAAGAAACCAAGAAAGATAAGTAGATCGAAACTCCATCATTTCCACAGCATAGCAGGTCGTGATTCTAATAGAAGTTGGATTCCAAAAGTAGAGATAGAGCGAATGGAGCGTAATATGGAAATGTATGTAAATAACATTTCATGGAGGCACATTACAAACTTCAGAGGAATATATAGTATTTTCAGACGACATAACATTAATTATTTATACAGAAGCACTCAATTGAATTAACGAAACTAAAACTACCAGATGTGCGATGAGCTAGAAAGCAGCAACATTCAGTGGCTTCGTATTCAAACTAATACCACTTCATGAATGGGTTAAAAAGGAGGGCTGAATTCAGATAAGCAAATAACTCCAAAGGAACCTTCCAACCTCCTATTATAACAAAACCAACTAATGGCCATGACCACACATATATCCGATCTGTCAAATATAATAGCAAAAATTGGTCAATGCTAGACCTGTCAAAAGATACTTTCGGATGCAGATAATATCATATCTGCATCTGCATTTTAAATCATTTTTGAATATCAGATATCCGCATCCACGAATACGCACGACTATCGGATAATTATCTCATTCGCCGACGACCGATAAATTAAGAAATATAAATAGTTTGACATAAATTTATTTCAATCCCGTTGATTATAAAAATAAATAAATATGATGACAATAAACAATTTTTAGCAGTTAATATGCATTAAGTGCATATAATATAAACTACTAAATTTGTAAAACAAAAAATAAATATTTTTCATTGTACTAAAATACGCATAATTTAAACTATAATCTTGGTGAAAATCAGACGGATAATTCTCGAATGCGAATGTCTTCGTATCCGCATCCGTATCCATTTTTCTGAATATCGGATACTTATCCGCTTTTCGGATACGGATGCGGATGGATTTCGGATTTTTCGAGTATCCATTGACAGTCCTAATCGATGCACCAACCAGTAGGGCAAACGACAAACCAACCAGTAAGGCAAATCTATGCTGTCCTAAACTTCAGGCAAGCTAACAAATGATCGACAAAGGTGGACTGATACGATATTCATTATTAATGTTGAATGGAAACCAAATGATAATCGTTGGCAAACCTCTATAGTAAAGCATTCTAACCAAAAAAGTAAACGAAAATTGTAACGATCCGTATTTTTAACGATTGATATTTAAATATTGAATCGTTAATTAATTGAATGTCCAAAAATATGATTTTCACATACGGTAGAATTAGGACTCAAAACCAATTCCATTGAACTTGGATTAACGTTCCGAATTAAAATGAGTATAAATATCACTATCTTAGGAGACTGGACGATCGGATGGTCAAACGATCTAGAAATGCATGAAATTATCATCCCGAAGAGCTGTCTCGGATAGCAACAAAATTTATACCATTGAAATCGGAAAAAATGAGGTGATATCTGCCCATCAGTTTCGTTGCAATCGGACGCACCGTGTGATAGTACGAGCTTGAAACGAATGATGATTTATTTGAGAAATCAAATAGATGATATATTATATTAATATAAATAAACACCCCCTATCTTTCATTTCACTGATCTATTACCAATAAAGAAAAAATTGCCCCCTCCTCCCTTAAACCTTCAATAAATTAAATCGGGATTTTCGCTCAACGAATAATCACGAAATCAGATCCGTTGAACTCATATGAGAAGAGCTTCGCATCGGTAGTGTCGGGGTGGTATGGAACAGTGGTTGGCGACGCTCGACCTTTGGAGTCGTGCCTATGGCTTGGATTTGGCGGTGCTAGGTGGCGAGTTGAGCAAAATGGAGAGTGGCGTTACAATTCTCGCGCGAAGATGAGTGGGAGCTTTATAGGGAGGTCCGACGCTTCATGGTGAAACACGACATGTACGTGTGACTACGGGGACCTTCAGGTCGCGATTTTCCATGGTGAGCCAAGCTTGGGTTCATGGGGTGCATCGCGGAGGGGATGCATAGTGGAGCGCGTTGGCGAAGTCCGTTCGTCATTTCGTCGAGTAACGACTGAGATATGAAGGGGAGGAGTATGCGGTTGAGTGTACTTTTATGCATTTGTGCACACTTCTGTACAGAGGAGGGAATTTAGGGAAGAAAGGTTGGTAGGATGATTAAGATAATAAACTAATAATTAACTAATAATTAACTTAATTAATAGTTTATTTTATCTCTTTTCTTATAAAATCCACTTCTTTTGCATACGAGATCTGATTTGGACGCTGTTTCTTACATTGCACCCATGATGGAGAGCTATACTGCTTAGCATTGGATTAGTTAGCTTTTGTTGATGTTAGTGATATTTTCTGTAACACCTAATAATTGTACGACAATTAATTAAAAAAAAGAAATCAGCTAATAAACGATAACGTCGAAAGATAAGAATTTTACAAATATCAAAATTTGGTTACGAAACTTACATCGTTGGATTCGTGGCGATTTTATGATCAATTTTTATATATAAAGTTATCCGATCGGAGTTCAAACGAAAAAGTTATTAACGTTTAAAGATTTTGAATCAAAAATAATTTTTTGTGTGTGTGTATAATTTTATGATAATAAAAGTTAATTGACATTAATTAATAACGTTGGCAAAAACTTAGACGTTAAGAAATGTTAACATTAAATCAAATCCGAGAATATATATAAGAAGAAAGAAATTATATCGGTCAGTTTTGAATAAAACTAAACAAACCATCACATGCTACATTAATCACCATTGAAACAAACGATTGGTCGACCCTGATGCACCCAGGTCGACCAGTAGCGGTCGACCATGATGCACCCAGGTCGACCAGTAGCAGTCGACCCAAGGCAAATGACGGTCGACCGTTGGTTGTGTCAAAACGGCAGTAACACATGGCCAAACGACCAAGATTTAATACAGTTAAATCCAACGGATGACATTGATTTGAACCCCTATAAATATAGACTCGGTGCAACACCCCGTAATAAGAACTATAAATAAATGAAGTAAATTAAATTAAATGTGATAAGGTAGAAAATGGAAATTCTATAAAAGTTGGAATTTGACCATGAAAGTTATACCGCTGCATTCGTGGTGAAATTCTGATTAATTTTCATATATAATATGCTGAAAACGGAGCTCGAATGAAGAAGTTATGAGCGTTTGAAGTTTTCAGATTTAAAGTAATTTGAATAGGATTCAAATAAATAATCAATTCCCTAATTTGAAGTTTGAAATTAACTATGATTAGACTTGGGGAGTTAAGTAACGTTAAAAATTAGCAATTAATGTCAAAAGTTAATTAGGGTATGAAACTCTACCATTGTTATCTCTCCAAATTAGATTTAGAAACTCCATAGAGAATTCAGGTAAGAATCCAATCCATTTTCTATTTATTTCTTCTTCCTCCAACCTATTCTTATTTTGTTCTCCTCCAACTATTTTGAATCTAATAAATTTATATACCTCTTCCTTATTGTGTATGTGTATATATCAAAAGAGACAGATTCTGAAAGAGATTGTGAGGCATGCAAATCCAAGGAAGGGGAAGCTATGGCTATTCTGTGAATGGAAACCTTAGTATTTCTTTTCGGCAATTGTTTAGTGTAAATCTTTTTGGATTTGAATATGCCTTGGGGATTTTGGGATTCTGAAAATATTATAGATAAAATCTCATAAAATTCCTTTTTGTTTTGATATGTCAATTCTATGTTGAGATTCCAAATTATTTACATTAATTTGATGGAATTTGTTTCGTTTATGCAATTTTTTTATAGTTTCATAGTCTATTCCACTTCTCCTTCTTTTTTGGGTCCAATTGTGGTTCTTTAATAAAATAAGGAGTTTAGATTACGAATTCTATTTGTAGTTTACACAACTTATTCTTATCTATTTCTTTGTAAAAGAGGAGTTGAATAGAATATGGGGTTTAGATTGGAATTCTTATTGTTTAAGATATTCTATTGAATTGGTGTAATAAATTGAGTTCCTATTTTATTTACAAGTCTGTTATTGTAGTTTGGGTTATGAATATTTATTCCCTGTTTTGTATACTAGAATCCCATGAAACCTTGGAAATTTGAAGAAAAATGACTTAAACTTGGTTAGAGAATTGACATTTACCGCTAGTTTAGGGCGTAAAATATGCGCGTTTAGAACTTATTAGGCACAAATATTTGTTTATCTCTATTTGAGTAATTAGCATATAATTACTACGTATATGGCGTAGTTAATTAGGTATTTATTTATATTTATTTCCCCTATTATGAACGTAATTGATTGTGAGGCGAAAATAAGAGGAAACTCTTATTTAGCCTAATTATTATTTTAAGGCATGATAAGGAAGATTCCTTATAAGGCCTTATTTATGAAACGGTGAGATGAGAGTGTGTGTGTATATATATATATGGAGAGTAATTGATTTGTGGCTAAGTCATAGGGATGCGAGGTCAATAGAGTTACATGACGGAAGTCTGCCCTTCACTTTGAGGCTACCAGCAGTTGTGTACACTTTTATTGAAGTGAGATATCCTATGATAAATATTTGTAATGACGCGAGGTTGATCCCAAATTCTATAGGAAAAATCCCCCCAGCGAACCTGGCTACCAGTTTCTACGATTAGCAAACTAATATGAGATGTCATTATGAGTATGGGCCATAAGATGAAGGGCTTGCTTCGAGGTCTTAAGGTATTAAGCCGTTGAACCCGCCTCTTTTCTCCATATGAAGTATTAAATTGCCAAGGGGACACGTTAGCTGGTATCTCTACAGAGGTCTGCTTCTGGAAATAGGTCTTAAATAATGGGGTCTGCTTTAATTAAAGTTTTAAATGACCAGAATCTGTCTATTTTCCACTTGGAAGTATTACATTGCATATGAGATTCCATATGATGTCAGCTAGATAGTACCATTGAGGAGCACCTTTTGGAAATAGGTCTTAAATTATGGAGTCTGCCTTAATTAAGGTCTTAAATGACCGAAGTCTGCCTATTTTCCACTTGGAAGTATTAAGTGGCTTTGGTACCATCTCTCACATTATTAGTCATTTATGATGTATAATTAGGATATGAGATTTTAGAAATCTGCTTCTGGAATGGAAGGTATTAAGTAGTTGGACCCGCCTCCTTTCCTTATAAAGAAGTATTAAATGGGTTTAATGGTTTTATGTTCGTAGACATATTCTTATTTTGAAATATACTGCCCAAGTACTGAAAAGGTAAGACTCGAGGTTTTTATTCACCAGACACTACACCACCGATAGGATTTTGGCGCAACCTTAGGCGGCACATTTGATACGGCTATAAGCCGTATCAAATTTTAATACGGCTTATAGCCGTAGCTATATTATTTAATACGGCTGTAAGCCGTATTAACATTTGATACGGCTTATAGCCGTATCAAAATCTGTGCCTCTTTTCGTGGGAAATTTTTTCCCAAAACGCACACCCTCCCTCCTTTTGTCTAATTAAAAAAATGAAAGCTGGAAATAGCGCTCCTCCAAACCCTAACTTTCCCAGTCGATCTCCGCTCCACATCATTCTGCTCTGCCGTCGCTTCTACTCTGCCCTACCGCATCACATCCATCTCGAGTCCAGCATTGCACGACCACATCGACACACAGGTATTCGATTTCTTAGGTAGTATTCGATTTCTCCTTTTAGAATTTCAATTCTAAGCACGTCTATTTTGATTCTTAATTTATTAAATTTTGTTTTATTTATCTTGCCTTGTTAAAGCAGCTGTTAAATTTTTGAGAAAATCTATCAGTTTTTTCTGATATTTATCTATTTTTCTAGAACCTATTCACTTGAAGTGGGTATAATCTAAAACTCTTAGGTGTGATAAGTAATTGTTATGATTGTGTTTGTTTTTCTAATTCATGTTGCTTGATATGTTAACTTAACTATAACCAAAATATATAGTCTACCAAATGTGTCTGACAAAGTACACTTCTTTCCTATGAAAAGCAGCTACTACTAGATAAGTAGCTAAAGTGATCTAAACAATATATTTAATCCATGACTTAGCTCATTCATTGTATTTTATTTTGTTTGTCTATATTAATTAGATAATTTTTGTGCTGTCTGAGCTTATTCTATCTTATTAGTCAGAAATCGTCCAATGATCTTAGTGCATAATTTACAGCTTGGTGCTAATGTTGTATATGGTTCTGACATTGTATACGATTTTGACATTTTTGTATAAGTGGATAAAATTATTGTTAATGGTGCAAGCCAAGTATCAGGAGAGGGGTAATGCATAGACATTACTCCGGTGCTACAAAATAGCGCCGTTGTAATGGCAAATTTTTTGGAAACAGTTTGGTGCTAATGTTGTATATTGTTCTGACATTGTTGTATAAGTGGATAAAATTGTTGTTAATGGCGCAAGCCAAGTATCAGGAGAGGGGTAATGCATAGACATTACTCCGGTGCTACAAAATGGCGCCATTGTAATGGCAAATTTTTTGGAAACAGTTTGGTGCTAATGTTTAAAATAAACCCTATATTTTGAGTTCCATTTATTGAAATTTAAATAGTCCATATATTTTAACTATTTAAAATTAATTAAATGTTTAAAATCATACTACAAAATTCTAGGTCGTACAAGAAAACAAAAAACGATCATGAAAAAGGCATGCGTATAAATCTTACAAGGAAGTTAATTGTTTACTAAATTATATTGTTCTTTACTAAACAATTTATATTATGAACGATCAAGTAGCTTGAATCATGTAAAATTACTAACTTAGAAAATGAAGTTACATCTGTTTCCCCATAAAGCTTTTTTTAAAACAATGATGATATCAAGTTTAGATATGTCCTCACAATTTGATGATGGTGAATTATCATGTGGATTAAATCATGTTCTAATTTGGAAAGGAAAGTTACAGACTTATTTATTTTCTAGAAAAGATGCTTTTATGATAGTGATTTCAAAATTTGAAATATTTTCACAATTTGATAATAATAAATGATACTTTACGTTAAATCTTATAGTTATCACTAAATTAGGAAAGGTTTATGAAATTGCTTTTTTATAGAAAAAGGTATGGATTTACAGGTTAGATTACAACTTGAATTTGAGTTATGAATTTGTATTCGAAATTTTGACTTTAGATTTGTAATCGAGTTGTGAACTTAGGCTAGTTTATATATTAAGTTTTAGGATATCATGTAGTGTTTTGCTTTGTCATATTTGGGAAAGTCGAAGTGGAAATGTACTGTTTTATTTATGTACTAGGGCTGCGGAAACAAATCGACGAGACTAAAAGTCATTAATGAGCTTTTGCAATTTCTTTAATTTAGAAAAGAACATAGTCTTTTAGTATCTAAATTATTGTTTGATGATTGCTATATGATCCCCGTTTAATTATAATACCTTGGAGTGGATGCAAATGATGATGTGGCACATCAAGTTAGGGTTGATCGTCAAATTGTTGATGCTTGATGTTCATCCATGGTCCTACTTTAGCAGTTACAAATTACTGATGTGTTATTACTCTTCGTTTCTCTTTCTCTAGAAGCTTTATCTAATGCAAACACGTGGTTTTATTGGATGGTTAAGCATATCCTATAACATAGTAATAATGGAGCATGTATCTAGAGAGGTTTTTCTAGGATGATTCTCTTTTGTTGTTCGACCAAGTACATATAAACTATTAGCTTTCAGTGAATACTACCTTCGAATCTTGCCCTTCACGTTTTTTATTGTTAGAACAACAAGATAGAATCAACTAATGATTATATTAGTATTTTTTATTAAGGTCAAATGGTTTAAAAAAGAGACTCGACATGGATAATCCCTTCAACATTTCAGATTAAAGAATAAAACTCTTCTTATAACTTGTTTTATTATAGTAAGCTTTTATGAATTTCAGTTTTTCCAAGAGGTTGTAAAGAGGAGAGCCACCAACATCCAATTTTAGACCACTTCCACTGCCTGTTTATAATCTTGTTGTTTCCACCAAGAGTTGTAATATCTGAATGGTAAGCTCTTTTCATTGGATGTTTGTTGATTAATAATTCGAATCAAAATAGGATTATGGTCACTGATAAAGTGATTGACAAAATGAATATTGAAACGTGGGAACATTTCAATAAATTCATTTAACAAACACCCTATCAGTTTTGGTATAAATTGAAAAATCTTTCCCCTATCGCCAAGTGTAAAAATTTCCTAAAAAATTAGGCTCCAATAGATTAGCATACTGCTTGTACTTTTAAGTTAATGGTCTCAGTTGAATTAGCATGTATGTATTTGAATTGAATATCTCACATTACAATCATCAGTTTCACTCTTTAGGATGTGATCAATATTTTCAGCTTGAATTTTATCCATATTTTGCCCATTTTGCAAGTTGTAGTTATCAGAAACAAGACTGTTAGAACTTAGAAGTTGATGCAATAATATTATCTGGATTAATATCATTATGTGTCTTGGCGTGGTCCAATTCCATTGCTGAAACATAAGTAGAACTATTAGTTCTCTGACAAATAGAAATGTTGTTAAAATTGGGCTCATCCTTATTATCAACTGAATTTTGTTGATCCAAATTTATATTAGTTTGTTCAGTATTATAATTCGTATTTTGTACTGGATCAACATTCTGCATCTCTGGGGCATGATCCATATGCTGATCATTCCTTCTATCCTTGCTGGGATTCTTTTTTATCCACGCTTTCCCAAAAGAACATAGCTTCTCCACATGGCTAAAGCAATTACAATTCAAACACTTTGGTTGTGTCCATTCATACTCCATCGTTTTCCATGGGCACACGAGCACACGAGCACACGAGCACAAGTACCAATGGGGACAAAGAGTTCCATCCCCAGTAAACATCAGGTCACCTGCCATCGGTAACACCTAGTACCTACAAAGTGGGCACCGCCTTTTTTTCTTTTTTTACCTTTGCCCTTTGTACTCGGCGTCAAATTTAACATGGCAATGCTGAAATTTATGAAGAACTTTCATAATGAAGGCACCGAGCTGAAAAATAAAAAGAAGTCCACCAAAAACTCGTATAAAAGTTTTGAGTTTGCTGTTTGTTTGTTAAAGAAAAATAAGTGTTACCCATTAGGAAAAAAAATGTAGTTTAACTCGTAACTCTGATACAACATTTGAGTTATTATCTTTTAGAAGTTAATTAGTAGTATATTTGTCTAATAGCAGTGATAAAGTTAAAGATTATTTCATACAAAGATGATGGGTGGAGAACTGTACTCATGATCATGTTTATGCAGTTTTGACCTAAATAGTAAAGTCACTTAATAATTTTTTATGTGCAAGTGTGTTATATTATGGAGTGTTGACATTGATATATTGATACATGTATAATTATTATCGTGACTTATTAAAATAATTAGTAATATTATATTTTGCAGGAAACTATGTCAGAAAATCCACCATCTTCACATTCGTCATGTTCAGAGGCGAAGAAAGTTGATCAAAACTTACTTGGTATTCCAGTCTCAGATAACGCTGGAAAAATCGCTACTATGCTCGGCAAACTAGTAAGAGCTATTGTGCCGATATCATATATAAGTTGGAATAAAGTACCTGGAATATACAAGGACAACGTTTGGAACGAATTGGTGGTAAGTATCCTTATCTGTTTAACAACAACTATTTCATTCAATAGCCTTATGGTTTCAACTCTTTGCACAACACATAATTTAATATATTTTTTGTAGAAAATTTATGAGCTCGATCCGCTTTCAAAGGAAATGTTTTTAAAGAGAATGGCCGAGGCTTTTAGGAGATACAAGAAAAACTTGAGAGTAGTTTATCATGACCCTTTCAACAATGATGAAGAACGGTTGAAAAATTGCCCACCTACAGTTGCTCAAGAAGATTGGGCAGAGTTCGTAAAAAATGAAGCAACGCCTGAAGTGAGCGGAAGAAGGGAGGTAGGCAAAAAGAACAGAGCATTGCTCAGTTATGCTCATCATGCAAGACGTAAAAGTCATGCTAAAATAGAACAAGAAATGGTAATTTATATTCATTTTCATTCAAATGATTTACACATTGTGATTGGATATTCATGTCGTTGCATCAACTTGTATTGCAGATCGTTGCTAGTCCATCAACAAATATCAGTCGTCGTCAAGTATGAGAGAAGACACACAGGAAAAAAGATGGTAGCATATCAGATGCCACTTCTTCATACTTTGTAAGTTAAACAAATATTAACTTGCATATTCTTTAAAATTCCTTATTCATGTAAGTATTATCATATTACAAGATCAAATTGCGAAAGCGAAGGAAAAGATCACTGATAGTGATAAAGAAAAATTGACAGTGGATGAAGACATCTTATCACAAGTGCTTGGTAAGGATGAAAGGGGTAGGAGCCGTGGTGTTGGGACCGTTATACCAAAGACTAAAGTTAAGGCTTGTGCCATTGCACATAAATGACTCCGACATGTTCATGGCGAGCAGGATGAGTTGAAAATGAGGGTGGGAAGTTTGGAGGGTACAGTGGGAAATTTGTCTGGGCAAATGGAGGTTTTGATCAACATGGTGGGAAATATTGAACAGGGAATTCGTGCACTGGTTAATTCTTCTGATGGAGGGCGCGCCACACAATTCAATGCTCCTGAATTCATTGCTTCGCAGTTCCAGGATTCGACCAATGTTACGAATAATCAAAAATGTGATATCCTCAACTCTGATTTAGAAGTAATAGGAATAGGTAGTTTTAACATTTAAACATTTATGACATAATAAGTAGAAAACTTAAATAATAATGAATATTCCCTTTTATTGCAACAGGTACTATATGCCGAGATTCTACATTGTCCAACATCCATGGGAAATTTGTACCATCCACACATGAAAATGTGGTGTTGGACAGTATACTGCTACCAAATGAGAGAACCAGCAAAATGAATCATCAATTTGCAGAGACCTTTGCTGATGTTGGAGTGGGTGGATATGTGTGCCATCCGAAGTGTCTTATTCGATATCTCTAGATGATGGAGCAGGTATATTTTCTGTTTATGTTGTGTATTTGTATTATGTAGTAATGTGATACATTTGTATTATTGTTGTGTATTTGGATCTTGGTACTGGAGCGATAGTGTTTTCTAGTATCCGCTACTGCGATATATTAATGTGCTAAATGCTAGTATTTTGTAATGATATTGTTAAGTTATTACGCACTGCAATGCGGATTATTGAATCATTTGAATGTGCACTGTCTATAATATTATTTGTTTTGATGTCTCGGAATGATTATTAATTATATATTGGATATGAATAGGTCTATAATATTATATATTGGATATGAATAGGTCTATAATATTACATACTGGATATTGATTATATATCTATATCTAATTGACTAATTACATACGGCTTTTAGCCGTATCTAATTGGTTCATTAGACGCAGCCTATTTGTCAATTAGATATGCTTCTAGCCGTATCTAATGTGTCAATTAGATACGGCTAATGGCCATATCTAATTGATACAGTAGATACGGCTTTTAGCCGTATCTAATGAGCCAATTAGATACGGCCTAAGGCCTTATCTAATTGGTTCATTAGATACGGCTAAAAGCCGTATCAAAATATTAAGCTCGGCATATTTTGATACGGCTTTTAGCCGTATCAAAATATCATTTATGGTGTAGTGAGACACTTGTTGCTTTGACTCTCTCCTTATTACAACATATGTTAAGGATGGAGTAATGACGGTGACGATGCTTAGAGATGGAGAAGCTTGGCTTATGGAAGTATTTTTTATTATTACTTAGTTTTATGTGTACCCATGTATTTAGACAATTGTTGTAATGAATATTATGTTACGGTTTTTGTGAAATTTGTATTATGACATTTTTATGGTTTTGAAATAAATGGGTACACTTTGCTATTATATTTTTTTCCATCCGCTGTGAGTTCTGAAAGTTTAGTTATGGCTCTATACCGTTATTTTCTTAGTTCTACCAACAACTTACCTTAGAATGGATCTAAGTTTCGATAGGACATTTCTGGGTCGGAATTTAAGCCTGTTCCGGGGTGGGCTGTTACACCCAAACCCTCACTTCTAAACTCATATTTTCAGAGCGACGCCGGAGCTCTTATATTTTCTCTTCTCCTCCAAATTCTAAATTCTTAGAAATAGTTGTAGATTATAAATATATATAATTGGAAAATCGTAGAAGATGATTGAGGAAGAAATAGGGTCAAATTAAATCGCCAGAGCCAAGGTAAATTGTAAATCCAGATCTAAAATATAAATCAAATTCCAAATCTCTTTTCTAATCTGTATCTCTGATAAATCTATGTATGCTTGCGGTGTATAAATCCAAATAGGAAGAAAAGGGAGTCAAACTAGAATAACATGGATTGGACTGGAGATTTGAAAGTTAAAAGGATGAGTGGAAAAGTATATATTTTTATATAATATTAGATTTATATCGTTGTAGGTCTATTCTTTTATGCCTGAAATGTAAATTGGAGTTGTAGGCTAAATCTATACACATGAAATGAAATTATAAACCCCGCCTACATGTTCTATAATTGTTAACTTGAAATATATACTGTATGGATGTAAATATGGAGAATATTAGGTATTAGCACTCCCTGAATTTATTATTAAGTAATAGTAGACCATGAAATTATAAGTTATGTGACAATTCCAGATTTGTTATATTGAATGGTTATTGAAAATAAACATGTAAAATAAGTTATCACGATAAACTATAAGGATTTAAGTCGTAATTTAATTCATTGGAATATAGAATGTTGCAATGTGAATTTCTATAGATTACCAAGTTTAAAAATAAATAAAAATGCGACGTTTAAAATGTTAAGGAATACACCCAAAAAGAAAGAGATGTGTAAAATAGGGATATTTACCGTATTTTGTGCTGTTTATTTCAATAAATATGAAAAGGTAATTTCTCATAATTCCAAATGCAGCACAAAGCTTCCTTTTTGATAAGGTATATCAATTTATGGTGTTAACCTTTCCATTTGGAAGAGACGTAATTTCAATGCATTAAAATGCAAAAATTCCCTAAGTTTTAAATAAAGAATTATAAATGTGATAAGAACATTCTAAGAGAAAAATGCGTGATACAAATAAATATGGAAATTAGATAAAGAAATCGAAGAGTAGGCAAGAAAAAGTTAAATGTTTAAAAGGGAATAGAAATAGAAAATGAAAAAAGGGTAAAAGAATGGGAAAAGACATTTTAAATCTTTTAAAAAGCAAGTGATAAATAGTCTTGAATCAAGTAAGATATAAACTCATAAAGAAGTAAAGAATTATGATTAATAACAAACTATAGAGGCAAAATAATTAAGTAAGGATGAATAAAGATATATATCACCTCGGGTATACGGTTATGACGGATGTGAACTATTAAAGTTAATAAATGATTAAATAAATAGAATGACATAGTCATTAGAATGAGTTGGATTGCGAGGTCGGTAATGTTGCACAATAGAAGTCTGCCCACCGCAAGGGGCTACTAATAGTTGTGTATACATTATACTGATGTGGGACATATCCAACCGTAGGACCCGTGAAGTAGATACGCTTGCGTATAGATGAAAGAATACTCCAGTAGAGTCTGCTTCAATAAATTAGAAAGGGGGTGTTGCCTTGATTGCAATAGTCGATCTAAATAGAATGATGAGCGAAGAATGACGCTATGAGAGTATGTTGGTACCAAATTAGGGAGTAGAGACTGCACATAGGTCGAGAACGTCATCAATCCTAAGCGGTCAACAGGAAAGACATGGGTTACTTTTATCCGACATTTTAACCCCGCTATAATGAACTAATTGTATGAGTTAGATTCGATTACCATCAAGGCCGATGGCTCCAGAGTGATGATTGTGAGGCCCAGAAGTCAAGTGCAGATGATAATATGAAGTCAAAGTTGAATGGAATTGATAGATATGCAAGGTAGAATGTTTAAAGTATGAAACGGTTCAACACACAGGAGAGATTGGCATAAAATTAGCTCCAATAAGAGGGATCGGTATGTTTCAAGGTGTGGAAGCATTCTTGTAGAAATCAATTAATATCTCAAGATCCACAAGCCTAATGCATATGAAATTTTGTGAGCAAGACATGGTGGCCCTAGGAAGTCTACCCTAAGGATCGCACCTCAAGGGGACAAAGTTGGAGGGATCGGTATACTTCCCTTGGGATTGGCATAAAACAACATGCAAACTATGTTGAAGCAAAGATCAAGCAATAACTTGATCTCCACTGATCCAATTGTCATGAAATTTGGAGGCTATGCATATTTTAGCATGAGGAAGCCACCGTAGGGATCCTAAAATTCAACCAAAGAAGGGATCGGTACCGATCCCTCTTCTTTGAGAATTGGGCCATGCGATTCATGTGGACCCATATGGTTTTGAGGGTCCTTATGCCGAGTTTTCAGAGAGATATTTGGTCATCTTCATCTATAAATACTGGCTTGGTTGTTCATTCTTGGGACTTTACGCAGCTAGTTGCTTTATACTCTTTTGTAACTAAGGATTTTGATCCTATCCCTCCTGTACTCAGAATATAAAGTGATTAATAAAGCAATCAATTCAAAGTGGACATAGAAAAACAACGCCGAACCTCTATAAATCGTTGTGTGTGTGTTATTCTTTCAATTATTCGTTGTTTCTTTGTTATTATCCACTGTTTTCATTTTATTCTTCATTTAATTCTCTTCAAAAAGTTTCTATTGGGTGCTTGTCCTAATTTTATTGCAAATGTTTTGGTGCTTTCACTGAGAACCTTGATTCTCAGCTTATTAAGGTCCCTTTGTTGCTATTGGATTGCATAAATCCCCCGAAGGAGATCCATAGTTATTCCTCAGTAAGTTTGCTCATACTACTCAGATTTGAAAAAATCTAAGTGAAGCTATCAATAATGATGAGGAACAGTAGATATACTTCTCAGAACGTGGAAGGAAACGAAAGCGCTAGTATCCAGCAAGAAGGCCCGGGCAATCAACCAATGGATGTGAATGCAGAGCCAGTTGAAGTCCAGAATCCAACCGATTCTATTACAAGAGCTGAATTCTAGAATTTGATAAGAGAGCTAATGGATAGCCGTCGACAATTAAATCAGCAGATTTTGACCAATATCAACCTAATGAACCAACTCAGTCAGTAGCAGCGAGGAAAAGCTAGGAGGGACTCTACCCTTTACTTGGCATCAGAGAGTTCAAGTTCATCGGACGAGTATCACAGACATAGGCACCGTAGAACAGATGGATATCGCATTGAAACTTCGGGACGTCAACAGGCAGACCATCGTGGTCTGCTAGGATCGATCGACACTGATCCCTCCATAGGGATCTGTACCGATCCCTCTTCCAGAGGAGGTAACTTACCTACGCATACTGGGATGCATGCTAGAGCTGCTGCGGCCGATTTGGATGATGGAGTTCAGTTAAATGTTGACCAAGTGCTTCCCTGAAATAACGATGGAGTGAATTTACGAGATACACATCGGGAAGATGTTGAACCAAGAAGACATGGAACGACCCGTAGACATCGACCGAACCATTCACGTAAGGTGGAACACAACCACCGGTTGGCACCAACTATCCAAACGCTAGACTTATCGGCTATGGTCAGACAGTTAGCGAGAGAGAGCCAAGGCTTTACCAATGATGAATGGGGAATATCGAGAAGCTATATCGTGTTCACTGATAATGTCCTACATGCAGAGTATCCAAGGAGGTTCAACATGTCGTCGATGCCTGCCTACGAAGGAAAAACTGACCCCAAGCAGTATATCATGAGATATGAATGGCTGATGGATGCCGCACGAATAGATGATGTAACAAAATGTAGATATTTTCCCATAACTCTCTCTAGAATAGCAATGATGTGGTTTACAAGATTATCCCCGCTGTTGATCTCTAGATTTGATGATTTGGCAATAAGGTTTGTGGAGCAGTTCTGAATGCGTGCAACTCGCCCCAAAGATGCGATGTCCCTATCCTGCGTGATCTAGGATCCGGAAGAATCGTTGAAACATTATTAGGAGAGATTTCATACATCTGTTACAGAAATCATTAATCCGAGTGACCATGCAATATTAATGGCCATGACAAGAGGGATTGATTCAGAATCTGATTTTGGTGATTGGTTAGCTTATAAACCACCTGCAACGTTGGAACGCTTTTACGCAAAGGCGACTCAGTATTTGAGGAAGGAGGAAGCCAGATCCTCCAGGAAAAAGAATGTTGTAGGACCGAGTAGAGAGGGAGTACAGAGTAATATTACTGTAAAGCAGTATGACGAAAGCTCTAGAAAAGTTCAAGTGAATGTCCAGAACAAACCGAATCAACAAAAGGAAGGTGGAGATAAGAGCCAAGAATGAAAGAGGGATTCTAGAAGGGGAAAGCCTAGGATTCCAATGTACAATACTTATATGCCACTGAATACATCCCTGGAGAATATTTACTTGTCTACCTACAATACCATGCAGTATAGGAAGTCTCCTCCAAAAGAATCAACAGAGAAGCTTAAACAAACCAGGAAATATTTTCGATTTGACAAATACTATGGGAATAACACAAATTAATGTAGGTATCTCCAGGATATTATCGAAAAGCTGATTCGAGAATGGAAGTTACAGCA
Source organism: Allium fistulosum (assembly GCA_030737815.1). Taxonomy (NCBI): domain Eukaryota; kingdom Viridiplantae; phylum Streptophyta; class Magnoliopsida; order Asparagales; family Amaryllidaceae; genus Allium; species Allium fistulosum. Next base: position 1,353,995,517 of record CM060902.1, on the reverse strand, counting down.
GTTTGTGAAAACCCCATAGGATGGCAGGCATGGGACATCTGACCCCAACCGAGGACAAGCACCGCACAGGGCTGAGGAACCTACGCAGACTGGTGGAAGATTGGTGATCAATACAATAGTCAGAGGACTGCATCCGGCTGATAAGGGTTGGCATGAAATGGAGCACTATGCTAGTGCAATTAAGCACGTGAAATTCGAATGCTATTCAAATACGGAAGATGGAGCTCCGGGAAACAACAACGTACAATGGAAGATGTTATCGTGTTTAGAAATAGAGATGCAAACAAGGTAGAGGCTCCAACAATCAACCCAATGGTGATTTTGGCCATGATTGGCCCCGCTTTAGTGAGAATGATATTGGTTGACTGTGGAAGTTCCGTAAACATAATTTTCAAAGAAGCTTATGATCAGATGAGGATAGAAGTGAAGGACTTGAAACCATCTAAAGCTCGCATTCATGGCTTTAATGGTGCTACAACTGAAGCCGTCGGTTATGTTGAATTACCCGTAGAATTGGGAGAAGGTGACCATAGGAGAGTGTGTACTATGACATTACCGTAGAAGATTACCAAGCTAAAGGACAACAGTTTGCTCCATACCTTACCCAAGTCCAAGGGTTGTTGACTGATTTTGAGTACTATGACATTATGCACATTCCTCGGGATCGAAACAGAGAGGCTGATTCCCTGGTAAAGTTTGCTAGCACTAGGGATGCACAACAGATGGGCTTGGTTCCAGTGGAAGTATTAAATGGCCCGAGTATAAACCTGATGGAAGTCGACCGGGTATTAGAGACTGTAGCGACCCAAAATTTTTGACCCTGGAAAAATCAACATAAATACGTTCACTGTATAATCATGCCGAATATTCAAGTGCCGGAAATACCGATTGCTAGGGGTAAAGAAGAAAGAGGTAGAAGGAAAATATAAACAACAATGTAGAATCCCACAAACGCAGCGGATAAAAATATAATATATAATAACAGATTTTCAATACAAGAACTGTACTGTTAATATACATACCACTATCAGAGTACAATATACAACAATCAATCTGGACAGTTTAATAACTTGTCCTCACACAGCAGAAATACAAATCAAGTATGGATTTGTCATCCAGCTCGTCTCTTGAGCTCTATAGAATCCTATCCTGAATCTGTAATACTCGGTCTGACCCGAGCAATATGATAAAATAACACCCGAGTCAGTCTGGAAAACCAGTGTGAGAAAACGCACTCAATTTTAATTATTAAAGTTATCAAAATCTTTTGAAAAAAAAGGTATCTCGTAAGACCACACCACAAATAAACACGACGGGTTTTTACCTTACAATAACCAAAGCATTTTATATCAAAATCGTATGATATTATAATAGTGTCTAAGTACAAATACTTATCCAAATAGCCGAAATTGTTACATTAATTAAATTCAAGCATACTAGGCTCTACAAACAAAACCGTAAAGGCTCGTATTGGAGAATGGATTCCATACAATGACTGGGTTACTAGGGTACCGCTCGTCAAAGTACACTTCTAGAAAGGTGTGCCGAGGACCTCACCGGGATCCCTTGCTACACAAGACCAACCCATCCCTAACCTGGATAGTACCGAATATATTATCACCCCGGGTGTTCCCACCCTTAAAAATCGAGCGCTCCCATTTTCATGCACAACCGTATCCATAATTTATATATATTTCCGAGGATATCGAGAAAAGTGACAACATATCCTAATTGGGTGCGACCTACTTAGCCTTGCTGCATCTCACCTGTTTTAGTCATTCCCGGTTGATAAGGCTTGAGGCTAACGTTACCTTTCAAGAACAGTTCCACTTAGAATGCTCATCATCCTCCAATGACGATGTTATGATAGCAATCGTCCATACAAGTTGTCCTGGGTCTGGACAAACCGAATCACCGTCTTCACTATCTTCACGATATCCATCCGTAACGTTCAAACCGGATCGTTTTCGGATATTTAAATCTGATCCCGGTCTCTTTGAAACGATTAATGAAATTGACCAATATTGATAGTCGGTTATTTAGCTATCAAATAACATCCATAAGCAGTCACTAGGCCATTGTTTATAGTTTTATAAAACATTCATTTCAAAATATCTTTACAAAGACATATATTCAAATCTCTTTAAATTTATCAATATTTGAAAACATTCTGAATACTTGTTTCCATAACAAGATATCTCCACCCGTACCTCACTTCAACACTTAGTGAAATATTTCCAACTTCGATTTAAAATCCATTACTTAGAAAATATCTCGATATAAATCTTTCGTCTCTAAATACTTTCAAAAACTTTCCATTTCAACACATAGGAAAATATTCTAAGTCCAATTTCCGAAATCGTTTCTAATATCAATACTTGGGATTTTTTCTTATCCTATCTCCTACATTTATGGAATTTATATTAATCCCTTTACATTTTCCAAAGTCGATTATACTCACTTGTAATCTCGTCTATCCATTTACAACTTCTAAAAATCGTATCCATTATCACATCTCGAGAGAGTTTATAAGTAAATTCGAATCCTTTTCAAAACTCTATATATGTATAATAAATATTTTTAAAGAATGATAATTTTTTTTAAAAAACACGTTTAAGTAATTGTATAAAATATCAAAACTCTTTAATTAAAACATCAAAACTCATTTCCAACTTATTTTATATAAACTAATCGGTTTACAAAGCTGATTATAAAAATTAGAATTTATTTCAATACAAATTTATATTTGGATAACCCACTTCCTGAAATATTCCTATACTAACTAGTTTAAAATTTTCATAGTTTAATAAATAAGATTTCCCTTTTAAAACAAACTTAACTTATGAATAAAAATATTTATTTTTAAAATCTCATTAACCAATTTTCAATTTATAAATCTCTCTCGATTCACAACACATCGATTTCCTTTCCAATTCCCTAGCCATTTCACTTTCCAAAAATAGACTCTACCATTTTTTCCCAAAAACTATTTTCATATCTCGATATAAATTCACACTATGAATTTTTATTCCAATTTATCAACTAATATCATTTCCCTTCTTTATAAACATCGTTTATAAATTTTATAAACTCATTTCCAAATCTATAACATATTTACATTAATCACTCCATTTACAAATCGATTTCTATTAAAATCCCATTTACACATCTATTACTCAATAAACTCCAATTATTTCTTGAACTCGTTTAAAATTCCAATTTCAACTTCTTTGCCATATTTTCAGAGATATCATTTGAAAATCCATTATTAAAAATTCTTTATATAAATTATTTTAAATTTCTACTTTAAACATGTTACGAATAGTTAAGTACAACTCCAAATCAATTATTGTTTATTTTTTTCAAATCAATTTCTTTTGAAATAAATCTAATTTCGATATAAATATTTTTATATCCAAAATCTCCTTTTAGATTCCTTCAAATTCAAAAATAATGTTTAGGGTATTTAAAATATCAGAATCTAAGGCCAGTGCTTCTATAACATCCAATAATTCAAATTACAACAATAATCTATAACAAATTATTCTAACACATCATATATTACTATATATGGAAAACAATCAATATAAATTTGAGGAATCTATAACAGATTCACTACAAGAAAATATGATATAAATAACTTTGTGTCATAGCATTATATTAAAGTGCTATAATAAAATAATTAAAGAAAATAAAATAATGTATAAATTGTGCTATGTAAATGAAGTAAAATCAATAACACAAACATTTTGTTATATATCACCGCATTACGCTATATTACCCGACCCAGTAAAGACGCGCGCGAATGAAAAGGAACACGGAATAAAATAAAAACAAAGGCCGCCAAAACTAAAATTTCACTCGTCTTTCCCAATCTCGACTAAAATCTCCCCCAAACCGCCGAATTTCGATTCACTCCACAAACTCCACAAATTCCCAAAACTTGACCTCTCCGATTCACACCAACATCTTCGACGGTCTCTGCAATCTTCAAATCATCAGACGCAGTGATTTAGCTTTGACCGTCCAAACCAAGATTCTATCTTTATTCGCATACCAGTTGGATTGGGTAAGGTTTCATTACCACTGACCCAATTTAACCTAGTTTACCGTTTCCAATATATGATATATGCACGTGCTTTGTCTACCGTTTTGTTTGTTAATCTGTATATTTTGTCATGTATTTGTGAATCTTGTTACACTATTCAATTGGTTGTAAATTTTGTTGTACCATTCTTTTCTTTTCTATTTCAAACAACAACCAACTTCCGTTATTTGCATCAAGTACAACTTTTAAGTTTTTGTTCGATAAGGTCCAAGTATTTTAAATTAAGAACACACGTTGATATTTTACAAATAGTAAAGGTTACAGAAAAAGTACGAAGGTCAAATCTTACAAAATTTTTTAGCTTCAAGGATACTCAATTTTTTTATTGAGAATGACAAAATTTTCAACTCAATACAGGAGAACGATAAAATTTTAGCAAGAAGAACATGTTATTTTCAACCAACAATCAATTAATTTTTCACATGAGAAACAACATGTGAGATTTAGGCGGAGGTGTCGTAGATCTCGGTGGCTGCACGATTGTCCATACATATGAGGTGTTATATGACCAGTTACCACAATGCCAGTTCATTTTTATTACACATACTTCTGCCAAAAGAGCTGAACAGTAAAATACCTTTCACTTTGTTACCATTGCCTGTAGTATAGAAGCATTCACATTAACATAGGGCTATATCATTGAATCATCTTTCTAGTATGATTGTATCTAGCAAAATACAACTAACTAAATATTGTTTTAAGTTTTCGAAATTTGCTTGCTTAAGTAGTATCGGATCTCAAGATGGATAAGGATTGGGTGCATCTACACAGGTAAACTACCAGTGACTGCGAGCAAAGATATGTTTTGATTTTGAAAAAATATATTTATTTTTTGTTAATTTTGCAATTGCAGAACTAGTAGCGAGTACGAACAAGGGGCTTGGAATTTTGTGAATTTTGCAAAGAAAAGTTTAGGAAATATGGAAAAAATGTTATGCCCTCGCTTGGATTGTCGAAACCTCACTCACCAATTTGGAGTCACCATTGTCGAGCATTTGATTATAAGGGGAATGGATCCTAAATATAAAAGTGGTAGATGGTACAATCACGGCGAGCAAATAGACATAGGGAAAAAAAATTAAGTTGGATGGTGCATATGACTTATTCAAAGGCATTCACTATGAAGATGAAGATTTCATCCATCATTCTTTTTTTACTAATGATAACGATGATGATAATGTGCAGAGACGAGAAGATGATTTATTAAAAAAATTAGAAGATGCGGAAACCCCATTATATCTTGATTGTCCAGATCAAACAAAGTTATCTGCCATTATTGCCTTATATAACTTTAAATGTGAGACTGGGTTATCTGATAATGGTTTTGATAAGCTTCTAATCGTGCAACAGTCGTTGTTACCAAAGGATAATGTACTTCCTAAAACCATATATGAAGTGAAGAAATTTCTTAAAATTTTCGATATGGGTTTTGAGAAAATTCATGCTTGTGAGAATGATTGTTGTCTTTTTAGAAAAGAGTACAAAGATTTGGATAGTTGTCCAAAATGTGGATTTTCGAGATGGAAGACTAATCAACGTACAGGAGAGGTTATGCAAGGGATCCCGGTAAAAGTATTGCGATATTTTCCAATAGTTCCAAGATTTAGAAGAATGTTTAGATCGCAAACAATGGCAGAAGATTTAAGATGGCATTTTAATAACAAAAGTAACGATGGAAAAATGCGCCATCCGGTGGATTCTATAACGTGGAATGTAGTGGATGAGAAATGGGAATCATTTTCAATGGATCCACGTAATCTCAGACTTGGTCTTGCTACTGATGGTTTTAATCCATTTTCTATGTTAAATTCTAAATATAGTTGTTGGCCAATAATGCTTGTAACATATAATCTCTCGCCTTTGTTGTGTATGAAGAAGGAGAATATTATGTTAACATTGCTAATTCCTGGTCCAAAGCAACCGGGGAACGATATTGATGTTTATTTGGCGCCATTGGTAGAAGATTTGCATCATTTGTAGAATAATGGAGTTGAAGTTTTTGATGCATTTACTAAAACAGTTTTTAATCTGAAAGCAGTTTTGTTATGGACGATAAATGATTTTCCAGCTTATGGAAATCTCGCCAGATGCTGCGTAAAGGGTAAAAAAGCATGTCCATCATGCGGCGTGAATACTCACCATCGGTGGTTGAATCATAGCCGGAAGACTGTTTATACGGGTCATAGAAGATTCTTACATCCTTCTAATCAAATGAGAAAACAAAAGGTTTGGTTTGATAATACTGTAGAGAATGGAAGCAGGCCTAGAATTTTAACTGGAAGGAACATCTCTAATATTTTAAAAGAGTTTCCAAATAATTTTGGAAAAGAAATTAAAGATGAAAAAAACAATAAAAAAGGGAAGAAAAGCAAGCAAAATAAAAAGAGATAAATGAAGAAAAGGAAGAGTTGCCATAATAGAGAAACCGAAGCTAATGATCCTATGAAAATGGAGCTATCAAGATGGAAAAAAAGATCAATATTCTTCGATTTGCCATATTGGGAGGTTAGTGTGAAGTTTTATTATTTTACACTTGATTAACAATAAAATATTATATCATTGAAGTATTACACTCTTGGTTTTTCAGGAGCTTCCCTTACGTCATAACTTAGACGTGATGCATGTAGAGAAAAATGTCGGTGAAAGCATTTTGGGCATGATACTGCATGATAAAAAGTCAAAAGATGGAATTAACTCGAGAAAAGATCTAGAGGATTTGGGAATTCGACATGGACTTTATGCACAACCTCGCGGAAAAAAACATATCTTCCGCCGGCTCCATATACATTATCAAATTATGAGGAAAAAACCTTCTGCAATAGGTTGTATGATTTCAAGGGACCTGATGGTTATTGTTTAAATTTGAAAAATTGTGTTTCATTGGAGGATTACAATGTTAGTGGTTTAAAATCTCATGATTACCACGTTCTAATGCAATAGTTGTTGCCAGCTGCAATAAGAGGACTATTGCCAAGGAAACCAAGGGAAGCAATAGGTCGTGTATGTTCATTCTTTAATAAAATATGTTAGCGCGTGCTTGATAGATAAAATCTGCAGCAACTTGATGACGAGATTATTATAATATTATGTGAACTTGAAAGATATTTTCCTCCCTCTTTTTTTGATATAATGATACATTTGACAATTCATCTTGGAAGAGAAGCACGGTTGTGTGGGCTGGTTCATTTCCGTTGGATGTATCCTTTTGAAAGATATATGAAAACACTTAAAGATTATGTAAGAAATCCCACACGACCTGAGGGGTGTATTGATGAATCCTATCTTGCTGAAGAATGTATGAGATATTTTGGTGATTTTTTGAAAAAAACAGGACACATAGAAGAGAAAGGTGTTCGAAATGAGGACTACGAAAATTCTGTAATACTTGAAGGACGTCCAATTTCTGCGTCTAAGACAGTTACATTATCTTCTAATGAGAAAAAAAAATGCTCATTTGGCCGTGTTAATGAATATGGCAATGGTTGAACCGTTTTTAGAGTAAGTGAATTTTATAGTATGTCTATATTGTTTTGATGTACTTAATTGCAAGTATAAGTCGACATAATTTTTTCTTTATCAGTTTGCATTTGAAGGAGTTGCAAGATTCAGACAAACGTATAGGAAGAAGCGCAACCTTACTTTGGAAAAAACATACAGATAACTTTGCCGATTGGATTAAAAAGAAGGTTGGTTAAATTTTATAATAACCTAACATTGGTTTCAGAACATTGTGACATATATATTAAACATTTTTTACAGATACCTATTAGCTCAAAAGATCATGATAAAATGTTAAAATGGATTGCATACGGTCCAAAGAATGACGTCTTGTCCTATAAAGGATATATCATCAATGTATAACGTTTTCACACAAAAGACATTGACAGAGAAACTCAAAATAGTGGGGTTACTTATGATGCCACTACCATGTGTAGAGCTAGTGCAAAAGATATATCTCAAGTGGTTGATGTAGTTACTTACTATGGGATATTGACCGATATATTTTTGTTACATTATCATGTGTTTTATGTTCCCATTTTTAAATGTCATTGGGCAAATGTTGGAAACGGTATAAAGGTTGAAGATGGATTCACTCTTGTAAATTTACATCAAAATCAAGCTTCATTTTCAAAAGATCCATATATTCTTGCATCTCAAGCAAAACAAGTTGTTTATTTAAAAGACAATGATGACTCTAATTGGTATGTGGTAATGAAGACACCACCAAGAGGCTTTCATGAGTTAGAGACAAATGAATCGGTTGATGAAGTTAACTATGTTGGGGAAGATTACAAAGAAATTGATATGGATGTTGATGATTCTAATGACGATGTTAGCTATGTTAGAGAGGATTGCGAAGGCATATATTTGAGTAGTTAAAACATGGTTTGTTAATTCATTTATAGGATCAGTAATAATTAGCTGTTGGTTCAAACTGTAAAAGTCTCATTGCTGTTGGTTCAAGATAATGAGTATATATTCTATTATTGCGTAAGTAGTGTGCATATGATTCTTTTCTTACCCAAACCGGAAAATGAGTGACACTTTGTTGTGCATTGTGATGAGTCTGAATGTCTCCAAACCCAAAAAACCAGCACACACAGCAATGATATTAGTGATGGGTTTCCCATCCTTTTTGAGTTCTTTTTCTAATGTTATATTAGTATGTGCTTGTTTTTTTGGGTTTTGTATGTCTACTATTTGATGATATGGTGTTATGCGTTTTGTATTATTGATAAATCACACACAAGTAGACAGAACAGTTCTCACTGGGTCTATAGTTCTTTTGTTATGTTCTGAATAATTTTGCTGGATTGAAATAAATCGATTGAGTTCAATCTGATAGGGATTGCCATATTTATTTTGCACTATTTTCAAACATAGACAATGTATTTACATGTCAAGAACATATCTGCATTGTAAGCAGGCTAAGCAGCCTCTGATCTGCATTGCATTAAGGGTCAAAACATAGACTTGTGTATAACATTCCACACTTGTTTGTTTTAGGCATGTGCGACCCTCGTCCTTTGAATCCATATGAAATTGTCTGTCAACAGCCTCTCCAAATCAATTTCAGTCCACCAGATTCAGGTCAGTAATTTTGGCTCAGACAACCTCCTCCATCTTTTAGTGCACACTGCACTGCATGTTTACCATTTCTTAATTAATTTGGAAAAATTTAGTTTATTCTATGTACAATTTAAACTTTAAGCTTAAAGCATTGTGACTAAAACAACACTATAGATGGGATAAACTGTAGACTTTATAAATTCTAGTTTTTATGCAAGGCTCAATGGCTTAAAAAGTTTTTCAGCAAGGCATAATAGCAAGTGTTTGTGTTATTCACGTCCACAGAGTTAGCAGCTGCTTCAAATTACCTACTACATCATCCGACTGAAATTGCTTATCTGTCAAAATATCATTAACTCTATTGTCAAAATATCACCAGAAAGCTTGACATATTACTCTCTGTAAATATTATGTATACATTGTGTTGCTTCTAATACTATTACATCAACTTAACTCTTTATTTATTTTTATTTGCAGAATAATGGCAAAGAGGAAGAGAGGAAACGTCAAACAAGAAGAAACTGAGGTACCAAAAGTTACGTTAAATCAGTCTATAGTCAGGGAAGAGCTTATCGACCGTAGCCATTCGAATGTGATGGAAGATGAAACAGTAGCTGAAGCACTTGAGGACAACGTGCAAGCACCTGAAGACAATGCAATGCAAACTGGCGAAAATTATGAAGTTTCATTGGAAGATGATGGACCGGTTCATGAAAATGCAAATCCAAGAGGGAAAAGAACTACTAGAGGTCCAACAAAAATGAAAAGGCTTCCTTCAGATGCTATGAGTAGAGTTGAAGTAGAATTTAATTCGACAGCAGAGCCAATAAGACCTGGATCAGTTAGTTTATCTTCTTATTTAGGACTGCTAGTACGAGGGGTTGTTCCGTTTACACTTGATGATTGGAGGCTACTCGATGATGATAGAAAAATTGTTTTGTGGGAATCCATTAAGGTATGAGACAATGATTTTTAAAATTTTATTTTACACTTGACTGTTTTTTTGACTGATCTTTTGTACACTTGACTGTTTTGTGGGAATCCATTAAGGTATGATACCAATACCAGTCTGACTGATCTGATCCTATTAATTTTTGATGGCTTTGAGCATATATACAATTAATTAAGTCAGGAGATGATTCACGACCGTGCCACTCTTTCATGTTGTAGATTGAGTACTTGATTAGTATGTTGTAGATTGAGTACTCGGTGTATTCAATAGATTCGTGCTGCCATAGTTTAGAGTTTTGTGCAAACATGTGGGTAGAAACATCTAAAGTTACAGTCCTTTTATAGTTTTACTAAAATTCATTTGGTCATCATTCATGAATACTGAAACAAAATTGATTTTATGTCACCGTTCTTGTACATTTTCCATTCGTCCGTGTTCTCTTGTTCAGTAAACATAATCAATAGTATTATAATTCATTTGTTAATTCACGGGATTATTGTTGTTCTAAAGTGGTATTAGCTGGTTGTTTGATGATTGAAGGGCTAGAAAATAAGGGAGATTGAATTTGTGTTATAGTCTATAGAAACAAAATTGTTTATGTTCCAAACGAAGTTTACACAAATATATCTGCTTTTGGTAGTTGCAACTTCAACCGTCAATTCTCTTGCACTTATTTGAGCTTTCAAGACCATAGCATACTCTTGCAGTTGAGTTCAGTAGTGTATCTTCAAAACCATAATATACTCTTGCTTTCAAGTTCAATACTGTCATCAGAGTCAAAATAATAAGTTAACTTTATAGGTCATAAATATTTGTTACATTTTGCATCAATTTCCTGCGTTAGGAAAAGGTGGAGCCTATGAGGTCAAATGGGGGGTATTGGAGATATATTCTCATTGAAGAAGGAATACTTTTAATTCGCAAATATAACTTAGGCTCAGAAATTATTATTTTAAACCAACACAACATGCAAATATATGATTAGCAGATAATTACAGACCATTGAATTTTTAACGTAAGACCAACACCTTACTAGTAGTCAGGCATATTATGCTTCCGTGCAGTCATGTATTAGATCTGCTAAGCACCAAGCAGCATATATGGTACAACTGGCTGACAGAAGTGCAACATATAAAAATTGTAGTAATATGACCAGAATGTGTATCTTCTTATGTACTGGACTTGTTAGTGTTACTGTACTGTTAATAATATCTGAGTAATACCATATGACTTCTAATACTGTCAATAGTAACAAGTTCTACTATATTTCTTGGACTATAAACTCAGTTGGAAAAATAAATCGAAACAGTTTGAATTCATGAATTATAATTCATGAATACCGAATATTTGTACTTTGAACAATTAAAATAGACAAAGAAGAAATTATTTTGCTGAATATTTTTAATGTTTCGATGTATTGTCTTGCTGATGTCCATGTGTTTGTGTGTTACCTGAATTATTTTGCTGTGACCAAAAAAGTTGCAATTTATACGTACATAACTATCTTGCTTTCATTTTTCATAAATCACAGCAGTAGGCACTTTATAATTAGTTTAAGCAATTTATTATATTTACAATCTTGCTTTCATTTTTCATACTGATATTAGGCTAGATTTAAATTAGATGAAGACTGGCAAAAAGTGTATATATTTCATCAAATGGGAACTATTTGGAGGGCCTCGAAAAGCAGATTTGTTAGGGAGTTAGGAAAAGCAAAAACCAAAGAAGAAATACTTCAGTTAAAACCAGACAACATCGACAGTATGAAGGAGTGGAGAGATTTTGTTAAGTTGAAAACAAGTCCAGCCTTTAAGGTAAAAAAATATATCTAATCATTAATCAGATCCTTATTATTGATTAACAATAATCACATTTTATTGTAGACACAAAGTGAGAAATACAAAGCCATAAGACGGAAGCAATTCCCACACACATGCAGCCGCAAAGGAATGGCTCGATTAACTGAAGAAATGGTGAGAAATTATTTTGGATTCAAAATTATACGACTTAGACTTCTTCGTTCTTTCATTTTTTATCAATGTTAAAGATATCTCACTAATAAATTAGTCTTCGTTTTAATGCAGAAAGAGCAGAGTGAAGATCCATCTTCCATCTCTAGAGCTCGAGTTTGGATTAAATCTCGCACTCGAAAAAACGGTGAACCGATGAATACGACTGTTGCAGATGTTATTGTAAGGCCTTTTGATACTTATTGATATATTTTGGAACCTACACGAATATTTTGGAACCTACACGAAATATGTACACAAAATGTACTATTAAGGAGTTCGTAGGAAGTTAAATTGTTATACTGTATGTTGGTTAGTTTTGAAAAATCACCTAGCTGGTTCTCTTTTCATGCAAACCGACCAAACTAATACTTGGAGAACATCTAAACAAATATGTAACCTAAATGCAAATATACATATACCATGTTTTTGAGCATTATGATATTTTAGTGAAATCATATTAAAAACTTATATTCATAACATCACAAGGCCTGACAAACACACAGAATAACAACTAAATAAGTTGTTTTTGTAAATTACTGGAGGCTTACAATCTAATTACTAACTCTTGCAAGGTATCAACATATCATATGCCTAGGAAGACATAACAGAAAATCAACAAAGCCTACAAATAACTTCTTTCTTATTAAAACCATATAGAATTGCATAGGTCAGGAATGAACTTTGTAGTTATTTCACATGTATTTCCCACCAAATTTTTTTGGACTAAAACAGAAGTTAATTGTTTTCATGTTCGTCTAGAAAAACTAAGCAGAACAGAAAACAAATTACTAGTGATTACTATTTTTGAGAATATAGATGGTTAGATAGTTGATGCCAGGTTAGCCTTAGCCCCTTTTGAGTAGACTGATATTGACAAATCATGACATAGTTTACCAGATGTTGAAAATAGTAATTGATACACTATGACTGGTTTGTCTTGGCAACGTCAATTTTTGCTTAAGAGTACATAAACTGGTATGAAATTCCTCACATATAATTAGTATAGTAATACCAAGTAATAGTTGACTGAGAATATAGGCTATTAGCATTTTAAAAAGCATTATCGAACCTCAAAAAACTTTTTACAAAGGAAGTCATTATATATGTCAGTAAGGCTATTAGTATAAATTGACACTCGTATTACAGGAGAAGATAAAAAGTTGTGAAAGTGAATCACAATCTAGCTCACCAAGTAATGATGCTCTTGCACAAGTGCTAGGACAAGACAAACGTGGGCGACCAAGAGCAATGGGAAGAGGAATAACTCTAACCAAGTTTATTTTATCAAGGGCTAATGATAAGAAACTAACTGAATGCCAGAATACAATTATGGAATTAAAGCAGATGATTCACATGCTAGTGAAGAATCAGGTATATTCTTTTTATTTGTTTTAACTTGGTGAGAGTTATCTTTTCAGTAAGTCATGTTATCTTTTCAACTAAGAAATATACACTTGAATCTATACTTATATATATACCGCTAACAACAATGAGAACAATTTAGCATATGGAGATTTCAAAGTACATGTCAGTTTTGTTAAGTAACAAAAAAACAACGATATGTGTTTAACTCCAAGCAGCATGCTTGCCCCCGAATTATGGTTTTTATTATAATTTAGTGATAAAATGCTAACTTATTTATTGGTTTACCAGGGTAAAGAAAATCGAATTGATGCAGGCACATCTAAAATGGTAACATTGAATTACATTGCAACATTTTTTTATATATAATTCAATAATTACTTGGTTTTTAATTAATCGTAGGGTATTTCGGAGAAAATACATGAAAAATGTGATTTATTGGATTGTAATGGGTGTGATGAAATAGTTGCTGAAGGAAGAGTCTTATCAAGTGATTTGAATGAGCTTGTACATCAAATTCCTTTAGGACCAAATGCGATGAAAATTTTGATAGAATTTCCAAGGATAATGGATGCTTATTTGTGGAGGACTACAGCTACTATGACACATGTTGGAGAAGCTAAGGACATGATAGTAGCATGGCCAGCTGATAGAGTAGTTGTACGCACGATTGAACAAGAGAAAGAAGACAATGTAGTAACATTTTAATTTAATTTCTTCTTATTTTTCGCTAGTTTTAGTGGTAACTGCACCTTTGCAAATGAGACTGGAAATATAGAGTAGAGCTTGATATGGCATATATGAGTATGAATATGTTTTTTTGTAGAGTGGAAGTGAAGATAACAAATGCAAGCTTTTTGATTGGTTGGGAAGTGAAGAATTAGTTGCGGAAGGACGAATATGTCATAGTGATCCAAAACAACTTGTTAATGGCATTCCTCTTGGACCATCCGCCAAGCTAGTGTTGATAGACAATCCCAAAAAAGTGAAGGCATTTTTATGGAAGCCAACTGCTAATATGAGATATGTCGAAGAAGCGGTTGGTAGCAAAGTAGCTTGGCCAGAATCTAAAGTAGTCATTGATAAAGCAAACACCAAAGCATCTTTCAGTCCTTTGACAAACCGTGTATCAACTCCTATGGTAATATATTATTTATTATTCAAATAAATAGTTCAAGTTTGTTCGTGAGGCAATATGTTTCAAATACTTCATATAATTTATAGTTGAAAACAATTATTTATGTTACTTGGTAGGTTGCAAATTCTGCATCGAATAAATGTAAGTTGATTGTTGTTTTTGGAACGGAAATATTGTTGCCGAGGGATGTGTAGCTTCAACTGATCCAAACATTACGGTCCATTTTGTTCCATTGGGAGAGGGTGCAGCTAGAGTTTGGATTGATGTTGCAAAAGTTCCAACCGCACGTTTGTGGAGACCTACTATCGAGTTTGAATGCATTGAAGATGCCGCTGGCTCTACAATAGCTTGGCCTACGACGAATCTTGTAACGGAATCAACTTATAGTAAGCATATTTTATTACTGTTAAATAAAATTGTTCAAATATAAAATTTTGAATTTATGAATCAGCCTTCCTACTTATATGTAGGTAGTTGATCAGTTGAAGGCGAAACAACTGTAATAAGGTACTTTAGTTGATGTTTAACCAGTTCAATACCATTTTTGACAAGTTCTAATAACCAATGTTTGTGACCACCCAAATCTCTAGAAGCCTTCATATTTTCCTTTTCTAAATCATTCTATTAGGAAATATGTTGTTTATTTACCAAAAGACATCACACTCTGTACTGTAAGAAATGAAGACATGAGCCTGTTCACAATATATTAAACTAGTCTGATCCCGATAGTTGAATCTGAACTGATTAAGTGCCAATAATATGGAGGTTAGCTTATACGTAGGGTGTTTAATTAGGTTGAAAATGAATGCATACTTGGTTATCAAATTCATGGTTCGTATGAAATTTTAGTATACAAACAGCAATACCGACATCTGTTAAAATTTAGAAATCATCCTCACTTGATGGCATTGCTATCAAGCGTCTATTCTTACTGGATACCAATCAAGATAGCGAATAAAAATAAGTTTTATTTTTTCACATTGCAAAATTCATATTTACTTCACTGGATACTGATTGTTACTTGTATGATTGCAAATAATCCAACTCAAAGATCAGTCCATCAATACATTGACTGTGGTTTTATATGCAATTACAAATTATAAGTTCTTATTTAGAACCAAAACAGTGTTAGAGACAAGATTTGCTAGTAACTTTTTCAAAATTGGTACACAAGTCATTAACGTGTCATTTGGGATAGAAATAGACTGGGCCCTTAAAGTAGACAGTTGAGTTTGTATGTGTTGTGCATAGATTTTTGAATTTCTTGCTTGCTTGCTTGCATGGTGTTTTCCTTTGTTATAATTTGGCTCTTTCATTTCAACCTTCCTAGCTAATCTGAACTACATATTATGCAATGAATGAAGACAAATATGTAACATTTCTCTCATGAATTTCACTCGGTCGGCATTAAACTGTGAGCGGGTGAAAGATTTCACTGGAGTTGCTTATGTCTCCTGAGCCTCGTATATTATGGATTTTTTATTATGCTTAGCGAAAGATTGTGTGGTTTTAACGGATAATGTCTGTTTTTTTCTACCTGTACTATCGTTATTAGTTCTTCCCTGTTAAAAGAAATAAAATGATGTTTTGATTCAAATTTTTTTTCCAGA
Organism: Allium fistulosum; assembly: GCA_030737815.1. Lineage (NCBI taxonomy): Eukaryota > Viridiplantae > Streptophyta > Magnoliopsida > Asparagales > Amaryllidaceae > Allium > Allium fistulosum. The sequence continues at coordinate 1,353,979,265 of CM060902.1, read as the reverse complement.
TCAAAATGTTATCAAAACACATTTGAATTAGAGAGTTTATACATTGATACAAATACCAAAACCAGCTTAAAACAAAACTGTACTTCTACCTTTTTTACATATCCATGACACTTCTATTGAAAAATAGAAAATAAATTTGTCAAGTATAGACTACAAGACTAAACGGTGATACATTTAAAGATCTTCTATAAACACCCCTTTGCATATAGCTTAAGTTCCATAGACTGGTTTATGAACAGGAGCATCGAAGCTCTTTAATGCTTCCATCCAAGGCTTTTCTATTACTAATAGTGAACTTGCCGAAATACAATCAACGAATAAGTTTGGACTTTGGTATCAATGTTATTGTTTGCTAGATTTTTATTCCCTCCATATAAGTTTTTGAAGCATGATAGTAGAATACTAGTATATATGAACAATACCATCAAATGTTTATTTTATTTTTTCTTCATTTCATTGCAGGAAGTGGTTTGATGTAGGGAACACTAGCTGCTTCAAATTTTTTGCGTTGGTGCTTCAAATTACTAGTGATTACTCTTTGCAGGTTTGATGTGCATGAGCTGACAAGCGGAAGACTAAGGAATCTTGTTTTTTCATGTAATGTTTTGTTTTGAAATTATGTACTCTAAACTTATGTACCTATTATCAACTATGTAAGACCATATATATTTTGTCATTTGCAATCAAATATGCTTTGGTAGTATATTATGCTTTTGCTATTACATTTTTTTCTTTTGATTTTTGCTTTTAGAAATGTAGTTTTGTATTTTGATTACAATTGAAATGAGCAATTCAGATAAGATGAAAGATAGCGTTTTTAGGATACTATAGAAAGTACATCATAATATTAAAATTAATAGCGCAAAAAGGTGCTATGGAAACATAAAGTAAAACACTATAGAAACTAATTATATCAAAGGATAAGCGCTATAGGAAATAATATAATAGCGCAGGAAAAGAGCTATAATAATGGTAAACGCTATGGAAATGAATTTTTATAGCATTGATTCCAAGCTATGACAAATTTATTAACGCTATAAATTAAAAATTGAGATTTTTAGTAGTTAAATAAAATTGCATGAATAAAATGCTATGGAAGTTGATATAGATAAAACGCTATCAAAAGGATTCAATAGTGCTGAATAAGTGCTATAAAATGTTTTATTCAATAGCGTTTAATATAGTGCTATCAGATGTGTCAGGGCTATTATAACATGTCATTATATAGCGTCATCACTAACGCTATGAAAATCTATTATAGCGTTTTTTGTGCGCTATTAAAAGGTAAATCTGTTGTAGTGATTATTCTAACACATCATATTTTACAAACATCAAGTAACTCATAGTTATATAACCACTTTACAATTCAAACTCTATATTCAATTCCATTCAATATCATCTGTAATTCAATCCAATTTTATTTTCAATTCAATTCAAATCCAACTCAACTTTATTTAACTTAGCTTAAGTTAAATTCAAATCCATACCATTTCCTTTTACCAATTTAATTTATTTAACTTGCATAAGTTAAATTTTAATTTTAAAAATTCAAATTCCAGAATTCAACATCTGGTATTATTTCAAATCATTTTGAAATCAAATATATATAGCCCCTTTGGTTTAACAAACCATTTCATTGGAATTTTCAAAATTCACTTGGTTCCATTCCAAAACAATTTCCCTTCGAAATTTCCAAAACAACACTTGTTTTCACCAAAAATCTCCATATCAATTTACTATGGTAGCAACTCATCACTTAAACTCGATAATGAACATCGATGATGCTGCAGTCATTACCAGGACTATTTTCTAGAGACTAAAGTGAGTTTAGTGCTTTATCACCTCAAATTTCCTTTTTAAAACATTTTCAATTCAACCAAATCTCAATTTTAATACTCCATTATTCTTCCAACCACTTTGGATAACATTTTCAAAATTCCCAAATACTTAGTTCAAATCCATTTTTAAACTTTTTCCAAAATTTCTGGGATTTTAAATTTCCAAATTCTGGTTTGAATCCATTTGTATAATTCATACTTATACAATCTCTATTTGGTTATATATATAACCATTTCAACCTTTATAATCTTTTCCGATTATAATTACAACCAAACACACCAATATACTATAATAATTTCTAGAAAAATTATTTCTTTTATATCCAAAAATAAAATTTGGGTAAAATTATTTCATTTATCTGCTTCAAAACAATACTGTGTCGAATTGCTCTATCCAAGTGTTTAGAAACCCTTATCGATACAGTTGTACGAACTGTGCCGACCAAAGTTCATAAGCCACTCAATAAATCAACCAACATAATATAAAAAAATTTATATTCACTAACAAATACGCGCTCGTATCTATTAATACACTAAAACTCATTCTATGGTACTTCTGACCCTATTTCTAACGAGTAATCCCCACCAGAGCCAAGGTTCTCACTTAACCTTCAGCTCTGATACCAAGTGTAGCGACCCAGTGGGCTTTTCAACCATCCCAGGCAGCGGCCACTTTCCGCCATGGCACTACATTGGTACCTCGAATTTGCTTTTATGCCCAACCTCTCGACTGCAACAGCCACTCAGGGACATGTAGGGGTAAGAATCTCCTGCTTGCCACCAAACACGAATCGAGAACCCCCTATCATGCTATAATGAAGCAAATCCGATCCCGGTCTCTTCGAAACGATTAACGAAATTGGTCAATATTGATAGTCGATTATTTAACTATCAAGTAACATCCATAAGCTGTCAGTAGGCCATTGTTTATAGTTCTTTAAAACATTCATTTCAAAATATCTTTACAAAGACATATATTCAAATCTCTTCAAATTTATAAATATTTGAAAACATTCCGAATACTTGTTTCCATAATAAGATATCTCCACCCGTACCTCACTTCAACACTTACTGAAATATTTCCAACTTCGATTTAAAATCCATTACTTAGAAAATATCTCAATATAAATCTTTCGTCTCAAAATACATTCAAAAACCTTCCATTTCAATACATAGGAAAATATTCTAAGTCCAATTTTCGAAATCGTTTCTAATATCAATACTTAGGAGTTTTTCTTGTCCTATATCCTACATTTCCGGAATTTATATTGATCCCTTTACATTTTCCAAAGTCGATTATACTCACTTATAATCTCGTCTATCCATTTACAACTTCTAAAACTCGTATCCGTTTTCACATCTCAAGAGAGTTTATAAATAAATTCGAATCCTTTTCAAAACTCTATATATGTATAATAAGTATTTTTAAAGAATGATAATGTTTTTAAAAAAAATCACGTTTAAGTAATTATTTAAAATATCAAAACTCTTTAATTAAAGGGATAGTTTGGCACAAGTCCCTAATAAGTTTCAAAATACACAAAAACCCCAGTAATTTTTTTTTGTAAATTAGGTCCCTAGAATTAAGTTACCGAACAATGACACACTTATGCAATTATTCATTGAATAATTGCAGACATTTATGCAATTATATCAAAAAATTTCAGACATTTCCACAATTATTCACTGAAAAATTGCGGAAATTTCCGCAATTATTCACCATAAAATTTGCGGAAATTTCCGCAATTATTCACCGAAAAAATTACATAAATTTATGCAACTTTTGGATATAATTGCATAAATGTCTGCAATTATTCAGTGAATAATTGCATAACTATATGCAATTACTTAGTAACTTAGTTCTAGGGACCTAATTTACATACTTTTTTTACTGGGGTTTTTGTGTATTTTGAAACTTATTAGGGGCCTGAGACTAATATTCACTTAATTAAAACATCAAAACTCATTTCCAACTTATTTTATATAAACTAATCGGTTTACAAAGCTGATTATAAAAATTAGAATTTATTTCAACACAAATTTATATTTGGATAACCCACTTCCTGAAATAATCCCATACCAACTAGTTTAAAATTTTCATAGTTTAATAAATAAGATTTCCCTTTTAAAACAATCTTAACTTCTGAATAAAAATATTTATTTTTAAAATCTTAATAACCAATTTTCAATTTATAAATCCATCTCGATTCACAACACATCGATTTCCTTTCCAATTCCCTAGCCATTTCACTTTCCAAAAATAGACTACTATTTTTTTTTCCAAAAAACTATTTTCATATCTCGATATAAATTCACACTATGGATTTTTATTCCAATTTATCAACTAATATCATTTCCCTTATTTATAAACATCGTTTCTAAATTTTATAAACTCATTTCCATATATATAACAGATTTACATTAACCACTCCATTTACAAATCGATTTCTATTAAAATCCCATTTACACATCTATTACTAATAAAATCCAATTATTTCTTGAACTCGTTTAAAATTCCAATTTCAGCTTCTTCGCCATATTTTCAGAGATACATTTGAAAATCCATTATTAAATTCTTTATATAAATTATTTTAAATTTCTACTTTAAACATTTTACGAATAGTTAAGTACAACTCCAAATTAATTTTTGTTTATTTTTTCAAATCAATTTCTTTTAAAATAAATCCAATTTCGATATAAATATTTTTATTTCCAAAATCTCCTTTTAAATTCCTTTAAATTCAAAAATAATATTTATGGTATTTAAAATATCAAAATCTAAGGCCAAGGCTACTATAGCATCCAATAATTCAAATTACAACAATAATCTATAACAGATTATTCTAACACATCATATATTACTATATATGGAAAATAATCAATATAAATTTGAGGAATCCAGTTGGATCCCTCCAACCTGTTTCCCTACATCCACAGATGTTAATACAAAATAAAAATACCAATCCCACTTCGAGGGGGATATCGCGGTATATATGGTCATCCGCTATTATGCGGGGCGCATAGGGTCTCATCCGCTCCAATCGGCGAGAATATATCTAACTAGCAATATATATATACTACTATATATATATTATAACATCTAAATGATAATAATAATTATAAATTCATCCAATCGATCAATAAATGATTTTTTAACATTTCAAATTTAAGACTAGCAATCCAAATGAGTGAGATTTACTCACCTTGATTTTATTTGCAGTCCATTCAAATCTTTAATTCGTATCCTTCGTCATTTCGAATCCAAAACTCCTGATGTTGCGATTTTTGAACCTCGTATGAATTTGATACAGTATTTATAAGAATTAAATTTTTATTAATAAAATGAACTAAATTTTAATTTCATCATTAACCAAAGAAATTACCTAAATAGATTTCGAAATAACACCTCTTCCCAATCGAGTCTGCTAACAGCCTGGAATCGACCTGCCCCGACATCGTCTACCTGGAACCAGCCGCCGTGCTATCCCAAAGTTTCCACGCCACTACCTCCTCCATGCCTGGCCATGGCTAGCTCCCATGAGCCGTCCAAGACCAACCACCATTCGATGCCCAAGTCCGAACATCGCCTCCCTCACCAAAATTTGCATCACCCAGACCATCGAAAAACCACTCAAACCACCGAAAGCGAGTGCAACTTCCTCCTCCTTTGCAAACGCGACTTCCCTAGAAGCGAACGACCTCTAACTATCGATCTCCTCTGTCCCGCCACCTAGGCACCGCCGCCATCCCCCTAAACGCGCGCCACCCTGCTCAACCTCTCCTCCATGAAATTGATCACAGGAAATTTTGAGCCCTAGCCAGATAAATTCTCATGACATGCTGCCGATGGAACCCACTCCATCTCCTCTCACGTGCGCTTGCCCAAATTTTGAGATTGGCTCGAGTTCTATTTTTTTTATTTGTCGAATTGATTTTCTGGTTTTCGTTTTTAACTGAAGAAAAAACATGGGAAGAACAAATTTTAAAGGGTAAGGGTACAGAAAAAGAAGGCGTGATTTGAACGGTTACGTGTGCTAGTGGAAAAGGTCAGCTGATGGATGGAGTTGACCTATTATTAAATTTTTATTTTCAATATGTCTTGATTGCATATTTTAAAATCATGAACCCCTATCGAGGCATGCCGCCTGGCGTTTATAATGTTATACCCCTATTCCGAATGCAATGGAAAAGGTTTCGAGTCCTAATTTGATCGTATGGAGAAGATAGCTTTTTGGACCCAATTATTATATTGAATTTTCGATATTAAATTCAACGCGTTTATATCCCGTACGACCAAATGGTAAATTCACAAACTACAAAATTTGAAATCCGATAATAATACACTATTACGGATCCAAATGGAACTGGTTTCGTCGAATTTCGAGACTGTGCCCCGGATCGCTATTTTAACGCGTCGATTAAATCGACGATTTCCAAAATTTACGAAATTGCTTGAAATTCTAGTTTTAAAATCTTACTAACTAAATTATAATTCCAAATTCAATATTTAAACCATTTAAATATTCAAAATCAAATGACGAAGAATCCGGGTCGTTACAAAGACGGAGCCTGAGAGGGAATCGTGATGACTACGATTAAAAACTATTTTCTAAGGAAGGCCTTCCTGAAAAAAGGAATGAAAAGTGATAAGTCCTTCATAAAGCTTCACGATATATCATACAGGAAGAAGTTATGTACATGAAGGGTTTTTCCGTTTCCCTGCTCCGTTGTATCGCTCATGAGGAGATAAAACGAGTCCTAAAAGAAGTTCATGAAGGAGAATGTGGCGATCACATTGGGGGACAACTCTAGCAAAGAAAATACTCCGTTATAGGTATTATTGGCCAACCATCAATCGAGGTGCTACTGATTATGTAAGGCGATGCGATAAGTGCTAGATATATGCAAAAGTCCCAAGAGCTCCGCCGACGGAAATAACACAAATGGTCAGTCCATGGCCGTTTGCCATATGGGGCATAAATATTATTGGTTCTTTATCAATATCAAAAGATGGTGCGAGGTATGTCATCATCACATTTGACTACTTCACCAAATGGGCCGAAGCAGAACCATTAGCTACAATCACAACGAAGAAAGCAATCAACTTCATTGTCCGGAATATCATCTGTCATTTTGGTCTTCCACAAACAATTGCAACAGACAACGAGACTCAATTCGATAGTGCTGAGTTCAAAGACTTTTAGCATCGCCATCGTATTGAAAAAATATTTGCGGTAATCGCTCACCCTCAAGCAAATGGGCAAGTTGAAGGTGTGAACAAAATCATAAAATCAGTTCTAAAGAAGCATTTGGAAAAGGATAGAGGCAAGTTGGTGGATGAAATCCCAACAGCACCATGGACTTATAGGACCACCCACAAGTCCGCGACTAGCCATACTCCATTCTCCCTCGCTTACGGTTCCGAAGTTATTATTCCTGTTGAGCTCGAAGTTCCTTTTCGTCGAGTAACTTACTATGATCCCAGAATAAATAAAGATCTCCTATTTGAATCTTTAGACTTTATAGATGAGAAGCATGAGGAAGCTGATTTCTGGGAAGCCGGACACCGACATCGAGTCGTCCGTTACTACAACACTAAAGTCCGACCTAGAACCTTTGAAATCGGTGATCTCGTATTAAAATGGGTTTTTCCTGCCTCGTCGTATATGAATCCTACTTGGAAAGGACCGTACATCATTGAGCAGAGGCTTGAAGAGCGAACTTTCAAGCTAGTAACTGTTGATGGCATCACACTCCCAAGGGTGTGGAATAACGAGCATTTATGATGCTATTTCACTTAGTTTGTTTCTTTTTCATTCAGTTGTATTTACTTTCAAAATTTTCTTTAGCATTTGATTTTCCGAATATGTTGTAAGATAATTTATGTCATTTTCTTCCATTTAGCAAATAAAGTTTTGAACTTCCTTTATATATGTGTTTGCTGTAGCATCGCTTGTTAGTTACATTATGAAACTAACTGAGGACGGTATGTCTGAACAGGTTTCCAGAGTTTGGAACTAACCAATTACGCTAGTTCCCGATTGAATTAAACAAGACAAGCGTGGTTTGACCGTTCATTTGATAACTCTTGTTCATAACCCGATGAACAGAATACATAACGAGGAATGGATGTGACTCGACCATCCAATGACCGGATAAATCCCACCGAGTGATAGGACTGAAATAAATCAAAAATGATCATGACATGGCCGGTCGCTCGCTAAATCAAACCATAGACCTTGGGGGAAAATCAATCAATTAAGGAAGATGCGATCCGACTATTTTTCAAAATAACTCTAATTCCTTAGAGTATGGACTGGAGTATAAACATAAATTGGGTGTGAACTGACCACCCACGGACTAACTCTAAGTCCCCAGAGTGCAGACTAGAGTATAGACATAAATCAAGTGTGAACCGACCACCCGTAAACTAACTCTAAGTCCCCAGAGTGTGGACTGTAGTATAAGCAAAAATCGGGTGTGAATCGACCACCCGCTAACAAACTATTATCCCCAGAGTGTGGATATGAGTACAGACCAATAGACGAGTGCGGTTCGACCACTCACTATTCCGTGAACTCCGGCTTGAAACCGACAGGAGGAGTGTAAACTCGCAAAGGATAGAGTTCGACCATCCACCGTCTACCTTCGCTAACCCGAGACTGGAAGCATGAGTGTAATCCCTCAAACCGCTGAATCCGATAGTACAACATTAGGACTCAAGCCCGTGTTTGGTATGACTCAGGGCCATGACCGTATGGAGGCCTTGGGATAGAATTAATGGATTATCATCCAAAGCAACTAGCAATGAGTTACAAGTACATTGAATGGAAAGTAATAGCTTACTTAGATAATAATTCACAAGAGGGTTCAACAGAAAACAAAAAACTTTTATTCACATAGTAAGCTTCAAAATTGTCATACAAGTTTATTCAAAAAACGGAGGCCATACCCTTACAATCACGGCCAACAAAAAGGAAAACGACCTTTTCTTTTGTCTTCTTTCCTTTTTGGATTTTTCAAGAGTGGCGCCACCCGAGCTTCCACCTGTCCGTTTCTTCGATCCTTTATCGCCTTTGGCGGGGAAGGTTTAAAAAGTAGGAGGGAGTTTTTTAGAAATCAACCCGCCAAGTAGGATGACTTGTAATGGTATGAGATTCGAATCATCAATATCCACATCAACAGGTTCAGACTTGGCTTGTTTCTTCAATAACTCCTCCCTCTCGATGCGCTCCTTTAAGCTGAGCTCATCGGTGTGTTTAGTGGCGCTGGTGATCACAACATCATCAGATTTGTCCAGCGGCAGTAGATCTTCATCCTTATCGTTATCGAGTGCTCCAATGACTTGAGCATCAGGCCCTGGAGCACCGGTGGTCGCAGGTATCTTAGTTGATGTCGATTGTTGTTCCACGGCGGCACCACTTTTTGGAGTTTGGCCGAGACCCGAAAGACATGTAGATTCACAGAAACAAGAAAATAAGCCCATGGCTATTGGACATGAAGAAAGAAATCGATCGAAAAGTGGAAGATAGAGTGGAATACCTGCATCTAGCTGACTTTCATTTGTCGCCAGGGTCCCTCTTCCAGAATAAGGGTCGGCACTTTAGATTGATAACTGGGTTTGTTCGGATCGTAACTTAGATCTTGTTCTGAGCCGAAGGAAACTGATGCTCCGGCTGCTTGAAAAGAAGAAGGGCCCTTGGGATCAGACTCCAAAGTTTCAGCGATATTTTTCCCTTTGTCGGAAGATGTTAGAATGTCGAAGTATCCAAGTCTTGCAGCGGCAAGGTCTAGAGGTTCATTTTTGCGAAGGATCTCCCGCACTAATTTCTCTTTATCTAAGTCAGCTTTGCCAAGGTCTCTTTTTCATTTCAACAATATACTCCTAGGCCTCGGCGAGCGACTCAAGATAACCCTCACCAAGAAATTTCAGATCACGGTGGAGAAGGACTTAAGCATTGTATTCGATGGTCAAGGGATCGAACCTGTCCTTGATTTCATTCCGACCGGCTTCCTTGGAATCCTCTGTCTAGGCTTCGAGCTATTCTCTCATCTCGTTGCGACTCGCTTCCTTCGCCTCTTCTCTAAGGACTTTAATTTGAGCAAGTTGCTCATCAAGTTTAATCTTTAAAGTCCAAACCTCGACAGTTTCTTCACATATCTCTGTGATTCTTCTTGAGCTTCGATCATCTCTTCCCTCTCTTTCTTAACGCTGCGGGCCAAGATATTTTTCTCCTTTTATAACGACTCTTTTTCTAAGGCAAGTGCACCGCTACGGTTAAGGGCAACATCAAGTTCCTTTTTATGGGCAGCTACCAGATGACTCACTACCTCAGATGTTTCCTTGGCCCTTTTTTTGCTTTAGTTAGTTTTGACGTCAACTCCGAGATCTCATTATCTTGGTGCTTAATTATATTTTTGTCGTGGATCGCCTCTAGCTTGAGACGGTTTATCTCATGTTGTCGCTTAATAGACACCTTGGAGATTTTTTTCTGCTAAGTGCTGGAACGATTCATGCTGCACAAAAACATTGTTGACACATGCGAGAGAGCTTGCTTTGATAGTCCCTGGGATTGTATGGATGAAGGGGAGGAACTTAAGCCTGTCAAAACAAATCTTTGGGAAAATGACTTTAAACTCAGCCAATTTCTCTACTATGGAAGCTTTAGGAGCAGCGGTCGGCAAAGATTGATCAGAAGCAACAATTGAATGTGTGCTTGACATGCAGTCGCGGGACTTCTTGGAGCTAGATGAACCAGAATATTGCTCGAGCGGTACGGGAGTTGTAGGACTGTGAAAAGAGGTCTGATCGCCACTATGAACAGGAAGATTAGTTTGCACTTCCTGATGAGACGACCAATAATGGGATTTATGTTTTGAAGATGAAGATTCCCTCGAGCGACGATTTCTTTCTGGGTCGTCATCCGTCTCTCTACGCCTACCCGATTCTAAATCAAGTCTGGATCCATATTGCATCGAGGAGCCCCTTAAGCAATCAAAAGCTCGGGATTGAGACATCGAACCTACGAAAAACCAAATACTGGAATACAAGTAACCATTGCACAAAAGATAGATGGAAATCCTATGGTGAAGTGCATGTGATTGTCAGTGTCCTAGTGTCCCCCTCAATGGACCGATTGCTGCAGCCTTGCTCATGGGAATTTTCTCCCCTTTGCCGGTAGGAAGAATGACGTCACCATTTCTAGTGGGAGAATTAAGCCCATCGATGTTGATGTTAGGGAAGTCATAATGTCATCAAGAATTTGGAGATTTGAAAACCCCTTCATCAAGTTTTTTAGATGTTGGGAATATGACTCTTCATCAATGGAAGTAATAACGAACTTCGAATCCTTAGCAGTTTTTCTTCTGCGAAGCTTATATGCAAGCTTCTTCCTTCTCTTAGTGGGTGTGTGGGGTTGCACGCCCTATAATGGTTCGACCATAGGCGCCTTGCTTGGGCCTGCATCAGTGTCATCAGGCTCATTGATCTAGGTACCCCTAATTTCGCCTTCTTCGGCGTCATCCTGAGTCCCCTCAACTGTGGGCACGATAGGGTTATTGATATCCATTTCTTGTTCAATAGCGCTTCTTGGTAATGCTGTACTTCCAAGAAGCTCAGTGCTGTGGCCTTCTTCTAGTAGCCCAAATAGAGATAATAACTCATCGGTAACGAGGAGTTTGATGTCCCTATCATCGACAGGGGTAGCACGAATTGCGGAGATCGTTCTTGAAAAACTACTACCCTCTGGATGTGGGCAGACACCTGCAGATATTCAGAATGTTAGTTGCTCCAGAATATGATTCGGATAAGAGAATTTGAAAATGAAGCAAAGACGACGCTTATGTCCTTCCAACCATCGCCTTGCAAACCCGAGCGGACATCGAACGTAGAACCATTCGTGTTTGAAAATGGGAAGTTTGTTCCAAGCATCGGTTAAGACTTGGCAGTTGGGTGAAGGCTCGAGAAAAGGAAGGACTTCCTGATGGTGTTTAAATTTATAAATGAACCTTATGTCCTCAGAAGTTGGCGGACGGAACAGAATGCTCATGAATAGTAAAAAAGTTCAATGGAGAAAGGCGTAGCTGTTCGGGTGAAGTTGAGTGGGGGCAATTCCAAGATATCTTAACATTTCCCAAATAAAAGAATGGAATTGCGGCAGACATCCGGCCCATCACATGAATTTGTTGCATGCTGTGTACCCCTCCAGGGGCAAGTGAGCCCTGTCATTTATCGAAGGAGCGAGGATCTTTTTGAATGGAATTGCATGTCTGGAACATAGTCTGCGAAGGGCGGCCTCACCAATTCTGAAGGCTTGAGAATCTGTCGGGTTATCTAAGAGTACAACACCTTCTACCGCATCGGGCGCAGGACTTACATATTCCGCTGAGAGGACGGGAGCATTAGAAAAAAGGTTGGCTAGCGGGACAAAAACTTCCGTTTGTTCAGTTTGATGACCAGGGGAAAGCCTGCCGGATATGGTAGCGAGCTCGAGTCAGCTTCGGGATTTCTAGGTTGCAAGGCTGGTCCAGAAGACATTGCAGCTAGACGCTCTAAATGTCTAAAGTCCATGTCAACTATACTCAGTAGATAATCGTGATTATAAAATTTTACCTGTCCCCCATGCTAAGTGTGAGCTAGTGTAGTGCAGTGTGGTGCAATGTGATGTGTTACGGAAATAAACAGCTTAAAATAAGAAAGCCAAGTGAAATGACAAGAATTTGGATTCCAACCAGAGTGACCGTCATCGTTACTGTCTTAACTGGCGAAGAGATTGATCGGTTGTGTACGCTTTGGGATCGACTATCGGCGTATCAGAGTGTGAAATTTGTTATTCAAGTCTATATACTAAGTTTTAGTTCATGTTCTAAGTTCCAAGGATTCGATCGTTCAATTTCGAGTGCAATAATGAATATGTCCTGTTGTTCATCGCATCGTATGTTCAAGTTCATTGAGATGAAATTGGTGGTGATTACTCAAACAAGTGATTATAGATTAGGTTTCGAGTTCAATTCAAAGTACATATATGCCGATCCCAAAATGCCGACCCCTATATGCCGGTCCATTTTTTCCGCTCCCTCTCCCAAAGCAGCTCAATCGATCCCTCTCTCCAAACAAAGGGTGCCGACCCCTTTCCTTAAACAAGATTTGCCGATCCTACCATGCTACCCATTTTCACCGATCCCTACTATCCTTTCACAAATAATACCGATCCCTCCGAGTTATTCAACTCCACCGATCCCTCTCCTACTTAGCCGGTCCTATCGACCCCTTTACTTCACTATCTTCCACCAAACTGCCAGTACCGATCCTTCGCCGTTAGTCCACTCTACCAATCCCTCCACTCCACTATTTTTAACCTTCCTCCCATCAAGCTTCCACACCGATCCCTCTCCCACATCATCAAAAAAGGGATCGGTATATCCACGCCATATATCAAATCCCAACCGATCCCTCCTCTACTCTCCCTTCTTCTTCCTCCTTACTTATTCTGCTGAACCCTTTCACACCCCACAACCCACCTTCTCCAGACCACTTCAACCACTGTTTCGTCACAGCATCAAGCGCCATCGTAATCGCCATGTCATGGAATCCACTATCTCATCATGAAATCTAAAGTTATAAACTAAAAACGTACCTACGTGAGTGTTTGGATTAGAGGTATGGGCGAGTGGTTTGGAGATGTTCGAAATTGAAAGTGAGAGGAAGTGGGTTTGTGAGACAGGTTGAATTGCAGAAGGATATAGTTTTGAAGCTAAAGAAAGAAGGGAAGGAGAATTCAGTTTCGATAGAGGAGTGGGAGGGTTCGATGCTTTGAGGGATGGTAGAAAAATGAAGCAAGTAAGGTTGGAAAGAAGGGATATTGGTTTATATATAAGACAGCGAAGGGGTTGGTCCATGTTTTCAAGCAAGAGGAAAGGGATCGGCATAAAAGGTACCGATCCCTGTGAGCACAAGGAATGGAAATGAGGGATCGACTAAACATATGTTGATCCCTACAAACATTTTTAAAAAAAGAAAAAAAGAAAAAAAAAACAGAGAGTGAGGGATCGTCCATGAGTATGTACGCAAATAAATATAGGCATGAAAATTATTAAAAGCATGAACATATAAAATGCAATGAAAATTGGCAATGACCATGAACGTACGAACACGTCCAGGAGTCGACAACAAGAACGTGTATATGAACGTGCACATGTACGACCTAAAAGTTCAAATTTTGAAATCGACAGAAATTGAAATCAAACCCGAAGTCTTCAAGTTCGAGGCTGGACCAAATAACTAAAGCTTGTTAGTCTTATAGAACTAGACTTATATATATCAATTGATGGAGTATAGCTTTGGATTTATACTATTGGAAATCGACTAAGCGTCATGATGGTCAATAAGAAATACAATACTTTGGAAAAAAAATTCGACAAAGGGATGACAACAATTCAGGAAGCTAGATGGATTTCTTTTCGACGACTCTAACTTGCTTCAATTCAAAGCACGTCATGTTCATCACAAGATGTACTTTGGGCGGCATTTTAACCCGGCTATATTGAACTAATTGCATGAGTTATATTTAATTGCCATCAAGGCCGATGACTCTAGAGTGATGATTGTGTGGCCCAGAAGTCAAGTGCAGATGATAATATGAAGTCAGGGTCGAATGGAATTGATAGATATGAAAGGTAGAATGTTCGAAGTATGAAATATGGTTCAACACACAAGAGGGATCAGCGTAAAATTAGCTCCAATAAGAGGGATCGATATGTTTCAGTGTGTGGAAGTATTCTTGTAGAAAACAATTAATATCTCAAGATGCATATGGAACTTTGTGAGCAAGACATAGAGACCCTAGGGAGCTTACCCTAGGGATCGCACCTCAGGGGGACAAAGTTGGAGGAACAATGTAACGACCCGGATTTTTGACATTTGATTTGGAATATTTAAATGGGTTTAAATATTGAATTTGAATTATAGATTGATTTTGAATATGGAAATTTAGGTTTTATTAATAAAATAAATTTAGAATTTAAATATAGCGATTTATCGGATAATTTAATTATTGAATTTTATAATTGAATATTGGGTAAATTTTTGTATCTTGAGTTTTAAGCTCGATAAAAATAATTTAAAGGCTTGTAAAATTTATATTAATAATAATGAAGATAATAAAAGTTTTAAAATTGAATTTAAAAGTGATCTGTTCAAGTTTTTTTAAAATAGTTTGTTTAAAATTGACATTTAAAAATAGCCTTCCGGGGCACAGTCTTGGATTTCGACAAAACTAGTTCCATTGGGTCCATAATAGTGTATTATTATCAGATTTCAAGTTTCATAGTGTTTGGAGTTATTGTCTGATCGTGCGGGATAGAAACGCGTTGAAATCATATCGGAAATTCAATATAATAATTGGGTCCAAAAAGCTATCTTCTCCATACGATCGAATTAGGACTTGAAACCTTTTCCTTTGCGTTTGAAATAGGGGTATAACATTATGAACGCCTAGCGGCACGCCTTGATAGGGGTTCGAGATTTTTAGCTGTGTAATCGATACGATTTGAAATTTTAAAATAATGTATATATATCCAAGTCAAAGTCAAAGTCAGGGCTGTCATCCTCAAATTGAAACGTACACGTTTCCTTTACCTTCTCAAACACACAACATCCTCTATCCCTCAATCGGTTCAAAACCTGTTCAATAAAACCGAGCCTCCCCTTTCAGTCTGAACGAAAAAAAAAAGAAATCGTTCAAATTTTAAAAAAAAAGGGTCGCGAGCTTTCTCCTCTTCTTCGGTTTGAACGCAGATTGAATAATTTAAATCGAAATTGAAATCCAATCTCGAAATTGAATCGCGTTCCTCGATCCTAAATCGAACTAGTTCGATTTATATACAGAAGGCATTATACGAAGTCAAATTCGTATTCGAGATAAAGAAAAGTAAAAGAGGAAAACTGATCGAATGACAGTCGATCGAGGCTAGCAGCGACCTGGGGGGTGTACGCGATCTGGAGGTGGAAATGGTGGAGGCGCAGTTGTGATGGGCAGAGGGAGGCGAGGTGGGCTCGAGCGACTTCGAGATGAGGTCTGAGCGTGGGCGGTCGGCAAATGGAGAGGAAGCGACGTCTAATCGATTGCACGATGAAAGGAGTCGCATTGGGCAATGGTGGCACGAGGTCGTTGATGAGGGTAACATTCTGTTCCCTGTATTTTTTTAGTATGATTAAATATATACAATTATATTATATAAGATCATTAACTTATAAATTCAATATTAAACCTATACGAGGTCAAATTCGAATAAAAACAAGTTGCAATGGGTTCTTGTCAGCAAAATCTATGCATAGGACTTAGTTTGGGATTTTTTGGAGGCGGTTGGAATTTTAGAAAATTTAAAAAATATGGATATTCGGCAAATAAAAATCAAGGTGAGTAAATCTCACTCGTTTTGGATTGCTAGACTTTAATTTTAAATGGTTAAAATTATTTATTGGATGCCTGGTTGATTTAATAATTATTATCTGATGAATGATATATTATAGATACATATATGGTAGTATATAAATTAGAATTTGGAGTGATTTTCCTGCACATTATAGTGGATGAGACCCTATGCGCCCCGTATAATAGCGGATGACCCTATATACCACGGTTTCCTCCTCGAAGTGGGATTGGTATTTTTATATTGTATTAGCATCTGTGGATGTAGGGAAACAGGTTGGAGGGATCCAACTGGATTCCTTAAAATGTTAAATTTAATTTCATATATTGTGATATATGGATTGTGTAGAATAATCTATTATGGATTATTGTGGTGTTTGGAATTATTGGATGCTATTGTAGCACTAGCCTGGATTTTTATAAATTAAATACCATAAATTTTTTTTTAAATTTTAAGGGATAAAGGGAATTTCTGATATAAAAATATTTATACGGAAATTGGGATTATTTTAAAGAAATTGAGTTAGAAAATATATTGATTTTTGGTAACACTTAACTATTGAGAATTTTTAAATAGAGATTTTGTTGGGCGTGTTCTCACCCAGAAGAGCTCAAGACCAAGAAGCTTAATTCATTCGCGCTCGCACAAGTTCCATCCGGTCTCCCACACTACCGGACCATGATACCACCGAATCAACCTCCTTCAACATTGCCGAATCAACCTCCTTCAACACTGCCGAATCAACCTCCTTCAACACTGCCGAATCAACCTCCTTCAACACTGCCGAACCAACCTCCTTCAAACCAATGCCGAACCAACCTCCTTCAACACTGCCGAACCAATGTCCTTCAACACTGCCGAACCAACCTCCTTCAAATTGCCGAACCAACCTGCCTCCAAACCAATGCCGGACCAACTCGATGCCATCTCCATGCCGGACCAATCATCGCCGGACCAAATGCTACCGAACCAAGACGTGCCAGGCCAGATCATGTCAGCCCAGGCCCGCCAGCTGCTATATACCTCCAAGACCCCTACCCCCAGCCTGACTCTATAAATAGAGGGGCAGGGGTACAACAATGGGGGACAAGTTTGAGAGCTCAAGCACGGAGAGAACTTTCAAACAACTTTCTTTTACTTGTATTAAAACTTTGTACTTGTAATCAAGACAAGAGAAGAGAAATAACATATAAAGTGGACATAGGCACATTCTGGCTGAACCACTATAAATATGCGTGTCCTTTTTTACAGTTTAGCCCCTGCTTTTTATATATTTGCATAAATCACCCAAATCACTAAGAACAACATAAGATCTACTAAATCATACAACTTTGAGGTGTTTGTCCATTTTTTGTGCAAACATTTTTGGTGCTTTAACTGAGAACTAGAAGCTCGAAGCTTCAGCTTCATCCACTTAACAGTTTTCCTAACAGCATCGTCCGCCACTTGGAAAACATGCCTCCCAAACAGAGGAAAGATGTTAACAAAGGAAAAAACATCGCATCCAGCAGTCTTCCAGATCCAGCTGTCACGAATCAAGTAAATCGTCCTCCTCCAGCAGCAGTAACAAATGAAGGACAGGCTAACCCGACCACTCCTACCACAGAACAGCCTGCAGCAATTACTAGGGCAGATTTGGACAGAGTTGTGGTTGAAGTAACTAACCGCTTCACGTCCCAACAGGAAGCTTTGGTGGACCATCTCATGTCACGCTTAAGGGATGCTGAAGAATCCAACTGCAACACTGAATCATGGGGCGAGTCCCAGTCTGGAGGATCTCAGAGACAACAAAGATCTTCCTTCTTCGAAGGAGCTAACGGCAGAAGTAGCCATGGTAGGAGCCGAGACCGAGCACAGCCCGAAGTTAGGCCTGAGGAAATGTTTGGTACCGAACCCAACGGGGGAGGTACCGGACGGAGGTCAACTATAGCTGAGCCTGTCATACTGCCTGGCCACGGAAACGCCGGTGAACGGGGCCGAGCTAGAGTCCAGCCCGAAGTTGGACCCGAGGAAGTGCTTAGATCAGAACCCAGCAGGGGAAGATCAAGGCAAGGGCCAACTGTAGCTGACCCTAGCATGCTCCCAGAAGATCAAAGGCAGCCGCTGGAAAATATGAGGAACGATAGACGATACCATCCCTACAGGTCATCTGGACGGAATCAATCCCACAGAACAGAACCAAACTCATTTCTATCTGCTCCAAATTCTGATGAAAGGATGGCACGCTTATTCAGAGAGTGTGTCCAACGGGAGCAAAGAGATCGAGGGATAGGTGCTAGGGTAACCAGCCCTTTCGCCCGCAATATCGAAATTTCTATCACCCCCCGAGAATGGAAGATGCCGACAATGGAACCTTACAAAGGAACCTCCGACCCCGTTGTACACTTACAGAGGTACACACAACATATGCTCATGAGTGGAGCAACAGAGGGAGTACTGTGCAAATGCTTTCCGCTCTTCTTAGCAGATCTTGCTACCTCCTGGTTCTGTCATCTACCCCAGGGATCCATCAGCTCGTGGGAAATGTTGAAAGAAAAATTTATCAGTCAGTTCCGCATTCATGTGGAGCAACCTAAGGACGCTTATTCCTTATCCAGGGTCAAACAGAAACCTGGAGAGAAGCTGCAGCAATACCTAACCAAATTCAACGCCGCAGCAGCCGCAGTCCAAGATGCCGATTGGAAGCTTATCCTAATGGCCCTCTGTAGTGGTGTGCATCCGGACACTAAATTTGCTAGAAGGTTGACAAAAGAAAAACCAACTACTTTACCCGATTTCTTCCATGAAGCCGGGAAATACATGAGGCTTGAGGATGCTGCCGTTGAGGGGCAGTCAGGACAGCAAAATAAGTCAACCCATAGCAACGCCCCTGCTGTGGCAAGGGACGTTCGAAGAAATGATTCCAGAGACAATGCTGGGGGCAAGAAGGGAGAAAAGCGCCTATATCGGCCGGGACCGAGATTCGACACTTACACTCCTTTGAACGAGACCGTCGAAAATATCTTCCTTGCCACCCAAGGCGAAGTTAGATACAAACGCCCACCATACAAGAAGGAATCAGATAACGCGCAGAAGTCTGGAAAGTTCTGCCGCTTCCACGAATCTCCCGGGCATGATACCAATGAATGCCATCATCTTCGGGATCTGATTGAGGAACACATCAGAAGGAAGAAACTGGAACATTATGTAAAAAGTCAGGACAGGACTCCAGCTCCTGCCAACGAAAACCCAAGGCTACCCTCACAGGGGACCGACAGAGGAAACCGCAACGCTAGCAGCTCCAGCCAAGAGAAGATAGTGGTCCTTACCATCTCAGGAGGACCGCACATCGCAGACAGAAGCTGGAAAGAGATGGAAAGATATGGAAAGTCGCTTAAAGACAATAAAGACTGTGTCAATTCGGTCATAGAAGAGCGTCACCCGAAGCGGAAAGAAAGTGATGACATCACATTCGGTAAGCGTGACCTAGAAGGAAGGCAGTACCCTCACATGGATCCCATGGTTATCTCTGCCCGACTCGGTCCCGCCGAAGTTTACCGAATCCTGGTAGACACTGGAAGCTCAGTAAACATCCTGTTCAAACACGCATTCGACAAAATGAAGCTATCGATGAAGGATGTATCTCCCTGCAATAAACCACTACACGGTTTCACTGGGGAGGCAAAGATGCCCCTCGGGCAACTGGACCTCTTTGTTGAGATTGGAAGCCATCCCCGCTCCATTGTACGGAAGCAGACGTTCGTACTAATAGAAAACCATTCGGCCTACAATGCCTTCTTAGGAAGACCAGCCTTATCTGACTTCTAGATTGTCCTAGCCCCATGGTGCCTAAAAATGAAATTTCCAACGGACAATGGAATAGGGGAAGTAGAAGGAGACCAGGACGTTGCTCGAGACTGCTATATGACTGAACTTCGCAACAACCACAGGAAGGATAAAGGGAAAGGTGTAGAGGTTGCCCGCTGCATGAAAAGTCTAGAAGCATAGCAACTGAAGAAAGCCCCTCCTCTTCGATATACCAGCGACCCTTTCAATGAATTAGACCTTAGGGACAAAGAGGAGGAGGCCACCGCCGAGCCTGCAGAGGCTATGGAGTTTGTATCTGTAGACAAGCACGACTCAAGCAGGCTATTGAAAATTGGGTCCCAACTAAAAGCAGAGTTGAAGGAACAACTCATCGACTTCCTCCACCACAACCTGGATGTATTCGCATGGTCACACGCTGACATGACCGGAATCTCCCCCGACATAGCATGCCACGTATTAAACATTGATCCTACCAAGGCGCCCGTAAAATAAAGAAAGAGAAGTATGGGGGCAGAACGATCAGCAGCCCTCGATGAAGAAGTAAAGAATCTACTCGCCAATGACTTCATACGAGAAGCTATCTACCCGGAATGGATCGCCAACCCGGTGCTGGTAAAGAAGGCTAATGGGAAGTGGCGAACCTGCATTGACTTTTCCAACCTAAACGACGCCTGCCCAAAGGATTGCTTCCCACTTCCCCGAATCGACCAACTTGTAGACAACACAGCCGGGCACGAACTCCTATCTTTTATGGACGCATACTCAGGATATAATCAAATTCCTATGCATGCTCCTGACCAAGACCACACTAGTTTCATCACCAACCGGGGTTTATACTGCTATAAGGTAATGCCTTTCGGACTTAAAAATGCAGGAGCCACCTACCAACGCCTTGTCAACAAGATGTTTGTAGGGCTAATAGGACAAACTATGGAAGTATATGTGGATGACATGCTGGTAAAGTCAAGGAAAGCCAAAGATCACGTAAGCCACCTAGGTGAGATGTTCCAGGTACTTCGACAATATGGAATGAAGTTGAATCCACTAAAGTGCTCCTTCGGAGTGTCGTCAGGGAAGTTCTTAGGATTCATCGTCCCTGCCAAAGGGATTGAAGCAAACCCTGAACAAGTCCGAGCGCTAAGGGATATCAAGATACCTTCCACTCGGAAGGAAATGCAAAGTTTGAATGGAAAAGTGGCCGCCCTAAGCCGATTCATCTCCAAGGCAACGGACAAGTGAGTTCCCTTCTTCGAAGCTCTAAAGAAAGACAAATGAAAGTTCGAATGGACTGACGAATGCTTAACCGCTTTCCTTAACTTAATCGAACACCTCCAGAAACCACCGGCACTCTCGACTCCAAGCGAAGGCGAAGAATTATACCTATACCTTGCTGTGTCATCTCACGCCCTAAGCGCTGCCTTGGTAAGGGAAGAAAAACGCACGCAGCGGCCAGTTTACTTCGTCAGCAAAAGGTTTACGGGGGCAGAAGTCAGATATCCTAAACTTGAGAAGCTAGCATACTGTTTACTAATCACGTCACGGAAACTGCGTCACTACTTCCAGTCCCATTCCATCAAAGTTCTGACCGATCAACCACTGAGGCAGGTACTCCATCGGCCCGACACTTCTGGGCGACTACTTAAATGGTGCATTGAACTAAGTCAGTATGATATCACCTATCACCCTCGCACCGCCATCAAGGGACAAGCTATGGCCGACTTCATTGCAGAATTCACTACCAACGAAGATAAGGAGCAATTGGAAATAGCAGAAGATATCAAGTGGAATCTCTTTGTGGATGGTGCATCGAACGAACAAGGCTCGGGGGCAGGTGTGGTAATAATCACTCCAAGGGGGAACAAACTGCACTATGCTATAAGGTTGGAGTTCGCTGCCACCAACAACGATGCAGAATATGAAGCAGTAATAGCCGGACTAGAACTGGCCGTAGAAATCGGAGCCAATTCTTTGTGTCTTCACAGCGATTCTCAACTTATTGTTAATCAAATACTAGGAGAATTCCAAGCTCGAGAAGAACGACTCATAGCATATTTAAAGAAGACCAAGTTACTTCCTAGCCGATTGGACCGCTACTTAGTCAAACACATCCCTCGGGAAGAGAACCAAGAGGCCGACGAATTGGCAAAGCAAGCAAGTGTAAGAGACGTCGCCATCTTCGGGGCAGTAACCATCTCAAAGCAACTGACCCCGAGTTTTGAGCAAGTGAATCTGATAGCTGCAACCGAGGAAGTAACTTGGATGACTCCCATCCGAGACTACCTACAAAGCGGCACGTTACCCAACGGGCGTAACGAAGTCAAGAAAATCTTGAGGAAAGCATCCCGCTACACAATACAAGAAGACATCGTCTATCGATGCGGATTCTCTAACCCGTTATTAAGGTGTGTCGCTGGGAGGGAAGCCAAGGAAATCTTATCCAACATCCATCAGGGAAGCTGCGGAGATCACACCGGAGGGCAAACTTTAGCAAAAAAGATACTCCGATATGGATATTTTTGGCCCACCTTAAGCAAGGACGCCTTAGATTTCGTCAAAAAGTGTGACAGATGCCAGAAGTTTGCTAAGATTCCACGGCTACCAACAACTGAGATTACTCAAATGACCAGCCCTTGGCCCTTCGCGATATGGGGAATTGACTTAATCGGCGAGCTACCAATGGGCCGAGGCGGGGCCAAATATGCTATAGTGGCAGTCGACTATTTCACCAAATGGGTGGAAGCGGAACCTCTGAATAAAGTATCTTCAGCAAAAGTTATTAACTTCTTGATCAAAAATGTTCTGTGCTGGTACGGAGTCCCACTCAAAATCATATCAGACAATGGACTTCAGTTTGACAACGAGGAATTCGCCAACTGGTGCCAAAAGCACGGAATTCACAAGAGCTTCTCATCCGTAGCATACCCCCAAGCAAACGGACAAGTCGAAGCCGTCAACAAAATTCTGAAAACTCTAATCAAAAAGAAGCTCGAAAAGTCAAAGGGCGCTTGGGTGGATGAACTCCCTACGGCACTATGGGCCTATCGCACATCTTTCAGAACATCAACGGGGCACACACCTTTCTCTCTGGCATACGGATCGGAGGCTATGCTCCCAGTTGAAACCATTGTGCCTTCCCACCGTAGAATCCACTATAACCCAAAAGAGAACGAAGAACTCCTTCACATGTCTTTAGATCTAATTGAGGAGAGAAGAAATGATGCAGTCCTTAAAACAGCAGCCCACAAACAAAAAGTGGCGGCACAATACAACTCCAAAGTCAAGCATCGTACCTTACAAGAAGGGGATCTTGTCCTCAAGCGAATCTTCCCTCGTCCCGGAGCACTAGACCCAATCTGGGATGGACCATATGTAATTCATAAAGATCTCCACAACGAAGCCTATATTTTGTCAACAGTGGACGGAGAGGTGTTCCAGAGGGCATGGAACATCCAACACCTCCGTCGATACTTTTCTTAACTTGTATTGCCCATATGAAGTGAATTAACAAAGAGAATCAGTGGACGTAGGCATTTTCGTGCCGAACCACTTTAAAAAACCTTGTCTCTTTTTTAACTTGTTCCTTTGTATCTTGGCTGCTTGTTAACTTTATCCTTTTCTGTTGAACAAAATCCTGAGCATATAGCATTTCTATTCAAAGCACTTCACAACGCAACTTCACCTGGACAAGACCTAAACAGGTACTATGAGAATCTATGCCCTCGCCAATGAGACACTTTTGCTCCGGCATCCCTCTGCTGCGGGTTAACTCATTGCTCGCGACGGCCCTCAAAGCCAACTGTAATGAGCCGATTATAAGCCACCGAGAAGGCCGACTATAGCCGAGGCAGCTCATTACGGCATTAGGCTCGCCGGCAACTGTGAACCGACTATAAGCCCCAACATAAGGTGTGGCCATCCAGGGGCAGTTCACAGTTGACGATCGGCACCCACGCTAGCCGGCCATAGTAAATCGAATAATACCCACGATTGCGGGCCATAATGGCCCGGGTAGTTACTGTGCGCGATCTCGGCTCCGATGTGTCTTAAGTGCGGCTGTGGTAAAAAAGAATTAACTCCCCGTGGAGGCGTAAGATGGGTGACAAATGTCTCCAAGACCCACAGCTAGGGAAAGTGACTACAAAACCCGTTTGCCACGAACTTAAGCACATCGAAGGCCTTCCGTGATTGGAAGTTTTACTTTTCCACATATTTCAATTTTACTTAAGAAACTTCCCTCCTATCCTCTATAACAATCCCTAAAGTACAGGATACAGAGTAGGAGATACTCGCCAATGGGTGTAGGGACTCACAATTGGATGGCAGGGCATTCAACTGCGTTCCATGCTCGGTCATACGAGATATTCAATACTGCCATCTACAATTAGAACATGGAAGGCGGTATTTTCTTCTTTTGTGTACAAATACATGACTATAATTCGTTCACACCACACGCTAACATTGCAAGTCATGAAATTATGTTTTAAACAAGAACCTGACGTCAAACACAATTTAGTTACAAAATATACATAGCTATATTTCTCATACGACATGTCAAAATAGCAACAAACATTCAGAAGACGACAAAATTAGCTTAAGTCAAAGAATTACACGTCAAGAATAGAGCTATTTATTACATGTAGTAAAATATTACAACCTAAAAGTTACTTTACTGTTTTAAGACTAACATATACAACCCTGTCAAATCCACAAAAAGAGTTTTTCCAGGTATAATCAAGGGGCCGGCTGCATTGGAGTTTTATCCTTGTCCTGTTGCCCACCTGTCCAGACAGAGAAAGGATTCGTTAGTGAGAAGCAACCAAGTTAATAGGGAAACTAAAAAAGGAAGAGTTACCAGCACCTGCTTCTTGGCCATCCTGGTCGTCATCCTCTACTTGCACACCTGCCTCCTCAGCAGCAAGCAACCGCATACCCTCCTTCACCGCCACCTTCTCCTCCTTGGTAAACTGGGCAGTGACCACATCCATGCTAAAGGCCACGCCACCCTCTTTATCCGCATCAGCCTTAGCCTCCTCCAGAGCCCGAAGATAAATCTTAGCCATGACCCTAGGATAATCATCCATCCAGGATAGGTTGCCCTGCTTCCAAGTTTGAAAGTACATGTCCTGAAGCATTTCGTCCATCATCCCCTCATTCTCCTCAAACTCCCTCATCCGGGCCTCGGAAGCTGACAACCTTTCAACCGCGGCATCGCTCTCCGATCGGTATCTCAAGCAGTCAACCAGAAGGGATTTTCACATCGCCTCCATCTCCTCCCTCAACTTGGCTTGAGCAAGCTCTGTAGCCTCAAGTTTCCCGGATAACTCCTCCACCTGCTCAAGATCCGCTTTCCGAACCTCGTCCACCGTGGTAATGGCCATGTCGATCCGTTCCTTGCAAGTAGCTTCCATTTTCCGTAGTTCGGCCCGGTTGGCCTCCTCCATGGTTTTCTTTAGTCGTCCAGAAGCAGCCTCATGCTGAGAAATCTGAATGGCCTGATCCGCAAGCTGTTTGGCCTGATCCGAAACCACCAATCGTAGTCGGATGTTGGCACTCCCAATCTCCTCTACAGCCTTAACCAGCCGGGCATGATGCCCCATCAGCTTCTTAGTCTCCTCCGCCACTCGATCAATATTAGCCTTGGCCTCGTCTCCCATAGTAATTATCCGAGTAGTGAGTAAATCGAGATCTAAGGATTTAGCCTCATCAAGCACCCGTACCATGGGATTGCAGGGAAGAAGGTGCTCACCGGTGACCTCGTCAAAGGTAATATCATGGGAACTTGGATCCAGATCAGGATGACCCACAAATGGATTTCGAGCTAAGTCCGGACGATCAATCTGAGTAACGGTAGGATTTTCAAACGGGTGTGGAGAGGGTACGAATTCGGTATCCTCCTCCGTGATATCATGAAGAGGCTGAGCTGGGGGCTGAGGACCAAGTGAAGGTTCAGATAAGGGATGACCCCTCTTTCTCTTTTGAATACCCTCTTCAATAACCCCGAGAAGAGGACGGTAGCCGACTACATCCCCGGGATGGTGGGTTGAAGGCTTCGGCTTGGCGGAAGCTTTGGAGAGCTTGTATTGTTCAAGCCTGTGCCGAAGATCTGAGGCCTTATCCGTTTTACCTGCTCCTGATATGAAGAACAAGTGTCACAAACTTACATTGATCCATAATTCGAGAAACGCGGCAAATTAAAAGTTAAAAGAGGAAAGGAAACACATTTGTTATACAAACCCTGGGGAGGAGTAGGATACTGCAATAAGTCCTGGATTTCATTCCAGGACGGGAGCGGATCATAAAATATTCCTAAGTCCCTATCATAAATGGAGCCTGCAGGAGTCAAAAGTTCACCTTGAGTCGTCGGAGCCACCTTGGCTGGAATAGTCTGAGAAGACTCGCCTGCACCGGTCCTGGCCTTGTCAGCTTTCCCGGATTTCTCTACCAAAGCCGTTTCTTCGTCCAGCCCTTCGAAAGCTTGGTGGAATGCATCATCTGTCCACTCCTGAATCTCGCCCGCTTGCCCAGGAAGCAAGGCCCCGATACCATCACCACCTTCCCGGTCATCTCCACCCTCACCTCTCTCCTCCTCTACGTCTTCCTCCCCCTGGGTAAATGGACAATTACTGGGGGAAGGACCGTCCGACTTCTTAAGTTTCTTGCCTCCGACAGCTGGAGGTTTTGTGAAAGGTTTTCTCTTGCCACTCTCTACTGTAACACCTCCCTTAGCTTGAGCAGCCGCCCTCTCCTCCGCTGTTTCCCTCTGCTTGACTACTGACTGCTGTGGAAGGATCAAGTTATACTCCAGAAGGGTCACATTTCTGATCAGGTAGGCAGCTGATCTATCTCTCCCGGGGATAGCTTCTATCTCAGCCGCCGTTTGAACCAGGCGATCAGTCTCCACAACCGCAAAGCCACCTGTCGCTAGCAAAAATGGAAACATATGAGAAGAAGCATCGCAACTAGAATGGAAATTATAAATAAAGCATCGACTTACATCCAGAGGTGAAACGCCGAATCGAAACAGAGTCGTCCCTGACGAAGAACCACTCCTTCTTGAACATGCTGTACTTAGAATACAGATCCAAGACCGGCTTAAAGGTTACAGCTGACTCCAAGCTGATGTATGGGGACCCCTTCTTATAGCCTCTCAGATTATATAAATACCAGATCTCCCGATTGGAAGGAGGACGCCCATATCTCCTCTGGAAAATGACGAAGAGACTCACCAGAATGGCGTAAGAGTTGGGTTGAAGCTGGAATGGGGCCACCTTCAGATATGTAAGAAAGCTGACTACCCAAGCATTAAGAGGCGGGATTCCACCACACATACAGTGGTATCTACTGTAGGCAAGGTACCCTTCGGGGGGGTCGTATGGCATAACTTCTCTCCCTGGCAACAACATTCGCGCCCTATTAATTCCGAAAGAACGGGAGATGACATCAAGCTGCTCTTCCTTAATGGAGCTGGGAAAGCAATCGGGTGGGGAGTTCAGAAGCTCCTGAGGGCCGTACCCGTCCACTAGTGATCTCGGGGTAGATCCATGACGTTCCGGACCTGGCTAAACAGGGGGCACTGAGGAAGATTCTCCTTCGCCCTAGGACTTCTTTTTATCTGATCGAGTTTCTGCTTTTCGAGACATTTATCTGCAACATAAAAAGCGTATTGTTAAAACAGAGAATACAAACAAGCAAGTACATATAGCCCAGAATTTCGCTCGTGATGTAAAAAAAAAATCAAGTGTATCAAGTTCATTCGGCATTCACATCACTCAAGCCCATTCGGCATTCACATTGCTCAAAGGCCCATTCGGCAGTCACGTTACTCAAAGGCCTATTCGGCATTCTTGTTACCTAAAGGCCCATTCGGCATTCTCATTATCAAGTTTCATTCGGCGAAGGGAAGTCAAATACCTGATTCGGCAGGCTAAAGCGATTCGGCAGTAGGATAAAAACTAATTTGGTTGTTTGAAGCTGTCTCGTTCGGTAGAAGGTACGAAAGCCCTAGGCCCTTATTTATAGGCGAGCATAGACGACCGGACCGGTCGATTCGGCGAAAGCATCCAAGCTAACATCGTTGGTTTTAAAAAAAACAAAGCACGGCATATGCCCCACTTTGGGGGGCAAATGTTGGGTGTGTTCTTACCCAGAAGAGCTCAAGACCAAGAAGCTTAATTCATTCGCGCTCGCCCAAGTTCCATCCGGTCTCCCACACTACCGGACCATGATACCACCGAATCAACCTCC
Source organism: Allium fistulosum (assembly GCA_030737815.1). Taxonomy (NCBI): domain Eukaryota; kingdom Viridiplantae; phylum Streptophyta; class Magnoliopsida; order Asparagales; family Amaryllidaceae; genus Allium; species Allium fistulosum. The sequence continues at coordinate 1,353,950,946 of CM060902.1, read as the reverse complement.
TTCAACATTGCCGAATCAACCTCCTTCAACACTGCCGAATCAACCTCCTTCAACACTGCCGAATCAACCTCCTTCAACACTGCCGAACCAACCTCCTTCAAACCAATGCCGAACCAACCTCCTTCAACACTGCCGAACCAACCTCCTTCAACACTGCTGAACCAACCTCCTTCAAACTGCCGAACCAACCTGCCTCCAAACCAATGCCGGACCAACTCGATGCCATCTCCATGCCGGACCAATCATCGCCGGACCAAATGCTACCGAACCAAGACGTGCCAGGCCAGATCACGTCAGCCCAGGCCCGCCAGCTGCTATATACCTCCAAGACCCCTACCCCCAGCCTGACTCTATAAATAGAGGGGCAGGGGGTACAACAATGGGGGACAAGCTTGAGAGCTCAAGCACGAAGAGAACTTTCAAACAACTTTCTTTTACTTGTATCAAAGCTTTGTACTTGTAATCAAGACAAGAGAAGAGAAATAACATATAAAGTGGACGTAGGCACATTCTGGCTGAACCACTATAAATCTGCATGTCCTTTTTTACAGTTTAGCCCCTGCTTTTTATATATTTGCATAAATCACCCAAATCACTAAGAACAACATAAGATCTACTAAATCATACAACTTTGAGGTGTTTGTCCATTTTTTGTGCAAACAGATTTTAAAAATGAATTATGTAAAAAGAATTTATAAATGATATTCGGGAAATATGAAAAGGTGTTGAAGTCGATATTAAAAATAGATTGAAAGTTATAAATTAAATTAATAAAGAAATGGATTTATAAAATGGAATTTTATAAATAAGATTGTTTTAGAAACAAGTAAAAACTGAAGGGAGTATAAGAATTTATAAATAATGTTTATAAATAAGGTAAGCGATATCAGTTGCTAAATTTGGAATATAAAATTCATAAGCAAATTTATATTAGAATATGGAAGTAGGGCGAGAAAAAAATAGTGGATACTATTTTTGAAAAGTGGAAATGGCTAAGGAGATCGGAATGGAAGTGATGTAATGTGAATCGAGAGGAAAGTATACATTTAATTGGTTATTGAGGTTTTAAAAATTTTATTTTTAATTCTAAGAAGTTAAGTTCATTTTTGAAAGGAAAATTTTATTATTTAAACTATGAAATTTAAAACTAGTTAAGATTGAAAAACTTCGGTAAGTAGATTTTTAAATATTAAGTATTTATTTTAGTAAAATTCTAACTTTGAAAATTAGCTTTGAAATTTTTTTTGTTTATCTAAAAATGGGTTATTGATGTTTATAAAAGTGTTTGCGATATTTTAAATAATTATTCGAACATGTTTTAAAAATAAATCGTTATTCTTTTAAATACTTATTATATATATAAGAGTTTAAATGATTTTACGTTATTCTCTCGAGGCTTGTAGGCGGTTTAATTAATGGGAAGGTTTTGTAAGAGAAGTTTTATAATGGGACGCTGGGAACTTAAGACATTTCCTAAATGTTGGAATACCGAAACATGGAAAAAGATGAATTCAAGTTAAATAATGAAGTTATAAATGGTTAGATGAGATTATAAATAAATATAATCGGTTTTGGAAATTGTAAGAAGAACTTATTAATAGTTTTTCGGAAATGTAGGAGATAAGCTAAGAAAAATGCCTAAGTTTTGATACTTGAGAGGATTTTGGAAAAATAGGACTTATAATATTTTCCTAAGTATAAAAATGGAAATTTGGGAATATTTCTAAGTGTTGAGATGTTTGAAAATATCCCGTTATGGATTTAATCATTTGAAATGGTTTTCAAATATCGGAATGTGGAAAGGGATTGGATATATATCTTAATAAAGATATTTTGAAATAAATGCTTGAAGAATTATAAAATATGGCCTAGTGTCTGGTTATGGATGTTTATTGATAGTTAAATAACCGACTATCAATTTTGGCCAATTTCATTGATCGTTTCGAAAAGACAAGGATCAGATTTGCTTGCTGCATGATAGGGGATTCTCGCTTCTTGTTAGGTAGTGAACGGATGACTCTTACCCCTACATGTCCCTGAGTGGTTGGTTGCAGTCGAGAGGCAGGCCGTAAAAACAAATTCGAGGTACCAGTGTAAGCTACGACGGAAAGTGGCCGCTGTCGATGGTTGAAAAGCTTAGATCTTTACACTTGGTATGAAAGCTGAAGGTTAAGCGAGAACCATGGCTCTGGTGGGAATTACTCATTAGAGATAGAGTTAGTAGTACTCTAGAATGAGTTGAGTGTAATAATAGATATGAGCGCGTATTTGTTTTGAATATAAAATGGTTTTATATTGTGTTAACTTATTGGTTGAGTGGTATATAAATTCTTGTCGAATAGTGGGACGCCACTAAATCGATAGGTGTTTCAAAACACTTGAACGCGATAAACTAACACAGTATGGTATTGAAGCAAGTAAATGAAGTAATTTTACCCAAATTATAATTTGATATAAAAGAGAATAATTTTCTGAAAATTATTATAGTGGTGTGTTTGGTTGTTATTGTATAATCAAAATAAGTTTATAAAAAAATTGAAATGGATATATATATAAAAACCAAAGTAGATTGTATAAGTGAATTATACAAGTGAATTTAAAATCTAAAAATGGATTTAAACCAGAATTGGAAGTTTAAAACCCCGGAAGCTTTGAGAGATGTTTTAAAAGGGATTTGAACTAAGTATTTGGAAATTTTGGGATTCCAGAGGTTGGGAAAATATTTTATGAAGTGTTGTGAAAATGAAATAGCCTTATTTCTTTGAAAGGATTCATGAAGAAAAATTGTTTTAAATGGATTTTGGAAGTGATATAGCACCAAACTCACTTCAGTCACTGGAAAATAATTCTGATGATGACGGCTGCATCATCAGTATTCATTTTTGAGTTTCTAAGTGACGGATTGCTGCCGAAAATTGATTTAACTCAAAATTGTCAGGCAAACAAGTTTTGTTTAAAAATTCCGAAAAGGGATTGTTTTGGGTAAAAATCGGGTTGATTTTAAAATTTGAAGGAGGTCGTTTGTAAACAAGAAAGAGTGTGTGTGTGTGTGTGTATATATATATATATATATTTGATTTCAAAGTGATTTGAAATAAATATCGGGTGTTCAAAAATTATGGGATCCAGTGGAAGATGATATTTATAAGGAAAGAAGTGTGAAAATTCGAAGTTGGAATAAAAATTTAAATTGAGAAAGTTGAAATGGAATCTAACTTAAGTTAAGTTGAGTAAATTAAATTTAGAAATTTAATTGACTAGATTTGAATTAAATTAATATAGTGTATTAAGGAACGAGAGCTAACTTAAGCAAAGTAATTGAAATATATATAATGAAGTAAATGGTGATATGAAATTGAATGAAGTGAAAATAAATATGCTTGGAGTGAAATTTAACTTAAGTATGGAAAATTCGAATATGGTTTGAAATGTTGGTTAAAAGGGGATTGAATTTAAATAGAAGGTGAATTGGATTTGAATTATTGGAATTGAATTAAATGTGTAAAGGTGAATTATAAAGTGACTATATAACTCTAAGATATAAAATTTGAATTGGATTAGAAACAACGTCGAATTGAAGAAAATATAAATCTCGAGTTGTGAAATAATTATATAAACATATGATAAATTTTGAATGGAATAAAATTCAAGTGAAGAATTGGAATTGTGAATAAATAAATTGGAATAGCTTATAAAAATTGAAAGGTGAAATAGAAAACCCGAAATAAAAATAGTGTAATATTTTAAAGTGAAGAAATAAAGCCCAAACTTGAATTATAAAAAGGGATTTGAACTCAAGAAAATTAGAAGAAATGATTTTTGAAAATCGGATATTGAGTTATTAATTTGAAGTGAACAATTAGGTAATTAATTTGTTAAATGAAGGTGAGATGGAATTTAACTTGGCTAAGTTAAAATTGGATTATGGATTAAAAATGGATTTGGAAATGAAACTTGAGTTATGAATAAAATTCAACTTAGATTGTAAGTGGATTAAATACAATTGGAAAACGTGTCGAATAAAATGGAATTGAATGGAAATAGAAATGGGTTGAGTTGCAAATAAATTCAATTTGAATATGAATGAATTAAATATGGCCTTGGATATTATTTTAATGTATTGAGTTCGGAATCAAAATTGAAGTGGATTGGATGAATGAACTAACTAAATTAATTAAGTAAATGAAATGGGATTTGATTGAATAAGAATCAAATCAGTAATTTGAATTGGAAATTGTTTACAAGAAAAATGAACTTAAGTTATGGAGTTGGAATAATTTGAAGTAAATAAATTAACTTAAGTAAATATTTTAAAGGAAGCTTGGCTTAAATTAATTTGTGAAATGGTTATTTAATATAACGACATGGAATGTTTCCAAGCTAAATTAAATGGATTTGAGTATAGTAAAAGTGAATTGAATGGAATGCAAAATGAATTGATCGAGAATCAATTAGAAATGGAATAGAATTGAATATAAATTGAGTTGGAATCAATTTAAAATAGTTATAAACTAAAGTGGATATTTTATTAAGCGAATATCGTCGAATTTGCATAGAAAAATTAGTCGTTTGACGTAAACGAAAATAAATTAAATTCTGCGAATGAATGGAAAGTGAATAAATTGATTTTTAATCAATTTGGAATGAATACTCATATTTTTAGTACAAATGTGAATTGGATGTAAGCAAATTGGGTTGTAAATCATTTCAGATTGAATGAAATAGTATATGGATTGATTGAAAGCAATTAAATTAGTATCTGAACCTTATAAATTGCTTATGATATATGTTTAGAATGCTAGTTTATGAAACTTATGTGTTTACACTAGTTAAATAAATGAAATGTCATGGAATTTCATATATTTGGTACTTACGTGTTTAAATTGAGTAAGTACAGGTACTTGGAGCTGTTTTGCTTGACTTTGATTGCGCGAATTGCAAAATAAATAAGTTGCTTGCTTAAAAATGCTAAAATAAGGTACGTTTTCGGATTAAATATTGCGAAAATATAAAATACCGATGTATATTTTGTTTTCCGACCGTGTGGGTCGATGTATATATATATTTATCTCTCTTGTCGTATTGCAAAAGGTCCTCCATACAAGGGAGACTCTGCCAAAAAATTTCGGGAATTTAGGGTGTTAGTAATTTTTTGGAAAATTTTGGAAAATTTTTGTTAACGACAATTTGATTTCGAATTGTAACCGGAATAAAGGATTCTGGAATTAAAATTAATAACTAATTGTTTTGGTTGGGACCAAAAGATTAGAAAGTGAAATATCGAGTTTTCACTAAGTGGGTTTTGGATAAATTAATGGGTTTGGAGCATTCTTCTGCCTTAGCAATTTCGGGGACGAAATTCTTTTAAGGGGGGAGGAATGTAACGACCTGGATTTTCGACGTTTGATTTGGAATATTTAAATGGTTTTAAATATTGGATTTGAATTATAGATTGACTTTGAATATGGAAATTTGGGTTTTATTTATAAAATAAATTCAGAATTTAAATATAGCGATTTATCGGATAATTTAATTATTGAATATTAGGTAAATTTTTGTATCTTGAGTTTTAAGCTTGATAAAAATAATTTAAAGGCTTGTAAAATTTATATTAATAATAATGAAGGTAAAAAAAGTTTTAAAATTGAATTTAAAAGTGATATGTTCAATTTTTTTTAAAATAGTTTGTTCAAAATTGACATTTAAAAATAGCATTCCGGCGAACAGTCTCGAATTTCGACGAAACCAGTTCCATTGGGTCCGTAATAGTATATTATTATCGGATTTCAAGTTTCGTAGCATTTGGAGTTATCATTTGATCGTATGGGATAGAAATGTGCTGAAATCATATCAGAAATTCAATATAATAATTAGGTCCAAAAAGCTATCTTTTCCATACGATCGAATTAGGACTTGAAACCTTTTCATTTGCGTTCGGAATAAGGGTATAACATTATGAATGCCTAGCAACATGCCTCGATAAAGGTTCGAGATTTTTAGCTGTGTAATCGATACGATTTGAAATTTAAAAATAATGTATATGTTATCCCGCCTTTTGGCAAGGCCGTGACACCAAAAAGTTGACTGAACAAATAAAGACAGTTCGTCATAAAAGTTTGTTATACACTATTTCACCATGGATATCGATGAATTTTGTCGGATGTCCAGATCAGGCTACAATTAGCAAGCATGACAAGCGAATCCTTAAGAGTCAACATTCCAAATTTTAAGTCAATCCGAATCCGTATGCTCAAGATATGATCGATGCAAGTTGGAGAAAATAGCCTCATTTCGTATCCATCATTACACCTCAGTTCGACTCCATCAACTCTGTATCGATACGAACAGTCACTGCTTCGTATCCACCAAGTTACCCCAAGTTCGAATCCACCAGTGTTGCTAAAGTTCGAATCCCTGAAGGCATTCCGCTTCGAGTCCACGTACGATGATATGTTCGAATCCATCAGATGGTCAAGCTTCGTATCCATCACTCAAATCCATGAAGACATCCTACTTCGTATCCATCAGCATATTCCTCTTCGAATCCATTCTGCAACCTCCTATTCGTATCGATCAAATGGAAACCATCGAGATCGATACGAACAAAGCTATGCAACGACTCCATGTACAAAGATACGTTCGTATCCACCAGAGGGCCTCACCTCGAATCCATCCAGTACAGTCATCTCGTATCGATCGAAGTAAGACACGATCGATACGAACGAAGCCTTGTTCGAACCCAGGAACAAGCAATGTCTTCGAACCCATCAAGTCAAAGCGGCAAAATACTCGGGACGACTCGATTAAACCGGAGTGAAAAGCGGATCGACTCGAAGATTACGCACCACATCACCATGAGAGCACGTGCAGGCGATCGATTCGAAGGAATCGATTCGAATGGATCGATTCGAACAGGATGAACAAACGAAGAATGCAATCTTGAATCGATCATAACTTGAGATCTACAAGTCCAAATGCTATGAAATTTTCACAGTAGCTTACTGGCAACCAAAGGAATGTTCATGCCAAATTTCATCTCAATCAGAGCAAATCTTGATCGATTCGAAGTTGAGTTCGAATCGATCCCGAAGTGGGCCCGGATTTCCTGAAAGCGGGCATGTGGACCCCTCACGTACCAGAACTGGTCTCCCCAAATTTTAGGCGAAATATCAGCCTCCTACACCTATAAATAGAGCTCCTGGTCATTCAGAAAAGGGGTCAGACAATTTTAGGAGCTAAAGAGCGCCCAGACTCTGCTAGATTTACTCAGAATCACCACTGCTTCCTTAGATTCAGATTATAATCATAAAATCAGTTGTACTACATCAGAAGAAGTTGTAATCATCAAGTGAACATCAATAAAATCATCAACTTCAGAGTGGACGTAGGCCGGAGATAGCCGAACCACTATAAATTGTGTGTCATTGTTCATTATTTCTGAATTGTGATATTTTGTTTGCTTAGATTTGAGATTTGTGTTTGAATACTTATTGATTTGTATTCATACACTGGTGCTTTCACGACGTTCGGGGTTTGTGACCAATTTTGGCACAAACACTTTGGTGCTTTCACTGAGAAGGACTAGCACCCCTACGCAAGATTTGAAGTTCAGATCTGAAAGCTTGAGGATTTGAAAGATAATAACCCGACAAACAAGTAGAAGGCAAAGAGCTGAGAGAAGTCAGCACGAAGGAAGTCAAGAGGCTTCCTCAGGAGCAAACCAAGCTTCAGCCTTCATCACCAGGGATGAGATGGAGGCAATGATGAGAAGACAAGAAGAAATAATACAGAACCTGCTTCAACAGATTGGGCAACTTGGAGCGCAAGATCAAGGAACAACCAGAGTCCAGAATGGAGCAGGACCATCTACCGCAGCGACGGAGCTGGGGGGCACACACTTAGGACATGTTGATCCGAACCTGAGAAGAGAGACAAGGACATCCGAGCAACTTGGCAGCGATAGAGGGATGAACGCTCAGCCAGGGGGGCAGACCCCCGAAAGCTCACACGGACTCGGGAGGCAGATCGAAGGTAGTGAACGAGGACTACAGCTTGGAGACAACGATAGATTGGCAGAGATGGTCCGGCGAGCCATAAGAGGCGGATTAGTAAACAGAGATCTTGAAGACGTGAACAGGAGTCCCTTTTCTCTTGCGATTAGGTTGGCTAGGAACCCGCCAGAATTCAAACTGCCAACAGTGGAAAGGTATGATGGGAGGACGAATCCTGCGGTCCATCTAACGAGGTATATAAGGCACATGGAAGTGCTGGGGGCATCACAGGAAGTCATGGCCCGGTGCTTTCCATTGTATTTGACAGACATAGCAGCTTTATGGTTTAGACAGCTAGAGAGCGGCTCCATTGGGACATGAACCGATTTGATTGAGAAATTTATGAGGCAATTCAGGGTTCACATTTCAAGACCCAAGAACGTGATGAGTTTGGCAACACTAAAGCAGAAAGCTGGGGAGTCTTTGAGGAATTTTCTAACGCGATTCAATGCGGCAGCGGCATCGGTGGATCGGCCAGATCCATCCATGGTTATGATGGCAGCTGTGTCCGGAGTAGCTGATGGCACAGAATCAAAAATTCATTAACAAAGGATCCGCCTATGGATCTAGGAGAATTCTATCACGAGGCAGAAAAGTTTTTGCGATTGGAAGACGCTAATGCTGAAAGAGAAGAAGGAGAGGGAATAGAAGTTTATGCAATTAAAGACAAAAAGCCTCTCGAAAAGGACTCAGGCAAGGACAAAGGAAAATGAAAGGCTGAGGATAGTGGTGATGGGCCAAAGCGACTACGGAGAGAGCCACGATTCACCACCTACTCAGAGCTGAATGAGAGCTGGGAGCGAATCTACCGAGATACACGAGAGCAAGTTCCCTACCGTAGGCCAATACGAAGGGACCCCACTGTTGACGAGAGGAAATCAGATAGATATTGCTTGTTCCATGAACTGAATGGTCATAACACTAACGACTGTAGACATCTGAAGGATGAGGTGGAAGGGCACATCAGGAACGGTATGCTACTTCAGTATGTGAGAAGGCGAGCTCTAGCAGTGGAGCCAGAGCGACCACCGTCTACATCAGCTAGGAGTGACCCTGAGTCGGGACACCGTATGGTTATCAATTAATTGAAATAACGATGAACAAGTCGTAAACCTCTCACCAACACGGGTAAGTCATTTACACATGTGCGAGATCACGAGCGGTCCATAGGCATGCTCTGAATGACTATTAACCCTATCGTTATGGGAGTTTACACTTTGACATCCTTGCTTTGCTTTTGTTTCATCTTGATTTGAACATTTGAACTTGATTTTGTTTAACATTTCTACTAAAAACTTATTCTCAATGAAAAAATGCTACTTGTGATTTCATAACGGCTAAGCCACTTACACATGTACGAGATCGCGAACGGTCCGTAGGCATGCTCTGAGATGGAGATAAACCGTTGCAACAAACAATCCGGGAATTCACCCGAACGTGAAACCTGGTATCGATGATGCTAAGTCCCCCCCGGGCACATACAATTCGCCCCGAACGGCACCCGACCTCGAATGGTCACAATTTGCCTCGTACGGCACCCGACCTCGAACGGTCACCATTCGCCTCGAACGGCACTCGACCACGAACGGTCACAACTCGCCTCGAACGGCACCCCTCACCTCAAATGGCTTGATCGCGAACGGTCGTCATTTGAGGTCATACAAAAAATGCTAGATCGCGGACGATCGCATTCTACCTCAAATGGCTTGATCGCGAACGGTCGTCATTTGGGGCCATATAGAAATGCTAGATCGCGAACAGTCGCATTCCACCTCAAATGGCTAGATCGTGAACGGTCGTCATTTAAGGTCATATAAAACTGTCAATCTCTTCGCAGGTTGTACCACAGGTCATCAACAGGATATGAACATCCAACTAATGGAACTACAAAACACACCTTCCTATCGCAAGGCATGTTTTGGGGGGCAAATGTTATCCCGCCTTTTGGCAAGGCCGTGACACCAAAAAGTTGACTGAACAAATAAAGACAGTTCGTCATAAAAGTTTGTTATACACTATTTCACCATGGATATCGATGAATTTTGTCGGATGTCCGGATCAGGCTACAATTAGCAAGACATGACAAGCGAAGCCATAAGAGTCAACATTCCAAATTTTAAGTCAATCTGAATCCGTATGCTCAAGATATGACGATGCAAGTTGGAGAAAATAGCCTCATTTCGTATCCATCATTACACCTCAGTTCGACTCCATCAACTCCGTATCGATACGAACAGTCACTGCTTCGTATCCACCAAGTTACCCCAAGTTCGAATCCACCAGTGTTGCTAAAGTTCGAATCCATGAAGGAACTCCGCTTCGAGTCCACGTACGATGATATGTTTGAATCCATCAGATGGTCAAGCTTCGTATCCATCACTCAAATCCATGAAGACATCCTACTTCGTATCCATCAGCATATTCCTCTTCGAATCCATTCTGCAACCTCCTATTCGTATCGATCAAATGGAAACCATTGAGATCGATACGAACAAAGCTATGCAACGACTCCTTGTACAAAGATACGTTCGTATCCACCAGAGGGCCTCACCTCGAATCCATCCAGTACAGTCATCTCGTATCGATTGAAGTAAGACACGATCGATACGAACGAAGCCTTGTTCGAACCCAGGAACAAGCAATGTCTTCGAACCCATCAAGTCAAAGCGGCAAAATACTCGGGACGACTCGATCAAACCGGAGTGAAAAGCGGATCGACTCGAAGATTACGCGCCACATCACCATGAGAGCACGTGCAGGCGATCGATTCGAAGGAATCGATTCGAATGGATCGATTCGAACAGGATGAACAAACGAAGAATGCAATCTTGAATCGATCATAACTTGAGATCTACAAGTCCAAATGCTATGAAATTTTCACAGTAGCTTACTGGCAACCAAAGGAATGTTCATGCCAAATTTCATCTCAATCAGAGAAAATTATGATCGATTCGAAGTTGAGTTCGAATCGATCCCGAAGTGGGCCCGGATTTCCTGAAAGCGGGCATGTGGGCCCCCTCACATACCAGAACTGGTCTCCCCAAATTTTAGGCGAAATATCAGCCTCCTACACCTATAAATAGAGCTCCTGGTCATTCAGAAAAGGGGTCATACAATTTTAGGAGCTAAAGAGCGCCCAAACTCTGCCAGATTTACTCAGAATCACCACTGCTTCCTTAGATTCAGATTATAATCATAAAATTAGTTGTACTACATCAAAAGAAGTTGTAATCATCAAGTGAACATCAATAAAATCATCAACTTCAGAGTGGACGTAGGCCGGAGATAGCCGAACCACTATAAATTGTGTGTCATTGTTCATTATTTCTGAATTGTGATATTTTGTTTGCTTAGATTTGAGATTTGTGTTTGAATACTTATTGATTTGTATTCATACACTGGTGCTTTCACGACGTTCGGGGTTTGTGACCAATTTTGGCACAAACAGTATATATATCTAAGTCAAAGTCAGGGCTGTCATCCTCAAATTGAAACGTACACGTTTCCTTTACCTTCTCAAACACACGACATCCTCTATCCCTCAATCGGTTCAAAACCTGTTCAATAAAACCAAGCCTCCCCTTTCAGTCTGAACGGAAAAAAAGGAAATCGTTCAAAATTTAAAAAAAAAGGGTCGCGAGCTTTCTCCTCTTCTTCGGTTTGAACGCAGATTGAATAATTTAAATCGAAATTGAAATCCAATCTCGAAATTGAATCGCGTTCCTCGATCCTAAATCGAACTAGTTCGATTTATATATAGAAGGCATTATACGAAGTCAAATTCGTATTCGAGATAAAGAAAAGTAAAAGAGGAAAACTGATCGAATGACAGTCGATCGAGGCTAGCAGCGACCTGGGGGGTGTACGCGATCTGGAGGTGGCAATGGTGGAGGCGCAGTTGTGATGGGTAGAGGGAGGCGAGGTGGGCTCGAGCGACTTCGAGATGAGGTCTGAGCGTGGGCGGTCGGCGAATGGAGAGGGAGCGACGTCTAATCGATTGCACGATGAAAGGAGTCGCGTTGGGCAATGGTGGCACGAGGTCATTCCTGAGGGTAACATTCTATTCCCTGTATTTTTTTAGTATGATTAAATATATACAATTATATTATATAAGATCATTAACTTATAAATTCAATATTAAACCTATACGAGGTCAAATTCGAAAAAAACCAAGTTGCAATGGGTTCTTATCAGCAAAATCTATGCATAGGACTTAGTTTGGGATTTTTCGGAGGCGGTTGGAATTTTAGAAAATTTAAAAAATATGGATATTCGGCAAATAAAAATCAAGGTGAGTAAATCTCACTCGTTTTGGATTGCTAGACTTTAATTTTAAATGGTTAAAATTATTTATTGGATGCCTGGTTGATTTAATAATTATTATCTGATGAATGATATATTATAGATACATATATGGTAGTATATAAATTAGAATTTGGAGTGATTTTCCCGCACATTATAGCGGATGAGACCCTATGCGCCCCGCATAATAGCGGATGACCCTATATACCACGGTTTCCTCCTCGAAGTGGGATTGGTATTTTTATATTGTATTAGCATCTGTGGATGCAGGGAAACAGGTTGGAGGAATCCAACTGGATTCCTTAAAATGTTAAATTTAATTTCATATATTGTGATATATGGATTGTGTAGAATAATCTATTATGGATTATTGTGGTGTTTGGAATTATTGGATGCTATTGTAGCATTAGCCTGGATTTTTAAAAATTAAATACCATAATTTTTTTAAAAATTTTAAGGGATAAAGGGAATTTATGATATAAAAATATTTATATGGAAATTGGGATTATTTTAAAGAAATTGAGTTAGAAAATATATTGATTTTTGGTAACACTTAACTATTGAGAATTTTTAAATAGAGATTTTAAAAATGAATTATGTAAAAAGAATTTATAAATGATATTCGGGAAATATGAAAAGGAGTTGAAGTCGATATTAAAAATAGATTGAAAGTTATAAATTAAATTTATAAAGAAATGGATTTATAAAATTAATTTTATAAATAAGATTGTTTTATAAACAAGTAAAAACTGAAGGGAGTATAAGAATTTATAAATAATGTTTATAAATAAGGTAAGCGATATCAGTTGCTAAATTTGGAATATAAAATTCATAGGCAAATTTATATTAGAATATGGAAGTAGGGCGAGAAAAAAATAGTGGATACTATTTTTGAAAAGTGGAAATGGCTAAGGAGATCAGAATGGAAGTGATGTAATGTGAATCGAGAGGAAAGTATAAATTGAATTAATTGTTGAGGTTTTAAAAATGTATTTTTAATTCTAAGAAGTTAAGTTCATTTTCAAAAGGAAAATTTTATTATTTAAACTATGAAATTTTAAACTAGTTAAGATTGAAAAACTTCGGTAAGTAGATTTTTAAATATTAAGTATTTATTTTCCTAAAATTCTAACTTTTAAAATCAGCTTTGAAAATTTATTTGTTTATCTAAAAATGGGTTATTGATGTTTATAAAAGTGTTTGCGATATTTTAAATAATTATTCGAACATGTTTTAAAAATAAATTGTTATTCTTTTAAATACTTATTATATATATAAGGGTTTGAAATGATTTTTACTTTATTCTCTCGAGGCTTGTAGGTGGTTTAATTAATGGGAAGGTTTTATAAGAGAAGTTTTATAATGGGAGGCTGGGAACTTAAGACATTTCCTAAATGTTGGAATACCAAAACTTGGAAAAAGATGAATTCAACTTAAATAATGAAGTTATAAATGGTTAGATGAGATTATAAATAAATATAATCGGTTTTGGAAATTGTGAGAAGAATTTATTAATAGTTTTTCGGAAATGTAGGAGATAAGCTAAGAAAAATGCCTAAGTTTTGATACTTGAGAGGTTTTGGAAAAATAGGACTTGTAATATTTTCCTAAGTATAAAAATGGAAATTTGGGAATATTTCAAAGTGTTGAGATGTTTGAAAATATCCCGTTATGGATTTAAGCATTTAAAATGGTTTTCAAATATTGGAATGTGGAAAGGGATTGGATATATATGTTAGTAAAGATATTTTGAAATAAATGCTTGAAGAATGATAAAATAAGGCCTAGTGTCGGCTTATGGATGTTTATTGATAGTTAAATAATCGACTATCAATTTTGGCCAATTTCGTTAATCGTTTCGAAGAGACCGGGATCGGATTTAATAATCTGAAAACCACTTCGATCTGGTTTGAACATTACGAATGAATACCGTGAAGATGATGAAGATGATGATTCGGTTTGTCTAGACCCAGGGCAACTTGTATGGACGAATGCTATTAGAACATCGTCATTGAGGGACGATGAGCATTCTAAGTAAAATTTTGTTCTTGAAAGGTAACGCTTAGCCTCGAGCCTCATCAACCGGGAATGACTAAAACAGGGGAGATGCAGCAAGGCTAAGTGGGTCGTACCCAAGTAGGGTATGTTATCACCTTTCTAGATGTCCTCGGAAACCTTTATATTATGGATATGGTTGTGCATGGAAGGAGCGCTCAGTGGTAAGGGTGGGAACACCCGGGGTGATAACATATTCGGTCTATCCACGTTAGGGGTAGGCCGGTCTTGTGTAGCAGGGGATCCCAACGAGGTCCCGGTACATTGTCTAGAGGTGTACTATGGTGGGCGGTACCCTAGTGGCCCAGTCATTCAATGGAATCCATTTTCCAATAAGTGCCGTACGGTTTTGATTGTGCCCAACTATGCTGAAACATGAGATGCGAGCATTTCAGCTATTTTCTATTTACCTTGTGTAGACACTATTATAATATCAGACGATTTTGATAAAAATGTTTTGGTTATCGTAAGGTAAAAGCCCGTCGTGTTTATGAATGATGTGGTCTTACGAGATACCTTTGTTTTTCAAAGGATTTTGAGAAAAGTTAATAATTCAAATTGAGTGTGTTTTTCTCATGCTGGTTTTCCAGACCGACTCGGGTGTTATTTTATTATAATGCTCGGGTCAGACCGAGTATTACAGATTCAGGATATAATGCTATGGAGTTCAGGAGGCGAGCTGGAGGAGTAGAGACATATGTCCATACTTGTCTTATATTTCCGCTGTATGAGGACAAGTTAGTAAACTGTCCAGATTGATTGTTGTATATTGTACTCTGATAATGGTATGTATATTAATAGCACAGTTCTTGTATTTAAAAATCTGTTATTATATACTATAATTTGTTCCGCTGCGATTGTGAGATTCTGTTGTTGTTGTTCTATTTTTCTTCTACCTTTTTCTTCTTCACCCTGAAGATTCGTATTTCCCGTTCAACTTGAGTCGAATTGATGTGAATTATGGTCGATTCAAGGGGTACGGATTTACAGGCCTTTACAGATCAGTATACTTCCCTTAGAAGGAATTGGAAAAAAACGGCATGTAAACTATGTTGAAGCAAAGATCAAGCAATAACTTGAGCTCCACTGATCCAATTGGCATGAAATTTAAAGGCTAAGCATATTTTAGCATGAAGAAGCCACCATAGGGATCACGCCTGAAAATTCAACCAAAGAAGGGATCGGTACCGATCCCTCTTCTTTGGAAATTGGGCCATGCGACCTGTCCTGTGGGCCCATATGGTTCAGAGGGTCCTTCGCCGAGTTTTCAGAGAAATATTTAGCAATCTTCATCTATAAATACCGACTTAGTTGTTCATTTTCGGGACTTTGCGCAACTAGTTGCTTTATACTCTTTTGCAACTAAGGACTTTGATCCTACCCCTCTTGTACTCAGAATATAAAGTGATTAATAAAGCAATTAATTCAATGTGGACGTAGGCAAACAACGACGAACCACTGTAAATCATTGTGTGTGTTATTCTTTCAGTTAATCGATTTTTCTTTATTATTATCCATTATTTCCATTTTATTCTTTATTTACTTCTCTTCAAAAAGTTTCTATTGGGTGTTTGTGCCAATTTTCAGTGCAAACAGTTACACCTAACGGGCTACACTCCCTGGTAGTGTACGGTTCACGTTAGGTCATGTACCGCCACAGTTGTTTGCTAGTTGTTTGTTATGAGGCAAGGCTAGCTAACCTTTTTAGAGAGGTCTTTTAAAATCGCATAGGCTAGTCCGTGGAGTTGAGTCCATAGCCCGTGGCGTTGAGTCCACTGTTATCTATAGTTCATAGAGCCAAGTCTACAAATCAGGAAGCAAACAAGTCGAAAATCTCCGAAAGCGAGATATAGTACGGTTAAATTATCGAGAAGCTACTATTTGGCACCTCATGAGTTCCTCAGTATGCATAACGACGAGAACGTGATATAGCAAGGGTGATGGATCCTAATTGGGTGCTGAGTTATGGATACCAAAAGGGATTGTATCTTGGTCCAATGGGGGACCCTACTACTTATATATATAGCTATAGTCTATTGTGGGTAGATGAGGCATATCATATGCGTACGTGAAGTCGAGACGATAAAAACAAAAAGACATAACATGTGATAGTTGGAAATCGGTATAAACTAGTGTTATGTATAAGATGTAGAATTTACCAGTCACCAGAATGTTGTTCTGACCCCCTCCTCATTACAACCCATAAGATAGATTAGACAGACATAAATTGGTATCAGGTAAGAATAGTGAAAGGACAAGTTCCTTATGCATGCTCGACGCTAACAAGAACACCGGGCATTAGAAGTGTTAAATCTTGGTTAGTAACTATGTGATTTATTATATTTTATCATTCCGCCGTGAGTTATATTGTTAGTGCTCTGATATGCATCATTTATTTAATGGCAGGGTACTAAAACAATGATCCGCACTTTGGTGGATATGGGTTCTTGATTTAGTGAAAATCTAGGCCCACTGGGGTGCAGGTTGTTATATTTTTTTCCACCGTACTATGATTGTTAGTATAGTATAAAAATGGTATTTTGAAATGATTTCTAACTTTAAAAACATGATTTTTAATATATCTAAACCTACATCTTATTTTATAAAAGAATTTAAAATTGTTTTAAATTGAATATCACACTTATCTTATTGACGTACTATTTTTACGATATTGCTAGTCTTAGGCTATTTTTTATATTAATCCAATAGTGGTTGCTCTAGATGCATCGTATGCATTGTATACGTATTATTATTGATGCATATAGGTTATTATAAATGTTTGTATGCTTGTTGATTGCATGTATGCTTATTTGCTTGTTTTGGATGAAAACGCCAATCGTAGGCGATATAGTGTTAGGAAATATCCCGTAGGATAGAATTTCGGGTATAGAGTTTCATGCGTACCGACTGATCTGAAGACGAGAGACAATGAACTTGTGTATGTGCTTTGTCCTTTAGGATGGATGTCGGACGTTTTCATTTGGTTTGTACGCAGCCATTCTTGGCTAAGTACACAACCAAAGTGGTCGTTATCGACTACTCTGGGTGGTCGGTATTTACCACTAATGATGATGGCCGATTTGGCCAATTTTGACCTAGACGATGGAGAGGCTTTGAGGAGCACGATGTGATGGTTCATTGTTCGACATTTGATTTCGATGTTATTGCTATTCGACGAGTGGTTTTGGTGGTGAAGCGACGATGTGACACGATGATGTTGGGACCTGGAGATGATAACTCATGATGGGAAATGATGGCTTCAGGGATGGGATAGCTATACTTCGAGATAAAGAATAGACGACTATGAGTCATATTGATGGAACTATTGAAGAAGGTTACATAACATATGACAAGATTCTATGACTAACGATGGTTGTCTTGAGTAGTTTCCGACTGTAGTGACTTCGTGATGGGAGTTGTAAAGACAGTACAGGATGAGCTCTGCTATTGATGGTGTTTGCAAAGGTCTTGATGGTATTAGAAGATTCAAAGAGTACTCATAAAGCAGGGATAATATATGGTACCTATTTGAGTCATGACAGGCTCCGATCTCTATCATAGATGATCTGATCTCCATGACATGCGATCTTTTGCCCTAGACCAGTCATGACGGACGATCTAGTTTCCTGGCCTACTGAATGGCATGGATTTGAGTACTGAGAAATCGAGATGTTGAGTTGCCTTGACCATAACGGGTCATTCGAATTATCACATATCCAATGCATTGAGTGACTGATGTGAGGATGGATCCTGGATGTTATGTTTGCTTTGGTTGTTTATAACTCTTTAGGAGTCACGTGATGTAGTTATCTATGATATAGATACTCGGACACCTATGATGACTATGATAAAGTAGCATGTATCTTATGTTATGTGCTAACTCTTTGGATGTAAGGACCTTTCAGGTATGATTCTCCATACCCTTTGTCCCATATACTATGTTGACTTTTATAGTATTTTGAGATTGTTTACCACTCACACCAAACAATTATCTGACTCGTATGCTTTGCTTCTTATTACCTTGGGTGCTTTTAAATGAATAGACTAGATAACAGGTGTAAATGGCATAGTTCTGCAGATGGACTAGCAGGAGGCGACGCTTTCTTATATTTATATTTTTAGGCTTATTGTTGCTTGTTCCGTCGTGTGACACTATGGAGCCTTGACAATGTTTGACTTGCTATTTTTAGAGACAGTTTATCAATTGATTTTATTTATCAATTGTATAAACTCCATTATTGTTTTGTATAACTATATGAGCTTGCGTACTTTCTATGGTCCGTGTAGTTATTACTGTCAAGCCTATTTTATATCTCTGATAATTATTATATTTTATTCGATGTGCTGTGAGATATATGACAGGTTCTGTGATTATATGACGTTTTCTTTCTCTTCTCTTCTATTATTTTTCTCTTCTATTCCTCTTCTTTACTTCTTTTCTTTCCTTAGACCATCGTTATACATTGACCAAATGCTGCAGCAGTGCATTATTCGATTATATAGGCATTGGAGGTGTAAGGTGGTTGTCACATTTGATATTGAAGCTTAGGTTACATGATTAACCTAAGTTGATACAATAATCCAGTAGAGATAGGATAGGAGTTGTCGCCTTTGACTGGATCAAGAATTTACCTACATACGAAAGAGTGCGTATTTGTTATACATTTTGATTTTCAAACTATATAGTATTATATATAGTATATAAGTTGTATTGCATACACGAGTACCACTGATGCAGTTTTTCTTTATAAGAGACTGATCATTCTTATTACATATTAATAGTGATCTGGCATATGAGAAATATTGCTATTGACTCGATCTTTGAAATAAAGGAGTGGACAGGATCAGGGATCACTAACCTCGATTTATAAAATATGTTCGCTGAGATGGTGCAAAACATTATTATAGAATGCCAAGTTGCTCCAAATGATTATGGTGCTTGAGTTCAATTACCTAGAGTCGACTTTGTCGAGCTGTATAAAGACTACATGAGTCTAAGAGGCAGACCGTCCCTTGGAACGGAGTCGACATTGAGGAGCAAGACTGGATGGATATTTGCGAAAGGATCTTCGATGAATTGGAGTTAGATGATGAATGAGGTAGAAGTTGACCTCTAGATGACTCAAGGGATGAACAATGAACTGGTGGACTGCCCATATAGTTTCAATTCTTGAGGATCATTTTACTTGGGATCAGTTCATAGTTTGCATCGGAGAGAAATTTATCTCGACTTCTCAGAAGCCAATGTTGTTTAGGAAGTTCACCAACTTGAAGTATGGCAATATGTCTATGTTGGAGTATGTTGCCGAATTTGATGTGTACCAAAGTGCGGTCTATCTTTCGTTGATACTCCATACAGAAAGAATTAAAGTTTATCATTGGCTTAAGTGATCATCTTAGGAAGCGACTGATTGTTCATATTGACAAGAGCTTCGATAAGTTGATCGAGAAGGCTTTACGATGTGAGAGCATGTACCGAGTGTAGAAGGATTATCCCGAACTAGCTAGCAGGGACCAACAGTGAAGGCATATATATTGAATGTCGTTCTGATTTCGTCGAGTGATCCATCGATGAAAGAGAAGGGAAACATAATTACTGTTTAAGATATGCTTTCCATTTATGATGTTCCATATGTGTTTTATTCGATATCGGCATTTTAATTTCCTTCATATCTAGTGATTTGGTAGATAGATTGAGATTAAGATCCAAAATTATTGACCGATCATTAAATTACGACGAACCTTGTTGGCGGCTCAGCCAACTTGTATATGGTTTTCAATACTTAGCCTTATCAAGTCATGGATATTTGTTTGTTATTGATTTGTTTTGGGTTTAATTGAGGTCCGATATCATAGTCTGGGAATGAACTGGATGAAGAGGTATGAAGTAGTGGTGGATTGTGAAAGGTCGTTGGTGTCGATAGTGACTGACGATGAGCAGAAGGTACTGCTAGGCTACCCAGCGGATGATGAAAGGTGATGGTTAGCTTTCTATATTTTCTCGATATCCCACATAACGAGTTGTCATCTGCGTCTATCTCTAGAGAGTATCCGGACATATTTAATGAGGTGACCGTATTACCACCATATAGGAATAGAGTTCCATGTCAATCCCGTCAGAGGTGCTAGATCGGTAGTTTTGTCTTTGAGGCATATAGTGCCCAAAGAGTGGAGGAAACTAAAGGTGCGAGCGAATGACTTATCGAGGCGAGGATTTTTTCGTAGGAGCATATTTGAGTGGGATGCACATATATTATTCGCTATTAAGGCGGATGGCTCTTTGTGGTTGTATGTCGATTACCATAAGATGAATAAGATGATGAACAAGTGTCCACTCTCGCTTATTGATGGCTTGTTCGATTAGTTCTATAACGCGAAGGTGTTCTCTCAGTTGGACCTTGCGATGGGGTTTCATCCACTGAGAGTAGCTAAAGAGAGGGTGCCGAACACAACATTTCGTATGCTACTTAAATTTTTGGTTGGTTGGTTATGCTATTCGGGCTAACTAATGCGTCAGCATACTTTGTAGATCTCATGAACCATGTTACGAGGGATCACTTGAGTAAGTTTGTGCTTATGCTCATTGATGATACTTTCGTTTACTCATGGGCAAAAGAGGAGCATAAGATACAATTGATGATTGTATTGAATGTGTTGAGAAAACATCGATTGATGTTGAGATTTTTGGAGTATCACTTTTGGAGGAGGGAAGTGAGATGTTTAGGTCACGTTGTTTCGAAGCAGGACTTTACTATGGATTCTATGAGTTACGATAATCGAGGATTGGAATTTTAATGCCCCACCTTTATGCCCTCATTAACAAAGGATATTAATAAGTAATATCGTTTGCTAATGTGGAGAATAAGGCTGTTTAGAAGCGACCATCCGTAATATTACTTTTGGCGAGTATCGAATATGTTGAATTATATGAATTTATTCTTTTTGCGGAGAGGAATTCAATGTATACGATCCTGGTACAAAACAATAATATAGTGGCTTATTCTGATTTAGAATAATATAAAACATCACAGTCTAGAACCACAGATCACATCGATAAATATAATACATATCATATAACATAAAGTGAGTCAACTAAGAAGTAAGAAGGGAACTAGACTCACATAATCCTATATACATAAGGACTAAGGACATCACCAAGTAGAAATTGATTCTACATCTCAAATAATATACATCCATATATAAGTGAACATCTCAAAATAAACTAAGGGCATGTATAGATAACTAGCATAAACTTCTATCCTGCATACCCAAGGGATGGGACTCTAAGTCTGCCTAGGCCAAGATACGTGTTTCTCATATCCTATATTATTCTGAACCTTGCTTTAATACCAACTGTAAAGCCCCACCTTTATACCCATATTACCTAAGAATATTACAAGTAATATTGTTGAGTAATACGGAGAATAAGACTAGTTAGGAGCGATCATCTGTAAAATTGCTTTGGACGAGTATCGAATACGTCTAATAATATGACTATATGATTCTTTCATAATTATAATTTTTTTAGTTTGGTATAAGTTATATCACTATACTGGAAAACTTAAACTATATTCCCTTAAGGATCTATCAGTCCCACCGAACACTAGAAGAGAATACAACCTAAAAGTGTTGAATATTTCCTAATAGCAATCTTCACAAGAATTTAACCAAGGCATCTCATACTACCCGGTGAAAATCGAGTATTCACTAATGGACTAGTAAGTACCACTCTAACATTCTATTCATTGAGTTATATAATATTCGATGAACCATTACTCAAGAGCATTTAAACCAATCTATAGCACTAAGTCGATCATTAGTACTCCCTATATTATAGAACTAACGCTCTCAAAATATTTATCTTATAAAAGTCTACAGTTTAAAACTTCAAACTTCCTTTCAAAATTTAAATGATTTGGTTTTGGATAAATATTTTCTCCCAAAATAATTTTTTAACTCTATATACTTCCAACAATACCTTAACTTTTTGTGGTATTTATATACCAATTCAAATAAAAGATTTATTCTTTTAAATTCCAAATCATCCATTATAAAATTCAAACTTTTTTCTAATAATATACACATTTTAAAATTCTCATTTCAAATTCTAATTTCAATTATTATTCAATAAAAACACTTAAATTCTTATTTTTTCAATTTAAATCTTCATTTATTCTATTTAAACAATACTGAAAAATCAGGGTTGTTACAAGAATAGATCCAAGAGTGCTACGGATATGAGGAGTTTTCTAGGATTAGTGGGATATTATAGAAGTTTTACGAAGGACTCCTCCAAGGTAGCAGCACCGTTAACCGATTTGACGAGAAGAATGAGACCTTTATTTAGAACGTGAGGGGAGGACATGTGTTTGTGAATCTGACAAAGAGGTTAACGAGTGCACCCATGTTAGTCATTCCGAGTGAGAATGAAGAGTCGATAGTACAAGCATGCTTGTGGTGCTTGACTAGGTGCAGTATTGATGCAAGAAGGTAAGGTTGTCGCATATGCTAGTCGATAACTGAAACTGTACAAGAGGAAGTATCCGACTCATGATTTAGAGTTGGAAGCTATAGTATTTTCTTTGGGGATTTTGAGGCTCAATCTATTAGGAGAGGGGTTCGAGTTGTTCACTGATCCCATATCATTGAAGTATCTCTTCTCCGAGAAGGATCTTAACTTTCGCTAGCAGCGATGGTTAGAGTTCTTCGCCTCCTATGACTTTGGCATTTTCTATATGCCTAGTAGGGAAATTCATTCGTTATGCTTTGAGTGTAAGACATACCAGTTTGGGAGTTATATTCCTAGAGTGGACATTGCTTGAGTTTATCGCTGGTTAAGACTTCAGAACTCGATATGAGCTACGACCAAAGATGATGGCTAGTTTGACTATCATACCTACATGGATTTTATGGATCGGTACTAGTCAGAGGCATGAAGCTAGACTAGCGGAGGTCATGGCCAAATTAAAGGAACGACTAGTTTCTGTAGAGGTGATGTAGTACGGACTCGACCGAGATGGTTGGCTTCGTAAGGATGAGATATTGTTTGTTCTTGATGTCGTTGGGTTAAGGGATAAGGTACTATAATAGTACTCCCATTCGAGATTGACTATATATCCCAATGACAATAGAATATACCATGATTCGAGGTAGACATTTTATTGGGAAAGAATGAAGGATGTCGAGCATTCATTTTGCGATCAATGAACCGTCAGCTAGTATATGCTGAATAAAAGAAGCTAATTGGTTACTACAACCGCTTGGGGTTCCCAGGTGGAGATGGGAATAGTTATCAATTGACTTCATCTATTGAATGTCGGACTAGAGGAGAATACGATAGCATTTTGGTTACAGTCGTTAGATTGACGAAGAATGCTAGATTTCTTTTCGTCAAGTCCAATGGAACGAAATCCAAATTTGTCGAATTATATGTGAAGTGGACTGTCCGATTCCACAGTGTGTCGAAGGGCATTGTAAGTGGCTGAAACCCATTATTCATTAGTGGGTTTTGGGTGAACTTACAAGAGGCATTGAGAAATATGGCATCGAATCGACTAGATGATATCGAGACTGGACCTAAAATTTCGAGACCTCATAGGCCTATTCGTATCGTAGGACGTGATACAAAACATGTAAGGGGGAAGGTGGTGGAGTAGTAAAGGTTCAGTGGAGTGAAAGCAGAGGCGATAACATATGGGAGACCGAGGAAAGCATAAGGACCGCTTGTCCGAAGCTCTTCACTTGATGCGATTTCCATTTAATCGTCAGCTTTCATATTGGATATCATATTTGATACTTTATACTAGACAATTTAGTATCACACATGCTAGGATAGACATGGATGTTACTTTTTGATGTTTGATCTAATATGTGCCT
The DNA here is from genome assembly GCA_030737815.1 of Allium fistulosum. Classification (NCBI taxonomy): domain Eukaryota; kingdom Viridiplantae; phylum Streptophyta; class Magnoliopsida; order Asparagales; family Amaryllidaceae; genus Allium; species Allium fistulosum. The sequence continues at coordinate 1,353,926,662 of CM060902.1, read as the reverse complement.
GTTTGATGTTTAATTGTTGGCATTAGATATGGTTGCTTATACTTATGTGGTTGTTAGGCATGCGAGATAGTTATGGCTTGATATAGCATATTCATTTGGGACGATTGCTATATATGATTTAGTATGCTTAAATACATGATGATGTTGCAATTGTGTTTAATCATCTTTGTTGAGTACATGTTCAGGTACATGGAAGCAAGTGTTGGCTATTTGGATGCTTACTCGCTTTTATTCGCATCTAAATGGTATGCTCTTGCTATAAAAGAGGTGCGTAAGATCTTTAGTGTAGATTTGAGTATATATATGTTTGTTTGTTCTAAAAAAATGTGATGCCTCAGATATGAAATGTATATATATCTATGTTGTTTTTTGATTTTTTTGACCTAGCTGCGCAATGGAGGTGCTGCCGAATTTTTCTTAAATAAGAGGGGCTTTGAAAGCTTTTGGGTTAGGAGAAATTTTCCTTACTCTAGGAATTTCAAGGACAAAATCATTTAAAGGATAAGAGAATGTAATGACCCGTATTATTAATAATATGATATTTAAATAATTGATTTAAATATTGAATCGTTAATTAATTGAAGGCCCAAAAATATGATTTTTTGCATACAATCGAATTAGGACTCAAGACCACTTCCGTTAAGTTCAAATCGACGTTGCAAATTAAAATAAGTATAAATATCGCTATATTTAAAGATCGAACAATCCGATGGCTAAAGCGGTCTCGAAATGCGTGAAATTATTATCCCGAAGTGCTGCCTCAGATAGTGACAATTTATACCATTGAGACTAGAAATATGAGGTGATATACGCTGACGAGTTTCGTTGCGATCAGACACGCCATGTGATCATAAGAGCTCGAAACATACGACGGTTTATTTGAGAAACCAAATAAATGATATACTATATTAATATATAAATAAACACCCCTCTCTTTCATTTCACCGTTCTATTACCAGTAAAGAAAAAATGACCGCCTCCTCCCTTACACCCTTTAATAAATTAAATCGAGATTTTCGCTCAATGATAAATCATGAAACTAGATTCGTTGAACTCGCATGGAGAAGAGCTTCGCATTAGTGGTGAAAGGGTGGTGTGCCGCAGTTATTGGCGATGCTCGACTTTTAGATGAGCTGTTCCTAGGGTTTGGGTTTGGCCGTGCTCAGTGGCGAGTTGAGCAAAACGGAGAGTGGCATTGCGTTTCTCATGCGAAGGCGAGTGATTCAGAGCTTTATGGGAGGTGCGGCGTTTTTTGGTGAAACACAACATTTGCGTGTAATGAGGGGACCTTTAGGTCGCGATTTGCCACGGTGAGCCGAGCTTGGATTCGTGGGGTGCATCGCAAAGAGGATGTGCAATGGAGCGCGTTGGCGAAGTTCGTTCGTCGTTTCGCGAGTAATGACCAAGATATGGAGGAGAGGAGTATGCGGCTGGGTATACTTTTGTGCATTTGTGCACGTTTGTGTACAGAGGAGGGAATTTGGGGAAGAAAGGTTAGTGGGGTGATTTAGGTAATTAATTAGTAATTAATTTAATTAATAATTTATTTTATCTTGTTTCTTATAAAATTCATATCTTTTGCATACGAGGTCCGATTTGCATGCTGTTTCTTGCGTTACGCTCATGATGGGGAGCTTTATGACTTGCCTTTGGATTGGTCAGCTTTTGTTGAAGTGAGTGATATTTTCTCTCACCGTACTATGATTGTTAGTATAGTGTGAAAACGGTGTTTTGAAATAATTTCTAACTTTAAAACGTGATTTTTAATATATTTAAACCTACATCTTATTTTATAAAAGAAATTAAAAGTGTTTTAAAATGGTTTTAAATCGAATATCACACATTTCTTACTGATATACTATTGTTATGAAATGTTAGACTTAGGCTGTTTTTGATATTAATTCCACATTAGTTGCTCTAGATGTATTTTATGCGTTGTTATTATAGATGCATAAAGGCTATTATAGATGTTTGTATCCTTGTTGGTTGCACGTATGCTTATTTGCTTATTTTGGATGAAAACGCCGATCGTAAGCGAAATAGTGTTAGAAAATATCCCGTAGGATCGATAGAATTTCGTGCGTACCGACCGATATGAAAACGAGAACAATGGACTTTGGTTGAGCATGTGCTTCAGAATTTAGAATAGACGCCAAACATTTTCATTTGGTTTGTACCTGGCCATTTTCGACTAAATACATGACCAAAGTGGTCGTTATCGACTATTCTGGAGTGGTCGATATCTACCACTATTGATAATGGCCGATTTACCCAATTTTTGATGTGGAAGATGGAGAGACTTCGAGGAGCATGATGTGATGGTTCGTTCGACATTTGATTTCGATGTTATGGCTCTTTGATGAGTGGTTTTGGTGGTGAAGTGAGGATGTGACGCTTCGACGCGATGACTTTAGGACTTGGTGATGATGATCATGATATGAAGTGATGGCTTCAGTGATGGGATAGCTATACTTCGAGATGCAGAGTAAATGACTATGAGTCATATTGAGGGGACTGTTGGAGGAAGGTTACACGACATATGCGAGATTCTATGACTAATGATGGTTGTCTAGAGAAGTTCCCGACCGTAGTGACTTCATGATGGGAGTCATAGAGACAGTTCAGGATAAGCTCTGTTATTGATGACGTATAAAAAAGGATCGATGATACTCGAAGGTTCAGAGAGTATTTGTAAAGTAGGGGTAACATATGGTATCTATTTGAGCCATGACGGGCTCCACTCCATGACGGACGATCCGATCTCCATAGTAGACCATCTTTTACCCTAGATCAGCCATGATGGGCAATCTAGTTTCTTGGTCCGCCGAGTGGCATGGATTTGAGTACCGAGGAACCAGGTGTTGAGTAGTTCTTGATTGTGATAGGTCATTCGAGTTATCACATATCCAACGCATTGAGTGAGTGATGTGAAGATGGATGATGGATGCTATGTTTGCTTTGGTTGTTTATTAATCTTTGGATGTCATATGATGTACTTATCTTTGATGGAGATACCCGAACACCCATTAGTACTTTGACATATAGTACATCCATGATGATTACGATAGAGTAGCATGTATTCTATGTTATGTGCTAACTGTTTGGATGCAGAGACAGGTCAAGTCTCCATACCCTTTGTCAGTTTGTCCTATATATTATATCGACTTTCGTAGTATTTTGAGATTGTTTATCGATCACACCAGACTGTCGTCCGACTCGAGGTTTCATGTTTTGCATCTTATTACCTTGGGTACTCTTAAATGAGTAGACTAGATAACCTCGAGGTTTCATGTTTTGCATCTTATTACCTTGGATATTCTTAAATGAGTAGACTAGATAATAGGTGTAAACAGCACATGAAGTTTTGCAGATGGACTAGTCGGAGGCGACACTTTCCCAAATTTATATTTTAGGTTTATTATTGTTTATTTCGTTGTGTAACACTATTGAGCCTTGATAGTGCCTGACTTCCTATTTTTAGAGACAATTTATAAGTAGTTTATTTATAGTTGTATAAACTCTATTATTGTTTTGTATAACTATATAAGCCTTTGTACATTGATTATGTGTTTCATCTAGTTATTATTATCTCGTCTATTTTATATCTCTGATGATTACTATTCTTTATTCGATGTGCTGTGAGATATACGACATGTTTTGTGATTATATGATGTTTTATTTCTCTTCTTTATCTTATTTTCTCTTCTATTCTTCTTCTTTACTTCTTTTCTTTTCTTAGACCGTCGTCCTACATCAGTCGGATGCTCCAACAACACATTATTCGGTTATATGAGCATTGGAAGTTTAGGGCGGTCGTCATGGAAATATTACAATGCAACTATAGTCATCCGAATACTTTAAATGCTAAACAAATATTATTAACTTGAATGATAACACCTGAGGGGAAAGGCATTCTAAGAAAAACCAACACTGACTCCTTAGACTTTCCTAACAAGATTGGCTTTGAAATATAAGATTTTCGAATTTTCAATCGTGTATGAATCTGATATATGATTGAAGATGACTCACCTGCCACTTTTGATCTTTTATACCATATGCATTTTGACATGATAAAAAGCGTTAAACTTTAGAAATTATCCAGCATAAAAAAGCAAATCTAAGAATAACCACTCATCAGCAATGAGTAGCATGACAATACGATATTCGTATCATAAATACAATTCAAAATCAATAATTCCAAATGTTATCTCATACCCGAGCCTCGAAGTCCAATAGACATGGTTCTTATCCGATTAATCAAGGGACTAGAAGAAGAATATATAAATTGACTATAGTGGATAAAATATTATACCATAAGCTTGAATCTCTAAGCATCTATGCCAATGCCCTAAATATACCCGTGCATTACTTAGGAATCAAGAAGATCGAGCTATGATTACTCTCGCACTAAACATCTTTCCATGATAAAACCAAACATAATACTTTATTTCCTCCATTTTCTCAAGCATTGAATATTATTCTTATTTCCTCCTAATTTATCATATTTTAGGCATTGAAACCAAGGACTAGTATATAGAAACCTATCTTAACATCACAAAAAATTATGAGGCTTATTCAACCTAAGCAATATTTAAGCAGCATAAGGATCAAAAGCGCCTAAGCAAACAAAACATTGAAGCTGATTGGCTTAAAGCACTTGAGAGCAATGAATGCAAAGGTGAAAAGTGAAAGCATAATTCTTACCAACATACTTCTCAAAATAAGAGCCTCGTAACATGTAGTAAAAGAAACAAAATGATGGTATTAGCTCAATTTTTTTCATGCCACTCGAATTCTATATGCAATCTATATCAACTACCTATATTTGTCTGTTTAATTATCATAAATTTCTTACGGAAAAAGCATAATATCCATAATGCTTATACCATATTAGTGAAAAAAGTTTCCAAACAAAATGAAGATTGTAAACACTCTCAAATTCTCTCCGTAAGCCTTGAATCTCATGAAGATTAAGGCAATAATTTGCAATTAATAGTCATTGAACACGTGTATCTAAGGAGAATGCACTCTCTAGCTTCCAAATTATGCTTCATCAATCAAGTTTGATACAAATTATGAGTTTGTGACTAATTTTATGTGCAATGAAATGACTAATAATGCTTGAGCGGACTACCTCAATAAGGAGAAAAAAGCATAACTGCATATCAGGGACTCATTTGTGCAAATAATCATGCACAACTCGACAACCTCTAGAATACTTCCCCTAAGAAAATTAACTCAATAAGAAACAAGAAGGTAACAATTCACATTCCTTACCTTTTCAATAACTAAAACAAAATCAAAAGGACTAGAATATGACTAATGCCAAAGGAGATGCTCCTTTTGATTTAACACCTAAGCACCAACCTTGGGGAATGGGGAGGAACCATCTTTGATTTCCACCGAGTAACACCAGTAACAACGATAAGCTCATAAGGAATGATAACCGGATCAATCGGGATTTGCCAATGTGAAAGCGAGAAATCAAGGTTTACTATCATTGAATAAGAAACCCTCCGAAATAAAACCAATATGCAAAGCGAATCCCCTAAACCAAAATCAATTAGGATTTAACTTTTGATGGGTAAGAAATTTAAGGTTATCGTTTGACATCTCACCAACTAAAACCACTTAAAACCAACCTTTACCATGAAGAGAATCCCCATGGGTTGAAATTGACAAAGGTTTGAATTTGATTTGCAAAGCAACAAATTGTGAGGTTACTACTTGGAGAAAAATCGAACATCCTTCAAAAGTAGTGCATCAATAACTCAATATAGTGTGCATTGGTTAGTCACTTCTCGTAGGTAAAGGCTTGAGTTCCCGACTCTTAGGCTGGTAAAATTTGAAGATCCACTATTGAGTAGGCAAAGTTTGAAGACCCATTTATTATGAGGAATATTTGAAGAATTAACTATTAATAAGGGATATTAAAAGACCAAACTATTTAAAAGGAAATATTAATAGGCTCAACCCTTTTTTTTGAAATGAATAGGCTCAACCCTTTAATAGGTAGAATTTGAAGAATTGAGTACCCTTTATAAGTAGGGAATTAGGCAAACATTGAGTACCTTTTGAAGTAGGGCACCGGGTAAAACTCCAAATACCTATTAAATTTGGCGGTGAACAGACAAAGGCTATTTCAACCACCTGTGATTACCTGATGGTCCAACAAATAAAGTGTAAAAAGAAGGAAATCACAATAATTCAATCACGATAAGTACAACATTCATTCACTCCTCAAAATGTTTGTGACATACTGCAAGTTGAGGGTTATACTGTATAAAAAGCATGTTAACTACCTCTTATTTTTCCATTAAAAAACTACTTTATTTCTCAGTAATACATGTGTGTGAATAATGTATATAGTATGTTGTCTAAGAATGATTACACTGCTTGTTTAAGAACCGTCCAAACTGAAGTAAGCGTATGAAGCTAGAATAGAGTAACTATTGCACAATTTTAGGAACAAAAGATAGGTAAATGTATTAGAATAACATATGAAACAAATATATCAAAGTGCTGACATAAGAGAAAAATCCATCATCTTAAAGTTTTAGGAGCTAAGCTACATAAAACTAAGTCAAAAAAATATTGGGAACCAAGCCACATATAACTAAGTCAAGAAATATTGGAAACTACTTAGAATACAGACTTATTCCTCGTAATCTTCACAAAATCAGCATGAAAATCAACAATAAGAAGAATCAAACAAGCTCTAGACACTCGATGCACATCAGCATCCTCTTAACTGAGGGAATGTTCTGTCCTCTTAGAAGCCAAAATCCTTAAAAAAAGGAGAAGAAAAAATGCATCCCATCATATTCACCATTTAGTTATGTACTATAAATCGATCTGGCGAAATTTCTAATGTTTGGAATGGAGAAGAAAATGATCCATTTGAGGAGAGGTATGTGCTTTAAATAGCAATCAAGCGACCAGAAGTTCTCCAAGGCTGTTAATCCGCCCTTGAATCAACAAACTCATGGATTCAAAAGTTTAGTAACATAAAGGTTATGTACTACTTAAATTTTACTCTTGCCAGAACGCAAGTAAACTTAAGGGAAAAGTATTATACCCGCATTTTGGTGATACTCCAAAGAATTATATTTATTAAATGATAGAAGAATTATATTTATTAAAAGATAGTCTTCTATATTTAGAAATAAATAATCAAAGACAACATAATTTATGGATATGTCTTCTTTAGATTTTACCCAAAGATTGATAAAAGATGGATCAAAGTATTTCGTAAGGACTAGAGGAAATATTCTAAAAAGTCCCTAAAATCTTCTCAAATGACTACCTGAAGTTTACTTAAAGAGTCACTCGAAGAAACATTGAGGATTAAAAAAGTGAAGAAAATAATAATTCAAAGTTAGCCCCAATGCAAACTCCCTACCATTTGAATTGTGATGCTTCGAAGCATGACTTGGGGTGCTCAAGAAGTCATTTTAGACCAAACCCTAAAGTCCAAGAAGCACACTTAAGTAGATAATGGGTGCGAAACAAAAGAAGAATCAAACATGAAGAATACTCGAGTAACACATAGCTCGACCCAAAGCCAGCTTTAGCCCAAATCTAGAGCACTCAAAGATGTTCCCTACTTGAAACTATAGATATTCGGTCCAAGAATATTAAAATACACAACTGTTATGAATCTTTCGATCTTGGATTTAGAATATATAGAGAAGATATTCAAATGGGTGAAAATGGATATAAATACAACTACATCAAATTGGGTTTGTGATAATGAACTAGGTTGCTCAAATCCTATTCCTAGTCCTAATCCTACTTTAGGTTACAATCCCACTTACGACATTCAAGAGCTAGAAAGGTTTCATATACCACTACCTTAAGAACTTGAACAATATCCATATGCCCCCAACATTTTGGAATAAAGCTGGTATTAAAGATTAATCATCACTTCGATTAAACCTCCTTACCACTTAGGTCATCAACCTGACACTCCTGCGTTGTAATGACCCGACCTTATGACTATTGAATGTTAACACTATATACATCCACGGTGTTCATGTGCCAAGCACCCAAGTGCCAGAAAGATAGATAGTTAGGGTAAAAGAAAAGAAAACGAATAGAACAAGAAAGAAAGAACACAACATTAGAATCTCACAGCGAAACGATAATATATAATATCAAAAGAACAGTTTTACTTAAAAAAAATTTAGATAAGTTTACTAAAGAAAAAATTAAAATAAAACCAAACAAAACAAGTGAAAACAAATTAAATGAAAACAAAACAAATGAAAAAAAAAGAATGAACTCAAAACAATTGAAAAACCAAAGCAAACCCGGCCCAAACTTAAAACAACAATTTATTTTGTTTGTTTTTTTTGTCTTTTGTTAATAAGTTTAGAGGGAAAATGTCAAAAGGTTAAAATAAGCAAGCCCGGCCCATTAAAATGAACTGAAGGGAATAGATTAAGATCACGAATCACAGAACACCCCAAACTCTTAACTTCCACTCTTTCTAATCGAAAAATCACAGTAAAAAAAATTTGCACCCAATTTTTTTTCTTGCAACAATCACAATTGAATTAAGCGGCGATTTTGATTGGAATTGAGTTCGACTTGGGATTCGAATTGAGTGGATTTAGGCTGAGGAGGGTGGTTTTCGAATTGATGAAGTCTAGGCGCGGGTTTCTGAGAAGCTCAATGTCGAATTGGGTGATTGGCGAGGTCACGGTGATGTATAGGCGAGGAGATTGTTCTGTTGCTCGCGGTTGTGGTGTGTGGTCAGCGAGGTTGTGGCGATCTTGGCTGTGGTTGAGTGTTCGATTTGGGTTGTAGGAGTTTGTAATGAGGTAGAGGCAGGTAATTTAGCAGTGAGAAGGCAGGCGGAGTGGAAATTTGATGGTTGTGTGGTAGGCCGCTGTTCAGGCTGTGGGGAAGTGGTAATATTGTAGCTGTGTTGTTGAAAGCAGGGGGGATATGATGAAGGTGAACTTTGCAGTGGGTAGGGATGAACTGCAGGCTGAAGTGTGGTTGTATTTGCTTGTTTGTGGAGTGAGTGTGAATATTTTGTAGCAAAAGGATGATGTATGTATGGCAGTAAATTTTGAGATGATGGTAGGGTATTGGTTGAAATGGCTGATTCTTGTTTGTCGATTGATGGTGATTGGCTGAGGAGCTGGGGAACAGTAGCAGTTTGATGGTTTGATTGTGTGATGTGAAGAGTAAGTTTTGAAGTGGGATGTGGTAGCAGGTTTTGGTAGTGGCAGAGGGGGATGCAACGCTATAGATTGCAGCAAGCTGATGATGGTCGTAGAAATTCGCTGTAACAAGGGAGTGTGCAGTAGTAGGGGAGGAGGCGGACAGTTGTAAGTGGAGAAGACTATGGTTGAAGAAGTATGGGTTGATGGTTGGTTTCAGTGCAGCAGTTCGATGGGTGTAATTACGTGGAGTGTTGGCTGATATGGTAGTGTTTGAAGGTGAGGTAGAAATATTATTTTGTATTCGAAGAAGACAGGAAATGTGATGATGTTGTGACCGGTCAGTGGAGTATTGATGTCAGTGCAGTGTTTTGGAGTAGTAAAACTGGTAGCAGTGGAGTGTTTGATTTGTTTTGGGACTTGTGGAAGTTTGTAGAGGAACGTTTTTGATGGCGGACTGTAGTGGTGGATTTGATGCAGAAGACGGTGTACAGCAGTTGTATCAGTGAGTTGAAGTTGGTGATGTGTGCAGTTTTGAAGAAATGTAGATGAATGGACAATGGTTCAATGGTTGTGATCAGGCTGGTTGGTGATTGCACAATATGTAGATGTAGACGTTTATGTGAAATGTAGGGGTTGTATATGTCTGATGGTCAGTGTGGTTGGTTATGGTGGTGATTTGAAGGGGAGGGAAGTAGTCGATGAATGGACTGTAGCAGAACTATCCAAAAGAACAGAGAACAAAAGAGATGTGTGCAAAAGAACTGTAACAATGCATAGAAAAACAACAGTGAATGAACATGCAACTGATTATGTATTTTTTTTAGAAAACAGTGTAGATCAAAAATGTTCAATGTAAAAGAAAAGTGAAATAAAAAAAAATTTGTTGTGAAATTTTATCTGTGTTTTTTTAATATGAAATGCAAATGAACTAAACACTAGAAAACAACAATGAACACACAAACAAAATCACACAATAAACACACAATAAAAATCAAACACACGATAAAAATCGAAAGAAAAATAATTCGAAGAATAGAAAATCAAAATCAAAACAACTCCCCGGCAATGGCACCAAAAACTTGTTCATCGACGGAAATTCTATCGGTTTAGAAAACCGTCGAACGAATTTAAATTAAAAATAACCGCAAGCGCACGGTGTACGAATGTAGCACGTGGCGAATACAGGTCGATCCGCAGGGAATTGATGATTTTAAAAATCTATTCAATCAAATTAACCAAAATTGAAAGTGTGATTAGCTAAAAATGTAAGAAACTAACAAAAAGTAGCAAAAGAAAAATAGATAAAAATATGAGAGTTAAATGACAATTTAGAGATAAATCCACTCTCTAGATTATAATTCAACAATTAATGAAATTATGATATCTTTTTTGGTCATAAGTGAGTTTAAATGATGTGTTTATCATAAGTATGGCTCATTTGTGCTATTAATTAGCTCAACATAAGCCATCAAACTATAACACAACATTTAAACCACTTACTAACTCTCATGAAAATGACAACAAAGTTGAAAATGAAATCTATTTTAAGTATGGCCTATTAACTATTAATTAGAAATATAGACCATCAAATTTGAATTTCAAATCACTTTCTTATGCCATAATCATATTTTGATGAAGAGGCATTTGTGTTAGTGATTGTTTAAGCATAGCCTATTTGGTGTCAACAATATATGCTATCAAATTCAAAACAAAAACAACAAATTAAACCACTTCAAGCTTTGTCATTAAGCACAAAAAGAGAGCTATAATTATCAAAATATTGAAGCTACATGATTAGAGGCTTCATTACCCCTAAATTGAAGGGATTAGCCTCTCATATTTGTTATCAAAACAACAAATGTAGCTAGCAACATGAAAGCAAAAAGAAAAGAAAGTGAAAGCTAATAGAAAAGAGAAGCTAATGAACAAGAATTAAAACTAATCTACTTTGCATGAATGTAAATCTACACTACAACATGAAAGGAAATAAACAAGAAAAGAAAAAGAACATGTATTAAATTGCATAAAGAAAGATTACATAAAAGAAATGGCTAAGTAGCCATAAAAAGAGAAAGAGAAGAGCTTTGTTTATTTTTGAGCCTAAACTAAACTAAAGAGAGACTAAGAGAGAGAGGGGTTACATGAAACATAAGGGGATTTTATACATGTGTTAAACCCTAATTCATATTTTTGGGGAATGCCCAAAATACCCTCTTAGGAAGTGTGGAGGCCAAGTAATCATTAGCTTCAAATAATCCTCGTTTAAGTGTACATGAAGCCATTAATTCCATAAGCATGTGCATTAGCCTCTAATTTGTACATTAAGGTAGATGGATAGGTGGGGTCCTCCATTATCTTCACTTTGAATTATTTTCATCTTCATTTGTTCTCTTTACTCTTATGCATGCATATATCATCATGTAACCACTTGTAAAATTCACCAAATTTCCTACAAAACAACATAGAAAATTCCAAGTAAATTTTCATAATTTAATAAATGCATAAAAATGATCATTTTGCCCTTGGATGAAGATGAATATGTGACAATTTGAAATAATTTGAATTTTGGTTTAAACAAGTTAAAATACCCAATATGATCATTTATTTAATTTAAATAGATTAAATATGGTGGTAAAAATATGCACATTTACGTGCACATCAAACAGTACAATGGATTACTCTAAATATAGAAATTTTAGAGTTATAAAACCTAAGTACTATCACCAGCCTGGATAGTTATAACTGCTCGTACTTATAACATTGATACATACATAATATATTGTAATGGAAATAGAAATAGGCAGATAACAGAAGCTCCAGCTCGTCTCCTAAACATTGAAGCGTCCAAAGTAAAACCTACTTTACTCAGCCCACTCGAAAGAGTACGCGATGAATTTAGGAAAAACAAAAACTACATGTCAGACATAAGTCTGGTATGAAAAAATTCGAGATACATGAATACATGTAACAGTAATGAATGAGACCGTACAGATCACCGTAACCGTTTTTCCCTCAAAAGAAACCAACCATTCATTAAGTTAATATAGTGATATAATTGATAACGTCTAGAGTGTAGAATATAAATCAAAAAATAGCTGTGTTGCTTACATCTCACAACATAATAATATTAGAAGTGCATCTAAAACCGCTAAGGTACGTTTGCATATGGATTTTCCATGAAGATCTATTCGGTCAAGCTGAATTCAATCTCTTGCACAAGGGTCAGAAACTACTTTCTAGCGTCGTATGTCTCTAAATAAAATATACCAATTAGGAGATACATAGCTGGTCCATACCCTAATACATGATACTGTATATCATCAACTCCCGTTAGCAACATCGATAAGCATACTCTAAATATGGTGTTGATATACCTTATAGGTTAGCTGAACCATGTTGGCTATGCCTCTGCTCTCTTTTTTATCATCTTCGATGTTGAGGTCATGGTCGGCATCTCTCATACGAGCCTTCGTCACTCAAATAGAACATGAATCACTTCATGGATTCCTACATAACCCCGTTTAACAAATACTAGCATTGACCTCTCCCTTGGATTTTGCCTTAGGATAGACAGTTCAACTATGTAACATAATTCTGAAATGTTAATGCTGACCTCTCCCTTGGACTTAACCTTAGGATAGAAAGTTCAACTCTATAACATTCCACTTTATAACTACTTCCCAAACATAGACTTGTATACTAGTTTTGAAGTGGTATTCGATAAATAAAACACTTATCGAACCTTGACTCTTTAAAACCAATCAATATTTCCGATAAACTCAATTTTGGTTCTTTCAGAAGTAAGAGAACTATATAAACAAGAATCCTCCCCGGAGGATCTCGTATATATAAGTTCTTAAAATTAAAGAAGTTTTATACCAATAATCCTCCCCAGAGGTTCTCAAAGGGTATGAAACCTCGAAGCTTTTAAATACTTCGTATGTTATATTTGGTCAAGTTCGATAGTAGACTATTTAGTTAAAAATGATTGTTTACAAAAATCAAGGTTTGTATACTTAACACGTTTTCGACCATTAACTATTCTCGGTCAAGAGTGATGTTTGCACTAAAAATGGTCACAAACACCCAAGAATAGTTTTTGTAGAGTACAACTACACCAAGTGACACGTTAATCACAACATGGAAACGAGGCCACATGTCATCAAACAGACTAAGTTGCCTTCCTGCTTAAGTTATAAGGATGAGGTATTACGAGCCTATAGAACATATTTTGTTCAAGTAAGGTCGTGTTACCTCATCCTTATAACTTAAGGAGGAAGGAAACTCATTCTAGTTGATGACATGTGGCCTCGTTTCCATGGTGTGATTAATGCGTCACTATGGACGATGGTCGAACAGATCCGAACTGGGTCCCAATCGAAGTGCAATAAGTATGGAGTGACAAGCATAGCCCCGTGAAGCTACATTTCAAATTTCGAGTCGACCAGAGTTCATATGCTCGAGTTACAGACAAAGCAAAGATTTATATGGATCGATCGGGAACGATCCATAAAACAACTCAAATCAGCGAAGATCGATATCTCAAAACCCACAAGGCCAATTCACTTGAAACTTTTAGGGCATCAAAATATTAAAGGGTGGAGCCCACAGAAATGATCGTAAGTCAAAACTCTTAGGTTCAAGAAATCACTGATTGTTCTATAGTGATCGTTTATAATGATCGGTGTATCTCAGCAAGCAATCCAAATACAACAAAGATTGATCCATATCTCATAAACTACAACTCAAAATGACTTCATATTTTAGGAGCAAGGTCTAGAGGCATATGAGACCCCCCCACATGATCGCATGTCAATCAGATGCAATAAAAACAACCAGTGTAATTCTTACCGATCGTTCCAAAATAATGAGTCATGAGCACTAATCGTTATGGTGGGCCCTTATGGACCTTGAGAATCCTCTACCAAAAACTTAGCAAAATATCTCATCATCTCACCATATAAATACAGACCTATTGGTTCATTTTCAGGGGCTTTACACTGCTTGGTACTCTAGACTCCATTATAATCAAGTGCTAGCTTTGTTATACTATTGTAATCAGATTCATAAGAGAGTAATAAAGCATAATCTTCATAGTGGACGTAGGCACACAACGTCGAACCACTAGAAACCTCTGTATCTTTGATTACCGCTTATTTTCTGTTTCTTAATTATTCATTTACTCAGTTTAATTTTACTTCTCTTCATTTACTTATCTACAAAAACTATTCTTTGGTGTTTGTGACCATTTTTAGTGCAAACATTTTGGTGATTTCATTGAGAACCTTGATTCTCAGCTTATTAGGATCCCTTTGTTGCTATTGGATTGCGTATATCCCCCAAGGAGATCTATATTTATCTTCTGGAAGTTTGATCATTCTAATCATATTTGCAAAAATATAAGCAAAGCTATTAACAATGGTGAGGAACACTAGATCTACTTCTTAGAACATGGAAGGAAACGAGAACGCTAGTATCCAGCAAGAGGGCCCAAGCAGTCAACTAATGGATGTGAACTGAACTAGTTGAAGTCTAGAATCTAACTGATTCTATTACAAGAGCTGAATTCTAGAATCTGATGAGAGAGCTAATGGATAGCCGTCGATAATTACAACAGCAGATTCAAACTAATATCAACCCAATGAACCAACTCAGTCAGCAACAGCGAGGAAAAGCTAGGAGGGACCCTACCCCTTACTCGGCATCAGAGAGATCTAGCTCATCGGATGAGTATCAAATGCATAGGCATCGCAGAACAAACGGATATTGCGTAGAAACTTCAGAGCGTCGACAGGCAGACCATCGTGGTCTGCTAGAAACAATCGATGCCAATCCCTCCTTCGAAGAAGGGAACTTACCTATACAAGCTGGGATTCAAGCTGGAGCTGCTGCGGCCGATTCAGATGATGGAGTTTAGTTAAATGTTGACCAAATGTTTCCTCAGAATGATGATGAAGTGAATTTATGAGATATACATTGGGAAGATGTTGAACCAAGAAGGCATGAAATGTCCCGTAGACATCGACCGAACCATTCACGTGAGGTGGAACACAACCGCTGCTTGGTACCAACTATCCAAATGCCGGACTTGTCGGCTATGGTTAGATAGTTAGTGAGAGAGAGCCAAGGCTTGACCAATGGTGACTGGGGAATCTCGAGAAGCCATACCCCGTTCATTGATAATGTCCTACATGTAGAGTATCCAAGGGGTTCAACATGCCATGGATGCCTGCCTATGAAGGAAAAACCGATCTCAGGCAACACATCATGAGATATGAATGGCTGATGGATTCCGCATGAGCAGTTGATGCAACTATGTGTAGATGTTTTCCCATAGCTCTCTTTGGAATAGCAACGATGTGGTTTACAAGGCTACCCTCGCGGTCGATCTCTAGATTTGATGATTTGGCAACAAGGTTTGTGGAGCTGTTCCAAATGCATGCAACTTGCCCCAAGGATGTAATGTCCCTATCCAGCATGATCCATGCTCTATGAGAACCGTTGAAAGATTATTTGGAGAGATTCCATGCATATGTTACAGAAATCAGTAATCTGAATGACCATGCAATATTGATGGCCATAATAAGAGGGATTGATCCAAAATATGATTTTTGCGATTGGTTAGCGGGGAAGCCACCCACAACGTTGGAGTGCTTTTACGGAAAGGCGCCTTAGTATTTGAGGAAGGAGGAAGCTAGATCCTCCAGGAAGAAGAATGTTGCGGGACTGAGTGGAGAGGGAGTATAGAGTAATATTGTTGTAAAGCGGTTTGATGATATCTCTAGAAATGTTCAAGTGAATGTCCAAAACAAAACGAATCAACAAAAGAAAGGTGGAGAGAGGAGCTGAGAATGAAAGAGGGATTCTGGAAGAGGAAAGCCTAGGATTCCGATGTACAATACTTACACGCCACTGAATACATCCCTTGAGAATATCTACTTGTCTACCTGCAATACCATGCAATATAGGAAGTCGCCTCCAAAAGAATCAATAGAGAACCAGAAATAAATCAGAAAATATCATCGGTTTCACGAATGGGCATAATACAAATGAATGCAGGCATCTCTAAGATATTATCGAAAAGCCAATTCAAGAAAGGAAGTTATAGCAGTTTGTAAAAACCGCACAGGATGGTGTGCAGGGGACATCTGACCCCAACCGAGGACAAGCACTGCCCAAGGATTAGGAGCCTGCATGGACCGGTGGAAGATTGGTAACTAATACAATAGTTAGGGGACCACATCCACCTAATAAAAGTTGGCATGAGCTGGAGCGTTGTGCTAGCGCGATCAAGCATGTGGATTTTGAATGCTATTTAAATATGGAAGATGGTACTCTGGCAAAACAACAACGTATAATGGCATATGATATCATATTTAGAAACAGAGTTGCAGATAAGGTGGAGGCTCCAATGATCGACCCAATGGTCATTTCGGCCATGATTGACGCCGCTTTTGTGAGAAGGATATTGGTTGACTGTGTAAGTTCTATGAACATAATTTTCAAAAAAGCTTATGATCAGATGAGAATGGAAGCCAAGGACTTGAAACCGTCTAAAGCTCGCATTTATAGCTTTAATGGTGCTAACACTGAAGCTGTTGGTTATGTTGAATTACGTGTAGAGTTGGAAGAAGGTGACCGTAGGAGAGTGCGGATTCTGCCTTTTGTTGTTTTGGATGTTGACTCTCCATACAACACTTTTCTGAGCCGACCAGCGCTAGCTAAGTTCCAGGCAGCTCTTGCCCTATGGTGCTTAACTTTGAAGATCTCGACAGATAATGGTGCCAGAGTTGTTCATGGTGATCAGGCGACTAGATATGCCTATTATGTAGCTGAGTTAAGGGATGCTCAATGGAAGGAGAAAGGTAAGGGTGTGGACAAGTTAGTCTGCATTCAAGCCACCGAGGATTGAAAACAAGCGCTTGAGCCTAGGCTCGGGCATCGCAGTTGGCTCTATAGAGATATAGATTTGAGAGATGACAAGGAGGACCCCAAAGAGACTAAGGATGCACCGGCTAAGATGACGATTGACATAACAGTCAGCCACAATGATCTATCATGGGTCCTAAAGATTGGATCGCAGCTCAGCCCGCCGATGGTGAAAGAACTTGCTGGATTTCTTCGAGCTAATCTCGACGTGTTCGCTCGGACTCACTTTGACATGCGTGGGATCTCGCCTGCCACTGTAAACCATGCACTGAATATCGACCCAAGGCATGTCCCGGTGAAACAAAAAAGACGTGGCATGGATCCGGTGAGATCTGCAGCTCTTAAAGAGGAGGTGGATAGACTCAAAGACAATGGGTTTATTCGCGATGCCCTTTGCCCTAAGTGGGTATCTAATCCTGTACTTATGAGAAATGCAAATGGGAAATGGCGGAGGCGCGTTAATTACTCGAACTTGAATAAGGCATGCCTGAAAGATAGTTTTCCCCTTCCAAAAATCGACCAACCGGTAGACTTGACCACGGGACACGAATTGCTATCTTTCATGGATGCGTACTCAGGATATAACCAAATCCCAATGCACATTCCTGATCAAGATCACACCAGCTTCATTACCGATGTTGGGTTATATTGCTATGTGGTGATGCCGTTTGGACTAAAAAATGCAGGAGCGACCTACCAACATCTAGTTAACATAATGTTTAAAGATCAAATCAGAAAAACGATGGATGTATATGTGGATGATATGCTCGTGAAGTCACGATAGTCTAGCGACTACATTAGAGACTCAGCAAAATTGTTCGACATCCTTCGACATTATAAAATGAAGATTAATCCTCTGAAATGTTCCTATGGCATTGCATTAAGAAAGTTCTTGGGTTTCATTGTTAATGCCCGTGGAATCGAAGTTAATCCCAAGATCCAAGCTATTCATAATATCCAAGCACCAAAGACTATCAAACAAGTATAGAGCCTAAATGGGAAGGTCGCTGCCTTAAGCCGATTCATTTCTAGAGCTACCGATAAATGCATTCCTTTCTTTGACTTAATTAGGAGAGGAAAAAGGAATTTTGAATGGACAAAGAATTGTAAAGACGCAATTTCAAGCTGGGTGAACCACTTGGAGAGACCTCCCATCGTATCAAAGCCAGTGGATCATGAAGATTTATACATTTACTTAGCCATGTCGGTACACGCTATAAGTGCCGCGTTGCTTTGTGAAGAGAATCGAATTCAGAGACCGATCTATTATGTTAGCAAGCGATTGACAGGAGCTGAAAGGAACTATCTGAAGATAGAGAAACTGACATATTGTTTGCTGATTGCATCACAAAAGCTCCGGCCATACTTCTAGGCACACCCTATTAATGTTTACGTTGACCAGCCATTACGACAGGTCTTGTAGCGACCTAAGAAATCCGAAAGGTTACTCAAGTGGAATATTGAGTTTAGCCAATTCGACATCACTTATCTTCCTCGAAGGGCTATCCAGGGTTAGGCACTGGTAGATTTTATAGTAGAATTTACTATGCATGATGATTTCCCGGAGAGCAGTAAATTCCCTACCATACGGTGGAAGTTGTATACAGGTGGAGCATCCAACGATTGTTGTTCTGGAGCTTGGTTTGTGCTTGTAACTCCGAAAGATTGGTCAACTTGCTATGCTTTAAAGCTTGATTTCCCTACAACAAACAACGAAGCTGAGTATGAGACTCTGATTGCTAGACTTAAACTAGCCAGAGAACTGGGAATAAAGTTTTTGAAATATTTTGCGACTCACAATTGGTAGTATACCAAGTCATGGGAAATTACCAAGCTAAAGGACAACGACTTGCTCCATACCTTACCCAAGTCCAAGAGTTATTGACTGACTTTGAGTATTATGACATTGGGCACATCTCGGGATCAAAATAGAAAGGCCGATTCATTGGCAAAGTTTGCTAGCACCGGGGATACACCACAGATGGGCTTGGTTCCAGTCAAGGTATTAAATGCTCCAAGCATAAGCCTGATGGAAATTGATCGGGTGCTAGAGGTGGAGCCTGAGAAGGAGCCGTGGATGACTCCGATTAAAGACTATTTGCTACAAGGAGATCTTCCCGAACAAAGGAATGAAAAGCGACAAGTCCTTCACAAAGCTTCATGGTATATCATACAGGAAGAAGTTATGCACAGAAAGGGTTTGTCCGTTCCCCTTCTTCGGTGTATCGCTCATGATGAAATAAAACGAGTCCTAAAGGAAGTTCATGAAAGGGAATGTAGTGATTACACTGGAAGGCAAACCCTGGCGAAGAAAATACTCCGTTACGGGTATTATTGGCCGACGGCTAATCGAAATGCTACTGATTAGGTAAGGCGATGCGAAAAGTGCCAGATATATACAAAAGTTCCAAGAGCTCCGCCGATAAATTACACAAATGATCAACCCATGGCCGTTTTCCATGTGGGGTATAGATATTAACGGTTTGTACTGATCTCTAAAGGTGGTGCAAAGTACGCTATTGTCGCAGTTGATTACTTCACCAAATGGGCCAAAGTGGAATCTTTTGGTCTTCCATGAACTATTGTAATAGACAACGGAACTCAATTTGACAGTGCTAAATTCAAAGACTTATGCTGTCGACATCGTATTGAAAAGAGATTTGCAACAGTCGCTCACCCTCAAGCGAATGGGCAAGTTGAAGCTATGAACAAAATCATAAACTACATTCTGAAGAAGCGTTTGGAAAGGGCTAGAGGCAAGTGGGTAGATGAAACTCCAACAAAACTATGGGCTTATATGACCACCCATAAGTCTGCGACTGGCCATACTCTATTCGCCCTCGCTTATGGCTCCGAGACTGTTATTCGTATTAAGCTCGAAGTTCCTTCTCATCGAGTGACTTACTATGATTCCAGAACGAATAAATATCTCCTCTTGGAATCTCTAGACTTTATATATGAGAAGCGTGAGGAAGCTGATTTGAGGGCAACTACACACCAACACCGAGTTGCCCGATATTACAACACTAAAGTCCAACCTAGAACCTTTGAAATAGGCGATCTTGTCTTAAAATGGGTTTTTCCTACCCTATCGCATATGAATCCAACCTGGGAAGGACCGTGTGTCATTGAGCAGAGGCTTGGAGGAGGAACTTTCAAGCTAGTGATTGTTGATGGCATCACACTCTCAAGGGCATGGAATAACGAGCATTTATGACGCTATTTCACTTAGTTTTTTCTTTTTCATTTAGTTGTATTTAATTTTAGAATTTGCTTTAGCATTTGGTTTTCCAAATATGTAATAAGACAAATTATGTCATTTCTTTCCATTCAGTAGTAGAGCTTTGAATTTTCCATCATATATGTGACCTACCATTGTAGTACATGTTAATTGCGATATGTAACGACTAAATCTCACTGTTTGATGGGACCAACATAACTCGGGAGTGGTTGAGATTCGACCGATCACTTATTGAATCAGACGCCATACTTAAGGGAAGAACGACTGCCCAAAGAGAATTGAACTCGACGGTTTCTCAAATAACTAATGTCCCCAGAGTGCGGATATGAGTATAAATGGTAAATGGGTGCGACTGACCACCTATGAAATAACTCATGTCCCAAGAGTGTGGATATGAGTATAAATGCTAAATCGGTGTGACCGACCACCTATGAAATGAATCTCGTCCCCAGAGTGCGGATTGGAGCACAAACGAATAAAAAAAGTGTTATCCGACAACTTATTATTTAAATAACTCTGAGTTGATTGTGACAGGATGAGAATGAAGTTAGTGGAGATGGAACTTGACCATCTGCTAATCAACCCTGCCAACCCAAGTTTTGGGGCAGAGGCACGATGACTTGATCACTGAATTCGACAGTGTAACGTTTGGGCTAAAGCCTAATGTTTGGATACAACTCGAGGCCACGACCTTAGGAAGGCCTTGGGATGGATAAATCAGATTGATATCTAACCCAACGAGCAATGAATCGCAGACACATTAAATGGAAAACATAATATCTCGATCATTTAAACAAGCATGTACGAGAATTCTACCCAAGAACAAAAGAGTCCTTATTCACACTAAACTTGTTATTCGCAATACAAGTTTATCCAAAATGAGAAGTAAAAGTAGGGGTCGTACCCCTACAAACATGACCAACAAAAAGAAAAGTAGCCATCCAAGCTATTTACACATCACATCAACCCAACGATTATTTCTTGGATATGCTCTCTTTCTTTTGTTTCTTGGGAGTGGTTCCATCCGAATTGCCACTCAATCCTCTATTCGATCCTTTTCCACCTCGACTTTTCTTCGAAGAAACATCTTCAGTTATGGGGATTGAGGCGGCATCATCTTTAGAAGCAGGAGGGATCGATGCACTCTTAACACTGGAAGAAAAGGGGGACCTCACCTGTGACGCCCCACCTTTATACTTACACTAGCCAAGGACACTACGGGGTAATGCCGTCGACTAGCACGAAGAATAAGGCTATTGAGGAGTGACCATCTATGTAATTTCTTTGTGCGAGTACCGATATGTCAGATAGAATGACTTGCATTTCGTTTCAAGAGGAAATCCGACATATCAAATACAAACTCAAAGCTACCACACAGTGGCTATGTAGGCTTCGGAAACAAATATAGAAATAAGCATATCACAAATCAGTCACATATATTCATATCACAAAGGCGGAAACATATATGAATATAACACGTAAAAGTGTACGTCAAAATAGTGGTCATACAAGATCCACTACATCACAAAAGAATAGGTACAAGTGCTAAGCAAAAGAATATGTATACATCAAGGAGTCTCTAACTCAAATGTATAAAAGCAAAAACTACTAAGCTAAAGTAGTTAGCCAAAAGTCAGAAGCTATCCCCTGCAAAGAAGTCAAGTGGAAGCACCTGTAACACCCCGATCTGACCCGAGTATTATTTAAGAAAAGAAATAATAAACAGATCAGTCTAACTATAAATATCATAAAAAATGAGAAAGGATAAGAGATATAACATAAATGTATGATAACAATAAGGTTATACTGTGACAAGTATATATTTGATAACAACGAAAATCATACAATATCTCAAATCTACTCAAACACCCAAAAAGAATGTCATATTCTTTAACTTATTCACCAAACCCCAAATATTGACAGAACATATCAATGCTAATCGCAAAAATTGGTGAAACACAAATTCTAGAAATCATCAATCAGAAATCCAGATAAGAAAACACAAAGGGGAGTTCTATCACAAACGGGAGCATGAAAACTCACCAACATGTGTATCACAAACGGAATGCTATTCCATGGTCACTAACCATCAAGTTTGAGCCAAGGCTCCACAAACGGCCTGAAGGCCATGGGTCGCTACCCCACCAATTTGAGCCGGAGCTCCACAAACGATCAAAAGACCATGGGTCATTAGCCAATAAAAATGAGACGAAGCTCCATAAAACGAGGTACAGTCCCCCACGTGGACAAAGAGACATCACATATCGCTAGTCTAAACCATAAAATGATCACCATTGATCAATAAAAAGTGTAGATTACACTAAGCTAGTAAATAAATGAGTTTAGCTTCATGTCCCATAACCACTAGCTTAACTTAAATATTTACGAACAAATTGTAGATTTCCACTCGAAAATTGTCACAAGATTTCAATTGAACAAGTCCATGAATTAACTGACGAAGTAAACGCAAGCGTTTCATACCACTTGTGTTGCTAAGTCGTTTAATTGGATTTCTCAAACGAATGAGGTAAAGGTTTGTATATACTAATAGATTGGAAAATGGTTTTGAGAACGAGCTTTGCAATAAAAGAAATATTGAAATCATTTTGGTGAAAAAGTTTGAGTATTTACTACTAGTATAGAAACCTTTGTATTTTAAAGTGACAAATCATAGAAATGAGTGTAAAAACAATCAATCACCAAAAATTCACATTCGATGACGTGAATCAAAACCATAGAAATCGATATCAAATCCATCAAATGGATATTCCAAAAATCCAGAAAAGAAGTCATCAAAATTGATAATAAGTAATAACAACTAATCGGATCAACCAAAAATCGATTAAAACGGAAATCCACTCAAGATAGGAAATTTGGCTGAAATAAGCAGCTCCAGATGTCTGAGCTGGAAGACTGGAAATATACTTCTAGATCGCCCAGACGTCTGGGAAGTAAGCTCAGACGTTTGAACTGAAAGACTGGAATTTTATTCCCGTAGCTCCAAACATCTGAGCTTATTACCAGACGTCTGAGCTGAAGCTTAGGGCAATTTTCACCAAGGCCATTGATGTTCAAATCAAATTCGAAACAAACGAATGAGCAACGATGGCTAGAGATCGATGTCAAGCGACAACCCAACCCTATAAACACATCAATACATTCCAAATAACATGTCCAAACATCCATATAAGGATTTTCATAGATTTTGACTACAAAATACCAAAAATTGGAAAATTCATCAAACTAGTTCAAAAGAAAATGGACATGAATTAGTTGTTAGTAATTCATACCTAACAACTATCAAAGGTATAGACATAGATGTGAGTTCAAGAACTCACCTTTAAACCCAAAACAACAAGTGAGAAGCTTTAAAACAAAGGAAAGATCAATCTCTCTTCAACTTCAACTCTAGGAGCTCCAATCTAAGATCATAAGCAAATATTCCTAAGTTAAGATTTAGGAATTTCTTAAAATTGGAGAGGAATTGAGATGGAGAAGATGAAGATGATGCTTACCTAAGCTTCTCTTTGATTACTAGAGCTTGAATTTGAATTTCCTAGTAAACTAGGGCTTAGGAATTTCTAATTTCCCTTTCTTTCCCCCATTTTTTCTTTTAGCTTGAAAGTGTTAGGAAATGAAAATGAATGAAGAGGAGTTGGAGGAGTTAGGGTATTATGTTGTGTTAGTGGGCTGAAACCCAAACCTAAAGCCCAAAATAGAAAAATAGCAAAATTCTACTCAACTCCAAACATATCGATGTTTATACTCAAAAAGGTCGCAGATGCCATTTTAGACTCAATAGAAGGGGTCTCGAGTCGTAATTCGACTGTTTACAAAAAGTGGCATTTTGGACTTTAATCCGACTAACGATGCCATATTTGAATTTCAACATTTAAATATACAATCGCAAAATATGCGGGTTGTTACAGACTCCCCTCCTTAAAGAAATTGCATCCTCGCAATACTTAAGAAGAAAATAAAGAGTAACAACCATACAAAGGCATAATAACATGAAGAAATTTGAAGTAAGAAGTTCACCTTAAGGAGCACGAGAGAGTAAGTCCAGATGTGTTTGCGCAATGAATTCTCTGGATTCCCAAGAGAAATCCTTAGGATTTGAGAACCACTAAACTTTCACAAGAGGAACATCTTTATTTTGAAGGCGTTTAACCTCCGTAGCAATTATACGAATAGGATGTTGCTCATAAGTCAAATTAGGTGAAACTTCAATTTCTTCAATAACACCGGACTCAAGAATAGAATCAGAATCTCTAAGGCATTTCCGTAATTGAGAGACGTGGAATACATCATGAATACCAGAAAATTGTACCGGTAATAAAAGGCGATAAGCCACGGAACCAATGCATTCAATGATGGGAAATGGACCAATATATAGAGGTGCTAATTTTCCCAATCGACTGAAACGCACAACACCCTCATAAGTGAAACACGAATGAACACCAAATCTCCCACAGAAAATTCTAATTTCCTTCTTCGATTATCGGCATAGGATTTTTGTCTACTTTGAGCTTCTTTCATCCTATGACGAATATGGTCAATCTTTTCTATAGCATCATGAATAAAATCTGGACCTAAAACCAGCTTCTCACCAGCTTCAAGCCAACATGAAGGAGATCGGCATGGCCTTCCGTATAGTGCCTCGAAAGGAGCTATACTAATACTAGATTGGAAGCTATTATTATAAGAAAACTCAACAAGAGAAGTATGATCTTCCCAACTTCCTCCAAAATCAAGAACACATGCACGAAGAAGATCTTCAAGAGTTTGATTCACACGCTCGATTTGCCCATCGGACTGAGGATGATAAGCGGTGCTAAAATTAAGCTTTGTTTCCAAAGCTTTTTGAAGACCTTTCCAAAATCCACTAGTAAATAATGGATCACGATCACTAACAATAGAAGTTGGAACTCCATGCAATTTAACAATTTCTTTTACATAGAAATTAGCCAAATGAGGTACAGTCCGATTGGACCGAACGGGAAGAAAATGGGCGGATTTGTAAGTCTATCTACTATCACCCATAGGCTATCATGACCCGAACGAGAACGGGGAAGACCGTCAATAAAGTCTATAGAGACTTGATCCCACTTCCAAACGGGAATGTCCAAAGGTTGCAATAACCCACCGGGCCTTTGATGCTCACCCTTTATGAGTTGGCAAGTCATGCAATGCTTAATAAAGTTAGCAATATCAGATTTCATTCCATCCCAATAATAAAGTCGCTTCATGTCCGCGTATATTTTACTACTACCGGGATGAATGGTAAATTTAGAACGATGAGAATCTTCTAAAATATCTTTATGAAGATCACAAATGTTTGGCATAATAAGTCTAACAAACTTTCGAATACCACCACGAGCATCAATATCAAAGTCTTTCAAACCTTCAATATTATTTTGATCCCTACAACTTTGGCTAAGAAGAGCCAATTCGGGATCTTGCTTTTGAGCTTCAAGGATGCGGTCCAAAAGAGAAGGATGAGCCTCAAGGCTACATAAAACAAGAGATGAACATGAATCGGACTCACGATCTCGAATCTCACAAATGGATAAAGTCTCGAGATCATTCCATTCGGATATCATCATGGAAACAACCGCTTGTTGCTTACGACTAAGGGCATCGACAACATGATTGCCCTTTCCGGGAGTATAGAGAATATCAAGATCATAAGATGCAAGGAACTCAAGCCAACGTTGTTGACGCAAATTAAGTTCCTTTTGAGAAAATAAATACTTCAAAGATTTATGATCGGTGTAGAGAACAAATTTCTCTCCCAAAAGATAATGACGCCAAATTCTAAGGGCGAAAACAATAGCCGTGAGCTCTAAATCATGAGTGGCATATCTAGTCTCATCAGGCTTTAATTGCCTAGAAGCATAAGCGATAACACGTTCCCTTTGCATAAGAACGGCTCCCAAACCAACACGACTAGCATCGGTGTAAACAATAAAGTCTTGGTTCCCTTCGAGAATCACAAGAATAAGAGCATCGGAAAGGAGTTCTTTTAATTTTTGAAAAGCAGCTTCACATTTGTCTGACCAAATGTATTTAACTCCCTTCTTTGTCAAACTAGTAAGAGGCACGGAAATTTTAGAAAAGTCTTTTATGAAACGATGGTAATAGCCTGCCAATCCAAGAAAACTACGGATTTCCGTCACACTCTCCGGTCTCTTCCAATTTTGAATCGCTTCAATCTTTGAAGGATCCATGGAAATTCCGGATTCAGAAATAATATGTCGTAAAAATCTCACACGAGATTGCCAAATGTGGCACTTAGAAAATTTTGCTTTCAATTGATTGCTCCTAAGAGTTTCCAACACAATCCGAAGATGTTTTTCATGCTCTTCCTCGGTTTTAGAATAAACAAGAATATCATCGATAAAGATGAGAACAAATCGATCGAGGAAGTCTTTGAAAACTCGATTCATAAGGTCAACGAAATAAGCTGGAGCATTCATTAAGCCAAATGGCATAACAAGCCATTCATAAGATCCATAGCGAGTACAAAATGAGGTCAAAGGAATGCTATCCTCTGCAATACGAAGCTGATGAAAACCGGTTGCTAAGTCTAACTGTGAAAAGATTCTAGCACCGCTAAGTTGATCGAATAGATCATCAATCCGAGGTAAGGGATATTTATTCTTGATGGTGAGATCATTAAGCTTGCGGTAGTCAACGCAAAGCCTAAGTGTACCATCAGATTTCTTCACAAAAATAGCCGAAGCTCCCCATGGAGAGGAACTAGAACGAATAAACTGTTTTCCTTCCAATTCGGATAATTATCTACGCATCTCCTCATTTTCCTTATTGGACATACGATAAGGAGGACAATTGATAGGGAGAGCTCCAGGGATTAGATTAATTCTGAACTCTATTGCTTGCTTAGGTGGTAATCCTAAAATGGGCTCAAATATGTCGGGAAATTCACGAACAACGTTAATGAGGGAAATGACATATTCCTCATCATCATTATCGTCATCATGCAGATTTAGAGAATATAATGATGCTACCGAATTGGAATCTGAATCTTTAAGTACAATAGAAATCTGCTTAACAGATTGAGGATGCCGAAGATATATAGTCCGATTAGGACATAGGATATGAGCTTCAAAACGGTTAAGCCAATCCATTCCCAAAATCATTCTGAAACATAAGTAGCGCATAACATGCAAATCGGCTCGGAAAGAATAATCACATAAAATAATTTTGACATCTTTACAAAGTAAACCGAGTTTTGCGGATTCACCAACCGGATTCGTAATTCTCAATGAAGTCATCAAGCCCGTAACATTTATAGACAAAGCATCAACAAGTTCCTTTGATATAAAAGAGTGGGATGCACCTGTATCAAAAAGAACTCAAATAGGAAGATCACGAAATATAATAATGCCATCAAGGATAGAATGAGAAATACCTTGACCAAGAGAAGTGTTACTAGGGGCTTGCACAACATTTAGCTTCCCTTCTTTCTTGCTTTGAAGTTTGGGACATGAAGATATAGTATGACTCGAACTTTTGCAATAGCGACAAGTAAGGGGCTTCAGACACTTGTTTGCATAATGGTCCTTAGAACCACAATTGTAACATTCTCCACGACTAGAGGTAGAAGTCTCTGCTACCGAAATTGCTTGCTTTCCTTTCTTGTTGGGATCAGGCTTGAACTTAATAGGCCTCTACTTGTTGATGTTGAAGTTCTGTTTGGCACCCACAACTTCAACATCACTTTCTTTATCGGCCTCTTCAAGTCAAAGAGCAATATCAACAAGCTGATCAAAAGAAACTTCTAGTTTCAGGAGTAAAGGCTTTTTGAGGTTCTTATTCAACCCATAGACAAACCTCTGCTTTTTCTTCAATGGGGTATCAATATACTCGACCCCATATTTAGAGAGAGATTCAAAAGATGCAACATAGTCGGTCACAGAAGATTCCCCTTGAACAAGGTCGATAAAGCGTCGAGCTAAAGTTACTTTTTCAGCTTTTGGCACAAACTTCAACTCGAACCTTTCCCGGAATTGCTCCCAAGTAAGATCCGCTTCAATAATTTCAGAAATCAAAAGCTCATACCAATCCAATGCTCTCTCTTGGAGCATGCTAGAAGCCACTTGGACACGATGTAGATCAACAAGATTCATGGGAGAAAAGATGCGGTCGCATGATCTAAGCCAAGCTTGGACTTCTATAATGCTTTTGGAACCCTTGAATGGCCTTCCACCCAAATTGGTGTAATCACTGCACAAGCGTGCAAACCCAGATTTAGGATGAGTAGGCTCTGGAATGGGTCCGACAGCTTGAGCATTATTCATAAGATCTAAAAGCTGTTAGGTAGACATAAACACTCCATCCTGAGGAGTAGCACTGGATTAACCGGCGCTGGGACGGCCAGGTCTAACAATTTCTCTTCTTTAAGAAAGAAAGAAAGAAGAGGAAAAAGGTTATTCTCAGAATGAATATCAAACAATCTTGATTGATAAAACAAGGCATTATAAAAGAAAATAGGATAGAACGGGTCCAATGACCCGAGTTAAATCCTAAGGCGCGACTCCTAAGAAAGACTTAGGACAATGATCCTTGCTAGATTATTCTACATTGTTCCGAAGTTTGGCTCCGATACCAAGCTGTGACACCCCACCTCTATACTCACACTAGCCAAGGACACTACGGGGTAATGCCATCGACTATCACGAAGAATAAGGCTGTTGAGGAGCGCCCATCCATGTAATTGCTTTGTGCGAGTACCGATATGTCAGATAGAATGACTTGCATTTCGTTTCAAGAGGAAATCCAACATATCAAATATAAACTCAAAGCTACTACACAGTGGCTATGTGGGCTTCGGAAACAAATACAGAAATAAGCATAACACAAATCAGTCATAGATATTCATATCACAAAGGCGGAAACAGATATGAATATAACACATAAAAGTGTACGTCAAAATAGTGGTCATACAAGATCCACTACATCACAAAAGAATAGGTACAAGTGCTAAGCAAAAGAATATGTATACATCAAGGAGTCTCTAACTCAAATGTATAAAAGCAAAATCTACTAAGCTAAAGTAGTTAGCCAAAAGTTAGAAGCTATCCTCTGCTAAGAAGTCAAGTGGAAGCACTTGTAACACCCTGGTCTGACCCGAGTATTACTTAAGAAAAGAAATAATAAACGGATCAGTCTAACTATAAATATCATATAAAATGAGAAAGGATAAGAGATATAACAGAAATGTATGATAACAATAAGGTTATACTATGACAAGTATATATTTGATAACAACGAAAATCATACAGTATCTCAAATCTACTCAAACACCCAAAAAGAATGTCATATTCTTTAACTTATTCACCAAACCCAAAATATCGATAGAACATATCAACGCCAATCGCAAAAATTGGTGAAACACAAATTCTAGAAATCATAAATCAGAAATCCAGATAAGAAAACACAAAGGGGGAGGCCTATCATAAACGGGAGCATGAAAACTCACCAACACGTGTATCACAAACGGAACACTATTCCATGGTCGCTAACCATCAAGTTTGAGCCGAGGCTCCACAAACGGCCTGAAGGCCATGGGTCGCTACCCCACCAATTTGAGCCGGAGCTCCATAAACGGTCAAAAGACCATGGGGCGTTAGCCCATAAAAATGAGACGAAGCTCCATAAAACGGGTACAGTCCCCCATGTGGACAAAGAGACATCGCATATCGCTAGTCTAAACCATAAAATAATCACCATTGATCAATAAAAAGTGTAGATTACACTAAGCTAGTAAATAAATGAGTTTAGCTTCATGTCCCATACCACTAGCTTAACTTAAATATATACGAACGAATTGTAGATTTTCACTCGAAAATTGTCACAAGATTTCAATCGAACAAGTCCAAGAATTAACCGACAAAGCAAACGCAAGCGTTTCATACCACTTATTTTGCTAAGTCGTATAATTGGATTTCTCAAACGAATGAGGTAAAGGTTTGTATATACTAATAGATCGGAAAATGGTTTTGAGAACGATATTTGTAATAAAAGAAATATTGAAATCATTTTGGTGAAAGAGTTTGAGTATTTACTACTAGTATAGAAACCTTTGTATTTTAAAGTGACAAATCATATAAATGACTGTAAAAACAATCAATCACCAAAATTGACATTCGATGACGTGAATCAAAACCATAAAAATCGATATCAAATCCATCAAATGGATACTCCAAAAATCCAAAAAAAAGTCATCAAAATTGATAATAAGTAATAACAACTAATCAGATCAACCAAAAATCGATTAAAACAGAAATCTACTCAAGATAGGCAATTTGGCTGAAATAAGCAGCTCCAGACGTCTGGTAGACTTCCCAGACGTCTGAGCTGGAAGATTGGAAATATTCTTCCAGATCGCCCAAACGTCTGGGAAGTAAGCTCAGACGTCTGAGCTAAAAGACTGGAATTTTATTCTTGTAGCTCCAGACGTGTGAGCTTATTACCATACGTATGAGCTTAAGCTCAGGGCAATTTTTACCAAGGCCATTGATGGCCAAATCAAACTCGAAACAAACGAATGAGCGACGATGGCTAGAGATCGATGTCAAGCGACAACCAAACCCTATAAACACATCAATACACTCCAAATAACATGTCCAAACATCCATATAAGGATTTTCATAGATTTTGACTTCAAAATACCAAAAATTGGAAAATTCGTCAAACCAATTCAATTCAAAAGCAAATGAACATGAATTAGGTGTTAGGAATTCATACCTAACAACTATCAAAGTTATATACATAGATGTGAGTTCAAGAACTCACCTTTAAACCCAAAACAACAAGTGAGAAGCTTTAAAACAAAGGAAAGATCAATCTCTCTTCAACTTCAACTCTAGGAGCTCCAATCTAAGATCATAAGCAAATATTCCTAAGTTAGGGTTTAGGATTCTGAAAATTGGAGAGGAATGGAGATGGAGAAGATGAAGAGGTGTGAAGACCCAAAAATTTTTGAGAATAAAAATTACTCTAAAATAGATACAAGAATGAATAAAGTAAATAAGAATGGGAGAAAAATAGCTTGATATTAAATATCAGAAGTGAGTGAAGAAATTATGCAAGGAATAAATGTTTTAATACAGTGATAAAAGGAAAATGATTAAGTATAAAATAAATTCAAAAATTCACATGATTTGAGTAGGTGTGAATATTGTATAAAAAGAATATATACATATGATCAGAGAAGTATGGGATGTTATTAATAAAAATCCTTTTGATAATTAAGTTGCATAGAAATCAGTTAAGAAATATTTATGAGTGAGAATGTATTTTTGAAATAAATATCAAAAAAGGGAATAAATATTTCAATAAATAATAAGAAGAAAAATAACTAAGGTATGAATGAGTTTTAAATACACATATCTTATGGATACTATAAATTTATATGGCCAGAAAAATATTTGGGTAGTAAAATAACTTCTTTTGATAATTAAAATGCATACCAAGTAGTCAAGTAATATTTCTGGGTATGAATGCATTTTTAAAATAAATCAAGATAGATGATAAAAAAATTGTTAGCTAAAAATCAAGCTTACAAAAGAAATGAGAAAAGGAAATATAAGGCCGAGTCACATAAAAATAATGTGCAAGGAAATCATGCAAATAGCATGTGCCCAGAAAAGCAATAAGGCAACTGTTTTACTGAAAATGGAAACCAAGAGAAAATGGCACTTTTAGCCATAAAGATGCATACATGAATCTCTGAGTAAGGTGAGGATAGAATGGGTTTTTCCTCCATTTAAACCCTAACAGAGTGATTTAAATCAGGGGGGAACAATAGTTGTCCAGGAGAGAAAAAAAAATAAAATAGAAAATAAACTCACATTGCCTTCAGACCTGAGCATTCCCGGAGAGGAGCAAAGGAAGGTGAGTGATTAATCAATCTCATGAGGCTAAGGCATTAAGACCCAAGTTAAGGGCAGCCATTTTATTTGTGGTGTTTGATCAATTTGTTTTCTCTGAATAGTTTAATACTAAGAATGGTTGTTGTTTTGATAAATCTTTGGTTGATGCTTTGTTTTGTTTGTTTGATTGTTTGATAAGAAAAATACTATGATCTCTGATATGAATCCAGTACCTTAAAACCTCAGTTTGTAAATATGTTTAGAAAGATAAATACATTTTATTATGAAGTAGGGTATTACTGGAAAATAAGCTAGGCAGTGTGAACAAAGGAGGTTCATGCTTATGTCTAGATTGTTTTAAAATTTGAAATGAACAATGCAATAAAATATTTATGTGCTGATTTGTTCAGATCAAAAGCTACAATGTTTTATGGGTTTTTCTTAAAAAACCTTACCCTATGTTCACAATAGAATTGAGTATAAGAATTTTTGTATGATTCTACTGGATTTGTTTAAGTGATCATGATATTTTGGATATGCAAGTGTTAAAACAAATTTTGAATAAAACAACTGGAAAAATGAAATATAGCATTATTTTCATGAATGAAAGTATGGTCAGTTGAAATCCCTGAGTGAGTCTAATTCTCTCTGATTCATGGAGAAAGAAAGAAAGAATGAAAAAGCATTTCAAGAGTTAATAAATCTTTCTGAAATAAGAAATGAGACTGGTCACTAGATTATAAAACTAATCTAGGAGAGAAGCCTTGATCTATTCATCATAAGGAGTATGATGGGTATGTGCATGACTTGTTTAAGTCCTATAGGCCTTTGTGCAGGGGTTAACAGAATTGAGTCCCTTGCAATGCACACATGGTGTTTAATGGATAAGAGATATGACCAAATTAAATTAATAAATCAAGATTTAGAGCTGAGTTGTGGAATTAAAATGAGTTAGTTCCATAAGAGTATGTGTACATGTATACTGTATTGAATGATTGAATGGTTGCTTGCGTGCATGAGTGTAGTAGGAGTTTAGATGTATATATATACTCAGTTACATTATAAATCCAAAGTGCATTTAGCACAATTCTGCAAAACAATGTAAAAATGACAAGTTATTATATGATGATTTCACTCATACCAGAATTTTATTCTGACCCTATTTATTGCCTTTGCAATATTTGGGGTGTCTCATTTCTATTGAGGCAGCTCAAAATATTGTTGCAGGCAGAGATGCATGAGTAGATTGCTTACTTGGGAAGTTAGAAGACTTGCTTGAGTTTCTTTTTAAATATGTTGTAGTTCATTGTAATAAAGATAACTAGGCAAACTTTCTTAAGTCTATGTAGACCTTTCAGCATTGTAGTGGCTTTGTTTATTTGAAAAGAAGTTGTAAAACTTAAATATTATATGTGTCTGAAGTTACAGATCTAAGTGACTGATTTTGATATTTTCTGATAGACTATGATAGGGAAAATTATGCCATGTAATTTAATATGTGGACATGCTTTCTTTATCAAAGGTTGTTAAACTTTTAAATAGAAAAGTTGCATTAGTTTACGGATAATCATGTAGCTAAAAATTGTTAAGTGATATTGAGTCTGGTATTGGCTAACCAGAAGAGCTTGACCATGACTTATAACTGATATAGGATCATGAGAAGCTTGAAGTCTTAACCTAAAAATCCTCTTTGAACATCTGATTTTACAATGAAGAATTGGCATGGTATTGTTTAGTAAAAATGAAACATATATGCTTTGTACTTATAATCTGAAATGCAACTGTATTGAACTGAGCCTATCTGACCACCTACTTGGTTTAAGTCAGAGGAGTCTGGTCTTTAACAAGTTTGCTAAACTCACAAAAATGCATTGCTATGTAGTCTACCTAGATGTTAAACATGCTAAAAATCCCTCTGTTTGATTGATCACTTTCAACTGTTCTATAATCTGAGAGCTTATCAGTACTCTTCTCAAATGTTCATCTGAAAGTTTACATTAGGCTGATTTTGATATTGCTTCAATCATTATATTCATGCAAGTCCATATCTGGTATGCTAGATTAAGTTAGCATTTTAGCTTGTCTGTAGTTTTTCCTCTGCCTGATTTAAAATACACTGATCACCAAATGTTCAAAGAACACTATAAATATTTTAAGACATGAGTATAGTTACTTGACACAAACATTGTTAGAGTTAGCAATAAGCACCCCGGGATAAAATTCTCAAGCTTGAGTTGTTTTAACACTTAATATGAAATTCAAAAGAAAAACTATAAGTGTTAAACTCCTGGTTTCACAAATGAAAGGAAAGTATTGACTAAAAATCTGGAAATTAATCAATTGGATTATGAAACAAGCTGATAAATAGAATAAGAAAATATTAAAAGAACATTATTTAAATTAAGAAAGAATTTAGCTTGTTAAAGGAAAAAAAATTAAAACCAGAATGAAGCTATGTGACATAACATCTCTCAGATATGAGAATATTATGTGATTGATTTTTCTTTGCAATTTTAATTACTCTGATGGGCAAAGGAACATTTATATATCTTCTCATATATAAACGACATGTTTTGATTCATGTACTAATATTTTTATATTGGTAAGATTTTGGATCTTGGGGGAAATGAATTAATGAATTAAAGAAGTGATCACTTGTTTTAAAAAAAAACTCACTAAAAATCACATAAATTAGAATCTAAAAGAAGTGGGTCACTTCAGTTGGTATCAGAGCTATGTTGTTAAAACATAGCATAAATATATTATCCAATTTTCTTGTAGGGATAAAATTCTAAAATAAAAATAAATATATACAATAATGATGGAAATAAATATCCACAGTACAAATAAATTGCAGAAAATAATTAAATTAGAAATATGACTAACTAGCTATGCAATTGAATAGTGAATCATGGTAGGAAGACCACCAAGTCATGGAGCAGGACCCTCCAATACAACACCAATGGTCAACTTGCATGATTTGGTGAGGGCATTTAGAGAAGGAGCAGTGCACAGGGAAGAGAATCCTCATGAGGAATTAGCCAAACTATTGAAGACATTTTCAAATTTAGGAGGCAAGGATTTTGAAGGCACTGAGGAGTTATGGGAGTGCAGACATGGTTGAGAACTTTGGAAAGGATATTTGCAGATATGCAAATTAATGACCAAAGGAAGAGGCAGATAGCTTCAAGGAAACTCAAAGGAGTAGCCTTAGATTGGTGGGAGGTGATCATCACAGGAAGGCCAGAAAATGAGATAACATGGGATCAATTCAAGGAGATGCTTGAGGCAAGATTTGTTCCAACAACAGCTAAGGCAACATTGCTTGAGGAATTCATAAGGCTGAGGCAAGGACCAATGAGTGTGACTGAATACGCTCAAAAATTTGAGAGCTTGTCCAAGTATGGAACTATGCTCATAGGAGATGAAGAATCAAAGAATTCAAGATTTATCCAAGGATTAAATGCAGGTCTGAGTAGAGCAATGTTACCATACAAGGATAAAACATTTGATCAAGTCATAGACCTAGCTCTTTCTTTTGAACAACATGACAATGCAAGGGAAAAATTTAGGAGCATGAGGGCTAACCATCAAAAGAAGGGGAAAAATAGAGTACATCCCTATGACAAAAAGAATGTGGAAAAGAAAAAGGAGGGAGCAGCCACTGGGGAAGCTAAGAAAAAAATTACTTGTTATAATTGTGGCAAAGAAGGACACATGAGTAATAAGTGTCAAGCAGCCAAGAAGGCACCATTCAGCTACTATAACTGTGGGAAGGAAGGTCATATTAAAAGAAACTGCCCAGAATTCAAAAAGGGAGCAAAGGTAGGAGCACTTGAGGGCAAAGCAAAAGAAACTGCAGTGGGAAGTTCTGGACAATTGGAAGGTATACTTCTAATTAAAGATCACCCCATCTTAGTTATATATGACACTGGAGCAACACATTCATTAATATCCCAAGACATAGTGAATAAATTGACTCTCACATGCTATTTAGTTGATAATCCCTTGTTTATTCAAAGCCCACTAGGTAGCTCTTATTTGCTAGGATTAAAATGTTTGGGAGTGGAATTAAACATATGAGGAAATGTTTTTAAATCTGATTTGTTTGTATTGAAATACCCTGGAATAGGAATTATTTTAGGGGTAGATTGGTTGAGCAAATTCAAAGCAATTTTGAATTTGGAAAATTTCACTATTTCTCTAAAAACAGAAAATGGTAAAAATATTATAGTCATGAGTGAAATTGCTAAAATCAATTATTGTAACCAAATATGTAGCATGACTGAGAAAGAATTGGAACTGGAAGACATAAAAATTATAAATGAATACCCAGATGTCTTTGGTGAAGTCATAGGTGTTCCAGAAAATAGGCAAGTAGAATTTCAAATAAGACTAATCCCAGGAGCAAGTCCAATCATCAAAAAGCCTACTAGGATGGGTCCTAAAGAACTAGTGGAGTTGAAACATCAGTTGGAAGAACTGGAGCAGAAAGGCTTCATAAGGCCTAGTAGTTCAAACTGAGGTTCTCCAGTTGTATTTGTGAAGAAGCATGATGGTACTTTGAGGATGTGCATTGATTATAGGGAATTAAACAAAGTCACCATTAAAAACAAATACCCACTCCCCAGAATTGATGATCTATTCGATCAATTAAATGGAGCAAAGGTCTTTTCAAGGCTAGATTTAGCCTCTGGGTTTCATCAGATGAAGGTGGAGGAAGAAAGTATTAAGTATACTGCCTTCAACACAAGGTATGGATTATATGAATTTTTGGTGATGCCTTTTGGATTGACAAATGCACCATCATATTTTGTAGATTTAATGAATAGAACATTTAGAGATTTTCTAGACAAATTTGTGGTTGTCTTTATTGATGACATATTAGTGTATTCAAAATCAGAAGAAGATCATGCAAAACACTTGCATCTGGTTTTGTCTAGACTGAGGACACATGATTTAAAAGCCAAATTCTCTAAATGTACATTTTGGCAGAATGAAGTAAAATTTTTGGGGCACATTGTATCACAACAAGGGGTTAGTGTAGACCCAAATAAGGTGATGGCAGTGCAATCTTGGAGTAGACCCAAATCAGTGACTGAGGTGAGATCATTTTTGGGAATGGCAGGCTATTATAGAAGGTTTATAAAAGACTTTGCAAGAATAGCCATCCCATTGACCAAGTTAACTAAAAAGGAGCAACCATATGTGTGGACAGAGAAATGTGAACAAGCTTTTGCATCACTAAAGAAAGCACTGGTGGAAGCTCCAGTCTTACAGGTTCCAGAGGGTAATGAAGAGTTAGTGGTTTACACAGATGCTAGTGGATCTGGATTAGGGGCAGTGCTTATGCAACATGGTAGAGTCATAGCATATGCATCAAGGCAACTCAAGCCAAATGAAACTAGGTATGCTACACATGACTTAGAACTAGCTGCTGTGGTATATGCATTGAAACTATGGAGACATTACTTATTAGGTGCTAAGTTTGAATTGTTTACAGATCACAAGTCACTTAAATATTTGTTTTCCCAAAAAGATTTAAACATGAGGCAACATAGGTGGGTAGAATTCCTAGCTGCCTATGATCTTGATATATTATACACCCCAGGAAAAGCTAATAAAGTGGCAGATGCATTAAGTAGACATCAAGCAAAATTGGCCAGCTTAATGATGATTGAGTTTAAGGATTTAACAATCCTTAGTGAAGTGGAGATGAAGGAAGGAATTAGTGCACCAGATAATGTGCCTAATGATATGATTGAATATGGTAAACTAAGCCTCATTTCTTTAAAGTCAACTCTGGTTGATAAAATAGGAGAAATGCAAAGTCAAGACTTAAATTTAAAGGAGAAAAAGAACATGTTATCACAAGGCATGACAGTAGAGAATTATGAAGTAGATGATAAAGGATACTTAAGGAAAAAGGGGAAGCTCTGTCTGCCAAATGTAGAGGAACTAAAGCAAGAAGTTATGGATGAGCATCACAAAACAAAATATACTATCCATCCAGGTGGTACAAAAATGTATCATGATCTCAAGAAAAATTACTGGTGGCCAGGAATGAAAGGAGCAGTAGCAAAATATGTGGCAAATTGCTTGACATGCCAACAAGTAAAGGCAGACTATCAAAGACCCTCAGGCCTATTGCAACCTTTGGAAGTGCCTACTTGGAAATGGGAGAGTATATCAATGGATTTTGTGGATGGTTTGCCAAGAACAAAGAGAGGCAATGATAGTATTTGGGTAGTGGTTGATAGACTCACAAAAACAGCACATTTCATCCCAATAAGTTCAAACAGAAATGCTCACAAGCTAGCTCAATTGTTTGTGAAGGAGATAGTGAGATTGCATGGCATCCCCAAGACTATCATTAGTGATAGAGATACTTTGTTTACTTCAAGGTTTTGGAGTAGCTTTCAAGAAGCTATGAGGGCAGAACTAAGCCTAAGCACATCCTACCACTCACAAACAGATGGGCAAACTGAGATTGTTAATAAAGTTTTAGAGGATTTGCTGAGAGCATGCATACTTGATTTTGGAGGCAACTGGGAGGATCATATTTATTTAGCTGAGTTTGCTTATAATAATAGCTACCAGTCCACTATAGGTATGGCTCCATTCGAGGCTTTGTATGGGAAGCCTTGTTTATCTCCTGCATGTTGGATGGAGGCTGGTGAAAGGGTGTTGCTTGGACCAGACCGTGTAAAAGAAACTTCTGCAAGAATTGAACTAGTGAGGCAAAGAATGAGAGTAGCTCAAGAGAGACAGAAAGCCTATGCAGATAAAAGAAGAAGGCTAGTAGAATTTGAGGTGGGATTCTATGTGTTTCTCAAAGTTTCACCAATGAGGAAAATATTGAGATTTGGCAAAGCAGGGAAACTGTCACCAAGGTATATAGGACCATATGAAATTGTTCAAAGAATAG
Organism: Allium fistulosum; assembly: GCA_030737815.1. NCBI lineage: Eukaryota > Viridiplantae > Streptophyta > Magnoliopsida > Asparagales > Amaryllidaceae > Allium > Allium fistulosum. The sequence continues at coordinate 1,353,887,488 of CM060902.1, read as the reverse complement.
GGACTTTAGCTTATAGGTTGAAGTTACCAGAAGAATTAAGCAAAATACATGATGTATTTCATGTATCCCAATTGAGAAAATGGGTGCATGATAAAGAGTCAATTCTTGAATCTCCTACACATGTTGAAATTCAAGAAAATCTGGTTTATAAAAAGGAGCCAGTGGGCATTGTGGCTAGAGAAGAAAAGAAACTGAGAAATAAAATAATTAAACTAGTTAAAATCCAATGGAGTTTGGATGGGAATGATTGCACTTGGGAGGCTGAAGAGAGGATGAAGGATAAGTATCCTAATCTGTTTTATGCTTAAAGGTATGTTTAAAAAAAAATTCATGATGAGACCCTAAAATTATTTATGTATGTTTGATTGATTTAGAATGAATGAATTTCTGAAACTTCATTCAATGGGGATTATGCTTTGTATACATTTGGATGGAAATGTATGAGAGAATAATTGTGGGACACAATTCCTTTTTAGGGGGAGAGTATGTGAAGACCCAAAAATTTTTGAGAATAAAAATTACTCTAAAATAGATACAAGAATGAATAAAGTAAATAAGAATGGGAGAAAAATAGCTTGATATTAAATATCAGAAGTGAGTGAAGAAATTATGCAAGGAATAAATGTTTTAATACAGTGATAAAAGGAAAATGATTAAGTATAAAATAAATTCAAAAATTCACATGATTTGAGTAGGTGTGAATATTGTATAAAAAGAATATATACATATGATCAGAGAAGTATGGGATGTTATTAATAAAAATCCTTTTGATAATTAAGTTGCATAGAAATCAGTTAAGAAATATTTATGAGTGAGAATGTATTTTTGAAATAAATATCAAAAAAGGGAATAAATATTTCAATAAATAATAAGAAGAAAAATAACTAAGTTATGAATGAGTTTTAAATACACATATCTTATGGATACTATAAATTTATATGGCCATAAAAATATTTGGGTAGTAAAATAACTTCTTTTGATAATTAAAATGCATACCAACTAGTCAAGTAATATTTCTGGGTATGAATGCATTTTTAAAATAAATCAAGATAGATGATAAAAAAATTTGTTAGCTAAAAATCAAGCTTACAAAAGAAATGATAAAAGGAAATATAAGGCTGAGTCACATAAAAATAATGTGCAAGGAAATCATGCAAATAGCATGTGCCCAGAAAAGCAATAAGGCAACTGTTTTACTGAAAATGGAAACCAAGAGAAAATGGCACTTTTAGCCATAAAGATGCATACATGAATCTCTGAGTAAGGTGAGGATAGAATGGGTTTTTCCTCCATTTAAACCCTAACAGAGTGATTTAAATCAGGGGGGGAACAATAGTTGTCCAGGAGAGAAAAAAAAATTAAAATAGAAAATAAACTCACATTGCCTTCAGACCTGAGCATTCCCGGAGAGGAGCAAAGGAAGGTGAGTGATTAATCAATCTCATGAGGCTAAGGCATTAAGACCCAAGTTAAGGGCAGCCATTTTATTTGTGGTGTTTGATCAATTTGTTTTCTCTGAATAGTTTAATACTGAGAATGGTTGTTGTTTTGATAAATCTTTGGTTGATGCTTTGTTTTGTTTGTTTGATTGTTTGATAAGAAAAATACTATGATCTCTGATATGAATCCAGTACCTTAAAACCTCAGTTTGTAAATATGTTTAGAAAGATAAATACATTTTATTATGAAGTAGGGTATTACTGGAAAATAAGCTAGGCAGTGTGAACAAAGGAGGTTCATGCTTATGTCTAGATTGTTTTAAAATTTGAAATGAACAATGCAATAAAATATTTATGTGCTGATTTGTTCAGATCAAAAGCTACAATGTTTTATGGGTTTTTCTTAAAAAACCTTACCCTATGTTCACAATAGAATTGAGTATAAGAATTTTTGTATGATTCTACTGGATTTGTTTAAGTGATCATGATATTCTGGATATGCAAGTGTTAAAACAAATTTTGAATAAAACAACTGGAAAAATGAAATATAGCATTATTTTCATGAATGAAAGTATGGTCAGTTGAAATCCCTGAGTGAGTCTAATTCTCTCTGATTCATGGAGAAAGAAAGAAAGAATGAAAAAGAATTTCAAGAGTTAATAAATCTTTCTGAAATAAGAAATGAGACTGGTCACTAGATTATAAAACTAATCTAGGAGAGAAGCCTTGATCTATTCATCATAAGGAGTATGATGGGTATGTGCATGACTTGTTTAAGTCCAATATGCCTTTGTGCAGGGGTTAACAGAATTGAGTCCCTTGCAATGCACACATGGTGTTCAATGGCAAAGAGATATGACCAAATTAAATTAATAAATCAAGATTTAGAGCTGAGTTGTGGAATTAAAATGAGTTAGTTCCATAAGAGTATGTGTACATGTATACTGTATTGAATGATTGAATGGTTGCTTGCGTGCATGAGTGTAGTAGGAGTTTAGATGTATATATATATACTCAGTTACATTATAAATCCAAAGTGCATTTAGCACAATTCTGCAAAACAATGTAAAAATGACAAGTTATTATATGATGATTTCACTCATACCAGAATTTTATTCTGACCCTATTTATTGCCTTTGCAATATTTGGGGTGTCTCATTTCTATTGAGGCAGCTCAAAATATTGTTGCAGGTAGAGATGCATGAGTAGATTGCTTACTTGGGAAGTTAGAAGACTTGCTTGAGTTTCTTTTTAAATATGCTGTAGTTCATTGTAATAAAGATAACTAGGCAAACTTTCTTAAGTCTATGTAGACCTTTCAGCATTGTAGTGGCTTTGTTTATTTGAAAAGAAGTTGTAAAACTTAAATATTATATGTGTCTGAAGTTACAGATCTAAGTGACTGAGTTTGATATTTTCTGATAGACTATGATGGGGAAAATTATGCCATGTAATTTAATATGTGGACACGCTTTCTTTATCAAAGGTTGTTAAACTTTTAAATAGAAAAGTTGCATTAGTTTATGGATAAGCATGTAGCTAAAAATTGTTAAGTGATATTGAGTCTGGCATTGGCTAACCAGAAGAGCTTGACCATGACTTATAACTGATATAGGATCATGAGAAGCTTGAAGTCTTAACCTGAAAATCCTCTTTGAACATCTGATTTTACAATGAAGAATTGGCATGGTATTGTTTAGTAAAAATGAAACATATATGCTTTGTACTTATAATCTGAAATGCAACTGTATTGAACTGAGCCTATCTGACCACCTACTTGGTTTAAGTCAGGGGAGTCTGGTCTTTAACAAGTTTGCTAAACTCACAAAAATGCATTGCTATGTAATCTACCTAGATGTTAAACATGCTAAAAATCCCTCTGTTTGATTGATCACTTTCAACTGTTCTATAATTTGAGAGCTTATCAGTACTCTTCTCAAATGTTCATCTGAAAGTTTACATTAGGCTGATTTTGATATTGCTTCAATCATTATATTCATGCAAGTCCATATCTGGTATGCTAGCTTAAGTTAGCATTTTAGCTTGTTTGTAGTTTTTCCTCTGCCTGATTTAAAATACACTGATCACCAAATGTTCAAAGAACACTATAAATATTTTAAGACATGAGTATAGTTACTTGACACAAACATTGTTAGAGTTAGCAATAAGCACCCCGGGATAAAATTCTCAAGCTTGAGTTGTTTTAACACTTAATATGAAATTCAAAAGAAAAACTATAAGTGTTAAACTCCTGGTTTCACAAATGAAAGGAAAGTATTGACTAAAAATATGGAAATTAATCAATTGGATTAAGAAACAAGCTGATAAATAGAATAAGAAAATATTAAAAGAACATTATTTAAATTAAGAAAGAATTTAGCTTGTTAAATGAAAAAAATTAAAACCAGAATGAAGCTATGTGACATAACATCTCTCAGATATGAGAATATTATGTGATTGATTTTTCTTTGCAATTTTAATTACTCTGATGGGCAAAGGAACATTTATATATCTTCATATATATAAACGACATGTTTTGATTCATGTACTAATATTTTTATATTGGTAAGATTTTGGATCTTGGGGGAAATGAATTAAAGAAGTGATCACTTGTTTTTTTTTAAAAAATCACTAAAAATCACATAAATTAGAATCTAAAAGAAGTGGGTCACTTCAAGAGGATGCTTACCTAACATTCTCTTTGATTTCTAGAGCTTGAATTTGAATTTTCTAGTAAACTAGGGCTTAGGAATTTCTAATTTCCCTTTCTTTCCCCCATTTTTTCTTTTAGCTTGAAAGTGTTAGGAAATGAAAATGAATGAAGAGGAGTTGGAGGAGTTAGGGTATTATGTTGTGCTAGTGGGCTGAAACCCAAACCCAAAGCCCAAAATAGAAAAATAACAAAATTCTACTCAACTCCAAACATATCGATGTTTATACTCAAAAAGGTCGCAAAAGCCATTTTGGACTCAATAGAAGGGGCCTCGAGTCCTATTTCGACTGTTTACAAAAAGTAGCATTTCAGACTTTAATCCGACTAACAATGCCATATTTAAATTTCAACATTTAAATATACAATCGCAAAATATGTGGGTTGTTACATCATCTCGGGAAATTGTCCCGCCAGGAGGGATTATCTGAAGTGGAATAGGAATTGGTTCATTGGAATCCACATCAACAGGCTTAGCTTTCACCTTCTTTTTCAACAACTCTTCCTTCTCAACATGCTCTTTCTAGCTAAGCTCATCAGTAGGGTCGGAAGAGCCCGTGATTAAGACATCCTCATCAAAAGGAATTTCATGGGATGTGTCACCTCCTTCCTTGAACAGTGCCTCCATGAATTAATCATCGATAACGAAGGTTTCTTCTTGAGCACCCTGAGCAACGGCTGATGTTGTAACCATAATAGATTCCATCACGACCGCTTGTGATCCCAATTGAGGTTCTTGCGATGGAGGATGAATGACACCTGATAGATTTAAAGTTGAGGAAAAATAAGCGAAAAGATTAGAAATATCAACTGGTGTCACCCCAACCTTTTGAAAGACGGAAGATGTCAGCGAAATACCTTCCCCATTGTGGCTCCCAAGTTAAGCCGAAATACTCTCAGAACTACGTTCAGGAATTGGAGAAATCTGAGGCTTGTCCGGATCATACTCGTGGATGCTTGAAGAATCGGCTATAGAGCTAGGGATAGCCTGGGATGCTAGGGGCAATTCAGTTGTAACATCGAGTTGTTCCAACTTGGATCCTTCACCCACTTCATGTAAGGTGGCAGCAACTGATTCTTTCTGAAGTGTAAGTTGGATATCATGCAATGTTTTGGATTCATCGCCCAATAGCATTTTTCCTTTCAAGATAGGACAGGTCGATTTCCTTAGTGTTAAGGAGTCTCTTCTCCTCTACAACAAGAAATTCCCACGTGCACCAGAGCTGGTCATCGCCAAGCCATGTTAGATCCGTGCTTGAGAATGTTGGCGTTGTAAAGAATAAGAAGCGGGTCGAGCTCGTTCATCATCTCTTCCCTAGCCTTATCCTTGGTAGCTTCTACTTTGCGCTGAACGAGTGCATCAACATCTTTGGCCCTTTCAACGGCTGCATCTCTCTCAAGTCTAACATTCACTAGTTCATCACAAACATCTTGAGCAATTTTCTGAGCATTATTTTTCTCCTTGTTTGCATTCTCAAGCTTAACCTTGAGTTTCGCTTTCTCCTTCAAAGCTACAGATTCATTACTTCGAGCTGTACCTCCCTCGAGTGCGATTTCTTGATTTTGCTGATGTAACACCTGGACGATATCTAAATGACTGGACTTCATCTCCTCCATAGATTTGACGGTAGCATTATCATTACCCTCGGCCTCTTCTTGAGAGGTCCTAAAAGCTTTTAACTCGTTTGTCAAAGTATCGATAATTCTTTTATTCCGAGCCTCCTGGCCAATTAACTTATCAATTTCCACTGCACGCTCGAAAGAAACTTTCGACATCTTCCCCGCCGCTTTCATCCATTCATGGTACTGCTTGTGGATATTAGTGACACAACCGATAGTCATTTTTTGGACATGGTCCGGGACTCTCTTCAAATTAGGAGGGAAAAAGAACCCTTCAAAGCATAGTTTTGGAAAATCTTCTCGAAGTTGTGCCATGCGAGCAATTGGATCGATCACAGGATCTTCGGCAGCGATTTCAACTTCATTGCTTTCCTTGCTGGGCCTGTGAGCAACAACATGTTCGCTATGACGACGAAGATCATTGGACCACTAAGAATAAGAAGGAACTAAAGGTGTGGAGGAACTAAAATGGGAGGGGGACCACGAGAGGAATCAATAGGTGGGTCCCAACGATCAGTTAGCTTATCAAAACCCTTTGGAGGAGGGGACCTAGATCTTGATTGATGCTTATCTTGAGATGGTTTATCCCTATCACCCCTATCCTGATGACCTCGGTCCCGACCAAAGCGATAACTGAATCATAATACTCTTGATTGCCACCTTGACGGTATGAGGTAGAGCATAAACCAAAGGATTGGTGGTGTATATCCCTAAGGGAATCGAACATATTCCTTTTATTCACCATTGTTCCTGCAAAGGAGATTAACTTTAAGCATGAACATGCATAAGTTGAGCATAATGCAATGTTGAGGGGTGCAAGTGTGTGCAAGTGTTCTTATGTTTCTCCCTGACGGACCAAATTCAGGAGCTTTGCTCATTGGATTAATTTCCCCTTTAGAAGTTGGAATTTCAGTGCCATTTCTGGTGGGAGATTCTGACCCATCAACACTTACGTCAGTGAAGTGGAAAGTGTCAAAGTCATGTGGTATTGTCAGACCAGACAAAGAATCAAGCGGTAGACTTGAACGTTCCGACAATTTAGAAGAGGATCCATCCTGAACAACCTTAGGAGCGATCGACAACTTGATTTGATCAGAAAGACGACATTTGGGAAATTTATAAACAAGTGTTTTCTCTTTTCCTTTATTGAGAGCCGAAGTCCGTGAGGTCTGCGAGGATCTTACCTCGACTCTAAGACCAGATCCGTCATCATTGGGACTGAGCACATCGTCTTTATCTCCTTCGACATCAATGTCGGTGAATTCCTGAGTACCCATAGCCGGGGGCATGACGGGATCGATTCGATTTCCCCTTCGACCGGCTGCCACCCGTGGTCTTACCCCTGTAGCTTGAGCAACTTTTGCTAGCCCTACCCCGAGGCCCTCTTCCATCAAACAAAAAGTAACAAGGCGTTTGTCCGTGAGAAGATATTCGATGTTCCTATCTTCAGGTGGTGCATTTTTAAGAGTCGTGACCGCCTCCTCATAAAGATTACCGCTGGGTCGTACGATGATGCCTGCAAAAAGAATTACTTAGTCCAAAGTACAACCTGGATATCGGTTGTCTATGCTAATACAAAAATGATGGATAACACTTACGTCTTTCCAGCCATTGTCGAGAAAAACCGGGTGGACATCGAACAAAGAACCACTCGCTTTTAAAAGCGCTTAATTTATTCCATGAGCCAGTTAGAATCTAACACTTCTTTGCTGACTCAAGGAATACAAACGAAAGACTCCCTATCTATTGATTGAAAGAGAATATGAATTGAATGTCATTGATGGTCCGTGGACAATGCAGGAACTCCATAAATACCATATAAATACAATTAAGAAGAGCGTAGCCGTTCGGAAGAAGCTGCGCTGGAGCTATCCTCAAATAATGGAGAATTTCTCGGATGCATGAGTTAAATGGCAGGATGCATCTGGCCCAGCACATGAATTTGTTGCATGCCATATATCCTTTTAGGGGTATATGAGCCCTATCATCCTGTGGCGGAACTAGTACATCGTCAAAATGAATACAATGTCTTACCCAGATTCAACGAAGAGCATCTACCTTAATTTTAGAGGCTAAGAAATCAGCAGTATCCTCCAGAATAACTGCAACCTCTAGAGTGTCGGGAGTAGGATCAACAACTTTTGGTGGAAGAATGGGAATTGTAGAGAAAATAAAATCAGACTGTAGGCCTGGGCTCCCCAGTTGTTTTGAATGATGACTAGAGGACGAACAATCAGACTCGGTTGCAGGACTTGATTCCATGCCAGGATTATCCTACTGAGAAGATGGTCCAACAGACATAGCCACGAGATTCTTGGAACATCTGGGATCCATTTCTATTAAACTCAGTAAAATCATGATTATAGAAAGTAACCTGTTGCCCCTAGTGCATAGTGAGTGCTAGTGTAATGCGATGAAGTGCTATACAATGCAGTAATAAGTTGTACAGAATTAAAGATGAAAAAGACGACAAGACTTCAAGGTTCAACCAAAGTGACCGTCATTCATGACCGTCTCAACCGTTTCTCTATATCATTAGGGAACGATGCAGTTTGAGTTTCACGATCGATTGTTAGCAAGTAAAAATTTGATTTTTACATTCAAGCCGCCGATGAGCTTCAATAGAACAGTCAAAGGCATTGGTTTATGTCAAAGTTCAAATGTCATATATTACTAAATATGCAGGTCAAGTCCTATATGAGTCATATGCGTTCACTTAGATATGCAAGGCCGAACCTCATCTTTAAACTCAAATTTATTTGTTAGATTCCATTTTTGGGTTTTGATGGCTGACAACAGATCGTTCAACCTAATAAAACTTCCCGATCGCTCACCCTATCCATTTGATCATTTGCACCACCCAATAGTCCGATTGTTCAGTCCAGCATTCTCACCGATCGATTCATTTAAACCATTCCATACGATCGTTCAATCTAACCCATCACTACCTGACCGTTCATACTATCAACATTTAGCTGATCGTTTGGGTTAAATTCCTGGTGTATGATCGTCTTACACTCCATATCACCCCCATACGATTGTTCCGATGCGATTGATTCATCCCAAAACAACGCCGACCTTAACTCTATGCAATCAATCCATACGATATTTTGCTAATCGATCCATCCATTTCAAAATTCACCAAGTCCAAATGTTCAACCACTACTCCAACTTCTCCAACTCCATCTCCTCTAACTTCTATTCAATCAATGGCTCGATTCGAACGTTATGAGATTGGTGAAACCCAAAGTCTTGCCATTAAAGAAAAACAAATTGAAATCGACCTACCTAAATCAGAATTCGAAGAAGTGAGTCAGTTCAGGTTTGAATCTATGCAAGATCAAAAGAAGCAAGTACAACAATGGTTAGTTTGGAGGAGGATTAATTCTTGTTTCAGAAAATTCGGATCGTTGTTTGGAACGATAGAGGAGAAGAGGGATGGCGATTCGTTTTTCTTTTCTGGTTAAAAGCTGGAACGATATGAAAATGAGAAGTGGGAATGAAAGTTGCTAAGTGAAATGCTTTTATATGAATAGACAAGCCGATCCTTTGTGGCCCAGAAAATTGAAACGATCGTTTTTAACGATCCGAAATTCTGCAAACCCAGAAACGATCGGACAAGGTCATAAAAAAGAGAGAAAGAATAACGATTGGCGATGATCGTTTTTATAAAAAATGGAAATAACGATCGGTAGAGATTGTTTATAAAATTTTCAAAACTTGATAACGTCCCGTGAATGTGTAACCGTAATCGGGGGTCAGGTACAAACACGTATACGTGCTAGTATACGTTTCAAAATTCAATTTTTTGAAATTGACAGAAATTGAATGTTTACCTGAAATCGACTGATAAAAAGTTAAAACTAGATTGCTAAAGCTTAGAAATCGCCATAATCAAAACAAGATGATCATCAAAAAGTTGAGATCCCATATTTATACTATTGGAAATCAACCAATTGTCACGATGAATAAGGGAATTATGACCCTCAACAAGAAAGCGACTCAACAAAAGTATAACGACCATTCAATGAACTAAATGGAATCCTTTTTCGACGATTGAAGTTTGCAACTCGTCAAAGCACGTCATGCTCGAACATGACATACTTTGGGTAGCAAATGTTATTATGTCTTTTGGCAAGATCGTGATATCATCGACTTAGCTAGAAACGGATGGTTACCAGCCTTGAGAATCAGTTGTATCCAGTACTATGGACGATGGTCGAGCAAATCCAGACTGGGTCCCAATCGAGCTACAATCAGTATGGAGTGACATGCATAGCCCCATGAAGCTAAATTTCAAATTTTGAGTTGATCTGATTTCATGTTCTCGAGTTATGGATAAAGCAAGTATTTATATGGGTCGATTAGGAACGATCCATAAAACATCTCAAATCAGCAAAGATCTATCGATACCTCAAAATCCACAAGGCCAATTCACTTGAAACTTTCAAGGCATCAATATACTAAAAGGGGGAGCCTACAGAAATGATCGCGAGTTAAAACTCTCATGTTCAATAAATCACCGATCGTTCATAATGATCGGTGTATCTTAGTAAGCAATCCAAATACAACAAAGATTGATCCATGTCTCATAAACTACAACTCAGAATGACTTTATATTTTAGGAGCAAGGTCTAGAGGTATATGGGACCCCCCCCACAAATGATCGCATGTCAATCGAATGCAATAAAAACAATCGGTGTAATTCTCACAGATCGTTCCAAAACTATGAGTCATGACGACCGATCGTTATGGTGGGCCCCTATGGACCTGGAGAACCCTCTGTCGAAATCTTAGCGAAACATCTCCTCATCTCACCCTATAAATATAGACCTATTAGTTCATTTTCAGAGGCTTTACGCTGCTTGTTACTCTAGACTCCATTGTAATCAAGTGCTAGCTTTGTTTTACTATTGTAATCAAATTTATAAGAGAGTAATAAACATAATCTTCAAAGTGGACGTAGACACACACCGCCAAATCATTATAAACCTCTGTGTCTTTGATTACCGCTTATTCTTTGTTGCTTGCTTATTCATTTACTCAATTTAATTTTACTTCTCTTCATTTACTTCTCTACAAAAACTATTCTTGAGTATTTGTGACCATTTTTGGTGCAAACAAGTGAAGCCAATAGATTAGAGCGCTATTACTTCTATTCATACTCGAACATCAATCTTGATTATCACAAATAGAGAAGTCTCATTCGTCGACTTTTAGTGTTAAGTATAGTATTAATGAATTTCCATAAACGAGTAATTACTCAACACAGTAAACACGTTTTTGACCTTCCTAACTTAACTATTTCTCGATCAAGGGTGAAGACGGTAGAGTATAACACTATTGCTTCTATCCCTACTCGAATATCAATCTTAACTCTTACAAATAGATAAGCCTACTTCGTTAGCATTTAATGTTAAGTATAATTATTACTTTTCAAAAAAGTAGTTAAACAAATACCGATTCAACCACTAAGCAATTCCTAACCCTTTTGAAATCATTTACTCATACCTTTAAAATCCTTTTTAGAAATGATATACATACATATAGTAATTTATTTATAAAACTAGATATTTAATAAAAAAATTTAAATTTTATTATATTACATATGATTTTTTTGGCAAAGCCAGCTGGTTTTATAGTGGTCGTACCACTATATTATTAATATTTAAAATAAGTGTTTTGCACATGCATAAAACATTTTAAAAAAGAAAAATACACAACAAGAGCTAAACAAAGGAAAATACATTAAAGGGGATATTTATACTTTAATAAAACAATTTAACTAAGTTACTAAAAACTATATACACTTAAAAATACATATATAGGTTATAAAACATTAATTCAGAATATTATTTAAAAATAATAATTTTATAATTAACTTTAAAACTTGGAAAAACCATGTTTTCTTATATGTAAAAGCAAACCCTATTTTTAAAAAAATTCATAACTAATTATTTAAAAAATATCCCTAAACACTTTTAAAACACTCTTATAAGAGTTATCAAATCCTTGTAAAAAGAATCAAACAAAATACTTAAATTTATAGTCATTTCTAAACATTTGAAGTTCAAACAAAGGCTAAAATGGGGTAGTTTTACACAAGTGGAAGTATGGTCACTTTTAAATATGTTACTTAACTTTTCAAAATCCAAAATTTTTATAGCAACAAACATGCACAATGTACATAGCAAATATGATAAAAAAATCCCAAAGGATCCCTCTACAAAGTTCTTTTGAAATTGTCGAACATAAGGCAATTCCTAAGTGCATCCATAACGATTATCGTTATAAGAGCACTTTCATATCCAAGTCCAATCTAAACCAAAGTCCATCTATAACCTATATGCTTTATTTCAAGGCTATGCAACAAATCATACAAGTCCATTCAATTCCATACATATGGATTATATATGCCATTTTCTTTCAAAGAAAGAACCAAAATCAATATTACAACATACCTCAATATCCATTCAAGCAACAAATAAACAATAAATCACAAGCACATATACACATTTACATCCATTTAGTGGTGAGTAAGCTCACCCTTAACCAAGTAAAAAAGCAAGCCTAAGCTCCAACTTCCTACCTTAACCTTGCTAACACATAACTTCCTACCACAACCTTGCTTTGTTCAAATTCTAAGGCAATATTGCCTTATATTGCTCACGACCCAAGATTATGGGGGGAGTTGTGCTTTTATTTTTCAAGATACATGTTGATAGAAGGTGTTCAAATGTTTTTGTATGGTCCTTGGCCAAGTTTGAGTTGATTTGAAGATGTTTTGAAATTATATTTCTTAGGAAATTTAAGATGAGTAAGAGTGAAAGAGCTTATAGTTTTTTATGTAAATTTGTGAGATGGATTCAAGAGGTATGCACCCACTTATATAGGGATGAAGTGGTGCTCCCTACCCTTGCTCTCACCCTCCTTGGCTTGTCATGAAAGGCTCACCCCCATCCCATACATGCTCCATCACTTTTCCTTTCCACCTTATTTTTAAGTATGACCAAACTACCCCTTACATAAAATATCTCCTTATCTTCTATAAGCTTCTAGAAGATTCCACTTACTTTATGAAACAAAGTGTGTTAATTAGTTACTAATGTGTTCATATGTTAATTAGCTAAGCACAAAAGAGTTCGAATAATTTATATCGATTAAAAAGCTGTTATCGATAAATCGATTTTCAGTCACGTTATCGATATTTCTTCAAATTATTTATTTTTGTAAATAAATTTCAAAACCAAGTTTCATATAATGATTCAATAGTTAAAAGATGTTTAACAAGGTTATAAATAAAATTTATAACAGTTGATTGTATTTCAAAAAGTTGCAATATTCAAAGATAAAGTGTTTGAAATTATGGGTTACTATATTCTCCCCTATTTAGAACATTTCGTCCTTCAAATTCAAGAACGATAATCAAAGAAGATAGAAGAAACCATATACATATAGCACTGTTGAAACTATATAAAAACTAAGCTGCAAACCAAATGCATACTATTTGACTCCACATCAAGTGGTGAGTACACTACAAAAGATATACGATAGTAAGATAAGAAAACACTAGTCCAATAACAACTTTGGATAGAACACGCTCAAACTATCCCCCGCCTCGCATGTACAATCCCGAGCATCCTTGCTCCACTGTACCTTGACTAATTTAACAACCCTAGTTCCTATTCTCTTTGTTTCCCGTTCAACAATACGAACATGCTGTCTTACAATGATCAATTCATGCTCAATCTTTAAGCCCTCATGCTGTGATAGCTCAATAATCAAAGTATGATCACACACATACTTATGTAGATGGGATACATGGAAAACATCATGCACACCTGATAATCTAGTCTGTAACTCGACTTTATAGGCAAGAGTGCCTATCCTCTTGACTATCGGAAAAGGTCCTACAAAACGAAGAGCCAGCTTCCCTCCCTTCCCAAATTGAACTACACCTCTCATCGAGGAACACAAAATCTCCAATTGAAAACTCCAAATCCCTACGCCTCACATCAACATAGCTTTTATGCCTACTTTGAGCTGCCTTCAAATGCCTCCTAATCTCCACTACCTTATCCGTGGCATTATGAATCATATTCGGCCCAAGCACTAAGCAGTCTCCCGGTTCCACCCAGCATGATTGAGACTTACAAGGCCTTCCATACAATGCCTCAAAAGTCGCCATCCCAATGCTTGCTTGAAAACTGTTGTTATAAGAAAACTCAACAAGTGGCAAATGATCCTTCCATGAACCTCCAAAGTCCAAAATGCAAGCACGAAGCAAATCCTTCAGGATACGATTCACTCTCTCAGTCTTTCCATCTTTCTATGGGTGATAAGCTGTACTCAAACTTAGCTTCATCCCAAGTGCACTATGCAAACCCTTACAGAAATGACCCGTGAAGATCGGATCTCTGTCACTCATGATATCACATGATGTGCCGTAAAGTCCGATGATCTCTTTAACATATAGCTGAGTCAAACTAGTAGCCATCCTCGTAGCATTCTCTAGTAAGAAGGGTACACTCTTGGTTAACCTGTCGGCAATAACCCAAATGCCTTTATTATCTCTCCTTGATATAGGCAATCCATCGATAAAATCCATAGAACTCCCATATAGCACCCACCTCTATACCCATATTACCTAAGAGTAGTACTAAATAATAATGTCAAGTAACACGGAGAATGAGGATCTATGGGTGAAGCACACATGAATATTACCTTGGACCAACATTGAATATGTCTCATAATATAAAAATCGCTTACCTCAATGTAAACATTCTCAGTACAAAGCAATAAACACGTGTGGTGTCCGAGGATAGAATAATACACAATATAAAATAAATCATAGAGAACGTAGAGTCATCAACGCAGCGATGAAAATATAATACATCATTTATGTCTGAGTGGGATATAAAAAGTCAAATTCCCACTAAATCTCAAATAATTATACTAGATAGATCCAATACATCTAATCCAACATCATATAAATACACGAGTCCAAATACGCAATATACAATACATCTAGTAATACAGCCTCCAACTAAGCCCAATATGTCATATGGTCTCATCGTCCCTGAACCTGAAATGTCTCGGACTGACCCGAGTATTATATATATAATAAACGGGTCAGGCTATGTTTAGATTCAACAGTGATAATATAAACGATATCTTAAAGAATAATATACACAGCATAATAAGAAATCCAATCATCAAAGGAATAATCAAACATCCACAACACATCCAACAACATCCATAACCCCATCAAACATTAAAACATCCATCAAACATCCACCAAACATCCATCATCTATCAAACATCCATCTCACACATCACACATCATACATCTCACATCTCACATATCACACGTCATGCATAACCTACAATGCAAACAACACACCACAAACATCAATTATTCATATTTATTCAACAGTATTAAATTTATTTATTTTGTTCTTCATTTTTAATTTTATTACTGTTGCTACTATTTTATGTGCTGTTATTATTGGTACTACCAAAAGTCGAGTCTACGCCCGTGCCTCGATGTTTCTTAGGTGCAAAGGGATACCCAACTAATAATATTTTTTTAAACATCCTCACATGTCTTTAGCAACACAAAACATCGCATGTCGCTTCCTTGTTTCCATGCCTCCTCGCTCCTCATTCCCATCGTCAACCTCCTCGCTAGTTCTGAATTCGTCCCATTGGCCCATACAACAGACTGTGACCATGCGATGAGGGGACCATGTCGTCATAACCATCGAGGAGTGACCCTACAGTCGGTCAAGTTAGAATTGCACTGGCAAAACTACCTTTGGCCGTCACATCCTCATTGGGACTTCGTACTCCTCGTTTCACTCAAAAGCAGAGATAATCATATTGCCACTTTAAATTAAAATAAGTAATACTATAATTTACCTCACATGTTAAATCAGAAATCCAAATAATATGACCAATATGGGTGTATAACTTAGAATAATTCAATGACCTCCAAATATCAAATACTCGGTCCTCAATGAATTATTAGACATTATACTTGTGTTGAATAAATAAATACACCCCACATGGACTTTCCATAGTGCCTGATGAAATATAGTTATATACACAATACCCTCAATTAATCAACATTAAATAATTTTCTACTTCGTTTATTAAGTTACTCTCACTTAAATTGTTTCCTAATTCATTATTTTTCATTATTATTACTTTATAATTCAAAACAACGGGTAATTATAACTTCATCTTGTTTGTAACAAGCAATCAACAATCATCCATTCACACATCAATATACTACTCAATTAATATTTACTGAGATGAATGGTTTATTTAAATATATTTCACTTCATCCTCTTCCTTTTTAAAAATACTTCAATTTAATTTAACATCAAAATTCTCTTTTACTTATTTCCCTCTTCTTAAAATATTTCAAAAATCCATATTTCAAAAATTTTATTTGGTTTCAAAGAAACTTTTCATTTAAACTCATAAATAAATTTTAAAACCTCATAAATATTTTAACTTCTAATTTCCACTTTAATATTATTAAAATACTTTAAGGAAGTTTATATCTTTCAAATACTTTTAAAAACTTCAATTTAAAAGAATATTCTCATTCCATAAATATTTTCAAACTCAAGTTTATAATTTCAAAATCATCATTTAAATTCCTCATTTATTTTCGAACCTCTTTAAAGCCAATATTATTGATAAATAATTCATCAGACTCAAATTCTACTTTATATAATATATTCCCAAAATAATTCGATAGTTAAACTCAATATATATATTTCTTCCAAAGTTCCCTTCTCATTGTATAACAAATGCAAATTTTCACTTAATAATAAAATAATTTAAATTCACTTTGTATTTATTTCAAATATCTTTTTATAAACTTTTACCTATTATACTCAACCCATTCTTTATTTTAAAAGTATAACTTCAACTTCCATTTTATAAACAACCATCAAATATTTTTACAATCCACGATAAACAAATAATTTAACCCTTCGAAAATTCACTTATCAGTAGAATTTCCAAAGTTTGTGATTTACCAAAAGTTTTAATTCACAAAATATTCTACTTATTCAACCTTTATATATATATATATTATCATTTCACTTCCAAATTTTTCATTAATCACAAGTACTCTCAATATTAAATAAAAACATCATTCCAAAATTCACTATTTGCTTCCAAAATAATTTATTTGATTCAAACCTACATCATTTAATTTATTTACTTCTTTTTCAGATAATTTCCAGTATCATTCGATTATTTGCAGACATCTAATTACTACCCGAACATCATAAATCAACATCTAATAATAATCATCGAAACAATAATTAAGTCACAGTTCACAACACAATTTCATCCAATTCAAACAATATCATTCATCAGTTAAAAAACTAATTTCATCCAATAAATCAAACACTTATATATGAGGGAATACACATCAAATAAAAAAATAGACATAGTTGTGAGTGAGATTAACTCACTGAAATAATGCACTAACTATCCAATTAGCGACCGCCCTTTGCCCAAATACAATCATTGCCATTAAATATCCATTATTGCCAATACTTGATGAACTTACCCTCGCCTTCACTACCTCATCACAGCCCCGGTAGTATCCAAAATTTGCACATCTAAACAGCCTGTGTTGTCTGCATCGCCATCACCCCATTTGCCTCCACTCTCTAGACTTTGTATCCACTCAACACCCACATAATGGCAATGTTCCAGGCTGCTCACCTCTTCAGCTATCAATCGCAACTTCACTAAGATTGCCACCAAGTCCATTCGCTCACCTCTTATTTATCTCGACGCTGTCCAAATCGTACCACCACAGGTTGCACACCCACCTGACATTGCAACTTCCCCAAATAAACACGTGGGCATACCATAAGCTACACCTTCGAGCCACCATGGTCGGCCCTTATAGTCGTCGCCATCTCTAGTTACGTGCGACCTCCATCTTGCCACCCAAGATCGGCAACTCCAGGTCATGAATTTTGCTTGTGGTTGCTTGAACGCAGTCGGCTTCCCTCCTCGTTATGTCGCCAAGCCTCGTCCTCCCCCTTCCCTCACATCGATCGTCGATAATCAACACAAGTCGCCTCGTGCGACTTTTTTTTTCATTTACATCATGATATCTGATTTGGAGGTTTAGGGCATCGAAATTAAATAAGTTTATACAGGGTTTGGGCTTGATTTAGAAAATAGGAGAGACTTCGAGAGAAAATGAGAAGGGTTCGAATTTAACCGGGTTTGGCTTTTGTTGATTTTGGGCCAACTATATTTAATTTACACTGCCAAGTATTCACTCTTTCAATTTTGTTTTCAAATTTAATTCAATTTAATTGTAATTTAATTTTATAATTCATTGTCCAGAGTATAATGATAATTGCACAATCTTATTTAATTCGACGCTCGCTTATTTTTATTTAATAATTTATCGTTCTATTACAAAATAATTTTTTTTCACTTATTATAATCATATTTAAAATTATTTACTCTTCAAAATATTTCATAATAATTAAAACAATTTATTCATTTTCCATAAATTGTCCAGAAATAAATAATTGATTTAATTCAATTTATTACAAGAAAATCATTTATTAAATATGATTAATTAACTAATAATTTATTTCCAAATTAAAAATCATCACAAATCGAATTTATTCACTTTCATTTTAATATAATTTATTAATTTATACAACGTAGAAAGCCTTGCTGTTACAGACTTCCCCTATTATGAAAATTGCATCCTCGTAATTTCCTATAGAAAAGTCGATATACACATCACATATCCTGACTTTCCTTATTTTCAACACTGTTCTACCAAACTCTACTACTGATCCTCCAACTTAAATAATTAAGACATTTAAGTCCTCCAACTTAAATAATTTAATTTACATAGTAAATTACTTTGGAAAAATCCCCAAAAATCATCATAATTCAGTTTCAATATGTTATCTAACATATATAAATTTCAGACCCAAAATCTTTTATATAATAGTCGAAATAAATTTAAACCCAATTATTTATTTCTTTCTTCAAAAATTCATAGCAAATTTTCCATAGCTTGGATGATTATAAAAATTTAAACACATCTCCAAAATATTGTTTTACGTAACATATTAAATCCTCATGGCATTCGAAATCTAATATATACGACTTTAGCCTTGAAATCGAATAAAACATTTACCATATATACTTGTTTGAATCTAACATATCATGTAATCCAAGCATATCATCATTAAAATCATCATAAAGGTTTTAAACTTAAAACCCGAAATCAAATGCTCTTTAAAAACGAAAATGAGATCGTTTTGATTATTATTCACCTTGCTTTGGATAAGGAACTTGAGATTTGATCTTGCTTAATTCTCCTTGCGTGATTACTTAGCTTTTACTTGATTTTTCATTCCTCTTATCCCCTATGTTATGGCCGACTTGAACTCCTTGGTTTATGTTTTAAAATTATGAACTTATGAAAATGAAAATGGGAATAACGGTTTAGGGGTTAAGGGTTATGGTGGATGGCAATTCCCCATAATACCCTTGCCTAATTCTCTTATTAGTTAACTTATAAACCATTTCCATAAACTCATTCTTTAAATCTTATTTGGTTAAGCACGAACTCTATTTTAAATTTTCAATATTCAATCTCCTTATCTCTATAATCTTTACATTATTCTATTTAATTTATCTAATTAAATCTCATGAATAATGTTATTAAAATTAGAGGTGTTACAATACTTTCCAAAAGAACTTACGAATTACAAAAATGTCAATTATATCAAAAGTTATAGTGGTTATTGTAAAGTGGGTAAAATCTGAAATTACACAATATATGTAGGTCTACCCCAAAAAGTAACGACCTGCTATTTCGAACCGTTCAAATCGATAATCATCCACACATGTCGGACTTCAATTGCTCAAAACAACATATTGTTAATTTATAATTGGCAAAACTTAGCATATACAGTAAATAAACCAATCACAGAATCACAAACATAGAGAAATATAGTAATAAGCAGCGGAATTGATAAATAGTAGTTCATGAAGCTACTATATAAACATCAGAGTTTAAAGAAAATACAACAGAAATCTCAAATACATAGATGCCTCATATACATAAGCAAATGACAAGTTTGAACATAGACAACTGGAAATAACAGAAATAACTGCAAAGATGAATAGATAGAGATGGATCTCCAAGTAAAGCTCTGAGCTCCAAAGGTGAGTCTCAAATGCTGTGACACTCAGTCTGGCCCAAGCATAAAACAAAACACAAAACACACGAGTCAGGATTAACATTCTTATGCAAGTAAATCAACTCAAGTGTAATGTCCAAGTGAAATGCAATATAACTTAAAGGATGTTTGGGATTCCCATCCTTTAAGGATCCGTGAAACTATCTACATACATAGTACAATACGCTACATGTATAATGTCTACAGTAAAGTAAAATATTAAAATAGCGTTAAGGCATTACCCATATCCCCCTTAACACATTTTATATATTCCCATAGTCAATACACATAC
The DNA here is from genome assembly GCA_030737815.1 of Allium fistulosum. Lineage (NCBI taxonomy): Eukaryota > Viridiplantae > Streptophyta > Magnoliopsida > Asparagales > Amaryllidaceae > Allium > Allium fistulosum. The sequence goes on along the minus strand of CM060902.1, from coordinate 1,353,867,166 downwards.
TGTAAGCTCCACCAAACCGGAGGTTTACTCAGGGAGCACTCCATAGGTACGGTACAAACCAAACTCGTAGTGAGCGCGATAAGGCAGGTGACAAGGCACGCAAGGTAATGCCTAGGTTAGGATTCTACTGTTTTGCAGAACCGGGCTGGTGGTAATGCATAGCAGCTACTACCGCCCATCTCGAGACACACTCCCAAAATCAAAGGTGCACCCGATCAAATCACAATGTAATAGAATGGTATTGAAGAAGCATGCTCGATCGGAGGTGCAAACTCTCTTGGCCCAGGTATAGCTCCTGTTTTAGTAACATCAACCTGACTCGCGGGAGTCAGGGCTGCGTTAATACCTCATACAGAATCGTTTGCCAAACCATCCTACTTTATTCTGGATTTTCTACCACGTACACAGTTGTTAAAGTGGTTTTTGGTATTGGCAAAGAGTATTATAATATTTGATCCTGGTCTCTTTAATAAACACACACTTATTTCACACCGCGGTCATTTTTCATTTCAAATAGTTTATACTTCATATCAAAATATCATATTCATTTCAAAATCATATCACCTTCGAAACCATTATTTACTTCAAAATCATATCAATTCCAAATCATAATCATTTCTAAAATCTTATTGACTTTCGAAATCATTATTTCCCTTAAATCATATTCGTTTCAAAGTCATAACCGCAAAATAAGTTAAACCATCATATCAACATTTAAATCCATTAAATCTAAATCATAACAGTTCAATTTAAATAGTTGAATATTGAAAGTAGTTTATGTATTGGAATAGTTATACATAAAAAATAGTTCATATTTAAAAATAGGTTATAGATTAAAATAGTTTATATATTAAAATAGTTTATATATTAGAAATAGGTTATAGATTAAAAATAGTATATATATTAAAATAGTTTATATATTAAAAGAGTTTATATCGAAAATAGTTTCAAACTAGAATTTTTATTCCAAATTCCACAAATCAATTCTAATCAACTTTAGTTCTAAATTCAATTTAAATCAATCACAATTCAACAATTTCAATTAAAAGGTTAAAGGTTCAATTCAAATTCTCATTAAAACCATTTTTAATTTATATCGATTTCAAATTCAGGTTTGAACTACAAATTTAAACCACTTCCAATTTAATGAGTTTCAAAGTTTAAATATTCAAACAATTTAAAATAACTCAATTTGATAAATTTCATTTATATTTCAAAATTCATCTTTAATCTTATTTAAATCTGAAAGTATTCACTTAACCATTTTTATAACATTTAAATAAAATCTCAAATTACAAATTTAAATCAAAATCAAATATCCAATTTCAATTTTATTTAAATTTGAAATATTCATTTAATCACCTTTAATCAAAATCCAGTTATCAAGTTATAAAAATCAAATCTTTAAAATCTCAAAATTAATAAGTACAAATCAATTCCTATTTAAATACAATTCTTAACAAATCAAATTACAAATCAATTTTTAATTTAACTTTCCAACCTTTATTATATTAAAGTTATTACAAAAATCTATTTAAAATATTAAAATAAATTTAATTAAGCATTTAAACATATTATATATATACTAATTAAATTAAATTTTATTATATTAAATTTTTATTAAATCAAATCTTATTATTAAATTTAAATTTATATTAAATCTTATTTTATATATTTAAAAAAAATTATAAGAAAAATCTTAAAATTTATATTTTTCAAAACTTAACTTATAATTTAAAATTTCCAAACATATAATTTAAAAATCTAAATTTTTTACTCATATATTAAAATAAAATCTTTATATTGTATTTTAAAAATCAAAACACATATGTTTCCTTTTCAAAAATTTGGAAACCATTTAAAAATAGACCAACGGTGTCCATATATAGTTTTCTAACCCATGGTCAAGCGATACAGATATTTATCATTTCAATCCGCAATAGTTTAAATTTACGGATATATATTATTTCAACCAACAATCCCAAAATTGAAAATTCAATAAAATCGCTTGGGTTTATCATTTCAACCCATAACGATTTTCCCTAATCTATAATATCATTTAGGTATGCATCATTTCAACCCATAAGGAATTCCTAAACTAACAGGGAACTTGCAGAGTGAGAACGATAGAATAAACTAGCAAAAAATTACATACATATCAACGACAAGCATATATAATCATAATTAACAATTTAAATAAAATATATATAACCGGTTATGGTGTCATATGTCAATTAATATAGGTAAACAATTGCATAATAATAACATATCATACTTAACAATTTAACAATTCAAATTTAATGACATATTTCAATCATCATTTCATGTAAAATAAATTTACTAAACATAAGAATGTTAATCATGAGTGATCACTCACCTTTCGTAGCTATGAAAACAATGATGGCGAAGATGGTGACACAGACACATAGACGGATACGGCCACGAGCGAAGAAAAGTAAATAACTGCTGAAATTTACGGACAGCGACGAACAAAGCAAAGCAAAGATAGACGAACTTGAACTCGAAATCGATGAATCAAAACAATATGTATATATATGTGGATATATATATATATATATTAAAGGGGTGGTGTACACTAATATATATGGATATATATACCAAAACAATTTGAGAAGCTGCAGTACACCAATATACACATGTTGAAGGCTTATGCTGCTCGGTGAGGAAGGGCTGAATATATACTTGGCATTTCAACATAAGGGTTTTCAGCATTGAGGCTACTAAGGGAAGCTCGGGAAGGGCTGAAGCCCGGTTGCTGTCATGTGGGTGGAAGGTTGTGGTCGCGGTAGTGGTTCAAGCGGTGGAGGAGAATGGAAGTGGAAGGTTGCGAGGCGACTAGAGATGTTCCCTGTTATTCAGGTTCAGGTGCGGAGTAGGCTGCAGTGTCCGGTGTGGGTGCTGTTGGATGGTGGTGTTGATGGTGAGGGGAGAAGCCGACGTGAAGAGGGAGGTCGTGGATTTGGCTTTGCTGAAGGTGGCACTATCAAACAGTGAGGGAAGCGGTCAAGGGAGACTGGCGGGTGGCGAAGGCTGTGATGGCGAGGGAGTGGAGGCAGTGGGCTTGGCGGAGCTGCTAAGGGTTGGATCGGGTTTTGGGTGTGGCAGTAGCGTAGCTGACGAGGTAGGGAGGTGGTTAGTTTGGTGGTTGGTGGGTCGTTGTCAGGTGATGTGGAGGGGATAGGTTAGGCGATGACCGGTAGGGGGAGGGTGCACTGTTGGCTGAACTTGCAGGGTATGGTGAAAGAGAGAGAGAGAGGAGCGGTTGCTGAAGGGTCTGGGCAGGCTTGGGAAATGGCGGATCTAGGGGTTGATGGCTGCTAATGGCGAAGGTAGTGGTTCGGCTGGCGGAGCACAAGAATGGAAGGCGAGGGTGACGGTAATTGATGCCGTTCGAAAGTGAAGAAGGACAAGAAAAATTTCAAAAAATATATACAGACTTCAATTCTCCTTTTATATAAGTTATATATATATATATTAGAATAGAATGAACAGAAGTAAAGAGAGAAAGACGGGGAACGAACCAAAATAAAATGAACCAGCAAACTATAAATTGAATATAGGGAATGCAAAAAGCTAGGCACGCAAATCCTAGAATAATAAAAGCAAATGGCCATATGTTATCAGCCGATGGACAAACGAAAGGACACAAGGAAAACCAAAAGCCCAAAATGGATACCGATACGGCTAATCGTTTTGCAGATTTTGCCGCGTACCGTACACCGAAACATACAAATGAATATACTATAGAGATCAGCACGACGAGATGAACAGAATAGTACATAGATACGATTGATACGACCCTCCTATCAAAACTCGAATTTCGCTGCCAAAACTGTTGCTAAAACACCGAAAATAAAATAAACGGATCTAGAACAGTCCAAATTTGGCAAAACAAAATATGACGTCTCACTCAGAAAATGATAAACATTTTTCTTATATAAAAAAAATTTAGGTTTCATAAATATTTTATTACCATCAAATTTTAACTGATTTTAAATTTTAGAATTGAAATTTCACAACAAAACAACTTATATATTTCCCAATGAAAATATGACACTTGCTACGTTTAAATAAACCTATCTCAAATATCAAATTTTCATTGCGAATATTTTATTGTTTAATTTCAAGAAAAATTTAGTTAATTACATTATTTAAATCATTAAAATTCTCGGGTCGTTACACTCTCCCCCACTCAAAACTTTTCGTCCCCAAAAAGGAACGAGATAGGAGAATAGAAGCAACAAAAAGAAAAGATAGGTTCGAAGTACATAGTAGCAGATACAATAATTAATTCAAAACCATATATATTTCATTTATTTTATTTCATTCACATAGTATATTTCCTTTAATGTTAATATCACTTAATTAACCCTCTAACCAATTATTTAAGTTTAATGTTGACATTCCATCTTTATTTACTTAAATAGCATTCTCTTTTATTATTCAATTTATTTCACTTAACATATCTTACAACATATATTAAGTGTATAAACATGTATTATAACCATTCAATTTTTTTTATTTTAAAAAAATCCTTTAACAAAATTTCATTTTTGGACATCTTGTTACTTATTTTTTTTTATTGTACATTATTTAATTGCATGCTCTCATTACATTCAAACATTTCCCAAGTAAGTTTTGTTAATGTTTCCGAGTGTAATTGAGCACTATACAAATTTACGTTTTTATTTACAACATTTCTATTAAGCAAAATTTAGTTTGGACATTTTTATTACTTAAGTTTTCTCATGTATAACCTTCAATTACATATTCACCATACATTTTAACTTTTTGAATATTTCAGGTAAGTTATATATGTTTTAGAATGCAATCGAGTATTATATAAATTAATTTTATCCTAGTTTAACTGTTTCAAGTTGTTTCAATTCCATTTCTCATTTTAAACACTCCAATTATTCAAAAAAATTCATCATTTCAATAATTGAGAACCATCACTTAACATAAAACTTAGGAGTTAAATTTTCGGTTTCATTTCAAACCATTTTGAAATAAATATATACCTATATATATTTTATACATCAAATCATACTCAAGAAATTCAAATCAAATCCATTTTCTAATACAAAAGTGTAGCAAAGCTACTATGTGGTCACCCCACTTTGAGACTCAAAAATGAATGTCGATGATGCTGCAGTCATAATCGAAATTATTTTCCAACGACATAAGAGGAGAGTACCGACTTACTTCTTTAAAAATTCTGTGGAAACAATTTCCATTCGAAAATACTTTCAAATAATATATTTTTCCAAAACTTTGAAAACCAAATTTTGAGAAGCACCAGAAATTATATTCTCAAATCCTTAATTTTAAATTCATTTCATTTGCAAATCAGATTTATAAACCATATTTACAAAATTTCATCTCCTTATAACATACAACAATAGCTAATGGTTTAGGAATGTTAACAAAATAATAAATGATAATCTAGTATTATCATTTCTAACAACCAATTCATTTAACTATTTAATTTCATAAAATTATACTATTATATATAAAATATAATCATGTATAAAATTATTTCATTTACCAATTTTGAAAAAAAATATTGTGTCAATTTGCCCTGTTCAAGTATTTTTGGAATTCATATCGATAGCGTTGGCCAGACGAATCGATCGAAACCCAAAATTCAAACTTAACAACTCAAACAACACAATATAAAACATCTTATATCAATTACAAATACACTCTCTCATAGGATGATTCAAAAATAGATTTTAGAACAAGGATAGAGATTCAAAATTTAGAGGGGCCCTAATTAAAGAGAGTTTTAACTAAGAAGATAGGCTCAAAAGGAAGATAAGATAATTAAATCACAAAAGAGGAAAGATGGATAGACTTATATTAATCACGGAGACCTTAACCGGGTCAACCGAGACTCCATTTTTAGAAACAATGTGCCTAAGGAATCGGACCCCATCTCTCCAGAAATGGTATTTGGAAAATTTGGCTTTCAACCGACGACTCCTAAGAATTTAGAGAACATAGCTCAAATGAGATTCATGCTCCTTCTCAGACTTAGAAAAGACGAGAATATCATCAATGAAAACTAGGACAAACTTGTTGAGAACATCACGGAAAACGCAATTCATAAGATCGACGAAGAAAGCAAGAGCATTGGTTAATCCAAAGGGCACGACTAACCATTCATAGAAACCATTCTCTATTCGGAAAGCTGTCTTGGGAATGTTCTCCTCAGCTACACGAAGCTGGTGAAAACCGGTGGCAAGATCGAGCTCCAGGAATAAGATTAACATGGAATTCAATTTCCTGCTTAGGAGGAAGAGAAGTGACTTCACTAATGACATCCAGAAATAGTTGGACAATAGGGGTAGAGTCAAGATCACTAGGCTGAGAATCTAGCGAGAAGATAAAACTGCCTGCATAATCCTGAGGCATTCGACATTTGATCACGAAAGAATTACCCTGGTTCTCTACTAAAGAAATGGTTCAGGCTATGCAAGAAATAACAACATCAAAATTGAGGACATAGAAATCTTCGGTGAATCGACTCCTGTTGTAAAGGAGTTTCACCCCTTTACAAATCATACTAAGGTTGGCGGGACCGCCGATGGGATTCGAAGTTGCCAATTAAGGTGGCAAGATGTGTTCAAATTTATTACAGTGATCAATGGGAATAAGACTATTGGATGCTCCAGTAACAAGAAGGACACGAACAGGAAAGACAAAAATGGATTCTAGAACAAAGGTAAAGTTCCAAATTCAAAAGAAATCCGGATCAAAGAGGATCCCAAGGAAGAATTTCAAGCTCGAACGAAGATGATACTGTAATTAATTTACTCATTCTAGGGTATTACTACCCTATCTCTAATGAGTTTTTACTCCATATGCTAAGTTTTGCCTAAACCAGAGCTCTGATACCACTTGTAACGACCTGCTATTTCGAACCATTCAAATCGACAATCATCCACACATGTCGGACTTGAATTGCTCCAAATAACAGATTGTTAATTTATAATTGGCAAAACTTAGCGTATACAGTAAATAAATCAATCATAGAATCATAGACACAAAGTAATATAGTAATAAGCAGCAGAATAGATAAATAGTAGTTCATGAAGCTACTATATAAACATCAGAGTCTAAAGCAAATACAACAGAAATCTCAAATACAAAGATGTCTCATATACATAAACAAATGAAAAGTTTGAACATAGACAACTGGAAATAACAGAAATAACTACAAAGCTGAATGGATAGAGATGGATCTCCAAGCAAAGCTCCGAGCTCCAAAGGCGAGTCTCGAATGCTGTGACACTCAGTCTGACCCGAGCATAAAGCAAAACACAAAACACTCGATTCAGGATTAACATTCATATGAAAGTAAATAAACTCAAGTGAAATGCAATATAACTTAAAGGATGTTTGGATTCCCATCCTTTAAGGATCCGTGAAACTATCTACATACATAGTACAATACGCTACATAGATAATGTCTACAGTAAAGTGAAATATTAAAATAGCGTTAAGGCATTACCCATATGCCCCTTAACACATTTTATATATTCCCGTAGTCAATACATATACTGTAAGCTCCACCAAACCGGTGTTTTACTAAGGGAGCACTCCATAGGTACGGTACAAACCAAACTCGTAGTGGGCGCGATAAGGTATGACAAGGCACCCAAGGCAATTCCTAGGGTAGGATTATACCATTTTGCGGAACCGGGCTGGGGGTAACGCATAGCAGCTACTACCGCCCACCTCGAGACACACTCCCAAAATCAAAGGTGCACCCAATCAAATCACAAAGTAATAGAATGGTAATGAAGAAGCATGCTCGATCGGAGGTGCGACCTCACTTGGCCCAGGTATAGCTCCTGTTTTAGTCACATCAAGCTGACTCACATGAGTCAGGGCTACGTTAATACCTCATACAGAATCCTTTTCCAAACCATCCTACTTCGTTCTGGATTCTCCACCACATACACAGTTGTTAAAGTGGTTTTCGGTATTGGCAGAGAGTATGACAATATCCGGTCTCGACCTCTTTAACAACCAAACGCTTATTTCACACCGTGGTCATTTTTCATTTCAAACAGTTTATACTTCATATCAAAATATCATATTCATTTCAAAATAATATCACCTTCGAAACCATTATTTACTTCAAAATCATATTCAATTCCAAATCATAATCATTTCAAAAATCTTATTCACTTTCGTAATCATTATTTCCCTTAAATCATATTCGTTTCAAAATCATAACCGCAAAATAAGTTAAACCATCATATCAAAATATTTGCATTTAAATCCATTAAATCTAAATCATAACAGTTCAACTTAACCAGTTGAATATTGAAAGTAGTTTATATATTGGAATAGTTATACATTAAAAAAAGTTTATATTTAAAAATAGGTTATAGATTAAAATAGTTTATATATTAAAAATAGTTTATATATTAAAAATAGGTTATAGAATAAAATAGTATATATTAAAATAGTTTATATATTAAAAGAGTTTATATCGAAAATAGTTTCAAATTATAATTTTTCTTCCAAATTCCACAAATTAATTCAAATCAACTTTAGTTCCGAATTCAATTTAAATCAATCACAATTCAACAATTTCAATTAAAAGGTTAACGGTTCAATTCAAATTCTCATTAAAACCATTTTTAATTTATATTGATTTCAAATCCAGGTTTGAACTACAAATTTAAACTACTTCCAATTCAATAGGTTTCAAAGTTTTTTTTTTTGAGTAAGCGGGGTTGAAAACTGGGCCCCTACCAGATTTATTAATAAACAAGAAAAGAGAAAACAACCAAAGAAAAGAAAAAACAGACCAAAAGAAGGAGAAAAGGAGCTAAGGAGTCCATGGTTCAATCTGATGGTCTAAAAATTCATGCTTACTAGATCTCATTCCACTTAATATTTCTTGCTTAAGGACGACCCAAAGCACAAGCACACTCCTGCATTTTCCTTCAAAAACCCTTTTATTCCTTTCACTCCACATAAGTTTCATCAGTTTTTTTATTATGAAGAAAAAATATGATCTTCTCGCCTTGTTCCACTTGGTTGCAGTCTTAATCAGAGTCCACTGCTGTGAGAAGACAACATGAACAACAACAATCCCAAACTTGATCATCATATCAGTCCACAGCTCGAGAATAATAGGACATTCAAAGTATAAGTGTTGAGCAGTTTCATTAAAGGCATTGCATAAGGTACAGAAAGCTGGCACAGCCATTCCATAGTCATGTAATACCCCAAAATTTTGTGAAAAATCATTTTTGTAAAATGATTTAATTTTGAAATATTTAGATTTAAATATGGTGAAGTCTCTGGAATAAATAGTGTGCAAGTATATGTGTGCACGTGCACACTGAAATGGCACAAGGAAGAATTCCAGATTTCTTGGATTTAAAACAAGAATTAAAGAGCAATACAAACATGATTTTGCAACATGTATATTTGATTTCTGAAATTATATGGATCATCTTAGAAAATAAGAAAAGTAAGTTTTACTTTAGATCAGTAAACAAATTTATTTAAAACCCAGAAAAGAAAATTATATATATATATTTGTAAACCTGTATACATATAGGTGCATATGCTTCTGGAATTACAGAGGAATTAAATAAGCCTAGATAATATATGTATACAAATATACATTTTTAAACACTGAAAAGTATATATATATATATAAGCAAGTGAAACCATAACATTAAAATGACATGAAATGTGATACAAGTTAATATGCTTGTGTAGGCAAAAAATAGCAAAGGGGATTTTCAGAAATAATTAAAATATAAAATAGGATAGTCACACTTTTAACATGACTAGGTGAGTGGCCATTTTCTGAAAAGTAAAAGAAAGAAAATGCAGCCTTTAAATTGGTTAATATGGCCGGGGTATTATGAATGAAAAATGCATGATGCTAGCCAGGACAGAAATGGAATTCTGTCTCAACAAAACCCTAGAGGAAAAATGTATATAAATAGACAGTAGAATTGTCTTTACCCCGGGCTGCACAAAAAAATAAGAAAAGAAGAGAAAAAATATATATTGGAAGGAAGGAGAAAACACTCAAACAAGAATTTTCTGGATTAATAAGAAGAAACATTTAGGTGAGTAATCTCACTGAGTTCATGGCATTAAGACCTGAGTTGAGGCAGCCACTTTTTATATTGCCATTTATGTATTTCTGGTTTTGATGTATATGATTTCATCAATGCTTTTTGGATGTTTTATTTTAAATCTGATATGATTTAATATGGATGATTTTGATGATCTTTGATTGGTTGAGACATTTGTCTTTGGATGAGTATCATACTGTTTTATTTATACTCATAAATGTTAAAGTTTAGGATCTTAAAAAGTATATAGAGAATACTCTCAACTGTTATAGATCTATGGCATGGAAACTTTACAAAAATATTGGGAGCTGCATTATACTTGGTATAAGTGCTGAGGCTTGAGAAGAAAAATGTTAAGGGTGCAATAGAAATTTTCTAAGTGCTGAGCCCTTAATCAAATCAAAAAAAAAAAGAAACCCACAAGCTAAAATTATGATTGAACCAGATCTTGAATCTGAATCAATCATAAAGGCTTGCAGATCAATATAACATGCCATGCCTCTTTTACAGTTGAAAATGTTCTTATATTTACTAAGATCAAGACATATTGACCCCATTCAGGAAATAACTATCTGCTTATTTCTGAGGAGAATTATGCTAGGAAAGATTATGGATGTTTCCATGTTTGCAGTGACATGTTCACTTAGCATATTTGATGTTAGGATTTAAGACAATACACTAGTAAATAAACTAGGGAAGGGAAGGCCAAGAAGACTGCTGGAATGCTTGTCATATTTGAAGTATGCAAGTTGGCACATGGTTTGTTTAAGCCCTGAGATCTTTGTGCAATGATGTGAATTAGTTCATTGCAATGTGTCCCAGTGATTCCTTAATAGCAGATGAGGCAGGGATTTAAATTGAATAATACAACCTGTATATGAAGAAATAGGAATATGGATATTTCTTAGGTTGAATGGTATGGAACCAAGATGGTTCCAGTGAATGCAATTGTTGCAATTAGATAATTATGTTTGCATGATTTTGTATGCAAGTGTAAGAATGATAAATGAATATATCATACCTGAATCAAATTAATTATACTATGTTAAAGTAATTGACTGCAGGAATTTGCTTAATATAACTAATTGGTGCTCTTATAATCTCTATTGCTTAATAGCATGAATGAATTGATGTTACTCATACCAGATCATAGATCTGACCCTTGTTTGCTCATGGCATATGGGGTGTCTCATTTTAAAATGAGGCAGCCACTTATGTTCTTTCAGGTAACCCAGGCACTAAGTAAAAATGAAGTAATGGCTATTATGGAGGAGTGAATGAACATGCTAGCTAGTTTCAATAAGAGCTTAAATTGATTATATCTGCATGTATTCGGGAAAAATTTTATGTTTCTAAGATTTCCAGTCATGTATTGAATATTTTATGGTTAGTGATCATGTTGCCCTTATGTTCTGTAAAGTGTCAGATTAAATTTGTTGGTCTGTTGAATTTGTTGTGTGTTAAGGTTTGATTTGTTTTAAAGTAGGGTCTGAAACATAAACAAGAGAAATATGCTCAAGTATCAGCTATAAAAGAAAAAAAAAATTCTGGTAAGAAATATACAATTATGTGAGCTACTGTTTTGCATAATTTATATATATGTATTGGCTAATCTTGAGATATAACAGAGTACTGAGTTTTAGAACAAAATCTGGATTTAGCAAGAAGTAAACTTAAAAGGATTTTATCTTCTTTTTACTGAAATGCTTTGTAAATAAGTTTGAATCCATTTCTGAATTGTACTGAGAAAAGTAAAAATGTTTTTCTAAAAAGCTTCAGATAGAATGCAATGAGAGGTATCTCCATTGCTTTGAACTAGTGTGGCAGATACAGGATTCATGAGTTAACCAGCTTCAATTAAATGAAGTATTGGTTGATCATGATAGATTGTATTCTGAAAATAAAAATGCATTTCAAAGCTTAGTACATTTAGCAATTGTTTCACCCAGTTTTCTGGAAAAGGAGCAGAGATATTGACATGTACATGTATATCTGTGTACATGTTGATATTTGAGCAAAAATATGATTATAATTCCTAGATCAGTTGTAGGAATGGGATACAAAAATAGTAAAGTAAGAAGAATTGTTTTGTATGTTAGGTTATAGGCAAACATTAGATATATATGTACAAAGATAGGTAGGTATCAGATTTCAAACCATACAGGAAAAAAAAAGAAGAAAAACAAAAATTGTGTTTGAACCGACCAGCATAGTACTCGAACTCGTGACCCCTTGTGTATAAGTTAGGCGCGTTTCCATTACGCCTAGATGTTGCTTGTGTTCACTTAGGATCCACTTTCTTTTATACTGAATTTGATATTATCCAGACTTTAACATAATCATCTATATTAAAAGCTTGTTTACCACTGATTATTACTTGATCATTTCTTAATCCTAATGACAGACTAAAGTACATGTTTCTAGTGGATTTTATGGCCAAAAATCTGAATACAATAATTTATCTGAATTGCTAAAAATCTAAATCAAACAGAATGTTCTTGTACAAAAAAAAATAAAGTATATACTCTGAATTTAGACAAGAAGAACACATACATCTTCATATGTATGTGTATGTTATTAGATATACACTGATATATTTATATTGGTAAGTTATTTTGATCCTGGATATATTTTGTTTATTGGAAAAAGAAAATGACCTTGGAAAATATATTTGTAATGAATGATATATCTATATATCATCTCTTAGCAAAAAAAAAAATCCTTATGAAATTAGGGTGGAAATAGGAGGGTCATTTCAGTTTGGTATCAGAGCACTTGGTTGCATTGATTGTTAAGTAATATAGAAATGTATTATGTCTGTTTGTTTTGGATGAAATAATTTAGATAAGAAAATAGAAATTATTGAAGCACTCATAATATACTAATACCATTTGCCTAGAATTTAGTTAGCAGACCATGGTAGGAAGAGGATCTCATCACAATGCAGGACCCAGTGCACCTCAAATGCTTGATATGCAAGAATTTGTGAGGGTTTTAAGAGATGGAATTGGGCATAGGCCTGAGAACCCACATGAAGAGCTTTCAAAACTACTGAAGACTTATTCCAATTTGGGAGGCAGGAGTTTTGAAGGAACTGAGAGTGTGATGGAAATTCAAGCATGGTTGAGAACACTTGATAGGATTTTCAATGACATGCAGTTGGATGACCAAAGGAAGAGGCAAGTAGCTTCTAGACAACTGAAAGGGGTAGCTTTAAGCTGGTGGGAGGTGATCATAGCTGGAAGAAATGAAAATGAAATCACTTGGAATCAGTTCAAGGAGATGTTGGAGGCAAGATTTGTACCAGCATCAGCCAAGACCATTTTGCTTGAAGAATTTATCAAACTTAGGCAGGGAACTTTGAATGTCACTGAATACACTCAAAAGTTTGAGGGGCTATCTAATTATGGAGCAATGCTAGTGGCAGATGAAGCATCCAAAAATGATAGGTATATAAAAGGACTGAACCCAGGACTTAGCAGAGCTATGCTACCATATGCAGATAGAACATTTGATCAAGTAATTGATCTGGCCTTGAAACTGGAACAACATGACAAAGAAAGAGAGAAATATAGGAATTTTAAGAGCAATAACAAGAAGGATAAGGGAAGATATCACCCTTATGATAAAAAGAAGGAGGAGGCAGACAACAGGAAGAGTAAAGATACAAAAGCCAATGATACTAAGAAGAAATTGGTTTGCCATCATTGTGGAAAAGAAGGACACATCAAACCAAGGTGCCCAGAGTTAAAAGGAGGAGCCTTCAAATGCTACCTATGTGGGAAAGAGGGGCATATGAAGAGGAACTGTCCTGAGAATAAACAGCAAGGGAAATTGGCAACTTTGGAAGGAAAAGGCAAATCTGCAGTGAAAATTGATGCTGAAAATCATGGCCAAGTGGAAGGTACATTACTCATTTGTGCCATACCCATACCAGTAGTATATGATACTGGAGCAACACACTCTTTGATTTCCTATGAATTAGTTAAAGTGTTAAAATTAAACTGCATATTGGTTGAAACCCCATTGCTTGTACAAAGTCCCCTAGGGAGTTCTAGTGTTTTGAACATGAATTGTGTGGATGTGGAGTTAAACATAGGAGGAAATATTTTTATTTCCAATTTATATGTTTTAAATTACCCAAATATAGGAGTTATATTGGGGGTAGATTGGTTAAGGCAATTTAAAGCCATAATTAATTTAGACTCACCCACCATATCATTGCAAAATTCTAGAGGCCAGAGAATCACAGTTCTATGTGAAATAGCTAAGGAAGGGAAATTGTATCATTTAGTTGACTTAGAAAAAGATCTGAGTGAACTAACCATTGAAGAAATTCGCATAGTTAATAAATACTTGGATGTGTTTGGGGAAGTTAAGGGTGTTCCACACCACAGACCAGTTGAGTTCCAAATTAATCTCATTCCAGGAGCAAGTCCAATAATCAAGAAACCTTATAGAATGGGGCCAAGTGAACTGAAAGAATTGAAAAATCAGTTGGAAGAATTAGAAGGCAAGGGATTTATAAGGCCAAGCAATTCCTGCTGGGGTTCTCCAGTAGTGTTTGTAAGAAAACATGATGGTACCTTGAGAATGTGCATAGATTACAGGGAACTAAATAAAGTAACCATCAAGAATAAATACCCATTGCCTAGAATAAATGATCTCTTTGACCAACTCAGTGAAGCTAAAATATTTTCTAGATTAGACTTAGCATCAGGATTCCATCAAATGAAGGTTGAAGACTCAAGTGTTAAGTATACTGCATTTAACACAAGATATGGCTTATATGAATTTTTGGTTATGCCATTTGGTTTGACAAATGCTCCTTCATATTTTGTTGATTTGATGAATAGAATATTTAGAGATTATTTAGACAAGTTTGTACTGATTTTTATTGATGACATTTTGATTTATTCTAAGACAGTGGAAGAGCATAAAAATCATTTGCATTTAGTTTTGTCAAGGCTAAGGGAAAATGATTTAAAGGCAAAATTTTCAAAATGTGCATTTTGGAAAGAAGAAGTGCATTTTCTTGGGCATGTTATCTCTGCCAAAGGAATATCAGTAAACCCTAATAAAGTAGTGGCAATCCAAGCATGGAAAAGGCCTAGCACCATCAGTGAGATTAGATCATTCATGGGGATGGCGGGATATTATAGGAGATTTATAAAAGAATTCTCAAAAATATCATCACCACTTACCAATTTAACTAGAAAGAACCAAGCCTTTGTATGGACAGAAAAATGTGAGCAAGCTTTTATCAAAATAAAAGAAGCCCTGATTAATGCACCAGTATTGAGAGTGCCAGAAGGAAATGAAAATTTGGTTGTGTACACTGATGCAAGTGGCTCTGGGTTAGGGGCTGTGTTGATGCAGCAAGACCAGGTGGTAGCCTATGCATCTAGGCAATTAAAGCCACATGAAACCAGGTATGCAACCCATGATCTTGAACTAGCAGCAGTTGTTTATGCTTTGAAACTTTGGAGACATTATTTGTTAGGTGCCAAATTCATTTTGTACACTGATCATAAGGCACTGAAATATTTATTCTCACAAAAAGATTTGAACATGAGGCAACATAGATGGGTAGAGTTCCTAGCTGCCTATGACCTAGATATACTGTATACACCAGGCAAGGCAAATAAAGTTGCAGATGCCTTGAGTAGACAACATGCCAAGGTAGCCATGTTGATGATGGAAGAGTTTAAGGATTTGTCTATACTTACTGATTTGGAAATTGAGGAAAACAGTGAGGAACAAATGATGCCCATTGAAGAAGGTGAAGGTAAAGGAAAATTAAGTATGATATCTCTGCAATCAGATTTACTTCTTAAGATTGGGAAAATGCAGGAACAAGACCTAAACATGGTGGAAAAGAAAATGCTCATATCAAAAGGGGAGGAAGTAATAAATTATCAAATTGATAAAAATGGTTATTTAAGGAATAAAAATAGGATATGTGTTCCAGAAAATATAGAATTGAAGGAGGAAATATTAAATGAGTACCATAGGAGTAAATACTCCATACACCCAGGTAGCACCAAGATGTATCAAAATTTGAAAAGAAATCTTTGGTGGAAGGGGATGAAGTCAGATGTGGCCAGATATGTTGCAAGGTGCATGACTTGCCAACAAGTCAAGGCAGAGACACAAAGGCCATCAGGACTATTGCAACCCCTTAGCATACCACAGTGGAAGTGGGAGGATATATCTATGGATTTCATAGATGGTCTGCCTAGATCTAAGAAAGGAAACACAAGTATATGGGTAATAGTGGATAGGCTAACTAAGGTAGCACATTTTATCCCAGTTAAAACAGAAAGAAATGCTCCAAAATTGGCTCAAATATTCGTGAAAGAGGTAGTAAGGTTGCATGGCATACCCAAAACCATTGTGAGTGATAGGGATACCATCTTCACCTCAAGGTTTTGGAAAAATTTTCAAGAGGCTATGGGGAGTGAATTGTGCTTAAGCACTGCCTACCATCCACAATCAGATGGTCAAACTGAGGTAGTGAACAAAGTCTTAGAGGATTTGTTGAGAGCATGTACACTAGACTTTGGAGGCAACTGGGAAGACCACCTCCATCTAGCTGAATTCACCTACAATAACAGTTACCAAAGCACCATAGGGATGGCACCATTTGAAGCCTTATATGGCAAGCCATGTTTATCACCTATATGCTGGGTAGAGGCTGGAGAAAGGGCTATTCTTGGACCTGAATATGTTAAAGAAACTACAGAGAAAATTGGGTTAATAAGAAAAAGAATAGCAGCAGCTCAAGATAGGCAAAAGAAATTTGCAGATAGGAAGAGAAAGCAAGTGGAATATGAAGTGGGAGACTTTGTTTTCATCAAGATTTCACCTATGAAGAAAGTCATGAGATTTGGCAAGCAAGGTAAGCTTACACCAAGGTATGTTGGACCCTATAAAATTCTGGAAAGAATTGGTTCATTGGCTTACAAATTAGAACTACCAGAGGAAATGAAAGCAATGCATAATGTTTTTCATGTATCCCAACTTAGAAGATGGGTACATAATAAAGAAGACATTTTGGAAGAGCCTACCAAAATTCAAATAAATCCTGACTTGGTTTATGAAAAAGAACCAGTGGGGATTATAGCCAAGGAAGAAAAGAAATTAAGGAGCAAAACCTTGAAACTAGTTAAGATCCAGTGGAGTAGTGATCCTAATGACTGCACATGGGAGTTAGAGGATAAGATTAGAATGGATTATCCTAAGCTTTTTGCAAATTAAAAGGTAATTTTTTTTTTCTGGAAAAATTATTTGTTATGCATGGTTGATATGGTTGAATTTGTTTGCTTATGCATATGTTTGATAAGTTTTCAGAAAAGAAAATGATGCTTGCTATAAATGTTAGAAAAATTGTGAGGACACAATTCCTAAAAGGAGGGGTGAATGTAATACCCCAAAATTTTGTGAAAAATCATTTTTGTAAAATGATTTAATTTTGAAATATTTAGATTTAAATATGGTGAAGTCTCTGGAATAAATAGTGTGCAAGTATATGTGTGCACGTGCACACTGAAATGGCACAAGGAAGAACTCCAGATTTCTTGGATTTAAAACAAGAATTAAAGAGCAATACAAACATGATTTTGCAACATGTATATTTGATTTCTGAAATTATATGGATCATCTTAGAAAATAAGAAAAGTAAGTTTTACTTTAGATCAGTAAACAAATTTATTTAAAACCCAGAAAAGAAAATTATATATATATATATTTGTAAACCTGTATACATATAGGTGCATATGCTTCTGGAATTACAGAGGAATTAAATAAGCCTAGATAAGATATGTATACAAATATACATTTTTAAACACTGAAAAGTATATATATATATAAGCAAGTGAAACCATAACATTAAAATGACATGAAATGTGATACAAGTTAATATGCTTGTGTAGGCAAAAAATAGCAAAGGGGATTTTCAGAAATAATTAAAATATAAAATAGGATAGTCACACTTTTAACATGACTAGGTGAGTGGCCATTTTCTGAAAAGTAAAAGAAAGAAAATGCAGCCTTTAAATTGGTTAATATGGCCGGGGTATTATGAATGAAAAATGCATGATGCTAGCCAGGACAGAAATGGAATTCTGTCTCAACAAAACCCTAGAGGAAAAATGTATATAAATAGACAGTAGAATTGTCTTTACCCCGGGCTGCACAAAAAAATAAGAAAAGAAGAGAAAAAAATATATATTGGAAGGAAGGAGAAAACACTCAAACAAGAATTTTCTGGATTAATAAGAAGAAACATTTAGGTGAGTAATCTCACTGAGTTCATGGCATTAAGACCTGAGTTGAGGCAGCCACTTTTTATATTGCCATTTATGTATTTCTGGTTTTGATGTATATGATTTCATCCATGCTTTTTGGATGTTTTATTTTAAATCTGATATGATTTAATATGGATGATTTTGATGATCTTTGATTGGTTGAGACATTTGTCTTTGGATGAGTATCATACTGTTTTATTTATACTCATAAATGTTAAAGTTTAGGATCTTAAAAAGTATATAGAGAATACTCTCAACTGTTATAGATCTATGGCATGGAAACTTTACAAAAATATTGGGAGCTGCATTATACTTGGTATAAGTGCTGAGGCTTGAGAAGAAAAATGTTAAGGGTGCAATAGAAATTTTCTAAGTGCTGAGCCCTTAATCAAATCAAAAAAAAAGAAACCCACAAGCTAAAATTATGATTGAACCAGATCTTGAATCTGAATCAATCATAAAGGCTTGCAGATCAATATAACATGCCATGCCTCTTTTACAGTTGAAAATGTTCTTATATTTACTAAGATCAAGACATATTGACCCCATTCAGGAAATAACTATCTGCTTATTTCTGAGGAGAATTATGCTAGGAAAGATTATGGATGTTTCCATGTTTGCAGTGACATGTTCACTTAGCATATTTGATGTTAGGATTTAAGACAATACACTAGTAAATAAACTAGGGAAGGGAAGGCCAAGAAGACTGCTGGAATGCTTGTCATATTTGAAGTATGCAAGTTGGCACATGGTTTGTTTAAGCCCTGAGATCTTTGTGCAATGATGTGAATTAGTTCATTGCAATGTGTCCCAGTGATTCCTTAATAGCAGATGAGGCAGGGATTTAAATTGAATAATACAACCTGTATATGAAGAAATAGGAATATGGATATTTCTTAGGTTGAATGGTATGGAACCAAGATGGTTCCAGTGAATGCAATTGTTGCAATTAGATAATTATGTTTGCATGATTTTGTATGCAAGTGTAAGAATGATAAATGAATATATCATACCTGAATCAAATTAATTATACTATGTTAAAGTAATTGACTGCAGGAATTTGCTTAATATAACTAATTGGTGCTCTTATAATCTCTATTGCTTAATAGCATGAATGAATTGATGTTACTCATACCAGATCATAGATCTGACCCTTGTTTGCTCATGGCATATGGGGTGTCTCATTTTAAAATGAGGCAGCCACTTATGTTCTTTCAGGTAACCCAGGCACTAAGTAAAAATGAAGTAATGGCTATTATGGAGGAGTGAATGAACATGCTAGCTAGTTTCAATAAGAGCTTAAATTGATTATATCTGCATGTATTCGGGAAAAATTTTATGTTTCTAAGATTTCCAGTCATGTATTGAATATTTTATGGTTAGTGATCATGTTGCCCTTATGTTCTGTAAAGTGTCAGATTAAATTTGTTGGTCTGTTGAATTTGTTGTGTGTTAAGGTTTGATTTGTTTTAAAGTAGGGTCTGAAACATAAACAAGAGAAATATGCTCAAGTATCAGCTATAAAAGAAAAAAAAAATTCTGGTAAGAAATATACAATTATGTGAGCTACTGTTTTGCATAATTTATATATATGTATTGGCTAATCTTGAGATATAACAGAGTACTGAGTTTTAGAACAAAATCTGGATTTAGCAAGAAGTAAACTTAAAAGGATTTTATCTTCTTTTTACTGAAATGCTTTGTAAATAAGTTTGAATCCATTTCTGAATTGTACCGAGAAAAGTAAAAATGTTTTTCTAAAAAGCTTCAGATAGAATGCAATGAGAGGTATCTCCATTGCTTTGAACTAGTGTGGCAGATACAGGATTCATGAGTTAACCAGCTTCAATTAAATGAAGTATTGGTTGATCATGATAGATTGTATTCTGAAAATAAAAATGCATTTCAAAGCTTAGTACATTTAGCAATTGTTTCACCCAGTTTTCTGGAAAAGGAGCAGAGATATTGACATGTACATGTATATCTGTGTACATGTTGATATTTGAGCAAAAATATGATTATAATTCCTAGATCAGTTGTAGGAATGGGATACAAAAATAGTAAAGTAAGAAGAATTGTTTTGTATGTTAGGTTATAGGCAAACATTAGATATATATGTACAAAGATAGGTAGGTATCAGATTTCAAACCATACAGGAAAAAAAAAAGAAGAAAAACAAAAATTGTGTTTGAACCGACCAGCATAGTACTCGAACTCGTGACCCCTTGTGTATAAGTTAGGCGCGTTTCCATTACACCTAGATGTTGCTTGTGTTCACTTAGGATCCACTTTCTTTTATACTGAATTTGATATTATCCAGACTTTAACATAATCATCTATATTAAAAGCTTGTTTACCACTGATTATTACTTGATCATTTCTTAATCCTAATGACAGACTAAAGTACATGTTTCTAGTGGATTTTATGGCCAAAAATCTGAATACAATAATTTATCTGAATTGCTAAAAATCTAAATCAAACAGAATGTTCTTGTACAAAAAAAATAAAGTATATACTCTGAATTTAGACAAGAAGAACACATACATCTTCATATGTATGTGTATGTTATTAGATATACACTGATATATTTATATTGGTAAGTTATTTTGATCCTGGATATATTTTGTTTATTGGAAAAAGAAAATGACCTTGGAAAATATATTTGTAATGAATGATATATCTATATATCATCTCTTAGCAAAAAAAAAATCCTTATGAAATTAGGGTGGAAATAGGAGGGTCATTTCAAGTCAACAAGTTTCATCCTAGTTAGCAGGGCATTATTCACAACCTTCCAGAAGTGCATATTATCACTGCTTATAGAAATTTCATTGTAAGTTGCTATGTACCAAAAGCAACCAGGCATGTTGTCAATACCAGTAAGAGAATTATACACACTGCATATAGAGTGAGGTCTGTCATTCCAAAGCACAGTGTCCTGCTCCTGAAAGTCTAAACTATTACAAGCAAGATGGTTCCAATAGCTCCTGACTGTTTGATTGCTGCAATAAGGAAGGCACAACTTACCATCCACAATATGATCAATGGCTTTGGCATTTAGGCAAACTCCAGATTGGAATTTTTCCTGAGGACTGAATATGCAATCAAGAATGACACCCTTGCAAATCCAAGGATCGTGCCAGAAACTGCAAACGCTCAAGGCAGAGAGTTTAATTTGGAATAGAGGCTTAAATTTATCTCTCAATTTCAAAATGTTCCTCCAAGTCCAGCTGCACGACTGGGGTACATCCATTTGCCAAAAAATTTTGGAACCAATATTATGCACAAGACACCAACAAACCCAAAGTGAGTCCTTCCTATGCAAGAGAGCATTAAAGTGAGTACTGTAAGCAGCCCTATTCCATACAGATATATTGATGATGCCAAGGCCTCCTTTGGTAAAAGGTTTTTCAAAAGCTTTGAATGAGCATGGAAATAACTTCCTAGCATGAATAGAACCAAACCAGAAGAATCTGTACATTGCAGTTCTGACCATTTTCAGAAGAATAGGTTTCAAAGTTTAAATATTCAAACAATTAAAATAACTCAATTTGATAAATTTCATTTATATTTCAAAATTCAACTTTAATCTTATTTAAATCTAAAAGTATTCACTTAATCATTTTAATAACATTTAAATAAAGTCTCAGATTACAAAGTTAAATCAAAATTAAATATTCAATTTCATTTTTATTTAATTTTGAAATATTCATTTAATTGCCTTTAATCAAAATCCAGTTATCAAGTTATAAAAATCATATCTTTAATATCTCAAAATTAATAAGTTCAAATCAATTCCTATTTAAATACAATTCTTAAAAAATAAATTACAAATCAATTTTTAATTTAACTTTCCAACCTTTATTTATTAAAGTTATTACAAAAATCTATTAAAAATATTAAAATAAATTTAATTAAGCATTTAAACATATTATATATATACTAATTAAATTAAATTTTATTAAATTTTTATTAAATCAAATCTTATTTTTAAATTTAAATTTATATTAAATCTTATTTATATATTTAAAAAAATAAAATTATAAGTAAAATCTTAAAATTTATATTTTTCAAAACTTAACTTATAATTTAAATTTTCCAAACATATAATTTAAAAATCTAATTTTTTACACATATATTAAAATAAAATCTTTATATTTTATTTTAAAAATCAAAACTCATATGTTTCGTTTTCAAAAATTTGGAAATCATTTAAAAATAGACCAACGGTGTCCGTATATAGTTTTCTAACCTATGGTCAAGCGATATAGATATTTATCATTTCAATCCGTAATAATTTAAATTTACGGGTATATGTCATTTCAACCCACAATCCCAAAATTCCAAATTCAATAAAATCGCTTGGGTTTACAATTTCAACCCATAACGTTTTTCCCTAATATATAATATCGTTCGGGTATGTATCATTTCAACCTATAGGGAATTCCTAAACTAATAGGGAACTTGCAGAGTGAGAACAATAGAATAAATTAGCATAAAATGACATACATATCAATGACAAGCATATATAATCATAATTAACAATTTAAATAAAATATATATAATAGGTTATGGCGTCATATGTCAATTAATATAGGTAAACAATTGCAGATAATAACATATCATACTTGACAATTTAATAATTCAAATTTAACAACATATTTCAATCGTTATTTCATGTGAAATAAATTTACTAAACACAAGAATGTTAATCGTGAGTGATCACTCACCTTTCGTGGCTATGAAAACAATGATGGCGAAGATGGTGACACAAACACACACACGGATATGGCCACGAGCAAAGCAAAGCAAGTACTGCTGAAATTTTCGGACGGCGGCGAACAAAGCAAAGCAAAGCTAGACGAACTTGAACTCAAAATCGATGAATCAAAAAAATATATGTATGTATATATATGGGTATATGTGTGTGTGTATATATATGTATATATATTGAAGGGGTGTTGTACACCAATATATATGGATATATATTGAAGGGGTGTTGTACACCAATATATATGGATATATATACCAAAACAATTTGAGAAGTTGCAGTACACCAATATACACATGTTGAAGGGTTGTGCTGCTCGGCGAGGAAGGGCTGAATATTTACTTGGCATTTCAACAGAAGGGTTGTTCGGCATTGAGGCTGCTAAGGGAAGATCGGGAAGGGCTGAAGCTCGGTTGCTGTCGTGTGGGTGGAAGGTTGTGGTCGCGGTAATGGTTCAAGCGATGGAGGAGAATGGAAGTGGAAGGTTGCAAGGCGGCTAGAGGTGTTCGCTGCCATTCGGGTTCAGGTGTGGAGCAGGCTGCGGCGTCCGATACGGATGTTGTCCGATGGTGGTGCTGTTGGATGGTCGACGTGAAGAGGGAGGTCGTGGATCTAGCTTTGATGAAGGTGGCGGGGTCGAGCAGTGAGGGAAGCGGTTATGGAAGATTGGCGGGTGGCGAAGGCTGTGATGGCAAAGGCTGTGATGGCGAGGGAGTGGGCTTGGCGGAGCTGCTAGGGGTTGGATCGGGTTATGGGTGTGGCAGTAACGTAGTTGACGAGGTAGGGAGGTGATCAGTTTGGTGGTTGGTGGGTCGTTGTCAGGTGATGTGGAGGGGATAGGTTAGGCGCTGATCGGTAGGGGAGGGTGCACTATTGGCTGAACTAGCGGGATGTGGAGAAAGAGAGAAAGGAGCGGTTGCTGAACGGTCTCGGCAGGCTTTGGAAATGGCGGAACCAGGGGTTGATGGCTGCTAATGGTGAAGGAAGTGGTTCGGCTGGCGGTGCATAAGAATGGAAGGCGAGGGTGACGGTAATTTCTGCCGTTCGAAAGTGAAGAAGGACAAGCAAAATTTCAAAAAATATACGCAGACTTCGATTCTCCTTTTATATAAGTTTTTTATATATAAGAATAAAATGAACAGAAGCAAAGAGAGAAAGAAGGGGAACAAACCAAAATAAAATGAACCAGCAAACTATAAATTGAATATAGGAAATGGCAAAAGCCAGGCACGCAAATTCTGGAATAATAAAACCAAATGGCCATATGTTATCAGCCGATGGACAAACGAAAGGACACAAGGAAATCCAAAAGCCCAAAATGGATACCGATACGGCTAATCATTTTGCAGATTTTACCACGTACCGGACACTGAAACACACAAATGAATATACTATGGAGATCAGCACGACGAGACGAACAGAATGGTATATAGATATGAGTGATACAACCCTCCTAGCAAAACTCGAATTTTGCTGCCAAAACTGCTACTAAAACACCGAAAATAAAATAAATGGAGCTAGAGCAGTCCAAATTTGGCGAAAAGAAATATGTCGTCTCATTCAAAATGATAAAAAAATTTGTTATATAAAAAATTCAGTTTCAAAAATATTTTATTACCATCAAATTTTAACTGATTTTAAATTTTAAAATTGAAATTTCACAACAAAACAACTTATATATTTTCCAATGAAAATTTGACACTTTCTACGTTTAAATAGACGTATTTCAAATATCAAATTTTTATTGCGATATTTTTTTGGTTTAATTTCAAGAATTTTTTTGTTAATTACGTTATTTAAATCATTAAAATTCTGGGGGTCGTTACACAAAATCTGCGTTTTTTGCCATAAAGACGTCAAAATTTCTCGAAACACTTCAAGCAAAAGTTATTGCTTATGTTTTACGCTTTCCATAATGAGCAAAATCATTGAAATCTGTTAAATTATTCAAAGTTATGAACAAAAGAATTCAGCTCAGTTTTAGGCAATTTGCAATTTATGACAACAGACATTATCTATGGAAATTCATATTTAAACCTTCATGAACTTCAAAATTTTGGAAAGTGATAAGCATCAAAGTCGTTTCTTATGCAACTATCTTACCAATGAAAGAAAAATTGTCAAAGTCGAATTATTCCTTCATAAGTTGTGATTATATTTATAAAAACTATAATCCTTTTCTCTTCTTTTCAAATTATCAAACACTCATCTTCTTGAAACTCACTTGTTTACATATTACATTTGCATACTTCTTTGGACATGTTAGTAGATAGATGTTTTATCTTAGTAATTACTTATATAAGATAGGTTTTAAAAAAAAAATTAAACTCAGTCAAGAATAAAAATAATGTTGCATCTATCTCCATTAAAATCAAACCCATTATACAATTTTTGCAAAATGGTTTATAACAATAGATAAGAATCTTGAAGTAAAAATTATGTTAAGCAATAAAAGGATTCATTCAACTACCTCAATCAAATTTTAATTATTTATATCATCTTCATTTCAACATCTTCTAATATTTTAAAACCATTTTTCGTAACTTACATTGAATTTTTTTGAATAGTATTATTTTGTTTCAATACAAAACAATTCAATATATTTTGTTAGCATTAAACTCTAACTATTATTATTTTCATTCCTCCTCAATTTTTTTCCCACGGCAGATCACATCCAAAAAATCTTCATAACACACATCTAAATCACAAACATCATATAATAGCATCCATCCAATCACAAAACATCACATACCACACAAATTTCAAATTCAAATATATTTACAATTTAGAGATAATCACTACGAATTTCTAGTAGTTTACTTTTGCTAGTTGGCTGCAATATTGATCGTGTGATCAACATTGCCTCGCCATCGACTTCAGCTGTCTACTAATGCTCGATGGCTACAATTATCGCATCAAACATTTTAAATGTAATTTTTTTATTACTTTTAAAAACCATTCATTACCTCACTAAAATAATACTCGCTATCATACCCATAACACATACATATTTATGCACATATATTCAAGTTAAAATAATTTCTAATACTTTAAAATATGATAAAACATTCATATCTTATCTTTTCAAAATCATCATCTTAGAAATATTCCTCTTATCAAAATATATCTATATTCTTTTCAACATAAACCCAAATATATTTTTAGGACATCAATTTCTTCGCAAAACATCCTTTCCAAAATATAGCTCAATATGTTTTCTTTTAAATTTCATTTCCTCTTCGAAACGACTTTCTCAAAATATACTTATACTTTTTCTCAAATAAAATATTTCTATTAAAATAACAACTCTTCATTTATTAAAATATTTTGCTCACTTCAAAATATTCTTCATATTCCTCTAATTTCTTCAAAATAATTAGTATAACTTTCTTCAAAATACTATTTCAAATATTGGTTTATAATATAATTCTAAAAAGTTCCTCTCTTTAAAATAATTTATCACTCCTCAAAATCTTTTGTTATTCTTCAAATCTTGTGTCCATAAGTCTCGTTCTAGTGTTTAGGAATCTATAGTGATAACTTTCAGATGCATCGAGAAGAATTCTTAAACGCTTAATGGAAAATTAATACGAAGTCAGATTCATATATTCTATTATATATTTACTTTCAAAACAACTTAATCTTTTGTAAAAACATTCGATAACTTCTAATAAAACATCTCTTCTTACAATATATTTATATATATGTATACTTACTATTCCAAAAAAGATTTTTAATCAACATATGCTTGCTTATGTAAAAAGGTTTATAGATAATTTATACTAATATAATTAAAAATACTCAACTCACAAAATCTCAAGTCATCATGAATTATCTAACTATAATAATAAACAAGCAATCTTTTATCTTCATGTCCATTTTATTCTCATTTTAATTTTAGATAAAAATAGATATTGCTTTATTCTATGTGAAAATAATTATCATAATCTCTTGCGGTAACTTCGCAACCGAAGACAATGTTGGGTTCAAAATCTTTCAAATTCATATGGGTTACTTATTTGAGTGACAGTTCCAATCGGATACCACACTCAAGATGAATCGATAAACAAAATGTCAACCATCAATATAATTGCACAAAAACATCCAAATAATCAAAATTCTTAGCGGAAAGTGGCCTATGTACTTCCATTATAGCACTTTGATCACCAATGGATTTTTTTCACTCATCTCACCTTGTCAAATCTGAAATCGTAAAGTATTCGATACTAGATTTAAATTGGAGTCTTTTACAGCTTCTCTAACGAAACAACTTCATTGTCACTTTAGAGCCACATAGGTTTCTAACATTGACCTTCAATACCGACAATACTGATTAGACTAATTGTTTCATCTCCTCAACCTCCATCTATTCCTCCATAGGTCATAAAGAGATTTACACCCTATAAATGGTAGCAAAATGTATAATTATATTAGGAAAAATACAAATACGCCCCAGATGATTACCCCATAATCATCGTGTACTCTTACTATCAATTAAGTATAAATAATAATCTAATACACACTCACGGGGATAGGGACTCAAAGTCTTATCTAAGGCCAGGACTCATGTCTTTTATACTCTATATTGTTCTAAACGTGCTCTAATACGAACAATGTAGCACCCTACTCTATATGCATATTACCCAGGAGTATTACTGAATAGTGCCATCGAGTAACACAGAGAATGAGTCGTGTGGGTTAAGCACACATGAATATTTCCTTGGACCAACACTGAATACGTCTCTTAATATAAAAATATCTCACCTTGATGTAAACAGTCTCAGTACAAAGCAATAAACACATGTGGTGCCAGAGGATAGAACAATACACAATATAAAATAAACTATAGAGAACACAGAGTCATCAATGCAGCGGTGAAAATGTAATATATCATATAAGTCAGAGTGGGAAATAAAAAGTCAAATTCCCACTAAATCTCAAATAATTATACAAGATAGATCCAATATATGTAATCCAACATCATAAACATACACGTGTCCAAAAACACAATATACAATACATCTAGTAATACAGCCTCCAACTAAGCTCGATGTGTCATCTGGTCTCATCGTCCGTTAACCTGAAATTTCTCGGACTGACCTGAGTATTATATAAATAATAAACAAGTCAGACTATGTCTAGATTCAATGGTGAGAATATAAACGATATCTCAAGGAATAATATACACAACATAATAAGAATTCCAATCATCAAAGGAATAATCAAACATCCATAACATATCTAACAACATCCATAACCTATCAAACAATAAAACATCCTTCAAACATCCAAATATCCATCATCCATTAAACATCCATCACACACATCATACATCATACATCGCACACCTCACATATAGCTCATCATACATCAACATAGCATACATTGTAAACAACACACCACAAACATCAATTATTCATATTTATTTACAAGTATTAAATTTAGGGAACATTTGGCATACATCCTTAATAGGTTTGAAAATACACAAAACATCCCTCTGTTTTAATTATAAGTTTCTCATCCCTAATTTTAAACGCGACAAAAAGATTTTCCTAAATACCCTTACGTCTTCTCCGAAACAAACCTAGAACCCTTCAAATTCTTTTCATCAATTAACATCTTAAAAAAAGAAAACCCTAATCGCCTGAATTATAAATCAGAATTAGTTACTACTTCAAAAATCAATGTTCAAATTGAGTCCAGAACTGAAGAAAGTTGAGGTTCAGAAGACGAAAACAACACAAATCAGAAAATCGAAGGATATCTATTAAGAAATTTCATCATTTCGATTTTTATACTATTTTAATAAATAAATTTGATAAAATTTGCAGATATTTGTTAGAAAAGCTCAAAAATATTCACATACAAACAATATTATGCCTAATTTAATGCATCGAAATAGTTATATGAAAATTTAAACATATTTTCCCAAATTAATATACAATATTCTGAATTAATATGAATTTTCTGCAAATTGTTTACAGTAGTAGAAGTTTTATATAACTACACCATTCTATGCAATTATATGCAATAATTGCACCATATATGCCACTATATTTAGTATTTGCAAACAAATATGCAATTATTACAAACCAGCATTGTGGTACAATTTTTGCCGTCAAATCTGCAAATATTGAAAATAAATGCATAAAATACTGTAAAAATATTATTGACATTTACAGTGAAGCATCTAATTATCCAAATAAAAATGCAAAAAAATTTCAGCAAATATTTTCTCATCTATATGCAGATATGTTGATTATTTCTAGTTATATGCAATTTTATTGAAAAGTTGCAGACATATATGCAATTATTATGAATAGTTGCATACATTTTTGCAATTAGTATCAACAATTGCATTTTTAAATGCATTTCAGTTATAAAGTTATGAATTGCATCATTTTTTTTTTGAAATGCAAGCAGGGTTGAATGGACCCTTACCATATTTATTAAACACACAAACACAAAACAAAGGAGAGCCAAACATGCTGTCCCAAAACCAGATACAGGGAATACAAAGGAGATTGAAAGAAAATAGAAAAAAGACACCCAAACAAGAGCAACAAAAAACAGGCAAAACAGCAACCCTAGTCCATCGAGTCATAAGCATGATGATGTGAGGATTTCTCCTTGACCCTAGAGCTTATGATATTTATCAAAGCAGTATCAACCTTCAATTTATTCTCAAAGACTCTAGCATTTCTCTCAGTCCATATGACATCCACATACACTTTCAGAATCAACAAAAGCAAAAAGGACTTTGCATTCTTCCATCTAGTATTCCTGAAAAGCCTGTTCCACTCAGCTCCACCATAAAGAACAGGCTCATCAAACCCAGCAGTAATGAGACAAACTTTCCATATTTTATTTGTAAACACACAGTCAAAGAATAGGTGAGAACCATCTTCATCAACACTATTGCAGAAAACACAAAACAAGTCCACAGTGAAACCCCTTCTGCATAACTTAACCTTAGTCATGAGAGCATTCTTTAGGACTTCCCACAGATTGAAGTTCAGTTTAAGAGAAGTTAAAGGATTCCAAACTCTAGTATGCCATCTGAAAACCGGGTTAATATCATTTCTTTTCAGAGTTTTGTAAATTCTTGATATGGAGTGCTGCTCATGCTTAGCAGCCCACACGTACCCATTACCACTTGGGGGAAGCCTGTAGCATTTCACAGCATCCCACAGTTGATTTATGATAGGATTGGAAGTGTAGGGGAACACAAACTCACCATCATAAAAATAATCAGTAGCCCTGGCATTCAATGGGATGCCTGATTGAATTATCTGATCAAAGGAAAGTAGGTCATGCAATATTACTCCTCTACTTACCCACGGTTCAAACCAGAACTTAGCAGAACAAACAGGGCCAAGTAACAGCTGAACATGAGGAAGTAAAATGCATCTGAGTTTAAGAATAGATCTCCACACCCAACCACATAGAGGAGAGGGTACCATTTTCCAGAAATTTTTATTGCCAAGCTGATAAAATTGCATCATTTTTAAATGCATGTCTTATATGCATCTTAAAATTACAGCTGTTATATGTAAATTTTAAATGCATATGAAAAATGCAGTTAAAACATACAATTAAATGATGCAAATTTTAACTGCATTTCACTTACGCAGCTAAAAAGTCTAAGATTTTTTTTATACTTGCAGACATATATGCAATTATTATGAATAGTTCCATACATGTTTGCAATTATTTATGAACAACTACATTTTTAACTGCATTTCACTTATGCAGTTATAAATTGCACCATTTTTAACTGCATATCTGTTATGCAGTGAAAAATAGAACCTGTTAAATGCAATTTTTAACTGCATATAACATATGCAGTTAAAACATACACTTGAATCATGCAAATTTTGAAGTGCATTTCACTTATGTATTTAAAAATTCATAAGATTCTTATTATACTTGCATACGTATCTAATATAAAGTTATGAATTGTATTATTTTTAGCTGCATATATCATATGCAGTTAAAATTGTAGCTGTTAAATGTGTTTTTTAACCACATACTTGATATGCAGTTAATAAATACAGTTGTTAAATGCAAATTTTAAGTGCATTTTACATATGCAGTTAAAAACTAAAAAGATCAACTGCATTTTACATATGCAAATTTTAACTGCATTTTACATATGCAGTTATCAACACACATAAAATTCTACAATAATTTTCGATAACTGTTGAAAAATACACATTTATTTAGATAACTAAAGATTTTGATAAATACAGCCATGAACGCAATTACTTACAATAATTGCAGCAGAGTCTGCAGTTATTTTACTTAATTACATACAACTCTGCATTTACATATAGGATTAAAAATAAAAAAAATTTGAATAAAAAACATCATATTATTCGAATTACTTAATATAACTTACACTTGCTATGCATAATTATACAAAAAAAATTGCTAAATTATCAAAATATTGCAAAAAACAATAACACAAAGTCGATTGAAAATTAAATCAAGCGTTTACCTTCAAGATGATGAAGCGATAATGAATCGCCAAAAAAAAATCGAACAGTACATCGAATTAAAACTGATTTTCCAACGAAGATTTCAAATCTTGATCGCCAATACAATTACACGAGAATAATCGACATGAAATAAACGAGGCTAATTAGGGAAACAAAATATTGTAAAAAAATAGGGACCGGATTTACAAGTTTAAAACAGAAGGAGTTTTGGACTATTAAATTTGATTTTAAGGACATGGGCCTAATTTTCACTTAAATTTATTCGTTTTGTTCTTCATTTTCTATTTTCTTATTATTACTGCTATTTTATGTGCTGCTATTTTTGCTATTGCCAAAAACTGAGTCTACACCGGAGCCTCGATGCTTCTCAGGTGGAAAGAGAGACCCAACTTAAAATATTTTTGCGAGCATCCTCAATAGTTTTTACCTGCACAATACATTGCACTTCGCTTCCTTGTTTCTTTGCCTCCTCTCTCTTCATTCCCATCGTCAACCTCCTCACTTCTGAATTCATCCCGTTGGCCCATGTTGCAGACTATGACCAGGCAATGAGGTGGCCATAGTTGGTTAAGCTAGGATAGGTCTAGCAAAACTACATCTGGTGATCACATACTCGTTGGGACTTCGTACTCCTCGTTCCACTCAAAAGCGAAGATATCATATTCCTGCTTTAAATTAAAATAAGTACTAATATAATTTACCTCACATGTCAAATCGGAAATTTAAATAATATCGATTAATATGGGTATATAATATAGAGTAATCCACCGACCTCCAAATATCAAATACTCGGTCCTCAATGATATTATACTTGTGTTGAATAAATAAATATACCCTACATAGACGTCCCATGGCGCCTGGTAAAATATAATTATATACACAACACCCTTAGTTAATCAACATTAAACAAATTTCCGCTTCGTTTATTAAGTTACTCTCGCTTAAATCACTTCCTAATACATTATTCTTCATTTTTACTACTTTATAATTCAACACACTAGGTAATTATAACATTATCTCGTCCACAACAAGCAACCAACAATCATCCGTTCACACATCAATATACCACTCAATTAATATTTAATGAGATGAAGGGTTTATTTAAATATATTTCACTTCATTCTCTTCCTTTTATAAAAATACTTCAATTTAATTTAACACCAAAATTCTCTTTTATTTATTTCCCTCTTCTTAAAATAATGGGTTCTCACATTTAATTTCCAAAATCCATATTTCAAAACAATTTATTTGGTTTCAAAGAAACCTTTCATTTAATCCCGTAAATAAATTTTAAAACCACAAAATATTTTCACTTCTAATATCCACATTAATATTATTTAAGTACTTTAAGGAAGTTTATATCTTTCAAATACTTTTAAAACTTTAATTCAAAAGAATATTCTCATTCCATAAATATTTTAAAACTTAAGTCTATAATTTCAAACTCATCATTTAAATTCCTCATTTATTTTCAAATCTCTTTAAAGCCAATATTATTGATAAATAATTCATCGGACTCGAATTCTACTTCATATAATATATTCCCAAAATAATTCGATAGTTAAACCCAATATATATTTCTTCCAACGTTCACTTCTCATTATATAATAAATGCAAATTCTCACTTAATAATAAAATAATTTACATTCACTTTGTATTTACTTCAAAATATCATTTTATAAACTTTATCTACTAAATTCAAATCCTACTTCATTTTAAAAGTATAACTTCGACATCTATTTTATAAACATCTGTCAATTATCTTTAAAATCAACGATGAATAAATAATTTAACCCTTCGAAAATTAACTTATTAATAGAATTTCTAAAGCTCGTGATTTACCAAAAGTTTTAATTCACAAATCTTCTACTTATTCAACCTTTATATACGTGTGTGTGTGTGTGTGTGTGTGTATATATATATATATATATATTTATCACTTCAATTCCAAAATTATCACTAATCACAAATAATCTTAATATTAAATAAAACATCATTCCAAAATTCACTATTTTCTTTCAAAATAATGTATTTGATTCAAATCTACATCATTTAATTTATGTACTTTTTCAACAATTTCCAATATCGTTCGATTATTTGCAGACATCTAATTACGACCCAAACATTGTAAATAAACGTCTAACAATAATCATCGAAACAATAATTAAATCATAGTTCACAACACAATTTCATCCAATTCAGACAACATTAATCATAAATCGTCAACTAACAACTAATTTCATCCAATAAATTAACCATCCAGCCAATTAACAAATCAAACTATTATATGGGGGAATACACATCAAATAAAAAATAGACATAGTTGTGAGTGATATTAACTCAACGAAATGATGCTTTAACTATCCGATTAGCGACTGCCTTTTGCCTAAATATAATTGTCGCCATTAGACATTCCATTATTGCCAATACTTGATGAACTATGCCTCGCTTTCGCTGCCTCATCACAGTCCTTGCAGCTTTCATCATTTGCACCTCTAAATAGCCATCTCGTCTGCATCGCCATCACCACACTTGCCTCCACTCTCTAGACTTTGTCTCCACCCAACACCCACATATCCCCACTGTTCCAGCCTACTCACCTCTTCGGCCATCAATTGCAACTTCACTAACATTGCCGCCATGTACATTCTCTCACCTCCTATTCATCTCGACACTGTCCAAATCGCCCCACCATAGGTCCACACCCAACCTGACCTCGCAACTTCCCAAATCAACACACAAGCATACCATCACCTGCACCTTCGTGCTACCATGGTCGACCTCTACAATCAACCATCTCCAGTTACACGTGGCCTCCATCTTTGCCACCCAAGATTGGCAACTCCAGGTCACAACTTTTGCTTTTTGTTGCCTGAACACAGCCAGCCTCCCTCCTCATCATGCCATCAAGCCTCGTCCTCTCCCCTCATTCGCATCGATCGTCGATAATCAATACAAGTTGCCTCATGTGACTTTTTTCCATTTACATCGTGAAATCTGATTTTGTGGTTTAGGGCATAGAAATGAAATAAGGTAATGTGGGGTTCAGGCTTTATTTAGAAAATAGAAGAGGCTTCGAAAGAAAAGGAGGAGGGTCTGAATTTAACCGAGTTTGGGTTTTATTGATTTTGGTCCAGTTATATTTAATTTACACTGCCAATTATTCACTCTTTCAATTTATTTTCAAATTTAATTCAAATTAATTTTGATTTAATTTTATAATTCATTGTCTAGAGTATAACAATAACTGCAAAATTTTATTCAATTCGAAATAATTCTATTACAAAATGAATTTAATTTTCACTTATTACAATCATATTTAAAATTATTTACTCTTCATAATATTTCATAATAATTAAAACGATCTATTTATTTTTCATAAATCATTCTGAAAGAATTAACTGATTTAAGTCAATTTATTATAACAAAATCTTTTATTAAATATGATTTAATTAACTAATAATTTTTTTTTCAAATTATAAATCATCAAAAATCGGATTTATTCACTTTCATTGTAATAAAATCTATTAATTTATACAGTGTAGAAAGCCAGGTTGTTGCATCCCATTTCCACTTCGGAACCTCAAGTGGCTGAAGCAGTCGAGCTGTCTTTTGATGACTACTTAAATATAAAATCTTCTCTCTTCATACCTTCCCACCGGAAAGAACATCTCATGTTTTGATACACCTTAGTGACCCCTGATGTATCATCAGTCTAGAATGATGACGAGACTATCAATAAAGCCAGAGAGACAACATCTATCTCTCTGCTTTTATTGATAGTCTCTCTACCAAAACCTCCTATCTAATCCCATCCACATCTATAACACACAATCTACCGTTCATCCTCAAAATACCATGGTTATCTACCTCGAATCCCAGACACCTTAGTTATCCTAACAGTATGAAAAGTTCTCTAAGCTAATTCCCTTTGATACAGCTAATCAGGGTCAGACAAACCTCAGCATTTGCTGCAACTGCATACCTCCTACTGAGCGCATCAGCTACGACATTAGCTTTCCTCGATGTATATAATATGTTTGGATCATAGTTTGCAAGAAACTCCAACCACCTCTGTTGTCTCATGTTTAGGTCCTTCTACATAGAAAGATACTTTAAATATTTATGGTCCGTATATAACTAGAACCTCTCACCTCGTAAATGATGCCTCCACATCTTCAATGCAAATACCACTACTAATAACTTCAAGTCATGAGTTGCATACATCTCTTGATGCGGTTTGAGCTGCCGACTAGCATAAGTGATAACCCTTCCATGCTGTATCAACATATCACTTAAACCTCTTCTACATGCGTCATTGTAAACAGTCATTCCCTCACCCTTATTTGGCATAGTAAGAACAAGAGCACTAGACAACTTTTCCTTCAGCTCTAAGAATGCTTGCTCGCATTTATCAGTCCATACAAATTTGGCACCTTTCTTCATCAAATTCATTAAGCAAGAAGCGATCTTTGAGAAATCTTATATGAATCTCCTATAATAACCCGTTGTACCCAAAAGTTCTTAATATCAGTTGCACTTTTTGGCCTCTTCTAGCACCGCATGGCCATAACCTTAGTAGGATCAACAAAAAAAAGCTCTATTGAAACAACATGAACCAAGAACCTAACTTCTGAACGTCAAAAGTGACACTTTGAGAACTTAGCCTTCAACACATGCTCTCTCAGTGTTTCTATACAATCCTTAGATGGCATGTATGTTACTCCTCGGTCTTGGAGTAGATCGGGATATCATCGATAAATATAAGGACAAACTTGTTCAACACGTCTCGAAATACTAGATTCATTAAGTCCACGAAATATGCTAGAACATTAGTTAGGCCGAACATCATAACTAACTGCTCATAAAATTGGTCGGACCTAAAAGTAGTCATAGGTACACTCTCCTCTGCTACCCTGTAGCAAGATCAATCTCAGATAATAACGAAGCTCCATGAAGCTGATCAAATAAGTCATCTTTCCTAGGTAAAGGATACTTATTCTTAATAGTCCCCTTGTTGAGCTCTTAGTAATCTACATACAGTCATAGGGTAATGTATGCCTTCGTAGGAAAGATGATGGGCGCTCCCTAACTCAAATGACTTGGTCGGATCAAACCCTTCTGCAACAAATCACTAATCTAGTTAGATAGCTCCAACTTCTCCTTCGGTGCAAGTCTATAAGCAACAAAATTGGTTTTGCATCTTTAACCAAATCAATGTGGAACTCTATCTCACGATGAGGTGGTAAACCTGACACCTGTTCAAAGACAACATCAAGCTCCTGAAAAACCAAAATCGAATCCAACTCATCTTCCTCCACATCAAGAGAATAAAGAAAACTAGTCATAAATGAGCTAGGTCCCTCACAAGACACTGTAACGACCCGTAAATTTCAGTGGTTTTATTTATTTAATTAATTGAATTTTTGTGAAATTTTAAACAATAAAATTTTGAAATAAAATTTTATTATTTGAGATGTATCTGTTTTAACATAGCAACCGGTAAATTTCATCAAATAATATTGAAGTTTATTTTATTGTGTAATTCTATTTCAGTTTAAATCAGTTAAAAATTGATGATAATAAATTGTTTTTCAAACCTGAATTTTTACATAATAAATTTGTAAACTATCTTCCGAGTGAGACGTCATATTTCGTTTTGTCAAATTTGGGCTGTTATTGCTCCGTCGATCTTATTTTCGGCGAAATAGCAGCATTATTTGGTACCGATATCGATTTTTGATAGGATGATCGTACCACTCATATCTGTATACCGTTTTGATCGTCTCGTCATGTTGATCTTTACGGTATATTCAACTGTCAATTTTGGAATTCGGTGTGCGGTGCAGTCTGCAAAATGCCTAGCGTATCGGTTCCGCAACCAAGTCGTTTTGATTTCTCCGACCTTTCATTTTTCCCACCGTGTAAATCCAATAGCCATTAGACTCTTTATATTCCCAAATTTATTATCTAAATTTTTGCTATTCCAACGTTTCAATAATTTTGCCGGTTCACTTTTCTATTTCCAGCGTTCACTTTTATTTGTTGATCCCTTCTCCACTGGGTCATTTTCTTGGAAAAAAGAAAACGAACATGTGTCTTCTTCCTTTCCCTACCTGCTTCTTTGTTTTCCCATCTCATCTCTCTTTTCTTTTGTTAATACTTTATATATAAATAAAAAACGTTTATGCACCTCCATCATCAATCCGCTCGACCCAACCCGCAAGGCCAATGCCTCATCACGTTTCCCCCCCTCTGCCCACTTGCTCCTACTCGACCGCACTCTGACCAACTCACTTCGACAACCGACCATCGCCGGCCGTCACTCTCCCCTCTCGCCTCCATGTCCAGCCTTCACCTGACACGCTTGTCCACTCGTGACATATATAAGGTATATGTTATATATGTGATATTGTTTGTAGCTCTTCTGACCGTTCAAATCTGTATATATACATTTTGGCCTTCATATTCAAGCCTTTCGTTCATTGCCTGGTTCTATTTTCCCATACTGGATTATATTCGGTTAGTGATATCTAATTGCATATATATATATATATGTAGTTATATATATAAAGTCTGTTATATACAGTGTTATATGAGGTTGTTCATAGTTCAAAGCTGTTTATATATGCCTATTATATTTAGGACAGTTGAGCCTATATAAAGTTCTGTAAAGGTATATATTTATGTTTTTCTCTAATGCTACATAATGGCCGCAGCCTATATATATTAGTATATATTATGTTATATATCTATATATAAGGGGTAAAAAGATTTGATATGAGTAATATATTGTTGTTATATGTTTAAACTCACATATATTTGTACGTATAATATATATATATATATGTACAGTGCTTTAAGATTTGTCCGGTATATGCTCTTTAGTCGTTCATCTAAACCAATTATATGGTTTATAATTTTGTTGTTTTATGTTAATATATATGCATACCTTAAATATAAAACTGTTTACATTATGTTTCCAAAGTTATGTTTGGTATAGTTTTATATATATATTGCTAGCTCAAAAATCTTAGCAACTCAGACTATTGTTTTAAGCCTGCAAATTCTCTTTTCTATGTGCATAAGTTATTTTATATATATTGTTTTAAAAATATAGTTTAGATGAGGTTGTCACAGTAGTATATATGTAAGTTACACAAGGACGTATAATGTTTTGATTTTATGATAATCGCATCTTATATTGGGATATATATAAGTTTATACATTTACTATATATTAGTTTTATAGTTTATATATGTATATGAGTGACTGGAAATATAAGTTACGTTCTGTATTTATAAAGTATCAGTCATATTATACTGTATAAGCTTATACAAACTTATGTATTAGCTGTATATTATTATGTTAGTAATAATGTTAGTTATAAATTCATATATATGAGCTATATAAGTACAGGTTTTGGTCTGTATAAATAGATATGTTATATATAATGTAATCTGTTAGTATATTTTATACAAGCTGTTTTGATTTTGTTTTACACCCTACTGTTATATACGTAAGTTTATATATATATATATATATATATTAGTCAAATGATATGTTTGTTTTATATGTGTTTATTTAAAATGACGATTTTGAAATATATATATATAATTTAGCATGTGTTTAAATTTATATTTATTTGAAATTAAATATAATATATAGATATTTTCGGTCAAACTGATTGTTTGTTCTCATCGATTCCAGCCTTGTTGTGATCATTGAATTCGTGCCCATCTTGCTTCATTTTGGAATTCGTAGCTCATTTCTTTGTCAAATCTCTCTAGCCTCAAAAGGTGAGAAATCACTCACGATTAATGTTCTTATATTTATTAAATTTGATTTCAATTGAAACGACAATTGAAATATGCTGTTGTTAGTTATTTACATTGTTATATATATGCCATTTCTGTATCTGTTCACCTGTGACATCCGACACCATTATCTGTTATTTATCACTGATGATATATGCATGTTACTGATTGTTATATTATTATCATATCTGTTATCACTCTGCAAGTTCCCTGTTAGTATAGAATTCACTATGGGTTGAAATGATACATACCGGAACGATCTGTAGAATAGGAGAAAATCGTTATGGGTTGAAATGATAAACCCAAGCGATTTTCATTGAATTGAATTTGGTATTGCGGGTTGAAAAGATATATACCCGTATATATTTAAATTACGGATTGAAATGATAAATATCTGTATCACTTGACCATAGGGTAGAGAATTATATACAGACACCGTTGGTCTATATACAAATATTTTGAAAATGATTTCTATGGTTTTGAAAAGAAATATATGGTTTTAATACATATTGATTTTAAAGATTTATTAAAGTTGATTTAATAAAGTTGATATATATATATATTTAAGTATTTATTTAAATTATATTTTAATATAGAGTTTAAAATGATTAAATAAATTAAGGTTGAAAAGATAGATTTGAAATTGTATTTAATTAAGAATTATATTTAATTAAATTTATTTGAACTTATGGAATTTGGGGTTTTTAAAGGATATGATTTTATAACTTGATTTTTGTTTAAGATGGTTTAATATGAATATTTCAAGTTAAATCAATTGAAGGAAATATTTAGAGATTTGAAATTTGGGCTTTTATTTAAATGATATTGAATTTATTTAGTGAATATTGCAAAACTAAATAATAGTAAAGTGAATTTGATATATATATGTATATATATGAAATTATCGAATTTAGTTTTGAAATGTTGAATATTTAAAGCTTTGAAATATATATTGAAATTTGAATGGATTATTTTATGGTTCAAATCTGTATTTGAAATCGATATAATTTGAAATAGTTTATTTAGAACTGAATTGAATTGAAATCGATGAATTGAGATTGAATTAAATGTGAATTTTGGAATTCAAGTTGATTTGAATTGATTTATGAAATTTGTGGAAACTATTTAATTATATAAAGTATTTTAAATTATATTTAAACTATTTTTATATTATTTCATAAACTATTTTTGATATAAACTATTTTAAATATACTAATTATTTTAATATAAATTATTTTAACTTATAACTATTTTATATAAACTATTTTTATTTTGTAAACTATTTTATTATATTTACTAATTCTATATCTAAACTGTTTAAGAGGAAAGTGTTATGGATTCCAAAATGCTATGATTTCAAAGTGTTATAATTTCAAAGTGTTACGATTTCCAAAGTGTTATTATTTTTAAATGTTTTGGTTTCGAAAGTGTTATAACTTTGAAGGCACTATGGTTTTGGAAGTGAATATTATTTTATGTAAGAAATGATATCGTATTGATTTGGTTTTTGAAATGGATATGATATTTTAGTTTTGAAGTATAAACTATTTTGAAATGACCGCGGTGTTATAATAACGATTGGTTGTTAAAGAGACCGGGATCAGATATGGGCATACTCTTTGTCGATACCGAAAACCACTTTAACAACTGTGTACGCAGTGGAGATTCCAGAATGAAGTAGGATGGTGGCGACGATCCTATATGAGGTATATACGTGGACCCTACTCCCGTGAGTTGGCATAAGGTGGCTAAAACAGGAGCAATTGACGGGCTAATGAGGTAGCTCCTCTGATCGGACACACTCCATCGTATGCCATTCTATTACTTTATGATTGATTTGGTGTGCACCTTCGGATTTCGAGAGTGTGGCTCGAGGTGGGCGGTAGGTGCTGCTATGCGTTACCAACGGTCCAGAAGTGTAATTGGTATATCTACCCTAGCATTGCCTAGTTGTGCCATGTCACCTACCCTAGCGAACCTTGTACGAGTTTGGTTTTGTGCCATAGCCTGTGGAGTATTTAGGGTAGCCTCCCGATCTGGAGGTACGCTGATACTGGATAGGCTACTGGGACTATTTATGTGTTAAGGTGGAAAATGTAAAGCCTTAACGCTATTTTAAAGTAAGTTTATTTTACTATTAGACATTATTATAATAGCGTATATTATTACATAGTAGATAGTTTAACGGATCCTTAGAGGATGGTTATCCCAAACATCCTTTAAGTTACTTGTATTTCAGTTGATATTTCACTTGAGTTGGATTTATTGATATAAGAATGTTAATCCTGACTCGAGTGTTTTGTGTTTTGCTTTACACTCGGGTCAGACTGAGTGGTTTAGTGTTCGAGACTCACCTTTGGAGTTGGAGCTTCGCTTGGAGATCCAGCCATCTATCCAGCTTTCAGTTATTCAGTTAATTCCAGTGATGTATTCTGATCTTATATTTTGACTATTTTATTGAGACATCTATGTATTCGAGATCTCTATTGTATCTTATTTAACTCTGTTTATATATATAGTAGCTTCATGAACTACTATTCTTTTGTTTCCGCTGCATTATTTTATATTACTCTATGTCTGTGATTTTGTGATTATTTATTTACTGTATATGCTGAGTTTTGCCAAATTTAAAATAACAATCTGATATTTTGAGCAATTCAAATCCGACATATATGGATGCGAATGGTTGAAAATTTCAGGTTGTTACATATGGTATCAGAGCTCTGGTTTTAGGCAAAACTCAGCATATGTAGTAAATTTAATTACGGAATCACTTTCGTTCAAGCTTGAATCTCTTCCTCTTTGACTCGGTTTCCTTTGAATTTTGGAACGTTCCCCTTGGTTCCAAAATCCATTCTTGTCTCTCCCTATTCATATTTTTCTAATTTTAGAGCACCCCATAGCTCCACTGAATCATTTGTAAAGGAGTGAAACTCCTTTACAATAAGCATCGATTCATCGGAAATTTCGGTATCCTCGGTTTACGATGCTGCTATCTTTTGTTATACCCGAATTCTTTCTCGAGCGATCGAATGCCAATTCGCTCCAGAATTCTACCTCGATCTTATTTTGAAGTCACGGTTGACCAGTTAAGGTTGACCGTGATTAATATTAGTATATCCATCTTCCTACTCTGATATTCAATCATCTAATCCTCATTTTGAGCCCATATTTTAGCTAGAATTCTTTTGATTAGAATTCCTCTAAATTTGAATCTCTATCCCTATCTTTGATTTAAAATACATTATTTAATCATCGAGTGAGGAAGTGTATTTGTATTAAAATGTTTTACATATTGTGTTGTTTGAGTTATTGATGTTGATTTGGGTTTTCGATCGATTCGTCTGATCAATTCGAAAACACTTGAACAGAGAAAACTGACACATATTATTTTCAAAATTGGTAAATGAAATAAATTTGTATGATTATATTATAAAATATAAGTAAAATTTTCTGGAATTTAATAAGGTAATTAAATTGGTTGTTTGAAATGATAATATTTTATTATCATTTATTGTTCTATAAATGAATTTATAAACATGGATTATAAATCGATTTGGGAATTTAAATGAATTTAAATTAAGAATTTGAGAATTTAAATTAAGAATTTGAGAATTTAAATTTCCGATGATTCCAAACCGTGGTTTTAAAGTTTTAAAATGCATATTATTTAAAGGTATTTTAGAATAGAAATAGTTTCCAAAGAATTTTAAAAAGATCAAATCAGTACTCTCCTCTTTTGTCATTGGAAAATAATTTCGGTGATGACTGCAGCATCATCGACATTCATTTTCGAGTTTCGAAGTAGAGAGACCATTCTGTAGCTTTGCTACATTTTGTTTGGAAAAATTAATTTGATTTGAATTTCCAAAGTATGACTTGATTTATTATATATATATTGGTATATGATCATAGATTTGATTTTATATACATATAGTATATATATTTATCTCTAAATGGTTTGAATTGAAATCGGAAATCTTATTCTTGAATATTGATAAGGTGATTTCAAGTATAAAATAAAGCCAAGATTTTGAATATATATTTAAACTTGAAATAAGTTGAATGAGAAAATTTTACTTGTATAATACTCAATTACATTTCAATATAACTTACCTAAATTATTAAGAAGTTAAAATGT
This sequence comes from Allium fistulosum, assembly GCA_030737815.1. Classification (NCBI taxonomy): domain Eukaryota; kingdom Viridiplantae; phylum Streptophyta; class Magnoliopsida; order Asparagales; family Amaryllidaceae; genus Allium; species Allium fistulosum. The sequence continues at coordinate 1,353,823,484 of CM060902.1, read as the reverse complement.
AACTGGATAATATACAATATTAAATGACTTTATAAGGAAAGATTTGAGTGTTATAATAAATGTTATACACTTAAATTTTATTATAAAGATGTTAATAGAGATAAATAGAGTAATAAGTTAATCGAATAATATATGAGACAAATATATTTGTTTTGAAGGAATTAATAAATTGAAATTAGATCAACTTATGGAAATACCTTGAAATTTAAAATCAATTTTTGAATATAAATTAATTTAAATTGAAATTTATATGGTTTAAATTAATTTATATAGTTTAAATTAATTTATATGGTTTAAATATATGTAATAAGATATATTAAGTGGAATAAACTTAATAATAATTTGGAATAAAAGAATTAAATTTGTTGAATAAAATATGAGTATAATAAACGATTATACAAATTGATGATTTAGAAATTGTTAATTGAGGATGACTAGATAATAAGACAATGAATTTAGAAATAGATAGATTGATTTAACTTAAGTGAACTCTAATGGATTTAACCAAATTATTGAATATTAATTAGTTTAATTTGAAATTTATATGGTTTTAAATTTATTGTTTTATTTTGTTTTTCCAATCTATTTTCTTTTTGGTTGTTTCTATTCTGCTACTCGTTCCTTTTCGGGGACGAAAAGTTTTGAGTGGGGGAGAGTGTAACGACCCGTAAATTTCAGTGGTTTTATTTATTTAATTAATTGAATTTTTGTGAAATTTTAAACAATAATATTTTGAAATAAAAATTTATTATTTGAGATGCGTCTATTTTAACATAGCAACTGGTAAATTTTCATCAAATAATATTGAAGTTTATTTTATTGTGTAATTCTATTTCAATTTAAATCAGTTAAAAATTGATGATAATAAATTGTTTTTCAAACCTGAATATTTTTACACAGTAAATTTGTAAACAATCTTCTGAGTGAGACGTCATATTTCGTTTTGTCAAATTTGGGCTTTTATTGCTCCGTCGATCTTATTTTCGGCGAAATAGCAGCATTTTTTGGTACCGGTATCGATTTTTGATAGGATGATCGTACCACTCATATCTGTATACCATTTTGATCGTCTCGTCATGCTGATCTTTACGGTATATTCAACTGTCAATTTCGGAATTCGGTGTGCGGTGCAGTCTGCAAAACGCCTAGCGTATAGGTTCCGCAACCAAGTCGTTTTGGTTTCTCTGTCCTTTCATTTTTCCCACCGTGTAAATCCAATAGCCATTAGACTCTTTATATTCCCAAATTTATTACCTAAATTTTTGCTATTCCAACGTTTCAATAATTTTGCCGGTTCACTTTTCTATTTCCAGCGTTCACTTTTATTTGTTGGTCCCTTCTCCACTGGGTCATTTTCTTGGAAAAAAGAAAACGAACATGTGTCTTCTTCCTTTCCCTACCTGCTTCTTTGTTTTCCCATCTCATCTCTCTTTTCTTTTGTTCTCACTTTATATAAAAAATCGTTTATGCACCTCCTTCATCAATCCGCTCGACCCAGCCCGCAAGGCCAACGCCTCATCACGTTCCCCCCCTCCCCCGCCACTTGCTCCTACTCGAACGCACTCTGACCAACTCACTTCGACAACCGATCATCGTCGGCCGTCACCCTCCCCTCTCGCCTCCGTGTCTAGCCTCCACCTGACACGCTTGTCCACTCGTGACATATATAAGGTATATGTTTATATATGTGATATTGTTTATAGCTCTTCTGACCGTTCAAATTTATATATATACATTTTGGCCTTCATATTCAAGCCTTGCGTTCATTGCCTGGTTCTGTTTTCCCATACTAGATTATTGTAACAACCCGGGGTTTTGTAACAACTAATTATCATCAAATGACGATTAAATTAGTTGTTAGTTGCTATTGGGATTTTATCGGGTTGAAGTTCTTTTAAATAATTTGTTAAGTGTTGGTGGGCTTTTAAAATTTGAATCTAGCCCATGTTTTTTTGGGGCTGTGTTATCAAATGTATACCCGCTCCTCCCTTTCGTTTTTGCAACCCTAAACATAATAAACAAAAAAAATGGTGGCTTCGTTCGTTCGTTTTCTCTTCGTTCAAATTAATGGCTGCTAGGGTTGTTGGCTTCGCTCGATTTCTTGAGTGCTTTCGGCTGCAATTTGGGTTTGGATTCTTCGAGTAAAGGTGAGTGACACTCACATCTAATTCAATCTTAGGTTTGTAGGGTTTTGTTGGTGTAGATTTTGATGCTGGTGATTGATTACTGATTTTATTTGATTGAATTCATCACTTGAGTATTCTCGGCTGTTTGATTTTGCTTCCGTTGTCGTCGGCATCGACCTGACTTTATCGATTTCGTATGACTTGATGAATTTTTGGCTTGATGATTATGCAGTGACAATTTTGGTTTTGTTCGACTTTCAACCTTGTTCGATTTCATCTGCTGTTTTGTGTCTTCGGCCATTAACAGTTGCTTTGAATTGTAGTTTGAAATCTCCTTTAGCTTTGTTCATACTTGCCTCTGGTCATTTGTTCTTTGTAGCATACTTGATAGGTTTGAAGCACATATCTTGATTTTGCTTTGTTTAGCTGATGTGGTTGCTATGTATATGCATTCATCCACACTCCCTCTTCATTTTGTTCCACTTGAGTCTAATTTGTTTTATAAGGCTGCACTTGATTTCATTGCGGCCTTGACACTGCATATATTCACTAATGTTGTCACTACATACTTGTACATCATGTAGTTCATTTGTGTTGCGCATTGATGTGAACTGTGCTGCATCTGCAGTGTGGTTTCATCGATTTTGTAGCCTTTGTGCTCGAGTCTGACACTTGCATTACCCTGTGACATTTGCTTGCATTCATATCCTTCAATGTTTTAAATGTATGCTGTGCATTTTTAATTGACTAGCTGTCTCTGGCTTTATATGCTGGTGACATTGGCTTCTGCACTTTTGTACAGTCTGGTTGCTTCACAGTGCATTATTGATGTTCAGTCTGGACATTTGAACTGTGGTTGCATTGTTGCCATATCGACTTGTTCCTTCGAGTCATTGAAGCTTGTTTACAATTGTTTTGTAGCCTTGCCTCACTTGCATTGTTGAGTTTGTTCTTTGTGTTTGTTATACATATGAACTTGGTTCATATGTATGCTAAGCATTGCTTCTCAGTGACATTTGCTTACATTCATATCGTTTTAAATTGCACATCTGAGTTTCACTGTGCATATCATTTTAAATGGCACATTTGAGTTTCACTGTGCATATCATTTTAAATTGCACATTTGAGTTTCACTGTGCATATCACTGCCTGGTTTTGTTTTCATGTGTATCACTTGAAGCTTTGATTGGTACATTGAGTTGTACATTGCACTGTCTTTGTCTTTGTGTTTTATTTGTTCACTGAACTGGTCTTGAGTTGCTTCTTTGATTTGTAGTGGTCTGGTTTTCTTATTTGTAGTACCTGATGTAGCTGTTGTTTTGTTGTTTCTTGCTAGCTTTGAGCATGTTGCCAGGCTTATGCATGTTGTTTCAAGCTAGTTCATTCATGTTGTATTTGGTATCTACACTTGAATTGCTTGTATATGTATACAAGTGTTCACTACTTGTAGTCTCTGTTCGACCTGAACTGTTAGACTTTAGGTTATATTTGCTCGGCTTTGGATTTGTTCGAACCTGACACTGTCTGGAGCTTAAATGTATGAAATGCTTTTAAATTTGAAGTCTTCAGTGTTGTGTGGCTTTGAGCTTCATTGATGCTTTTCACTGTTGCATACATGTGCTTGTCTTTCCTGTCCACTGCTTGCTTTTGTGGTCTGGTTCCTTTATGTAGTTTGTACCACTGCCTTTGTGCACTTGGTCATTCGAGCCTTTGTGCTCTGCATTCGAGTTGAGTCAGGGTAGTAGTGACTTGACCTTTGCATTTTGTTTGTGGTTTGGTGCCTTTTGATTCTCTACCGAGCCTTGCTCTTGTTTCACTTGATGCCATTCCTTTGGCTGCAGTTTCATTTTATATGCAGTTTTTCCCTTGTATTCATGTGGTGGCTGCATTTTTATTTTGTTTGCAGTTGTGTTGAGTCATGATAGTCGTGACTTGACCTCTGCAGTTTCGATTTGCTGTTAGCATTTGGTGTTGTGATGATTTCATATGCTGTAGTGGCGAGGCAGTGCACGCGTGCGTGTACTGCAGCCACACAGAATTGACATTTTAAATTGATAATTCAATTGTTTGAATTGTTTTGTGTTCAATTCAATATTTGAAACTGTATTTTTATTTGGTTTGACTGGATCATTTTGTTGTTATCTAATTATCTATTTGATAATTAGATTATGAGTTTCTAATTATTTATTGAATAATTGGATTTTGTTGTTAATTGCTGTTTAGGCAATTCTGTGGTTTTTATATTTTCTTCATTGATAATCTTTTTATTTATCCTTGTTGATGATTTGAATTTGCCGATTTGTTATTCAACACTGTTTAGTGTTATATCTACCGTTATCCAATTCTCTTATTGAAGGGTTGGATATACGAGATTTATTGTGACTGTCGTCTATTTGTTATTTAATTATCATTGCTTTCGTGCATTAATAACTGAGTTTGAATTAGACTAACCCGCATATTATTTTCTTTTGAGTTTAATACTCGGGTCAGACCGAGTTATTTCAGGTTGTTGATATCTTGCTTTGGGTTGCTGCGTGAGCTATGAAGTCTCTTCATACCTTTTGGAGTAGTCGTTGTCATAGTATAGGATGATATGTATTCATGTATATTATTTACGATAATGTACTTGTATATGTAACTTCCAATGTCGACAATTGTAGTTGTATCATATGTATTGTATCACATGTATTGTAACTGCCTTCAGTTATATATATATGAGATTTTATATTAGCTATGTTCCACATTTAGCTTATCTGTGTTATTATTATATATGTTGTCCTAAACTATTATGAACCATCGTAGTTCGTTTTATACTGGAATTGGGTATGTCGATGGGAGTAATAAACAGAGATTAAAGAAAAATAAATATACCACTCCTATCGAGGTAACCAATACTAGTGTAAGGCCTAACTACGGATGGTCGCTCCTATCCAGCCTTATTCTTCGTAATAACAGACAGTATTTCTTCTAATACTCTTTGTTATTGTGAGCATAGAGGTGGGGCGTCACAGTTGGTATCAGAGCGAGGGGTTTATGGACATAATATAAAACATAACTTAGATGGAACATGTGTTACAACTAATTGTTGATGTTTTTATTTCTGCTTTGAGTCAAAACTAAAGTTTTGAAATTATGATGAAATTTTTAAATACCCTTATTTAAAAATAAAAGTGAAATTGTATTTTGAAGATTGAGTAATTTGTGTCCTGTTTATCAGAGTGCGCAGCGGAAACAGTGACTGTCTTCGCCGAGTACAGCTGATAACCTTTTTGATTTAAAAATCAGAATATGAAAATGAAAATAGTTTCATTGTGTTGTTTAACCAGTGGTCTTGATTTTGTTGAGATTTTTGCTGGTTTTCTTTTATGCTAATCACATATTGATTAGAGTTTTGTTGTTTCAAGTATATCTTCATTGAAGATATAATCGAGTGATTTCTCTGCTCATCTTTTGGTGTGCGTGCAAATATGAGTTGCACATTACTGCATTATTTTACGTTGAACCGATGTTTCATTTAAACGTATTTTGTTGCCGTTATTTTTATAACGGGATTTTTACACCGATGCTAAATTTTTAAAGCACGGTGTTTTGTTGACATTTTTAATGAATGAAAATTCACTGGTATTATATTTTGATGTGAATTATTTTGATGAGATTTTGACATATAAAAATTACTGTCGCTTTGACTTCAGTAACCGTCAAATTTTAAAGTGGATTTTCAAGCGGTTATTCCGCAATGCTGATTTGATATCCGTTTTTACGGTGTTTTGTGAAGTGCAATTTCCTTATTGAAATTGCTACGGATGTTGCTGTTTTAATCACGTGTTTTGAAAATTGTTTTTAAAATAATTGTTTTTTAAATTTTTTATAGTTTGCGCTTTCAAAAGAATGAGGAAGCGATTTAAACACTTCAGCAAAATTGAGGAATATGAACCCTCACTTTTACTGTTTTGCTTAATTCCGGACTTGTCCGTTTGAGAACGTAAAATGTTATTTATTTAAGATACACAAGTTTGCACTTTCAAGGAAACGATGAAGTGATTTAAACGATTTAGTAAAACACGTGGTATGGGACATGTGCGTTCACTATTTCGGTTAATTCCGGATTCGTTAATTGAAATATTTGCTGTTTGATGATTCTGATGATTTGTTGGGCTTTTAGGCCACTCTGCTGGACCTTCGGGTCATTTGTTGGGCTTTCGGGCCACTCTGCTGGACCTTCGGTTCATCTGATGGACCTTCGGGTCACTCTACGGACCTTCGGGTCATCTGATGGGCGCCAAAAATTTATAGTACTTGGTAGGCTTCGGCCATATGTTGTTGCACGTGCGGCGTAGCTTAGACTCGCCTTATGCTGGGATCGATCCACCTTTTATGTTGATTTTCTAGATTATCTATTTTGATTTCTAGATATTTGTGTTTCTAATTATCTGCAGGTAATTAGATATTTGCTGAATTGAGATTTCTAATTATCTTTGATGATAATTAGATATTTGCTGATTTGAGTTCTAATTATCTTTGTTGATAATTAGATATTTGCTGATTTGAGTTCAAATTATCGTTTTGATAATTAGATATTTGAGATTTCTAATTATCGTTTTTGATAATTAGATATTTGTTGATTTGAGTTCTAATTATCTTTGTTGATAATTAGATATTTGCTGATTTGAGTTCTAATTATCTTTGTTGATAATTAGATATTTGCTGATTTGAGTTCTAATTATCGTTTTGATAATTAAATATTTGAGATTTCTAATTATTGTTTTTGATAATTAGATATTTGTTGATTTGAGTTCTAATTATCTTTGTTGATAATTAGATATTTGCTGATTTGAGTTCTAATTATCGTTTTGATAATTAGATATTTGAGATTTCTAATTATCGTTTTTGATAATTAGATATTTGTTGATTTGAGTTCTAATTATCTTTGTTGATAATTAGATATTTGTTGATTTGTGATTTTTGATTATCATTTTTGATAATTAGATATTTGATGTTTTCTGATTAACATTTTTGATAATTAGATATTTGTGATTTCTGATTATCGTCTTTGATAATTAGATATTTGTGATTTCTGATTATCGTTTTTGATAATTAGATATTTGAGATTTCTCATTATCGTTTTTGATAATTAGATATTTGAGATTTCTAATTATCGTTTTTGATAATTAGATATTTGTTGATTTGAGTTCTAATTATCTTTGTTGATAATTAGATATTTGTTGATTTGAGATTTCTGATTATCGTTTTCGATAATTAGATATTTGATGTTTTCTGATTATCGTTTTTGATAATTAGATATTTGATGTTTTCGGATTATCGTTTTTGATAATTAGATATTTGATGTTATCTGATTATCGTTTTTGGTAATTAGATATTTGTTGATTTGAGTTCTAATTATCGTTTTGATAATTAGATATTTGAGATTTCTAATTATCGTTTTTGATAATTAGACATTTGATGTTTTCTGATTATCGTTTTTGATAATTAGATATTTGTGATTTCTGATTATCGTTTTTGATAATTAGATATTTGAAATTTCTAATTATCGTTTTTGATAATTAGATATTTGTTGATTTGAGTTCTAATTATCTTTGTTGATAATTAGATATTTGTTGATTTGTGATTTCTGATTATCGTTTTTGATAATTAGATATTTGATGTTTTCTGATTATTGTTTTTGATAATTAGATATTTGTTGATTTGAGTTCTAATTATCTTTGTTGATAATTAGATATTTGATGATTTGAGTTCTAATTATCGTTTTGATAATTATATATTTGAGATTTCTAATTATCGTTTTTGATAATTAGATATTTGTTGATTTGAGTTCTAATTATCTTTGTTGATAATTAGATATTTGCTGTTTTGAGTTCTAATTATCGTTTTGATAATTAGATATTTGAGATTTCTAATTATCATTTTTGATAATTAGATATTTGTTGATTTTGGTTCTAATTATCTTTGTTGATAATTAGAAATTTGCGGATTTGAGTTCTAATTATCGTTTTGATTATTAGATATTTGAGATTTCTAATTATCGTTTTTGATAATTAGATATTTATTGATTTGAGTTATAATTATCTTTGTTGATAATTAGATATTTGTTGATTTGTGATTTCTGATTATCGTTTTTGATAATTAGATATTTGATGTTTTCTGATTATCGTTTTTGATAATTAGATATTTGAGATTTCTAATTATCGTTTTTGATAATTAGATATTTGTTGATTTGAGTTCTAATTATCTTTGTTGATAATTAGATATTTGTTGATTTGAGATTTCTGATTATCGTTTCGATAATTAGATATTTGATGTTTTCTGACTATCATTTTTGATAATTAGATATTTATGTTTTCTGATTATCGTTTTGGATAATTAGATATTTGTGATTTCTGATTATCGTTTTTGATAATTAGATATTTGTGTTTTTTGATTATCGTTTTGGATAATTAGATATTTGTTGATTTGAGATTTCTGATTATCGTTTTTGATAATTAGATATTTGATGTTTTCTGATTATCGTTTTTGATAATTAGATATTTGATGTTTTCTGATTATCGTTTTTGATAATTAGATATTTGATGTTTTCTGATTATCGTTTTTGGTAATTAGATATTTGCGGTTTTGCGATTTGTGATTTGTGTTTTCTAATTATCTTTGTTGATAATTAGATTTTGCTGTTTTCTAATTATTGTGTCGATAATTAGATATTGCTGTTTTGTAATTTCTGTATTCTAATTATCTAATTGATAATTAAATATTGCTGATAATTGTATTTATTCAGTTTTGTTGTTTTCTGGTTATCAATTTGATAATTAGATTTTTTTTGAGAATTTGTGAATTTCTTTTATGAAATTAAAAGATTTCTTTGGCGTTTGTATTCTTAACCTTTATTTTTCTAGCTTAACCAGTTTATATTAGAAAAATAATTGTTATTGACGACTTTAATTATGAAAATTGTGGGGACGCAATTTTTATAAGAAGGGGAGTCTGTAACAACCCGGGGTTTTGTAACAACTAATTATCATCAAATGACGATTAAATTGGTTGTTAGTTGCTATTGGGATTTTATCGGGTTGAAGTTCTTTTAAATAATTTGTTAAGTGTTGGTGGGCTTTTAAAATTTGAATCTAGCCCATGTTTTATTTTTGTTTTTGGGGCTGTGTTATCAAATGTATACCCGTTCCTCCCTTTCGTTTTCACAACCCTAAACATAATAAACGAAAAAAATGGTGGCTTTGTTCGTTCGTTTTCTCTTCGTTCAAATTAATGGCTGCTAGGGTTGTTGGCTTCGCTCGATTTCTTGAGTGCTTTCGGCTGCAATTTGGGTTTGGATTCTTCGAGTAAAGGTGAGTGACACTCACATCTAATTCAATCTTAGGTTTGTAGGGTTTTGTTGGTGTAGATTTTGATGCTGGTGATTGATTACTGATTTTATTTGATTGAATTCGTCACTTGAGTATTCTCGGCTGTTTGATTTTGCTTCCGTTGTCGTCGGCATCGACCTGACTTTATCGATTTCGTATGACTTGATGAATTTTTGGCTTGATGATTATGCAGTGACAATTTTGGTTTTGTTCGACTTTCAACCTTGTTCGATTTCATCTGCTGTTTTGTGTCTTCGACCATTAACAGTTGCTTTGAATTGCAGTTTGAAATCTCCTTTAGCTTTGTTCATACTTGCCTCTGGTCATTTGTTCTCTGTAGCATACTTGACAGGTTTGAAGCACATATCTTGATTTTGCTTTGTTTAGCTGATGTGGTTGCTATGTATATGCATTCATCCACACTCCCTCTTCATTTTGTTCCACTTGAGTCTAATTTGTTTTATAAGGCTGCACTTGATTTCATTGCGGCCTTGACACTGCATATATTCACTAATGTTGTCACTACATACTTGTACATCATGTAGTTCGTTTGTGTTGGGCATTGATGTGAACTGTGCTGCATCTGCAGTGTGGTTTCATCGATTTTGTAGCCTTTGTGCTCGAGTCTGACACTTGCATTACCCTGTGACATTTGCTTGCATTCATATCCTTCAATGTTTTAAATGTATGCTGTGCATTTTTAATTGACTAGCTGTCTCTGGCTTTATATGCTGGTGACATTGGCTTCTGCACTTTTGTACAGTCTGGTTGCTTCACAGTGCATTATTGATGTTCAGTCTGGACATTTGAACTGTGGTTGCATTGTTGCCATATCGACTTGTTCCTTCGAGTCATTGAAGCTTGTTTACAATTGTTTTGTAGCCTTGCCTCACTTGCATTGTTGAGTTTGTTCTTTGTGTTTGTTATACATATGAACTTGGTTCATATGTATGCTAAGCATTGCTTCTCAGTGACATTTGCTTACATTCATATCGTTTTAAATTGCACATCTGAGTTTCACTGTGCATATCATTTTAAATGGCACATTTGAGTTTCACTGTGCATATCATTTTAAATTGCACATTTGAGTTTCACTGTGCATATCACTGCCTGGTTTTGTTTTCATGTGTATCACTTGAAGCTTTGATTGGTACATTGAGTTGTACATTGCACTGTCTTTGTCTTTGTGTTTTATTTGTTCACTGAACTGGTCTTGAGTTGCTTCTTTGATTTGTAGTGGTCTGGTTTTCTTATTTGTAGTACCTGATGTAGCTGTTGTTTTGTTGTTTCTTGCTAGCTTTGAGCATGTTGCCAGGCTTATGCATGTTGTTTCAAGCTAGTTCATTCATGTTGTATTTGGTATCTACACTTGAATTGCTTGTATATGTATACAAGTGTTCACTACTTGTAGTCTCTGTTCGACCTGAACTGTTAGACTTTAGGTTATATTTGCTCGGCTTTGGATTTGTTCGAACCTGACACTGTCTGGAGCTTAAATGTATGAAATGCTTTTAAATTTGAAGTCTTCAGTGTTGTGTGGCTTTGAGCTTCATTGATGCTTTTCACTGTTGCATACATGTGCTTGTCTTTCCTGTCCACTGCTTGCTTTTGTGGTCTGGTTCCTTTATGTAGTTTGTACCACTGCCTTTGTGCACTTGGTCATTCGAGCCTTTGTGCTCTGCATTCGAGTTGAGTCAGGGTAGTAGTGACTTGACCTTTGCATTTTGTTTGTGGTTTGGTGCCTTTTGATTCTCTACCGAGCCTTGCTCTTGTTTCACTTGATGCCATTCCTTTGGCTGCAGTTTCATTTTATATGCAGTTTTGCCCTTGTATTCATGTGGTGGCTGCATTTTTATTTTGTTTGCAGTTGTGTTGAGTCATGATAGTCGTGACTTGACCTCTGCAGTTTCGATTTGCTGTTAGCATTTGGTGTTGTGATGATTTCATATGCTGTAGTGGCGAGGCAGTGCACGCGTGCGTGTACTGCAGCCACACAGAATTGACATTTTAAATTGATAATTCAATTGTTTGAATTGTTTTGTGTTCAATTCAATATTTGAAACTGTATTTTTATTTGGTTTGACTGGATCATTTTGTTGTTATCTAATTATCTATTTGATAATTAGATTATGAGTTTCTAATTATTTATTGAATAATTGGATTTTGTTGTTAATTGCTGTTTAGGCAATTCTGTGGTTTTTATATTTTCTTCATTGATAATCTTTTTATTTATCCTTGTTGATGATTTGAATTTGCCGATTTGTTATTCAACACTGTTGAGTGTTATATCTACCGTTATCCAATTCTCTTATTGAAGGGTTGGATATACGAGATTTATTGTGACTGTCGTCTATTTGTTATTTAATTATCATTGCTTTCGTGCATTAATAACTGAGTTTGAATTAGACTAACCCGCATATTATTTTCTTTTGAGTTTAATACTCGGGTCAGACCGAGTTATTTCAGGTTGTTGATATCTTGCTTTGGGTTGCTGCGTGAGCTATGACGTCTCTTCATACCTTTTGGAGTAGTCGTTGTCATAGTATAGGATGATATGTATTCATGTATATTATTTACGATAATGTACTTGTATATGTAACTTCCAGTGTCGACAATTGTAGTTGTATCATATGTATTGTATCACATGTATTGTAACTGCCTTCAGTTATATATATATGAGATTTTATATTAGCTATGTTCCACATTTAGCTTATCTGTGTTATTATTATATATGTTGTCCTAAACTATTATGAACCATCGTAGTTCGTTTTATACTGGAATTGGGTATGTCGATGGGAGTAATAAACAGAGATTAAAGAAAAATAAATATACCACTCCTATCGAGGTAACCAATACTAGTGTAAGGCCTAACTACGGATGGTCGCTCCTATCCAGCCTTATTCTTCGTAATAACAGACAGTATTTCTTCTAATACTCTTTGTTATTGTGAGCATAGAGGTGGGGCGTCACAGTTGGTACCAGAGCGAGGGGTTTATGGACATAATATAAAGCATAACTTGGATGGAACATGTGTTACAACTAATTGTTGATGTTTTTATTTCTGCTTTGAGTCAAAACTAAAGTTTTGAAATTATGATGAAATTTTTAAATACCCTTATTTAAAAATAAAAGTGAAATTGTATTTTGAAGATTGAGTAATTTGTGTCCTGTTTATCAGAGTGCGCAGCGGAAACAGTGACTGTCTTCGCCGAGTACAGCTGATAACCTTTTTGATTTAAAAATCAGAATATGAAAATGAAAATAGTTTCATTGTGTTGTTTAACCAGTGGTCTTGATTTTGTTGAGATTTTTGCTGGTTTTCTTTTATGCTAATCACATATTGATTAGAGTTTTGTTGTTTCAAGTATATCTTCATTGAAGATATAATCGAGTGATTTCTTTGCTCATCTTTTGGTGTGCGTGCAAATATGAGTTGCACGTTACTGCATTATTTTACGTTGAACCGATGTTTCATTTAAACGTATTTTGTTGCCGTTATTTTTATAACGGGATTTTTACACCGATGCTAAATTTTTAAAGCACGGTGTTTTGTTGACAGTTTTAATGAATGAAAATTCACTGGTATTATATTTTGATGTGAATTATTTTGATGAGATTTTGACATATAAAAATTACTGTCGCTTTGACTTCAGTAACCGTCAAATTTTAAAGTGGATTTTCAAGCGGTTATTCCGCAATGCTGATTTGATATCCGTTTTTACGGTGTTTTGTGAAGTGCAATTTCCTTATTGAAATTGCTACGGATGTTGCTGTTTTAATCACGTGTTTTGAAAATTGTTTTTAAAATAATTGTTTTTTAATTTTTTACAGTTTGCGCTTTCAAAAGAATGAGGAAGCGATTTAAACACTTCAGAAAAATTGAGGACTATGACCCTCACTTTTACTGTTTCGCTTAATTCCGGACTTGTCTGTTTGAGAACGTAAAATGTTATTTATTTAAGATACACAAGTTTGCACTTTCAAGGAAACGATGAAGTGATTTAAACGATTTAGTAAAACACGTGGTATGGGACATGTGCGTTAACTATTTCGGTTAATTCCGGACTCGTTAATTGAAACATTTGCTGTTTGATGATTCTGATGATTTGTTGGGCTTTCGGGCCACTCTGCTGGAACTTCGGGTCATTTGTTGGGCTTTTGGGCCACTCTGCTGGACCTTCGGGTCATTGATTTTAAAGATTTATTAAAGTTGATTTAATAAAGTTGATATATATATATATATATATATATATGTTTAAGTATTTATTTAAATTATATTTTAATATAGAGTTCGAAATGATTAAATAAATTAAGGTTGAAATGATAGATTTGAAATTGTATTTAATTAAGAATTATATTTAATTAAATCTATCTGAACTTATGGAATTTGGGGTTTTTAAAGGATATGATTTTATAACTTGATTTTTGTTTAAGATGATTTAAAATGAATATTTCAAGTTAAATAAATTGAAGGAAATATTTAGAGATTTGAAATTTGGGCTTTTATTCAAATGATATTGAATTTATTTAATGAATATAGCAAAACTAATAATAGTAAAGTGAATTTGATATATATATATGAAATTATCGAATTTAGTGTTGAAATGTTGAATATTTAAAGCTTTGAAATATATATTGAAATTTGAATGGATTATTTTATGGTTCAAATCTATATTTGAAATCGATATAATTTGAAATAGTTTATTTAGAACTGAATTGAATTGAAATCGATGAATTGAGATTAAATTAAATGTGAATTTTGGAATTCGAGTTGATTTGAATTGATTTATGAAATTTGTGGAAACTATTTGAATTGAATTGAAATCGATGAATTGAGATTAAATTAAATGTGTATTTTAAATTATATTTAAACTATTTTTATATTATTTCATAAACTATTTTTAATATAAACTATTTTAAATATACTAATTATTTTAATATAAATTATTTTAACTCATAACTATTTTATATAAACTATTTTTATTTTATAAACTATTTTATTATATTTACTAATTCTATATCTAAACTGTTTAAGAGGATAGTGTTATGGATTCCAAATTGCTATGATTTCAAAGTGTTGTAATTTCAAAGTGTTACAATTTCCAAAGTGTTATTATTTTTAAATGTTTTGGTTTCGAAAGTCTTATAACTTTGAAGGTACTATGGTTTTGGAAGTGAATATTATTAGAAGTAAGAAATGATATCATATTGATTTGGTTTTTGAAATGGATATGATATTTTGGTTTTGAAGTATAAACTATTTTAAAATGACCATGGTGTTATAATAACGACTGGTTGTTAAAGAGACCAGGATCAGATATGGGCATACTCTCTGTCGATACCGAAAACCACTTTAACAACTGCGTACGTGGTGGAGATTCCAGAACGAAGTAGGATGGTGGCAACGATCCTATATGAGGTATATACGTGGACCCGACTCTCGTGATTTGGCATAAGGTGGCTAAAACAGGAGAAATTGACGGGCTAATGAGGTAGCTCCTCTGATCGTACACACTCCATCGTATGCCATTCTATTACTTTGTGATTGATTTGGTGCGAACCTTCGGATTTCAGGAGTATGGTTCGAGGTTGGCGGTAGTGGCTACTATGCGTTACCACCGGTTCAGAAGTGTAATTGGTATATCTACCCTGGCATTGCACAGTTGTGCCGTGTCACCTACCCTAGAGAGCCTTGTACGAGTTTGGTTTTGTGCCGTAGCCTGTGGAGTATTTAGGGTAGCCTCTCGATCTGGAGGTACGCTGATACTGGATAGACTATTGGGACTATTTATGTGATAAGGTGGAAAATGTAAAGCCTTAACGCTATTTTAAAGTAAGTTTATTTTACTATTAGACATTATTATAATAGCGTATATTACTACATAGTAGATAGTTTAACGGATACTTAGAGGATGGTTATCCCAAACATCCTTTAAGTTACTTGTATTTCAGTTGATATTTCACTTGAGGAGGATTTATTGATATAAGAATATTAATCCTGACTCGAGTGTTTTGTGTTTTGCTTTACGCTCGGGTCAGACTGAGTGGTTCAGTGTTCGAGACTCACCTTTGGAGTTGGAGCTTAGCTTGGAGATCCAGCCATCTATCCAGCTTTCAGTTATTCAGTTGATTCCAGTGATGTATTCTGATCTTGTATTTTGACTATTTTATTGAGACATCTATGTATTTGAGATCTCTGTTGTAACTTATTTAACTCTATTTATATATATAGTAGCTTCATGAACTACTATTCTTTTGTTTCCGCTGCATTATTTTATATTACTCTGTGATTGTGATTCTGCGATTATTTATTTACTATATATATGCTGAGTTTTTCCAAATTTAAAATAACAATCTTATATTTTGAACAATTCAAATCCGATATGTATGGATGCGAATGGTTAAAAATTTCAGGTCGTTACAAACACTGTCAGAGTTCCCTCTTCCTTCTTCACCAAGATGGTCCTCTTATCACAATTCAATATTGCATGATACCGCGATAACCAATCCATTCCAAGTATAACATCAAAACCCATAAAATCCAGAACATACATATCACAAGGGAAGAGTTAGTCAAAACAAGTAATCAGAACTTCTAAGCAAATCATACTAAGATTGGCCAAGGCCACAACAAGGTTTGACACATAAAAGAATCTAAAGTCATAACCAGCTCAAGTTTCAGTCTATCAATAGGAGTATGAGAAATGAAACTAAGAGAAGCATGAGTATCAAAGAAGACATGAACAGGAATACCATGAATAGATAAAATACCTTCCAGAACACGCTTCCCCTTTGCAGCTGCAGAAGCGGAAGGTTTTGATGTAAGTGCAAAAGCTTAAGGCTACTGTCCCTTCTGAAGCATCTGATCGTTCCTAACAAAATGACACAGTTGATGGCAGTTGTAGAAACTCTGCAGTGCAAACTATGTGTGGCTCTAGCTTCGGTACCTTAGCAATCGATGCCTTCATTAATAGTGCTTTCTCTACCCACCCTTCTTCCCCTGACCTACAACTCCAAGAAAAATGCCCCTTCTGCATACACTTATGGTAAACTACACCTAAAATATCTCTTGGTGGCTGAAAATTCCGCTTGCTGTCCCTAACTGGTGCAGAAATAGATGGCTTCACTGTGAAGCTCTTAAACCTCAACCCATTGTTTACCAAATCCACAAACGAACCCATGAGATGACTAGTCATGTCCCATTGAAACTCGGGATGCATATCTAACACAACATCTCATTCTTCTTCAAAGGTGTGTTTATCATACTGGGCCCAAATCAAGATAATGCGTTAAAATTATTTTTATACTCCCCAACAACCTAGCTTTTGATCTAAGGAGCTCCTAAACAACAAGGTCTTACCAGCCTCTATTACAAATTTCCTCTCAAACTCCTCCTTAAATTGGGCCCAAGATAAGTTGTTATCTTGGACATTAACTGTAATAGAACTCCATCAATCTATGGCAGGGCCTGTTAGATGTCACAATGACAAATGATGCTACATCTCATCATCTAGCTCATATCCTCGGATATTCGATCACACAATCTGAGCCAAGACCGAACTTCTATGATCATCTCCGAGCCACTAAACCTCTTTGTAACGACTCAGGATTTTATCGCTTTGATGTGAGAGTATTAAATTAATTTTAATTATTCAATAAATGGTTTTTAATAATCAATCAACTCTCTTGTAATTAATAAGTAGTAATCATAAACTCATTTTGGAAGTTTATCTAAAAAAATAAATAGTTCAATGAAAAATTGAAAATGTGACCAAAATTTGTTTTTCTAATTTTTAAATTTCTATCGAATGGAAGTTGTCGCAACGTTATTGCACACTTATGCACACATATATACACATTTAATAACAAGTTAAATAGTACCAAAGTGTTTTCTAAAAGCTTTTGAAAGGTAATTTTGATGAGTTGATTTGTGCCACTTTTTAAGGAGACTTGTCACTACTTTTTGATGATTTGATGTGTTGTACCTAAGTCATGATGGCATGGGGATTGGAATGGCTAGGGTATGATGGAAGGGTGTACCTTGGCTTAGAATAAGGAGTGAAGGCATATGGAAGAAGGCATTTTTGGAGGGCAAAGTGGTATTTTGGAAAAGGGGCATTTGAAGTTTTTTACCACATTTTTCTAACTCTATAAATAACACTAAAGGTTCTCATTTTTGGTTGCTAATTCATTTGCGAAAATCTCCACTCTTTTCATGATTTCCTCCTCTCTAATGTTCTAGAAAACATATCTAACTAACTACTTTTCTCTTCCAAACACTGTCTATAACCCTTAGACAACATAGCCATACCTCTTAGCAAATGAAGCTCGAAGGAATGGAGAATAACACCCCACGTTCCTTCATGGTTATGAGCAACTAAAGAGGGGAAAGCCTTGGCCATGAGCATTGTGTGTAGGGGGGGGAGGGTGTGGAGCCTTGGATGTGAATGAAAGGGGGGAGATAGGAGCAAGGAAATGCAAGGGAAGGATGGAGTTTGATAGTTGCAAGGAGTCGTGGCTTTTTGCAAAGTTTGGTCGTGAATAGAAGTGAGATAACTCACTTTGAAATAACTTAAAAATGACATTGCATGTTGTAAAATAATTGTTATGGTTGATGTTATATGGTGTTTGATATTGTTTGATTTCCGCTTGAAAGCGGATGGCATAATTAACCATTCTTCGTAGAGGACTAAAAAAGGAAGTCGAAGTGCTTTATAGCAAATAGGTCATGACCAAGGCACTTGGAAGAATTTGGATTTTATGGAGGGATCCAACGAGATTCCTTGCCACCATTAATTTGCAATTCATTTGTATACGTATGTGAAATGTTTGTATGTCAGAAGCTTGGTAGCCCGGCCATCGCATGAGTACATTGTGATATGACTTGGAAGTGGACTTCCTTTTGATGTAAAAGTAATTTGTAGCACTTGATGATGTGCTAGAGTAGTCGCTAAGCCTCTTTCTGTTATTTGAAAATTTATTTCTTATGATTTTTATTTCCTTTTTGAAAACACTTGGTTTCAAATTTTAATTTCAAGAAATGGAGTTTAAAAGACTATTTGATTTACAAAACAAAGTTTTAAAAGTTATGGTCCATATAGTAATAGTAGCTATGGATGCACTATGGAAATGAATGATTTTAGTAGTGTATAAAAGGTTATCTACTTTAGATATTTTATAAATTCTCTTTCAACCGTGTTTTAAAAAATTTGTTTAAGTGTATAAAAGGGATTTGAAGTTTTAAATATATTTCTAAGAATTTATTTTAGTTATTTAAATTAGAGGTTTAAATTTTATAAGGAAAAATCTCATCTTTTTAAATCATAGTTAGGTTTTATTTAAAGATTCTCAAATAATGTCTGTACAAGGGTTTTGAATTGTAATTTAGTATTTTAGATGTATTTCGAAAAATGGAATGTTTAAAAGGGATTTGATATTTAAAGAATTTAATTTGAATTATTTAAACAAGTGGTTATATAAGGAAGTCCCTTACTTTTCAAAGTCAAATTCTCTTTTAAAGGCCATGGCTTTTAAGTTATGGTTTGAATAGAAGTTCAAACGTCGTTTAAAAATGTTTAAAAGAGGTTGGAATTTTTATAAGTGATTTAAAGGGTTATTTGATATAATAAAGCAAGTGTATTTTTATGAAAAGGGGAATCTTGACTTTCCAAATCAAATGTGGTTTTAAACAAAGATTTTCAAGCAAGATTCTATATGAAGATTTTAAACTTTATTTAAAAAGATTTTAAAAGATTTTTGAAAGAAAAAGAAAACATAGATTTCAACATCCTTATTGTAATAAATGTTTATGAAAAAAGGAAAGAGATTATGGACTATAACATTCATAGTAAATGGTTTCATGAAAAGTGGAAAGAAAAATTTGTTTTATAATACTTTGTTATTATAGATAGTATACGGAATTTATGAAGTCTTATACTTGACATTAAGCTTCAAGATAAGGAAACTTCTACCTATCCTAAAAGATAAGAATGTTGTCAAGTCAAAGTCTGAGAGGTAATAATACCCCAACTTTAACAGCTTCATTGTCAACCAAAGGATAGTTTAAGTTTGAAATCAAAGATTAATGTTACGTATATAAGGTATTATTTTCATATATGAATTTGGCTACTTATGGAAATTAAGTAGTCCTATATTTGGCACTAAAAACCAAAGAGTAGATTGATCCTCTATCTATGGGATGTTAGATCAGAGAGTAATACCTCATATATCATCCTAGAACTCTTCACACATTCTATCTTATGTGAACTGTCATCATGATAGTGTAATGAGCCACCTTTTCGACCCCTATATGTAGACACTAATATATTCATGGTATTCATGTGTCAAACACTCAAGTATCAGAAAGACAGATTTTTAGGGTAAGTAAAAAGAAGAAGAAACGGAACAAGAAAGAAAGAACACAATAATAGAATTTCACCGTGGAATGATAAAATATAATATCAAAATGAAAATACAAAGTGTTACTCTAAGATATATAGCATTTCAGAGTCACAATCCTAGGTACTATCATCAGCTTGGATAGTTACAATAGTTTGTCCTCACAATTGTTGATATATACATACTAGTAGTGCAACAGAAATAAGAATGTGGAAATTAGCCACAAGGGTCTCTTTAGCAAGTGGAATTAGTTTCTAGGACCCACAACTGAAATAATTATTTTTAAGGACAAAACGTAAAATAATTAGTTTCTAGGGCCTAAAAACCTATGTAATTATGTCCTTGAAAGTAATTGGACTGCTAACTTTGTCCTTAAAAGTAATTATTCTGTTGATTTTGGCCTTGAAAGTAATTTCTTTGAATGTGTGTCCTAAAAACTAATTGGACTGCAAAGTTTGTCCTTCTGGTGAAATGCCCCAATAAGAATACTATAGTAGGTGAAACAACCATCTCGTCTCCTTGAGCTCCAAAGAATATCGAACTAAAACCTACCTTTCTCAAACTGATCGAAAGAGCATCCGAGGATTTAAGGGAAAAATAAAACCACGAGTCAGACAAAAGTCTGATATAAGAAACTAAAGAAACATGTGCCCACATACCAATACCTTTCGACACCAACCGAATCACCGGAGTGGTATTCCCCTTAAAATAGCCAAACTGTCTAATAAATACATTTGGTGATATAATAGATAATGTCTAGGGTATAGAATATAATTCAGAAAATAGTTGTGCTGGGTGTACAACACAAGAACATATATAATCAAAACCACTAAGGTTCGTTCGCATATGGATTTCTGTTGGAGGTGCCTTCAATACGTCGAGAACTGCCTCATAACAAAGGTCAAAAATATCCTTTCGAGCATTGTATATCTCTAGATGAAATATACCATGGGTAAACATAGCTGGCCCATGCCTATAACAAGCGGAATCGTGTATCCTCGCCTTCACATGCATTTTCGTAAGCATCACTAGATTTTATACCCTTGGGTTAGCTAAACCCTAAGGCTATATATCCTATTCTAGTTTCTATCATTATTGATGGTGAAGTCATGCCTAGCATCTCATCATATGAGTTTTCATCACTCGAACAGATCTATAATCTCTTCATGGATTCTAACATCTCAAACAGATATCGAATATCTCTATGGATTCCAACATCTTGAACAGTTCACGAATCTCTGCATGGATTCTTGCATAAGTCCTCCTACGAATGCTAAGGTCATTCTCTTTCTTAGAATCACACTCAAGATAGACAGTCCCATATGATAGCATCGTTCGAAATGTTAATGTCGACCTCTCCCTTAGACTTGACCTTAGGATAGTTAGTGCAATTCTATTATATTTCGCTTCACAATCGCTTCTAGAATACAGAGCAGGTATATCAGTTTTGAAGTGGTTACGGTTTCAAGTCATCTCATATAAATACACTCCTCTGCTTACCGGATGCTTTAAAACCAATCGATAGATTTCACTTAGCTTAAATATGGTTCTTTTAGAAATAAACAGACAATGCATAAGGGTGAAGATCGTCTCCTATCCGGACGGATTACCTTATCTCTTGTCTTAGAAGAGCAAGACGAGTTGCATATTGTATATCATCACCGGAAGGATACCCGTACCGTATAGTTCTCATGTTTATTCTATATATTTCCTAAGTCAATGATGGTCAAATTCAGTAACAATTAGAATGATTGCATATGGAAACCAAGTTTCATACACTTATCATATTTTCGACCTTCTCAACTTACATAATCCCTCGTTCAAGAATGAAGCCGGTAGGTTTGAGCATTGTTTACTTCTAAGCCTTATGCGAACATCATTCTTAACTCTCATAGATAGAACAAGCCTATTTTGTCAGCTTTTAGTGCTAAGTACATGGCTAAATACTTTCCATAAACAAGTAAACACACATAACACGATTAAGTCGCAATAAGTACGATTAAGTCACATAAGGCATGGTTAAGTCACATAAGGGACTTCTAATCCCTTTTTTATTTGATTAATTGTTTTATTAATTAAAACTTCCTTTTTCAAATAATTACTTCCTTCAAAAGTAAGCGAACTATATATAAGAGTCCTCCTTGGGGGATCTCGAATACATACATTTTAAAAGCAAGAGACATTTTATACAAATGAGTCCTCCTTGGGGATCTCAAACCGTATAAATCCATGATGCTTCTATTCACTTCCTTTTTCTACCCTTATATATATTTAAAATACTTGTACAATAGATATATACAAGTATTCTACTATTTCGCTATTCATTTGTACTATTTTCAATACTTCAAATGTATTCATATACTTATCTCAAATGGTATAAGAATATTCACAAATCTTTAACAAGATTTCTTACTTCAAAATATAATCTAAGAGGTTAAAAACTAAAAATTGTTACTATAAACCCCTTCTCTTTTATATGTTAAATCTTTACTTTTTCATACTGGACATTATCTTTATAATATCCTTTATAAAGATCTAAGTACATTCACAAATCTTTTCAATAGGTTAAAAACAAATGCTACTTAAACATTGTCACTACAAACCCAAAACCATTTCACTTATCATTATCTTTAAAACATTCTTTTTAAATATCTAAGTATATTCATAAGTATAATCAAAAGTGTTAAAGACAAAATTACTAACACATTGTCACAATAAACTCAAAACCATTTATACTTAACATTATCTTTAAATCATTTATTTTAAAGATCTATGTATACTTATTAACAAGATAATATACTTTTAAATAACTTCAAAAAACCATTTATTAATGTTATAACCCAAAACTACTTATCTTTTATAAAATACTTAACTTACTTTTCCAAACTTATATATACACACATAAATACCCTAAAAATACTTATAAATATGTTTTAAATATATATATATATATATATAATATTGTGTAAAAGCAACAAATTTTAAAATTTAACAAAAATCATAAAAAGCATATTTTATATACATAAAATCCTTTACTTTAAAAATTCATAAATAATTAATAAAAATATATTTAAACTTGAAACCACTTTTAAAATACTTTAACATATGTTAGTAAATATCTCTAAAAGGATTGTAGAAAAATACTTTATTTAAATATCATTTTAAAACCTTTTAACGTCTCAAACAACATACTACAAGAATTAAAGATTTGCAATCAAAAGTTTGGAAACATCCAGAAGGTGTTGCAGTTGTTAAGTGTTGCAATTGCTAAGTGTTGCAGTTTCATAGTTTTCACACTAAACTAGTTTTAAACCCATTAAAGTCTGACCAGTTTTCAACTAGTTAAAAATCGATTTAAAGTCCAATTTCTTTATAGTAAGTATTTTATATAATACTTAATGACCATGCAAGGAATCCTCTAAGGATGCCTTTCAAAATAATATTAAAAAATTCCCAAAAACAAGCTATTCAATGTGCTCGTACAACGACCTTTTCATTGCTACTTTTGCTGCTTTGTTAAACCATTTTTAAGATGATTTAAATTCTAATATTTTTACAATAAGTACTACACATATAGTACTTATTAAAATAGGAAAGAAACCCCTAAGAATGTCTTCCTAAATAATATTAAAAATCAACGTACATAAGGCATTTACAAAGTGCATTCATAGCAACATTTTTGCTATAACTTTTACAACTTTGTTCCATAAGTTCTATAAATTTTCAAACCACTTCCCCGCTGTCCCATACACTACTATAAATGTATAGCATAACCACAATATATACTTTCAAAATATATTCACATGTAACCATTTTAAGCAAGTTAAATATAAGGGATTTCAAAGTGCACTTATAGCGACTATTCTACCTTCAAACACTTTCAAACACACTTCAATACCACACACAACCAACCAAACAAGAAATCACAAAGTCAAGGCCACATTATATGTTATAGAGGGTAATAGAAGTGACAACATACAATACATAGTTGTCACACTAAAAAATACGGGCTTTTACTAGCACTAATACATAGCATTTCCGCATTTCCTCCTTCTGATGCTATGCAAATTGTGGTTTCCAACGCTGAGATAAATTAATACGTCTACTCAACACTATTCAATGAAAACGTGGGAAATGAATTATTTTATGCATGAAAAAAAATGAACCCTGTTCATTTCGTTGCTGCTTCCTTCAGAAAACACTATCTTCTTTCTTCCTTCACAAATCTATCCCCAAATGGTCAACAATCGATCGACTCGCGAAACCCTTAACTTCTATCGTCAACTGTTGTCAACTTTTGAATTGCGAAACCCTAGCCTCTGTCATCAACACTTGATCCCAATCCCTAAATGCAGCCACCATTAAATCCTTAACCTCTATCGTCAGAATCACGAAACCCGTAATCAACCGTCATTAACTTTTGAATCATGAAACCCTAGCCTCTGCCTGGAACCCTAAATCTGCGCCTCTCCAATTTGAACTGCCGTGAGAGGTAACACAACATTTATTATTATTATTTTTCACCGCTCGTTCATGATGCTTACTGCTTCAGCTATTGTGTAACCTTGGCCAATATCATTATCAAGCTAGTATCTGCTCATTATGCTTTGCTCAGTTATGTGAATGTTCGATCTTTGATTATTTTTAATCCTTTTACTTTAGACCTGGTGTTCTTTTTCCAGTCTATCCTTCTAGTTATATCTTTGTTCTATTAATTGCAGGTAATGATGGTATTAGGTTTAAGTTCGATTTTAGCTAAAATCGACCATTCCTATGAAAATATGCAGGATTGGGTAATAGTCTCATGGATTTTATAATCAAACTGAAATGCTTTAATTTTGATCTAGGATAAAATTAAGCATCTTGATGTATGCTAAGCTCCTGTAACCTGTTCATATGAAATTTAGTTCATATTTTATAATTTTGGAGTTAGTATACTCTCTAATTGATATCCAAAACCTACTCATATGTAGTCTAGCGATTACTGCAAATATCCACATTGTAGTTTGTTAATTTAGAAATTATCGATTTATTTTGTTATCCAATAATTCTTGACATCAACTGAAATCCACATATACAAACATTTCCACCTAAATTATCTACTGACTTGCAGAAAACATATTAAGCCGAAGCTAATAAAATTAAGTAGCCATTCAAATGAACTAAGTATTATGGTCTAAACTTAAGCTTCACTGATATTTCCTAGTTACCTTAATAGTTTGTGTTGCAATGCATACAATTTTATGTGTTGAAAATGTTTGATGTGTGTTTAGTGTTTGATGATAACAAAATATATATATCAAATTTTAGATGTGTTTGCAGATTATATACATACAGGAATAAATGTGTTTGCAAATGTATACACACAGGAATAAATATTTATTTTGAGTACGAATACTATTGCACAGAATTTAACAGATTCGAATCAATATTTTATTCAAAATAATATTTTATTCAGTACAATGTTTTCAGTTAATACACTAATTTCATACACTGATTACATACACTGAATTCCTACTTACAGTTCACTCTCACTCATACTGTTACATTTTTGACCTCACTACATCACTCAAACACTCATCTGCATTGTCCAGCTCCAGTATGTGTCTTGTCTTCTGTGTACTTGTATAATTAAAAATCTACAGCAGTAATCTGAACAGAAACGAATTTAATTTGCAAAAATATAAAATTTGTTTTTAAAAGCTGTCTCAGATATATGGGTTAAACGTCATCATCTTTGATTGTGTAATATCTGTGCATATCAGTATTCATATCAGGGACAGGTATTTATGAGTGGCTGCAGTACACACGTATACACGTGTGCACTGCCTCGCCAACTCGAGTGCATAAGGTCAAATCAATATCAGACTCAACACAAGTGCAAATGGCCTCGAACAAAATTCAATGATCACTGCAATAATGAACTGTGCATGTACACAGTGAAATTCAAAATCAAGGCATGTACACAACAAATCAAGATGAACCAGATCAGTGTTCACAATGCAACAATGAAGTGTAACTCAACATGACCAAAGATCAAACAAATATCAACAGAAGCAATGCAATACAAGTATACACAAGCAACTCAGTGATGTTCAAATTACCAAACCTAAAGACCAGATGAACAAGATGATATTAAGTTCAATGTGCACAACTGACAACATCAAGTAAGTGAAAGCATTAGAAAATCAAAGCTCAAGTGATGAAGCACTGAATAGTATGCAGACCAGAAAACAGGAAGCAAGTAAATACAGTAAACAAAAACAAGTGCAACAGGCTATACTGTAGAATGAAGACTGCAATACCAAAAGGTGAGTGTACAACAAAAGGAAACAAGTATCAGACTATCAAATGTACAAGAATATCTGGAGTGAATATAAACAAGCACAGAGTTACCAAATACAGCAGTGCAACTAAATGAATCAACTACAAGTTCGTATGTACAACATATACAATGAAGAAGATCCAAAGACTCAAACAAGTGAATAGCTAAATGCAACTCCAGTGAACAGCAGTGGTAATGTCAAGAAAAAAAAAGTCATCACAGCATCCAGGAAAACACAAACAGCCGTGACAATAATGCATCCGAGTACAAGCAATCGAGATGAACAAATGGAAGTGTCGAAGTCATAACAATATACAAAGAAATTCACGAGAAAACAATATTCAATGCCAAAGACAAAGTGAGTTCAGAAAGGAAGATTAAACAAAATCAAGCGTGTATCTTTATTGTTGAAAAAGTCAAAAATCAAAAAAGAGGAAAGTTTTGTTGCCGTGAGAATCAAGTGAAATCGAACGTTTGAAAAACAAAGCCGTGAGTTGGAAGAAATTCCCAAAAATATAAAAACATATTAAGGGAAAATTTCAACAACGTGAATATCACGTAAATCAAATCAGACGCCTATATAACAACCCAATCATCATCAACTAAAAAGCATCGAGTTCAAGCATTAAAACCAGAGAACAAAAGGCACAATTCACATACCAAATCAAAGCCGAACTCGATCAAGTGGTGATTCAGAGCAACAGAATAGAAACCCAAGAAATCATCACTGACAAGTTCTCAAGCATTCAAGTTCAAATCAGAGAACAAAAAGCAGAAGTACATAACAATTTCAGAAACGAAGCCGAAGCTCTAAATTGCAACAGGGTAAAACCCTAATTCCAGAGTCGCCACAAAAGAAGACGAAGCAGAAGCTTCAATTCGCCAGCGAAACGAACAAGGGCAAAGCCCTAATTCAGTCGAGCAAGCAAAGAGGATTCGGAGCCTCGATTCCAGAATCGCCAGAGATAAGAGAAGCCATTGCCACAGAATCGCCGAAGCCCTAAATTCTTTTAATCGCCATTTCTTTCATTAAGGGACCGGGCCGAAGCATAGACAGGGGATCGAAGAAAATAAATTAGGGGCCGGGCCTTATTAATTCACTAAGGGTTTTATTTTATTTGTTGGGCCGTGTTAAATGTTTTAGTTATGGGCCTAGTTCATTTGAGGGCAAAATTGGCTTAAATTGTCAATTTATATTTTGCCCTGGTTTTTAAATTGTATTTTATTTTTCAGTTTATACTTTTCAAGTCAAGCAAGGGTAAATCACCACCTAGGGTTTAGGTAGTGTCAGATTGTCTAGTTAGGGTTAGTTCAGTGAGCAGGGTGTGCGAGTTTACAAAGCTCTATAGGCGGAGCAGGGTGTGCGAGTCTATAGGTAAGCGGGATACTGTTTAATCCTAATAGAAATATGGGAATGCAGCAGTAGGCAGGGGTTGCCGAAGCTGGGTAAATTTTGTGTGTGATTTACTTTTCTGCATATTTATTTATCTGCAGTTTAATTTCGCGTTTAATTCGAGAAAAATTGCGATAACCCTATTAACCCCCCCTCTAGGGTTAATCTAGATCCTACAGAAAATATAGCATGGACTCATGCCTTGTAACGTACATACGTATATAATCATGCACACATTGCTAACACACCCATACCACAAATTCGTAGAGATGCGTGTATGTGTAAATTATGTTTAGTTGGGGTATGTATAAACTTTGTTTTTGATAAAACCCAAACTCAGTTGTGAACTGATGTAATTTCGTTGTTTTTGAAGCAAGAAAAACCAACCAATTTTCAAGCAAGAAAAATCAACACAATCTTCTCTGCTTCATCTCTGAAACTCAATTTGAATAAGCACATATCTACGCTAGAATATTATTCAATGACGATCCAGTGAATCATTTAGTATACTTGAACAATGCAAGTTATTAACAAGAAAACTTGTTAACATCCCCAATGCTATTAGTAAGATAGTTGAATTCAAGAGAAACCAAATCATTAAAAGGATCCATTCCTTTGGAAGCACACCTTTCGACTAGGTTGACATAGTCGAAAGGATTTAAGGTGAATGTTCCATCTCTTGACCAAGTTTACTTAATCGAAAGGATCAAAGAAGTTGTCCCTTCCTTTCGACCAGGTTGACTTAGTCGATAGGCTTCATGGAGTTAACCTTGGGATATGGTTTAGATAACAGCATCTGATTGAACCTTATCCTCTAGGTGAGTCGAAAGCAACTACCCATACTTGTTCTTCATTCATTTCGACAATGTCGAAAGGTAACGCTTAGGACCTTTCGATGATGTCGAAAAGGAGATGCTTGCTTAGTTAGTAGACACAGTTGCTTTGGACCCTATAGTTTCGCTGCCCTTGCCGTGGAACCCCTTCAAAAGGGTCACTGATATCTTAAAGGGTTGATCCCCTTCGAACGAGTTCCTTTTCAGATATCTGCAAGTCAATTAGAAACTAAGATTCCTTTCGACAACAACCCTATCAATCAGGTCGAAAGGGTTTTTTCCTCTTCGGTACAGTCTTAGCTTATTATTGACTACAAATCACTTGGTTTTCCATGTATAAGATTGATTTAGGTATTCCTAAGTCTCTTGAGAATAACATGGTCGAAATCCCATCATCACTTTGGTTTTCAGCGTCAAGTGTTGGTTTCGATGATGATGTGTTTCAATCGGAAATACCCAAGTCAATCTTATACATTACATAGACAAAAATAAATAATGAGATTAGGTTAGAATCATGTTCAATGGATCATTAGTCTAGCTAATGATCTAAATGATCTTCCTCGTCGCCAATATCCTTAATGATCAAGCCATTTCCCATTTTTATTCATAATCCAAAATGAGTTACAAGATATTAAGCTTTTTCCCTAACTTGATTTAGGGTTTCTTGAGAATAAGATTTTCACTAAGAAAGTAGAGTATAGGAAATGAATCCAAGATTCCAAAATTCGGTCCCCAAAACTGGACTCCTTGGGTCTTATTTATAGATGCAGGTCGACCCCCTTCTATGCCTTTGCTTTCGACAGAGTCGGAAGGACCCCTTTTTATATGCTGTCTCAAGCCTTCTGACTTGGTCAAAAGGCCATGACCCCTTTCGATGTTGTTGAAAGGCATCCTTTTATTCATCTAGGTTTACTCTTTCAACTCCTTTATCCTCTCCAAGACCTTTCGACTGAGTCGAAAAGGACCTTCATTATCCTTTCGGCTTTGTTGGTCTCTGTAAACTATTTTCTCTGTAGCACCTTCCGACACTGTCGATAGGTCATTCATATTGGTTTCGAAGATATTCATGTGTGAATGGTTTCGATGAGGTTGTGTAGCCTTTGAATGCATGCCTTAGGACTAGAGCGGGACCTTCTCTTATAATTATGGGCTTCGACCGGTTCGAAAGGCTTGTATATGCTTTCGAAAAGGTTGTGTTAGGGGCGAAACCTTTGACTTCGAAAGGTTTGGCATGTAAGCGACAGAACATCTTCTATTACCTTCGAAAGGGGTTCCGAAGCTATCCTTGCTTGTTAATGCTTGTTGAAAGTAGCGGAGGGGTATATCTGTTTCCATCTGGGTCGAAAGCCATTGCATTATATGAGTAGTTGGTGCTTTCGACTTCTTCGATACCTGCTTAATGCCTTCGAAACATCCTCTTACGTCTTTTATGAAGTCTAGACCTATTTCTTCATCGAAACCTCAATCTTACTAACCTTCTTTCATACTTCTGCTCTTAAGTAGATTTTATGGCTAACATTTTGCCCTCCTCTTGTATAAAAGAAGCTTTTGTTCTTTAGGACAAAAATTTCATAACTTTCTAACTCTCCATAACTTTATTTTTCCTGCAAAATTCAAAGTTAGTGGCATTTGTTGTTGTTAATCCATTATCATACTTACATACATGTTTAGTGATAGGTCAGCATATTTATGCCTTCATATTTAGGCAGTTAATCGATTATAATTCAGACTTATCAGATATGTGATGTGTAATTAATAACTACTAATGCATATAGTAGATATGGTTTATGTGCTTCTTGAAGGAAATAGCCAATAGCGACAAATAGGGGATATGAGTTATTATTCGGAAATTTTCTCAGAAACTTTAAATGATTCTGAAGCCTTCATTCGCATGTTGGTGAGCATTATTTAGAGTTAATAGACGTCAACTTTGACTTTGGCGTTAACAAGTCCAGCTCGAAACTTTTGGTTGTTTGCGATAATCCCAATTATTATTGCATCATACCCTCAGTTTAGGATTTGATAGAGATTAGGAAACAATGAAATTTTACCTAGATTAGGGTATTAACTTGTGAAGTTTGGAAGTTAAGAATGTGACATCCAGAATCTAGATAACAATATCTAAAAATAGTCCTCCGTGTGGCATTTCTAAAACCAGATTCGGGTTTTCATGGTAATTTAAACTGGAATTAGCAGGCATTGTCTTTATATCAATTCCCTAGCCCAGATCAGGGCATATGTTGGACAATCACCTTCACAAAAGAATCTCCAACCTAGATTAGGCCACATATTGTATAAGCAGACTTCTATAGTAGTAGTTGTTAAAATAGAAATCCCTTGTCCATATTGGGGAATGTGTTGGACAACCAGAAGTCCATAGAAATTATCTTTACAATAGAAGCCACAAAACCAGATTAGGGATTTAAGAGAAAATCGAATAATAATCTCGAAACCAAAGCTCGAGCATAAAAAATCATAATGATAAAAAATGTTCATTTACCCGGATTCTTGCATAATAGAGATAGTGATTAATACAGTCCTGAAACATAGATTCAGGTATTAGTAAATGAAGTCCTGAAATGTATAGCTTGAAACATAGATTCGGGTATTAATAGACGATGTTAAGAAACGAAAGTCCCAAAACCCAGATTCGGGTAATGGTAAATAGAGTTCTATTTCACTCCTTTGCTTCTATCTTCTTTGACATATATGAACTCTTCAGGTTTTGAATATATAGAAATAATTTGATAAGCTGCCTCTTAAGTTTAGACGTCTTAGTCCATGATTAGATAAGCTGTTCCACTTGATTAGCCTCCTCTAGGCTTTGGACATCTTAGTCCATTATTTTGTGAGCTTCTCTTGGGCTGGGACATCTCAGTCCATTGTTGAATGAGCCTTTGTTTGGGCTTGGACATCTCAGTCCATTGTTGAATGAGCCTCTGTTTGGGCTTGGACATCTTAGTCCATTGTCATTGAGCCTCTTCTTAGGCTTGGACGTCTTAGTCCATTGCTGTCTGGTGCTTTTGGTTAGATCATTTTAGAGAGTGGAACCAAGGACTTACCCAACCTCCCTCTAGAAGGTTCCATGCCCTAGCCCTTTTGCGGCATAGACAAGAGCTTGTTAGGTGCTTTACCCTGGCCATCTTATGGCGCGAATAAAGGCTTGCTCCGTCCTCCCAGCAAGAGGTGCCTTACCTCGGCCCTTTTGCGGTGCGGATAAGGGCTTGTTCGGTGCTTTACCCTGGCCATCTTATGGCGTGGATAAAGGCTTACTTCGTCCTCCCTCCAGGAGGTGCCTTGACTTGACTAGAGGCGCGACCAAAGGTTTGTCCGGTGCTTTAACCTGGCTATTTCATGGCGCGGCTAAAGGCTTATCCGACCTCCCTCCAGGAGGTGCTCTGCCCTGGCCATCTTGGCATGGACAGAGGCATTTCTACCATCTTAGATGGGCTACCAGCTTAGGTAGTATCCAAATATAAGGAGCATTTCACTCCCAACTATGTAGATTTTCTCTTTATAAAAAGTAACTCTTTATTGATTCATCTTTAATATGGCCTTAAATGCTCAACATTCCATGTTCTAGGCACTATATTGCCGTCTAGGCGGCACAATTTGTAGGCTCCCAAGGGATTACTTTGCAGACGACGAATGGTCCCTCCCAGTTCGGTCCCAGGGGTCCATCTGCAGGATTCTTTGTATTGGCCATTACTCTACGGAGTACCAAATCCCCCTCTTAAATGATTGTGTTATTACTCTTGAATTGTAATACTTTTAGATTTTTCTCTGATATTCGGCGGTTCTTACCGCTGCTTCATATCTTAATTCATGTATCAAGTCAAATGATTCTTTTTTCAGCTCTTGATTTTTATCGAAGGCGTAGGCAATCCTTCGGTGTGAGGGTATCTCAATCTCGATTGGTAACATCGCCTTACACCCTTAGGTTAAAGACTAAGGGTATGTCATGTTGCTGTCTTAGCAGACGTTCGGTAAGCCCACAACACTAATGGTAGCTCTTCTACCCGATTTCCTTTTGCCCTCTTTAGTCGCTTTTTCAGAATTGACTTTACGTTTTTATTCGCAGCCTCAACTACTCCATTAGCTTTTGGATGTGCGACGGATGAATTTTTTTTAATAATCCCATTTTTATGGCAGAAGCGGGAGAATTTGTAACGACCCGTATTTTTGATAATTTAAACTAATAAATTAAATAAGATTTTGAAATTTAATATTGTGAGAAATTAAAATTTATGATTTATTAATGAGAAAAATAATTAGAATATTATTTAATAATGTTGTTTGAATGTTATTGACGATAATTTTAATGTAATTTCAATCAAATAATTGTAAAGTCAATTTGGTTATAATTGTAAATAAGAAATAAATTAAATGTTGGATTCAATATTGAAATTAACTGTTATTAATTGAAATAGGTTTATTACAGAATATGAAATAAATTTATTAGTACATAAATTTATTAGCTTTTGTTTGTAAATAATAGACTTAGAAATGTGTTTGAATTACTAATGTGTAATAATTGTTTTAATTATTATTTTATTATTTAATCCGTTTGAAATTAATTTGGAATTCAACAAAATTAATATAATTGAAATATTGCAATTAATATGGTAAAAGACGTTAACTGTTGAGTGATGAGAATAGTAAGATGGAAACTTATGTTAAATTAATTCATTAGGTAATAGTGATTTAATATAAGAATTTAAATCTAAATAAAAGATTTTGTTTGAAATTTAAATTATAATGAATGGATTTATTACACTTGTAATTGAACGCTGAAATTAGTGCAATATTTAAATATTGGATTTAGTATGGAAATTTATTTTAAAAGATTATAAATTTCTATGTGATTAAGAATGATGAAAATTGTTAACTTTTAATCTGGAATTTAAAGGTGATTAAATTGATTTTTAAATTAATAATTTATTTAATTAACGTGTAAAATTGGGTTTTTTAGGCACTGTCTCGGATTTCGATGAAACCAGTTTCATCGGA
The DNA here is from genome assembly GCA_030737815.1 of Allium fistulosum. Classification (NCBI taxonomy): domain Eukaryota; kingdom Viridiplantae; phylum Streptophyta; class Magnoliopsida; order Asparagales; family Amaryllidaceae; genus Allium; species Allium fistulosum. Next base: position 1,353,790,029 of record CM060902.1, on the reverse strand, counting down.
TCCATAATAGTGGATTATTCTAAGATTTCAAGTTTCGTAGCGATCAGACTTATCATCTGATCATGCGAGCTCGAAACGTGTAGAAATGGATTTATGGGATTTAAATGAATATAATCTGATTTTAAAAGTTAACTTCTATATACAATGGAATTAGAGTTTGAAACTAGTTCCATTGAGTTTAAAAATATCGAAAACCTATATTTCGATATATTGGATGACCTATTTTCGTTTCTAGGACGAACTGGGCATTTCGGGTCTGGGTATCGCTTCGACCTAATTCAATCTGGTCCATCCATTTCTATTTCAACTCTTCCTATATATATAGGCTGGTATAAACCTTAGCAACTTCTTATTTTCATTTTTCTGTATGTACTTTTATTTTCATCGGTTCCTTCTCAAATGGTTGTCATCTCAAACCCTAATTCCAAATTCCAAATCAATCAAAATTCCAAACTCCTCAAAACTTATCATATTATATATCATCGCGAAGCTCCCGACGAATGTAATCTGCCTATATAATTCATTTTTTCACTGGAGGTTTGGTTTGGCCAGAAATCAGTGAAGAAGCCTCGGTCGTCCATATTAGTGTTTGCTTTTCGATTGTGGATCGTCGACCAATCGACGATCCGAGGGCACTGCAGCGTAGAGGGAGTCGAGGGGAGTCGATCTAATGGTTTGTATCGTGTTATTCATGCACAAATTCATGACGTTTGGGCCGTGGTTATCAGCAGCGGCAGAGCTAGGTCGTAGGATCGGAGATGGCGGCGAGTGTGGCGTGGGGGCGGTTGGACGTGGCAGAGATGATGGTGTGGTCTGATCGTAGGCGCAGCGGCCGTAGGTGCGTGCGGCTGTAGGGTTAACGCGGCAGCTAGGGTTGTTGCTGCTCGAGTTCGCGTGTCTGTTCGGGTGAGGTTCGACTAAATTACCAATTTTCCCTTGTATTGTTAATTTTAATTTTAATTTAATTTTCAAACTTTTAATGCTAATAAATTTTCATACGAGCTATGATTTGGACGCAGTTTCTTGCGTTGGGTTCGTATCGAAATTTCGAATAACATAGAACTGGTTTGTTTGAATTTGAAGACTGTTCAAATTTTAGGCTTTTATTGGATTATAAATCGACTATAAATCGAAGGTGAGTGATTTAACCCACTCACGCAATACTAAACTTTCTTATGTTAGTTGAATTAAATTTATGATGCGATAAGAATTTATTGATTGCTGTTTGGTAATTTAATTTGTCATTTAAATTTAATTTGAATTAAATTGCCATTTAAATTAATATTGAAATTAAATTGATAGTTAAATACCTGATGTTGATAACTAGTTAATTATTGTGATTTATTAACTGATTTGGATGTTGATTGTGATGGATGTTTATTTGTTGACATTTTGGATGATTGGATGTTATGTTTATTATATATGTTGTTATCACACTGCAAGTTCCCTTAGTTTGTTGTTAGGAAAATCACTATGGGTTGAAATGATACATACCTGAATGATCTTTTAGATTAGGGAAAATCATTATGGGTTGAAATGATACATACCCGAGCAATTTTACTGATTTGAAAATTATTGGTTCGGGATACGGGTTGAAATGATATATACTTGGAAAATTTAATTATTTTGGGTTGAAATGATACATACCCAATCACTTGACTATAGGGTAGAAAATTATATACAGGCACCGTTGTTCGGTTTTAAATTAATTTCTAAATGGTAAAAGTATGTTTGATATATAAATTTAATTTTTGAAATTTAATTTAATTTTTTATTTAAAAAAATTATATTTGGAAAATAATTTATTTTATATGTTTTAAAGCTTCAAATTATAAGTTAATAAATGGTTTTAAATGTAAATTTAAAATTATAATTTTATTTAGTTTTAAATATATATTTTAAATAGTTTAAAATTTAATTTAATTAAATATTTAATATAGTTTTAATATATATATTTTAAATTTAATTTAATATAATAAATATAGTTTTGATTTAAGATAATAAATATAGACTTTTATAATAACTTTAATAGATAAAAGATTTTTGTAAAAGATTTTAGAGTTTTGTAAAGGTTTTAAAGGATTTTATAATGGTTTTATAAAGGAGTTATAAAGGTTTTAAAGGATTTTATAAATGGTTTTATAAAAGAACTTGTATATAGGGGTTTGGAAGAGTTTTAAAGGAATTTGCGTAGAGGATTATGAAAAGGGGTAAAGTTGTAAAATGTTTGGAATTTATAAATAGCTTTATAAACGGTTCTACAGCATATAAATAGTTTATAAGTGGTTTAGAAGAGATTTATAAATTATTTTTGAAATTGATTGAAAGAATTCTTCCTCGATATTTATGAATATATTTATACTTTTGGAATAAGTATATGGATATCTTGATATAAAGGTATAAACTGTTTTCTGGATTTATTATTAAATTTTTTTATAAAATGACTATGGTGTGAAATAAGCGTTTGGTTGTTAAAGAGACCGGGATCAGATATTTTCATACTCTTTACCAATTCCGAAACCACTTTAACAACTGTGCACGTGGTGGAGAATCCATAACGAAGTAGGATGGTTTGGCGAATGCTACTGGTATGAGGTAAGAACGCAGCCCTGACCTTCAGGTCAGCTTGATATGACTAAAACAGGAGGTATCTCGGGCCAAGTGAGGTTGCTCCTCCTATCGGACACGCTTCTTCGATACCATATCTATTACTTTGTGATTGATTGGTGGCCACCCTCGATTTGATTAAGGGAGTGTGACTCAAGGTGGGCGGTAGTAGCTGCTATGCGTTACCACCAGTCTGGGCATGCAAAATGGTAGAATCCTACTCTGGGCATTACCTCGCATGCCTTGTCATATGCCTTATTGAGCCCAGTACGATTTTGGTTTGTGTTATACCTATGGAGTGCTCCGTGATAGCCCACTAGTTTGCGGTGGAGTTTACAGTACTGTATAGACTATGATGCTTATAAAAATGTGTTAAGGGGGATATGGGTAACGCCTTAACGCTATTTTAATACTTTACTGATGGATACTACATATATAGCATATTTTACTACATATAGATAGTTTAACGAATCCTTAGGAGATGGAAAATCCCGAACATCTCTTAAGTTATTGCACGCACGTTATACATTGGATTGGAGATGTAAAATCCTGTAAACATCTCTGAAGCCATTACACTCAATTTACTTGTTCTTGATTTAACTTACATAAGATTTTTTAGTTCTTACTCAAGTGTTTTGTCTTTTCATTACGCTTGGGTCAGCCTGAGCATTTCAGTGTTGAAGACTTTATTTATAGAGGACGAAGACGGAGTTTGGTATATTATATAATAAGTAATTTTCTACTGCATCATTATTGGTATTTCATTGTTTGTACTCTGATTGTTGTAAAAATTATGTAATCAAATGTATATTATAAACAGCTTCATGAACTATTTATTTGATTATTATATTTTGTCATTTCGCTGCGAGATTTTGTGTTTTGTTTTTCCCTCTTTTCTCTTATTTTCTTATTTACCCCATTGATAATTCTCCCTTTCGAATGGTTTGAGTTTGACATGTGTGGTTTATTGTCGATTTAAACCATCCAAAAAGGTGGGTCATTACAAAATTCTTTGCTCTCAAATTGTGTCCAATTGTCAGAGATTATTTTTTGGGGAATTCCAAACCTGGTTATGATGTTCTTGATAATAAATCCGAGTACCTTCCCAGAAGTTATTTGAGGAAGTGGCTATGCTTCAACCCATTTAGTGAAATAGTCGATGGCAACCACAACATACTTCGCCCCTCCTTTTGAGATCGGTAATGGGCCGATTAGGTCTATTCCCCATACATCGAAAGGCCATGGACTTGTAATTGGAGTTAACTGGCTTGAGGGAAATCTGGGTATCTTTGAAAACTTCTGACACTTTTCGCATCTTCTCACATATTCTATGGCTTGGCTTACCATATGTGGCTAGTAAAATCCCTGCCTTATTATTTTCTTTGCCAGCTTTGTCCCATTTGAATGGTCTCCACAAAACCCTTCGTGTGCTTCAGTCATTAATTTTATTCCATCATTCATGCTCACACATCTTAGGTAGGGAAGAGCATATCCCTTTTTATAGAGAATTCCATTCATCATCATGAAGGTAGGAGCTTGCCTCTTGATTTTTCTTGCTTCTCCTTTATCGGACGGGAGTGTTCCTTTAAGTAGGTACTCAACAATAGGTAACATCCAGGTATCATCATATGTGCTACTTGACCTTGATTGGTCCACTTTTTCATCTGTTAATTCATTACCAATTTCTCCTTTCTCTTCCCCATGAGACTTGGCCTGAGACCTCGTCATGACTAACAATTCCTTCCCTTGTTCTGATGTTTCCTTTTCAATATTTGGACTTTCCTGAAATCCGATTGGGACAATTCGTGTCTCTAGGGCTCCTCTTGAGCTGGCTAATTTTGCTAAGGAGTCTGCCTGTGAATTTTATACTCTTGGAACTTGATTTATTGAAAAGTCCTTAAACAAAGCAAGCATTTGTAGTATTTTCTTTACATATAAAGATAGCTTAGGATTCTTTGTTTGCTATACCGGTTTTACTTGATTCACCATCAGATGAGAGTCGCTAATGATCTTTATTCGTGGAAATTTCAGTTCTAGTGCTAAGGCTAATCCTGCTACCAATGATTCAAATTCTGCCACATTATTGGTAGTGGGAAATCCTAATTTCATGGCATAGTGTAAGCGGTGTCCATCTAGGGTTATGATTATATAACCTGCTCCGACCCCTTGTTCATTTGATGCACCATCCACGAATAGTTGCCACACGGGCTTCTGATCTTTCTCTTTTCCGGATTATTCCTCAATAAAGCTAGTGCACTCATTAACAAAATCTGCCAATGCCTGGCCTTTTATTGCAGCCCGTGGTTGAAATTCTATGCCGGATTGACTGAGTTTGATCCCCCATTTTACCAGTCTTCTAGAAGTTTCAGGTTTGCTAAAAACTTGCTTAAGAGGAAAGTTGGTCAATACCCTGATCGAGTGTGCCTAAAAGTATGCTCTGAGCTTTCGAGCTGTGAGAATCAAGCAATAGGATAATTTTTCTATAACTGGGTATAGAACCTCTACATCCTTTAATCGCCTGCTTATGTAGTATACCGGAAGCCGTGGCCCATTTTCTTCTCTAATGAGTACCAAGCTGACAGCATGTTCTGATACTGCCATGTATAGGTACAATATTTCCCCGCTCTCGGGACTTGAAAGTATCGATGGTTTTTCCAAATGGCTTTTTAATTCTGAGAAAGCTTTCCTGCAATCCTCTCCCCATTCAAAGTTCTTATTTTTCTTAATCACATCGAAGAATGGTATACACTTATCAATAGCTTTTTAGATAAACCTGCTTAGGGCAGCTACCCTTTCATTCAAGCTCATTACTTCTTTACTGGTTTTAGGTTCGGTCATGTCCTTTATGGCTTGAATTTGGTCAGGACTTGCTTCGATCCCTTGAGCACTTACTAAGTATCCTAAGAACTTTCCAGAGTGGACTCCAAAAGAACACTTTTGCGGGTTCAATTTCTTTTGATACTTCCATAATATTTTGAACATTTCCTCTAGATCCTTAAGATGATTCTCAGGCTCGCTAGACTTTACCAGCATATCATCAACATAAACTTCCATGTTTATGCCAATTTGTTCCTTAAACATTCGATTAACCAATCTTTGATAGGTGGCCCCTGCATTCTTTAGTCCAAATGGCATTGCCCTGTAGCAATAAGTTCCCTATTCAGTTATGAAGCTGGTATGATCCTCATCTAGTTTGAACATCGGTATCTGGTTGTACCCTGAATAAGCATCCATGAGGGATAACAATTTGTGTCTGCTTGTTGCATCCACTAACTGATCTATCCATGGTAGCGGGAAGCAATCCTTGGACATGCTTTGTTTAGATCCGTGTAATCAATGCACGTTCTCCATTTTCCCGTTTGACTTCTTTACCAAAACTGGGTTGGCTAACCATTTAATATATCTCCCTGATTAATCCATTTTCAAGCAGTCTTTCAACCTCTTCTCTTAGAGCATCTGATCATACTTTGTCCAATTGTCTCCTATTTTGCTATATAGGGGTCGCTCTTGGATTGATATTAAGGTTATGGTACATGACAGTCGGATCAATTCCCACCATATCAGAATGTGACTAAGCAAACACATCCTTGTTTACCCTAAGGAACTGTATCAAGTCCTTCTTTAACTCACTATCAAGATCTTTTCCCACCTTGATTATTTCAGAAACATCATCTGAATCTATATGGGCTTCCTTAAGATTTTCTATGAGTTGTATTCTCTCTGTTTCACCTTGGCAATCAAACTCCGTGATTATTGGGCCCTCTTCCACTGAGTTTGCATCAATTCTCTTCCTCTTGACTCTAGTGGGAATGTACCTTTGATACGTACGCTTGTTAGATTTATTAACTTTTATCTTTGATTCGAATGTTGGATGTGAAAATCCATCATCCGAAGGTTGTAAAATAGTAAAAGAATCAAAGTACATAGAATACCCCCTCTTATATTGATCAAGAGTGGCAAAATACATTTCTCGAGAGCTAGATTGCTCTCCTCGGATTGTCCCCCCAACGTCGCTTTGTTAGAAACTTTACGATGAGGTACTTCGGTGAGACAAAAACATCAATTTCATCTAGAGCTGACCTGCCAAAGAAGGAGTTATAGTAGGAGGGTTGATCAATTATCACAAAAATAGTTTCAAATGTTCTGCATGCTGACAGCACTACCATTTGTACAAGCAGCTTTATTTGTCCCATTGGAGTTAAACCCTTGTTGTTGAATCCAAATATAGGCTTTGTGCTTTGCTCCAGCTTGTGCTCTGGAATGTTCATCTGATCGAAGGCATGTTTGAAAATTACATTAACTGCGCTGCCCGTATCGACCAGAATTTTTGAGACAATAAATAGCCCAATTTGTGCAGTGATCATCAGAGGGTCATTATGAGGATGGTGAACCCCCTTGTGTAGCTCCTGTGGAGTAACAATCAAATTAGGCATTTTAATGTTAAGGCGTGGGTTCTTTATTAGGGGCTCTTCTTGAATAGAGTAGATCCCTTCTTTGGCCTCTTTAATGAATCTGCTTTGTGCCCCTTTGTCGTTCCCTACTGGATGCGGCCCACCATGGATTAATCCTGTTGATTGGCAGACTTAAGCTTAAGGGGTCCTCATCTTCTAACAAATTCATAGTGTTGGCTGGGCGCTTCTGCGGAGCATTCTCTGTTCACGGGACTTTTTGCTGATCTTGAACAAACTCTTTTAAATGACCTTCCCGAATCAACTTTTGGATATTTCTGGCTAGAACTCTGCACTCATCAGTTTTGTGACCATTACCTTTGTGATATGCGATATAGTCTCCTCCTTTTTTCTATTCAGGATTGTTCTTGGCTTTGAAGGAGACTGGAAAGTTGACTCTTTCCTTAGCTTTAACATACACGTAAGACAACGGCATGTTTAAGGCAACCGTGTTAGCAGCCGATTCTTCCCATCTAGTTCTTTTGTGGCCACGGTCCAGGCCAAATCTTCCCCCTTCCTTCCTGGGAATTGTTTTCTTCTTGGCATAGTAAAGCTCATCCATCCAGATGAGCTTGTCAGCTTGAAAATGAAAGTCTTGTAGATCTTTACAGCCATTAACAAAAAGATGTTTCCAAAATGGGGTATTCTCAATCAACTCAGAATGGACAGCTATGAGCTTATCACGATCATTCTTATCCTTGGCCTTTAAAGATTCAGCGTTGAACCTTCTCAAGTAGTCCCCCAAAGACTCTCTCTGCCTTTATTTTATATTTGCCAATACTGTATAATCGATAGTAGGATCTTTGCAGACACAGAATTGGGCTGAGAACTCGTAAGAAAATTGCTTCCAAGAGTATATGGTTTTTTCCCTGTATTGCATGTACCATTTGGTTGCTTCTCCCTGGAGAGTAACTGGGAACATTCAGCATCTGATAGCTCCAAATGCGTTATACAAGTCCATCTGACTGTCAAAAGCCATAAGATGATCATCGAGGTCTGTGACCCCATGATATTTTATGGATGGGATTTTGACATGTGGTGGTATTACTGTAGCCATGATTTTTTCGGTGAAAGGCGGTACCCTCTCATTATCATTGACGTTCTCGTCCATTGTTCTTTTTCCTTTGGAATTCATAGCATCTTTAATAGCCTTTTCAACAGCTTCTTTCAGTAAGCTTCGACATTGCCATAGATTTTCTAATTTGGGAAATATTCTTTTAATGTAGAACTCCCAGATTTTTCCATTGATTAGTCGAGAATCCTTCCCTGATGATTAGCTTTCAATTGGGGAAGTTCCTTCTTCTTCGATGATGTCAGACCACTTTGTCTTTAAGCTCATTGGAATCTTTTTGATTCCTCCTAGGAGAGACTACCTCTTCTCCTTTAGTTTGTTCGGAGTCTTCGAAGATTTTTGAGATAAGGCCATCTTTAGCAGCTCCAGCATCTCCTGTAGCTGTTGTTCCAAGCGTTTGATTTTAGTTGAATTTTCATCTTGTTGTGCTGGCAATGAAGTCTGTCTAGGAACGACACCATCCAGGTTAAAAGATGGAGCTATATTTTCTTCCAAAGTGGTGGTGTGTATTGCTCCTTCCATAATTCCACTTAAATGTTCGACCTCATTTAGTATGTATATAGTGACAAGGTCGGAGATTTGTGCCCTCCTTCTAGCGGAAAAAATGTTAACAAGAAAACTTTTCAACATCCCCAATGCTATTCGTAAGATAGTTGAATTCAAGAGAAACCAAATCATTAAAAGGATCCATTCCTTCGGAAGCACACCTTTCGACTAGATTGACATAGTCGAAAGGATTTAAGGTGATTGTTCCATCTCTTGACCAAGTTTACTTAATCGAAAGGATCAATGAAGTTGTCCCTTCCTTTCGACCAGGCTGACTTAGTCGATAGGCTTCATGGATTAACCTTGGGATATGGTTTAGAGAACAACATCCGATTGAACCTTATCCTCTAGGTGAGTCGAAAGCAACTACCCATACTTGTTCTTCATTCATTTCGACAATGTCGAAAGGTAACGTTTAGGACCTTTCGATCATGTCGAAAAGGAGATGCTTTCTTAGTTAGTATGTCACGGTTGCTTTTGACCCTATAGTGTCGCTGCCCTTGTTGTGGAACCCCTTCAAAAGGGTCACTGATATCTTAAAGGGTTGATCCCCTTCAAACGAGTTCCTCTTCATATGATTGCAAGTCAATTAGAAACTAAGATTCCTTTCGAGAAGAACCCTTTTGGTCAGGTTGAAAGGGGTTTTTCTCTTTCGGTACAGTCTTAACTTATTATTGACTACAAATCACTTGGTTTTCCTTGTATAAGATTGATTTAGATATTCCCAAGTCTCTTGAGAATAACATGGTCGAAACCCTATCATCACTTTTATTTTTGGCGTCAAGTGCGGGTTCCGATGATGGCGTGTTTCAATCGGAAATACCCAAGTCAATCTTATTCATTGCATAGACAAAAAGAAATAATGAGATTAGGTTAGAATCATGTGCAATGGATCATTAGTTTAGCTAATAATCTTCCTCGTCGCCGGTATCCTTTATGATCAAGCCATTTCCCATTTTATTCATAATCCAAAATGAGTTACAAGATATTGAGCTTTTTCTCTAATTTGATTTTAGGGTTTCTTGAGAATACAATTTTCACTAAGAAAGTAGAGTAAAGGAAATGAATTCAAGATTACAGAATTCGGTCCCCAAAACTGGAACCCTTGGGTCTTATTTATAGCTGCAGGTAGGCCCTCTTCCACGCTTTTGCTTGCGACCGGGTCAGAAGGACTCCTTTTTATATGCCGCCTCAAGCCTTTCGACTTGGTCGAAAGGCCACGACCCTTTCGATGTTGTTGAAAGGCATCCTTTTATTCATCTTGGTTTACTATTTCAACTCCTTTATCCTTTCCATGACCTTTCGATTGAGTCAAAAGGGGCCTTCATTATCCTTTCACCTTTGTTGATCTCTGAATATTGTTTTCCCCACAGCACCTTTCGACACTATCGATAGGTCATTCATATTGGTTTTGAAGATATTCAAGTGTGAATGGTTTCGATGAGGTTGTGTAGCCTTTGAATGCATGCCTTAGGACTGGGGCGGGACCTTCTTTCAAAATTATGGGCTTCCACCGGTTCGAAAGAATTGTATATGCTTTCAAAAAGGTTGTGTTAGTGGCGAAACCTTTGACTTCAAAAGGTTGGCATGTAAGCGAGAGAACATCATCTATTTCCTTTGAAAGGTGTTCTGAAGCCGTCCTTGCTTGTTTATCTATGTTGAAAGGTTGAAAGTAGCGGAGATGTCATGTTCTATTTGTATTCTTTCTCCTTAGCGCACCAATAGGATTCATAATTAAAGTAAGTTCAAAAATGCAAAAAATTAAACAAGTGAAAGCGGGCGATGTACATATGAGATGGTAGAATTGGCATCATCGTCATTTTCCATGGATAATGTTTGATTCCAGGGACTTGTATCAACATTTCTATACTAGTTTTAGCATATTAGTTCTTGTAACCAAGTATATGTAGTAACAAAATGTAATGCAAACACAATTACTAAGTATGCTCCATCAATAAGCTAAGCAACATGACCAATCGACAAGCATAACAGTCATTGACAACTGCAGTTTTTACCTCTCACTTAACATTGCATTTCTTTGATGCTTGAGCATTAACAAATATAAGTAAGACCAATATTTACTCAAATTGATATAAGTTCCACACCCATCATGTTTACCGCACTAAAAATATATTTATTATGCTTAGCCTTTCCTTTTATTTTGGAATACGATCGACCTTTTAATTAAATTATGATATGGATATAGTCACAAAATTTCTATATTGAAACCCAAGATAATGCTTATTTTAGAGTGGATGTCTTGATGCATAAGTATATTTGTCAAATATTGTTTTTCCTATTCCTATGCATAACTGACCTTTTAATTAAATTACGATTTGGATATTGTTGCAAAACCCTAACCTCTGTCATCAATCGTCTTTCCAATGGCGAAACCCTAACCTCTGTCGCATCCCAGCCACTGCCGCCTGAACCCTATATCCACGTTGCACCTCTCCAATTTACGTATCAAAAATGATGGATAAAGTCTGGGTATGTCTAAACCTGTGTAGTTAAAGCGCTCGGCAGATTCGAAGCGGTGGAGTTGCAAAAAGTCATAGCGGGGATATAGCGAGGATATAGCGGGATATAGCGGATGGCTCTAAAATAGCATATAAAACTCGTACTTAATATTTTTACAAATATATAAATGGTAATTAAATGAAAAATTATCATTCAATTGAATTATAATTAATACATAAATAATTTTAAACAAAAACATGTGCGGATATACTTTAAATAAACGTAAAACTGTTATATATAACATAATTGAATTTAGTAGAATATTAGAGTATTTTCATTTCTGAAAATATATTAAAAATTAAATCAAATAAATTAATTTCATAATTTTTATAATGTATAAATGCAATTTTTTAATTCATTTTATTAAAGAAGATATAGCGGAAATAGCAAAATATAGCGGGAATAACGGGATATAGCGGAAATAGCGGGGATTAAAGCGGAAAGGATATATTTTGGGGCTATATGGAAAAATCGTAGCGGTAGAAGTCCGCTATGAGATATAGCGGGGTAGTAGCGGGGCATTAACTACACAGGTCTAAACAGGTAAATTATATGGTACTTAAGTATAATATTGAATTTAAAACATATTTTAATATCTAAGGTTATTTTTTATCATAGAATCACTAAAGAGTACGAGCAAGCAGCTTGGAATTTAGTAAACGATGCAAAGCTAAACCTGGGAAATGTGGAAAATAATTTATGCCCTTGTTTAGATTGTAGAAATCTTACCCGTCTTCATGGAGAAGTTATTATCGAGCATTTGATTATAAGAGGAATGAATCCTAAGTACATGGACAATGAGTGGTACAATCCCGACTAGCGAATAAATAAAAGCAAGAATTCAAAGTCGGGTGATGCGTATGATTTGCTTAAAGCCATTATATATGAAGATGAAGATTTAATTAATCATACTTTCTTTGATGATGATAAATGTGAATATGATGCACAAAGACGAGAGGATGAATTACACAAAAATTTGGAAGATGCAAAGACCCCATTGTATCCTGGTTGCAAGGATCAAACAAAGTTATATGCTATCTTTGCCTTGTATAACCTTAAATGTGAGACTGGATTGTCTGATAATGGTTTCAATAAGCTTCTAAATGTGCAGCAGCTGTTGTTGCCAAAAAATAACGTACTTCCAAAGCCATTATATGAATTAAAGAAATTCCTTAAAATATTTGACATGGGCTTTGAGAAGATTCATGCATGTGAGAACGCTTATTGTCTTTTTAGAAATGAATATAAAGATTTGAGTAATTGTCCAAAATGTGGACTTTCGAGGTGGAAGGTAAATCAACGGATAAAGGATATTATGCATGGCATTCTAGTTAAAGTATTGCGTTATTTTCCAGTAATTCCGAGGTTTAGAAGAATGTTTAGATCCAAAAGGATGGCGGAAGATTTACAGTGGCATTTCAATAATATAAGCACTGATGGAAAAATGCGACATCCAGTAGATTCTATAACATGGAATGTAGTGGATGAGAAATAGAAACCATTATCAGCAGATCCACGCAATCTTAGGCTTGGCCTTGCAATAGATGGTTTCAATCCATTTTCCATGTTAAGTTCAAAATATAGTTGTTGGCCTGTAATGCTCCTGACATATAATCTTTCGACTATGTTGTGCATGAAGAAAGATAATATTATGTTAACATTGTTAATTCCTGGTCTGAAGCAACCAGGGAATGATATTGATGTATATTTAGCGCCATTGGTAGAAGATTTATATCATTTATGGAATACCGAAGTTGAGGTTTATGGTGGATATAGTCAATCAATGTTTAATATGAAAGCAATTTTGCTTTGGACAATGAATGACTTTCCGGCAAATGGTAGTCTTGCTGGATGCTGTGTAAAAGGTAAAAAAGCTTGTTCATTATACGGTGTCAACACTCATCATCGATGGCTAAATCATAGTAGAAAGACCATCTATATGGGCCATAAAAGGTTTTTATCTCCTTCAAACCCAGAAAACAGAAGGCCTTGTTTTATAACACCATGGAGGAAGGGTATAGGCCTAGGATTCTAACTGGAAGAAAATTTTCAATTATTTTAAAAGATATTCCGAATAATTTTGGAAATGTAAAGAAGAACCAAAACAAAGAATAACAGAAAAGGTAAAAAAAGGAATGAGCAAAATAAAATAGGGAATAAAAGAAGAATTGAGCATAGCAAGAAAAATGAAGATGATGAGGACAAAGATCCTGTGAGAATGGAGCTATTAAGGTAGAAAAAAAAGTCCATCTTTTTTCAATTTCCATATTGGGAGGTTAGTGCATATGTTCTATTTTATTCTATTAGACTAACATTAAAGAATTATACAACTAAAATGTTCCATTATTGATTTTCATAGGAACTTCTATTACGTCATAATGTAGATGTAATGCATGTCGAGAAAAATGTTGGTGAAAGTCTACTGGGCACAATGTTACGTGAGAAGAAATCAGAAGATGGAGTTAACTCTAGAAAGGATTTGGAGGATTGGGGAATTCGTCATGGTCTTCATACACAACCCCTAAGGAACAAGACATATCTTTTGCCAGCTCCATATACATTATCAAAAGGAGAAAAAATATATTTTGTAAAAGGTTGTATGATTTTAGAGGACTTGATGGTTAAGGTCGTGTATCATTGGAGGACTGCAAAATTAGTGGTTTGAAGTCTCATGATTATCATGTTTTACTACAACAATTATTACCCGTATTAATAAGAGGATTGCTTCCAAAGAAGCCAAGGAAAACAATAACTCGTTTATGTTCATCCTTTAATAAATTATGTTAGCATATTATCGATAGAGAGAAACTACATCAACTTGACGATGAGATTATTATAACTTTGTGCGAGCTTGAAAAATACTTTCTACCTTCTTTTTTTGATATAATGGTACATTTGACAATTCATCTTGCAGGAGAAGAACAATTGTGTGGGCCAGTCCATTTTTGTTGGATGTACTCCTTTGAAAGGTAAATGAAGACACTAAAGGATTACGTAAAAAATCATGCTCGTCCTGAGGGGTGTATTGTAGAATCTTATCTTGCAGAAGAATGCATCACATTCTTTGGTGAATTTTTAAGAAAATCACAGGAGAAAGAAGCTAGAAATGAAGATCACCAAAGTAACGTAATATTTGAAGGACGTCCAATATCAGCATGTAAGACAATCACATTGTCTTCTAATGAGAAAGACTCTGCTCATTTGGCTGTGATAATGAATATGTCAATGGTAGAACCATTTTTAGAGTAAGTTCATATTCCCTCTTTTTCATTGTTTGATTGTTTGCAATTTTAAATATAACATAACATCTCTTGTTATATGCTAGTTTGCATTTGGAGGAGTTACAAAATTCAGACAAGCGCATGGAAAGAAATGCAACGTTACTTTGGAAAAATCATATAGCTACATTCTCCAATTGGATTAAAAAAAAGGTCAATAGAATTCTTAAATGTTACTAATTAATTTAAAACCGTATCACGAATATATTTATTAAATGAAATTGTTTTTTATAGGTGTCTATTAACCCAAAATAGTGGAGTAACTTATGATGCAACAACCATGTGTAGAGCAAGTGCAAAAGATGTTTCTCAAGTGGTTGATGTTGTCACTTATTATGGGATACTTACTGATATAATTTTGTTAGCCTATAACGTTTTTTACGTTCCGATCTTTAAGTGTCATTGGACAAACATAAGAAATGGTGTGAGGGTTGAAGATGCATTTATGCTTGTCAATTTACATCAAAGTCAAGCTTCATTTTCAAAAGATTCATATATACTTGCATCTCAAGCAAAACAAATTTTTTATTCAAGAGAGAATGATTCTTCTAATTGGTATGTGGTAATGAAAGCACCTTCAAGAGTTTTTGACGATCTAGAGATCCACGACTCCTTTGAGGAAGTAAGCCATGTTGAGGAAGATTGCCACGAAATCAATATGGGTGTCGATGATTGTGTTGAGGATGTTTCTTTTGTTAGAGAAGATTGTGAAGGCATACTTGAGTAGTTTTGAGATTTGCTACTGTAAAAAATATATCGTGACAACATATATCATGAAGGCATATTTGATCGATTTCTAACTACCTATATTGTGTGTTTTCCTTTCTCTCTCCTTTTTTTGGGACTGACAATGTTAATTATGTTAACCACTCATACTGGATGTCTTATCACTCTGACCCATCGTCGTTGGCAAACTTATATGTTGATGGTTTATAGGGTGTAGATTTCAAAATTAAAACTCATATTCATAGAAGTATTTATGTACACAGTGTTAGGTATGTTTGTAATATATGGATAACAATCAAAATACAGATACTTTCAATAAATCATTAGCACCAACAATCCATGGACCTGGTTTTCAGCAAGATAATTCAACTCTTTTATCCAAGTATCAAGTATGAAATGATGATTTTCAATATGTTAGATATTTCATGCTGCAATCACAGTTCTGATACTTTCAAGTAAATGAAGTACCTTTTTTGCTAATCAAGTAAATTTGGTAGTTTCATTTAGATTGAACTCAGAGGCAAAATACAGAAGATAATCATATTATTACTTTAATGTTTATGAAATATATTTTTTCTTTTCCTATCTTATATGAAAATTCTAATCAAAAGTTTCCTCGTTGTAAAGCTTTCATCTCATGTGGAAAACTATATTTTTCCCTTGATAATTCTTTAAGGTCGTGATCTGTAATCTAATTATTTACAATTGGTACATTGATGCATCATTTGTCTCCATTGTTTGTCTTGAATTTTGACTGCTCTACCAAATATATCAAAGACTTGAACAAATGAAAAATATGGCATTACGTACATAATGGAAAAGAACACTATATTTCATTACTGTGATGGATGTTATCAAGTTGTACTTGATGTTGCTACATTTGCACTGTTGCATGCAGCTTCGAACAATAGCATAAACATAATGCATTTTTTCTTTGTTATCTCTTTTTATCTTTATTCAAATCATTCGCAATGTTGGTCATGAAGTCAAATAACACACTATAGTGGCAATGCACATGCAATTTATTCACAAAACCAGTACCAGACTTGTCTTGGCATAAGCTCGGAATCTTTATATTTACCTTACCAAGGATGACATGCAAATATTATATTCTTTTTTCTTTATCTAAATTTTTCCCCACTAGGTTTTTTGGCCATACTTTCAATAACAAGACAATCACCACCAAATACCTTCCATCAAGGAGGAATACGTTGTAACAATATTCATTCGTCTATGAATAAACCCCAACTGCTTCGCTTGGTTGTATAGAGGAAGTTCAATGAAAAAGAAAATTTATTGATTGCTTATTTCTCTGTTCATTCTCGTTTTCTTCTTCTTTGCATGCATATAGTGTAGACTTCTTTAATCCTTACTTTTATTAGTCTCCCATGCATCGTAATGTAATCTTCTAGCTCCAATGTATATAACTTGTTTTATATCTTACTATAAACACTTCAGCAATACTCTCATCTCGGAGAATATACATCATCATATTTATTTTCATACACAACCTCTATAATTTTATACACAAGTCATATAATATTAAGATATTAGATTTTCCATACAACACACAACCTGACTAAGATCATACCGAATAATAAACAAAATAAGATTTTAAAGTATATTTACTTTACCATTCTTAAGAAAACTTGGTTGTGCTTTTGCATATATAAGACATCAAGTCTAAGGAAAGGTTCTTAGTTTTTCTTCAACTAGCTTAATGCAACGATGCAAAACTAGCTGAATTGGAGCCAAGGCACAAATTATATCCTCATTTGACACATTGCTTCTGTTATCATTTTTTGACTGAACTCTCATGATCAATGTTTTAAGAGGCAACAATTAGTCCGAGTAAGCTTTTCGTAGCATATTCTTTGAAAGTACGCCTGTTTGGTTTGTTCCACCTAATGTATTTAAATAATCAATACATGTTCATATTAATTTCAATTTTTGTTAATATCCTGATAAACTAAACGCTATCCTTGAGCTCTTGAGAGAGTATGTACACCTATTTCATTGGCATCTCAGTATATTATTGATCAGTTGATCTATATTTTGCCGTTACATATCACCACATTAATGTTTTAATTCTAATTTATGGAAAATCTGAACTTTGTTTTGTTACTATAGGATATGGCAAAGAAGAGGAAGTTTACTCGCAAACAAAAACTAGCCGAGGAACCAAATGAATAACTTAAAGCAAATATTAAACCCAAAGAGCAACCTGAACAAAATTTAGAAACCAATGAGCAACATGAAGAAAATTTAGAAACCATTGAGCAAGGAACTGAAGCATGTAGAGACAATATGACGAAGTCTAAAGAAAATATTGAAAACAACGAATTTGAAATTGGAAATAATGCGATGGAAAATGAGACTGATATTCAACACATAGATGAAAGTCTGATTCAAAATAA
Source organism: Allium fistulosum (assembly GCA_030737815.1). Taxonomy (NCBI): domain Eukaryota; kingdom Viridiplantae; phylum Streptophyta; class Magnoliopsida; order Asparagales; family Amaryllidaceae; genus Allium; species Allium fistulosum. The sequence goes on along the minus strand of CM060902.1, from coordinate 1,353,772,415 downwards.
AAAAGCTAGAGGTCAAACTAGAATGAAAAGACTTCCTTCGAATCGTGTGTCTCGGATTAACGTTGAATTTAATGAGAATTTTGCACCAATAGGAGAAGGTTCTATAAAACTATCTTCTTACTTAGGACCGCTCCTACGGGAGCACGTTCCATTCACGATTGATGATTGGCGGAATGTTGGCGATGATTTAAAACATGTGCTATGGTGTTCCATTCAGGTATCCCTTCGATATACTTCATTTTCTCTATTCAGATTGTTAGTTCATATTGACTTGGAATTTAACGCTTGTTAGAAGTGAAATTGTAACAATATTTAACGTTCGCATTTTGCAGGCAAGATTTAAACTGGATGAGGAGTGGTAGAAAGTGCCTATTTTTCAGCAAATGGGATGCATATGGAGGGCTTCAAAAAGTAGGTTTATTAGGCAAATATTGGAAGCGAAGAACATGGAGGAAAGGATTAAGCTCAAACCTGGTAATGTCGAAAATATGAAGGATTGGATGGATTTTCTAAAAAAGAAAATAGACTCGAAGTTTAAGGTAAATAAATACTAAATTCAATTGTATTATGCAATAATTATAATTAATCGTTGTATTATATCTTTTCGTCTTAGGCACAAAGTGATCAATTCAAAGCTATTCGAAGTTTTCAAGTGCCACATACAGTAAGTCGCAAAGGAATGGCTCGATTAGCAGAAGATATGGTGAGAATGAACAATTAGTTTAATTAATGTAACATGTTATGGTTGTGTATTTAATACAACCATATTCACTTTATTTATCATTATTAATATAGAGAAAGGAGAGTGATGGTCACATCCCCATTTCTAGAGCTCAAATTTGGATTAAATCCCGCACTCAAAAAAATGGCGAACCAGTTAATACAAAGGTCCCATAGACTATTTTAAGACACCGCAGTATTGATAAAAATCGTACATTATTGTCTTTCTATCATTTGTTGGCATTCTATCTATTACTTATAAATATGTGAAAAATGTTAACTTTTGTAGGAAAAGGTTAAAGAAATTGAAAGTGAATTGCAATCAAACTCAACCAGTAGTTCTTTGAAAGAAGATGCTCTCTTCCAAGTGTTGGGACATGATAGACCTGGACGACTACGAGCAATGGGAAGAGGTGCAAAATATACCAAGTTCTTGCTCTTACAAGCTAAAGATGCGAGAATTTCACAGTTGGAAGAGGAGGTATGCATGTTAAAGAAAAATTTGGTATATAACATATCAATCTATATTTTTTATTCTACTTGTGTGGTATATTAGAGATATTGTTCGAGTTTGTTTTTTCATATGGTTTTTTAATCCATAGTCCACACACTTGATTTTTTAAGTTAATGCATGTCGAAGAGAAGAAGCCATGTCTCAAGTAAACATCAAATATTAGCATATGCATAATTTCATTTTTACGTATGTGTGCTTATGATACTTTGCTATTAAACATCAAATATATTATCATTATGATATTATTTAAAAATTAAATTTTAATATAGTAATTAACTTAAGATGCTTCTAATTAATTGCAGAGCAATTATGGAAATACATTTGATAAATATGATTTATTGGATTGGAATGGAACCGATGAAATAATTGCTGAAGGAAGAGTCATGTCAAGTGATCCAAATGAGCTTGTACATAGAATTCCTCTAGGACCAAATGCAAAGGTAGTTTTGATTGAGTTTCCAAGGAAATTAGATGCCTTTCTATAGAGAGCCGTGTTTAATACGATACATATTGGAGAGGCTATGGGTATGTTAATAGCATGGCCTGCCGATAAAGTTATTATGCATAAGCAAGATCAAATCGACAACACGGTAAATTAAATATCACCGTATTTATATTTTTTATTTTAACATACAATTACTAATTTCATAAATACATATTCTTTTGAATAGAGTAGAACTAGCAGCACAGAGCCTTCATGCAAGCTATATGATTGGATTGGAGGTGAAGAAATAGTTGAACGACGCTTGTACTCTAGCGATCCAAACCAGCTTGTGAATGGAATTCCTATTGGACCATCGGCTATGTTAGTTTCTATTGATAATCCAAAGAACCCTGATGACCATTTGTGGAGACCAATAAATAATATGATATATGTTGGAGAAGCTGTTGGTAATAAAGTTGCTTGGCCAAAATCAAAAGTGATTGTTGAGAAAGCTAAAGTCGCATCATTTGTTTCTAGTCATGACAACGTAACATCTCATATGGTAATATGTTTAAACATAATTGTAGCAACTTGTTATCAAATTTATTAATTAAAATATATATTAAAACCCTCACTTACCTTTTCTTGTTTGATAGAGTGGAAGGCCAACCCCCAAAAGCAAATGCAAGCTGATTGATGCTGGTGGAACATGAGCAATAGTTGCCGAAGGAATTGGGACTTCAACTGATCCAAATGAAGTGGTCCATTTTGTTCAACTTGGAAGAGACACCGTTAAAATTTGGATAGTGAATGCTATAGTTCCCGATGCAACTCTATGGAGACCAACTTCCGATCTTGTCTGCATTGAAGATGTTGTAGGCTCTACAGTGGCGTAGCCAGCCTCAAAAGTTATGATAGAATCAAGTTCTAGTAAGTATAAATTATTTATTTTATATATACCAAATTTTAAAATGTATTCATATTTGATTGTATAATTTAATTCTTGACGTTGTACCACTTTCTTTTATATAGGTAACCATTGTTAAAGTTTGTTAACTAATCAGAAGAAAAGAAAGCTCTTTTTGTCCTAATTGTAAGTTTAAAACTTTTTACAATTCTCTCTATTTTGTTAATCTTGTTTTATGCCACTATTTTATTTTTATCATGAAACCTTTTGAAAACCTAAAATGGTGACTCAAGGCATTGATCCCAAGACATATGAGGATATTATTCAAAGTTTTTTACCACTTGACTAGTTTGCTCACTATACAAGCAGCCTATGATTATTTCATTAAAAAACGAAAACATTGGTATCCAAGTTAATTTTTAAATAAAATAATGCAAGGAATATATATGATATAATTATCAAACATACAACAGAGGTGGATAATTTAATTTTTCTTAAATGTGTATCTTGGGATGTGATTGGCAGTGTAGGGACATAATTTTTGAGAAATATTATCTAGATGTAATGTGTTTATACCCAGTGGTATTGAGTTATAGGTTAAATGATCAATCTTTTAATCATTTTGGAGTTAATTTTTAAGATGTTAATAGTGTAGGGACATCTGAGGATATTATCGGTTTTTTTTTTACAGTTCTCCAATAACGATTAATACAAATTAAGTTTTACTAAGAAATAATGGAATTGCTTCAGATTTTATTTCATTAGAGTGTTTTGGTCCCTTGCCTGTTAGATGTCATGGATGTAGGTGAGAGAGATTTGGTTCAAAATATCATGGATCGATCAAAACATTCCACAAAATTCCACGGATCTCGTAATATACTAAACCATCTCGACATCCACTTGTTTAAGCAAGAGAACAGGTCTCGGTTTGACCTTGCACTTTAGCAACTTTTAGTTCTGTAGGGGGGCATTGATACTTACAGGTACTGATACTTAAAGTAGCATCTTGAAATTATTCTAAATAAAAAAATATATGGATCCAAATTTCTTGACTGTTTAGGGTCGTCGCCAATCTATAAACTGCAAGTATTAGTACTGAAACTGTGATCCGAATCCGGTAAAGTTGGTCCAGTTGAAGTTTGTGCTTAAAAGTGACTTAGGTTTTCTTTTATTTTTTTTCACATTCATTAACTTTACAGTAAACTTTCTAGTGCATTTCATAGATATTCTATGCACCCTTGAATTCCGCTAAAAGCTGTACATCCCTACATGCCTATTTAGGCTCTTTAGCAATGCTCATATTTTTTAACCCTTCCCTCAATGCTGTACATCCCTACATGTAAAAAGAACTGTAAAAGGAAAGCATGGGTAGATGTTGAAGAATTCTCAAATTCGAAAAGCAGGTCCACTTCAACACTTTCTGGTATTGTTAGTATGGAGTCTGCATCATCGAGTAAGAGACAGGTAAGTTGAAACTTGAAATGCGTAAATAACCAGTTGTGCAAAATATTAGTACAACATATCTTCAGTGTTTTATTGCTGAAACAAATTATGTTGTTAGGTCACCTTTTGCTGAAGTTAGGTTTGGTTGTAAGATATATACCAATATTTTTTATTTACATTAATAATCCAAACTTTTTGGGGGATTATCTAAATGATTCAAAAGATAAAACTTAATAACTTTTCTATCCTTCCATTAGGTTTTACCCCTGTTTTGATCAAGTTCAATATCACTGGTTGCATGAACTATAACACAACTTGGTATTTAAAAATATATGTTACTTAGAAAGTCTTAAAAATTATTTGCCATTAAATGAAAAATGGACTGCTCAAGTTAATATCATCACAATAATTTGTCAAGAATTTATTGATCGATGTGGGATCGTATGTCCAGAGCTAGCGAATAAGAGGCGATAATTACTTGGTTTATGCCTTTATCAATAGCGTAGTGGCATATGACCTACAATTTTAGGTGATAACAAACTTTAAATTTATTTCACATTGATTTAAAAGAAAGCAACATATATGTTGATTTAAAAAGTGGTTAATGCTTTTTAGTTTTGCATTCTGTTTGTCTAGGGAGATATAAATCATCTTAATAAGCTTGTCTAATTTGTACAGTTATGACGACAAGACTAACAAAAGGAATCTTGGAAAAATTGCAGCTTGAAAATTATCAGGTGTGCTTTCTTTTAGTTGATGTCGCTACTTTTATTTTATTGTGTGAATGCTTGCAAAGTTGCAATGACTTTTTATTTCTCAAATTTTCTATATGGATTCAGTTTGATGTCATTCTATTCTCTGCTTTTTCTGTAAAATATATGTGAGATGCATTTATATACGATTGATAAAAAAATGACATTTGAGTGTCCTATGCCAGAAATTTAGTATATGTATATTAAAGAGTTGGGAGAATTAGTTTCATGTTCACAAGAATTTGTAGTTGTCATCTGCCTTTGAACTATATTTGTAAGTTTAGTGCCTGCACCATTTTCTCCTTCGCCATTTGCTTTTGATGCTACTTGCTTTGCTTTTATTTGGTCCAACTATATTTGCAAGTTTAGTGTCTGCACCAGGATAAATTCATAGTTTGATGTACAAACACCACCACCAACCGAGTTCATGTATGGATATCTTATCTTGAATTCATGTATAAAATAATCGTGAATACTGACCTTGTTCAAATAAGCCTGCACCCCAAACTATCACATGCTTGCACCCAAAAATATCACGTGCCCGAACTTAATATGAATGCAAATCTCAGTGCACAACTCATTACTTCATCTTACTTCAGTTTTCATCTTACCACATTATACTGTGATGACACTGACATTATTAACGTTTATTATTATCCATGTGAAAGCTTTTTTATTATCATAGTTCAAATTGAGTACCTATTTTCATGAAGCTAAAGGACACTAGCAATATTTGAAGTCGTGCATCATCTTTCATAATATTTTAGCTGAGACGGTAATTGTTTCATTATCTATGTTTGGGGAAGTAACTTGTTGATAGGTATGAAATATTATGTATGGACACAAAAAAGATGGTAAATCGATATGTATGAAATACTAAGTTTGGATATGTGAAAAGTTGTTTGAATGATATATATGAAATGCTTAGTTTGAATATGTGAAGTTGTTTGAGTGATCTGTATGAAATATTATGCTGCAATTTAAAGTATATGTTGTCTACGATAAGAAATGAGAAAATGTAATATATATATATATATATATATATATATATATATATATATATAATAAAAAGCTGAAACCAAGATTGGTAAATTCTGTAAATTAATATTACATGGAATAACGTTAAATCAACGCTATTGATTAATAAACGCTATAGAAACTGTGTATGGGATTTAAGAATTATGCATAAAAATCGCTATAATATAACATCATAAACGCTATAGAAACATGAATGAAACGCTATACAAATATGACAAGAAATGCTATGGAAATAGAAATGAAACGCTATACAAATATGATAAGAAACGCTATGGAAAAAGAAACGAAACGCTATACAAGTATGATAAGAAATGCTATTGAAATATCACCTTAACGCTATAACATAGTATGATAAAATGCTATAAAATATGCCCAGCAAACGCTATAGAAATCAACTACCGGATAATACTTCCTATAGCGTTTTGGTTTAATGACCGAAGAAAAACGCTATATAAAAGACCTTTTCATAGCTTTTTTTCGTGCTATGTAAAGCTAAAGGTCTATCATAGCATGTCGTTCCACGGCGTTCTCTGAAACGCTATGGTAGGTTATAATAGCGTTTTCTAAACGCTACAAAAGCCCCATTTTTATGAATCCTTTTGAATTCTTTGAAGATTATAGTACAAATAATGCAAATTGACAATCACAAATGCAAACACAGACATATATAAATGCAGTAAAATTAAACAGTAAAGAGTTGGAGAGATCACATAAGGATGTTTATACTAGTTCGAAGTTACCCTACCTCCAGCCACTTATAATTTTTTGTACAGATTTCCTTTCAAATATCTAAGTTATACAATCTCGATTTCAAGGCTACCAGAAACACCCTCAAGATTTTCCGAGCTTTGGGTGCACTCGGTGGATTCAGATGGAATACTAGCACAACCACTTGGATTCAAACGGGATACCAAGCATACTCACTTGATTCAGACGGGATACAAGCACACCTACTTGGATTTCTGGGACACCAAGCACACCCAAGAGTATTTGAATATGATTTGATTATGTTTACAAAATCAATTTCTTGATCTTGAGTACGAATAGTCCTATAACATCTTGAAAAGAACTTTGATCTTGATTTGAGTGAGAGAGATGTAAGAGATCAGAGAGTATATACAATAGAGAATCAAATCAATAGAGTTTGAATTTGATTCTGACTGAATTTGAGAAGATTTTGGGTAGAATTATTTTTAGAAATCAAGAGTGTGAAAGAGGAGAGAGAAATATGAGAAAGTAGTTAACCAAAATTCATTGAGAGAACCCCTATTATAGAGAAACAATAGCGATTTCCATTCGCGAAGAGATATGATGAAAAGACACTTCCATTCAAAATTTGAAGTTTGAAAATATCGGACTATATGTCGACATATGGGTACTATATATGTTGATATATACTTTGCAAATTTGAACATTACTTAATAAAAATTGTTTTGAAAATATTAAGTTTTGTAAAATATTTTGATACTTTGTGAAATCATTTAAGCGTAGTTTATACATATTTTAGTCATAACAAAACTTAAGAAAACTTTATAAAATTGTTTTGAAATATTTTAATATAAAGGACTTAAATATAAACAATGTATACAAAATAATATATACTAAGTATAAGTGAATAAATGTTAAAAATCAAAGTAATGGATGTCAAAAATATACTTTTAAATGCCACATTATCTAGAAAATATAAAACCAAAAATTATATCTAAATATAATAAACTAAAAGTATATTAAAATATAAAATGCTTAAAAACTCAATTGCTCAAAATATAACATACTTGTTTGTAAAAAAGAAGTTTAAAAATCATTTGAAAACTATTTTGAAAAGATGTTTGAAAAATCATTTTGAAAACATGGATTCTTTAAAAATCATTTTTGAAAACCACTATATTTGAAAATCATTTAAAATCAGAGAATAGATTTGAAAAAACCTTTTTGGAAAATATAGAGAGATCAAAGAGGTGCTACTAAGGTTTTAATAAAATAATTTATGACTCTATAACTTATCTTGATATCTTGAATCTTCAAAATCATGAGTCTTCAATCTCCGACTCTTGAATCTCTATATCAGCCTCTTGAATCTTCTCTTAATACTGTATAGTCTTCTTAATAAACACATGTCTAATATCCTGCACTATATACTATATATCTTGATAAAAACATTGGTATCTATATTTTATATAATGCCATATGGTTGTTGTCATCAAAACTAATGCCTAAGGTACTAAAAATCACCCTATTTTTGATGATGACAACCATGAATATATAATATGATATAACTCCCTCTGAGTTACACAACTCTCCCTTAATTTATGCTTGGATATTTTATATATTTCTCCCCCTTTGTCATTAATAAAAAAACTCACCCTTACTAAAGAACTATTTAATATACAAAAGTGATATATAAGAGTGATAATACATAATTCAATCAATCTAATGCAATATATATAGTCAAAGCAATCCAAAGAATTCAATCCAATCATAAGTCATACAAATTAGTCCATACCAATTCTAATCCTAAATAAGTTTATACACACCAATCCATACTTCTTATCCTAATGTAATTTGTTATTATACAAACTTAAATCAAATCTTATATATATTTAAAAACAAACCAATTAACTTAAACCTCCCTAAGAACTTTACCCAACTATTGGAATCAAAAATTTGATCTGCTTTGATGGCGTCTCAATCTTAATTGTATTTGTTGATGGCATAATCTGGATTGTTGATTGATTTACCTTTGATAAGGGAAGAAATCATCCATTGAATAACGTCAAAATGGTTTTCTTGTTCTTTTATCATCTATTTTTACTTAATTATAATTGTCTTTGATTTCTAAGAATAAAGGTAAGGATATTCTTGAACGATTGAAGGGTTTGTTCAAGATACTCACACAATTTTTGGTGTGGAGAAGTCATATTTGAAAAGTTAAGTTTATAAGTGAAAAAGAAGAAGAAAGAGAGTGGGAAATAATGTTTTTCTGGAGTGAATAGGTTTATATAGGGGTGAAAAGTCGTTTGAATATGTTGAATAGACGGTAGTTATTTTATTTTGAATTTTAGATTTTTTTGCAATCTGCCCGTTATATGTCGACAAATAGGGTATACATATGTCGATATATATAACTTTTTTTGCAAAATTTATTTATTTGCTATATATTCGTAATTAGCCTAAACTATTGTACTTTTATGACTTTCCAGAGACTAATAACAATGTATAACAACAAGGAACAAGATTTCGTTGGTAACCATAGATGAGTACATGATATTTAAAGATAAATGTTAAAGATACATGGATTAAAACTAGAACAAGTCAAACTAAAAGCTAGAAAAACATAGAAATACGACTAGGAAGAAGTAGAAAAAGACGAGGACTTCCCACTAATTTTGTGAATAACCTTTCAAAATACTTGTCTACTTTATTGGAAAGAGAAGCGAATGATTTCTTAAGCTCCTTTTGGTTATTAAGAAACTTCTCTTGATTTTTGAGAATTTCCTTTGTGGATGGATGGGATGGTTTTTCCAAACTCTCCAAAGTAGTGTCTTCTTTCTCTTCTTATTCTTCACCCTCTTCCACTTCCATTCCTTCTTCCACTTCCTCCTCCTCTCTAATTTCATGCTACTCTTCCCAAGCCAATCTTGCTTACTTCTCCGAAAGAGTTTCATAAGGCTCAAAGATGGGTGAATTGTGCATGAGAGAGATGCTGTCCTTGTCAAAGAGTTTTCGAGAAATGGTTTCGTCACCTCTTAGGTCAACACCAAAAAATGTGAATATTCTAGTGAGATCAACACCATAAAAGAGTGTGTTCTCGTGCCTAAAGTATTCTTAGGAAAGAATTCATCCAAAATAACTTATGCCCATTTTATGTTGTAATGATCATAAATTACAAAAGTGCTTTGAAAAACTTTTGAGTCGAGTTATTATAATATCCTATCCTCGGAGTTATGCTTTGTTGCAAAATGAGAGTTAAAAATCTTGCTTTAGGATGCAAATTCTTATTTTTAAACTTAAAATCATCATCACTTTCAAAAATATCACGAATAACTTCACGATTTTGATTTTCAATTTTGAAAAAAGAAAGGTCAATTCTACTATATTTGCATCCGAGAATGTTACCTAAAATTTCACAATTCAAAACAATTTGAGTGCCTTTGACACTACTCCACATTTCACCATCATTTCCTTCATAAAACTTTCCTTTTAAATTAGCATAAAACATTTTTACTAAGTTTGGAAAACACAAAAAAATTATTTTGAGATGCATCAATCAAACCAAGAATTCCATTTTGATTGCAAAGATCATCAAGATCATAATATGGAAAATCATCAAATTTGGTGAATCTTCTGGGAGAGACTTTCCAAAAGAAACATATTCCATATAGGCTTCAATGGCCTCTTTATCATGGAAGAGATATCCTTTGGTTTCCTTTAAAAGACTTATGGTTTTTGGAGTGTTGCTTGAGGATGCTATTGATGAATTGTTTAAGGAGATAATAGAGATAATCGATTTTTGATTTTTGAAAATGAGAGTGAAATGAATGGAAGGAGATAAAATAATTAAATAGAGAATCAATATATATGTTCTCTGGTCAAGGGATACCTTTTCATGACATTGGAGTTAGTGAAAATGTGGAGGGAATTTTAAATTTGAATTTGAAATGAAAATTCAAATTCTTAATTCATGTGCATATGTTACATATGCATAATGGGTATGTCGACTTATAGCCCGTGAATTTCAAAAACAAGAATTGAATAAATTATTCTAATACTTAGTAAAATAATTTAAAATTTAAATACATATTTTATATTACTTTTTATTCAATATCGTATCCTTATCAAAATAATTTTATAAAATTTTCTTTGTATATATATATATGTATATTATATTCATCTAGCATTATTAATCTATAGATTATTCTTAACAATCAAAAGCAACCAAAAATTCAATCAAAAGTTTAAATTTTAAAAACGTACCTATTTTTACTCCATTTCTTCGATCTTTTCTGAATTTAATTGGTTATTGCTATGAAGCACATATTGGCATCTTCTGTATCTAGTTTATTATCACTTGAGGAAGTATCTGAATCATCTAGTGTTGCAATATATGATTTTCTCCATTTTCACGATGAATCGATATTTAGTAAGATTTATGATTTCTTCGGTTGTGGACAGTCTCTCTGCATATGGCCAAATTCATTGCGGTTAAAGCATCTAACAACATTTCCACTTCCTGGATTTTTGTTGTCATTTCTCCTAAGATTATTCATTTTTTTGTATTTCAAAAAATTTCTGAAATTTCTGGTCATGAAAGCAATTTCCCCATCATCGTCGTTGTCTGAATCCAAATCATCTGTTAGTGCATTGAATGTGATGGATTTCTTTTCTGTTGACCTTGCCTTTTCTTCTGCCCTGCATTTATGCTTCAAATGACATTAAATTTCCAATTAGCTCTTCAATTTTTAGAGTGCCAATGTCATTAGCCTCTTTAATTGCTAGAGTCTTTTGGCCCCACTCAAGAGTAAGTGAATTGAGGATTTTTCTAACTTAATCCTCTTTAGAAAAACTTTTACCCAATGCAATTAGTGAATGTACTATATCTTGAAATCTACTATACATATCAGAAATGGACTTTGACTCATTTTAAATAATTGAAACTGATTAGTTAACATAGAGATTTTGGTCTGTTTGACTTTACTAGTGCCCTCATGTGTAACTTGCAGTGTTCTCCATATTACATATTCAGACTTATAAATAAACACTCTATTGAATTCATTCTTATCTGATGAACAAAACAAAATATTCATGAATTTAGAGTTACTTTGCGCAAATGCCTTTTGATCACCAGTCTATTGTGAAAAGTTAGTTTGGGGCTAAGTGTACTCATTCTATGTGACATTCCAAATATCTAAACCAGTTGACTGTAAAAAGATTGTCATTCTACATGACCAATATATGTAATTACATCCATTAAAAAGTGGGGGTCTAGCAGTAGATTGTCCTTCGAAATAGGTGTTACTAACAAGTGAACTAACAATGTTACTAACAGTGTTGTTAGCCATTTAAACTTTTCAAAAATCAAAATTATGAAACTTTGAAAATCAATGCTCTAATACCAAATGTTAGTTTGCGAAAGTAAGGATCTTAAGGCTAATTTAACACTAAAAGGGGGGTGAATAGTGTTTAATAACTTTTATGAATCCTTTTGAATTTTTTTAATATTATAATTTAAATAATGCAAATGGACAAAAACAGATGCAAACATAGACAGATATAAATGCAGTAACAGTAAAAAGCAAAGAGTTGGAGAGATCACACTAGGATTTTTATACTGGTTCGGAGTTAGCCTACATCTACTTACGTTTAATTTCTTGTACAGATTTCTTTTCAAATATCAATGTTTATACAATCTTTATTTCAAGGCTATGAGACACACCCTCTAGATTTTCCGAGCTCTGGGTACACTAACTGGATTCAGATGGGACACCAACTCGCCCACTTGGATTTAAACGGGACACCAAGCATACCCACTTTATTCAGACGGGAAACAAGCATGCCCACTAGGATTTCAGGGACACCAGGCACACCCAAGAGTATTTGAATATGATTTGGTAGAGTTTACAAAATCAATTTCTTGATCTTAAGTACAATAATCCTATAACCTCTTGAATACCACTTTGATCTTGATTTGAGTGAGAGAGATGGAGAGATAAGAGAGTATACAATAGAGAATCAAATCAATAGAGTTTGAATTTGATTCTGATTGAATTTAAGAAGAGTTTGAGTAGAATTTCTTTTAGAAATCAAGAGAGTGAAAGAGGAGAGAAATATGAGAAAGTAGTTAACAAAAATTCATTGAGAGAACCCCTATTTATAGAGAAACAACAGTCATGTCAATTCATAAAGGGATACGATGAAAAGACACTTCCATCCAAAATTTGAATTTTGAAAATATCGGATTATATGTCAACATATTAAAACTATATATGTGGACATATCCTTTGCAAATTTGAAAATTACTTAATAAAAATTGTTTTGAAAATATTATGTTTTGTAAAATATTTTGATACTTTGTAAAATCATTTAAGCATACTTTATACACATTTTAATCATAATAAAACTTATGAAAGAATTAGAAAAATATTTTCAAAATATTTTAAATAAAGGACTTAAAATATAAATAATATATGCAAAAATAATATATATAAAGTATAAGTGAATATATGTTAAAATTAAAGTATTAGTGAATGTCAAAAATATACTTTTGAATACGATACTATTTAGAAAATAAAACCAAAAACTATATCTAAATATAATAAATTAAAAGTATATTAAAATATAAAATGCTTAAAAACTTAATTACTCAAAATATAATTAACTTGTTAATAAAAAAAGGTTTAAAAACTATTTTGAAAAGATGTTTGAAAAGTCATTTTGAAAATAGGGGTTCTTTAATAATCAGTTTTGAAAACCATGATATTTGAAAATCATTTAAAACTTGGGAATAGGTTTTAGAAACCTTTTTGGAAAATGAAGAGAGATCAAAGAGGTGCTAGCAGGGTTTTAACAAAATAATCTATGACTCTATAATTTTTCTTGATATCTTGAATCTTCAAACTCATGAGTCTTCAATCTCTGACTCTTGAATCTCTATATTAGCCTCTTGAATCTGCTCTTGATACAATACGATCTTCTTAATCAACACCCGTCTAATATCCTGCACTATATACTATTATATATCTTGATAAAAACATTACTATCTATATTTTATATAATGTGATATGGTTGTTGTCATCAAAACCAATTCCCAAGGTACCGACACATCTTCCCCTAGAGGACTATGTCTCACTCACCTTCAAACACTTGTGCTATGGTTTATATCTTCCCTCGAGCCTTGTGATCAAGGAATGGTTGGTTTTCTTGGGAATTTCCTTATATATCTAGCTCATATTTCTTACTTCTTGCTAGTTTGTACTTACATCCTCTATACTAAGCATTTAGTCTCACCAGCTACTTGCCGCGAGCTTTCTCTCCTGAACTCCTTATGGAAGAACCCTGCTTCCAAATGTGATCAGTTTTATCATATTTCCTACTTTGATGGGTTTGTGCTAACTTTCCAAAATGCAGGTATTATTTCTAGTACTTTGTTACCTTTTTTTCCTTTACTCTTCCCAGCTACTACAAACTAATGTTTCTTTCTTTGCTCTTCATCGGCTCCTCATTCTACTTTTACTATGGAAGAGATAGAATTATTCGCAAAACGTAGGACCCTAGCTAGTACTTTAGTTTTTAATACTGATGATCTATTCATTGAAACACTACCACACAAGCTTAATTTTTTGCAATAGTTTTATGACTTGTCAAGATCCATTATTATTTTTGAGTTTTTTCTTACTATATAGGAGGTGTGCAGTTCTTCCTTTGCTCTTATGCACAGTACCAACTTGCTTTAATATTAGCTGGTTTTACTCTTCTTTATGTTACATTTTCCTATAGTTATAGAAAATAGATTTTCATCTATGTATGATTTCGGTTTACTTATTTTTTTAACTTTATAGACACTATGTCTTGCAAATCAGACTTAAGTTGGGTGTTACCTTTGCTTTATCCTCTTCATATATTCTAGTGAAGCTGAATAACGGTAACAAAAAGTATCCTGCAAAGGGAACTTTCGAGTAGGTAAGAAGCCAAAGCTAGCAAGGAATCTCACACTTTCCAAGACTTTTCAACACGTGGTTCCCATATCATCCCTCATCCCTCGCTCATCCTGTCATCTTGAAGAGATTGTGGGGGTGAATCTCATTTAAAGAATATGACACCTGATGATTTCTAACCTCTCTTCGCCTTCATCTTCCCCTATGCTACCTTTTTCTCCTTTATCTTGTCATGATGCTTCCCTTTCTAAAAGCTTCCACCAAGGCTATTTTCAAGTATTGAGAGTTGTTATGCTTATTATGTTAGATTGTTTATCTTTCAATTTTGACTTTTGTTTTATTTTAGTGTGGGGTACTAGCCTTTGAGATGCAACAACATTTCGATTAGTGTTAGGGTGAGCAGGATTCCATACGCTCCAAGCTAGGTGTTGTTGAAGCTTCTCACTCCCAGCTAGGGAAGGAGGTGGAGTAGTTGAAGGTCTAGCTTATTTCCTAGAAGGACAAAGAGGCTACATAAAGGGTCATGGCATATCAAGCCGAGAAAGAAACTAGGAAGGCTACTAAGGAACTTGTGGTGGCAAAGAAAGATTTGGCCGACGTAGGGGAAAATGAGGGCAAACCATGGAGGACGTTACCTATGCAGTTCTTTACCACATTTATGCTTAGGTAAAGAGGTAATTTTTCATGATCTAGGAAGATAAGGAGGGTGTAGAGATTACATTCTCGTTTCTAGTCAACGAAGTTATTGTTAAAGCCGCACATGATTTTTTTTCCTCTAAATGGGAGTAGAAAGAATCAAAGAGCTGGTGGAATGTCATCTATTTCTACTAAAGTTTCTAATGTTCATAAGGAAGATGATGCACAAGATGTTGCCACCTCATCCCCACATGTTACCGACCCTACATTGCCTTCTTAGAAGAGCAAGTTGTAATCTCCTAAACCTTACATTTATTATATGTATATGTATAAGTATATGCATATGCATATGTACATGGATATGTCATGGTTTCTTAATTTTTCCAATGACTCTAATTGATCTAATATCTCTTGCTTCAGCCTAGCTCCTCACGTAATGTTTTATTACTTGGTTAATTTTGTTTGTTAAATTTTAGATACCGTGTTATGTTTATTTCTTTAGTTATTGTAGTGTATTAAAATTATTTTATAGGCATGTTACTTAAATAAGGGTAAGATTCCCATACAAGGAGAACGATTTTATATAATACTTTCAAGAGTGTATCAAATGCCTATAGAAATAAATTGTTGATAGGAACAAGATCTTGTGAACATGATTGCGCACCTTAAAAAAGATACCCAAGTACTTTTAACATAACTTCTCAAGTTACTCAGTAGAGAGAAGTCCCAAGTGTGTTTGTACTGTGTGTATCGCATCCTTCACTAGAGGATGATTTATCCTTTTGATCACCCTCACTTAGCTCGGTTCAAAGATAGATTAAGACATCAGTGGGCTCAAATTTAGTATAAAAGCAATACGTTTTTAAATTTGTTCAGTTGCTTAATTTGAATTATAAATTTTGTAAGTCAGATATGTTTGATGGATAAATAAAGATTATGTTTATTATTCACTCGGCTTACATTATGATTCTTTTCTTTTTATGTCCTTTTTTATATCTTATCTCATATCCTCCTACGGTGCCTTTCCCACTCATCATTAGGACCATGTGGAAATTTTTGAGGCAATAGGTTTTTCCCTCTCTTTCCTTGCCTTTGTTTCTGTCGATGCTATAGGTTGGACGCTCTTGCAAATCATTGTTTCATACGAGGAATGAATTGAAGAGCTGGAGGAGTAGGTTGAAGAGATAGAGGATAAGAATAAGTGGATTGAGGCATCGATAAGGAGTGAGATGTTTAGGGAGTTTAAGTCCATGATTACTAGTTATTAATACATCGAGGAAGTTACTTAATCTCATCATGACTGCATTTCATGACTTAGGTTTAAGGTGGAGTGTTCACAAATGAGGGTGATTAGGCTAAAGGAAAATATGGAAAGATTATAAGCAACATCTTACAAAGATGAAATAGAGAAATAGAAGGCTACCATAGAGAACTTACCTTTGGAATTGGCCAAAAAGTTCTAAGATGGAACTCCTACATTACCACTTCTACCTTACGATCCGTCTTCTAAGCAAGAAGCAGTTCTGCCCCGCCAACTAGTAAGCATCATAGGTCGACTAGAGAATGAAAAAATGAGCTGGTGCATCATTACCAATCCACGTTGAATAGTTAAAGGCCTCCAACAACATTAATGTGGCGAAGCTTCACGTGGATAAGGCACAAACGCAACAAACTATAGATGAATAATTCAGAGCTTTCAATGGGAAATCCAGGAAAACTAAATTGTAACTTTTCTCCGAGATTGATCGTATGAGGTAAATCACATCTAGTCACATTCATACCCTTACAGAATTGGTAGCCCTTATTAATTTTATAATTTACCATGGCTCCATCATAAATAATGAGTGGAGACATATATGGATTTTTATACCAGTTCAGGCTATCTAATATACATACATCTAGTTTATCATTGTATTAATTATTTATAATTACAATAGTTTATTAAGTTTTCTTATACAACTACTTAAATGAAATATGGCCAAAGATGTTCTAAATTCATGCTATGGGCATTCGGTTTTCATATGGTTTTGATAGTTGATATGCGCCATTAGATAGTGTTCGAAAAATGATTAAGGTCCTTCCTAGTTTGGCACTAATGCACCGTCTGATGGGCCTTTGGTGTTAGCGATTACTTTTCTTAATACCATATCCCCTTTGTGAAATTTTCTCTCCCTTAGTCGAGAGTTGTAGCTTTTGGCAATTCTTTATCGGTATACTATAGTTCTAATTGAGGCTTCATCCCTTCTTTCATGGATAAAGTATAGGGTAGTTTCTTTTAGTTGCTAATTCTGCTCTTTGACATACGATATGGGTCCGTGAGATTGAAATTCTACTTCAATTGGAGGTATTACTTCTTAGTCGTATGAAAAGGAGAACAATGTTTGTCCTGAAGTGATCTAGTTGAAGTCCGATAAGCCTATAATATTAGAGCTAACCCCTCTTCCATTTACTTTTCGCATTTGCTGGTCTTTTCTTGAGAATATTTCTAATTTTTTTATTAGTTGTCGCTACCTTCCCATTTTCTTGAGAATGTTCTACTGAGGTGAAGCTCTTGACTATGCCATTCCTTTCAAGAGTTGAGCGAATTCCTATCATTCGAACTGCATACCATTGCTTGAATCCTTTATATGATTTTATACGAGATTCAAAATCTGGTGATGATGTTTCTAACCAAAAATTTTACTATCTTCTTTGAGTTAATGATTACAAGCAGTTCCACATAAACCTATTTTATGAAATAGTCAATGGCTACTGCTACATATTTAGCTCCTCCATTAGACATTGGAAGTAGTTCAATCAAATCAATTACCCACATGTCAAATGGTTAGAAGGTAGTCATTGGGATGGGTTTATTCAATGGTAATCTTGGGATATTAGCGTATCTTTGGCATCGACCATGTCAACGGACAAAATCTTATGCATCTTGGTGTGTTGTAGGCTAGAAATAACCCTACCTTAGCACTTTGTTTGCTAATTTTAGTCCCCTAGAGTGATCTCAACGGCATCCCCCATTAACTTCCCTTATTATTGTAGCACCCTCTTCATTAGTGACACATCTAAGATAGGTGTTGAATACCCTCTTTTTTATAGTATTCCATCGAACAAAGTGAAGTACGGAGCTTGGTACCTGGCTTTATGAGTTGCACTTTTTGTCGGCTAGCAGTACACTATTTACAAAAAAATGTTTTAATGGCATCATCAAGATTTATGTTGTGTCCACATGAGCTAGTTATATGCATGAATTTTCTTATGAGGGAGTAGCCTCATTCGGACTCTATTCTATTTGAACTCTAGCTAGTTAAGTGCATGTTAATACCAAAATATACTTTTCTGGTGTAATACTTGGTTCAGACAAATGTCTCATTTTTACTATTTTCATCTCTTATGTAGCTTTTGCAATGGAAAACTTAGCTAAATAATTTGTAAATGCATTCTCATTGTGAGGAATTTTTTCAATTTTGAACTGCTCAAATTGACCTAATTGCAGCTTAGATAGCTCATCATGTTTGTAAGAGTCGGTTTCTTTGCTTGGCAACTTCCCTGCACTTGATTCATGATTATCTAGGAATTGCTATAAATTTTAATACGAGTTGCCTTCATTATCGCACCATTTTAAATCTTGCAATTGGTGTCATATTCAACCATGTCGTTGGTGGATTTGAAACTAAGTCGAACCACCTCATAAAGCTTTTGTTTATTTGGCATGATCTACACATTTCCAGTTCTTACTCCTTATTAAGTTGAAGCTCCATTAATAGACAATCACCATTGCTGAAGTTTCTCTTTAAGCTCTTTAATTTTTTGGTCAACCTGTTAAGTTCTTGCGACTATGAAATCAGCCAAGGTCCGCCTTTGGTTGCATTTTTGAGGTAATACAAGATGTCATACATATTAAGCTCGATTCCCTACTTCAAAGATGCATTAAGGTTTCCGGTTTGTGCAATATTTTCTTCAGTGATTGATCAGTCAATACTTTATGACATGTGTTTAGAAGTAAAGGTGTAATTTCCTAGTCATTAGCGGCATAAGCCAACTTCCCTACTAAGGTCTAATTTAGCTTAGCTCCAGATAGGAGCTTTGCTAGTGAAGTATATGAGACACTTTCCACCATCGTCTTTTACTATTATTGCGCCGATAGCTGGATCAGTTATAGGAAAGTAAATAAATGGATCCTCATCGATATCTTTTTTGAAAGGTAGTGTTGAGTGGCTAGATGATCCTTTAGTGTCTTGTATGCAGCTTTACATTCTTCGATCCATTTGATGTTTCTCCCCTTCTTTATCTAATCAAAAAAGGAAGCACTTATCTACTGCTTTTGAAATGAACCTACTCAATTTTGCTACTTTTCCATTTAAGCCTATTAAACCCTTTAGCTTCTTCAGAACTTTCATTTTGATAATTACATCTATCTTTTTTGAGTTAGCTTCAATTCCTCCGGCGCTCACTATATACCCTAGGAATTTTCCAAATTGAATGGCCAAAGTACATTTGAGTGGATTAATTTTCATGCTAAACTTCCTAAGAGTTGCAAATGTCTCTTCCAAATCTTACACACGACTTGCTTTCCTGGACTTCATAAGCATGTCATCCACATATACCTCTATGTTCCTTCCTATTTGCTCAGGAAACATTTTTTCGTTAGTCTATGATAGGTTGATCTTGCATTTTTGAATCCAAACAACATCACTTTGAAGCAGTATAATTCTTTATCTATAATGAGGCTTGTGTGTTCCTAATTTGGTCAAACATAGCAATTTGATTATACTCTGAGTATGCATCCATGAAGGTGAATAGTTCATGTCCACTAGTTGCATCTACAAGTTGATATATTCTTGGAAGTGGGAAAATATCCTTTGCGCAAGTTTGGTTGAGTTTAGTGAAGTGTATATAGGTTTGATGTTTCTCATTTGGTTCCTCTACTAGAACCTGATTGGTTATCCACTTAGGATAATAAACTTATCTGATGAAGCTATTTTCCTTCAACTTCTTCAGTTTCTCATATAGTGTATCTGTTATCCGGGTTTTAACCCAGTAGGATCCACCGGGAGACAGAACAATCTCATGTTATCAGAATGGTTTATAGCTTAACCAGAAAGGCTAAGGCAAGGAGTTAACGAGATCCAAGCTATGTTACTAAGGCAATGACTGGGATCGACTAAACTAGGAGACCAGAATTCTTTTAGCCCAACTGAGCACAAACAACTAGTAAATTTTCATCAAAACGGAACAATGGCAACACAAGACCACAGAAACATCTCAAACACCAAACTCTAGAAAATATCCTAAGTGATTGGATCACCAGCGGCCCATACTCTATGGATCGCTAGCGACCCATGCCACTCCTTTGAATCTTCAATTGAGCTAGCCAAGTAGGCACTGAAAAGAAGCCAAGTCATTAGCTTGCTTACGAGCTAAATCTATGGGTCGCCAACGACCCATAGCCATGCGTCGCCAACGACCCATGGTTTTGGCTCGGTTCGCGAGCTAACCTTCCTAGGATTGTTCCCTACCTACCTGCGAGCAGTTGATGAAGTGGCCTAGCGCAGAAGCTCTCTGATCCTTTTAAATACCATCCTACCTGCAACATAAAGAGGGTCTTCTCCAGACTGGTTGTTGAAGCTCTATTGGGATTATTCTTCACTCTCTACATCTCTCACAACAATCTCCAATGGAATTCATTGTGATTCTCCAGTGGATTCTACCTCTGGGGATTCAATCTAGCTAAAGATAATCAAAGCCTTGTAATCATATATCTCTTGTAACAACAATTAATCTATAGTAAAACTATAAAGTGGACGTAGGCTTCATTAACAGCCGAACCACTATAAAAATTCTTTGTCTTTCTTTTTCTATATCTGTTATCTGTGATATTGCTCTGTTAGGACAAGGCTGGTGCTTTCAAATTCAAACCAGGATGTTGGTCCATTTTTTAGGTCAATAGTATCAAACCTTCCTAATCAAGTAACCACTTTTTTGTCGCACTAGATTGGCATCTGGGACTATATGTAAAGGTTCGCATTTTATGTGTTAAAGGATCATAAAATGTTATTTTTAAATCCACCCTGCTCGTATAATGCTATAACTTTGAGAAATGTTGAACAATGATATTTTTACCCTTAGAAATTTTATTGGACGATTTTGAATTTGGGAACTTGTAAGGTCTATAACTTTTGCTAGGAGTCGAATTAGGTATTAAGACCACTTCATTGGAAAGATATGATGGTTTCTCTTTCCATGGAGTGGCCATAATAGCTTTCAAAACTTACCGTCTGGGAGATATGATCGTTTGAAACTTGGTCATTTTCTGGCCAGATTAGTGAGTAATTAATTTGGCCCAGATTAGGTCCACTAATTCATTTTTGGATCTGTGCCTAATTAGGGAAATGTGACAGTTCCCAGTCACTTTTCCCACATCCCAAAACTAAACCATACTCCATTAATAATCTCCTAGCATAAACACATCAATTTTCCTTACTATAGTTAGATAAATCATGTCATTAAGGGCTAATTAGCAAGGGAAATTATAGAGTGACTTATTAGACCACCTTAGGTTTCGTGCCTTCACTGTTATTCTTGGATTTGCTTGATATTTATAAATTTTTAGGGTACGGTGAGTGATTTTGCATCTCTTACTATTCTATACATGATGATATTGTAAAATAATGAACTTTAAGATAATTTTTTTTAAAATGTTTTGAAATCTAGATATAACTTTAATAACATCTTTAAACTGGTTTTGGAAAGACAAAATTGTGTTTTAATTTGTTTTCCACTATTTTGAAAATCAAGTCATCATTTTGTGTATGGTTAGATCTAGGATAATATATGTATCTAGATTGTAATTGGATTGCTTGTACGTGATGTTTATATCTGATTGTTTGATGTATTTCTAAGTCGTTTAAGTATAGTTAGGAAGAGGTGTCATTGAACATCCCGTAAAATTAATGATAATTAATGAAGCTCCAAAAATAGAATTTGAGCAAAAGTTAAAATTTGGCCATGAAATTTTGTATCATTATGCTCGTGCCGATTTTCTTAGCAACATTCATATTTGGAATATTGCGATCGGAGCTCAAATAGAAAGTTATCAGCGTTTGAAGTTTTTAGAACAAAAATAATAAAAAACAAAAAAGGAATAAAAAATGCGGGACCCTCGGTCAACCCTCTTACTTAGGCTAATTGACTGCTAGTGTCGATCACTTATAGGGTCGGTCAACCAGTCGTGGGATGGCGGCTAAGGTTTGATCCTTGGCTAAATGGCCCGGATTTAATTATTTCGACTTGACGGTTACGGTTAATTCGAGCGCCTATAAATACAGGCCTAACTCCTCACTTCTCTTCTCATATTTTCTATTCAAAGCAGTGAAGCTCTGTCGTTTCCCTTCTCCACCATTTCTATCAATAATAAGATATTATATTATATTATATGTATATATAATCGGAGAAGGGTGGAAAATAAAAGAGAAGAAGAGAAGGAGCGACTCAATACTGTGGAAAATGGTAAATTTCATAGTTATAAATCTATATTCCCCTTAACTCTAAGTCTCTTCTTAGATTTATAGCTCTTATAATATGTATATACCTTGCTACGCATATTCTTTTGGATTAGAAAGGAAAAAAAGTCAAGTAAACGAATAGATTCAAGTTTGAGAGATTTGGAAAGCTTGAAAGGTGAGTGGAAAATTATATAATTTATTTATAACATTGAAATTTATATAATTGAGTTTTGTTTGATTATTATGCCTATGTTTGATCTACTGAGTTGTAGGTTCAATGAACGTATTTAGTCGAAAACTTGCCTACATAATCCATAAGTTGGGAAATTGGAATAGTATGTACAACATAATTTGGAAATTTGAAATCAATCCAAATATATATCATTGTAGAATGTTTGTAAAGTTGTAAAGTTTATTTCAGATTTATAATTGGGTTTTAAATTAAGTTTCCATAGTTGACTTGGGATGTGAATTTTTACATTTTAATTTATTGGAAGTAGGGTAGAATTCAGTTGTATTTACTTTAGTGTAATCTCCATGTATTATCCAATTCTAGAAAATTTGTAAAAAGTACACGTTTAAAACAATTAGGAATATACTAAAAATGAAAGAGATGTGTAAAGTACAGAAGTTCTCCGTAGAATATACTGTCTATTTCAATAAAAGAAAATAGATAATTCCTTGTTATTTCATATAGAGCCAGTCTTATTTTTGGGTAATTTATGGAATGTTATAACGATAATCCTTTTTAGGATGATAGCTCTAATAAATTAAAACGTAGGAATTTATGTTCTTCACAGAATGTACATGCAAGTGTATGTTTTGGAATTCCTAAGTATAGGAATTATTGTGTTTGGAATAGGAATACACACATACATACGTACGTACGTACGTACACACACACACACATACATACATACATACATATATATATAGACACACGCGTGTGTGTGTATAACCATGTCTTTCGATTATAACGTAAATATTATAGCGTAATTTATAATATGCACATGTATTTGTGTTAGTTACAATTAGGATGACTAGTTATTAGCATAGTAATCATAAGACTTGGATGTTGAAAAAGGAAGGAATAATAATTCCAAAATTTATGGAAAATAACTATAAATTTAATGGACAATAAATTTGTAGTGAATAGAGAATTAAAGGAATTAAATGGGGTCTGACTAAAGAATTTATTATTGCATTTATGGGAAAATTGAATAGGCATAATAGGTTGATTTTGAAATGAGTAAATAAATGTCATTAGAGATTGTCCAATCTTAGTATTAATGGTAATTTATTAGGGACAATTAACATTTATTAGATATATAAAGGAAATGAGGAATATAAAGAAAGCATATAAATTAGGAATAATTACGCAGCAGACTAGTAAGAGTTAATACTAATGAATACACATAGGAGTCAATAAAATTTCATTGTAGAAAATTATATAGCCTTAATTATACATTTAAAACAAACGTGAATTGGTGGGTCTAAACCAACATTTAGGCTTAGGATGATTGGTTTAATTTAGTGGGTTAGGATGCATGGTTAGTAGAGTTACACAACTGAAGTCTGCCCTTCACCTAGAGACTACCAGTAGTTATTAATACATACTACTAATGTGAGACATTCCAAACCATATGACTCATGAGAAAGGTATATGCGTTTGCGTATAGGTAGGGAAAAATATACAATGGGTTCCCTTCGGATTTAAAGTATTAAATGGTTCACCACCTTTAGGGATGTCAAGGGTTTTATTCTAGGTTAAGGTATTAAATGGTCATTGGGCCTGCCTCCTTGCTATATAGAAGTCATAAATAACCTATGATAGTACCTAACTGGGTAATGGGGTCTACTTCAATTCTAACAATAGGTATTCAGTAGCTAGGATGAGTATTTTTCCTTGACTTATATTAGGTTAGTCTAAACAGCATTTCGGCCATGGGACGTCAGCAAGCTATGTTAGTATTATTGTTGGATATGGTCCTAGTAATAGGGCTTACATATGGGCTTTGACCACCAGCGGTCGGTAGCAAAGACTCAGGTTTTTCCCTGATGGATTTTGCTTCCTACCACTGTAGAATATGATGGGATACACAAAGACCTAAAAATTTTAATTGTTTGTTTGTTATTTATTCGGTGGAGGTTGGTTAGTTAACCCTTAGATGAGTCTTTAAGATGCATTAGTAATAAATTAATTAAATTATAATGTTGCATCTAGGGGTCATCAGTTTCTACAGCTAGGACCAATAGACTATCTTTTACGTTGCGAAGGGCCCACTTCGGGGTTAAGGTATTAAATGGTCGTTGGGTCTGCCTTCTCCCAATTTAAGAAGTATTTAGTGGCCAAGATTTTTGGGTAGTACAATGTTTAGATATATATATAGGCATATATATAGTTATACCTCCGAGGAGGTTAGTCATATCATATGCAAACATAGGATTGAATGGATTAGCTGTGAATAATAGATATAGCACATAAATGGAAATTAATTGGCACAAATTAATGTTATGGATAAAGTATGTAATTTTTCAGTCACCAGAACGTTGTTCCGATCCCCCTCCTCATTAACCCACATGATAGGTTTAGAGGGACATGCTATTGGTAAAAGGAAGGAATGGTACATGGTGAAGTCTTCTCATTCATGCTTGACACTGGCAAGGCAAACACACTCAAGGAATAATATTGATTCCAAGGTAGTAGCCTTGGTCATTACGTATGTTCTATTATATTTTCTATTCCCATGTGAGTTTATGCAGATGGTTTTCTAATATACTTGTGTTTATTACAGATTACCAAAACCAACAATCTGAACCCTAATGAACTTGGGTTTCGATTTAGTAGAAATTCAGACCAGTTAAGGTGCAGCTTATTACAATGATTCTATACAAATTGGCATTAAAGGTGTTCAAAATGTGATGCAGTTGAAATATGTTGTTCTTAAAGGTTTAGAAGAGCAACAAAATAGGTCGCACAAAGTTTGGAGGAGTTTTGGGGTGAGAAAATTAGGTCCGTGTTAGAAGAAGAATCACGTCGGTGGTAAATACAATTACTACTGGGGTTGCATGTTTCAGGTCAAGGAAGGTAGTACTTTGAGGAAATGGAGAATCAACTTCAGGCCTACAAGGTTGCATGAGAAATTAGAATACTTGGAATTGGAAAATTATGGCTAAGGAAGGAGGTCGGTACCAACATTATGGTTTTGGGTATGAGACGAAGGAACTTTGGGCATGAGATGGAGATTCCTCGAACTTGGGTTGAGACATGAAAACTTAGTCGACATGATGAATAATGTCGGGACCGACATGATTGAGGGATGACCAATCATGGCCAAAATTGGTGGGGGCAGCAGAGATGTAACACCCCGAAAATTTAACAATAAAATAAAATTAAAATAAATCAAGGACTCAAAAGAAAATTTCACAACCATACGAATTTGGCTATGAAACTTGTACCATTGTGGTCGCAGCGATTTTCAGGATGATTTTCATACATAACTCTTCGTAATTGGAGTTAGTATGGAGAAGTTATGGGTGAAGGAAGATTATAAATAAAATAGATTCAAAAAAAAGAAATGAAAAGGAAACAAACATAGTCGACCTTGGAATGTCATGTTCGACCATGGGTCTTCTTAGGTCGACCTTGGAGAGTGAAAAAGCAGGAATCTAGAGCATTGCTTTGATGGCTTCAACTATTCCTTTCTAGCCAATTTTTTGATGGGCGTGCCCGATCAAAGTGAATATTCTCTAACCTAAATCCAATGGCCGATACTATTTTGCAAACCCTTTAAATTCAATCCTAACTGAAACGACCCACCTCCTCGATACTCAAAAATCGACACTAATACATCCTTGGTATTCACGTGCCATAAATCTAAGCACTGGAGAGGCAGTTTATCATGGGGTAAAGAAAAAAAATAAAGATAGAAGACAAGACAATAATAGAATCTCATATCGTATTCAACTCATAATCATACATATCATAATCTTCAAATTGCTCTATCAGAGTCAATACAAATCCAGCTGGGATAGTTATAATGGCCTATCCTTATATATGCTGATAACTACATAATACATAACACAGCGGAATTAATATGCGGCTTCTACAAAAGATCCAAAATGCTCCAGGCTCCATGCTCCATTCCAAAATTCTCCTAACTTTCCTAACTACTTGGCTGCCCGGAGAAATAGGGCACCCGGAGTTTAAAGGAGAAAGAAAATAAATTCCGGGTCAGTCATGGGACTGGTGTGAGAATTCAAAATACGATGTTTGAAAACAAAAAGGTATCTCATAAGACCACGCCACACATAAACACGGAATGGGTTTTAATCTTATGATAACCAAATCCTTTATTACGTAAAATTTAGGGATATTATTTTTAATAACATTCTTTGAAAACATTTGCAAATAAACTTATTAATCTTAGCCGAAATTGTTACCATTATTAAATTCCAGATACTAGGCTCTACAAACAAATCCGAAGGAAATTATGGAAAATGGATTCCATACAAATGACAAGGTAAGGGACTACCTTCCGATAGTACACCTCTAGAGGGATGCACCTAGGGTCTAGATACTGAACGCCTAAACCAACACAGAACTAGCCTACCCCTTCGATGGATAGTACCAAATATGTCATCACCCCGGTCGTTACCGACCTTTAACGGGTACCCGAGTCATACATTCGCCACATACTTAGACATGTGTAGAGTAAAACTAGAAGGATGATGACATCTCCTGATGGGAGCGACCCACTTAGCCCTGCTGCTTCTACCCTGTTTTTGTCATTTTCGGGTGATGAGGCCTGAGGTAAACGATTACCTATTCACATAGCACATCTTCTTCACTTTGAATGCCACATTGCCTTTCCACATTCACATGACTGATTTCTACAAACGTATAACTCCTGAGCTTATATGTCTCAGGTAAGGGTTTTAAGCTAAGAGAAGGTGTCTTCTCCGCCACCAAACTCATATACTTTTATAGAGATCACTCATTGTGATTTGGAATGCAAGGTCAGACATTCATCCATACAAGTTCGTTCTGGGACTGAACAAAACCGAAGGCACTTTCCTCGGCCATTACTAGGCGAGAAGTCCTAGTGGTTCTAAGAATTTTTTGATACCAAAGCGACCACTGCTACAATATAATGAATCGGGAGTTTATCCCCAATTAATCAACAAGTAGCCCCTCATTATTATTCATCTTAATATCTCTGTCTTCAAACATCTTCATTCTTCGAACATGTAAACTGGATTTTAATACCAAGTATGAGAAGATTATCTCTATGCAATCCAAGTTATAGTTTATTCATTTTGGAGATTGCTTAAATTTTTTGATAATACTAACCTTCTATTATTTTGGAAAACTTAATATAATCTTTTTAGAGCATCCGGGCTTTCCTTTCGATCTGTTCCACCCCTCGCCTAAGAAAAGAAAACATAGGCCAGGTAAGTTCAGGGCACTGATTGCTCCATCCTTAACCGTAGTTAAACACCTTGTTTTATCTTCCCAGATCTCACAAGCGGGACAAATGTACTAGTCGTTTCCGCATACTCAGTTATCAACTTTATTTTGGAATTGATTATAAAGATTCCAAATTATCTTTTAAACGCTTAATTTTTCTTTTAAAAGCATTCATAATATATTCTAGGAAAAATCGTTACGTTTAACTCATATTCCAAAAGTTATAGAATTCGCAGCATAAAAGTGCTGTGGAAAGTGCTATATAAGCTTATTTGATTTAAACAACATTTTAATATTTGAAAATTCATATTTTTTGCTTCAAATCTCTTCTAAAATATTTAAATAGATTTATCAAATTTACTCCATATTTTTCAATAATTAAAAACGTTCATTTAAAAGGATTTCCCGTTATGGTCACTTAACTACACTAGTGCGATTTTTCTAGAAAATTGATTTGGACATTTTTCAAAATCTACTTAATGAAATTTTGATTTTCTTTCTTCGTTTAGAAGATATGGATATAGTAGTCTGAAATTTTCTTATCTCGAAGAATTCCGAGCTATATTCCACTCTATACACTCATTTAAACTTTTCGGCGTGAAATCGCGAACTACTGTTGCGCGACGCGCGTAGTTTTAACTTATTTTTCAACACTTGAAATAATCTATTCAAATTAAATTTTATTACTTATAAAATCATTAAAAATCATTTTAAATCAATATTTTCACTTTTAAAAGTATTTAAAATGTATTTTCACTATTACCATATTATAATATTATTTCATTCCTATTATTTTAATATTAAATTTTAAAATCCAATTTCAATTCCATTTTAATTCTAACTTCAAATTAAACCAAATTAAAACTTAGATTTCAAATCTAATTTCAATTCTAATTTAGATTTAAACCTTAATCTTAATTTCAATTTTCAAAATCGATTTCAATTTCAATTTAACTATTCATCTCAATTTCAATTTCAATTTAACTTTCCATTTCAAATCCAATTTCACTTCTTAATTTCAAATTCTATTTTATTTTAACTTTAATTTCAATTTCACTTAAAATTGGTCTTTTTTAACAAAGGTGATTACTTAGGTGAAATAAACATAATCACTATTTATAATTACCACTACCACATCCAAATAAACCAATCACATCACATAATCACTTTCAGTATTTATCATTAACACAACATCCATTCTCATAGCATAGTGATTATCAATAAGTGGGTATATTATCATAACTTAACTATTCAACCAAATATTCAAACAATCATTCAAACATCCATATCATCAAATGGTGATTATCTAACATAAATTAAACTTGATAATCAATATAATTCAAAAAGCAATGAGAATTTCTCACCTTCATATCCACTCCGTCTAAATTTTATCTGAACTAGCGTGCTCCTTCTCGAACGTCTTAAATTCTCGCCTTAATTTATTTTCCTTCCTAACTGCTTTCTTTTTTCCTCTCTCTCTATCTCTCTCTCTTTTTTATATATAGAGGGTGCGACCTTGGATAGGTCCTAGTGGACGGGTATGGTTGGAGTTTGGGCTTGGGTTGGCGGGTATGGATTGGGTGTGTGGGTTTTGAGGGTGGTATGGGGGTGTAGGAGGTGTGTAGCTGCTTTGGGGGGGCTCGGCCTTGGCTATAGGTGAAGGGTGGAGCTCGGGTGTGGGGTAGTGGAGCTTGGTTGAAGTGGTGGAAGGAAATTGAGGAAGTGGAAGAGAGGTTGGATGCCATGGAAATGGAAGTGGAGAGGATGAAGAAGAAAAAGAAGAAAGTGAAGAAGGAAATAAGGAATGAAGTGTAAAAGAATGGAAGGTATGCATGCTTATTTATACTTGAGTTTGGAAGGTAAATGGCTTAAATACCCTTGCCTTACTTTTTGACTTTTGCTTAACATGATAAGAAGTGCATTTATGGTGAAAGATGTAATGATTTAATTGAAGTAATGATGCTTGCCTCTTTTTCTTAATTTACAAAATGTTTAAATATTAATTCGCTTAGTTTCCATGCATGAAGAGACTTGCATTAATGGTGAGAAGATAGGTTTTAGTCCTTTATGTAATGATTTGGTTATTTTTCCATAACTTAGAAAACACTTAAACTGCATTTTGCTCTTTTTCCATGCATCTCATTAATGAGATATGATATCTAAGTAATGATATTGTTTTATAAGCTTACTTAAACACTCTTTGGTCAAATCATGCTTTTATACTTTCCTTTATCATTTTTCTTTTACTTACTTTGTAAAAAGTGACATTTTGATTTTTAAGATGTAAATGAAAGTGTTGTATAGTTTGTAAAGTTGTATTATATAAGTTACAAAGTGCACATGATCATTTAACGTTGCGACGACTTGTTTTGATTGAAAACGGTGTTTTTGTTGACATATTTTACAGTCAAAATTTGATGTTTTTGTTAAACTATATATTAAAGTAAACCAAACTTAAAAGTGAACCTTTTTACTTCTTTGAATAAATTAAAACATATCTATTTATATTTTAAAATTATATTTAAATAATATCAAAATCTCTATTTTTACAGTGTATGTAAAACTGACAAAATGCGATAAAATTTGGCTAATTTTGTAACATGATTATTAACATATTTTTAAATCTTTTAATTTACTTTTATTATCTTTATTAGGTGTTTTTAATAATATTTATCTTTTTAAATAAATATTTAAACCTATTTATTTAAGCATTTATTTATTTATAACAAAACTTAACTTTTGCTGATTTGTTCTAAAATCCATATTTATACTTTCTAAATTATTAACTATAAGAATAAATAATTTCTCTATTATTATTTATTATATATCATTTATTTATTTAAGTTTTGAACCATTTTAAATTTAAAAATAAGCAAAATCTCTCATTTTCAAAGTAGCAAAATTACGGGTCGTTACACTAACATAACCCTAAATTTCACATAATAGTTTACAATAACGAAACTCTGTCAAAAATCTCCTCTCTTCTCTAAACCCTAAAGTTTTTAAAAATCAAAATAAAATCAACCTAAAAGAATACAAGCAATTGGGGATAGAGGGAGCAAGCGAAGCTAGCACTCGAAGGGGTGATTCTCAGGAAAAGCAAATATGAAG
Source organism: Allium fistulosum (assembly GCA_030737815.1). Taxonomy (NCBI): domain Eukaryota; kingdom Viridiplantae; phylum Streptophyta; class Magnoliopsida; order Asparagales; family Amaryllidaceae; genus Allium; species Allium fistulosum. The sequence goes on along the minus strand of CM060902.1, from coordinate 1,353,741,253 downwards.
AGCTTAAGCTTGAGGTGAGTGGGAACAATTTAAGCAAGATGATTATTACAGTTAGGTTTAAGCTATTTTATTTGATTTAGAATGCTAGAAACCTAATTTGAAACATGTAAAACAATGGATTAAAGTCTATAAATTATTACACTTGGTTCGATGCTAATACACCCTTTCTGTTAATTAAATTGTGAAATTGTAAATTTGTAACCAGAACAAATCGACATGGAAATTAGAAAATAGACCGGTCAACTGGTAATTAGGGTTCACTAGAAATACTGAAATAGCAATCAACATCATAGAAATAAATAATCAACAACTAAAAATGTGTAAAACCTAATTTTAGTATACAATCAGTCGACCTTGGAATCCTAGACTAGTTAGGTACAATAGTCAACCATTCGCAACATAAATTGCGAGTTTGAACCACGGCTTAAGGCTCAAGTTAAGAATATAAATTATATAATTTTGGCAGAAATTATATACATGGAAAATTGATTGTTTGAGCCTACTTTAGGCTAGGTACACATGTTAGAGATAGCAGGGAAGTCAGTTCCCTATTAAAGGACAATTGGTCATCGCGGTTTGGGTAACAGTTAATTACCTAAATGAGAGTTAAGAGTTGACTAGGGCGATGTATTTTCCAAAAGCTCAAGGGGTGTTCTGTAGGGATGGGCAGCATTGATTAAGACACCAGATGAGTGAGCCCAGTGCTAATGGTGGATTCTATAGAACAGTCAGGTATGGCACAACATGAAAAGTGGCAAAAGCGAAGAAAGGAGCCCGATACTAACAGCAGTCCTTGTATGCATGGTTCTAGCATGACGTGGTAAAGATGGATGCTGGCATAGTACGATATGAGGCATTTTGCCACTATGACCGAGAGGTGAACGCATGTGCATACAAGGAGTCACATAGCTAGTTTGCATTTGCATTTTAGGCTTCTCCATCTTCAAGCATAGTGATGGTATATGTATTTATGGGAGAGTAGTTCCCACATTCGCCTACGGGCGGTATTTTCATATTGGATAGTTGTAGAAGCGCTGGCCGATCATTAGTGTGAGGTTCGATTTTTTGTTTGACCCTAGGTATTAGACCTTAGGAGTTCGTGGACACTTGTAGCACACCCTATATAACTTAGAGTAGTATTAAAGTTAACTGCATATGATTGTCACATATTAAACTTTTACTCATTACCTAGACTTTTGTCTAACCCACCTTCTTCATTTTAATTTTCCTCACCATAGGATGATAAGCTAGTAGTTGATTAGGCATAGTATGTGGAGAAAAGAGCTTCACGTTAGAGTTCTCATAACATTTATTGTTCATCTTGTAGTCACCTATTGTTTTAAATGTCTATAAAGGTTATATTGTACTTTAAAAATAGTGTATATGTAAAACAAGTATTTTAGAAACTATTTTTCTGAGATGCCTATTTTGTGTACTTGTATTTTAATTCTTTTCGCTGTGGGATCTAAAAGTATAAAATGTCGTAGAACTTACCCTTGTAATTATGCTCTCTAAGGTTTTAAAATCCTAACAGCTCAAACAGCTCGTATTTTCTTGGCATGATGCATGTCAGAAAGTCACATTAGACTTCGAATCAGTGTGTCGGGAGGTGTAGGTTGTTACATTTGGTATCAGAGCATAGGCTTAGGATTCCCTAGGACTTAGGCATGTATTGACTGAACGTACTTGAAAAGTTTTTGAAAAAAGAATGGTTTTTCAAAAGGTCTTCCAAAAATTTTCCCATAAGTTTTAAAAATGGGTTTTGAAAATATATATACATATATATATAGATAAAAAAATTAAAAAATATTTCCAAAGATTTTATTTATACATCAAAATTTATTTTATTCGTGCCTATACTATCTGCAGGAAAGTTGAAAATAATTTCTGAAAATAAATAGTGAGAATGAGTTCCAGTCTTAGAAGAATGGCTTAGAGAAGCCGGCTAAGGTTCCGAGCGTGAACATGCCTATATGGTCCCCCGGTATCCATAAGCAAGGTGATAAGATGAGCCAAATCTGACTAGGAAAGCATAATTAGGTTTTCTGATATGCGTATTAATACACAACACCCTATATATTTGAGCACATACAGTAATTGTTGGCATATCCCTTAAATAAGCTAATAATTGTGGGTTAGAATAAACGACTAGGTTATAACAACTGAGGTGGAAATTTTTTTTTCAAGTTTATAGTGGTTTGCCCCTTAAATAAGAGCTAGTAGAGGTTTTCTATACCAACCAGCAGTAGTAAGCATATTATGAAGTTAAGGGTGAATAAAGAAGACTAGTACCAAGGGACCCCATAATAAGAGTAAGATGCCAACAAAGCGTACAAGGACCATGAAAGAGGACTTTGCAAACTTAAGGAAAATTTCCTCAATTAAAATAGAAACTCTATTTTCATATTCGTAATAGTTGCAAGAACTCATATTTACTTAAGGGTATGGCTAGATTATTTCCAGATTAAAGTTTGATGCTGTATTAGAAAATATACTTGAGTTAACCATCTTTGAAGAGGAAGATAGAAACTTTATGCACTTAAAGCAACGCTAGGAATAAGTGGGCTTAGGTAATTAAGTTGCTATTGTCTACTCCAACAATGTGATAAACCAACATAATGTTTTCTTAGAAGCGGTAGATATTCGATATTTTAAATAGAAAATTTTGGTTTATGATTTTATATAAAATAGTCAGATAAACATTATTGGATTTGTTTAAAACGAAAAATTAAAGAATTTGGTGAAAAGTTATTTTTAACAACTGTTTTAAAGCTTTTGTTTTGTTTTTGGGCACATTAATATACTTACCTCAATGTGAACTTTGCTTTTAAAAATAGAACATTTGAAAAAAATTGAAGAGTATGCAAGGCCTAACTTTTGAATTCTTTTTCTAAATAAGAAGTGGTTATGTACCCAAATTTTTTTATAAATGATTTTGTTATACTCTAAAATGATAATAATAATAATAAGTTAAAAATACCACATTTTCTTTGAAAAAATATATAATAAAAATATGCTTTTGTGAAAATTTCTTATTTCCAAAAGAAGATTTTAGAAATGTGTGTTTTTATGTACATTCTTATTAAGTTAAGTTAATCATTTGCGATAATTCAATTAAAAAAATGTTATGACCATATTAAATGGAAATGTTGTTAAAAATAAATGAAGGGTTTTAAAGTATTAAAAACTTACCGGTTTTGTAGTAATGGTAAAAATCAAAGGTTTTGATTAAAAAAAGGTAAAATGAAAATATTATGACTATCACTTAAAACTAAAAAAGATAGGTAACAGGTTGGAGTTAGATAAATAGAATTGAAAAGCCTACTAGGACAAAAAAAATTGACTCTGGAGTTTGGAAGTATTGGAATGGCTAGAACAAAGATAAGTAGTAACATGGGAATTTAGTAACCTTTTAGGTCAACGGCTAAATATGGAAGGATAGAGTACCAGGTCGAACTTCTTATAGTAGTGGAAGGGGAACACCACCATGTGTTTCTCCACCCAAGTATGGTTTAAACTATAGAATCTTTTATGTAAGGAAGATTGAAAAGTACGATCTGAGTAAACCTATTACAGAAAAATGAAAGAGTAAGTCAAGATGTTTTAGTTATATCTAGGAATACAGCGGATGTAAGACGTTTTCGTTTGGAAATGTTAAAGGGACAAGTAAGGTCTACTTCAATCTGTATTAGGAGTGTTCAGTGACAAACAAGCATTTTCTTTATTAAATTAGGCAATCCTAAATGGAATGGTAAGTATAGGCTTGGCGCTATAGCATTAAGATATTAGTTAGTACCATAGATGAGAATATTATACCTGTTGGCTATGAGTAGTCTAGGTATTGTGTTGTCCCCTGAAGGCTACGGGCATACCAGGTGGACAAGAAAGGGAAGTATATTATTTATACATGTTATTGGAATTATATTATAGTACTTGTGTTCCATGGATGCCTAGATGTGAATCTTGGAATTGTAGGGTTGAATGTTGTACATACTTGAGTATGGAAAATAATGGGTAGTAGTAGTTTCTGAAACATATAGATTATGTAATGGCTCAAGATTGTTAGACTCAAATCACTTACACAAGTAAAAGTGTGAAATTTAGTCATCGTAGAAAATTGTTGGATAATTGATATGGATTAGTAAACACAGATTGGAAGTTGTTATAAAATGGGATTGGGATTCACGTATTAATTTTTGTTCATTGCGATGAAGTATGTAGCAACGTAAATTTTTATAAATTATCCACTTTTAGTCCAAAAGTATATCATTTGAAATAATAAGTAATATATCCAAAGAAAGAGAAGTAGAAAATAGGGATAGACATCGTATTTTGTACTATCTATTTCAATAATAAATGGAAGGGATAATTTCTTGTAATTCCAAACATAACACAAATCCTTTTCTAGATAATTTATGGAAATTTATAGTGTTCATATTTCCTTTTCAAAGAAAGTGTAGTTCCAATGCATTAAAATGTAGAAATCCCTAAGTATTAACCAAAATATTGGTCATATGTCAATTTGATTAAAATGGCAAGGCGTCATTCCACATTAAGTAGTCTCAAACATAAGATAAGTAAAATATTGGAATGAAGTGATAAGAGGTTACATTCGGTAAAAAGGTCTCATGCATGGAATGGAATTAAGGAATAGAAGATGAAATTTATGAAGTTCAAAATTTCAAAAGATATCCTAGATAAAGTACTAGTCAAGATTTTGCAATGGATGGTTAATTCAAGGTTGTAGGGTTCCGTCAAGAGAAAGATATGGTTAATTGCATGCATTAAGAATGCAGAGGCGATTTTAACAGGAAGCAGGATAAAAAAAAATTTGGTAAGATTCAAAGGAAGGGATAAAAGGATTCTTGATTGAAACAAGACTATTTTCTTAAGAAAATTCATGGAAGACTAACTTAGAATGCATAGTCACGTGCATAGCAATCGCATGCGAATGAAGTATACCTTAAATGATTATCATCATGGCTAGAATGATCTTAGACTATAACTCCAATTAATTTTAGGGTCTTTATTATTAAGGTTGAATGAGAAGATAGACCAAACTTTCACTTGTAGAACTTAGAATAGACCCATGTAGATCATAAACATGATACCAGGTATCATGATTTTTGAAAGATTTAGAAATAGTTCAGAAGTAAGTAGAGACGACTTAAGTTGAGCTGAATTGGAAAAGGAGTTATGCTATTTATAACATTTGGGAAGTCACCAGTTTGGATAGTCATGAGGAAAAAGGAGATATAGCAAAGAGCTAAGTAGGAAGTATCATAGAAAGAGACACAATCCGTATTTGTGTTATCCCACTTGGTATTTACGGGTTGTGGTGATTATGCATACCACTGAAAGAGTTAGGACGTATGCTATGCATTAAACATTTTATTGAGCTACAGTTAGCGAGAGTATACTTATGCTCAAGTTATTTAGCATGGTACTAAACAACACCATTTGAGTTAGTAGGAAGGATTGTGGAAGGGTACTGATGCACATATAATTGAATTGGAAATTTATGCCAGTAGTGAAAGTTGACAAGGATAGTCGAGATTCGACTCATAGAAGGGCAATGACTGAACCAGATAGGCAGAAAACAAGTACTGTCAGAAGCCACATTGTGTAGTGTATGGAGACGAGTCCGTATACAGTCCGCGGAGCCGAGTCTACAATAGAGAGCAGACATGTAGAAAATCCCTCAAGCAAGATAGAATACGACCAAATTGTCAGGAAGCCATCATTAGGTACTTGTGGAAATGTCTATGCGGTGCAGCTACCATGGTCAAACCATGTCAGTGAGGAAAATAAAACTGGTTAGGAAAGCATAGATTACCTTTGTATTTAGGTCTAGTTTAGGTAGAGACCAATGGATGGTAGAAATGGTTCAATGTGTCAGTAGGACATGTTATAACTGATGCATGCTAATGGATGTATTTAAATGTATTGTTTGGATTATATTCGCTTACACGTCTATGATAGTATATCCTCTAGGTAGTACACATGCATTCTCATTATCTCTTATTTATTTTCAAGCTTATTAGATATGATACATATGGATGTTTGATTATTGGTGTGCTAGTGGATGTTATGCTAGTGGATGTTGCATATGGATTGTATGTTTATGCATGTATATAGAATTGCAATATTATTTATTTAGGACGTTGCATACATTTGGATGCATGGCATGAGCATTTGCATGATAGAAGGTCAACTAGATCAGTAACCGCTCAATCTTTTTCATTAGTATAGTTCACATGCATATATATATATATATATATATATATATATATATGTATATATGTATGTATTGCATTCGACAATTTCTAAGGACAATGATTGCTCGTGAATGATGGATGAGTAGATAGCTATAGCTATTGGTTGTTGTGTGTTTATATTACATTTTTTCATCCTTTAAGGTTTCAAGGACGAAATCCTTTTTAAGGGGGAGAATGTAACACCCCGAAAATTTAACAATAATATAATAAGAAAATTATATTAAAGTAAAACAAGGACTTAAAGAATTTTTTTACAAACGTCTGAATTTGGCTATGAAACTTGCACCATTGCGTTTATAGTGATTTTCTAGACGATTTTCATATATAACACCTCGTAATCGGAGTTAGTACGGAGAAGTTTCAAGCGAAGGAAGATTTTAAATAAAATAGATTAAAAAAATGAAACAAACATAGGTCGACCTTGGAAATGTCATGGTCGAATGGTATAGGTCAACCATGGGTCTTCTTTGGCCGACCTTAGAGAGTGAAAGAGCAGGAATCGGGAACGTTGCTTTGGCGGCTTCGCTCCTTCCTCTTTGGCCAAGTTTTTGATGGGCGTGCCTGATCGAAGTGAAGATTCTCTAACCTAAATCTAACAACCGAAACTATTTTGTGAACACTACAATTCAAGCCTAACCTAAACCTAATTTTCACATAATATTTTACAATAACGAAACTTTTTCAAAATTTTCTCTTCTTCTCTCAATCCTAAAATTCTTAAAAATCAAAATAAAATCAACCTAGAAGAATACAAGCAATTGGAGACAGATGGATCAAGCTGAGGTGACATTCGAAGGAGCGATTCTTAGGCAAAGCAAATAGGAAGAGCTTAAGCTTGAGGTGAGTGGGAATTTTTTTAGTAAGATTATCATTACAGCTATGTTTAAACTATTTTATTTGATTTCAGATGCTAGAAACCTAATTTGAAACATGTAAAACACTAGATTAAAATCTATAAATGGTTAAACCAGATTTGTTGCAAGTACACCCTTTTTGTTAATTAAATCATAAAACCCTAAGTTTGTACCCCGAATGAATTGAACAAATTAACATGTAAATTAGAATATAGATTGGTCAACTAGTAATTAGGGTTCATTGGAAATAGTGGTTGGCATCACAGAAATTAATAACCAATAATTGACAATTAAAACTGCAGAAAACCTAATTTTAGTATTCGACTAGTCGACCCTGGAACCCTATGGGCTAGTTAGGTCTAACAATTGACCATTCTCGATGTAAATTGTGAGTTTGAACCTCGACCTAAGGCCGAATTTAGGAATATAAATTATATAATTTCGTAAAAAAATTATATAAATGGAAAATTGATTGTTTGAGCATATTTTGGGCAAAGCACACATGTTAGAGACAATAGGGAAGTCGGTTCCCTATCAAAGAAAAATAGGTCATTACGGTTTAGGTAATAGTTAGGTACCAGAATGAGAGTTAAGAGTTGATTAGGGTGATGTATTTTGCAAACACTCAGGGGGTGTTCCGTAGTGGATGCCTAACATTGGTGGAGATACCAGGTGAGTGAGCCCGGTGCTAACAGGGCATTCTAAAGGACAGTCAGACCCAACGTAGCACGATAAGTGGCTGTAGAGTAGAAAGAAGCCCGGTACCAACGGAAGTTCTTATATGCATGGTTCATTCAGGATGTGGTACAGGTGGACATCGACGTAGTACGATAAGGGGCCTTTTGCCACTATGATCAAGAGATGAACACGGGTGCATACAATGAGTCACATATCGAGTTTGCATTTCGAGGTTCTCCCTCTCCAAGAGTATTGGTGGTTTAGGTATTTATAGAAGAGAAATTCCCACAATCAAGTATGGATGGTATTTTCATATTGGATAGTTCTAGAAGCGTTGGCTGGTCATTAGTGTGAGGTTCGATTTTATTTTGACCCTTTGTATTAGATAAGAACCCTTAAGTATTGGACATTAGGAGTTCACAAACACTTGTAACACACTCTATATCACTTAGAGTAGTATTAAAGTTAACTGCACATGATCGTCACATATTAAACTTGTACTCATTTACCAGACTGTTGTTTGACCCATCCCTTTCTCATATTATTATTGTTCATCTTGTAGTCACCAATTGTACTAAATGTATGTAAAGGTTATATTGTACTTTGATACAGTGTATATGTAAAAAAGTATCTAGAAACTATTTTTCCGAGATGTCTATTTTATGTACTTATATTTTAATTTCTTCCACTATGAGATCTGAAAGTGTAGAATGTCTAGAACTTACTCTTGTAATTATGTTCTCTAAGGTTTTAAAATCCCAACAGCTCATATTTTCTCGGCATGACGCGTATCCGAAAGTCACAATAGACTTTGTATTGTTGTGCCGGGAGGTGCAAGATTTTTACAAGAGTGGACTTAGGGAGCGTGCTTTGCATGTTCATTCATTCTTTTGTAACTCTATTTTGACATTATAGAATGATGAATAAAAAATTTGGCAGTGAAGCGATGATGCGACACTTCGGCATGCTAATTTTGGAACTATAATACGCTGGCTATACAACTTAGGAAGGTGTGTCGACAGATGTTCTGATGATGGTAACTCGACTATTAGAGTTGCAATGATGATCTATAAGGACAAGTTCGAGGATGGAAACTTGTGAGTAGAATGAGTTTATTATATATTACAATAGAGATAAATGGAATGGAATAAGGGAATGAGTTCGACTATGAAAAATACAGGTAGAAGAGTTGTTGACACTCAAAGGATTCTTGGTTTGCTCGTATAGAGGGAGATAGATGGAGATGCCTATTTAGATAGGAGGATATGATATCTTGGATCGTCGATAATGGATCCGTGTACCCTGGACCTTGAGGATATGACAGTCTAGTTCTTAGCCTTATTTTATGGCATGGGTTAGAGCATCGAGAAACCAACTTTCCTTTAGTCTTTGGTGGGGGATTGGCTATAGAAGGTATCATATATCCAATGCAATCGAGTGATGTGAGAATTGTTTGATGGGTGCTATATTTTCCATGTTTGTTATGTATATTTTCTTGGTTTTTTCATCACCTGGAGATGTCATAGTACATAGGTATTGTAGATTTTGATACCTGTACACCTGATATTGTACTTAGATATGTAGTATACCTACATGATGTTGGTGATAGTAGTTTAGCATATGTTATTATGTGTTGACTCTTTTGGATGCAGAGACAGGATATACTTAACTCTTCATACTTATTGTCTTTATTTACTATAATAACTTTTATATTATTTTGAGATTGTTTATCGCTCATACTAGACTGTTATTTGACTCAAGGTTTTATGTTTTGCTTCTTATTATCTTGGATACTTTTCAATGAGTAGACTAGATAGCTGGTATGGTATTAGTGCATGGAGATTTTTAAAGGAGAAGCATGGGGCTGATGCTATTATATATTTATTTGCTTGAGTTTTATTGCTTATTCTACTGTGCAACCCTATGGAGCTTTATCAATGCTTGACTTATTTAGAGATAGGTAGTTAGGTTTATATATCAGTTGTATAAACTCTATCATTGATTTTTATAACTATATTGAACTTGTTAACTGATCTACGGTGGTTCTCATTGCTATATTTTTCATCTTGCTTGCTTTGTATCTTTGATGACTATGATATTTTATCCTTTCACCGCGAGATATATGACATGTTCTATGATTGTTTCTCACCACTTGAAAATCATGCAATATCGACCATTTACCATTTCAGCGCACTATACAAGTATATTAGGTACTAGAGGTGTAGGGCGGTCGTCACATGTGGTATTATACCTTTGGTTGTGCTATTAACCTAACAGATATTAGGACCCATTAGAAACAGAATATGAGTTATCACTTTAGGATGGATCGAGCATATACAAGAGAGCGTATTTGTTATATATTTTGGTTTTCAAATCTATATAGTAGTATATATAATATACAAATCGCATTGCATACACATGTACCATTGATGCAAATTTTATTTATGAGGGATCGAACATGCTTACTACAGATTAAGAATAAGCTGGCATGCATGAGACGTTGCTAGGAACTCAATATCTGGTGTTGAGGAGCGGGCAAGATCGGGAGCTGCTAATCCCAGTTTATAGAACATGTTCATCGAGTTAGTGTGAAATATAGTTCAAAATGCCCAAGTCGCTTAAAACATCGATGGTGCGCAAGTGTAGGTACCCGGTTATCACTTTACTAAGTTAAATGGAGACTATTCTAGCTTGGTAGGTAACCATTCCTTTGAATGGAGTCGCCGTGGAAGTCCAAGATTGGATCGACACTTGTGAAATGATTTTTGAGGACTTGGAGAAAAAAGACACCATAAAGAGGAAGATGGCCACTAGATAGCTTCAAGGGCAAGTGATGGCATAGTGGATTGCCATCAAGTTTATCACTCCCGAGGATCAAATTACATGTGTAACGACCCGTATTTTTAACTAGTTTAAATTATTAAATTTAATATGATTATTGAATAAAAATGGTTAAAAAATTAAAATTTATGTTTTATTTATGTATTTTACTTAATATGAACTTGGATAAAATTTTGAAATAAACAATTTCAAATACTTTGGCAATAACAAGTATTGAAATGAAATTCTATGTATTAAAGTTTTATAACCAATAGCTGGAATTGAATAATAAATGCTGAATTACTGTAAAATGGAATTTGTTGTTTTATTATTTGAATTCATTTTAAAAGTTAAATTTTAAAGTTAAATAATTGGATAATTAAATTGTTTAAATTTAATATTGCAAATTATTTGATTAATTGAATTCTAAATTTAATATGAATGAAAATGATGTCGAAACTTGATTTAAATTTTATTTAAACAAGAATGAAATTTGTTAACTTTAAAAATTGAATTTAAAGTGATTAAATTGATTTTTGAAATTACTTGTTTTAATTAACGTGTAAAAACAATCTTTTTGGGCACTGTCTCGGATTTTGATGAAACCAGTTTCATCGGATGCGTAATAGCGAATTATTATGGGATTTTAAGTTTTGTAGCGATTGGACTTATCTTTTGGTCGTGCGAGCTTGACACGCATGGGATTTATTATTAGAACTTTAATTAAAATAATTCGATTTTGAAAAGCTATCTTCTGAATATGATGGAATTGGCTCCCGAGACTAGTTCCATTGTGTTCGTAATGAGGGTATAACATATAGAACACCAGGCGACACACTTCGTTTTGGAGTCAAAGATTTTGATGGTCAATCGGGTTGGAAACTTATATAATAGGCCACACTATGTTCTCATTTCCGAAACCCTAGCTTAAAATATCGGTCATTCCTTCTTCATTGATTTTCAATGGCCGAAAATTCATCACCTTTCTTCCTTGATTTCTCCAAATCCGCTCATCGAAATCAAACGACTCCAAAAGCAAAGTCGTAGATCTCATCGAGCTCTACACAATGAACGGTTGGATCATGTCGAAAGCTCGTGAATTTACAAAGAACTGGATCTTTGCACGTGCAGTTTTTTAGGTTTGATCGATCTCGATCTGAGCATACGTTCGCGCACGCGTTGTGATGGAGGGCGGCGGCGTAGTGGGGAGTGCGGCGTCGCACCAGCAGGAGTGATGGTCGGCGTCGTTGTGGAGGAGGGCTGGGCTGAGGTGATTCGTTGATCGATCTAAAAAAGAGAAAGATAAAATCCCGTGCATTGCCTGTAAGGGCGGGAGAGAGAGAAGCAAAGGTTAAGTTAGTGTTTGTTAATTATGTTGATTATGTTGATTATCTTTTAATTAAATAGTTATGTTTAAAATTTCTTGTCTTTTTCATACGAGGTCCATTTCAAGTGAAACAAGTTGCATTGGATTCGTATCGACGTCGTCTACGACATGGAATTGAAGCCGTATTTATTTGAAGATGAGAAATTTTCGGTTTCAAATAAAGGTGAGTGTTTAAAACCACTCACGAATTACTAAAATATTTTTATGTTCGTTAAATTGATATCATAAAGTAATTTAATTTTATTGACTATTATTTGGTAATTTAATTGACATCTAAATTGACATATGAGTTGACTGTTAGGAATTAAAATTGACAGTTAATGTGAAATTGAAATTAAAGTGCTAGTTAAAAATCTGATATTTAATAACTAGTTGACTGTTGTGATATTTTGACTGATTTGGATGTTGATTATGATGGATGGCTATTGGATGATATTTTGGATGATTGGATGTTTATTTATTTTATATATCCCCATTATCACCCTGTATATTATTGATAATATATAAAACTGTAAACTAAATTATTTCGAATAAATTAAGAAATAGGTTGAAATGATATATACCTATGACATTTATTTTGGATTGAAATGATATATATATCCATCCGTGAAACTAAAATTGAAATAACTATTCACTTGGCCGTAGGATAGAAAATTATATACGAACATCGAATTGGTTAAATTAAATGGTTTTAAATTCTTTGATTTGAATTTATTCAAATGATTTCATTTTATAAAAATAAAATTGAATAGAAATATGGAAATTGAATTAATTTCCAATTCGAGTTTTGAAATGTTGAAATTAAAATTAGTTAAATGAAATTGTTTAAAGAATGAAATTTGAAGTTATAATTGGAATATGATTGGAATTATGGAAATTGATTTGTTTTAAACGATTTGAACCTTATATTGAATATTGAAGTTAATTTGATTTAAGTGGTTTAAATCGATATTCTGAAATTGAACTCGAATTTATATAAATTGAAATGGTTTAAAATAGGGAATTGAATTGAAATTGAAACCATTGAATCAAATAGTTGAGTCGAATTTGAAATTGAAATTAATTTGGAATTGAAACTGAAATTGATTTGAATTGAAATCGAAATTGAGTCGATTTGAATTGATTTGAGATTTAAGATGATCTGAATTAGAAGATTTGAAATTGAATCAGTTTGATTTATATTTGGACCTGAATCCAAATTTATTGGAAATGGGTAGAAACAGTTTTGAATTTGAAATTATTTTCACTATAAATAATTTTCCTATAAGCTGTTTTAAAATTCAACTTTTTAAATTTCCAAATTATTTAAATTTTCAAGTCATTTAATATATAATATATTTTAATATCTAAACTATTTAAACTAATTAACTTTTAAACTATTTAATACTATTCAAACTATTTTCTAAAAATTCAAACTGGTCAAAGTGGGAATTGTTTATGTTTAAATCATGGATTTAAATGCAAATTGGGTTAAAATGAAGTTATAACCTAAGTTGAAATTTGAAATGATTTTGGAAGTAAAATTGAGAAATTTGAATGAAATGATATTTTCAAGTGAAAAATTGACATATTTGAAGTAAATATGATATTTTGAAATGAATGATATTTTTAAGCGAATATGATATTTTGATATCAAGTGTGAATCGTTTTCGAAATGTAAAAGTACCAATCGGTGTGTAAAACGACGTTTGGTTGTTAAAGAGACCGTGGTCTCTTATTGACATACTCTTTGTCAATATTGGAACCACTTTAACAACTGTGTACGCGGAGGAGACTCCGGAATAAAGTGGTTGGATTTTGTGTACGTTTGCTGGATTTGAAGAAAGAGAACGATGATGGATAGACCCCGGAACTTGTGCCAATTTGAGATAACTGAAACAGGACGGCTTAACAGGGCCAAGTGGGCTACCTACCTTTAGCGGACATTCGTTCTTCAATTTTCTTCTTGGACTCGGTCCATACTATTACTTTTGATGTTGGTTTCGATTGGTGTACCTTGATTTGGGATGACCTCCTTTTGACTCGATATGGGATGGATGGACGCGGTAGGTGGTCGTGGCTACGATGCGTTACTACCAGCCCTACAACCCAAACTGGTAGTATCCTACCTTTGGCATTGCCTCACGTACCTTGTCATACTTTTATCCTTATATGAGACCACTACGAGTTTGGCTTAGATTTGTCGTATCACGGCGCATCCCTATCCCCCGACGTGCTACTGGGGCGTTATATGCAAACTGTACGACAATGCTTAAAAACGCGTTAAGGGGGGTTAATGTAAAGCCTAAACGCTAATAAAAATATTTATTTTACCGATTAGACATTACATATATAGCGGATTCTACTATATATAAATATTTTGATGGATCCTTAAGAGATGGAAAATCCCATAACATCTCTTGAGTTATTGCATGCACGTTATACAATGGATAGGAGATGTAAAACCCCGTAAACAGCTCTGATGCTATTACACTCATTTTATATGTGTGATATTGATTTGACTCACATAAGAATATTTTAGTTCTGACTCGAGTGTATTGTTTTATGCTCGGGTCAGCCTTGAGTTTTCAGTGCATTGAAGATTCTTTTCTGGAGGACGAAGACGAAGATTGGTATATTATTACTAGTATTATTCCCCTTCATCATGTTATTCTGCTGCACTGTTGTATTCTATTATTTTGTTGTATATATAACTCTGATAGATGTTGTAAAATTTTAAATCAAAAGTATAGTATAAACAGCTTCATGAACTATTTATTTTATTATTTTATTTTGTCATTCCTCTATGAGATTCTGTATTTGTTTTCTTCTTTTCTTCTAATTCTAAACAAACCCTATTGATTATCTGTGTTTCGGATTGTTTGAGTTGGACATGTGTGGATTATTATCGATTTAAACATTATGAAATGTGGGTTGTCACAGTTGGTATCAGAGCTTTGGTTAAGCGATAACCTTAGCTTTGTGGGGTTTGATTCATTAGAGATAAGGTAGTATTACCCTAGAATGAGTTTGTTTGAGTGTGTGTGTGTGGGCGCGCGCGCGCGCGCGTGTGTGTGTGTATATATATATATATATATATATATATGAGAGCACATACTTGTTAGTGTTATAAAATGTTTTATATTGTGTTTACTTATCCATTGAGTTGTTTATAAATTATGGTCGGTGTGTGCGACGCCTTTTTATCGATAGGGATTTCTAAACACTTAAACGAGGCTAGTCGGCATAATATTGTTTTAAAATAGGGTAAATGAAATAATTTTACCTAAATTATATTTTATATACAAAAAGAAATAATCTTCCATAAATAACCATATAATTTTATGAAAATACAAATTTATTTATGGATGTTAGTTGTTAGGAGATGTTAATATTTAGTTATCATCAATTATTGGTTGAATTAAACTAAAAACGAATACTTTTTGAACTCTACTTCACGAAGCATTCGATAATTAAATTGAATTGAAATCTAATTACAATAAGAATTGTTTACAATAACAAAGATGTAAACTAACAAATGTTTTCATAATAACGTAATGGAATTGTAAGTATATTTATGACATAACTTATAAATAGAACAGCTTTAAAAGCTAAGAATTTTAGAATTTAAAATCTCTTTGCTTTTAAAATTGTTTCCAAAGCCTTCAAAATTAATAATAATATTATTTGAAATTTTTTTAACTAGAAATATATTTTGAAAAGATTTCTTTAGAGAAATAAAAGCATTGAACTCGCTTTAGTCGCTGGAAAATAATTCTGGGGATGACTGCAGCATCGCTAGTATTCATTTTCGAGTTCCTGAGAAAGAATTGCTACCAAAAGAAATTTATTTCTGGTTAAAACAAGTTTTGATTGTGAAAAATAAATTTCAAGTATGATTTGATAAATATATGAAAATAGTTTTGAACTTATAAATTAAAATTAGTATAGATTAAAAAATAGTTTATAACTTATAAATTTGACCAGGAAAATAAAACCGAATTTTAAAATGGTTGAACATTTTGGTTAAGCAAACAAGAGAAAATTTGAATTTGAGATATGAAATAAAAGAATTAACCTAATTAATGTTAAATAAATTGAGTTAGTGAAGTGAAGTAAATAAAATGAAGTTTAACTCAAGAAAGCTTAAATGAAAGTGAATTGTATTTGAAATGATTTAGATAAAATAATGAAATGAAATTTTAAGTGAATAAGTTTGTATAACTTATAGATTTGAGAAATATTAAGCTAAAAACAAAATTTAATTTTTTTGAATGTTAATGATAAGAAAAGAAAATCTTAACTTAAATAAAGTTAAATAAACTGAGTAATGGATTAAATGAAATAAAGTTTAACTTAATAAAGATTAAATGAATTGAATTGGATTTGAACGGAACTAGATGAATTAGTAAAGTGAATTAATTCCACTTAAGCTATAAAATGAATTAATAGAATGAATACGAACTTGAATTATAAAATGAAATGCCATTTGGGTGTGAAAGAAATTGAATGAGAATAAATGGGTGTAAGAAAAATTTATGTGAGTAATTGAATTTGATTTAAATTGGATATAAATAAATTGAATACAAATGGAATGAGTTTTAATAAATTGAAGGTTAACTAATTGAGATATGAAATAAGTGAATGTTAAATAAAGAAATATTGATACCCTTAAGTATAAGTGGTAAGAAATACTTAAAGTTTAAATTATGAAATGAAATTTTACTTAAGTCAAGTTGAATGGAATGAATTAATGAAATAAGTTAATGAAATGAATTATAAGACAAAAGTTAACTTAAGAAAAGTGAATGAAATTGATTGTGATAAAATAAAAAATGTTATTTATATGAACTTGAGTTATAAAATAAAATTTACTTAAGCAAAGTTAATGATATGAATTAATGAAATGAACTAATGAAGTGAATCAGTGAATTAATATGAACTTAAGTTATGAAGTAATAATAAATATGAGTTGCGTTTTATAAAATGTTTATAATAAACTTAAATGGTTTTATGAAACGATTTATAAATGATATTAGTATTAAAGAGAATATACTACGTGGTAATGAAATAAAATTTAACTTAAATAAGATTAAATGAAATGATTTTTTAAAATGATCCATAAATGATTTGATATGAAATGTGTTAAACAAAAAGTGAAATAATTGAAATTTGGATAAATTAAATGTAAATGAAATATGTAAATAAATTGTAAGATTAAATGAAATATGTAAATAATATGTAAATAAATTGAATGTAAATGAAATATGTTAATAAAGAATGGATGTTAATAAGAAATGATAGTGTATAAATTAATTATTGGGATTGGATAATGTAAATTGATATAGTTGAA
Organism: Allium fistulosum; assembly: GCA_030737815.1. Lineage (NCBI taxonomy): Eukaryota > Viridiplantae > Streptophyta > Magnoliopsida > Asparagales > Amaryllidaceae > Allium > Allium fistulosum. The sequence goes on along the minus strand of CM060902.1, from coordinate 1,353,723,904 downwards.
TTAATTAGATGTATATTAATTGATGAATGGTTTCTTTTGTTGTAAATCATTGTTATTACTACTTTTGGCTGCATATGATTGTTATGTTGTGTATTAGTGCTTGTGTTTATGATTTGGATACAGAATTCATGTTATATAGTTCTATTAAACTTACACATGCTTCTATATCCTTTTATATGCAACTAATATTCTAATTTGAATTGAGATAGGTACATACGAAGGCCGTTTGGACGTATACACGGGTTTGATTTGCTTTTGCTTGCTTAATATGAGCGAACTCGCTCGTATTAATAATAATAAGGAACATATCTCGGATTACATACCGTACTTTTATGTTTTCCCCTTCGGAATGGCTCATCATTGAGATGAGATGTATATTTGGTATATATATATTGTATTATAAATTTTTACGATCGATCCGCACAAAGGAGACGCTGCCGAAATTTTCGTAAATCCGGGTGTTAGAAAAGTTTTGAGATTTTAAAATTTTATAACTTGTTTTTATAAAGAAGTTGTAATTTCCGTAAAGTCAATATCAGAGTGGCGTAGTGGAAGCGTGGTAAAGGTTTTACAAATAAGATTTTGAAATTTATATGTTGATTATTGTGAGAAAAATATATCAAATGTTAAATTCCTTACTTAATCCCTTTTCGAGGACGAAAAGTTATGAGTGGGGGAGATTGTAACGACCCGTATTTTTAACTAGTTTAAATCATTAAATTTAATATGATTATTGAATAAAAATAGAAATTAAAATTTATGTTTTATTTATGTAATTTATTTAATATAAACTTGGATAAAATTTTGAATAAACAATTTCAAAGATTTTGGCAATAAAAAGTATTGAAATGAAATTCTATGTATTAAATGTGTTTATAATCAATAGTTGGAATTGAATAATAAATGTTGAATTACTGTAAAACAGAAGTAGTTGTTTTATTATTTGAATTCGTTTTAAAAGTTAAATAACTTATATTTAAAATATGGTGATTTATTGGATGATTAAATTGTTTAAATTTAATATTGGAAATTATTTGAATAATTAAATTCTGAATTTAATATGAATGAAAACGATGTCGAAAGTTGATTTAAATTTTCTTTAAACAAGAATGAAAATTGTTAACTTTTAAAATTGAATTTAAAGTGTAACGACCCGTATTTTTACGGATCGAAAAGTTTGTCAAAATCTGGAATTTTAGCATTTTTGAGCCATTTCAGATTTTAGGCGAAATACGGTTAAGTCCTAAGTCGTGAACGACTTAGTATAGGTCGTAAGTCGTATACGACTTAGGGAATAAGTGCGACTTAGTATGTTTGTCTTTTCGGTCCTATTTGTTTAAGTCCTAGGTCGTAAACGACCAAAGAGATAAGTCGTGACCGACCTAAGACTGTTGGGGTTGGTGACCTAAAGGTTTGGAGTTAGGTCGTGTGATGGTTTGTTAAGGGTTAGGTCGGCGGCGACTTAAGGAAGATAGGGGAGTGGTTTAAGTCGGTTGATAGTTTGGGACGACCTAAGGAGTTAACCGAGTTAAGGAAGTTAATTCATAAGGTGGCTTAGGACGAGTGACCGAGTTAAGTGGTAAGTCGTGAGTGACTTAAGGAAAGTCTGCGACCTAAGAAGTTAGCGAGTTAGGAGTAAACGACTTAAGTTAGTAGGCGACTTATAGGGGTTAGCGACTTAAGGACTGGGCGAGATAAGGCTTGTTGTTACAGTTAAGTCGTGGACGAGTTAAGGGATTAAGTCGTAAGTTGTTAAGTCGCGTAGGTACTTAAGTCGTAAGGTTGTCTCTGTAGTAGGTCGCATAAGGTCTTAAGGGTTAAGTCGTTAGGTCGCGCAAGTGGATGAGTCGTAGTCTGTTGGGTTGAAGGCTTTGTTAAGTCGTAGCTTGGTTAAGTCGTAGGCGCATGCTATAAGTCGTAACCGACTTAGGAGATAGCTGTTTTGCCGTGAGTCATAGGCAGATGTGTGTTAGGTCGCGAAGGGGTAGCCTGGTTAGGTCGTAGAGGCCAGAAGTTGTTAGGTCGTAGGATTCTAAGTCGTAAGTCGTGAACGACTTATGAAGGCAGACGACTTAAGGATTTCTGCTATAAATAGGAGAGTTTCTCTTCATTTTTGGGATCCGGATTTTGATGCGACGAAGTGCTGCCATTTTGAGAGCTCGACTTCTACACTTCTTCACTTCTTTTCTCCACTCTAATCTAGTGATTCCATTCATCCAAATCGAAGATCAAGATTGAAGATTCAAGAGCTTGCATTGAAGATCTTCATCCTTTGAAGTGAGATTTCTCCGTTTGAAGCGGATTCATGATAGATCAAGCTTGATCCATCGCTGTCCAGATCTGAAGCGCGTTGATTTGGGGTTGTTTAGGTGATTTGGTGAGTGGTGATTATCTCTCACACGGATCCAAAGGAGTATATCGGATTGTTGGCTCGATTTGGTGTTAAAATAGTGATTTCCATGCATTTTCTTCATCCTAAGTGTAGATCCGTGTAGATCCATTGTTCATGATGATTTGACAACCATTTTACTAAGTGTTAACCTATGCAAGTTCATTCATAAAGATTGTAGAGATAATTATCATGATTTCATGCTTATTAGACTTTCAACTCTTTAATTACGAAAATGCCATTATTGTTATAATTGTCCATTTTGCTTATATTTGAATGCTTGGTTACTTGGATTGATGTTTGACATGATTGATTTCTGTGAATTAGATTATTGTTGATTGGTTTTAGACCGAAGATGATTCAAAAGCTAAGGGAAAGGCTCTTGAATTGGGAAAGCTGCTCGTGGCATATGTAGCGGGATGATGAAGCTCTTATGCATAGACTTGATGATGTGATGTTGAGATGAGGCTTTGCGAGGATGTGATGAAGCGAGGCAATCATGTGATGAAGACTTGGTATAATCCAGACGGGATCATTCAAAGCATGTTGATAACTCGGTGATATGATTCGAGTTGAGGATAATGAATGGATATGAGAATAGTCGTCGAGGAGGATGACTAGGAGGCTTGGATATCATCGTTGTTGAAGGTTCTAGCATGCTCTAAGCAAGAGTAAGTTTGGGCAGATTCGATAGTCCCAACGACTAACTGTTGATGGTCGAGTACTCTGGGCAGATTCGATAGTCCTAGGCACGGGCTACGACGACGTGCGGGAGTTATGTCTAGAACCGGGGTTTCCATTAGCCCTTGACGGACGGCTGAAAGAATGTGCCGGTCATTAAATTAACGGTGATATCGAAGCAATGATAACAGTGATAGCCAGAGTCATGGATGTTTGGTTGTATCGTCATTCGGACTCAAGAGCGGTATTTTCTGGGTGCTTATCTGATTTAGGCCTTGGTACTTGGAAAACATCGCCCTTGACTCGAATGATTATTACTTTACTTTAAATTGTATGCTCTGCTGTGTTGCTTCTGCTTTGTGTGTGTCTGGGGGCTATCACTGTAGAAAGAGGTGGAGTGGGAGGGTTGTATTCCTATTCCTTTTCCTTTATGCTCTTTTGGTATGTTGTTAGTTAATTTACTGCTCACTAAGACTGTTGTCTGACTCAAGGCTTTATGTTTTAATTCTTATTGCCTTGGGCTGTTCGTCCATTTTGGGACGGGCAGACTAGGTAGCAGGTGACAGGTGCTGTTCTCTTCTCACGATGCTGATATCGAAGACGAGCTGGAGGGTTGCATATTATCTTCTTATTATATGTACTGGATGTTCCGCTGTTTTGTATTCTCTAAGTGTTATGTAGTGAGGCTTGATGTATTGGCTATTTGGATGCTTGTATTCAACTATTATGAAGTTTTATATGATGGCATTTTATTCTGTAAAGCTTCACTATATATATGTTCTATTGTATTTTATCCATGCGCTGTGAGTAATACGATAGATTCTGTTGTTTTAATCTACCCTGACAATCGTCCATGGTCGCCTGGCACACTTTACAGCGCACTATCTCTAGATTCGGTGCAGGGGTCATGGGCGGTCGTCCCATTTGGTATTAGAGCATTGGTTAATCGATTTTACCCAACGCTCATTGACGTAACTACGTATGAGAGACGTAATTGTATTTTGATGGATGAATACTATATATAATATAGTAGCTTAGTAGAGTTTGAGTCCTTTATGCAGTTGTTTCTCTAGAAGTTCTAATCATTCCTTTTTATAGATATTGAGAATGAGTCGAAGAGGGAGACCAGCTGCTAGGGAAGGCCATGCTACTGAGGGGACTGCTGATTATGCAGCTATGTTCGAAGCTATGATGACTTCGATCATGAGAAGGATACCAATTCCGGGGGTAGCAGTTGATGTTGGAGTTCAAGTCCAAACTCCGAAACCAGTGGATTTTGCTTAGTTGTGCAAGGACTATACTGCTCTTGGAGGGATGGTTTTCTTGGGAACAGAATCAACTATTGAGGTCCAGAGGTGGATAGATGCTTGTGGAAGGATCTTTGGTGATTTGGGAATTGATGATGCAACTAAGAGGAAGTTGGCATCAAGGCAGCTTCAAGGGAGAGCTTCTGATTGGTGGAACTCTATTACCATCAATACTCCGGAAGAAGAGATTACTTGGGAGCAATTCCAAGTCAGATTTGAAGCTAAGTTCATTTCTACAGCTCAGAAGTCAGTTCTGTTCAAGAGGTTTGTGGAGCTCAAGCAAGGTGGGAGACCAGTTCTTGAGTATGTTTCTAAGTTCGAAGCTTTGTCCAAGTATGCCCGGTCATATATTGAATCTGCTTATCAGAAGAATGAGAAGTTTGTGACAGGCTTGGACAGTTATCTTGGGAGACAGTTGGTGGATCATTTGGACGATTCATTCGAGAAGCTTGTGGAGAAAGCTCTTAGGCATGAGAGTCTGTTTCCTAAGGAAGGATTTGTTGTTGCTGTGACTAGGGAAGAGTCTAAACCCCAGCAGGGTGGAAACAAGAAGAGGAAGCAGCAGCAGCAGAAGGGTAAGGATGGCCAGAAGAAGCCGAAAAGCGAGGTGACTTGCTACAATTGTCAGCAGAAGGGCCATTTCTCGAAGGATTGTAAGAATCCGAAGGCACCGATGAAGTGTCACAACTGTGACAAGCCAGGGCACATCAGGAAGAATTGTCCAGAACCGAGGAAGGACAAGCAGATTGTGAAAGCTTATGCTTTGGGAGCTGTTCCTTCGTCTTCAAAAGCTCCTACCGCTGAAGAGAAGGGAAAGAGTGTGGTTGTTCAAGGTACGCTTTTCCTATGTGGTGTTCCAGTTAGAGTTCTGTTTGATACTGGAGCGTCGCATTCGTTTATTTGTAGTGAACTCGTAGGCCGGTTAGGTTTGGAACCGGATATTGTTGATAGGCCATTGGTTGTGACTAATCCAGTTGGAGGTTCATCTTGTTTGTGTATGTTATGCCGTGGTCTGATTGTGTCGAGTCATGGTTGCTCTTTTGTTTATGATTGTTTTGTTCTGAACTTTGCGGGGTTCAGAATTATTTTGGGTATGGACTGGCTTAGGAGGTATGCGGCAAAGGTTGATTGCGAGAGGTTGGAGGTGACAGTCGAGAATGTGGAGGGGCGAAAGATTGTGATACGATGTAAGCATGAAGAAGGCGTCTTCATGAGCTTCATGTATTCGCTAGTTGTTCCACGGGATGGACTGTCATTAGTGCCAATCGCGAATGGATTCGAGGATGTCTTTGACGAAGTCAAAGGGTTGCCGCCGCATAGAGAGATCGAGTTTCGAATAGATCTAGTTGAAGGAGCCAGACCTGTTGTGATGCCTCTTAGGCGGATGGCGCCTAGGGAACAGCAAGAGTTGAGGGTGCAAGTTGATGATCTTTTACAGAAAGGATTCATTCGGCGTAGTGTGTCCGAGTGGGGTGCACCAGTTGTGTTTGCAACCAAGGCAGATGGGTCGTTGAGATTGTGCGTCGATTATCGTGAGCTGAATAAGGTGACTAAGAAGAACAAGTATCCATTGCCGAGAATAGATGACTTGTTTGATCAGCTTCACGAAGCTAAGGTGTTTTCTCAGATGGATTTGGCAACGAGATTTCACCAGTTGAGAGTGGCTAAGGATAGTGTGCCGAAGACTGCTTTTAGGACACCATCCGGTTTCTTTGAGTGGCTGGTAATGCCGTTTGGATTGACTAACGCGCCAGCATATTTTGTGGATCTTATGAATAGAGTGTTCAGAGATCAGTTGAACAAGTTCGTACTTGTGTTCGTGGATGATATTCTGATTTATTCCAGAACGGAAGAAGAGCACAAGATGCACTTGCGTATTGTTTTGGAAATCTTGCGGAAACATCAGCTGAAGGCTAAGTTTTCGAAGTGTCACTTCTGGAAGAGTAAAGTGAGGGTCTTAGGCCATGTGATTTCTGGAAGTGGAATAGCGGTTGATCCCGCTAAGGTGGCAGCAATCCAGGATTGGGTTAGACCTAAGAATGCATCTGATGTGAGAAGTTTTCTTGGATTAGCAGGATATTATCGACGGTTTATCAAAGACTTCTCCAAGGTAGCTGCACCGTTAACAGGATTGACGAAAAAGAACCAAGTGTTCAGTTGGGATGCTAAGTGTGAGCAAGCTTTCGGAATCCTGAAAGAGAGATTGACGAGTGCTCCTGTTTTGACTACTCCAAGTGGGAATGATGAGATGGTGGTTTACACCGATGCATGTGGTACTGGACTTGGAGCAGTGCTAATGCAGAGGGATAAAGTTGTTGCGTATGCCAGTCGACAACTGAAGCCGCATGAAAGGAATTACCCAACTCATGAATTGGAGTTAGCGGCGATTGTATTTGCTCTGAAGATGTGGAGACATTATCTATTGGGAGTTCGATTTGAGTTGTTTACAGATCATAAGTCGTTGAAGTATCTTTTCTCCCAAAAAGATTTGAATCTTCGGCAGCAACGTTGGCTAGAGTTTTTGGCATCATATGATTTTGGTATAGCTTATACTCCAGGAAAAGGTAACGCAGTGGCTGATGCGTTGAGTCGAAGACATGCAGGATTGGGAGCCATGTTTTCAGAATGGAAGAGTCTCGAGTATTTAGCTGGATTTGACTTCAGGCCTAGATGTGAATTGGAACCTGAGATGTTGGCAAACTTATCGATAAGACCTTCTCTTGTGGAAAGGATTGGCGAGGGCCAAAAGCGAGACGATAAGCTTTTCAAGATTATCCGTGATTTGGAATCTGGATTAGAACCAGAAAAGGATAAAGGATTCGAGGTCGATCGAGAGGGTTGGCTTCGGAAGCAAGGACGATTAGTTGTTCCCGATATAGATGAATTGAGGAGTGAAGTTCTGAAGGAAAGTCATCACTCGAAGCTGACAATTCATCCAGGTGGAAATAAGATGTATCAGGATATGAAGAGAACCTACTACTGGGAAGGTATGAAGAAAGATGTTGGAAATTTTATTTCCAAATGCATGAACTGCCAGTTGGTAAAAGCCAAACAAAAGAAGCCAAGTGGATTACTTCAGCCATTAGAAGTTCCTACATGGAAGTGGGAGAAAGTGTCGATGGATTTTATTGATGGATTGCCTAGAACCAGAATGGGAAATGAAGGGATTTGGGTCATTATAGATCGCCTGACCAAGAGTGCGAGGTTCATTCCTGTTCGATCGACTAGGACTGCATCAAAGTTGGCTGAGTTGTATGTTAAGTGGATAGTTCGATTCCATGGTATTCCGAAGAGTATAGTGAGAGATCGAGACCCATTGTTCACTAGTGGATTTTGGAAGAGCTTCCAGGAAGTTTTGGGAACTGAGTTGTGTTTGAGTACAGCTTATCACCCTCAAACAGATGGTCAGACCGAGAGAGTCAACCGAGTTTTGGAAGATCTTCTTAGAGCATGGGTTTTGGACTTCGGAAGATCATGGGAAGATCACCTTCATTTGGTGGAGTTTGCGTACAACAACAGTTACCAGTCAAGCATTGGTATGGCACCGTATGAGGCATTGTATGGAAGACCGTGTAACTCTCCGACATGTTGGTTGGAAACTGGAGAAAAGCTGATACTTGGGCCAGAGATGATTCGGCAGACTTCAGATTGTATAGAGATCATTCGGCAACGAATGAAGGCAGCCCAAGACCGTCAGAAGAGTTATGCCGATAAGCGTCGAAAGGATTTGGAATTCGACGTAGGAGATATGGTTTTTGTGAAGATTTCTCCACTGAAGAATGTTATTCGATTCGGGAAGAAAGGAAAATTGACTCCGAGATTTGTTGGACCATTCCCGATTACCGAGCGAATTGGAAAGCTCGCTTATAGATTGGAATTACCGGAGAAGATGTCGAGTGTGCACAATGTTTTTCATGTATCATATCTACGGAAGTATGTGCACGACTCAAATACAGTGATTTCTGCTGATAGCTGTGAAGACTTCGAAGTTGATCCAGTTGGTAGAAGACCTCGTAAGCCGCTTCGTGTTGTTGAAACCGACACGAAACAGCTTAGGAGGAAGGTAGTTAAGTTGCTCAAGGTACAATGGAGTGATGATGATAACGACTGTACGTGGGAGGTGGAAGAGAGGATGAAGGCAGCTCACCCTGAACTCTTCAAGGTATGGCCCTAAGGTGTCGTGTCATCTCGCGATATTGTAACTTGTTCTAGTTTTAGAATTCTGTACGCTAAGCTAGAATTGGATGCATGGTTTGTTGATTGCTGTGGATGGTAGGCGTACAGAATAGTTTTTGATTGCTATGATTGCTTGTAATTTCGGGGGCGAAATTCCTAAGGGGGAGAGAATGTAACGACCCGTATTTTTACGGATCGAAAAGTTTGTCAAAATCTGGAATTTTAGCATTTTTGAGCCATTTCAGATTTTAGGCGAAATACGGTTAAGTCCTAAGTCGTGAACGACTTAGTATAGGTCGTAAGTCGTATACGACTTAGGGAATAAGTGCGACTTAGTATGTTTGTCTTTTCGGTCCTATTTGTTTAAGTCCTAGGTCGTAAACGACCAAAGAGATAAGTCGTGACCGACCTAAGACTGTTGGGGTTGGTGACCTAAAGGTTTGGAGTTAGGTCGTGTGATGGTTTGTTAAGGGTTAGGTCGGCGGCGACTTAAGGAAGATAGGGGAGTGGTTTAAGTCGGTTGATAGTTTGGGACGACCTAAGGAGTTAACCGAGTTAAGGAAGTTAAGTCATAAGGTGGCTTAGGATGAGTGACCGAGTTAAGTGGTAAGTCGTGAGCGACTTAAGGAAAGTCTGCGACCTAAGAAGTTAGCGAGTTAGGAGTAAACGACTTAAGTTAGTAGGCGACTTATAGGGGTTAGCGACTTAAGGACTGGGCGAGATAAGGCTTGTTGTTACAGTTAAGTCGTGGACGAGTTAAGGGATTAAGTCGTAAGTTGTTAAGTCGCGTAGGTACTTAAGTCGTAAGGTTGTCTCTGTAGTAGGTCGCATAAGGGCTTAAGGGTTAAGTCGTTAGGTCGCGCAAGTGGATGAGTCGTAGTCTGTTAGGTTGAAGGCTTTGTTAAGTCGTAGCTTGGTTAAGTCGTAGGCGCATGCTATAAGTCGTAACCGACTTAGGAGATAGCTGTTTTGCCGTGAGTCATAGGCAGATGTGTGTTAGGTCGCGAAGGGGTAGCCTGGTTAGGTCGTAGAGGCCAGAAGTTGTTAGGTCGTAGTGTTCTAAGTCGTAAGTCGTGAACGACTTATGAAGGCAGACGACTTAAGGATTTCTGCAATAAATAGGAGAGTTTCTCTTCATTTTTGGGATCCGGATTTTGAAGCGACGAAGTGCTGCCATTTTGAGAGCTCGACTTCTACACTTCTTCACTTCTTTTCTCCACTCTAATCTAGTGATTCCATTCATCCAAATCGAAGATCAAGATTGAAGATTCAAGAGCTTGCATTGAAGATCTTCATCCTTTGAAGTGAGATTTCTCCGTTTGAAGCGGATTCGTGATAGATCAAGCTTGATCCTTCACTGTCCAGATCTGAAGCGCGTTGATTTGGGGTTGTTTAGGTGATTTGGTGAGTGGTGATTATCTCTCACACGGATCCAAAGGAGTATATCGGATTGTTGGCTCGATTTGGTGTTAAAATAGCGATTTCCATGCATTTTCTTCATCCTAAGTGTAGATCCGTGTAGATCCATTGTTCATGATGATTTGACAACCATTTTACTAAGTGTTAACCTATGCAAGTTCATTCATAAAGATTGTAGAGATAATTCTCATGATTTCATGCTTATTAGACTTTCAACTCTTTAATTACGAAAATGCCATTATTGTTATAATTGTCCATTTTGCTTATATTTGAATGCTTGGTTACTTGGATTGATGTTTGACATGATTGATTTATGTGAATTAGATGATTGTTGATTGGTTTTAGACCGAAGATGATTCAAAAGCTAAGGGAAAGGCTCTTGAATTGGGAAAGCTGCTCGTGGCATATGTAGCGGGATGATGAAGCTCTTATGCATAGACTTGATGATGTGATGTTGAGATGAGGCTTTGCGAGGATGTGATGAAGCGAGGCAATCATGTGATGAAGACTTGGTATAATCCAGACGGGATCATTCCAAGCATGTTGATAACTCGGTGATATGATTCGAGTTGAGGATAAAGAATGGATATGAGAATAGTCGTCGAGGAGGATGACTAGGAGGCTTGGATAGCATCGTTGTTGAAGGTTCTAGCATGCTCTAAGCAAGAGTACGTTTGGGCAGATTCGATAGTCCCAACGACTAACTGTTGATGGTCAAGTACTCTGGGCAGATTCGATAGTCCTAGGCACGGGCTGCGACGACGTGCGGGAGTTATGTCTAGAACCGAGGTTTCCATTAGCCCTTGACGGACGGCTGAAAGAATGTGCCGGTCATTAAATTAACGGTGATATCGAAGCAATGATAACAGTGATAGCCAGAGTCATGGATATTTGGTTGTATCGTCATTCGGACTCAAGAGCGGTATTTTCTGGGTGCTTATCTGATTTAGGCCTTGGTACTTGGAAAACATCGCCCTTGACTCGAATGATTATTACTTTACTTTAAATTGTATGCTCTGCTGTGTTGCTTCTGCTTTGTGTGTGTCTGGGGGCTATCACTGTAGAAAGAGGTGGAGTGGGAGGGTTGTATTCCTATTCCTTTTCCTTTATGCTCTTTTGGTATGTTGTTAGTTAATTTACTGCTCAATAAGACTGTTGTCTGACTCAAGGCTTTATGTTTTAATTCTTATTGCCTTGGGCTGTTCGTCCATTTTGGGACGGGCAGACTAGGTAGCAGGTGACAGGTGCTGTTCTCTTCTCATGATGCTGATATCGAAGACGAGCTGGAGGGTTGCATATTATCTTCTTATTATATGTACTGGATGTTCCGCTGTTTTGTATTCTCTGAGTGTTATGTAGTGAGGCTTGATGTATTGGCTATTTGGATGCTTGTATTCAACTATTATGAAGTTTTATATGATGGCATTTTATTCTGTAAAGCTTCACTATATATATGTTCTATTGTATTTTGTCCATGCGCTGTGAGTAATACGATAGATTCTGTTGTTTTAATCTACCCTGACAATCGTCCATGGTCGCCTGGCACACTTTACAGCGCACTATCTCTAGATTCGGTGCAGGGGTCATGGGCGGTCGTCACATAAAGTGATTAAATTGATTTTTGAAATTACTTATTTTAATTAACGTGTAAAAAGAGTCTTTTTGGGCACTGTATCGGATTTCGACGAAACCTATTTCATTGGATCTATAATAGTGAATTATTATAGGATTTCATGTTTAGTAGCAATCAGACATATCGTTTGGTCGTGCGAGCTTGATACGCATGGGATATATTTTAAGAACTTTAATTAAAATAATTTGATTTTGAAAAGCTATCTTCTGAATATGATGGAATTGGCTCTCGACACTAGTTCCATTGTGTTCGGAATGGGGGAAAAACATATAGAATGCCAGGCGGCATGCTTTGTTTGGAGTTTGGAAATTTCGAGGGTCAATCGGGTCGGAAACTTATATAGTAGGCCACGCTACGTTCTCATTTTCGAAACCCTAGCTTAAAATATCGGCCATTCCTCCTTCAGCGATTTTCAATGGCCGAAAATTCATCACCTTTCTTCCTTGATTTCTCCTAATCCGCTCATCGAAATCAAATGACTCCAAAAGCAAAGTCGTAGATCTCATCGAGCTCTATACAATGGACAGTTGGATCGTGTCGAAAGCTCGTGAATTCGCCAGGAACTGGATCTTTATACGCGCAGTTTTTTTGGTTTGATCGATCTCGATCAGAGAGAACGTTCGCGCGCACGTTGTTATGGAGGGCGGTGGCGCAATGGGGAGCGCGGCAGCATGCCAGCAGGCGTGATGGTCGGCGTCGATGTGGGGGAGGGCTGGGCTGAAGCGATTCGTTGATCGATCTAAAAAAAAATCGCGTGCATTGCCTGTAAGGATGGGAGAGAGAGAAGCAGAGGTTAGGTTAGTGTTTGTTAATTATGTTGATTATGTTGATTATATTTTAATTAAATCGTTATGTTTAAAATTTCATGTCCTTTTCTTACGAGGTCCGTTTCAAGCGAAATGAGTTGCATTGGATTCGTATCGATGTCTTCTACAACATGGAATTGAAGCCATATTTATTTGAAGTTGAGAAATTTTCAATTTCAAATAAATGTGAGTGTTTAAACCCGCTCATGAATTACTAAAATATTTTTATATTCGTTAAATTGATATCATGAAGTAATTTAATTTTATTGACTATTGTTTGGTAATTTAATTGACATCTAAATTGACATATGAGTTGACTATTAGGAATTAAAATTGGCAGTTAACGTGAAATTGAAATTAAAGTGCTAGTTAAAAATCTGATATTTAGTAACTAGTTGACCGTTGTGATATTTTGACTGATTTGGATGTTGATTGTGATGGATGGCTTTTGGTTGATATTTTGGATGATTGGATGTTTATTTATTTTATATATCCCTGTTATCACCCTGTATATTATTGACAGTATATAAAACTATAAATTGAATTATTTCGAATAAATTAAGAAATAGGTTGAAATGATATATACCTATGATATTTATTTTGGATTGAAATGATATATATCCATCCATGAAATTAAAATTGAAATAACTATTCACTTGGCCATAGGATAGAAAATTATATACGGACACCGGATTAGTTAAATTAAATGGTTTTAAATTCTTGGATTTGAATTTATTCAAATGATTTCATTTTATAACAATAAAATTGAATTGAAATATGGAAATTGAATTAATTTTGAATTCAAGTTTTGAAATGTTGAAATTAAAATTAGTTCTACAAAATTGTTTAAAGAATGAAATTCGAAATTCGAAGTTATAATTGGAATATGATTGGAATTATGGAAATTGATTTGTTTTAAAAGATTTGAACCTTAAATTGAATATTGAAGTTAGTTTGATTTAAGTGATTTAAATCGATATTCTGAAATTGAACTCAAATTTATATAAATTGAAATGGCTTAAAATTGAGAATTGAATTGAAATTTAAACCTTTTAATCGAATTATTGAATCGAATTTGAAATTAAATAGGAATTAGAATTGAAACTGATTTGAATTAATTTGAGATTTAAGATGATCTGAATTGGAAGATTTGAAATTGAATAAGTTTGATTTAAATTTGGACTTGAATCCAGATTTATTGGAAATGGGAAGAAACAGTTTTGAATTTGAAATTATTTTCACTATAAACTATTTTCCTATAAACTGTTTTAAAATTCATCTTTTTAAATTTCCAAATTATTTAAATTTTCAAATCATTTAATATATAATCTATTTAATATCTAAACTATTTAACTTTTAAATTATCTAAAAGTATTCAAACTATTTTATAAAAATTCAAACTGTTCAAAGTGGGAGTTTTCTATGTTTAAATCAAGGATTTAAATGCGAATTGGGTTAAAATGAAGTTATAACCTAAGTTGAAATTCGAAACGATTTTGGAAGTAAAATTGAGAAATTTGAATGAAATGATATTTTCCAAGTGAAATTGACATATTTGAAGTTAATATGATATTTTGAAATGAATGATATTTTGAAGCGAATATGATATTTTGTTACCAAGTATGAATTGTTTTCGAAATGTAAAAGTACCAATCGGTGTGTAAAACGACGTTTGGTTGTTAAAGAGACCAGGGACTCTTATTGGCATACTCTCTGTCAATATTGGAACCAGTTTAACAACTGTGTACGTGGAGGAGACTCCATAATGAAGTTTTTGGATTTAGTGTACATTTGCTGGATTTGAAGAAAGAGAATGATGATGGATAGACCCTAGCACTTGTGCCAATTTGAAATGACTAAAACAGGACGGCTTGACAGGGCCAAGTGGGTTAGCTACCCCTAGCAGACATCCATTCTTCAATTTTCTTCTTGGACTTGGTCCATACTATTACTTTTGATGTTGGTTTTGATTAGTGCACCTTGATTTGGGATAACCTCCCTTTGACTCGATATGGGATGGATGGACGCGGTGAGCGGTCGTGGCTACGATCACCACCAGCCCTACGACCCAAACTGGTAGTATCTATCTTGGGCATTGCCTCACATGCCTTGTCATACTTTTATCCTTATACGAGACCACTATGAGTTTGGTTTAGTTTTGTCGTATCACGTCGCATCCCTATCCTCCGACGTGCTACTGGGGTGTTATATGAAAATTGTACAATAATGCTTAAAAACGCATTAAGGGGGGTTAATGTAAAGCCTTAACGCTAAGAAAAATATTTATTTTATGGACTAGACATTACATATATAGCTTATTCTACTATATATAAATATTTTTATGGATCCTTAAGAGATGGAAAATCCCGTAACATCTCTTGAGTTATTGCATGCACGTTATATATTGAATAGGAGATGTAAAACCTCGTAAACATCTCTGATGCTATTGCACTCATGTTATATGTGATATTGATTTTGTAACGACCCGTAAATTTTAAATAATTTTTTTATTTGTTTATTTAATATATTTAATTGAAATTTGTGAAATTTTAAACAATAAAATTTTGAAATTTAAATTTGATATTTGAAATGCGTCTAGTTAAACATAGCAACTGGTAAATTTTCATCAAATAATTTGGAAGTTTATTTTCTAGTGTAATTTTACTCCAATTTATATCAGTTAAAAATTGATGATAATAAAAGTGTTCCGAAACCTATATATGTCAACATGAGAAAATTTATTTAGAACACTCTGAATAAGACCGCATAATTCGTTTCGCAAATTTTGGACGTTTCTAGCTCCGTTTGGATTTTTCCGTACGGATTAGCAGCATTTCGGTACCGATATTGACTTTTGATCGGATGATCGTACCACTTATATCGGTATACCGTTTTGATCGTCTCATCGTGCTGATCTCTACAGTATATTTGTTTGTGCAGCTTGGTGTTCGGGACGCAACGATACCAGTAAAATGATTTCTGTTTCGGTACACGTTTTTAAACTTTTCGGCTTCCTTTTGCCTTTCCATTTTCCACCTTAACCTAACAACCATTTCCTCTATTTAATTCTGAAATCAATATATGGCTTTCAACATTTTCTGCATTTATTATCGGTTACCATTTCATTGTTTTTCTCTGGTTCTTTCATTTTCATCCCCTCCTCACGTTTTGTTTTGCCTTGTTTATAAAAAATTATATATATATATATATATATGTTTATGGAAACAAATGGTTGCCAGAGCATTCTTATGCTTTTGACTGAAGCATGAATCTTCCACCTTTCTCCTCTAGCCGACTCGATCACTTGACCGCCTTCAAACCCATCCATTACCCTGGCCGCCATGAACCACGTTCCGCCTGCTACCATCATCGTCACCATCTCCACAAGCAGGCCGAACTTGTTGCCTTCACCATGCTTGAACCTCCTCAACCAAAACCATCTCTCCTCCTCCATGCTCGACCCTCCGTTCACATATTTATATATATACAAGTAAGTATGTTTATATATATTTTCTTATGGTTAGCTGTATATGGGTATGTCAGTATTTATATATGAGTATACAAGGGATACAAGTATTAGTTTAATGCAAAGTTTATGCAAGTTATGAAATGAAATCTGTTTTTGCGTGTAGATAAGAGTTCAAAGACATTCTTTTATATATAAGTTGTAAAGGCATTATGTTTATATTTTTGTGTAGTGATATATGGTTTTACATTGGGTACGAAATTATATATATGTTAGTATTATATATATATAATATACGTATATTATTTTCTCAATGTATATATATGTATATATATTTTAGCAACTGTTATATGTATGTTATGATCTGACTTATATATATCTGGTATAATAATTTAGATCTGTTGCTTATATATTATAGGATATATGCGTTATAATAGGCAATGTTGTATATATATATATATGTTTTAGTATAACAGATATATTGTATAATTATAAGTATGTTAAGTGTTTGTTGTATATATAGTATAAACTTATATATGTTGTCATATGAGTCTGTATATATAATGTCAAATATATATATAGTTAGACAGTTTTAAATATAATCTATTATTACGTATATTAGCTATATAAGTGATATGAAGCATGTTTTGTTTGTAGCCTGTTAAATATTTTATTTTACTGTGTTGTTGGGCATATATATATAATATAAAAGTTTGTTTGCATATATCTATATGAGTAATATACAAAACTGGTTTGTTGTATATATAAGCGTTACTACTTATGTTAAGGTATATATAGGTTACAGCATTTTTATAATATAAGTCTACAGTTTTACAGAGGATATATATGGTTGATTTTATGTATGTGTTTTAATTTAAAACCAATGATTTTTAATTTTATATGTTATTTTAATGTTTGTTTAAATTAAATAGTGAATTCATGGAAATGATAATAATGATAATAAATATAATTGCTGTTTCCCAAGCTGATTCTAATTATCTCATCGATTTCTATCTTCAGCTTTGTCCGCCAAAAATCCGCTCTTACTTACTTTTCCTTGAGTGGTTTGGATTGTTCGATGGTCTAGATCGTGATCCAATTCATATATTGTCGAGTCGTCAAAATTTTCTAGCCTCGAAAGGTGAGCAATCACTCACGATTAACGTTCTTATATTTATTAAATTTGATTTCAATTGGAACGACAATTGAAATATGCTGCTGTTAGTTATTTACATTGCTATATATTTGCTATATGTTCACCTGTGACATCTGACACCATTATCTGTTATTTATATTGATGATATATGCCTGTTATATTATTATCATATCTGTTATCACTCTGCAAGTTCCCTGTTAGTATAGAATTCACTATGGGTTGAAATGATGCATACCCGAACGATCTGTAGAATAGGAGAAAATCGTTATGGGTTGAAATGATAAACCCAAGCGATTTTCATTTGAATTGAATGTGGGATTGCGGGTTGAAATGATATATATACCCGTATATATATTTAAATTGCGGATTGAAATGATAAATATCCGTATCACATGACCTAGGATAGAAAATTATATACAGACACCGTTGGTTTATATGTATATATATATATATATATATATATATATATATATTGAAATGATTTTCCAAGGTTTTGAAAGGAATATTTGGTTTAATAAATGTGGATTTTATGATATTATATATATATATATAGTATAAAGGTTTAAAATTTAGATTTTTAAATTTATATGTTTGAAAATTTTAAAGGTTATAAGTTAGGTTTGAAATTATATAGTTTCAATAAAGTTGGTTTAATTGATATATAATATGTCTAAGTATTATTTAAATTTTATGTGTTTTTCCAAATATAGAGTTTATAATAATTTTTAATAAATTAAGGTTGGAATTAGAAATAGAAACTGGTTTGAAATTATATTTGTTATACTTAAATAACGTTGATTTGAAATTTATTAAATTTGTGATTTTAAAGATATGATTTTATAACCTGATTTTTGATTAAAAGTGATTTAAAGGAATATCTTCAAATTTACTTAAATGGGAATGGTATATTTAGTTTTGTTTAAATTTGGAATTTGAAGTTTTATTTAAATAATTTGGAATGATTAAGTTAATATTTCAAAACTAAATAATAGTAAAGTGAATTTGATATAAATGAAATTATCAAATTTGGCTTGAAGATGTTGAATATTTAAAGCTTTGAAATATATTGAAATGGTTTATTTTGGGGTTCAAATCTGTTTTGAAATTGATATAATTTGAAATGGTTTATCGAGAAATTGAATTGAATTGAATTTGATGATTTGAAATTGGATTTTGGAATTCGAGTGATTTGGAATCGATTTGTGAAATTTGAGGAAATTTGAGGAAATTATTTTATTATATAAAGCATTTTTAAATTATATTTAAAACTATTTTATATTTTACTTTATAAAACATTTAATATAAACTATTTTAATATAAATCATTTTTATAGAAATATTTTATAATATACTAACTATTTTAATATAAACTATTTTAACTTATAATTGTTTTATATAAACTATTTTATTTATAAACTATTTTATTATATATACTAATTTTAATATCTAAACTGTTTAAGAGGGAAGTGTTATGATTTCCAAAATGCTATAATTTCAAAAGTGTTATGATTTCCAAAATGCTATAATTTCAGAGTGTTATGATTTCAAAAATGCTATGATTTCAAAGCTGTGATTTCCAAAGTATTTTGATTTTAAAAGACTATGATTTCGAAAGCGTTATAACTTTGGAAAGTGATATGATTTTTGGAAATGGATATATTTGAAATGGAAATGATATTGTATTGATTTAGATTTTGAAATGAAAATGATATTTTGGTTTTGAAGTATAAACTATTTTGAAATGACCGTGGTGTTATAATAACGTTTGGTTGTTAAAGAGACCGGGATCGGATATGGGCATACTCTCTGTCGATACCGAAAACCACTTTAACAACTGTGTACGTGGTGGAGATTCCAGAATGAAGTAGGATGGTGGCGACGATTCCTATTAAGGTATATACGTAGACCCGACTCCCATGAGTTGGCATAAGGTGGCTAAAACAGAAGCGATTGACAGGCCAATGAGGTAGCAGCTCTGATCGGACGCATTTCTTCGATACCATTCTATTACTTTGTGATTGATTTGGTGGCCACCCTTCGATTTTGATTGGGAGTGAGTTCCGAGGTGGGCGGTAGTGGCTGCTATGCATTTCCACCAGCCTGGATGCATAATTGGTATATCTACCCTGGCATTGCCTAGTTGTGCCGTGTCACCTACCATATCGAGCTTTACTACGAGTTTCTATTTGTGTCGTACCTATGGAGTATCTTCTTGTAGCCTCTCGAGGTATGCAGGTACTGTATAGACTATTGGCACTATTATGTGTTAAGGGCTATATGGGTAACCCCTTAAAGCTATTTAAAAGTAAGTTTTTTTACTATTAGACACTATTATAAAAGAGAATATTACTACATAGTAGATAGTTTAACGGATCCTTAGAGGATGGTTATCCCAAACATCCTTTATGTTAATGTATTTCAGTTGATATTTCACTTGAGTTGGATTTATTGATATAAGAATGTAAATCCTTACTCGAGAGTTTTGTGTTTTGCTTTATGCTCGGGTCAGACTGAGTTATATAGTATTCGAGACTCACCTTTGGAGTTGGAGCTTCTCTTGGAGATCCAGCTATCTATCCTGCTTTCAGTTGTTCAGTTGATTCCAGTGATGTATTCAGATCTTGTATTTGATTATTGTATTGAGACATCTATGTACTCATGACTTCTGTTGTATCTTGCTTAACTCTATTATATATATATATATATAGTAGCTTCATGAACTATTATTCTTTTGTTTCCGCTGCATTATTGTTATATTACTCTGTGTCTATGATCTGTGATTATTTTATTTACTGTATATGCTGAGTTTTGCCAAAAATTAAATTAACAATCTGATATTTTGAGAAATTCAAATCTGACATGTATGGATGCGAATGGTTGCAAATTTCAGGTCGTTACATGTGGTATCAGAGCTTTGGCTCTAGGCAAAACTTAGCATATATAGGAAATTTATTTACAGAATCACTTTCGTTCGAGCTTGAAAATCTTCCTTTTAATTCGATTTCTTTTGAATTTTGGAACGTTCCCTGCAGTTCCAAAATCCATTCTTGCCTCTCCCTATTTGTCTTCTTTTGATTCTGGAGTATCCCATAACTCCACTTCGAATGATATTTTTAATGAATAGGCGGTCTCGCCAATCTTCGAATGATTGTAAAGGGGTTAAACTCCTTTACATGAAGCATTGATTCACCGAAGATTTCTGCACCCTCGGTTTACAATGCTATCTATCTCTTGTTATCCTGAATTCTATCTCTTGTGATTGGATGTAGGTTTGTCCCAGAACTCCACATCGATCTTATTCTTGAAGTCATGATCGACCCGGTTAAGGTTGCCAGCGATTTATATAAGCTTATTCATTCCCTTATTCCGTTATTTAATCATATTGTCTTTGGTTTCCAACTTATCTTCAAATCATTTTTCTTGAAGTGTATTTGTAAACTAATATTTAAAATGTTTTATTATATATTGTGTTGTTTGAGTTGTTGATGTTGATTTGGGTTTCCAATCGATTCGTCTGATCAACGTTATCGATAGGATCTCCAAAACACTTGAACAGAGCAAACCGACACAATATGTATTTCAAATTTAGTGATGAGATAAGTTTTGTATAATTATATTATATTATATATAAGTATAATTTTCTGAATTTTATTGTTAGTTAAATTGGTTGTTAAGAAATAATATTTGACTTTGTATATATCTTATAAACCATTGGCTTTTGTTTCATATATAAATAATTGAACTATAAAATATGGTTATAAATTAATTTGGAAATTAAAATGAATTTAAATCAAGAATGTGAGAATTTAATTTCCGACGATTTCGAACTTTGGTTTTAAAGTTTTAAAAAGATATATTATTTAAAGCATTTTCGAATATAAATTGTTTCTAAAGAATTTTAAAGTTTTAAATCAATGCTCTTTTCTTTGTCGCTGGAAAATAATTTCGGTGATGACTGCAGCATCATCGAGTTGCATTTTCGAGTTTCGAAGAGAAGAAACCATTCTGCAGCTTTGTTACAGCTCTGCTTTGAAAGATAAATTGATTTGGATTTCTAAAATATGACCTGATTTATAATATATATATATATTGATATATGATTTAAATTTGATTTGACATATTATGTATATATATTTGTTTATCTCTATATGGTTTGAAGTTAATCGGAAATTTAATTTGAAATTCTTTGTTAAAGAATGATTTCAATTACAAAATGAAGCCAAATTTTGTATAAATATTTAAACTTGGAATAACTAAATTGTAAAATTTTATTTGTATAATACTCAATTGCATTCTATATATAACTAACCTAAATTATTCAGAAGTTAACTATGTAATCGAATATTATACAATATAAAAGGTTATTAAAGGAATTTGTAAATAAACTTGAGTAGTTATAATAAGTGTAAATATACTTAATATATCTTATCACATATATAATATATATTAAGTAGAATAAATTTAACAATAATTTGGTATAAAGAAGAATTAAATTTGTTGAAAAAAATTATGATTATAATAAAAGACTATTCAAATTTATGGTTTTAGAAATTGTAAATTTAAGATAATTAAATAATAAGATAATGAATTTAGAAATAGTTAAGATTGATTTTATTGAAATCAAATGGATTAAATAAATTATTGAATATCAATTAATTTAAATTGGAATTTATATGGTTTAAATTAATTGTTATTTTGTATTTCAAATCTGTTTTTCCTTCTGGTTGTTTCTATTCTCCTACCTCGTTCCTTTTCGGGGACGAAAAGTTTTGAGTGGGGGAGAGTGTAACGACCCGTAAATTTTAAATAATTTTTTTATTTGTTTATTTAATACATTTAATTGAAATTTGTGAAATTTTAAACAATAAAATTTTGAAATTTAAATTTGAAATTTGAAATGCGTCTAGTTAAACATAGCAACTGGTAAATTTTCATCAGATAATTTGGAAGTTTATTTTCTATGTAATTTTACTCCAATTTATATCAGTTAAAAATTGATGATAATAAAAGTGTTCCGAAACCTAAATATGTCCACATGAGAAAATTTATTTAGAACACTCTAAATAAGACTGCATAATTCGTTTCGCAAATTTTGGACGTTTCTAGCTCCGTTTGGATTTTTCCGTACGGATTAGCAGCATTTCGGTACCGATATTGACTTTTGATCGGATGATCGTACTACTAATATCTGTATACCGTTTTGATCGTCTCATCGTGCTGATCTCTACTGTATATTTGTTTGTGCAGCTCAGTGTTCGGGATGCAACGATACTAATAAAATGATTTCTGTTCCGGTACACGTTTTTAAACTTTTCGGCTTCCTTTTGCCTTTCCATTTTCCACCTTAACCTAACAACCATTTCCTCTATTTAATTCTGAAATCAATATATGGCTTTCAACATTTTCTGCATTTATTATCGGTTACCATTTCATTGTTTTTCTCTGGTTCTTTCATTTTCATCCCCTCCTCACGTTTTGTTCTGCCTTGTTTATAAAAAATTATATATATATATATATATATATGTTTATGGAAACAAATGGTTGCCAGAGCATTCTTATGCTTTTGACTGAAGCACGAATCTTCCACCTTTCTCCTCTAGCCGACTCGATCACTTGACCGCCTTCACACCCACCCATCACCCTGGCCGCCATGAACCCACGTTCCGCCTGCCACCATCGTCGTCACCATCTCCATAAGCAGGCCGAACTTGTTGCCTTCACAATGCTCGAACCTCCTCAACGAAAACCATCTCTCCTCCTCCATGCTCGACCCTCCGTTCACATATTTATATATATACAAGTAAGTATGTTTATATATTTTTTCTTATGGTTAGCTATATATGGGTATGTCAGTATTTATATATGAGTATACAAGGGATACAAGTATTAGTTTAATGCAAAGTTTATGCAAGTTATGAAATGAAATCTATTTTTGCATGTATATAAGAGTTCAAATACCTGCTTTTATATATAAGTTGTAAAGGCATTATGTTTATATTTTTGTGTAGTGATATATGGTTTTACATTGGGTACGAAATTATATATATGTTAGTATTATATATATATATATAATATACGTATATTATTTTCTCAGTGTATATATATATATATATTTTAGCAACTGTTATATGTATGTTATGATCTGACTTATATGTATCTGGTATAATAATTTAGATCTGTTGCTTATATATTATAGGATATATGCGTTATAAGAGGCAATGTAGTATATATATATATGTTTTAGTATAACAGATATATTGTATAATTATAAGTATGTTAAGTGTTTGTTATATATATAGTATAAACTTATATATGTTTTTATATGAGTCTGTATATATAATGTTAAATATATATAGTTAGACAGGTTTAAATATAATCTATTATTACGTATATTAGCTATATAAGTGATATGAAGCATGTTTTGTTTGTAGCCTGTTAAATATTTTATTTTACTGTGTTGTTGGGCATATATATAATATAAAAGTTTGTTCGCATATATCTGTATGAGTAATATACAAAACTGGTTTGTTGTATATATATAAGCGTTACTGGTTATGTTAAGGTATATATAGGTTACAGCATTTTTATAATATAAGTCTACAGTTTTACAGAGGATATATATGGTTGATTTTATATATGTGTTTTAATTTAAAACCAATGATTTTTAATTTTATATGTTATTTTAATGTTTGTTTAAATTAAATAGTGAATTCATGGAAATAATAATAATGATAATAAATATAATTGATGTTTCCCAAGCTGATTCTAATTATCTCATCGATTTCTATCTTCAGCTTTGTCCACCAAAAATCCGCTCTTACTTACTTTTCCTTGAGTTGTTTGAATTGTTCGATGGTCTAGATCGTGATCCAATTCGTATCTTGTTGAGTCGTCAAAATTTTCTAGCCTCGAAAGGTGAGCAATCACTCACGATTAACGTTCTTATATTTATTAAATTTGATTTCAATTGGAACAACAATTGAAATATGCTGCTTTAGTTATTTACATTGCTATATATATGCTATATGTTCACCTGTGACATCTGACACCATTATCTGTTATTTATATTGATGATATATGCCTGTTATATTATTATCATATCTGTTATCACTCTGCAAGTTCCCTGTTAGTATAGAATTCACTATGGGTTGAAATGATACATACCCGAACGATCTGTAGAATAGGAGAAAATCGTTATGGGTTGAAATGATAAACCCAAGCGATTTTCATTTGAATTGAATGTGGGATTGCGGGTTGAAATGATATATATACCCGTATATATATTTAAATTGCGGATTGAAATGATAAATATCCGTATCACATGACCTAGGATAGAAAATTATATACAGACACCGTTGGTATATATATATTTTTTGAAATGATTTTCCAAGGTTTTGAAAGGAATATTTGGTTTATTAAATGTTGATTTTATGATATTATATATATATATATGTATATTATATTATAAAGGTTTAAAATTTAGATTTTTAAATTTATATGTTTGAAAATTTTAAAGGTTATAAGTTAGGTTGGAAATTATATAGTTTTAATAAAGTTGGTTTAATTGATATATAATATGTCTAAGTATTATTTAAATTTTATGTGTTTTTCCAAGTATAGAGTTTATAATAATTTTTAATAAATTAAGGTTGGAATTAGAAATAGAAACTGGTTTGAAATTATATTTGTTATACTTAAATAAGGTTGATTTGAAATTTATTAAATTTGTGATTTTAAAGATATGATTTTATAACCTGATTTTTGATTAAAAGTGATTTAAAGGAATATCTTCAAATTTACTTAAATGGGAATGGTATATTTAGTTTTATTTAAATTTGGAATTTGAAGTTTTATTTAAATAATTTGGAATGATTAAGTTAATATTTCAATACTAAATAATAGTAAAGTGAACTTGATATAAATGAAATTATCAAATTTGGCTTTGAAGATGTTGAATACTTAAAACTTTGAAATATATTGAAATCGTTTATTTTGGGGTTCAAATCCGTTTTGAAATTGATATAATTTGAAATGGTTTATCTAGAAATTGAATTGAATTGAAATTTGATGATTTGAAATTGGATTTTGGAATTCGAGTGATTTGGAATCGATTTGTGAAATTTGAGGAAATTATTTTATTATATAAAGCATTTTTAGATTATATTTAAAACTATTTTATATTTTAATTTATAAATCATTTAATATAAACTATTTTAATATAAATCATTTTTATATAACTATTTTATATAAATTGTTTTTAATATACTAACTATTTTAATATAAACTATTTTAACTTATAATTCCTTTATATAAACTATTTTATTTATAAACTATTTTATTATATATACTAATTTTAATATCTAAACTGTTTAAGAGGGAAGTGTTATGATTTCCAAAATGCTATAATTTCAAAAGTGTTATGATTTCCAAAATGCTATAATTTCAAAGTGTTATGGTTTCAAAAATGATATGATTTCAAAGCTGTGATTTCTAAAGTATTTTGATTTTAAAAGACTATGATTTCGAAAGCATTATAACTTTGGAAAGTTATATGATTTTTGGAAATGGATATATTTGAAATGGAAATGATATCGTATTGATTTGGCTTTTGAAATGAAAATGATATTTTGGTTTTGAAGTATAAACTATTTTGAAATGACCGTGGTGTTATAATAACGTTTGGTTGTTAAGAGACCGGGATCGGATATGGGCATACTCTCTGTCGATACCGAAAACCACTTTAACAACTGTGCATGCGGTGGAGATTCCAGAATGAAGTAGGATGGTGGCGACGATTCCTATTGAGGTATATACATGGACCCGACTCCCATGAGTTGGCATAAGGTGGCTAAAACAGGAGCGATTGACGGGCCAACGAGGTAGCACCTCTGATCGGACGCATTTCTTCGATACCATTCTATTACTTTGTGATTGATTTGGTGGCCACCCTTCGATTTTGATTGGGAGTGAGTTCCGAGGTGGGCGGTAGTGGCTGCTATGCATTTCCACCAGCCTGGATGCGTAATTGGTATATCTACCCTGGCATTGCCTAGTTGTGCCGTGTCACCTACCATATCGAGCTTTACTACAAGTTTCTATTTATGTCGTACCTATGGAATATCTTCTCGTAGCCTCTCGAGGTATGCAGGTACTGTATAGACTATTGGCACTATTATGTGTTAAGGGCTATACGGGTAACCCCTTAACGCTATTTAAAAGTAAGTTTTTTTTACTATTAGACACTATTATAATAGCGAATATTACCACATAGTAGATAGTTTAACGGATCCTTAGAGGATGGTTATCCCAAACATCCTTTATGTTACTGTATTTCAGTTGATATTTCACTTGAGTTGGATTTATTGATATAAGAATGTAAATCCTGACTCGAGAGTTTTGTGTTTTGCTTTACGCTCGGGTTAGACTGAGTGATACAGTATTCGAGACTCACCTTTGGAGTTGGAGCTTCTCTTGGAGATCCAGCTATCTATCCTGCTCTCAGTTGTTCAGTTGATTCCAGTGATGTATTCAGATCTTGTATTTGATTATTGTATTGAGACATCTATGTACTCGTGACTTCTTTTGTATCTTACTTAAATCTGTTATATATATATATGGTAGCTTCATGTACTACTATTCTTTTGTTTCCGCTGCATTATTGTTATATTACTCTGTGTCTGTGATCTGTGATTATTTTATTTACTGTATATGCTGAGTTTTGCCAAAATTTAAATTAACAATCTGATATTTTGAGCAATTCAAATCCGACATGTATGGATGCGAATGGTTGAAAATTTCAAGTCGTTACAGATTTGACTCACATAAGAATATTTTAGTTATGACTCGAATGTATTGTTTTATGCTCGGGTCAGCCCTGAGTTTTCAGCACATTGAAGATTATTTTCTAGAGGACGAAGACGAAGATTGGTATATTATTACTAGTATTATTCCCCTGCATCATGTTGTTATGCTGCACTGTTGTATTTTATTGTTCTGTTGTATATATAACTTTGATAGATGTTGTAAAATTTTAAATCAAATGTATAGTATAAACAGCTTCACGAAGTGTTTATTTAATTATTATATTTTTTCATTCCTCTGCAAGATTCTGTATTTGTTTTCTTCTTTTCTTCTAACTCTAAATTAACCCCATTGATTATCTGTGTTTCAGATTGTTTGAGTTGGACATGTGTGGATTATTATCAATTTAAACCTTCTGAAATGTGGGTCGCCACAACATGCGAGTAGTTTTAAGTGAGTTTTAAGGAAATATTCATATTTACTGCTCAAAAGTTGGTTGTTTTGCAAGTTCATTGACTTGTGGCAAGATAATATAACTGTCTTGGGATATGTGTCCAAGTTTGGCATGTTGTCAAAGTACATCTTATGTTTCATTGATACTCCGCTAAATAAGAATGACAAAATTTATCATGGGATTGGATGAATATCTTAGAGAACGGCTAGTGGGGTACATTGTGAACCCTTTGAGAAGCTCGTAGAGAAGTGTAACAACCCTTTGTCAAGAAGCTATTAGTCAATAATAAAATAATAATAATTAATGAGGTAAGTGGGATTTGAGAGTAGTATAAAGTTAAAGAGATGATTTGGGAATTTAATGGAAAATACTTTGTTAAAATGATAAGAATTTAATTTGGAGGGATATTAACTTAATAAATTTTAGGTTATTTTAAAATGTGAAGTTATAAATTAATAATTTAAAATAAATTGATAAAATAAAATCTTATAATATATGATGTTCGAAATAAATTTGTTGAAATTAATTTAGCTGATAGAAAGGATTTTATAATGTTAAAAGAGTTTGAAATTTATTTAGAAATGATTTTAAATGAAAAATAAAGAAATTTATTTAATTGGTAAAAAAAAGCCCATTACAACATAAGCACAAATCTAATATGGCTTCATGTAGATGATGAAGGCTTGTAATGTGTTGATATTGTTTACATGAAAACAACTATAAGAAAATAAATATTTAGAAATGATGCAAGCACAATCAGTTGACCCATAACAAAAAAATAAAAAAAATTGTTCTTGAGAATGAGTTCTAGAGTTTTCTAACTCTAAAGGTTTCACCCTCCTATATAAATATAACCCAACCCCTTATTTCATATATATGAAAATTTGAACTCCCCACCAAAACTCCATCACCTTAGAATCTGAAATAAATTCACATTAAATCTCAATAATTCATACAACCGAATACAAGCTTCTTGACAATCATCTACACCAATCAATTAAGTGAATCACGGGATGATAAATAAGTGGACTTGAAGAATTTTTGTAGAGAGGGAAAGAAGAAGGAAGAAAGGAAGGAGTAGAATGCTAGAGATATCTTCAATTCAAGGTGATTCATCCTACTCACAACTATGTTTGAATTAATTTAGTGAGCATAAGTCAATGATCAAGTTACATATTGGTAGTGTAGTGATCACACCTCTAGTATATGAATTGTGCTTTATTGGTAAAATTAATTATGTATGATTATATTATAGTAGAAATATGAGAGAATATGGGAGAATAACGCTAACAACAATGTGATGCCTAGTTGAATCGAAGTGTAAAAGACGTTAAAACCAATTCCGACCTTCAGTAATTCAGTCAATTGAGGGGTATAACCAATCAACTAAAAACCCTATTCAGTCAACTAAGCAAGGCATTCAGTCGACTAAACTAGTATAAAATTCATACCCGAAAGAAGCATCACATTTCAGTCGACCTACTGATGGTTTCAGTTGACTAAGTGGAGGTTCCGATCAACTAAATTTGTATATTTTTTAATTTTTATAAAATAATTATTTTTTACATTCTATTATTTATTTATATTTAATTAATGACTATTGATGTTAATTCTGTATTATATTAAAGTCTTTTTGAGAGCTATTATGATATTTAAAACTTATATATATATATATATCACTTAGTTAATAAAACAATTATAGTTTTTAATATTAATATTTATATTACTTATATATACTTATGCATATCTGATATACTTGTATTTGGCTAGGTGTGTATTTTCGTTCTATGTGACATGAAATTCGAATAAATGGGTTAGTGATATCGTCTGGTATGGACTTTCGGCAACACTTTTTGGTTATTCATTAGACTTGTTGCATAGAGATACCTAGTGTGGATCGAGTGTAGTTTATGAGGATTGAATAATTATTCGAATAACATGCGGTGGTATAGGGTACCATTTTGTTATTTATTTGTTTATTCCTTGTAAGTAAACATCACTCAAATGGGGATTACTCTTGTGTGTGATGATACTTGCTACGGTGAGTATACTATAGCTATATGTTGACCGGTATGTAGAGCAGTTCATCGGCATATTACTGAGATGTGTGATGGCTATTGGATATGAGTACGACGTGTCTGTCCACCTTTTGTCTAGCTCCCTTTATGTTTTGGAAGTGAAACAGATTGGCCAGTATCCACCTTAGTGGTCTGATGGCGGGGTCGTGCCCCGAATCCATGACACCCTTATACTATTAGCAGTTGGTGTGTGGTTGCCCCTGTGTCACATAGGCCAGCCGTTAGTTACCATAGGGGCACATGTCGGGTCATGACTGAAAAGGCAATGCGTCGTCGATCCATTGGTGGATCATTGTCATGATACCGATGGGGAAGTAATTGTACCAATGATTGTAGGAGTTATGCCATACGGACACACGTGTGGCTCCTAGAGCAAGCAAACATGCTATCAGTCTCCCATTTGGTTTCGGTGTATGTGTGCGGTGGATCGACACATACTATTTATATTCCATATTGAGTTTGGCTATACTAGAGATCTTATATCTAAAGTGTAGTCAGTCCTCGTTATATCCATACTTCTCTGATGATTTAGTATAGTAGAGGTAGCCTCTGTTTATTGTTATGGATTGGATTGTGGTTAATTTATCCTTGTGATTTGTATGATGTTAGTTATTGTTTGGATGATTTGATGGGCTATCTAACTTTATATCCTAATTTATATGATATTTACATTCTATGTAGGATATTATTCTTGTCATTATATCACTTGAAGCTATATTCAGACATAGTCTGACACATGTGTTATTTATAATACTCACGTCAGTTTGAGAAATTTCAAGTGCAGGTACTCGGTGAAAGTAAAGTGGGATATGGACTTTTAGAAAGGGTAGTATAAGAGGTAGGTTGATACATTCCCTACTGATTTTGTAGCCTCATTTTATTTAGTTTATTTATTTAGAGATGTATTATGCACTAGGCTGGAGACTATCATTTTGTAGCCCACTGAACTATCTATTATATATACACTATATGTTATACTTTATCTGCTACATTCTAACTTTGTGTTCTCTGATATTAATTTCATATGTGATTGTGTATTGTTCGTCTTGGAGGCCCACGTATTTATTGCTTTGTACCAAGATCATGTACATCTAAGGTAAGTATTATTGATATATAAGACATGTACCAGTGTTGTTCCAAGGAAATATTCACATGTATACCCCATATTGCCTTAGTTTCCATATTATCCAACAATATTACTTGTTAATACTCTTAGATAATATAAGAATAGAGGTACGGGTGTTACACATTTGTATCAGAGCAGGTTAGAACAATACAGATCATATAGAGACACGAGTCAATTGCCTAGATAGATATAGAGGACCTTGTACCTTGGGGTATTGGGTAGATGAACTAAATATTAACTAGGTATACATGGTGATTACTGGGTGTAGTCATCTAGGTGTGTATTTGTTATTTGTGGTTGTTATATATTACATATCAATATCTTTGAATATTCTTAACCTCTATCTCATGTTTATGCAGTAGTGAGATATGGCTGAACCACGCTCAGGTCGAGGTGAACCAGGTCAGTCTTTTGGTATTGGATCTGGTGGAGTTTACATGACTACTGAGCAACTCATGGAGCTGGTGAGGAGCATCCAGCAATCAAGTGCTTCCACTACTCCAAACCCACCCACTCCACGTTTTGATTTTGCAAGATTGTGCAATGATTATGCAGGTTGGACCTTCAAGAGAACTGAAGGAGTACTCACTGTTCAAGCCTGGCTAAAAACGTGTGAGCGCATTTTCACACATATGGGCATCTTGGACCAACAGAATGTCTAGATCACTTCCAGCAAACTGCAGAGGGGAGCTCTTGACTGGTGTAAGCTTCTTGTAGCTTAAATTTCCGAGTCGCAAATGACTTAGGAGGATTTCAATGGTAGATTTTAAAGGAAGTTCCTTCCAGAAGAAGAGAAAGTAGCTATGGCATGAAAATTTATTGATTTGAAGTAGTGTACCATGTTTGTGGCCGAGTATGTAGCAGAATTTGAAGCTTTGCCTAAGTATGGGATAGAAATCATTAATACACCCCTGAAGAAAAATCAGAAGTTCGTACATCTCCTAAGGAAAACTCCAAGGAAACCCTTCCTTCTTTTGTTGAAAACCACTTTTGAGAAGCTTGTAGATGCAACATTAAGGCTCGAAGAAGAAGAGAAAGGTAGCAGTGAAGAGGAAGAGCAAGACCAAAAGAGCAAAGTAGTTGTTGGTCAAAAGCATAGATCTCCTTTCAAGAAGCAGAAGTCTAGATTGCAAGGAAAGAATCAAGTGAGAGTTAACAATCCTAAATTAAGATTTTGAGGCAAATATGCTATCAAGTGTTTTACTTTTAGAGAGAAAGGTCATTATTCGAGGGAGTGTACCAAACTACGCACCAAGTGTAAGATCTGCAACAAGGAGGGATACTTAAGTTATAGATGTCCTGTATCTGAGAAAAAGACGAGGAAACTCAATTCTCTTGAGCCAGTTATGAGTACTTCTCAAGGAAAAGGACCATTAATCCTTGAAGGTACGATTCTATTTAAAGATTTACCTATTGAAGTTATGTTCGATACATGTACATTACACTCATTCGTATCGAAGTAGTGGATAAGTTCAATTTTGATATGGTTTATTTAGTCACATCTTTAATCATTACGAGTGGTAATAGAGGATATGCGACCCTCAAAATGTTGTGTAAGGGCATTAAATTACTTTTGTGTGGTTATTTTATCTATTATGACTTAGATGTATTTGATTACATGGGTTTTGGAATTATACTCGAGATGGATTGGTTTGATCATTACGAGGCACACCTTTTATGTCATGAAAGAGTTGTGACTCAAAGCCATTCCGATTCAGAGGAGAAAATTTGTATAACCCTTGGAAGCATTAGTAAAGATTCAGGAGGATCCTTGTTTGCTATTGAAGCTCGAGATGAGGAAGATATTGCTCAAGATGAGGAATATACCTAGTTCTTGGAGCTTAATTAGTAAGTCGACCTCTGACTAGAATGTCAGCAAAAGAGAATAAGGAACTTAAGAAGCATCTGACAGAACTAAAGGAAAAGCATTTCATTGGATCGAGTAGTTCACCTTGGGGATCCACAACAGTATTTGTAAAGAAGACAGACGATTCTCTCAGGTTATGTATTAATTATAGGAAGCTTAATGAGTTAACCATTAATAACAAATATCCGCTTCTTAGGATCGACGATATATTCGATCAACTAAATGGAGCAAAGATCTTTTTATAGTTGGATTTAGCTATTATTTTCCATCAGCTCAGGATCATTGAAGACAACATCCTATTGACAGCATTCAGAACTCGATATGGCTCGTTTGAATGGTTAGTGATGTCATTTGGTCTGATGAATGCTCCAGCCTATTTCATGGACCCAATGAATAGAGTCATAGGAGAATATTTGGATAAGTTCATCCTGGTATTCATTGATGATATTTTGGTATACTCTAAGTCTGAGGAGGAGCATGAAAAATGCCTCAAGACAGTATTGGAGACCCTAAGGCAAAATAAACTGAAAGCTAAGTTCTCCAAATGCTATTTTCGGCGGGGCAAGTGAAATTTCTTGGCCATAATTTAAAGAGGGTATCTCAGTAGACCCATCTAAGGTCAAAGTGGTACAGAATTGGAAAAGGCCAGGGATAGTTTCAGAGATCAAAACTTTCTTGGGATTAGCCGGTTACTACCGACGATTCATCAAGGACTTCTCGAAGATAATATAGCCATTGACTAACTTCACAAGAAAAGGAGTAAAGTTTATATGGATGAATATGTATGAGGAAGCTTATAGGAAATTGAAGGAGCTGCTTACGAATATACCTGTGTAGATAGTACCCAATGGCAACAAGAATTTGGAAGTTTATACTAATGCTTGTGGCTTAGGCTTTGGGTGTAGTATTGATGTATAAACGAAGGGTTGTAGCATATGCATCAAGATAGTTAAGACCTAATGAAGTTAGATATGCTACATACGACTTTGAGTTTGTAGCTATAGCGTTCGCATTAAACATATGGCAACATTACTTACTTAGAGAGTGTTAGCGCCAAAATTGGTCACTAACCCCCAAATCCAGATGAAAGCACAAAATACCAATCACAGCTCAGAGATAGAATGTATGTAGAGAGTAATAATGTGAAGAACAGTTAAAACTGAAATGAAAGCAGTAAAGAACAACAGATTTTATAGTGGTTCGGCTAACTCCGGCCTACGTCCACTCCAGAAGTTTTCTTTTTTATTGCTGTAATAATCGATTACAGTTACAAAATGGCAGAGTTGCCTTAGCCTTAGAAAAGAGAAAGTAAGAGAGCAGAAAGAAGATCCCCTTTTACTGTGCCCCTGCCTCTCTATTTATAGGCAAAGATGGGTTGGACTTCCCTGGTGGGCCTAGTAGCCGAGTACCTCAGCCCAAATGGAGTGGTCTCCATATGCCGAACCATAGATGCCGAACGCTGAATGCCGAACAAGGTGTGAATGCCGAACGATCTCCTCATGCCGAACGTTGGGAGGTGCGAGGTACCGAGGTATGGTGGTGCGAGGTACCAAGATATGGAGGTGCGAGGTACCGAGGTATGGAGGTGCAATGCCGAGCGAGGTGAGGTACGCCGAATGACCCATCCAATGCCGAACGCTCCTTGATGCCGAACGATCCATCCAATGCCGAACGTCTCCAGATGCCGAACGTTGGTTGATGCCGAGCGCTCCTTCCAATGCCGAACGCTCCTTGATGCCGAACGATCCATCAAATGCCGAACGTCTCCAGATGCCGAACGTTGGTTAATGCCGAGCGCTCCATCCAATGCCGAACGACGAACACTCTATGCCGAACGCTCGTCCAGTGCCGAACATTCCTCTTTACCTAACGATCCTTCTAATGCCGAGCACTCGTTCAGTGCCGAACGATCCCTCTATGTCGAACGACGATCTCTCTATGCCGAACAGCCTCCAACGCCGAACCATCCCAATGCCGAGCCATACCTGCCAAACTGCCTAGGCCGAGCCATGTAGTTTCTCCACTCCTTTTCCCAATGACATATTCAAGTGAACTTCATCATTTTAAACCGAATCCATCATACTTTAGTCTCGATAGTTTTGAAGTTGTTTAAGTTAAATCCGTCTGTCCGCGGCCTTGCCAAAAGGCGGGTTAACACTTGCCCCCCAACACATGCCTTGCTTTGAAAGGTGTGTTTTGAATAGTCTCAAGTCCAATATCCCAAGTATGTATGTTATCCACATCCATATTTTCCGATTCATAATCCAATCCATTACCAAGCCATCTTATCCGAGTGCCACGTCTATATCCTGATCCATTTCCGCGACTGTTCCGAGTCGATGTCTGATTCTTATCCTGTGACCAAGTCCTTATCCAATTCCACATTCATCGGAACCCGACTACCGAGTTCCAATCCATCCATATCCAATAACCTAAAACCATATCCGTAACCTCTCCGGGTCGATATCCAAATCCGGGACCGCTCTGGGTCCTTGTCTGAATCCTTAGCTATTCATAGCCAATATCAAAATTCGTAACCTCTCCGGGTTCTTCCCAAGCGCAATCCACACTTGACGACCTACGTTAAGTAATTCCATGGTGTTCATGGTTCAGTGTCCCTGAACGTCGAATAATGCCGTGGCTTAAGTCCTAAGCCGAATCCTGGTCACTCCGGACCCTTGTCGAGCATAGTCCATACTCGACGACCTAAAATAGTAACCGATAATATATGGCCTAAGTCCTAGGCCGAATTCTGGTCTCTCCGGACCCTTGTCGAGCATAGTCCATACTCGATGATCTTTTAGCCAAAAATCCAGAGAAAACCCAATCAAAACCCAATCCGAAATCCAAATCCAAATAGAAAACCAGAAATCCATATCAAAAATCCATACCAAAAAACAAACATCCAAACCAGAATCCAGACCAGAAAATGAGCAAAACAGGGAGTTCAAACCAAACTCCAAAACCAAACCAGAAAAAGCAAATGTCCAAGTCAAAGGAAAAAACAGATTTCGCAAACCCGGGCGTCTCGGTAAGCCATCATCTCAGTGCATGCCTGAGGGTTATCTCCGACCCCGTACATGAGTAAGTGATTTAACCGTTTGCCCGGAGTTTGTTACTTATTCCAAACCATTAAAATTAGTTGATGACCAATCGGCCACCATTCCCGGGCCTCATGCCCTCGTCGTTCAAGGTAGGCGGTGGCTGCTCCTGTTCCACCGCCGCATTCCGAGTTCCGACATACTGTCGCAACTGACCATTCCTTATATGCTCCTCGATTATATCCTTTAGATGTCGGCAGCTGTTAGTGTCATGCCCATCCAGGTCATGAAAGAGACAGTGCCTTCCTGATGCCCTTTCACGTTCTGTGGGTTCCCTCCTCAATGGCCTTCGATAGGGAAGGCGATCTCGAGTATCTAAGAAAATCCGCTCCAACGTTGCGTTCAATCCTGTGTAAGTGGAGAACTTTGGTTCTCCCTAGCGCTTCCTTTTCCCTTTATCCTTGCCTCCACCTGAGCTTTCGCCAAGTAGTCCTCCATCCTTAGTCATGTTTACTTCCTTTGACCTCACATCCAAACATGCATCCTCTTGTCGAAGAAATCTTTCAGCTTCATGAAAGAATTCCCCAAGATCCAACGGTGGGTCCCGTACCAGTGATACTTTGAAATCCGAGTTATCTCTGACTCCTGATACCGCAGCCATCAGAACCATTGATGGATCTGGCCGATCCACCGAAGCGACTGCTGCATTAAATCGAGTTAAGAATGTCCTGAGCGATTCATCTGCCCCCTGTTTGACTGACGTTAGCGTCATCACGTTCTTTGGCCTTTTTATGTGAACTCGAAACTGACTTAAGAACTTGTCCACCAGTTCTGTCCATGTTCCAATGGATCCATCCTCCAGCTGTCTAAACCACATAGCAGCAATTTCAGTCAAGTACAGGGGGAAACATCGGGCCATAACCTCCTCCGTTGCCCCCAGCACTTCCATATGCCTAGTGTATCTCATCAAGTGGTCGGTGGGATCCGTCTTCCCGTTGTATACTTCCAGAGTGGGTAGTTTGAAATCGGACGGATTCCTAGCTGTCCTGATGTTCCGGGTAAACGGACTTTTGTTAACTCCCTCTGAATCCCTATTTGATAGACCTCCACGAATAGTCCGCCTGATAATGTCAGCCAATCTAGTGTTTCCAACTAATCCAGACTGCCCCCCAAGTCCCCGAGGAAATTCTGGCACATACTCTTCATCACGTACTCCTGGTGGCGTGCCCCCGAGTCTAGGTCCATCTAGATTGTTAACTGTTTGTTGATTGGGAGCTGCCCCCTGCTGATTCACTCCATCTGTCCGCTGGTTGAGTTCCTTTGGTCCAGCTCCATGATCTTGAGCACCTGCAGTTCCTGGTTGTCCAAATTGCCTAAGAAGAGCCTGCATCATCTCCTCTTGCCGTTTCATCATCTGCTCTTGCATAGAATTCATCATCACTTGCATCTCGTCCCGAGTTATGTAGATGGATGCATGACCCTCTCCATCTCCAGAAGATGCCGCTTGACTTCCTTCCTGATTGCTCCTTTCCACTGCTTGCCTCTTCGTTGGTGGTCTTTCCATTGCTTTCTAAGATCCAAGTTCCTAACTCCAAAATTCCTGAGTTCAATTCTCAGTGAAAGCACCAAAGTGTTAGCGCCAAAATTGGTCACTAACCCCCAAATCCAGATGAAAGCACAAAATACCAATCACAGCTCAGAGATAGAATGTATGTAGAGAGTAATAATGCGAAGAACAGTTAAAACTGAAATGAAAGCAGTAAAGAACAACAGATTTTATAGTGGTTCGGCTAACTCCGGCCTACGTCCACTCCAGAAGTTTGCTTTTTTATTGCTGTAATAATCGATTACAGTTACAAAATGGCAGAGTTGCCTTAGCATTAGAAAAGAGAAAGTAAGAGAGCAGAAAGAAGATCCCCTTTTACTGTGCCTCTGCCTCTCTATTTATAGGCAAAGATGGGTTGGACTTCCCTGGTGGGCCTGGTAGCCGAGTACCTCAGCCAAAATGGAGTGGTCTCCATATGCCGAACCATAGATGCCGAACGCTGAATGCCGAACAAGGTGTGAATGCCGAACGATCTCCTCATGCCGAACGTTGGGAGGTGCGAGGTACCGAGGTATGGTGGTGCGAGGTACCAAGATATGGAGGTGCGAGGTACCGAGGTATGGAGGTGCAATGCCGAGCGAGGTGAGGTACGCCGAACGACCCATCCAATGGCGAACGCTCCTTGATGCCGAACGATCCATCCAATGCCGAACGTCTCCAGATGCCGAACGTTGGTTGATGCCGAGCGCTCCTTCCAATGCCGAACGCTCCTTGATCCCGAACGATCCATCCAATGCCGAACGTCTCCAGATGCCGAACGTTGGTTAATGCCGAGCGCTCCATCCAATGCCGAACGACGA
Organism: Allium fistulosum; assembly: GCA_030737815.1. Lineage (NCBI taxonomy): Eukaryota > Viridiplantae > Streptophyta > Magnoliopsida > Asparagales > Amaryllidaceae > Allium > Allium fistulosum. The sequence goes on along the minus strand of CM060902.1, from coordinate 1,353,686,099 downwards.
ACACTCTATGCCGAACGCTCGTCCAGTGCCGAACATTCCTCTTTGCCTAACGATCCTTCTAATGCCGAGCACTCGTTCAGTGCCGAACGATCCCTCTATGTCGAACGACGATCTCTCTATGCCGAACAGCCTCCAACGCCGAACCATCCCAATGCCGAGCAATACCTGCCAAACTGCCTAGGCCGAGCCATGTAGTTTCTCCACTCCTTTTCCCAACGACATATTCAAGTGAACTTCATCATTTTAAACCGAATCCATCATACTTTAGTCTCGATAGTTTTGAAGTTGTTTAAGTTAAATCCGTCTGTCCGCGGCCTTGCCAAAAGGAGGGTTAACAGAGAACGATTTGTACTATACTCATATCAGAAATCGTTAAAGTATTTGTTTACTCAGAAAGACTTGAATATGAGACAACAATGATGGATGGAGTTTCTAGCAGCGTATGATTTAGAGATCTAGTATATACTAGGTAAAGCAAATCAGATTGCTGATGCATTAAGTCATAAGCACCAAGCCGTGGTCCCTATGATGATAGCTGAGTGGAAGGATCTCGAGACATTATCTATATGTGAGGTTCGTGATAAACACTCCATTACTAGTCCTGATGCAGTGATAGCTAGCCTAGTCGTAAGGCCATCTATGGTAGATCGGATCGTTGAAGTGCAGAAGAATGATCCTACCATATAAGCTTTTATTCAGAGATTGGAGTAAGGAGAAGAAGGCAAAGATTTAGCTAGTTACTCCCTTGATTCTTAGAAATTCCTATGTATATAGAACAAGATAGTAGTGCCAAGTGTCGATAACCTCCGTAAAGAAGTATTGGAAGACAGCTATATGTCACGATATACCATACCTCCACGCGGTAGTAAAATGTTTATAGATATGAAGAGACTCTACTACTAGGAAGGTATGAAACATGATATTGGTAAATTCATATAGGAATATGTGACCTATCAGCTAATAAAAGCAAAACATCAAGACCTTGTGGTCTTTACAACTATTGGAAATTCCCTAATGAAAATGGGATCGGGTATGATTAGATTAGTAATCAAAGATTCTGTTATATCTCCCATCGAAATAGTTTTAAAACTCTTATGATTTCAGGTGTTGATGGATTTTGTTGATGGGTTACCACGGTCTAGAAGTGCACATGACAATATATGGGTGATAGTAGATCGGCTGACTAAATCAGCATATTTCATTCCAATAAAGTCGAACCGAACCACGCCATATTTGGCTACGCTATATGTGAAAGAGATAGTGAGACTACATGGAATTCCTAGCTCTATTGTATGCGACCATGATCCTTTGTTTACTAGTTGACTTTGGAGAAGCTTCCAAGAGGCACTAGGGACAAAGTTGAATTCTCGTATAACATACCATCCGCAAATAGGCTGGTAGATGGAGTGAGTGAATCAGACACTTGAAGATTTGCTTCGTGCATCTGTTCTTGATTTTGGTGGAAGTTAGGAAGATCATCTCCATCTTGTCGAGTTTTCTTACAATAACAAATTCCAATCCAATATTGGCATGGCACCATTTGAGGCATTATATAGAAGGTCGTGTTGATCACAGTCATGTTGGTTGGAGACTGGAGACAAGTTTGTTCTAAGTCCAAATTCTATTAGAGAAGCAACACAGAAGATTGAGTAGATCAGGCAAAGAATAAAGGAAGCCAAAGATCGATAGAAATTTTAGGTTGATGGCAGAATAAGGCAAATTGAGTTTGTAGTTGAAAATTTGGTCTACGTGAAGATATATCCACTAAAATGAGTCATGTCGTTCAGCAAATCAAGGATATTGGCACCTTGTTATGTCGGTTCATACCCGATTATTGAACGTATTGGACAAATGGTACATAAGGTGTCATAGTCTAATAACTTCTCTGGGATTTACAATGTTTTTCACTTGTTACAACAAAGGAAGTGTTTAAGGGACACATAGATTATTGAACCTGGAGACATTACAAGGATCGAAATATCTCCTGACTTGATTTATGTGCAACATCTGATTCGTATAACCAACTTGAAAGTATTTCAGCATAGGAGCAAGATGGTCCCATTAGTGAAGGTGCAGTGGTCTGACAACCCATCAGATTGTACCTGGAAGACCGAGGAACATATGATACAGAGTTATCATGAGTTACTTACAGATGCAAATGAGTCAGGTATGTAGTTCTTTTCTTATCTATTATCCATCAATTAATGGTGTAGAGAGCTAGAGTTTGTCTAGCTAGTTATAGATTCTCCTTAAGTAGGAATTACGAGGACACAAATTTCTTAAGGTGGAGTCTGTAACAACCCATTGTCAAGAAGCTATTAATTAATAATAAAATAATAATTAATGAGCTAGGTGGGATTTGAATAAATTAATTTGAAGTTAAAGAGATGATTTGAGAATTAATGGAAAATACTTTGTCAAAATGATAAGAACTTAATTTGGTGAGATATTAAAGTAATAATTTATTCAGTTATTTAGAATTGTGAAATTATGAATTAATAATTTGAAATAAATTGATAAAATAAATCTTATAACAGATGATGTTTGGAATCAATTTTTTGAAACTAATTTATATGATAGAAAGGATTTTATAATGTTAGAAAAGCTTGAAATTTATCTAGAAATGATTTTAAATGAAAACGAAAGAAATTTATTTGATTAGTAAAACAAGGCCCATTATTACAAAAGCCCAAACCCAATATGGCTTCATGTAAATAATGAAGGCTAGTATTGTATTGATATTGTTTACATGAAAAAAATAAGAAAATAAATATTTAGAAATGAAGCAAGCCCAAATAATTGAACCAGAACAAGAAAATAAATAAAATTGTTCCATGAGAATGAGTCATAGAGTTTTCTAACTTTAGATGTTTCACTCACCTCTATAAATATAACCCAACCCTTCATTTCATATATATGAAAATTAGAACTTCCCACCAAAACTCCATCACTTTAAAATCTGAAATAAATTCACATTAAATCCCAATAATTCATACAATCAAATACAAGCTTCTTGACAATCATCTACACCATTAAATCAAGTGAAGCACAAGATGATTAACTAATTTGAGTAGAAGAATTCTTGTAGGGAGGGCAAGAAGAGGGAAGAAAGGAAGGAGTAGAAGCTAGATTTATCTTCAATTCAAGGTGAGTTCTCCTACTCACAACCATGTTTGAATTTATTTAGTGATCATAAGTCAATGACCATGTTACACATTGGTAGTGTAGTGGTCACACCTCTATATATGTGAATTTGCTTCATTGGAAAAATTGATTTCATACGATTATAGTATAGTAGAAGTACAATAGAATAGGGGAATAACGCTAACATGCCTAGTTGAATCGAAGTGTAGAAAACACGAAAACCAATTCTGACCTTCAGTTTTTCAATCGAATGAGGGGTGTTACTAGTCGATTGAAATTCTATTCAATCTACTAAGCAAGGAAGTCGGTCGGCTTAACTAGTATAAAATTAAAACCCAAAAGAAGCACCACATTTCAGTCGATCAATTGATGGTGTTAGTTGACTTGTTTCAGTCGACTAAGAGGAGGTCCCAGTCAACTAGACTTTTATATTTTTGAATTTTTCTAAAATATTTATTTTTTACATTCTATTATTTATTTATATTTAATTAATGATTATTGATGTTAATTATATATTATATTAAAGTTTTTTTGAGAGCTATTATGATGTTTAAAACTATACATACATACATATACATATATATATATATATATATCACTTCGTTAATAAAACAATTATAGTTTTCAGTATTATGATCTATATTCCTTATATATACATATGTGTTTCTAATATAATTATATTTGTTTTTTTGTATATTTTTCATTTCTACGTGATGCAAAATTTGAATAAATGGATTAGTGAGACCTTCTGGTATGGGACTTTCGGTAACACTTTTCTGATTATTCATCGGACTTATTACGTAGAGATACCTAGTGTGGATCAAGTGTAGTTTATGAGCATGGAATAATATTCGAATATTGTGATGGTATAGGATGTCGTTTTGCTATTTGTTTGATTATTGTTGTAAGTAAACATCACTCAAATTTGGATTACTCTTTGTGTGATGATACTCGCTGCGGTGAGTATACTATGGTTGACCAATATGTAGAACCATTCATAAGTATATTATTGAGATGTGTGTTGGCTATTGGATATGACTACTATGTAACTATCCACCTTTTGTCCAGCTCCGTTTATGTTTCGGGAGTAAACCAGATAGGCCATTATCCACCCTAGCGGCCTAATGCAGGATCGCATCCTAAATCTGTGACACCCTTAGCTGTATGGTTACCCCTATATCACATAGGTTGGTAGTAGGTTACCATAAAGGCACATGTCGGGTCATAACCGAAGAGGCTACACGTAGTCGAGCCATTGGTGGATCATTGTCATAATACCGATGGGAAGGTAATGTTAACCGATGACGGTAGGAGTTGTGTTAGACGGATACACATGTGGCTCTTGGAGCAAGCAAACATACTTTCAATCTCCCATCTGGTTACGGTGTTTGTAGTGAATCGGAAAATACTAATTATATTCCATGATGATGTGGCTATACTAGAGATCTTGTGTCTAAAGTGTAGTTTGTCCCTGTTATATATATACTTTTATGATGATTTAGTATTTTGGAGATAGCCTTTGTTTATTGATATGGGTTAGATTATGGTTGATTTATCCTTGTGATTTGTATGATGTTTTTTATTATTTGGATGATTTGATGGGCTATCTCACTTTGTATCCTAATTTATAAGATATTTTCGTTCTATATTGGATATTATTATTGTCATTATACCACTTGATGTTATATTCAGACATAATCTGACCCATGTGTTATTTATAATACTCAGGCAAGTTTGAGAGATTTCAGGTGTATGTACTTGATGAAAGTCGAGTGGGTTATGGACTTTTGGGAGGCTAGTGGAAGAGATAGGATGATACATTCCCTATTCATTTTTTAGCCTCATTGTATGTAGTTTATGTATTTAGTGATGTATTATGTATTGGGCTGGAGACTATCATTTTGTTGCCTATCGAGCTATGTATTGTATGTATATTATATATATTATATTTTACCTGCCGCGTCCTGATTCTGTGTTCTCCGATATTAATTTCATCTATGATTGTGTATTATACATCCTGGAGGCACGTGTGTTTATTGCTTTGTACCGAGACCGTGTACATCTATGGTAAGTATTATTAATATATGGGACATGTACCGATGTGGGTCCAAGGGAGTATTCATATGTGTATCTCATATTGCCTCATTCTCCATATTATCCGACGATATTACTTGTTCATACTCTTGGATAGTATTGGTATAGAGGTGGGGGTGTTACAAGAAGGCTCTTTGATACGAGCGTATGTATCTGAAGGCTAAGCCACCAATTGTCTCCAAGGATGAGCCAAAGCCACAGGGATGCAGGGGAGGCAAAAGAACATGGAACAACGATAAGAAGAAGTAGTTCCAGAATGATGGTCAGAAGAAGGGCAAGTGGGAGCCTATTTGCTATGGCTATAGTGATAAAGTCCATCTGATTAAGGACTGCAAGAATAATGGGAAGAATTGTTATAACTGCAATAAATTCATGCATATTCAGAGGGATTGCCCCGAACTAATGAGGAGTGACAAAAGGTGAAAGCATAAGCTCTCAATGTCGTTCCATCTTCGTCTAGTGCTCGATCGGGAAAGGAGAAAGAAAATGCCGTTATTTTTTAAGGTATGATTTCCATTTATGATGTTCATATACGTGTTTTATTTAATATTTGGGCTTCACATTCCTTTATATGTTGTTACTTGGTAGATAGATTGGGATTAAGACCCGACTTAGTTGATAGGCCATTGACTGTGTCAAACCCAATAGGAGGTTCGACTAGTTTGAGTATGGTTTGTCTTTATGAAGTCTAATTGAGTCATGGATGTACATTTTTATGTGATTGTTTGTCTTGTGTTTTTTGGGGTTTGTTATGAATTTGGGAATGGATTGGTTGAAAAACTACGAAGTGTTGGTGGATTATGAGAGGTCGTTGGTTGGAATATTACGGAGGAGTATTTGCGTTGAATATTTAGAGGCACTATCTTTTAGGAGAAAAATTCGAGCTATTCCCCAACCATAAATCATTGAAGTACATTTTCTCCTAAAAGTATCCCAACGTTCATCAACAATGATGGTTGGAATTCTTAGCCTTCTATGACTTTTGCATTTCCTATACGCCTATTAAGGGAAATGAAGTTATCGATGCTATGAGTAGAAGACATGTCATTATAAGAGCAATATTCCTAGAATGGACACAACTTGTGTTTATTGTTGGCTATGACTTCAGATCTCGATGGGAGCATGAGCTGCAAATACTGGCTAGTTTGACCGTAGACGTACATTGATTGAGCAAATTGGTACAAGTCATAGGCATGATGCTAGACAAGGAGAGATTGTGACTAAGTTAGAGGAAGGAGTAGTGTTTGAGGAGATGAAGCAGCACATACTCGACTAAGATGGTTATCCCCATAAGGATGAGAGGTTGTTTATCCTTGATGTTGATAGGTTAGGGGATGAGGTGCTATAAGAGTGTTGTCACCTAAGATTGACTATACACCCTAGAGGCAATAAAATGTACATAGATATGAGACAAAAAATTATTAGGAAGGAATGAAGATGGACAGGGCATTTATATCAAGATGTATAAATTATCAATGAGTGAAGGCTGAACAGAAGAAGCCAAGTGATTTGTTGCAACTGCTTCAGATTCCCGAGTGGAAATGGGAACATATATCGATGGAATCCATTGTTGGGTTACTAATGACCAGAGGAGGTTATGATAGCATTTGAGTCATCATGGATACGTTGACGAAGAGTGCTCGATTTATACCCATAAAGTTAATAGAATAACATCCAAGTTGGCCAAGTTATATGGAGATGGATCTTGCAATTCCATGGTGAGCCAAAAAACAATATGAGTGACCGAGACCCATTATTCTCCAGTGGGTTTTGGAAGAGCTTATAAGAGGTGTTGGGGATAGAGCTGCATCTCGGTACATCTTATCGCCCACAAACTAATGGGATGACCAAGAGAGTGAATCATATCTTATAGGATTTCTTATGAGCTTATATTCACGACTTTTGGGCTCATGGGATGATCGCTTTCACTTGGTAGAGTTCACATACAACAAGGGTTTTTATTTTAGAATTAGTATGGCACAACTCAAGGCATTATATGGCTAATCATGCAATGCTCCTTCATGTTGTTGGGAAGTAGACGAGAAACTGATATTGGGGCCAGAGATAATTAGAGATACTTCAAAGAAGACTGAGATCATTTGACAACGGATAAGGGGGCTCAGGGTAGATAGAAGAGTCATGTGTTAAGATTGTGCAATATTCCTTAAATGGGGGTGAATAGGGAATTTAAAATATTTCATAGATAGACAGATAAATAATGCAGAAAGTAAATAACACAAAGATATACCCAGCTTTAGCCACTAACCTATTAGTGCCTACTGCTGCCCCCAAAGTTACTACTTGGATTATATACTCGATGCTTACAATATTTGTAAACTCACACTCTCTACTAACCTGAATATACTAATCATATGCCTAGTTACCCTGCCTGGACTCAATACCTTATGACCAAATCCCTGAACTACAACATGTAGCTCAATCCTAGCTGAAACTAGAGTTCAAATTTAAAAATAGAAAATACAAAGCAAACTAAAACAAATTTCCCTTAAAATAGATAAAAAATGGTGGATGTAATTTCTAATACTTGAGGGCTAAGAATGAATTTCTCTCCTGTTTTGTTCTTTACATTACATCCCTTTAATTCATGTTTCTTCAGTTCACTTCTTTTCTTCTTTTCATGAGATAAATTCTTCCCAAAAAATTCAGAATCCTCTTCTATATAATAGAACAAGGCACGGTCCAAAATTTGATTTTTTTTCTCCTAAAAATTGTGTCTTCTTAATCCAAATTGTTGTAGCCTTCACTGCCATTTCGATGTTCTACTGATGTTGTAGACACTAAGAAGTTTCAGTTGTCTGAGAAAGAGATTGCATCGTCTGATGTGAGATTTGAAGCCATCGTACAAGATGCTCGATGCTATGTTAATGAAGCTCCTACCTTTCTACCGCTTGAATATGCCAATGGCTAGAATTCTGGATATGGAGGTGCTTTAATGAGTGTCTAGTCGTGGTGCTACCTATGTCAATCTGAACTTATGTTGATGACCTTTATGCTTCGTTTTAGATCTCTAGCTCACTACTGAAGACTTCGGGTGTTGGTCATAGTTGTGATCAGGGCTTGCTTGCATAGATGAGCTCGATGATTGGGATGAATAGTTGCAGGTGATATTGATTTTGAGTACATTTGTATCTCATTCCTTGTATCAAGTTTGTGTTGGTGAGGTTGAAGAAATACAATGGTTTGATCGGATATTTGGATGAATTGGTAATGAAGCTTATGGTGTTGACATTATCGGCAATGAGTAAGTGTCAGTCTTGTTTTCTTTGTCGATGTCAGCGGTCACAACTTTGCTGCTCCTTGTTTGGGTTGTATGTTGAGTTTGATGTTGATGATAGAGATGGTCGATTTTGTTAAGTTGGAGATGAAAAGCTTGTATCCTGTGGTTTTCGATTTGGATCTTGATTGGATTATTTTTTTGTATGTTAGAGATGAGTTTGTTTTGTAATACCATGCCTTTTCCTTTGAATTTTGATGAGTTTATATAGGCTTGTAGAGGAGATATATGTATGGAAAGAAAATATTAGAGATGCTACATGGAGAAAGAGTTCGTTTGTGAGATAGTTTGTTTCCAATTATTTGCTTCTAATCTCTATTTATCTCCCATTCTTACATATATTGTCCTTGATTGCACATTAATATATTTCCTGCTTTAGATCTTTATTTATTTCTTTTTCTCTATATATGCAGCTTTTTATTAGATATAATATATATTTATTAATATCAGATGGAAATTAACTGCAATATCTGAAAATATTTCCTTTTAAATAATAATGTGGGGTACTTGTAGGGTTATGCCATTGCATTGCATTGTCTTACATCTGGTGGATATTAGGTCATGATGGTCGTCGAGGTAACTAAAGACTATAGGAGTAGCATTGAGAGCATGTGAGGATGGCTCCTAGAGTGGGAAGAGAGTAGTCAGTCTCCTGTCTGATTAATGACGTATCATGATAGAAATACACTCATATGATGTTCTTTGATAGAGACATACAGTCGATGTAGTTATTCTTGTGATTGAGAATCCACAAGAAAGTCAACCCGTGTATATGTTGCTTGTGTAATCATCGGTATTGTGATCATTAACACAACTAAGAGTAGTGTGTAGTGTGTTTTGTACCCCTTGTTTATCTCCTTGATATGGGTTTAGTAAAGAGCTAAGTTGGCACAGCATACTTGCTATAATAACTTTGTTGCTTGTTTATATGATAGTTGTTCGATGGATGATTGGTTGCTTTACCATGAATTGATATTCATCTATATGTACATGCCGATGATGATGAAGTTTAGAGTTTAGATTATGATGTTATACTGATGTTATTACTTTTTGAGATATATGTTATTATATTACCATCACGTACTGACATTAGAAAGTTAGACATGGTCTGACCCCATGTGTTATTCTATAATGCTCAGGTCAACCCAACGTGTTTAAGGTTTAGGTGCTTGATAGCTAGATAGACAGTAGATGACTTTTAGGGAGGCTAGAGTATATATTATAGGATGATATATACCCTAAGATTTTGCAACCTCGTTCATGTATAATGATGTATTTTCTAGGACGATGATATGTGTATTTGATAGAGTGAGCATTAGATTATCATTTTGTTGCTTACCCTGGACATGTATTATTGTTTTATTAATATTTTATCACTACACCCTAACTCTGTGATCTGTGTATATTTTTATGCTATGTACTGTTCTATCTTGGAAACCACATGTGCTTATTGATTTGTTCCGATACCGAGTACATTATGGTATTTATTTTATTATTTTGATACATGTAACTGTTAGCCCAAGGGAATATTTAGGTGTGTAAGCATAATATCGCCTCATTCTATGTATTAATTGAGAATATTACTTTGTAATACTCTTTGGTAGTTTCTTAGGGGCATACTTGTCTTTTGTATATTTTGATATGTATGCAAATATATTTACCTTGTTTATTTAAAATAAAAATCTCACTTTAATGCAGAAGTCAGAGGTGGCTGGTGGTCAAGTTCCTACAGGTGAAGCCGTACAGTTCTGTGGTTCCGATAACAAGGGAGTGTTTATGTCCATTGATTAGTTAAAGGAGCTTGTGAGGAGCATTTGGGCATCCAGTACTTCCACAACCCCTAACCATCCTACTCCCCGCTTTGATTTTACTTGGATGTGTAGTGGTTACGCAAACATTAGAGGGAAGACCTTCATGAAACTGAGGAAATTATCGAAGTTCAAGCATGGCTCAAGACATGCGAGCGCATCATTACTCGCATGGAAGTCACCGATTAGTAGAGAGTTCAGATTATTTCTAGTCAATTACAGGAGAAGGCACTTGATTGGTATGAGCTTTTAGTGGCTGAGATTAATGAAGCCGAGTTATCATGGGATCAGTTTAGGCTTCGCTTTGAGTAGAAGTTCCTTTTTGAGGCAGAGAATGTAGCTATGGCTAGGAAGTTTATTGATTTGAAGCGGGGTCAGATGTTACTAGCATAGTATGTGGCTACCTTTGAGGTTCTTTCGAAGTATATATAGTACCGATCTCATCAACAACCCTCTCAAGAGGAATCAAAATTTTGTTTATAGCATGACTAAGGCCTTGAGGAAGGCCTTACTCCCACGGTTTGAGGTTAGGTTTAAGAATCTTGTTGATACGGCTTTGATATTGGAGGAGGCAGGTAAGAAGAGTGGCGATGAGGTTTGAAGGGCAAGAGTAGTATTGGCCAAAAGTGGAAGTATCCATTTCATAAGAAAAGGCTAGCTTTTAGAGGAAGAAAGTTCAGGGGAAGACACCAAAATTCAAGTAAGCTAAGGAGCTAGTAGAGTGCTTTAATTGTGGAGAGTGTGGACATTATTCTAGAGTGTGCAGCAAGCCATGTCCTCCAGCTTTTCAGATGAAGTGTAGGATTTGTAGAGAGACCGGACATCTTAGTTACTCTTCTCCAAAGAAGGTTGGGAGGTTCAATGCTTTAGAGACTTCTAGTGGACCATCTTATACTGGTCCATTAAGCTGCTCGAAGGTACTATCTTATTCAGAGATTCTTCCATTAGAGTTCTTTTTGATACTAGTGCATCTCATTCATTTATGTCGAAGGAACGGGTTGACAGATTTGACCTTGATGTTGTGTGCTTGGTTTCATCTTTGAGGATTGCTAATGCCATAGAAGATTATGTAACCCTTGGGATGTTAAGTATAGATGTTGTGTTGTACTTATGTGGATTCTCTTTCTTGTGTAATTTGCATGTATTCGAGTATCTGAAATTTGGCATTATTCTTGGTATGGATTGGCTGAATCAATATAAGGTTCATCTTCTATGTTTTGAAATAGTAACCATTCTTAGCCATCCAGACTCCAAAGAGTGTCTCAACATAGCTTATGGAAACTTGGTCAAAGCTTGAGTGGTTCTCTATTTTCTCTTGAGTGTCAAAAAGAAGATGATATTCCCAAAATTTGTAATGCTAAAGATTATCTTGATGTCTTTGCACCTATTACTGGTTTACCTCCAAGGCGAACTATAGAGTTCCGTATTGACCTTATTCCTTGACCTCAGCCAGTTAGTCGTCCTTCCATAGGGATGTCTGCCAAAGAGAATGAGGAAGTGAAGAAGTAGTTGTCAGAGTTAGAGGCTAAGCATTTTATACGATCTAGTAGTTTACCTTGGGGAGCCACAGTGGTGTTCTTGAAGAAAGCAGATGGTTCATTTAGGCTATGCATTGGTTACTAAAAGTTTAACGGGCACACCATAAAGAATAAATATTATTTGCCAAGGACTGATTATATGTTTGATCAACTTAACAGTGCTTGGGTCTTTTCTTAGCTTGGCCTTGCCCCTGGTTTCCATCAGCTTCATATTACAGAGGATAGTATTCCATTGACATCTTTTCAAACTCGTTATAGCTCTTATGAGTGGCTTGTAATGCCATTTAAATTGAGAATGCACTTGCATACTTTGGATCTGATGAACGGGATTTTCTGAGAATATCTTGATTGGTTTGTCTTGGTAATCATTGTTAATACCTTGGTGTATTCTATGTCAAAGTTAGAGCATGAGCATCACCTCATAGTTGTTCTGAAGATGTTTAGGTGGAACTAGTTAAAGGCCAAGTTTTCCAAATGCCACTTTTGGCATAAGCGGATGAATTTCTTAAGCCACATAGTATCGAAGGCCGGTATTTCTATTGACCTAGCCAAGATTGAAGCTATTCAAAGTTGGAAGACGCCTAAGACAGTTACCAAGATCCATTGTTTTCTGGGTTTAACCATCTATTATTGGAATTTCATCAAGGATTTCTCAAAGATTGTACTACCTCTTACTAATCTTAATGAGAAGGGGGTGAAGTTTCAGTGGTCAGATAGATGCAAGATACCTTTATAGAAGCTGAAGGAATTGTTTACCTATGCACCTATTCTTATTGTGCCAGAGGGCAACTACGATCTTAAAGTTTATATAGAAGCATGAGGTTTTTGGTTTGGGACCTGTTCTTGTGTAAGGATGTAGAATGATGGCTTATGCATCTAGGCAGCTAAGACCTAATGAAGTATGTTGTGCCACTCATGATTTTGAGCTGCCGCCATTATCTTTGCATTAAAGATATGGCAACATTATTTGCTTGGAGAGGGATTTGTTCTCTATACTGATCATAAGTTTTTGACGTATCTATTTACATAGAAGGATCATGACATGAAGAAGCGGCATTAGCTTGAGTATCTTGAAGCCTATGACTTTGAGATTCAATACACCCCTAGGAAGGGAAATAGAGTAGCTAATGCGTTGTGTAGGAAGCATTAGGCTATCATTTATATGATGTTGGCGGAATGGAATGATTTGGAATTTCTTTTTATGTGTGATATTCAAGATAGAGATTCTATTATTGGTTCGGATGTGACGTTGGCTAGTCTTTTCACCCAAAGATCTTTGATTGATCGGATTATATAGGCTTGAAAATGAGATCCTGCTATTCTGGCTATCATTCAGAGGTTGGAGCCTGGTGATATTGATGATTATCAAGTTAGTTATCCTCTTGATGCTCATAGTTGCTTACGAAGGAGTAGTAGACTTGTTATTCTTGACTTCGATTGCCTCTATAAGGAAGTGACAGATGATTGTCACCAATCGCACTATGTTATTCACCCCAGTGGAAGTAAGATGTACATGGATATGAAGCGCCTCTATTATTCGAAAGGGATGAAGCGCGACATTGGGAAGTATGTAAAGGGATGTATAACTTATCAACTTGTTAAAGCTAAACATCAGAGTCTAAGCAGTCTTCTTTAACCTTTGGAGATTGCGCTATGGAAGTGGGACCTGGTATATGTGAAATAGATTCTTTATACTAGTTCAGTTATATAAATCCCAATATGAATTCCAATAGAGATTTCTTTAATAATGTATTCTTTCAGGTCTCTATGGATTTTGCTGATGGCCTTCCTCGATCTAGGAGTGGCTATGATAGCATTTGGGTAATAGTTGATTGCTTGACTAAATCGACACACTTCATACTGGTGAAGTTAATTAGAGCTACCCCGTATATGGCTAAGCTTTATGTGAAGGAGGTTGTGAGAATTCATGGCGTTCTTAGTTCCATTGTGTGTGATCATGATACATTATTTACCAATGCTTTCTGGAGGAGCCTTGTAATGAACCGCCTTTCTTGCATTCGAAAGACGAATCATTATAGATTGAAGGAATAAGAAAGATAAGAGAAAGACTAATCAAACACAGAATCTTACCATGCATGGAACAATATATAATAGATAATGTAGTATATTACATAGTCAAGCCAAAATATTACATCAGAGTTCAATGATACAAGTTCTAGGCTAGGACAATTACAACTGCTTGTCCATAAAAGATATAGGTTATACATACATACATACATACAAACACAGCGGAATACTTAATAATATTAAGAACTATCCATGAAGCCACCTACTCCATCTCCTCCATCATGCTTTCGAGAGAAACCTGGATCACTAGACTAGTCATAAAAATTGAGTACCCAAGAGTTTAGGGAAAAGAAAATAAACTCTAAGTCAGACATGGGTCTGGTGTGAGTAAACTTAAACAATAGAATATTGATTTTAAAACTCTTTTGGAAACAAGAGTATCTCGTAAGACCACGTGCACATAAACACTGACCGATTTTACCTTACGATAACTAAAACACCTTCTATATAAAATCGATGATATTATTATAATGTTTAAGGGTTTAAAGTAAATAGAGAACATAGCTGAAAAGCTTGCGTCTCACAATCCAACATATTAGGATTACAATCATAACCGTAAAGCTCATATTGGAGAATGGATTCCAACTAATGACTGGGCTACTAGGGTACCGCCCGTCACAGTACACCTCTAGAAAATGTACCTAGGGCACCCCTAACAATCCCTGCCAACACAGGACTGGCCTACCCCTTACTGGATAGTACCGAATATGATCATCCCTTTGGTTGGGATCAACAACGATTCTGGGACTTAATTATGAGAATATGGACTCGTTCTAGATGGGATGATCAATACCCTAATGGGTGCGACCAACATGGCCCTGCTGCATATCCCATGTTTTAGTCATTCCCGAATTGATGAGGCTTGATGCCACGTTTTACCTTTCATTAGCACTTCACTCTTGGAATGCTAACGTTGCCTTCCAATGTTGACACAACGTTAGCATTCGTCCATACAAGTCGTTCAGGAGATGAACTAATCGAATGTACTATTTTCACTACACCCATTTTGGAATCACCCTCGGGGTTAGAAGCAAATAACCCTTGCACTTTAAGTCTTGAATCTTTATCATGACTTCAATACTTCCAATTCGAACGTTTACGTTGATTTGAAATGGTTTCCGGGTAATAGCTTGCCATCTGATCTTGGTCTCTTCAAACCAACATTCGATAATTCAAAAGGGTCAAGTTATTGATAGTGAACAACTTCACTATCAGGTGGAAGATTAACATATGGAAACAGATTCCATACTTAAGTTATAATGACCCGCTTACCGAAATTAACCTTCTTATGTTAATCACAATTCCGATATCCAACATTCGTGCTAAACACAAGTTACTTACTTTCCATAAACAAGTCAACATTTTCAATCACTACTTTAATTCGTTCGACTACTTAATGGCCCAGACAAGAGATCATTTGGTTTGGAATCAATCCACCTTGAGAAGAATATTAGTTTAAAACACATTCGGTTTAATTTAAAATCACATTTGGAAAAGATTTATTTAAATAAATAAATCAGTTTAAACCCTAATTAAATCTTAATTAATCCAAATTAAATCAATATTAAATCATAATTAAACTCTAATTAGAGTTAATGAAATTAGCTAGGCCATAATTAATTTCCTAATGCATCTTGATAAGGTTAAATCAAATTATTATTAGTTAAACCCTAATTAATTAAAAAATCACTTAATTAAATAATAGTTAATTAACTAATTAACTTAACTAAATAATTATTAACCATTAATTACTTCTTAACCATGTTAAATACCAATTAAAACTTAATTAATCAATAGTCA
Organism: Allium fistulosum; assembly: GCA_030737815.1. Classification (NCBI taxonomy): domain Eukaryota; kingdom Viridiplantae; phylum Streptophyta; class Magnoliopsida; order Asparagales; family Amaryllidaceae; genus Allium; species Allium fistulosum. The sequence continues at coordinate 1,353,670,332 of CM060902.1, read as the reverse complement.
TTAACTTAACTTAAGTGTTGATTAATTGCTAATTACCTTCTTAATTACTAATTAAGGCCAATTACCTTTTTATTTAACTAATTAATTAAATAACTAAATTACAAAACTTAATTACTTTTTGTTTACTAATTAAGTTTGTTTTGAAAGCTTTTACAAAACAATTTCAAGTTAAAACTACTTGAAACTAAAATCGATAAATTTCGTCGAACTACATCCATAGCGACTAGCGCCATAGGCACAGTTCGCTCTAACATATTCTTAGCGAACCACTTCACAAACCCATACTTTTTTTTCATGGTTTGAAACATTCTTTAGAAAAAAACTTTAAAAAACTTCTGAAACTAAACCTACAAACTTTAATCCTTTTCAAAACTTTAAACTTCAAAAAAACAACTTCGATTCCAACCGGATCTCAAATCCGTCGCAATTACACAAAGTAGTTAACTTTGTCTACCAAAACTCATACCATAGCTCATGTTTTACAATCAACACATTACTAACACAAACAATCTTCATAACTTTATAATACAACCTCGATTTCCATAACCAAATCAAGCTATAATAAATCATAATCAAACCACGTGGTTACCATTAAACTTCTACATTATATTATCACTATAATACTGACTTAATAATAAAGTAAAAATCTTTTCCAAAATAAGGTAGTTTACTCATCGAAATTCCACGGATTCAACTCTAACTTTCGCTAGACCTTGCTAATGACCCTAGAACTCGAAAAGGAAGTTGCTTTCTTGGATTTTTGGCTACTAATGGGCTCGGCCTAATGGTTTATTGGCTTGGCCTAGGGTGTAGGGTGGGAATGTTGGTATTTGCTTGATGGAGGGGGTGTGTAAGGTGGTAGAGAAGGCTTTTGGCTAAGGGAAATGGGTTTTGAAGTGGAAAAACTTGATTTTTTCCTAACTTTTGCCAACTATGGAAGCCATGGATATTTTGAGAGGAAGTTTTAGAAAGTGAAGAGGAGAAAGCAAATGAGAATGTGTGTGTGTGGATGTATATTTTATAGGCAAAAAGATTTGGAGAAAATTACTAAACTATCCCTTAATGATTTAACATAATATCTCATGATATTTGAAAAGTCACATCACCTTCCTACCCCTCTCTCTTGTCACATCTCCCCTCCTTCTCTAGTCAAACCCTTAAGCTCATGATGAATAACGATGTCTAATTATGAAAATATTAAGATATGACAACACTTAATGATATATATTTATATATAATGTTTATTATTTTTAAAGTTATGAATTGTCACATCACCTGTTAATTATAATTAACATAAGATAATATATTCCTAAGTGTATTATTATTTAGTTAATTATATACTATATATGTGTACATATGGTGCACAAAGACGAACAACATTCCCGACAACTTTCTGGTGTCGAAAGGTCAAAATTTTGCAAAACGTTCTTCGGTCATATTTTCTATTTTTCTACGAACTATTTAATTTGGTAAACAAATTTTGAAAATGATTTTTCCCTCATTATTAATTAATTAAAATGAGTTTATTTATAAATAAAAATATATTTATTGACGATATAAAATATATATAATTGCCTAGTTAAAACGACCAAATTAAAGGTCATTACATTCTACCCCCTTAAAAGAATTTCATCCTCGAAATTACTAACAAGAGTTAACCCAAAGGAATCATATATTCATTCCATAAAATTTGTACAAAAGGTATATAAGCACCCATGACAATAATACATACATAACACAAAAATACATCAACTATTCTAGCATCCATCCAGGATAAGGTTCCTTTACATGATCCATGGTTTCCCAAGTGCAGTATCAGGAATCCTCGCTCCACTGAATCTTAACCAGTCGCACCACCTTGTTGCGCAATTTCTTCTCATCTTGATCCACAATACTAACTGGATGTCTAACCACGTCAGGTTCAGTTCTATTTCCAAGTCATCCTGAACTGACGTTTCTACCACTAAAGATGGATCATGCACGCTCTTCCTCCAATGGGAGACATGTGTTTGCACAAAAAATGGGCAAACACCTCCAAGTCGTGTGATTTAGTTGATTTTATGTTGTTTTTAGTGGTCTGGGTAATTTATGCAAATATGTAAAAAGCAGGGACTAAACTGAAAAGACACACAGATTTATAGTGGTTCAGCCAGAATGTGTCTACATCCACTTTATATATTATTTCTCCTTTCTTGTTCAGATTACAAGTACAAAGCTTTGATACAAGTATGTGAAAGTTGTTTGAAAGTTCTATCCGTGCTTGAGCTCTCAAACTTGTGCCCATTGTTGTACCCCTACCCCTCTATTTATAGAGTGAGGCTGGGAGTAGGGGCCTTGGATGTATATAGCTGTTGGCGGGCCTGGGCTGATGTAATCTGGCCTGGCATTGTTGGTTCGGCAGTGGTTGGTCCGGTGGTGAGTGGAGTTGGGATTGGTTCGGTAGTCTCGGTACGGTGGTGAGTTGTGAGGATTGGTTCGGTGGTCTCGGTCCGGCGATGAGTGGAGTTGTGATGGTTCGGTAGCCTCGGTCCGGTGGTGAGTTGTGAGGATTGGTTCGGTGGTCTCGGAGTTGTGAGGATTGGTTCGGTAATCTCGGTCCGGTGGTGAGTTGTGAGGATTGGTTCGATGGTCTCGGAGTTGTGAGGATTGGTTCGGTGGTCTCGGTCCGGTGATGAGTGGACTCGGTGTGGGCTTGGATCGGTGGTGAGAATTCGCCCAACATTTGCCACCCAAAGTGGGGTATATGCCTGCATATGTCGCGCTTTGCTTATTTGGACACCCTCATTCGACCCGAGTGCCGAACCAGTTGGTCCGGCTACCCTACTTTTGTCTATAAGTATGGGCTCCATGTCTTCGTCATTTCTTACTATTTGAAAGAGCCAATCCAGATTCTTAACTGCCGAATCAGGTGAGGTTCCCCTCTACCGAACGAACCTTATGCTAGAGTTACCGAATGAGTTCGGGGAGCATAAGCGCTGAATGAACCTTCGCCTTGTACTACCGAATGACACTTTGGGGAGTACGAGTGCCGAATGGGCTTTCCGCCCCGAACCACCGAATGTACCTTGTGAAGTACGAGTGCCGAATGGCCTTTCGGCCTTGAACTACCGGATGCACTTATGTTTTGAATTACAAGTGAAATTCCAGACTACATACTCTCATACTTTCTTATGTTGCAGATAAATGTCTCATAAAGTTGAAACCCGATCAGAAAAGAAGAAATCCAAGGACAGAGAAGATCCTTCCGCAATGCCCCCAGCTCAGTTAGGATCGGGACGTCATGGGCCCACCCCGAGGTCACTAGTAGATGGGTACGGCCCTCAGGAGCTTCTAAACTCACCTCCTGACTGTTTCCCTAGCTCTCTCAAAGGCGGGCAGCTTGATGTTATGTCTCGCTCCTTTGGGATTGATAGAGCGCGCATGCTATTGCCGGGGGAGGGAGTGATGCCATATAATCCCCCCGAAGGATATTTCGCCTATAGTAGGTACCATTGTATGTGTGGAGCCATTCCCCCGATCAATGCTTGGATAATCAGCTTCATCACCTACTTGAAGGTGGCTCCATTTCAGCTTCAGCCTAACTCCTACGCCATCCTGGTGAGCCTGTTTGTCATTTTCCAGAGGAGATACGGGTGTCCTTCCTCCAACCGGGAGATCCAGTATTTGTACAATTTGAGAGGCTATAAGAAGGGGTCTCCATACATCAGCTTGGAATCAGCCGTATCTTTCAAGCCGGTCCTGGACTTATATTCGAAGTTCAGCATGTTCAAGAAAGAATGGTTTTTCATCAAGGATGACTCTGTTTCCATCCGTCCCTTCACCTCTGGCTGTAAGTTGAAGCTTATTTATGATTTCCGTTCTGACTGCAATGCTTCTTCTTATGTGCTTTTATTTCTTGCTAGCGACAGGTGGCTTTGCGGTCGTGGAAAACGATCGCCTGGTTCAGATGGCTGTGGAAATAGAAGCCATTATGGGAAGGGATAGGTCGGCTTCTTACTTGATCAGGAACGCTACACTTCTGGGGCACAACCTTATTCTACCACATCAGTCCGTGGTCAAGCAGAGAGACACGACGGAGGAGAGGGCTGCCAACGCAAAAGGAGGGGCTACGGCGAAGAGCAGCAAAAGGAGACCCTTCTCGATACACCCAGTTGCCGGAGGGAAGAAACTCAAGAAGTCAGATGGACCCTCCCCTATCACATGTCCAAATGTTCCGAAGGAGGAAAATGTGGAGGAGGAAAGAGACGAGGATGAAGGAGGTGAGGCGGAGAGCGGAAGTGGTAGGGAAGGTGACGGTGATCGTCACGGCGATGATGGTGGCGAAGGACAAAGTGGTGATGGCACCGTGGATTTACCTCCTGGGCAAGCAGGCGTGATTCAAGAGTGGACAAATGACGCTCTCCGCCAAGCCTTCGAAGAGTTGGAGGAAGGACCGGCCTTGGTGGAGAAGCCCAAGAAAGCTGGTAAGGCCGGGACTGGCGCCGGTTTATCTTCCGGGAGTGCCTCTACTAAAGCAACTTCTGCGATTCAAGGTGAATTTCTCTTTATTCTTTTTAATTCTTGAATGATGGCTCAATGCATGCTGGTGACACTTTGTTTTCATTCCAAGAGCGGGCCAAACGGCCAAGACCTCAGATCTTTGGCACAGGCTTGAACAATACAGACTTCTCAAAGCTTCTGCCAAACCGAAGCCTCCTACTAACCGCCCTGGAGACGTAGTCGGCTATCGTCCTCTTCTTGGAGTTATTGAAGAAGATATACAAAAGAGGAAGAGGAGTCGATCTTCGTTTGAATCTCCTCCTGGCCCTCCGGCCCCACTCCAGCCTATTCACGATATTACGAAGGAGGATACTGAGTTTATGCCTTCCCCACATCCGTCTGAGGATCCAACCATCACCCCGATAGATCACCCTGGCTTGGTTCGTAATCCGTTTGCGGGTCATCCAGACCTGGACCCGGCCTCTCATGACATCTCCTTCGATGAGGCTACTGGTGAGCACCTTCTCCCTCGCAATCCTATGGTACGGGTGCTTGACGAAGCTAAGTCCCTGGACCTTAATTTTCTTACCACCCGGGTTGTAACTCTGGGAGATGAAGCTAAGCGAACATCGACCGGGTTGCCGAAGAGACCAGGAAATTGATGGGGCATCATGCCCGACTAGTCAAGGCCGGGGAGGAAATTGGGAGTGCCAACATTCGGTTACGGTTAATGGTTTCCGACCAGGCTAAGCAACTTGCCGATCAAGCCATTCAAATTTCTCAGCACGAGGCCGCATCCAGGCAACTGAAGAAGACTATGGAAGAGGCCAGCAGGGCAGGGTTGCGAAAAATGGAGGCCGCCTGCAAGGAGCGGATTGACATGGCCATTGCAACGGTGGATGAGGTTCGACAAGCGGACCTCGAACGGGTACAGGAATTATCGGGGAGACTTGAGGCCGCGGAGCTTGCTCAGTCCAGGTTGAAGGAGGAGATGGAGGCGATGAGGATATCCCTTCAGGCTGACCGCTCACGATATCGATCGGAGAGGGATGCTACCGTTGCAAAGCTGCGGTCTTCTGAGGCCCGAATGAGGGAGTTTGAGGAAAACGAGGGGATGATGGATGAGATGCTCCATGATATGTATTTCTGTACTTGGAAACAGGGTAGCTTATCCTGGATGGATGATTACCCCCGAGTTATGGCCAGGATTTATCTCAGGGCTCTGGAGGAGGCTAGGGCTGATGCGGATAAAGAGGGTGGCGCGGTCTTCAGAATGGATGTGGTCACTGCCCAGTTTACCAAGGAGGAGAAGGTGGCGGTGAAGGAGGGTATGCGGCTGCTTGCCGCTGAGGAGGTAGGTGTGCAAGTAGAGGATGATGATCAGGATGGTCAGGAAGCAGGCGCTGGTAAGTCTTCCCTTCTAGTCTTTCCGTTAACCTTGTTGCTTATCACTAATGAATTCTTTCTTTGACCGGACAGGTGGGCAACAAGACAAGGATAAAGCTCCGATGCAGCCGGCTCCTTGACTTGACCTGGATATCTTTTTGTTGACTTGACATTGTTATATATGTTAGTCTCAAAACAGTAACGTAACTTTTAGGTTGTAATTATGTTACTTGTAATAAACAACATTATTCTTGACGTGTAATTTTTTTTTAAAGCTGATTCTGTCATTTTTGAATGTTTTTGCTATTTTGACACGTTGCGTGAGAAATACAGATGTGCGTGTGCTTGTAATTCAATTGTGTTTGATGTCAAGTTCTTGCTTAAAACATAATTTCATGCCTTGCAATGCTAGTGTGATGTATGCATAAATTATAGCCATGTATTTGTACATAAAAGAAGAAAATACCGCCTTTCATGTTCTAATTGTAGATGGCAGTTTTGAATATCTTGTATGACCGAGTATGGAATGCAGTCGAATGCTCTGCCATCCAATTGTGAGTTTCTAATCCCATTGGCGAGTATCTCCTACTATGTATCCTGTACTTTAGGGATTGTTATAGAGGACAGGAGAAAAGTTCTTTAAATAGAATTGAAATATGAGAAACAGTAAAACTTCCAATCATGGAAGGCCTTCGATGTGCTTAAGTTCGTGGCAAACGGGTTTTGTAGTCACTTTCCCTAGCTGTGGGTCTTGGAAACATTTGTCACCCATCTTACGCCTTTGTGGGGAGTTTATCTTTTTTACCACAGCCGCACTTAAGACACTCGGAGCCGAGATCGCGCACAGTAACTACCCGGGCCATTATGGCCCGTAATCGTAAGTATTATTCGATTTACTGTGGCCGGCTAGCGTGGGTGCCGATCGTCAACCGTGAACTACCCCTGGCTGGCCATACCTTATGTTAGGGCTTAAAGTAGGTTCACGGTTGCCGGCGAGCCGAACGCCGTAATGAGCTGCCGCGGCTATAGTCGGCTTTCTCGGTGGCTTATAATCGGCTCACTACAGTTGGCTTTAAGGGCCGATCGCAAGCAATGAGTTAACCCGTAGCAGAGGGATGCTGGAGCAAAAGTGTCTCATTGGCGAGGGCATAGATTCGCGTAGTACCTGTTAGGTCTTGTCCAAGTGAGGTTGCCACGTGATGTGTCTTGAATGGGAATGTCATTACACAGGATTTTGTTCAACAGAAAAGGATAAAGTTAACGAGCAGCCAAGATATAAAGGAACAAGTTAAAAGGAGACAAGTTTTTTAAAGTGGTTCGGCACGAAAATGCCTACGTCCATTGATTCTCTTTGTTAATTCACTTCATATGGGCAGTACAAGTTAAGAAAAGTATCGACGAAGGTGTTGGATGTTCCATGCCCTCTGGAACACCTCCCCATCTACTGTTGACAAAATATAAGCTCCATTGTGGAGATCTTTATGAATTACATATGGTCCGTCCCAGATTGGATCTAGTGCTCCGGGGCGCGGGAAGATTCGCTTAAGGACAAGATCTCCTTTTTGTAAGCTGCGATGCTTGACTTTGGAGTTGTATTGTGCTGCCACTTTTTGCTTGTGAGCTGCTGTCTTGAGGGCTGCATCATTTCTTCTTTCCTCAATTAGATCCAAAGACATGTAGAGGAGCTCTTCGTTCTCTTCCGGGTTATAGTGGATCCTACGGTGGGAAGGCACTATAGTTTAGACTGGGAGCATAGCCTCCGATCCGTATGCCAAAGAGAAAGGAGTATGCCCCGTTGATGTTTTGAAAGATGTGCGATAGGCCCATAGTGCCGTAGGAAGTTCATCCACCCAAGCGCCTTTTGACTTTTCGAGTTTCTTTTTTATTAGAATTTTGAGAATTTTGTTGACGGCTTCGACTTGTCAATTGCTTGGGGATAAGCGACGGATGAGAAGCTTTTGTGAATTCCGTGCTCTTGGCACCAGTTGGCGAACTCCTCGCTGTCAAACTGAAGTCCATTATCCGATATGATTTTAAGTGGGACTCCGTACCTGCATAGAACATTTTTGATCAAGAAGTTAATAGCTTTTGCTGAAGATACTTTATTTAGGGGTTCTGCTTCCACCCATTTGGTGAAATAGTCGACTGCCACTATAGCGTATTTGGCCCCGCCTCGGCCCATTGGTAGTTCGCCAATCAAGTCAATTCCCCATACTGCAAAGGGCCAAGGGCTGGTCATTTGAGTAATCTCAGTTGTTGGTAGCCGCGGAATCTTAGCAAACTTCTAACATCTGTCACATTTCCTGACGAAATCTAAGGCTTCCTTGCTTAAGGTGGGCCAGAAATATCCATATCAGAGTATCTTTTTTGCTAAAGTCTGCCCTCCCGTGTGATCTCCGCAGCTTCCTTGATGGATGTTGGATAAGACTTCCTTGGCTTCCCTTCCGGCGACACACCTTAATAAGGGGTTAGAGAAGTCGCGCCGATAGAGGGTGCCCTCTTGTATTGTGTAGCGGGAAGCTTTCCTCAAGATTTTCTTGACTTCGTTACGCCCGTTGGGCAGTGTGCCACTTTGTAAGTAGTCTTGGATGGGGGTCATCCAAGTTGCTTCTTCGGTTGCAGCTATCAGATTCATTTGCTCAAAACTTGGGGTCAGTTGTTTTGAGATGGCTACTGCTCCGGAAATAGCGCCATCAATTATGCTAGCTTGCTTTGCCAATTCGTCGGCCTCTTGGTTCTCTTCCCGAGGGATTTGTTTGATTAAATAGTGATCCAATCGATTGAGAAGCAACTTGGTCTTCTTTAAATATGCCATGAGTCGTTCTTCTCGAGCCTGGAATTCTCCTAGTATTTGATTTACAATAAGTTGGGAATCGCTATGAAGACACAAAGAATTGGCTCCGTTTTCAAAGGCAAGTTCTAATCCAGCTATCACTGCTTCGTACTCTGCATCGTTGTTGGTGGCAGCGAATTCCAACCTTATAGCATAGTGTAGCTTATTCCCCTTGGGAGTGATTATTACCACGCCTTCCCCCGAGCCTTGTTCGTTCGACGCACCATCCACAAAGAGATTCCACTTGATGCCTTCTGCTATTTCCGATTGCTCCTTACCTTCGTTGGTAGTGAATTCGGCAATGAAATCGGCCATGGCTTGTCCCTTGATGGCGGTGCGAGGATGGTAGGTGATATCGTATTGACTTAGTTCAATGCACCATTTAAGTAGTCGCCCAGAAGTGTCGGGACGATGGAGTACCTGCCTTAACGGTTGATCGATCAGAACTCTGATGGAATGAGACTGGAAATAGTGACGCAGTTTCCGTGATGTGATTAGTAAACAGTACGCTAGTTTCTCAAGTTTAGGATATCTGGCTTCCGCCCCTGTAAACCTCTTGCTTACAAAGTATACTGGCCGCTGCGTGGGTTGTCTTCTCTCACCAACGCGGCGCTTAGAGCATGAGATGACACAGCAAGGTATAGGTATAGCTCTTCGCCTTTGTTCGGAGTTGAGAGTACTGGTGGTCTCTGGAGGTGTTCGATTAAGTTAAGGAAAGCTGTTAAGCACTCTTCAGTCCATTCGAATTTTCCTTTCTCTTTATTTAGAGCTTCGAAGAAGGGGATGCATTTGTCGGTCGCTTTAGAGATGAATCTGCTCAGGGCGGCCACCTTCCCATTTAGGCTTTGCATCTCCTTTCGGGTAGAGGGTATCCTGATATCTTTCAGAGCTCAGATTTGTTCAGGGTTTGCTTCAATTCCTCTGGCATGGACGATGAATCCTAGAAACTTTCCTGATGATACTTCGAAGGAGCACTTTAGGGGATTCAGCTTCATTCCATATTGGCGAAGTACTTGAAACATTTCATCCAGGTGGCTTACGTAATCGTCGGCTCCCCTTGACTTTACCAGCATGTCATCCACATAAACTTCCATAGTTTGTCCTATTAGCCCTGCAAACATCTTGTTGACGAGGCGCTGATAGGTGGCCCCTGCGTTTTTAAGTCCGAAAGGCATTACCTTGTAGCAGTACAATCCCCGGTCAGTGATGAAACTAGTGTGGTCTTGATCGGGAGCATGCATAGGAATTTGGTTATATCCTGAGTACGCATCCATAAAAGATAAGAGTTCATGCCCGGCTATGCTATCTACAAGCTGATCGATTCGGGGAAGTGGGAAGCAATCCTTCGGGCAGGCGTCATTTAAGTTGGAGAAGTCAATGCATGTTCGCCACTTCCCATTAGCCTTCTTTACCAGCATCGAGTTGGCGATCCACTCTGGGTAGATGGCTTCTCGTATGAAGTCATTGGCAAGTAGGTTCTTTACTTCTTCATCAAGGGCGGCTGATCGTTCTGCCCCCATACTTCTCTTTTTCTGTTTTACTGGCGCCTTGGTAGGATCAATGTTTAGTACGTGGCATGCTATGTCAGGGGAGATTCCGGTCATGTCAGCGTGTGACCTCGCAAATACATCCAAGTTGTGGCAGAGAAAATCAATGAGTTGTTCCTTCAGCTCTGGTTTTAGTTGGGACCCGACTTTCAATAGTCTACTCGAGTCATGTCTGTCTACAGATACAAACTCCATAGCCTCTGCAGACTCGGCGGTGGCCTCCTCCTCTTTGTCCCTAGGGTCTAATTCATTGAAAGGGTCGCTGGTATATCGAAGAGGAGGGGCTTTCTTTAGTTGCTATGCTTCCAAACTTTTTGTGCAGAGGGCAATCTCTACACTCTTCCCTTTATCCTTCCTGTGGTTGTTGCGAAGTTCGGTTACATAGCAATCTCGAGCAATGTCCTGGTCTCCCTCTACTTCCCCTACTCCATTGTCCGTTGGAAATTTCATCTTCAAGCACCATGGGGCCAGGACAATTTGGAAGTCAGACAAGACTGGCTTTCCTAAGAAGGCGTTGTAGGCCGAGTGGTTTTCTATCAGCACAAATGTCTGTTTCCGCACAACGGAGCGGGGATGACTTCCAATTTCAACAAAGAGGTCCAGTCGTCCGAGGGGCATCTTCGCATTTCCTGTGAAACCGTGTAGTGGTTTATTGCAGGGAAGAACATCCTTTAATGACAGCTTCATTTTGTCAAAAGCATGCTTGAATAGGATATTTACTGAGCTTCCAGTGTCTACTAGAATTCGGAAGACCTCGGCTGGGCCGAGCCGGGCAGAGATAACCATGGGATCCATGTGAGGGTACTACCTTCCCTCCAGGTCACGCCTACTGAATGTGATGTCATCATTCTCTATCCGCTTCGGGTGGCGTTCTTCTATAATGGACTTTACGCATTCTTCATTGTTTCTAAGTGACTTTCCGTACCTTTCCATCTCTGCCCAGCTTCCGTCGGCGATGTGTGGCCCTCCCGAGATGGTATGGACCACTATCTTCTCTTGACTGGAGCCGCCGGTGTTGCGATTTCCTCTGCCTATTTATGGGGAAGGGAGCCTTGGGTTCTCATTGGCAGGAACTGGAGTCCTGTCCTGGCCTTTTACATAGCGTTCTAGTCTTCTTCTTTTGATGTGTTCTTCAATCAAGTCCCGGAGATGATGGCATTCGTTGGTATCATGCCCATGGGATTCGTGGAAGCGGCAGAATTTTCCAAACTTAATTGCGTTATCTGATTCCTTCTTGTGTGGGGGGCGTTTGTATCTAACTTCGTCTTGAGTGGCCAGGAAGATGTTTTCGATCGTTTCATTCAACGGGGTGTAAGCGTCAAATCTCGGTCCTGGCCGATATAGGCGCTTTTCTCCCTTCTTGCCCCCAGCGTTGTCTCTAGAATCATTTCTTCGAACGTCCTTTGCTACAGCAGGCGTGTTGTCGTGAGCTGCCTTATTTTGTTGCCCTGTCTGCCTCTCAGTGGCAGCATCTTCAAGTCTCATATATTTCCCAGCTTCATGGAAGAAATCGGGTAAAGTAGCTGGTTTTTCTTTGGTCAATCTTCTAGCAAATTTAGTATCCGGATGCACACCACTACAAAGGGCCATTAAGATAAGCTTCTCATCGGCATCTTGGACTGCGGCCGCTGCGACATTGAATCGGGTTAGATATTGCTGCACTTTCTCTCCAGGTTTCTGTTTGATAGCGGATAAGGAATAAGCGTCCTTGGGCTACTCCACATGAATGCGGAACTGGCTGATGAACTTTTCTTTCAACATCTTCCATGAGCTGATGGATCCTTGGGGTAGATGGCAGAACCAGGAGGTAGCTAGATCTGCTAAGAATAGCGGAAAGCATTTGCACAGCACTCCTTCTGTTGCTCCACTCATGAGCATATGCTGTGTGTATCTCTGTAAGTGTACAACGGGGTCAGAGGTTCCTTTGTAAGGTTCCATTGTTGGCATTTTCCATTCTCGGGGGGTGATGGCAATTTCGGTATTGCGGGCGAAAGGGCTGGTTACCCTAGCGCCTATTCCTCGGTCTCTTTGATCCCATTGGACGCACTCTCTGAACAAGCGTGCCATCCTTTCATCAGAATTTGGAGCAGATAGAAATGAGTTCAGTTCTGCTTTATGGGATTGATTCCGTCCAGATGACATGTAGGGATGGTATCGTCTATCTTTCCTAATATTTTCCAGTGGCTGTCTTTGGTCTTCTGGGAGCATGCTAGGTCAGCTACAGTTGGCCCTTGCCTTGATCTTCCCCTGCTGGGTTCTGATCTAAGCACTTCCTCGGGTCCAACTTCGGGCTGGACTCTAGCTCGGCCCCGTTCACTGTTGTTTCCATGGTTAGGCAGTACGACAGGCTCGGCTACAGTTGACCTCTGCCTGGTACCTCCCCCGTTGGGTTCGGTTCCAAGCGTTTCCTCAGGTCTAACTTCGGGCTGAGCTCGGTCTCGGCTCCTACCATGGCCGCTTCTGTCGTTAGCTCCTTCGAAGAAGGAAGATCTTTGTTGTCTCTGAGATCCTCCAAACTGGGACTCACCCCATGATTCAGTGTTACGGTTGGACTCTTCAGCATCCCTTAAGCGTGACATGAGTTGGTCCACCAAGGCTTCCTGCTGGGATGTGAAGCGGTTAGTCACTTCAGCCACAACCCTGTCTAGATCTGCCCTAGTAATTGCTGCCGGCTGTTCTGTGGTAGGGGTTGTCGGATTTGCCTGACCTTCATTTGGTACTGCTGCTGGAATGGGACGATGTACTTGATCTGTGACCACTGGATCTGGAACACTGCTAGTTGCGATGTTCTTTCCTTTGTTAACGTCTTTTTTCTACCTCGGAGGCATGTTTTCCAAGCAATGAACGGTGCTGTTAGGAAGAAGGTTAAGTGGGAGAAGCTGAAGCTTCGAGCTTCTCGCTCTCAATGAAAGCACCAAAAATGTTTGCACAAAAAATGGGCAAACACCTCCAAGTCGTGTGATTTAGTTGATTTTATGTTGTTTTTAGTGGTCTGGGTAATTTATGCAAATATGTAAAAAGCAGGGACTAAACTGAAAAGACACACAGATTTATAGTGGTTCAGCCAGAATGTGCATACGTCCACTTTATATATTATTTCTCCTTTCTTGTTCAGATTACAAGTACAAAGCTTTGATACAAGTATGTGAAAGTTGTTTGAAAGTTCTATCCATGCTTGAGCTCTCAAACTTGTCCCCATTGTTGTACCCCTACCCCTCTATTTATAGAGTGAGGCTGGGAGTAGGGGCCTTGGATGTATATAGCTGTTGGCGGGCCTGGGCTGATGTAATCTGGCCTGGCATTGTTGGTTCGGAAGTGGTTGGTCCGGTGGTGAGTGGAGTTGGGATTGGTTCGGTAGTCTCGGTCCGGTGGTGAGTTGTGAGGATTGGTTCGGTGGTCTCGGTCCGGCGATGAGTGGAGTTGTGATTGGTTCGGTAGCCTCGGTCCGGTGGTGAGTTGTGAGGATTGGTTCGGTGGTCTCGGAGTTGTGAGGATTGGTTCGGTAATCTCGGTCCGGTGGTGAGTTGTGAGGATTGGTTCGGTGGTCTCGGAGTTATGAGGATTGGTTCGGTGGTCTCGGTCCGGTGATGAGTGGATTCGGTGTGGGCTTGGATCGGTGGTGAGAATTCGCCCAACAACATGGAACACATTGTGGACTCCTAACAACCTTTTGGGTAACTCAACTCTGTAAGTGAGTGACCCAATCCTTTCTATAATCTTGAATAGTCCAATGTATCTAGGTGCCAACTTCCCTGCTTTTCCAAATCAAATGACTCCTTTGATGGGAGTTATCTTCACATATACAATATCGCCGATTTCGAACTCCAAATCCTTCCTTCTCTTTTCAGCATAACTCTTTTGGTGATCCTGAGCTTCCTTCATCCTTCTTCTAACCATTTCAACTTTCTCTGTCGCCTCTGTAATCATATCTGGACCAAGCACTAAACAATCTTCAGATTCTACCCAACACATAGGCGATTTGCATGGTCTCCCGAACAGAGCTTCATAAGGCGCCATTTCAATGCTAGCTTGATAGCTATTATTATAGGAGAACTCAACCAAGTGAATATGATCCTCCCATGATCCTCCAAAATCAAGGATACAGGCTCCAGTATATCCTCCAAAATGCGATTAACTCTTTCAGTCTGGCCATCAGTTTAAGGATGGTAGGCAGTACTTAGACTTAACTTCGTTGCCAAAGCTGTTTTCAGAGCTCCCTAGAATTGGTTCATGAAGATAGGATCTCGTTCACTTACTATTCTTATTGGAACTCCATGTAGACAAACTATTTCCCTCATATAAATTTCTGCCAATGAAGCTTCCGTTCTAGTTGGCTTGATCGGGATAAAATGTACACTCTTTGTTAACCCATCCAATGACCCACACCCCTTTGTTTCCTTTCCTAGTTCTGGGTAAACCATCTATGAAATCCATTGACATCATCTCCCATTTTCAGTTAGGGATCTCCAAAGGTTGAAGTAATCCGGTCGTTTTATGATAATCTCCCTTAATTTGTTAGCAACTCGCACATCTGCTCACAAAGGTGGAGATATCCTTCTTCAATCCTGGACGCCAAAAGACTCTCCTCATGTCCTTATACATCTTATGGACTCCAGGGTGAATACTCAATCTAGATTTGTGACATTCCGACAAAACTTCCTGTCTCAGTCCATCTTTATCCGGAACACACAATCTTCCCTTGATTCTTAAAACACCTTAGCGATCCATCTCAAAATCTGTACATCGACCTTCCTTGACTCCTCGAACCAACTTCTCCACAGCACTATCCTTCTTTGGTTCTCCATTATCCTTAGCTGAAGAGTCGGGGTAACTTCGAAAAGAGACAAAACTGCATCCTACTTAAGGCGTCTACTACTACATTAGCTTTTCTCGGCGTATAAAGAATGTCCAAGTCGTATGCTGCCAAGAACTCTAACAATCTTTGCTGTCTGAGTTTTAGGTCTTTTTAGGTGAAAAGATACTTTAGGGACTTATGATAAGTATAAAGCTTGAACTTTTCACCTAATTGAAGAAGAAGAAAATCCTACTTACTAGAATGTCTAAAGAAAGAAGAAAACCATGAAGAAGGAAAGAATTTACCTAACAAATAATGCCTCCACATTTTTAATGCAAAGACCACGGCCAACAATTCCAAATCATGTGTAGTATAATTCTTTTCATGAGGCTTTAACTATCTACTAGCATACGCAATCACCCTTTCATTCTGCATCAGAACAGCACCCAAACCCACTCCATACGCATTGGTATAAACCGTAGATCCACTATTCCCATCTGGGGTAGGAAGAACTGGCGCACTGGTTAGTCTCTTCTTTAGTTCTCCAAATGCTTCCTCACATTTTGGAGTCCATTCAAACTTTTCACCTTTCTTAGTCAACTTTATCAAATGTGAGGAGATTTTAGAATAACCTTGAATGAATCTTCTATAGTAACCCGCCATTCCTAAGAAACTGTGAACTTCGGTAGGAGTCCAAGGTCGCTTCAATTCCTGTACTGCTTCCACCTTTATCGGGTCCACTGAGATACCATCTCCTGATACAATATGCCCGAAATCTCTTACCTCTGATTGCCAAAAATGGCATTTTGAAAACTTTGCTTTCAAAACATGCCTCCTCGGGGTTTCTAAAACTACTTCCAAGTGATATCTATGTTCCTCTTCCGATTTGGAGTAAATTTAAATGTCATCGATAAAAACAAGCACGAACTTATTTAGAACCTCTCAGAAAACACGATTCATAAGATCCACGAAATATGCGGGTGCATTGGTCAGCCCAAAAGGCATAACCAACCATTCAAAGAAACAGTCTAGGCCCTTAAAGGCAGTTAAGGGTATACTATCCTCACCAACCCTTAATTGGTGAAATTCGATAGCCAGATCCATTTGGGAAAATACGTAGCTCCATGAAGTTGGTCAAATAAATCATCGATGTGGGGTAAGGGATACTTATTCAATTCCCTATAATCCACACATAGTCTCAAAGACCCATCAGACTTAAATACAAACACCACAGCCGATCCCCAGCTCGAATGAATGGGCCTAATAAATCTCCTCCTTAGCAAATCCTGAGTTTGATTTACTAACTCCTCTCTCTCCCTCGGAGCAATTCTTCTCTTAGGCTGAATCATTGGTCTTGCACCAGGAAGGAAATCAATGTGGAATTCTATCTCTCGATGAGGGGGTAAACTTTTAACTTCTTCAAATACATCGGAAAAATTCTTAACAACCTCTATTGATCCTAACCCTTCTTGAGATGCTTCCAAGGCATAGAGGAAACTACATATATGAATACTAGGGTCTTCACAAGGTACTTTAGCAGTGCCTCCTAATTTTGTCATTAATGTCACAGTTCTTTCTTTACAGTCTAAGATAGCTCCATACTTCAATAACCAATCCATACCAAGAATAAGGTCAAATCCTTTAAAATCTAAGATATATGGATCACAAGTAAAATGATGGGAAAGATAGGAAATTGGCACGTCCTCACATAATAGGTTCAAATGAGTTACACCCCTTATAGGATTAGATACGCAATATGGTTTTCTATAATACTTGGGATAAAATGAAATTTCTTTACGGCTTCTAAAGAAATAAAATAGTGGGAGGCACCAGTATCAAACAAAACTCGAACAAAAATACCATTAATTAATAAGGTACCTTCAAGAATTCCCTTTCCCTTCACATCTCTTGAGGTTGATAGCTCGTCCTTAACCGCATACACTTTAGCCTACTGCATCTTCTTCATGAGTGGGCAGTCCTTTATCATATGTCCAGGCTAGTGACAGTTTAAGCATAACGTCTTCTGAACTATTGGAGAGATAGGTCTCGCTAACTGCTTGGAAGTTTTAGTGTCTTTACAGAATTTGGCAATATGACCCTTCTGCTTACAGATATAACAAGTGGTATCTTTAAACTTGTTCCCTTTATTGCCTCATAGATTTCCTTTACCCTGCTTACTCCAATTCAGGTTGAACTTCCTTTTGTTTGAAATGTTATTCCCTGCATTATCATTTGTTGCTGCTGGAGTACACTTCTTCTTGTCCAAGACTTCATACTTTAGTGCCATGTCTACTAGATCAACAAAAGAACCTTTGATATGGCCAGTCATCTTCTCATGGAAACTTTCCCTTATTCCCAAAACAAACTTCTCATTTTTGTTTAGTGGGGTGTTGATCAATTCCGGACCAAAACAAGATAACTCGTTGAACTTGGTCTCATATTCTACTACAGATAAATCCCCTTGCTTCAAGTCCATGAAGCTTTTATACATCCTGATCTTTCTTGCTGTTGGCATGAATTGGTCCTCAAAAAGTTCTTTAAATCGATCCCATGAGATCTCTTCTTCTAAAAAAATCATTATAAAGGAATCCCACCAAGTTGCTGCCCCTTCTTGCAGTTGCCATGCTGCCAAGAACCTTTTCTGCTCATCTGATAAGTTGAGACCCTTAAAAATCTTTTCACAAGATCGTAACCAAGCTTGCACCTCCATAATAGACTCAGTTCCTTTAAATGGTTTCCCTTCTAGATTGGTGTAATCTTTGCATAAAGTTGCAAAATTCACCCTTGCCTGCACTAGTGCTGCCTCCTCGACATTTCCAACTCTTCCAGGATTTGGGGTTCGACCATTGGTGGTCGTGGTGCTGCTAGTTCCTCTACCTTGTCTGCCTCAAGTGCTCATTTCTTACAACCTTGGCATAGCAAGATAATTCTTAAGATACTTTGACAAGATAATCTTAAAGAATGGTACTAATCAAACCTATCAAGCTGATCTAACCATCAGGGATATATATAGGTATACGAATAAAAATTACAAATATGCACTCTCGAAGTTGTCCCCCAATTCCAAAGCCTTGGTGTTTCGAATAACCTAAGCTCTAATACCAAATGTAATAAACCGCCTATCTTGCATTCGAAAGACGAATCATTATGGGTTGAAGAAATAAGAAAGATAAGAGAAAGACTAATCAAACATAGAATCTTACCATGCATGGAACAACATATAATAAATAATGTAGTATATTACATAGTCAAGCCAAAATATTACATCGAGTTCAATGATACAAGTTCTAGACTAGGACAATTACAACTGCTTGTCCACAAAAGACATAGGTCATACATACATACATACACGGTAGAATACTTAATAATATTAATAACTATCCATGAAGCCACCTGCTCTAGCTCCTCCATCATGCTTTCGAGAGAAACTTGGATCACTTAACTACTCATAAAAATTGAGTACCCAAGATTTTAGGGAAACTAAAATAAACTCCGAGTCAGACACCAGTGTGAGTAAACTCAAACAATAGAATATTGATTTGAAAACTCTTTTGGAAATAAGAGTATCTCGTAAGACCGCGTTGCACATAAACACAGACGAGTTTTACCTTACGATAACTAAAACATCTTCTATATAAAATCGATGATATTATTATAATGTCTAAGGGTTTAAAGTAAATAGAGAACATAGATGAAATGCTTGCATCTCACATTCCAACATATTAGATTTATAATTAAAACAATAAAGCTCATATTGGGGATGGATTCCAACTAATGACTGGGCTACTAGGGTACCGCCCATCACAATACATCTCTAGAAAATGTACCGAGGTCGTACCTAAAAACCCCTGCTAACAGAGGACTGGCTTACCCCTTACTGGATACTACCGAATATGATCATCCCTTTGGTTTATCAGCAACCATTCTAGGAC
The DNA here is from genome assembly GCA_030737815.1 of Allium fistulosum. NCBI lineage: Eukaryota > Viridiplantae > Streptophyta > Magnoliopsida > Asparagales > Amaryllidaceae > Allium > Allium fistulosum. The sequence goes on along the minus strand of CM060902.1, from coordinate 1,353,651,360 downwards.
TTAATTATGAGAATAGGGACTCGTTTTAGATTGGATGATCAATACCCTAATGGGTGCGACCTACATGGCCCTGCTGCATATCCCATGTTTTAGTCATTTCCTGATTGATGAGGCTTGAGGCCACGTTTTACCTTTCAATAGCACTTCCCTCTTGGAATTCTAACATTGCCTTCCAATGTTGACACAATGTCAGCATTCGTCTATACAAGTCATTCAGGAGATGAACGAACTGAAGGTACTATTTCCACTTCACCCATTTTCGAATCACACTCAGGGTTAGAAGCAATAGTGCTTGCACTTCAAGTCTTGAATCTTGATCATGACTTTAATACTTCCAATTCGAACATTTACGTTGGTTTGAAGTGGTTTTCGGATAACAGCTTATCATCTGATCTCGGTCTCTACAAACCAACATTCGATAATTTAAAAGGGTCAAGTTATTGATCGTGAACAACTTGACTATCAAGTGGAAGATTAACATATGGAAACATATTCCATACTTATGTTATCATGACCCGCTTACCGAAATTAACCTCCTTATGTTTATCACAATTCTGATATCCAACATTCGTGTTAAACACAAGTTACTTACTTTCCATAAATGAGTCAACGTTTTCAATCACTACTTTAATTCATTCAGCTACTTAATGGTCCAGACAAGAGATCATTTGGTTTCGAATCAATTCACCTTGAGAAGAATATTGGTTTAAAACTATTCGGTTTAATTTAAAATCATCTTTGGAAAAGATTTAATTAAATAAATAAATAAATCAGTTTAGACCCTAATTAAATCTTAATTAATCCAAATTAAATCAAGATTAAATCATAATTAAACTCTAATTGGACTTGATGAACTTAGTTAAGCCATAATTAGCTTTCTAATGCATCTTGATAAGGTTAAATCAAATCATTAATAGTTAAACCCTAATTAATTAAATATTAATTAAATAATCACTTTATTAAATAATATTTATTCAACTTAGTTAAATATTTATTAACCATTAATTACTTCTTAACCTTGTTAAATACCAATTAACACTTAATTAATCAAACAATAGTCATTAACTTTACTTAAGTGTTGATTAATTACTAATTACCTTCTTAATTACTAATTAAGGCTAATTACCTTTTTATTTAACTAATTAATTAAATAACTAAATTACAATACTTAATTACTTTTCCTTTACTAATTAAGTTTGTTTTGAAAACTTTTACAAAACAATTTCAAGTTAAAACTACTTGAAACTAAAATCGATAAATTTCGTCGAACTGCATCCATAGCGACTATCGCCATAGGCGCAGTTCGCTCTAACATATTCTTAGCAAACCACTTCACAACCCCATACTTTTTTTTCATGGTTTGAAACATTCTTTAGAAAATTAAAAAAAAACTTTTGAAACTAAAGCTACAAACTTTAATCCTTTTCAAAACTTTAAACTTCAAAAAAACAACTTCGATTCCAACCGGATCTCAAATCCGTTGCAATTACACAAAGTAGTTAACTTTGTCTACCAAAACTCATACCATTGCTCATGTTTTACAATCAACACATTACTAACACAAACAATCTTCATCATAGGTTGCAAGTATACATCCATATATACATGCTTACTAACTTTATAATACAACATCGATTTCCATAACCAAATCAAGCTATAATAAATCATAATCAAACCACATGGTTACCATTAAACTTCTACATTATATTATCACTATAATAATGACTTAATAATAAAGTAAAAATCTTTTCCAAAATAAGGTAGTTTACTCACCGAAATTCCACGGATTCAACTCTAACTTTCACTAGACCTTGCTAATGACCCTAGAGCTTGAAAAGGAAGTTGCTTTCTTGGATTTTTGGCTACTAATGGGCTTGTCCTAATGGTTTATTGGCTCGGCCTGGGGTGTAGGGTGGGAATGTGGGTTGTTGCTTAATGGAGGAGGGTGTATAATGCGACGACCCAGAATTTTGGTTATTTGAAATTAGAATATTTAGTTGATTTTAAATATTTGAATGTTAAATTTATAGATTAAATAACTTGAAATTCAAATATAGGGATTTATTGGATGACTGATTGTTGGATTTAATAATTAAATCTTGGATTTTTAAGTTGGATAAAAAAGTTTAAAGGTTTATTACATTTCTATTAATAAGAATGAAGGTAAATACAATTTTTAATTGGATTTAAAAGTGATTTAGCTAATTTTGAAATTAACTCGTTTTAATTAACATATAAAAATAGCCTTCCGGGGCACTGTCTCGGATTTCGACGAAACCAGTTTCATTGGATCCGTAATAATGAATTATATTACGTCATCAAATTTCGTAGCAATTAGACATATCGTTTGGTCGTACGGGATAGAAACGCGTTGAAATTTATATCGAAAATTTAATATTATAATTAGGTTCAAAAAGCTATCTTCTTCAAACGATCGAATTGGGGCTCGAGACTTGTTCCATTTCATTCGAAATATGGGTATAACATTAGGAATGCCGGGCGGCACGCCTCGATAGGGGTTCGGGATTTTAAGTTATTATAAGCAAGATATTTTGAATTTAAATAAAATATATTTTTTGATTTGACTTTTGCCTACCATAAACCTTCTTATCAGCCCACAAAAACTTACCCTACTCAGCCACCCTATATACATACGAGCCTACACCTTTTCCCACTTATATATCACGTATCTCCTGAGAATGATTCGCGTTCATTCTTTTCAAATTCAAAAGCTTGATCCAATGGCCCAAGATCATCATAGCCAATCTCGACGTTTTCCGATGAAGTCGCCAACTAGGAACTTATTGCCGACGTCGAGACGAACTTCTTCAACGGAGGAGATGTGGCGCGGCTGCCTATAGTGGCCAAAATCTTGAGTTGAACGGGGGCGAAGTTAACAACCTCGGGGCAGTGCTACAGGTGGAGCTGGAGGCTAAGGGTGGTGGCGTTGGAAAGGCGTTGGCGTGCTTCGGCGTGAGTTTAGTGGAGGCCGATGGCCTGTGGTGGCAGTAGTGGGGAGAAGAACGCGGCCGTGTTCGTGAGCTTTTGGGTGAGCTCAATAGCGAGGGAGGAGGTCGCGTGGGGGGAGGGGAAAAAGTCGGCATGGATGAGGCTTCATGATCGTGGGATTTTGGTCGGCGATGGTGGCCGGAGGAGAAGGGGAGGCTCGGTCAATGGAGGGTGTAGGCTGGTCAAACTCAAGATTGGGGGAAGAAGGTTTAGATGGCTAATTAGTTTTTAAATGGGTAATTAGTTTTTTTAAGTATTTATTCAGAAAATATTATATTATTTTATTCAATAATCTTATAACCATGATAACTTACTTGTTTTAGGTCCAAATCGAACGCGGTCTGTCGCGTTTGGTTCATATTTAATAGCACTACGAAAAGGAATTGATTTGGTGACAATTAGAGCTTGAAGAATTTTTAGCTAAATTTGAACGCTGTTCGAATTTAGTCAGAACCAGAATGTAGAAACGGAAACTGAAATAAATGTGAGTAAATCTCACTCATATTGGATAACTAGTTTTATTTTAAAGGGTTAAAAATTATTTATTGGTTGATTGGATGAAATGATAAATTATTATCAGTTGGATGTTATATTATATATTAGTATATATTTTAGTAGTTGGATATATTTCCCGCCGATTGGAGCGGATGAGACACTATGCGCCCCACATAATAGCGGATGACCCTTTTATTGCGATATCCCACCTCGAAGCGGTGATTATATTTTTGTGATTATATGTCATTTGTGGTTGTAGGGAAACAGGTTGGAGGGATCCAACTAGATTTCTCAAAATGATTGTTTTTAATTTCATATATAGTGATATCGAATGTGTTTAAATAATCAGTGATAGATTATGATATGATTTGATTTATTGGATGTTATAGTAGCACTGGCCTAAATTTTGGTATTATAAATACCATAAATAATATTTTTGAATTTAAAAAGGAAATTCAAAGTCAATTTTGGAAATGAAAATATTCATATTGAATTTTGGGATTATTTAAAAGGGAATTGAATTGGATAAAATAAATGATTGAATTTTGGATATTTATTTAGTTATTTCATAAAATGGTTTAAATAGATAATTTTAAATTAAGGATTTTTAAATAATGGATTTTAAATAAGATTCTTAAAATATGAAATGGAAGTCGAAATCGAGATTTGTATAGTTTTCGAAATATAGTTTGGATTATTTAAGAAATAGATTTATAAATGGAATTTTAATTAGAAATCGATTTATAAATGGAGTTTAGTAATATGAACCTGTATAAACTGGAAATGAGTATATGAAATTATAACGATGTTTATAAATAAAATGAAATGATTACCATTTGATAAATTGGGAATATAAATTCACAGTGGGAGTTTATAATGAGATATGGTAATCAGTTTAGAAAGAAATAGTAAATTCTATTTTGGAATTGGGAATAGTTATGAAATTGGAAAGGTAAACCGATTTGTGATAAATCGAGAGAGATTTATAAGTATAGAAATGGAAATGTTGAATTTTAAAAATGGTTTTTCACAAGAAGTTAAGGTTTGATTTTAGAAAGGGTTTTTTATTTATTAAACTATGTAGTTTTAAAAACTATTAGTTGGATTAAAATATTTCAGAAAGTTAGTTAATTAAATATTTAAATTTGTTGAAATGAATTCTAAATTTTATAAAAAAGTTTTGAAAATCGATTAGAAATTTTATAAATGAATTGGAATTAGTTATTGACGTTTATTTTAAAAGTGCTTTGATATTTTCAATAATTATTTAACTATGTTTTGAGTTTATAATTATAAATATATATAGTTTAAAAATAAGTAATTGCAATTTATTTATAAATGCTCTCTAGATTTGCGAACCGGGTTTTATTTAATGGATGTGATTTTATAAGAGAAATCTTATAATGGAATTCGAGAACTTAAAAAAATTTGAGAAAAGGAAATTTCCAAATTGTTAGATACGAGAACTTCAAAAAATGAATTTGAATTCATTAAAGGAGTTATAAATTTTTAGTTGGATTATAAATAAGCATAATAAATAATTTTTTGGAAATTGTAAAAGGGAACTAATAAAAATTCTAGAGATTTATGAGATAAGTACGGAACATTTCCTAAGTATGGATATTAGAAATGATTTTGGGAAATAGACTTAAAATATTTTCCTAAGTATTGGAATTAAAGGTTTTGGAGATATCTTAGCGACGAAATGATTTATATAGAAATATTTTTCTAAGTAATGAATTATAAGTTGGGTTGGAAATATTTCTAAGTGTTGATATGGGTTGAAATATCCTGTTATGGGTTTAAGTATTTGAAATCATTTTCAAATTTTGAAATAATGGAAGAGATTTGAATATATATCTTTGTAAAGATATTTTGAGATAAATGTTTTAAAAGATTTATAATATGGGCTAGTGACTGCTTATGTGTGTAATTTGATAGTTAAATAACCGACTATCAAATCTGGCCAATTTCGTTGATCGTTTCGAAGAGACCGGGATCAGATTTAATTATCCGAAAACCACTTCGATCCGATTTGTGCGTTACGAATTGTGATATCTCGAAGATAATGGAGATGGTGATCTTGAAGGAGATTTGGTTTGTTCAGTCCTAGAACAACTAGTATAGATGAATGCTATCATTGCATTGCTTGCTTGGAAGGCAATGTTAGCATTCCAAGTATGAATGTTATTCTTAAGGTAAAACGTAGCCTCAAGCCTCATCAACCGAGAATGACTGAAAATCAGGAGAGATGCAGCAAGGCTAAGTGGGTCGCACCCATTAGGGTATGCTGTCATATTTCTAGATACCCTACATCGACATATTTATGGACTAGTTGTGCATGAGATCTCAAAAGTGTTGCAAAGCAACCGGGGTGATGACATATTCAGTACTATCCAGTAAGGAGTAGGTTGGTCTTGTGTTGGCAGGGGTAGATAGGTTCGATCTCAGTACGTTTTCTAGACGTGTACCATGATAGGTGGTACCCAGTGCCTAGTCATTATATGGAAACCATTCTCCAATAAGCATCGTACAGTTTTGATTGTGCCCAACTATGTTGAAATGTGAGATGTAAACATTTCAGCTATTTTAATAAGTATTTGTACTTAGACACTATTATAATATCACAGGATTTTTATATAAAAGTGGTTTGGTTATCGTAAGGGAAAAACCCGTCGTGTTTATGTGTGACGCGGTCTTACGAGATACTTTTGATGTAAAAGATTTTTCTTATAACTTTAAATCTAGTTGGGTGTGTTTTCTCACGCTGGTTTTCTAGAGTGACTCGGGTGTTATTTTATTATAATGCTTGGGTCAGACCGAGTATTAAAGATTCAGATCAGGATGCTATGGAGCTCAGGAGACGAGATGGAGGAGTCTCAGGCGTATTCCACGTACTTGATTATATTCCACTGTGTGTGTATGTTGTATATTCGGCACTTGTGAAGACAAGTTATTATAACTGTCCAGATTGATTGTTGACTATTATACTCTGATGATTGTATGTATATTACAGTTACAGTTTCTTGTATAAAGATATGTTATTATACATTATATTTTATTCCACTACGGTTGTGAGATTCTGTGTTATTGTTTAGTTATCTTCTTATTCCTATTTCTTCTTCACCCCCAGCAATCGGTATTTTCGACACTTGAATATTCGACGTGCTATACAGTGGACGTACTGATGTCGATTTTCGAGAGTCGAAAATCCCGGTCGTTACATATAAGGTGGTAGAGAAGGGTTTTAGCTAAGGGAAATGTGTTTTGAAGTGGAAAAACTTGATTTTTTCCTAACTTTTTCCAACTATGGAAGCCATGGATATTTTGGAGAGGAAGTTTTAGAAAGGGAAGAGGAGAAAGCAAATGAGAATGTGTGTATGGATGTATATTTATAGGCAAAAAGATTTGGAAAAGGTTACTAAACTATCCCTTAATTATTTAACATAATATCTCATGATATTTGAAAAGTCACATCACCTTCCTACCCCTCTCTCTTGTCACATCTTTCCTCCTTCTCTAGTCAAATCCTTAGGATTATGATGAATAATGGTGTATAATTATGAAAATATTAAGATATGACAACACTTAATAATATATATTTATATATAATGTTTATTATTTTTAAAGTTATGAATTGTCACATCGCCTGTTACTTATAATTAACATAAGATAATCTATTCCTAAGTGTATTAATGTTTAGTTAATTATCTACTATATATGTGTACATATGGTGCACAAAGACGAACAACATTCCCGACAACTTTCCAATGTCGAAAGGTCGAAATTTCAGAAAACCTACTTCAATCATATTTTCTATTTTTCTATGAACTATTTAATTTGGCAAACAAATTTTAAAAATGATTTTTCCCTCATTATTAATTAATTAAAATGAGTTTATTTATTAATAAAAATATATTTATTGACTATATAAAATATATATAATTGCCTAGTTAAAACGACCAAATTCGGGGTCGTTACAAGCCTTCAGTCAACTTTTGGTATAAAATTAAACTTCAGTACTGCATATCATCTACAGACTAATGGTCAGTCAAAGCATACTAATCAAGTGTTCGAGGATTTTCTTCACCTTGGGTTCTAGATTTTGAAGGTAGTTGGGAGGATAATATTTGTGTAGTGGAGTTTGCTTAAACAACAACTGCCAATCCGGTATTGGCATGGCACCATTTAATTCCCTTCACAGTAGATAGTGTTGATCACCATCATCTTGGCTTGGGATAGGGAATAAGTTTGTGCTTCATCCAGATTCTATTAGAGAGGCTTTCGAGAAGATATAGAAAGCAGATGAAGGGGGCAAGGATTGGTAGAAATCTTATGTTGATCGTAGGAGGAAGGAGATAGAGTTTGAGGTTAGTGATCTTGTATTTATCAAAATATCTTCTTTGAAGGGTGTTATGAAGTTTAGTAAGTCAAGGATGCTTACACCTCGGTTCCTTGGTCCATTCTTGATTACTGAGTGTATTAGTCGAGTCACATATTGAGTTGCTCTTCCTGATCATTTCTCTAGTATTCAAGACATTTTTCATGTTTCTCAACTGAGGAAATGTTTGTGGAGTATCGAGATAGTGTTAGATCTGAATCACCTTAAGGAGCTCGATATCAATCTAGATGTGACTTATTTGTAGCATCCGTTCCATATAGTTAACTCGAAGATTCGACAACTTAGGAGCAAGAAGGTCCTGTTAGTGAAGGTGCAATGGGCAGGCAACCCCTAGGATTGTACCTGGAAGAACTTGGAGCATATGGCACGGACCTATCTCGAGCTATTTCCAAACGCACATGAGTCTGATATATTTAATCTTCTTTTCCTTTTGTTTGTTATAGTAATTAATGGTGTAGACGAGCTTGAAGTTATTGGCTCATTCCTAAGGAGAAATTGCAAGGATGCAATTTTCTTAAGAGGGGAAGTCTGCAACCATTCGAAGTTAAGAAGGAACTAAAATAAAGATTTAATTAATTAGAAGGGATTTTAATACAACAAATATGGGAAAATAAAAATAATTTGAAAGTTATAGGAGGAAAATATTTATAAAGTAGTGAAATAATTTAATTAAGTAAACTTTGATTTTTAAATCAAGTGTGGATATTATTAAAGGTGAAATGATTTTAAAATATAATTAAATTGGTTATATAATCTTTCTAAAGTCAAATAATAAGAGTAAATGGGATAAAGAATTTTCATTTTAAAGAAAATGAATTTTTACTTTACTTTTAAAGAAGATTATAAATTATTATTTAAAGTGGGCTTTATACGATAAATAAGAAAATAATTATTTAAACGAGAAAAATTATAAATAATAACTATAGGAATGTGCAGGTAGTAAAACATTTATGAAGAGTAGATATGAATTTTGTTTAGAGTTTGGGTTATATGTCATGTATGTAAGAATAGCTTTGTAAAAAGAAATAAAAAGAAGAGAAATGTAAACATAGAACGAAAAGCAAGCTCAAAGGCCCAGATCGCCACTTAAGAAAAATCTTCATCATTCCACTTCATGAAAGCACTAGAAATTTCCCATTTGTCATAATATTTTCATCTCCTATATGCTCATGTATCTCCATCTCCTTAGTCACACAATTATGAAAAACCTAAACCTCCTTTATTCAAAAATTTGAAATGATTAGTAACAAATTATTAAAAATTCTGAAATTATAATATAGCCTTCTCAACTCGATTCTACAGAAATTATCAAGGAGAAGTTAGCCTCTTGGTTGAGTTTGGGTCCTTTTGGATTTTGAGGAAAGAGGAAAAAGAAGTGGAAGAAGGAGAAATATTGAAGAAGGGGCTTAGCAACATTAAGGTGGGTGTTTCTTCAGTCACTACAAATTCTAAATCTATGTTTAACATCTTGCAAGTTAGATAAGTTGAATTGTATGTTCATGTATTCTTTTGAACCCTATGAATGGTTTTTTTTGGTTAAATTTAGAATCTCTTTAATGTGCATTGCTGATAGGATTGTAGGGTTGAGTGTAGTGATGAAATGGAGTTCGAAAGAAGTGGTCATTGATGGCCAAAAATGCCAGAAAAGTCACCAACATGACCAGGAAAATTGTTTTCAAGTCTTCGACCGGTCCACCGGTGCATGTGCACCGATGCACCGATGCATGTGCATTGACGCACCGATGCATGTGCATTGACGCACCGATGCACGAGCCTGGAAAGATTTCCCAGCCCTATGATGGTCGGTTATTTTACATAAAAAAATAAACAAAATTTGAAATAAAATATGAATATGAAATTATATAACTTTTATTATGTTCTAGAAACAAAAGTTATTTAGGGAATTTAAATAATAGAAGTTGTTTAAATTAAATATTAATAATTATAAAAAGTGTATGGAAGTTGTTTAAAAGCTTTTAAATTTATTAAAATAAAAAGTAATTTGGAAATGTCATGAATGTTAGAAAGCAGGTAAATATGAAATTATTTGGTTTTATTAATATAAGTATTTTGCAATTATTAAAGAAGATTGAAATAAATGTTTAATTAAAATAAATTGAAAAGATTATATTTTTTTTAAAGATAAAATATGTGAATACTTCAAAAATAAATAAATATTTCCCTACATACTCTTTGTTAATCCTTGGTTATGACTAATATTCTATGTAATGAGGAATTTGAATAAACAAAGTAACAAGACCGTTTGGTATGAAACTTTCGGTTTTATTCCTCCGATCATTCTCCGGACTGGTAATATCGAATATCAGATGAGAGACGATTGTAGCTTATAAACATTAAGCAAACGGGTTAACATCGCTGGGTAGTATGGGATGCCTATGTCGATATTTGCCTGATTGCTTTCTCTAAGTAGATCACACTCGAATGGGATTTAATAACATTGGTCATTGCGTATATGGTGATGCGAACAGAGGGCAAGTAGGCCGAGGGCCAAGAGTGGGTTTATTTATGTATTGTGTGTGCTTCTATTATTTGGTGTGGAGCAAAACCAGATGAAATGACCCACCTTCTGTTCCTAAAGTTTTTTTTTACATATATATATGCAGTGGTCATTTAATCAAGAAAATATTACACTCTAATTTTCTTCTATCCAGGATCTTTATGCCAATATAAAAATATTGGTTTGCTCAAATCATCTTAAACTTACATATGTGAAGATATATAAGTTACTTATTACTTGAATCAGAGTACAAAAGTTTGGAAGTAGAAATCTGTTTGGGAATCATTAAAAGAAATAATTCCTACATAGCAATAGTGTTTCTAAAAACCAGGTTTTCCAAGCATACTTAGATTATTGCATAACTATTGGTTTCATGTCTCAAGACTTAGCATTTTGCATGTATTTCCATAATTTTGTTACTGTATGAACTGTGCTCTTGCATGTGCATGTGTGTGCATGTTCCTATGCATGTGTGTGTCAGTGGAAGATTTAAGTGCCTAATTTTACCTCTTCTTGTTAGCAAAAATGACTGAGTCTACCCTATATTTGGGTTGTAAAACTTTACTGAAAATTGAGCTTAAAACTCTTTAGTGCTGGCTTAACCCAGGCTCAATAAAATGGTCATGTTAGCCATATTCAACTTGCACTTATTCTTAAGCAAAATACATGTCATTTTGTTTTCTTTTCAAAGCAACTCAAAACCTTTATTCTGCCAGATTTTATATCAACTTAAACATGGATTTTCCTATGTCAAATACTTGATTGTACATTCAATCCATAAATCCTTTCAATCTCAGATTTTCTACCATTATAAACTAACTGTTCTTAAAGCTTAAAAATTCCATTTCTTAGCAAAACATTTGCAAAACAAAGCACATAAGTTTCAGGTGATACACATATAGGTTCAACACTTGCAAAACGGTAGTTCTAACAATACATTAGTTTTCTAAGCAAATTTAAACAAAATAGCTTAACATAATTCAGCATAAACATCTATTTTAACTTCAGCAAATCTTTAAATATAGCATCCAATTCCTTAAGCAGCTAAACATCCAAAGCCTGATCAAAGAAATTCCTACTTTCCTACAAAATCACCATGAACTGCCCCATATAAACATGAGACACCCAATGGTGCATAAAACACACAAGGGTCAGACTAAAGTCTGGTATGAGTAATCTAACCGAAAACATGATTTTATATGACACCTATTCATATTCAAATAACTTCAAAATGGATAAAGGAACTCAATACCACTCTTGTGCATGTTCCTGTGATACATGTGCATATACATTAGTGCACAACAAATTATACATGATTCAATGGTTTAGTTCAGTGATAACAATCATAGGATCCATCCATAAAACATCATAAACCAATCAACACATTCATCAATTCAATCATCAAGCCTTTTCTACCAGATTACTGGCCATAAGGGATTTTACCCAAGCCCTCTCATGAACCTATTTCTATTGTTCACTATCAAGTATATTATGGTCTTTAGCTACTTTCTCTTGTTAAACCACACACTGCCTGGGACACATCACTGTTAACCCAGCACACTCAGGCCCCTGGGTATAAGCATACCATGTGTGAGCTTGCAATGTTCACCTTGCCAACCATATTTTGTAGCCCTAAGATCCAAAAGTCCTTAGTTAAATTACTAAGTGTTACTTTCCCTTTCTCATTCCTATGCTAATCCCTTCTGCATATCATATTTCAATCAGAGAAACAAACATTCAGCCAACATGTATTCATCCAGAGATTGGTAAGTCATGTTCTCATAAGCAAGCATTTAATCATGCAAACAGATGTGATTTCTAAGCATATTATTTTGTCTATGGGTTTCAATGGATCAAGTTACAAACATATGGTCATAGATAGTTTTCTGGTTGTCTCCTTTTACCTCTGGTTCAATCAGACCTTTGTTAATCTTTAAGATCTGGCTAAACCACAAGTATATGCATTTATTTGGAGAGTTCATAAAACATAGAAGTTCAGCACATGTATAACATTGCACCTCTACATTTATCTTTATTTTAGTTGATATGAGACATAAGCAACAACACAATGTTGCAGCCCCACATTTTCTTTCATTTTTAGACCATATATCTACAACATAAATCCTGGGTTTTTAAGTAAATAAATGTATAAAGAAAACCCATAAAAAAATCTACTTCATCTCAAAGTTAAACCACAACACAGATAACCATATTTAAACATGAAATCCATGACTCTTTTATACTGGATAAGTCACTATAAAGGGTTTTACACTTGAGCAGATCATTGACAAGCCAAAGTTATCAAATCATAAAAATGAACATAGCTTGCAAAAGTGAAATATAAATTTAATTAGGCTGCCTTAATATTCAGGACTTATTGCCAAAGTTTCCAGTGAGGTTACTCACTTTAATCCCTCTTTTTCCTAAGCTTTTTGAACCCTTTTGGTCTTCTACCTTCTTCTAATTCTAATGGTCGGTGCTCCTTATTTTTCTCTGGCTTATGTTTTATTTTTCTTTAAATGATGAAGAGCAATTGTGAAAGGTCTCATTACACTAAGCCTCCTTATACAAAACCCTGGCTGCTACTAGGGTTTAGTGAAATTACCCAATGTCATTTTTACCCTATAAAACATGATCTGCCTCTCATTTTGATTCAAGAGAGAAAAGGGTATGTGGTCCTTGTTTTTATTTTCATAAATAAGCCTTATCTCTTTAATCTCACCCCGGTCATGTTATATGCATGACTTCTTATTTTCCAAAGTAAAAGGATTGCTGGAAATGGATAAAGTGCTTGCTTAAGGGTTCATGCCATTTCCATGCAATTTTTGTTTTCTTCCAGCAAGTGTTTGCTTGTGCACATATATAATATATGTATGCCTATTTTGGCTAAGTCCTTATTTTCTTTCTTTAAATAATTTTAAGTACCTAAATATTTTTCTTGCATGTATTTATTCCTGCCTAACATTTATTTTCTTTGTGCCAAACTTATTAAAGACATAATCATATCTTCATACATATGTATTTCTAAATTATTTATTCTAATTTATATATTGATTTCTGCCTATTTCATTATACAGAAAAATGTGTGCATGTGTGTGCACTATCTTGTGCACATGTACATGTTTAAACTATACATTTGCAATTAGTTTCCATTCCTATCTTTCTCAATGCAATTTTTAAACAAACATAAACTAATTTAAATCATGAAATTGCTCACAAAAATCAGGGTTATCACATATACCCCTCCTTTTAGGAATTGTGTCCCACAATTCTCTCATACTTAACTTAAGTATCATTAATCCAGAAAATCAACTTTTCTGATCTCAAACCATTCTCAAGCCAATCACTTGATTAAACTCTATGCATATTAAAACAAAAATCACAATGCATATTCAATCAAACATTCATCAGTATATATAAATTTACCTTTCATTCAATCAAACAGTTGTGGATAATCATTTCTGATTTTATCCTCCACTTCCCATGTGCAATCATTTGGGTCAAGACTCCATTGCACTTTCACTAATTTAATTTCTTTGTTTCTCAATTTCTTGATCTCTCTAGCAACTATGCCCACTGGCTCCTTTTCATAGATCATCATGGGGTCAATCTGCACATCCTTAGGGGATTCTAGGATTGCCTCCTTATCATGAACCCACCTTCTTAGTTGAGACACATGAAAAACATCATGCATTGCTCTCATTTCTTCTGGCAACTCCAGCTTATAGGCTATAGTTCCTATTATCTCTAGAATTTTATATGGCCCTATGTACCTAGGAATCAACTTTCCTTGTTTCCCAAACCTTAGAACCTTCTTCATGGGTGATATTTTGATAAATACATAATCCCCAACACCATATTGTACTGGCTTCCTTCTTTGATATGCGTATTTCTTTAGCCTATCCTGGGCAGAAGCAATTCTTTTTCTGATCAAAGCTATTTTCTCTGAAGTTTCCTTCACACTCTCTGGCCCTAAGACCACCTTTTCCCCAGATTCAAGCCAACTTGAGGGTGATAAACATGGTCTCCCATAGAGAGCTTCAAAGGGTGCCATGCCTATGCTACTATGATGGCTATTGTTGTATGCAAATTCAGCTAAAAAGATATGATCCTCCCAACTTCCTCCCTAATCCAATACACAAGCTCTCAACATGTCTTCAAGCAATTTGTTCACAATTTCTGTTTGACCATCAGATTGAGGATGGTATGCTGTGCTTAAGCATAAATCAGTCCCCATTGCCTTGTGAAAACTATGCCAAAATTTTGAAGTGAAGATGGTATCTCTATCACTTACTATAGTCTTTGGTATACCATGTAGTCTAACCAATTCCTTGATAAACAACTGGGCTAGTGTACATGCATTTCTCTCTGACTTTACTGGTATAAAGTGGGCTGACTTGGTTAACCTATCAACCACTACCCAAATGCTATCATTTCCCCTCCTAGTTCTAGGAAAACCATCAATGAAATCCATTGATATATCCTCCCATTTCCACTGTGGTATTTGCAAAGGTTGAAGCATCCCTGAGGGTTTTTGATACTCAGCCTTCACTTGTTGGCAAACCATACATTTAGATACATAGGTTGCCACTGCACTCTTCATACCACTCCACCAATAATCCCTCTTGAGGTTGTGATACATCCTTGTGCTTCCTGGGTGTATAGTGTATTTGCTTTTGTGGTGAGCATCCAAGATTTCTTGCTTCAACTCATCAATTGCTGGAACACATATTCTTTTTCCTTTCTTCAAATGGCCTTGATCATTCAACTGAAAACCTTCCGCTACTTCACCATTTAATATCTGAGTTTTCTTTTCAAATAAAAATGGATCTTGGTCTTGTAACTTTACAACTTTGTTTTTCAATTCTGACTCCAAAGTGATAAAGCTTAACTATCCCATTTCTACATGCTCACTGCATAGGCTCATGTTTTTTACATTATCACTTTCTATCTCTAAATCAGTTAACAATGATAAAGTGTTAAACTCTTCTATCATTAATCTAGCCACTTTAGCATGTTGTCTACTTAGGGCATCTGCTACTTTATTAGCCTTACCAGGGGTATATAATATTTCAAAGTCATATGAGGCTAGGAGTTCAATCCACCTTTGCTGCCTCATATTCAATTTTCTTTGTGAAAATAAATATTTAAGTGACTTATGGTCTGTGTAAACTTCAAACCTTGTCCCTAACAAGTAGTGTCTCCATAGCTTAAGAGCATACACTATAGAAGCTAATTCAAGGTCATGAGTAGCATATCTTACCTCACTTGGTTTCAATTGCCTAGCAGCATAAGCTATCACTTGATGTTGTTGCATCAATACTGCCCCAAGCCCTTGTCCACTTGCATTAGTATACACCACCAAGTTTTCATTCCCTTCAGGTACTTTGAGGATTGGAGCTTGCACTAGTGCTTCCTTTAATTTCCCAAAGGCTTTCTCACACTCTTCAGTCCAAGTAAACACTTGATTTTTCCTAGTCAATCTGGTTAATGGGATTGAAATTTTTGCAAAATATTTTATAAACCTTCTATAGTAACCAGCCATTCCCACGAATGATCTGACCTCAATGACATTAGTAGGCCTTTTCCAAGCTTGCACTGCAATGACTTTATTGGGATCCACAGATATTCCTTTTTCTGATATAATGTGGCCTGGAAAATTCACTTCATTTTGCCAATAAGTGCATTTTGAAAACTTTTCTTTCAAGTCTTCCTGACTCAATTTCTCAAATACCATATGCAAATGATTTTCATGCTCTCTAATTGACTTAGAATAAATTAGTGTGTCATCAATAAATATCAATACAAATTTATCCAAGTATTCTCTAAAAATCATATTCGTCAAATCAACAAAATAGGAAGGAGCATTTGTCAAGCCAAATGGCATTACTAAAAATTCATAAAGTCCATATCTTGTGTTAAAGGCTGTATACTTAATGCTTTCCTCTTCTACTTTCATCTGATGAAAGCCTGAAGCTAAATCAAGCCTAGAAAATATTTTTGCACCACTCAATTGATCAAAGAGATCATCAATTCTTGGTAAAGGATATTTATTTTTAATTGTGACTTTATTTAATTCCCTATAGTCAATACATAACCTAAGGGATCCATCTTGTTTCTTAACAAAGACTACTGGTGCTCCCCATGATGAGCTACTGGGTCTAATAAAGCCTCTTTCTTCTAATTCAACCAATTGCTTTTTCAATTCTATCAACTCCTTAGGCCCTATTCTGGTTGGTCTTTTAACCACTGGGCTAGCTCCTGGAATTATTCTGATTGAAAACTCAACTGGTATGTGGTTTGGAACTCCCCTAACTTCACCAAACACATCAGTATATTGATTCATTATGGGGATTTCTTCTAATGCAGGCATGGGTTTTTCACTAGACAATGAAAAAAGGTTGGCTATATTTCTATTCTTGTCTGCCTCACAAAGAACAACTACCCTTTGTCCATTAGAAATTTTCAATGATATGGTGGATGTCTCCATATTTATGATATCCTTATATTTACTCAACCAATCAACTCCTAGAATAACCCCTATGCCCGGATATTGCAACACATATAGGTCTGAGTTATACACATGTCCCCCTATATCTAACCCCAGTTGCATACACATCATACCCAGAACACATGAGCTACCTATAGGGCTTCTAATAAACAGTGGCTTATCAACAATCATACAATTCAATTTTAATTGTTGTGCAATATCGTAGGAGATCAATGAGTGTGTAGCCCCAGTATCATACACTACTGCAAAAGGTATTGAGTGAATAAACAAAGTACCTTCAACTTCGCCATGATTCTCAACATTTGATCCCTCAGTTGCCTTGCCTTTTCCTTCCAAAGCCCCTAATTTTCCTTGCTTAAAATCTGGACAATTCCTCTTTATGTGACCTTCCTTCCCACAATGGTGACATTTGAAGGATGCTGGCCTAACATTTGTGCACCTACTCTTCATATGCCCCTCTTGGCCATAGTTATAACAAGTAATCTTCTTCTTAATTTCAGCAGCACTGGCTTCTTCTGGTTTCTTGGTGGAAGCTGTGTCTACTTTCTTCTTATCATAAGGGTGAAATTTGCCCTTTCCTTTCTTGTTTTGGCTATTCTTGAATGCTCTGAAATTCTCTCTAGCCTTATCATGTTGTTCAATGCTCAAAGTCAAGTCCAAAACTTGATCAAAAGTCCTATCCTTGTATGGTAGCATGGCTCTACTAAGGCTAGGGTTTAGCCCTTGAATATATCTGCCATAATTAGCCTCCTCAGTGGTGATGAGTACTGCACCATACTTTGCCAATGATTCAAACCTCTGAGTGTACTCAGTTACATTCATAGTCCCTTGCCTTAATTTGATGAATTCCTCTAGCAAAGACTCCTTGGCTGATACAGAGACAAACCTACCTTCCAGCATTGCTTTAAATTGATCCCATGTCACTTCTCCTTCAGGTCTTCCAGCTATGATAACCTCCCACCAATCCAAAGCTGCTCCTCTCAATTGCCTAGATGCAATTTGCCTCTTCCTTTGGTCTTCAACTTGCATGTCTGCAAAGATCCTATCCAAAATCCTGAGCCAATTTTGAACTCCCATAACTCCTGCTGTGCCATCAAAAGTTTTGCCTCCAAGGTTGGTAAAAGTCTTGAGTAGTTTGGAAAGCTCCTCATGTGGATTTTCCTGCCTATTTCCTACTCCATCCCTTATGGCTCTCATGAATTCTTGCACATTCACCATGGCTGGTTCACTTGTTCCTACATTTTGATGTCTGGATCCTACCATAGCTCTATGGATATGACACTTAGGTTAGTCCGATTTGCCTAATACTCTATAGATTAATTCATTTCAATCTATCCCTATTCAGTTATAATAGATATTAATAGTATAAGCACTAACAAAACAAAGCATCCAAGGCAGTCAACACCTCCATACATCCAATGCAAACAAGTTCATACAAAATTTTGCTATGTTATTTAACAACATAGCTCTGATACCAAATGAAATGACCCAACTTCTGTTCCTAAAGTTTTTTTTTACATATATATATGCAGTGGTCATTTAATCAAGAAAATATTACACTCTAATTTTCTTCTATCCAGGATCTTTATGCCAATATAAAAATATTGGTTTGCTCAAATCATCTTTAACTTACATATGTGAAGATATATAAGTTACTTATTACTTGAATCAGAGTACAAAAGTTTGGAAGTAGAAATCTGTTTGGGAATCATTAAAAGAAATAATTCCTACATAGCAATAGTGTTTCTAAAAACCAGGTTTTCCAAGCATACTTAGATTATTGCATAACTATTGGTTTCATGTATCAAGACTTAGCATTTTGCATGTATTTCCATAATTTTGTTACTGTATGAACTGTGCTCTTGCATGTGCATGTGTGTGCATGTTCCTGTGCATGTGTGTGTAAGTGGAAGATTTAAGTGCCTAATTTTACCTCTTCTTGTTAGCAAAAATGACTGAGTCTACCCTATATTTGGGTTGTAAAACTTTACTGAAAATTGAGCTTAAAACTCTTTAGTGCTGGCTTAACCCAGGCTCAAAAAAATGGTCATGTTAGCCATATTCAACTTGCACTTATTCTTAAGCAAAATACATGTCATTTTGTTTTCTTTTCAAAGCAACTCAAAACCTTTATTCTGCCAGATTTTATATCAACTTAAACATGGATTTTCCTATGTCAAATACTTGATTGTACATTCAATCCATAAATCCTTTCAATCTCAGATTTTCTACCATTATAAACTAACAGTTCTTAAAGCTTAAAAATTCCATTTCTTAGCAAAACATTTGCAAAACAAAGCACATAAGTTTCAGGTGATACACATATAGGTTCAACACTTGCAAAACTGTAGTTCTAACAATACATTAGTTTTCTAAGCAAATGTCAACAAAATAGCTTAACATAATTCAGCATAAACATCTATTTTAACTTCAGCAAATCTTTAAATATAGCATCCAATTCCTTAAGCAGCTAAACATCCAAAGCCTGATCAAAGAAATTCCTACTTTCCTGCAAAATCACCATGAACTGCCCCATATAAACATGAGACACCCAATGGTGCATAAAACACACAAGGGTCAGACTAAAGTCTGGTATGAGTAATCTAACTAAAAACATGATTTTATATGACACCTATTCATATTCAAATAACTTCAAAATGAATAAAGGAACTCAATACCACTCTTGTGCATGTTCCTGTGATACATGTGCATATACATTAGTGCACAACAAATTATACATGATTCAATGGTTTAGTTCAGTGATAACAATCATAGGATCCATCCATAAAACATCATAAACCAATCAACACATTCATCAATTCAATCATCAAGCCTTTTCTACTAGATTACTGGCCATAAGGGATTTTACCCAAGCCCTCTCATGAACCTATTTCTATTGTTCACTATCAAGTATATTATGGTCTTTAGCTACTTTCTCTTGTTAAACCACACACTGCCTGGGACATATCACTGTTAACCCAGCACACTCAGGCCCCTGGGTATAAGCATACCATGTGTGAGCTTGCAATGTTCACCTTGCCAACCATATTTTGTAGCCCTAAGATCCAAAAGTCCTTAGTTAAATTACTAAGTGTTACTTTCCCTTTCTCATTCCTATGCTAATCCCTTCTGCATATCATATTTCAATCAGAGAAATAAACATTCAGCCAACATGTATTCATCCAGAGATTGGTAAGTCATGTTCTCATAAGCAAGCATTTAATCATGCAAATAGATGTGATTTCTAAGCATATTATTTTGTCTATGGGTTTCAATGGATCAAGTTACAAACATATGGTCATAGATAGTTTTTTGGTTGTCTCCTTTTACCTCTGGTTCAATCAGACCTTTGTTAATCTTTAAGATCAGGCTAAACCATAAGTATATGCTTTGATTTGGAGAGTTCATAAAACATAGAAGTTCAGCACATGTATAACATTGCACCTCTACATTTATCTTTATTTTAGTTGATATGAGACATAAGCAACAACACAATGTTGCAGCCCCACATTTTCTTTCATTTTTAGACCATATATCTACAACATAAATCCTGGGTTTTTAAGTAAATAAATGTATAAAGAAAACCTATAAAAAAAATCTACTTCATCTCAAAGTTAAACCACAACACAGATAACCATATTTAAACATGAAATCCATGACTCTTTTATACTGGATAAGTCACTATAAAGGGTTTTACACTTGAGCAGATCATTGACAAGCCAAAGTTATCAAATCATAAAAATGAACATAGCTTGCAAAAGTGAAATATAAATTTAATTAGGCTGCCTCAATATTCAGGACTTATTGCCAAAGTTTCCAGTGAGGTTACTCACTTTAATCTCTCTATTTCCTAAGCATTTTGAACCCTTTTGGTCTTCTGCCTTCTTCTAATTCTAATGGCCGGTGCTCCTTATTTTTCTCTGGCTTATGTTTTATTTTTCTTTAAATGATGAAGAGCAATTGTGAAAGGTTGCACTACACTAAGCCTCATTATACAAAACCCGGGCTGCTACTAGGGTTTAGTGAAATTACCCAATGTCATTTTTACCCTATAAAACATGATCTGCCTCTCATTTTGATTCAAGAGAGAAAAGGGTATGTGGTCCTTGTTTTTATTTTCAGAAATAAGCCTTATCTCTTTAATCTCACCCTGGTCATGTTATATGCATGACTTCTTATTTTCCAAAGTAAAAGGATTGTTGGAAATGGATAAAGTGCTTGGTTAAGTGTTCATGCCATTTCCATGCAATTTTTGTTTCCTTCCAGCAAGTGTTTGTTTGTGCACATATATAATATATGTATGCCTATTTTGCCTAAGTCCTTATTTTCTTTCTTTAAATAATTTTAAGTACCTAAATATTTTTCTCGCATGTATTTATTCCTGCCTAACATTTATTTTCTTTGTGCCAAACTTATTAAAGACATAATCATATCTTCATACATATGTATTTCTAAATTATTTATTCTAATTTATATATTAATTTCTGCCTATTTCATTATACAGAAAAATGTGTGCATGTGTGTGCACTATCTTGTGCACATGTACATGTTTAAACCATACATTTGCAATCAGTTTCCATTCCTATCTTTCTCAGTGCAATTTTTAAACAAACATAAACTAATTTAAATCATGAAATTTCTCATAAAAATCAGGGTTATCACACCAGATTAGGCTAGTATCCATCCTAGCGGCCTGATTGCGGGGTCGCTCCCCAAATCCATGACACACCTTTTGATGTGTATGGCTTAGAGCCACCACCCTTATATCACATGGGCTGGTAGTTTGTTACTAATAAGGTACTTATAGGGTTATGACCGCTGCATATCGTTGTTTTGCACCTGATGGATATTAGGTCACGATGGCTGTCAAGGTAACTAATGACTGTAGGAGCAGTGCTCAGAGCGTATGAGGAAGGCTCTTAGAGCAGGCTTAGAGCTGTTAGTCTCCCATCCGGTTATTGATGTAGCATGATAGTCATACACTCATATGATGTTCTTTCATGGTGACTTAGAGTCGATGTAATTATTCTTTTGACTAAGAGTGCATGAGATAGTCAACCTGTGTATATGTTACTTGTGTAATCATCTATAGGATGACCATTTACACTACTGAGAGTAGTGTGTAGTGTGTTTTCTACCTCGTTTCTATCTCCCTAATACCGGTTTAGCTAAGAGCTAAGCTAGGCACAGCGTATGCTTGCCATATTCACTTTGTTGCTTGTGTTAGTGATGGTTGTTCGATGGATGATAGGCGGTTTTACCATGAATTTATATTCAATTATATGTACATGCTGATAATGATGAGGTTTAGAGATTAGATTATGATGTTATACCGATGTTGTTACTTTTTGAGATATATGTTACTATATTACCATCAGGTATTGACATTGGAAATTTAGACATAGTCTAACCTCTTATGTTATTCTATAATACTCGGGTCAATCCGAGGTGTTTCAGGTTCAGGTACTCGATAGCTAGTTAGACAGTGGATCAATTTTGGGCAGGTTAGAGTATATATTATAGGATGATAGATACCCTATGACTTTTGTAGCCACATTCATGTATGATGACGTATTTACTACGATGATGATATGTAAATTTGATAGAGTGAGAATTGGACTATTATGTTATGTATTGTTCTATCTTGGAAACCATACGTGTTTAGTTATTTATGTCGATACACGATATTTATTATAAGATTTTGATATATGTATGGGTGTTAGCCCAAGGGAATATTCACGTCTATAAGCCCAATATTGCTTCATTCTCCATATTACTAAAAAATATTAATTTGTGATACTCTTTGGTAGTATAATTATAGAGTTAGGGTGTTATAGTAGCTACACTCAGATCATCCTCACATTTCTCATCAACTAAGTCGAGGGACTCAAGTAAGAGTTCCTCGTTCATCTTGGGATCATAGTGCATTTTCGATGAGAAGGGATTTCCAATTCAATTGGAATCATGGCCTTATATTAGTAAGCCCAAGCGAATGGAGTATGGAAAGTCGTGGGTGATGGTTAATCCTATAAGCCCACCATATTAATAGTAGCTTATTGACCCAGTTTCCCTTAGCTTTCATCAATCATTCTAGAGGATGGATTTGACGATCTTATTCACCGCCTCCACCTGTCCATTCACATGTAGGTTTGCTGTCACCATAAAGCTCTTCTCAATTTGATACCAGTTACAAAGAGCTTTGAACTCAG
Organism: Allium fistulosum; assembly: GCA_030737815.1. NCBI lineage: Eukaryota > Viridiplantae > Streptophyta > Magnoliopsida > Asparagales > Amaryllidaceae > Allium > Allium fistulosum. Next base: position 1,353,628,216 of record CM060902.1, on the reverse strand, counting down.
CACTCTCGAATTGGATTCCATGTTCAATAATGATCTTCTATGGAATTCCAAATCTTCACAAGGTATTCTTGACAACAAAGTTGGTCTATTTCTTCATTGTAATTGTGGCTAGCGATTCCGCTTCAGCCCACATCTATAATAGCATACTTCGCCTTACCTTTCGACATCGGTAGCACGTCAATTATGTCAATTCCTCAAACTACAAACATCAACGGGCTAATAATTTGCGTAATCTCATAAGACGGGGCTCTCAATATCTTCCCAAACTTTTGGCATCTGTCACATCTTCTAGTGTAATCAACCGCATCCCGGTTAGTCGTTGGCCAAAAGTATCCATAGTAAAGAATGTTCCTTGCTAAAGTTCTCCCCTTCCCCCCTCCCCAGTTTGATCACCACAGCTTCCTAGGTGTGCATCCACAAGGATTTTCTTAGCTCTTCTTTGGTGACACATTACGGTGGGAAGGCTGGGAATCCTCTCTTGTATGGTAGTCCTACTTGAATAATAAACTGTGGTACTTTACATAGGAGTTTTCGCCATCTGTTCCTTCCATTTGAGAGAGATCCCTTTAGGATATAGTTCTTTATTAGAGTCACCCATAACTCCTTTCCACCTAAGCCTCCAAGATCTAGTCAACATCTATATGGTTGATGCTTAGAGTAGGCAAAACCTCTACTGGAACAAGTCCTATGAGTTGTGCATCCCTAGAATTGGCTAATTTGGCTAATGAATCGGCTTTCAAATTCCCTTCTTTAAGAATGTGCATTATCAGTAGTACTAATATCATTCATCATTTCCTGAACTTTCAATAGCTAAGGGGCAAGTCTCACTCCATTAGCCTAAAATTTTTCTTAATATGACAGAACACCAGCCTAGAGTTGTTGAGTATATACAGTGTTTTGACTCTCGGTTTCAATATTAAGTCTCATAATCAACTATGTTTATTCAACTTCATTGTTCATCACTGGGAACTCTAGCTTCAAAGCATAACATTTCCTATATCCTTCCTGGGTTATAAGAATTACTCCTGCTTTGGGCTACGTTTATTAGAACCTCCATCTACATACAATTTTCATTGGGACGGTTGAGCCACTTCTTCATCCACTTCTCCATCCCAAACGGTGAACTCAACAATGATTTCAACCAATGTATGTCCTTGTATCGCCCTCCTGGAATGGTATGTTATATAATATTGACTTAACTTGATATTCCATTTTTGTAACCTTCTCGAAATCTTAGGTCGATGTAGTACTTGCCTTAATGGCTGATCAATTTGTACATTTATCGGGTGAGCCTAAAGTATGGTCACGACTTCCTCGAAGCAATGAACAAATAGTATGCTAGATTCTCTAGCTTTAGATAATTATTCTCTGCTCTAGTGAACCGTTGACTTATATAATACACGGCCTTTGGATCCTAGACTCCTCATGTACCAAGGCTACACTCTATGCATAAGCAGATACTGCCAAGTAAACGAACAGATCCTCTCCTACCTAAGGCTTTGACAAAATTGAAGGTCTCTCTATATGCTTCAGCAAACTCTGGAAAGCCTCATGACATTCCTTTGTCTAAACAAAGCTTTCTTTTATCCTTCCTAAAGGCTTCATGGTATACATTTATCCATCACCTTCGAAATAAATCAACTCAGTGTTGTGACCTTCTCGATCAAGCTTTATATCTTCCTCCCTGTCTTTGGGGGTAGTAACCTCTTTCAATGCTTTAATTTTCTCCGTGTTAGCTATAATAGCCATTAAGTTTATAATGAAACCCAAAAAATTTCTCGATACGACTTCAAATGAACACTTCAATGGATTAAGTCTCGTTTCATACTTACGAAGGACATCGAACACCTTTGAGAGGTCATCTATGTGATTCATCAACCGTTGTGACTTTATAAGCGTATTATCTACATAAACCTCCATTGTCTATCTGATATGATCTTTGATCCATTGGTAAGTAGATCCATTGTTCTTTAAACCAAATGGCATCACATGGTAATAATATAGACCAAATCAGTGATAAAAATCATATGCTCATGATTTGGAACATGCAATTATATTTGATTGTACCTACAGTATGCACCCATGAAGGATAAAGTCCATATCCAGCAGTTCCATCAACGAGTAGGTCAATATAAGGAAGCAAGAAGCTGTCTTTTATGCATGCTTTATTTAGGTTCGAATAATTAATGCATGTTTGCTTTTTTCCATTTGGCTTCTCGATTAACACAGGATTTGACACCTATTTAGGGTATAGTGCATCGCGGATAAAGTCATTTGCTTTTAGCTTATCCACTTATTTTGTTAACGCAGCGAATCCCTTCGGACCTAGACTTTGCCTCTTCTTCTTCATAGGAGGGTATCGTGGGTCCACATTCAATGTATGACACACTATCTTTGGCAAGATTCCATACATGTAAGAATGCGTCCAGGCAAACACATCTAGGTTTTCCTAGAGAAGCCCTATCAACTCCTCCTTCATCTTATGCCAAGCTGAGATCTAATCATGAGAATCTGAGTGGGTCGTTATCATTGATCGAGATATTGATCTATAGCTCCATCGATGCTACCCTTGCATCCCCTTGCTCTTTTTGTAGGTCTATGGGTTTGTAGAACTTACTATAAGACCCGAGCCAGGGCTTAGGTGTAACACCCCTAATTTTATTGTGCATCAATTAAATATTTAATTATTATAGAATAATTAAATGGAAAGTTGTTAATATGAAATTTACTAAACTAAGTAAGGTTGGTCATAATAAATATAACAAAGAGAATGGGTTTAATTAAATAAGATTTGATAAACTTAAGTTTGGAAGGGTAGAAGTGGAAAAGTAAATATTATGCTATACTCTTCCATCTCCCATATCCGTATTCGTTTCATTCTCAATCTAAACAAAACTAAAACTAAGCCCGCCACCATTAAAAAGAAAGAAAATACTAGAGGAAAGAAGATAAGCTAAAGAAGAAAAGCTACAACAAATTCCAACATTCCAACAAGGATTAAAAGTTAAATAATATTACCATCTCTTTTGTTTGATGTATGTTGATTTGGATGTAAGTGTAAATTTGAATTTTATTGAATGTTCATTGTGCATGTTGAATGTACAATCATGTATATGATTGAATGGTTGTTATTTAGGAATTTTAGGAATTTTCCTAAAGACTTTGATGTGAAAAACTATAGCTTTGATCTCTTAATGGAATAAATTTTTGATATGAATTTTCTGAGAAAAAATTATTAATTTTGGAATTTAATTATTTTAAACGCGAGGAACAATTATTTTGGCCCGAAATTTTAATATGGTGTTAAGGAAGTAAATGTTGATTTTTAGGAATTGTTATGAATTTTTCCTAATTATTTACAATTTAACCTGAACTGTTTTGTGCAAAATGGACTTCTTTACAAAATATGATATAAAAATTTGAGAAAAACTTTATTTTTAGGAAATGAAGGCAAATTTTCCACTTTGATTTATGAAAGAATTCAGAAAAGAAGAATATTGGCTAATGAGATTTCAACAAATAATATGGGTTTGGTGAAAAGTTTATGCTTTTAAAGGAAAATTTTCGGTTTTAGAAAATATTACATATATGTCATCATAATCCACGAAAGCCCTCATTTCTGTACACGAGAGCTATTGTCGACAATAACTCTATTTTGATTAGCCTTTGAAAGCTTTTGTTTAACTCACGAAAGTTATTGTCCATGATAGCTATGGTTTAAAGCTTTGTTTTACCCATGACAGCTAATTTTTACTGGCCTTTGAATATTTGGCTTTTACACAGGAAAGCTATATTTATATGTTGGACCAAAATTTAGCTCAACACCCAAGACATTTGCATAGGTTATTATTACTTAGAATGGCCCTACCATGCCCATGGATTTTCAGTGTGGTTATGATGTTGTTTAAAAGTTTGAGTCATAAGTCCAAGGGAAAATAGGTAATCTGCCTAAATGCGCAATAGTCCATTTATTAATTTGTTAATGAATATAATAGACGATTCACATAAGTCACAATCCATTGGACATATGCCAAAAGGTATGGTAGTCATTATGCAAAGTGATCTTTTATTCATACAAGGGCTTAAATAGCCTTGTTTTATGTATAAGTCCAAGTCCAAGTCAAAAGTTAGTCATATGCATGTCCATAAATCGATAATAGTCAAATATGCTAAAATCAAGGGAAGTAGGCTATGCAAAATTGTTCAAGTCCTTTGTTCGCATAAATTTCAAAGATTACAATCGGTTCTTATTTTCCCTAAATCAATTTAAGGTTTACAATTCTATTATTTAAGAGGGAGTGAAAAGAAAAATTCGCCCCTAAAAAGTAACTATGGGATCTATATTTATAGGGGTAGAAGCATGCGGTATTGACGCCATGTATCCTTCGACATATGGTGAATTGCTGATATTCGACATCTCCTTTGAATTGCTAATACTAGATATCGTTTGTTATATATATGGCATTCGACATCTTGGGCATATGTGGCATCTTGTTTTTAACTGATGATACATGACATTCTTCATAACTGTAGATATTCAACATCTTGTAATATTGCATTCATTCGGTATCACCCATGGTGGTAGACATTCGATGTGGTTTAACATCCCTTGCTTCAAGTAAATGCTCAAGATTCTTGTTAAGATATTCGTTCGACACCATTCATGCCTCTTGAAGTTCGGCATCCTTTGTTGGTCCTAAAAGTTCGAGACAAACTGCTACTTATGGATGCTTTACAATAGTCACGGTTGTAAAGGCTCGATATATGTTGTCATATCCAAGGCTTGCTTCATAGAGACTCGATATCTCCTTTTGCATTAGGTGTTCGATATCTCTTAGTGATGCGGCACTCTTCTTTATTCTTTTGTAGCATTTTTTGCAGTGGTTTGGCATTTCCATCTCTTTTATAAGTTTGACATCTTCTTCCTATTAAATACCCGATACCTTGCTTTATTGTTTACATTCGAAATCACATCCACTTGTGAATATTTTATAATATCAACCGCTATTATGGTTCAACGCCCCTTTAAGGCTCAGTATCTCTTCCTCTTTTATCGTAATGTTCGATATCCCCATATTTGGTGACATTCTTCATTATTGTAGTCCAACATCCCTTCTGCCATTGTAGAAGCTTGCTTTTTTCACATTTATAAGCTTGAGATGTTATGTATTTACAAGATCAACAACTTCATGTTCTATGAACTCGATATCGCCTCTTTGAAACTGCCACTATATTTATAGGCTCGATACCATTTCTTTAGTTATAAGGTTTCGATATCCTTTTTTCCTTTAAATTCGACATCCCTTGTGGCTCGATATCTTTATACTAGATGCTTGTTATGTTACTGATTATAGTAACACTACCTTTCATTGCTTCCATATCCTATTGTTCATTCTCGTAACATGATAGTCAAAAAATATGTGGATAACATTTTCCCCCTCCTTGTATAAAAGAGACTTTTTACACTTTAGTGTAAAACCAGGTATTTTCTCGTCTTTCCAACTTCTGATGAGATTTTCTCTTCGGTCCTGTTCTCTTGAAAAGCATAAAATAAATGATGATGTTTTTCATTATTAACTTTATATTCAACTTTAAACAATCCATCTTGGATCTGGTAAAGATATGAATTAGTTTGTCCTCTTCTTCATACAAAGAAATTTTATATTTCAATGTAAAGCCACGTTTGATCGAGAAGATCAGAAAATTGCTCAATAGGAACTCCAGAAATTCAATCCATAAATCCATAAGTTCTTTTAACAAGAAGACTGGGAATCCATATGGCAAGAAGATCATGAATTCATTAGTTAAGAAGTCCATAAATCCATCTGAGATTACTTGAATCGTGGCCAGAAATCCATTTGGTAATAATATCATTATTTTATCTGAATAGAAGACCAGAAACCCATTTCGTAATAATACCACAATTTTATCTGAATAAAAGACCAAAAACCCATCTCATAGTAATACCATAATTTTATCTGAATGGAAGACCAGAAACTCATTTGGCCTCAACTAGTATGAGACTAGAAATCTAAGTAACGGAGGTTCTCGCTATTCACAAGAAAATTTATATTCCATCTTAGGAATAAAAGATTGAGAACTAATCCAGTTCTCGAATTTCTAAATAATGAAGCTTTAGGTTCACATAAGATTTGATACTTCTTAGACGCTCATATTGGAGCAAAAATCTCAGATAGTGTTTGACCTTTCCTTCGAAGGTTATTTTAACTTTGCTTTGGTGTGGAACTAAATGTTTTTTTATTGTTCTTCCTTGAGAAGATTGCTTTGACCCATCTTTAGGGTAGATTTGAACTTTCTTGATTGATTTTCTTCTGCCCTTTATCACTCTTTGGGTGATGATTTAGGCTTTGATTCTTTTCGCCCCTTATCACTCTTTTGGTGTTGATTTAGGCTTGAACCCCTTATTACCTTATAGGTAATGATTTAGGCTAGTTGGTGTGTTTGATTAGCTATCTTAAGTGAAACCAAAGTCTTACCCATCCTCCCTCTAGGAGATGCTCTAGCCAGGCTTTATAGGCGGAACTGAAGGCCGGTTCGGTGCTTTGGCCAGGCCATCTTAGATGGGACCAAAAACTTACTTCGTCCTCCCTCTAGGAGATGCTCCATCCAGGCTACGTAAGCGGGATCAAAGGTTTGCAGTGCTTTGTCCAGGCCATCTTAGTTGGGACCAAAGGCTTACTTTGACCTACCTCTAGGAGGTGCTTTGACCAGGCCCTTGTGGCAGGATCAAAGGCTTTTCCTTCGACCCTTATTACCTTATAGGTAATGATTTAGGCTTTTCCTTATAGTTTCTTTCTTTCATTTTAATTATCGATTATGTAGGTATACTTGTCTCAATTTGTTTATTTATCCATCGTTGGAGGGTAAGGCTTTAGATGCTCGGTATTCCAAGTTCTCGCTATTACATTGCCATCAGGTCAGCACAATTGATAAGTCCCGGGTGAAATTGCTTCATGAATGCAAGAGGCCCTTCCCAATTTGGTTCGAGTGGTCCATCTATTGGATTTTTGGTATTCACCGTGACTTTTCGGAGAACCAAATCCCCTTTTTGAAAAGACCTTCCTTTAACTTTGGAGTTATAATACCTTGATATTCTTTGTTGATATTCGGTTGTTCGTATGGCTGCTTCATCCCGTAATTCGTTGATTAAATCTAAGGATTCTTTCCTCGGTTCTTTATTGGGATCAAATGCATATGCTATTCTTCGATGAGATGGAAATTCAAATTTAATTAGAAGCATTTCTTCACATCCATATGTTAAGGAAAATGGAGTGTGTCCTATTGCGGTCTTGGTAGAAGTTCTATATGTCCAAAGTACTAGCGGTAGTTCGTCTACCCAATTCCTATTCACTTTGTCTGGTTGTTTCTTAAGGATAGCTCCATTAGCCTTCTGATGAGCAATGGATGAAAAGTTTTTGATTATTCCATTCTTGTTGTAGAATCTGGTAAACTCCTTACTTTCAAATTGAGTTCCCTTATTGGATATTATCTTACATGGCATTCCAAACCAAGTGACTATGTTTTCAGTCATAGATTTTTATAATTTTCCTGATGTTATATTCGGTAATGGTTCTACTTCTACCCATTTGGTGAAATAATCGATGGCTACTACTGCAAACTTAGCTCTACCTTTAGATATAGGCAATGGTCTAATTAAATCGATCCCCCATACATCAAAGGGACATGGACTTGAAATTGGGGTTGATTCACTTAGGGACATATATGGAATTGTTGAAAATTTCTAACACTTCTCATATCTCTTTATATGATTCATTGCATCATTACTCATTTGGGGCCAATAGAAACCTTTTCTCACAACCTTTTTGGCTAATTTTATTCCATTAGAATGCTCTCCACAGAATCCCTTATGTGCTTCTCTCAATAGTCTTAAGCAGTTTTTCGGACTAACATGCCTCAGGTAAGAGAGTGAATATCCTTTTTTATAAAGTGTTCCATTCATCATGGTAAAAGTTGAGGCTTGGCGCCTTATTTTTCTAGCCTCTCTCTTGTACTTTGGTAGTTTCCCTTCCACCAAGTACTCAACAATGAATGTCGTCCAGTTGTTTTCGTACTGACTATTAATTTCTATATGAATGTCTCTTTCTTGGTTTTCTTCATTGCCATTTCTTGAATTATTTTCCTTATCTGCTTGTTCAAGGGATTATATCAATACCATAGACTGATTTTTTGGCCGAAGACCTTTTCCTCTATACTAGGACTCGGTTGGAAGCCAACTGGCACAATTCGAGTTTCCAGTGCTTCTCGTGAGCCAGCCAACTTAACCAAAAGATCGGGTTGGGAACTCTTCCCTCTTAGTACTTGATGTATCGAGAAATATCCAAATTGGGTCAACATCTTTAGCACCTTTTTACAGAAAAGACCGATTTGGCATCTTTCATTTGATATGTTTGGTTTAACTGATTTACCATTAGTTGGGAGTCACTGAAGATCTCAATCCTTGGAATTTTTAATTGTAGGGATAAGGTGAGTCCAGCCACCATCGATTCATATTCTGCAATATTATTGATAGTGGGAAAACCTAAATTCAGCGCAAATTACAACCGGTGTCCATCAGGGGTAATAATCACGTATCCTACACTAACCCCATGTTCATTTGAAGCTCTATCAACAAACAATTGCCATTTGGGTTTCAAATCCCTTTCCTTTTTTGACTATACTTTGATGAATCTTGTGCATTCATTTACGAAGTCGTCCAGAGCTTGTCCTTTAATTGCCACTTAAGGTGGGAACTCAATATCATACTAGCTAAGATTTATTCCCTACTTCACTAATCTTCATGACGCCTTAGTTTTATCGAAGACTTGTTTGAGTGGAAAGTTAGTTAGGACTTTAATTAGGTGTGCTTGGAAATAGGCCATTTGCTTTCGAGCGGTGAGCATCAAATAGTATGACAACTTTTCTATAACTGGATACCTTGTCTCTGCGTCTTTGAGCCTTTTACTTATATAATATACTAGAAGTTGAGTTTTATTCTCCTCTCTTACCAAAACAGAACTTACCACATGTTTTGAGACCGCCATGTAGAGATATAAATTCTCCCCTTCCATGAGGCAAGATAAGATCGGAGGTTTTCAAGATGACTTTTCAACTTTTTAAAGGCCTTTTGGTAATTCTCTCCTCATTCAAAGTTTTTCTTCTTCTTGACCAAGATGGTGATGGGATCTCGTAACAATTCCATCACCATCTATTTCACTGTCTACCAAGTTTGCATTTTTTTTTCTTTTCCTCTCGGCAAAGTTGAATCTTCTTAGTACATTCTCGTGCTTTTCAGAATTCCCGTTTTCTCGTTTGCCTTGGATAGCCGTTTTGAAGGGCTATTGTCCAAGGGCTTTTAAATTTCGGTTTTGCTTAATTTATTTTCCTCCAAGTCATAATAAGAAACACCACCATTTTTGAATTGCTCAAGCGTTGCAAAGTACAGTTCTCGAGAATTGAATTACTCCCTCTCATTGTTCCCCAACGATTCTTGATTAGAAACTTCACCATGAGCTATTTTAATGAAACTAATGCATCCACTTCATCCGGTGCTAGTCTTCCAAAGAAAGCATTATAATATGAGGGTTACTCCATTATAACAAACAGAGTTCCAAAGGTCTTGGAATATGGTTGGATCCGCATCTGCACCAAGAGCTTGATCTATCCTCTTGGGGTAGACCCTTTATTGTTGAACCCACTCCAACTTCTCCTCTGGAATATCCATTTGATCAAAGGCGTGCTTGAAGATGATGTTAACTTCACCTCCAGTATCCACTAAGGTCTCTGTTACTATAGAGAGCCAATTTGCAAAGTTATCATCAGTGGATCATTATGAAGGTGATGGACCCCTCTCATTTCCTCTTGGGTTATTATTAAGTCGGGCATCTGAAGCTGGTATTTGTGATTTTTAAATGATGGATCCTCCTAAATATAAAAGACTCCATCTCTTAACTCCCTTACGTATTCTCTCTTGCTCCTTAGTTGCTTCCGACGAGATGGAGACCTCTATGCATGACATCTATGCGGTTGATCGGAAGAATAAAGTTCGGTTGAGAGTTTTTTCTAATAAATTTACAATGTTGCTAAGGAGCCTCTCTCTGATTGTTCCCTTCGGAATTAGAGGATTTTTTATTCTGTTTGACAAACTCCTTCAAAAATCCAGATCTAATTATGTTCTGGATTATTTTGGCCAGAACATGGCACTCATTAGTTTTATGCCCGTTTATCTTATGCTAAGCGTAGTAATCTCCCTCTTCTTTGATTCTGGATTATTCCTTGCCTTGTAAGAAGTAGGAAGTTTTCTCTATCTTTAGTGCAATAACCCTAATTTTAATTAACATTATTTAGGATATTTAATTGGATAAATTAAATAAAAAATGTAAAAGTTTAAGGAGAGTGAGATTTAGTAATCAGAATGGGTCGAGCATTAAATAATGAACTTATCGAATTAATTAGAACATTACTAAGAAGGAGGATACATAAGGAGGGAAAAATGGGAAAAGAGTGTAACTTCTAAATATAACCCTTCCCATTCTCGTTTCCTTCGTCACTTCATTATTCACAAATGAAATCAAACGGTTAAGGCTAGCCATAAACAACGTATCCAAGGAAAGAAAAACTAGGGAAACCATAGAAAGCTTGGGGGAATCAAATTAAATTCAAATCTCAACTTTCTTAAACCATTCAAGGTGAATAATAGTTATGCATCTCATGTTTTAATTGTTATTTTCAGTTTTAAGCATAAATCTGATTCTATTGATCATATTATGGCATGCTATGATAGTTGAAATGATTATATGCTTATTGGTGAATTTATGGAATTTATTTATGAAATTAAGTGATATGTTTGAGTTAGAAAACCTATCATATGATACCTAAATGAATTGAAATTTTAATATGATGTTAGAAACAATATTTTAGACGTGGATTTTTGATTTCATAAATTTCTGGTGTAATGAGAATATTTGGTGAATTTTCTAAGATTGGAAAACAAGATATTTCAGGTTTAATTATTTAAAAGGATTAAATTAGGTTTTGGTCCCAAAAAATTTTATATGTTAAAGATTATAAATTATTAGATTTATTTTGATTTTTTGGAATTTTTCCCAAGTGCTTATGATTTACTGTGAATTATTTAAGCTAGAAAAGCTTAAGTATTATGTTAAAATATTAATATAAAAGGTGTACTTTGGAAATGTTTTAGGAATGATAAATTCTGGTAATTGGAAAATTTCTGAAAAGAATTATGATAAAGTATTTGTTAACCAATAAGATTTTGACAAATAGTAGGGGTTGGTGGAAAAGAACTTACTTTTATTAGCTATTAAACAGTTTTAATATTAATTACGAAAATGCCATGTCGGAAATGCTGACGTCGCCATTCCTCTTCATCGTTGCTATGACTTCGATGACAACTAATGGCAATGCACATGATACCAATTACTATTGGTATGAAGTGAATCTGCTAAGGGTGGTGAGGTTCGAATTTGGTATCCTCACCGTTGACGTCGACCTTGCCGCATGTTTTGCTATAGTGCCGCACTTTATATATATATAAGGGTATGGTGCCTCATACCCAAAACATCGCCAACCCTATTGCTTTCGCAGTACTTATATTGACTTCGGATCTAATGAGGCCACTTATTTTCTATAAAGCAATGATGCCGCATTTTATCTACTTCGACCCTATTGAGGCCGTCTTTTCTATAAGGGCAATGATGCCACTGTCTTATATCGACTATACATGATACTGCATAGTAAGCCTAGCAAAAGTATGAGATTGACAGATATTCATGTGAACACTAGGATAAGTGTATTCGGATAGACCTTCCAGTTTTCTTCTAACAGTCAGTTAGAAATTTTGATATACCTGGTAGGCCCAAGTAGCCATGTAGGTTGGTAATTCCCTGTGAAAACTAAACATTAGGACGGATAGTCCTCTAATTTGATGGATAGTCATGATTACCCATGTAGCATGCATTCACATTATTATTTATATTGTTAATTATAACCAGTTTGGTTGTAGGACTTTGATTTGCAAAAGATATATTTTAAAGGAATATTAGTGAGCGGAAACCCATTCCGCTCAGCGGCATGGTCTCACTTAATATTTATAAATCAAGATGGCATACTATTATTCACACCAGGCTTTCTGTCTGACTCGAATTTTATATTTTCCGCTTAAACTCTCGGATGCTCAAAATTTGATTTGAGTCGGTCAAGAGTAAGGGCTTTACAGGTTAAGTAGGTTTTGGCGAATAAAGCTTCCAGAGACGTGCAGGAGGCAAAGCTAGCTATGTAGGAGTCTATTTATTACTATTATCCATTTTGTAATGTCAGTTGTTGTATGAATGTATTGACAATAGATGTATCTCTCTATTTAGTAACTATGATCAACCAATGGGGGATCTTCATATGTAACATCCCGAAAATTTTCGACTTTCGAAAATTCGACATCGATACTCACTTTATCGACTGCCGAGCAATCGAGTGCCGGAAACCCGAAAAGTTATGGTTTTAAGAAAGAAAAAGTAGAAGAAGAAGAAGATAGAAGAAAAAGAAAAGAAGAACAACAAAACAACACAGATACAGAGCAGAGACAATATCAGAATCTCACATATCGCAGCGGAACAATATATAATAGATAAATGAATAATCTTTAAAACAAAGAACTATATCATTTTATACATACATCAATCATCAGAGTCAATATACAACAATGGACAGTTATATAAACTTGTCCTCATACAGAATACACAGCGGAATAAATACTATCAGATACAAATACTACGTCTCGCCATCCAGCTTATCTCCAAAGCTCCAGAATATCCAGAATATCCTGATAATATAACTCTAGGCTGCCCGTGTGGAAAATGGTGGGCACCCAGAGTTTAGAAGGGAACAATAAACTCCGAGTCAGTCATGGTGACTGGTGTGAGATCGTAAAACAGTTATTCTTTAAAATAAACAACAGGAAAACTTTAAAGTCAATTCGAAATGCTTTTGGAAAATGAAACTACCATAAGACCTCCCACCACACACACAATGCAAACGCAGAATTGGAGGAGATTTCTTCTTATGATAGTCAAAGATGCTTACTACGCAAAATCAAATCATTTTTGATATTATTACTAGTGCATAGTAAAAAAAAAAACATTTTCGAAAGTATAATATTAATCTTAGCCAACATACGACCAGTATCGTATGCCTACTATAGCTACTATGTTCAATAGCAGGTTACCGCCACATTCCATAGCAGGTAATACAACTAAAACCGTACACGTCACGTATTGTTTCTTTGGATTTCCAACAAATGGTCAGGCTAAGGAACTTCCTATCCACGATGGGTACGTCCCTGGAATAGACGACCCGAGAAATAACCTAACATTACGGTTAGATCTCTGCCAACACAAGGCCGGGTTACCTCTGCAAAAGTAGGTAACTACTGACACGCGTATGCCATCCCCCGATCGTCACCGATCTTCCCGAGGATCCCCGATTTCCAACAAACCACATAGAAATAATAATGCAGTAACCACAGAGGTTAAGTATCTGGGCTCCATACCATGATACCACCTTTATCCAGAAGGAATGACATACACTAAGGGGCGCTACTCCCTAGAACCTTGCTGCATTCTTCCTGTTTCGACCATTTCCGGGGTGTGAGGCTCGACGAAGTCTCGTCCACAAAGCTACGCTTTCTCAAAAAGCCCTGCTTCGGGTCAAACAAAATGATCAACCTATGATCACAAAGATATAAGATCAAACAAATGATCATTTCGCAAATGATCAAACACTGATCATTTCACAGCAACACTCAGTATGTCACGTTACCAAATTGGGATATATCGCTGATAAATTTCAACTACATAACCTCTGAGCTCGTACGTCTCAGAGAAGGGTGTTAAGCTAAGAGAATAAATTCTCCGCCACCAACAGAAATGTATTTGAAAGAAATCAGCTTTATATCTCAAATTGTAACGTCAGACACACAATCCATACAAGTCTGTTCCGGGATCGAACAGAACCGAAGGCACTTCTCACGAAGCCCTTGCATATCCGGATAATTTTCAATCACGTCAGGACTTCCCGTCACTAAGGGTGATAAAACCTCTAAATCGGAGATCAGCCGATGTAGAGTAACTCGACGGTAATCTTTCCGTTTTCAAAAATATCCGGTCTTCAACACCGGTCTTCAAATGCAATTCATAACGACGTATCACATATTCGGAATGGGTTATACGACCCCATGGTCCTTTCCCGGCTAACCCGAATAGTGAGCGATTATTCAAAAATAAGTGTGGCATTCAAATTCATCCAATTCACAACAAATACCTATCTAAAGGTAATTATTGATAGTCGGTTATTTAACTATCAATAAAGATGCGCAACATCATCAGATTCCAAATTATTTTCCAAATTATTTCATCTTCCAAAAATATCTTTACTAGATATATAATTTCCACACTTAACCGTTTTGAAAACAAATTCAAATCAATTCACTTTTCAATTTATCTTTAAAAGATAAAATTTCAAACCCTTCGTTTCATATAGGAAAACCATTTCCATACTTATTTAATTATAAGTAATTCACGCAACTATTTATTTTCAACATTTGAAAATATTCGATATACTTAAATCAAATTAAGTATATATTCATTCTTTAAGGAAAACATTCTTTTAACACCTTTATTTGAGTCAAAACGAATGTTACGTAAAACATCGTTACGACGACTCAAAATCACTAGTATAGGGATTCAGAATTTAGATAGATGTGTAAATCCCAATACTATATAAAACATTTCCTTTCGGAAATCATTTACTATAACAACAGTGTTATAGTCCATCATTTCCTTATATTTCTCGAAAACGTCTATTTCAACAATAAATGTTGAAATCTATGCTTTCGATTCAAAATACATTTTTAAAACATCTTTAAAATGTTTAACTTCATTTTTAATATCACTTCTTCAAAAACGTATCCATTTTTACTTAACAATATATTCACTGTCCAAAATCGTGAATATATCTTCTTTAATAACCTTCTATAATTCACTTATCAAATTTAATCGATTCCGAATTTATAAACACGGTTATAAATTCTATTTCCATTTTAATAACAACTTCGATTTATAAATTCCTTTTATTAACAAATTCAATTTATAACTCGATATAAATATCACAAGTCCATATTATAAGTTAATAACTTATCATTCATTTTCAACTTCACAATTTATAAGTCTATAAATTTCTATCCACTTATGGAATCCATTTTTTTATTTGACTTTAACACTTAATAAAGCTCATTTCAAAATGCCAATATTTTCAATTTATAAAAATATCAATTTTTATAAATCTCTTTATATGAATTGTTTAAAATACTTCAACAATTCCAATTTAAACTATTTCATAATCCTTATCAATCGTTTATTTCAAAAATAACATTTTTGTCGTATTTCACAAAAATCAAAATTTTTCTAACATTTAAAATCTTAACATTTATTTATTTAAAATAAACCAATTCAAAAATTTCAATAAAACGTATATTTCTAAAAATCACTTTAAAAATCCTTTTAAATTAAAAGTCGTTATTTTTACATTTCAAAACTGAATCCGATGATGCTACAGCACCAATCAGTCCATCACAACAGTCAAATATCATATATCATCATATGATAACAGAATATATCAAAATATCTGTAAATAATCAATACGGTGAGGAATCCAGTTGGATCCCTCCAACCTGTTTCCCTGCATCCAAAAACGTCAGCACAATACCAATTCCGCTCCAGTACGGAATTATCGCGGTATATAGGTTTTTATAAATCCGCTTACTAACGGCGCAATAGGGTCTCATCCGCTATACGAGGCGGGAAATCAATCAATCCAATATATACATATGCCAATATGTATATATTGCTATATATAGATATATATCCTATAATATCTAATAGCACATTCAAACAGTCAATCATCAATCAATAACTGTAAATAATTCCACATTCAAATTTGAGTGAGAAGATCTCACCGTGTTTTAATTCTGATTTCAGCGTTTATTTCGAATGAAATTAAACGGACGTTTAATTTCACTCAAAATTTTCATTGACCCCGATTGCTTCCAATCCAGTTCCATCGCGAAGTATTCGACAAAACGAAGCCAACGCTTTTCGTTTCGTAATTTTCTGATAACGTAAGAAAAAGATACGCTATTACAAAGTTATACGAATTTAAATAAAATTAATATACAATTTCCATTTCCTTTTCAAATTTAAACCCTAGATTAAATCACTACCGTTCAAATTCCAACATCCAGATCTGGCCGTGCCTTTTACATTCTTCTTCCCTCCAATTTTCGTTCGCTCCCAGGTTAAAGAAAACGCAACCGAACCCAACTCTACGAACTAGGGTTCGATACCACAACCACCAACGACAACGAGAACCCATCACACCACCGCCATTCGACTCATCTCAGCCCCCTCCACCACCGCCGTTAGCACCATGAAGCTCGGTCCCCTGTGGCTCTTGAAAATCGTGCCTAGAACGAGCACGAACGGGCCCAAAAATAGAGCGATCTACTTCGTATTTTCCCATCACAACCGTTGAACTACTAGATCTCACTGCCCTCTCCAATATTGTAGTTGACATCTTTCGTTAATACTGAGTGGATCAAGAGAAAAATGAGGGAGAACATGGGAGTTTTCTGGCCTTCGGTTTCAGAAATGGCGGCCACGACATGATAAAACCCTAGCTAAAATTTTTTTCTTTTATTTTGTGATAAATCGTTTATTTATAGCAAATATCGAACACTATTCATCCGGTTTTCCCAAACTCCGATTTACGCGCGGTGACTGGCGTTCCTGGGGTTTATCCCGCGTTCCGAACGCAATGGAACAGGTTTCGGAAGCTAATTCGATCGTATGTGTGAGATATGGCAACAAACGATCAATTTAAATTAAACCGATTTAAATCGATTTCGAGGCGTTTTGGCTTGCCCCGGACAAACGGTAAATCCAAAAATTACGAAATTTGAAATCTTACAATAATATCACATTATGGATCCGATGAAACTGGTTTCGTCAAAATCCGAGACCGTTTGAAAAATGACTATTTTAACTCGACGATTTAAAATTAAAATGATATCGATGCGTTTCGAGCTGCCACGGTCAAATGATAACTCCGTTGGATACGAAAATTGAAATCCGATAATAACTAACTATTACGGATCCAATGGAACTGGTCTCGTTCAATTCTGAGACTGTCCGAAAATTGGCTATTTTTACAGTCGATAATTAAATATTAAAATATCGATTTTCACAGATTAACTTTAAATTCAGTTTTAAAAGTTCTATAACCTTTCTATAACTCCAGTATGATCAAATAAAATCTTACAAATCATTTTCAATCATATTAAACTCGATTTACAATTATCTCTTGAATTTCACTTATTAATTTATCGATTAAATTGACCAAATTAAATCCAATATTCGAATAATAAATTATTCGACTTCTTAAATTCACTTATTAATATTAAAAATCAATTAAATATCCGAATTTTAATTATCAGAAAATCTGGGTCGTTACAAACTTCCCCCCTTAAAAGAATTTCGTCCTCGAAATTACAAGTTAGGAAGAAAGGTCCTTAACTCGTCTACTATTTTTCACAATTCAATAGTTCTCTCAAATTTTCAAAACAAATCTTCCTAATAAAGATTCGTTATTACTCAACTCGTTTTCCAACTTCAATTATAAGTTTCAAACAACATTGTTTAACTTCTCAATTCAAATTCGAGTTTAAATTCAAATTTCAAACTTTCAAAATTTTCTCAAATTTTTCTAACGCCCTAAATTTCCGAAAAATTTCGCCAGCGTCTCCTTTGCGCGGCTAATACGGTACGACTACAAAACGTCCCTACGGACTCTCAGATTTCAAAAAGAAAAAGAAAAAGCCAAGCGGCTAGAGAAATAAGTCATCAAATCTCATATTCGAATTCAAATACTTACCTTTAGTCGAGCCATTCAAATTTATCTTCGAAATTAAATTCCAATTCCTTTATACCTGTGTATCCTACTAGCCATAATATCTAGTTGCATACATTCAAACCATTTCGTACATTCAATTACAAAATTTTTCAATATAACTGCTTATATCATCTCTAATTCACTATTGAAGTTATATATTCAATTTCGTTCAATTTTGCATTTCAAGATTCCATTTGAATTCAATTCACAATTCCAATTTGAATTCAGTTCATCTTTTGAATATTGAATTTTATTGATTAGCTTTCATTCATCCCCAAAATTTATTACAATTTACTATTTTGGTTTATAATCACTCATATTAAACTGGATTTCCAATTCGAATTTTAATTCATCTTTCAATTTACTTTATTCAATTCAATTCATTTGCTTACGAATTCGAAATGAATTTTAACATTTACACTCAATTGATTCATTAGTTCAATAGCTAATCCATTTCACATTTCATGTTGAAGTTTATTTATATAACTCAAGTTCATATTCATTTAATTCATTTTGATTATTTACTTCGACACCAAAATCAATTCCAATCAACACTTAAGTTACATTCCCATTAAACATCATTTATTTCACTTACATTTTCTCATTTTATAAGTTATACAACTTATATTCAACCTTTCAAAACCATTTTTGAAAACAATTCAAATTTATCTTTTGAATTTCCTAAAACAAAATCCAAATTTTCCAAACTTTTCCATTTAAAACGATTTAGCAGCAATTCCTCTTTTGGAAACCCGAAAATGAACACCGGTGATGTCGCGATCATCATCGGAATTATTTTCCAGCGACCGAAAAGAGTTTAGAGCTTTTCATTCCTCCAAAATACTTTTCAAAACTTCGAAATCCATTTTCAAATCAAAAAGATTTAAACTTTCCAAATTTCCAAAATTTTCAAATTCTTTTTAAAACATTTCCAAATACTCCTCTGGAATTCCGTTTCAAATTACAAATTACATTTATAATTTACATTCTCAAATTTCATTTATATGTGAATTTATTTCTTAACTTTGGAGTTACGATTTCAATTTCTTATTCAATTTCAATGATAATAATTTACCATTATTACTTCCTAACATCCATGCAACCATATACTGTAATAATTTACAGAAAAACATTTCTTTTTTATACAAAAATAGTCTTGGGTAAAATTATTTCATTTACCCTATTTAAAACAATACTGTGCCGAATTGTTCTATATAAGTGTTTAGAGATCCCTATCGATAGAGTTGTACGGACAATACCGACCAGAATCCATATACCACTCAACAAACCAATCATCACAATATAAAACAATTTTATATTCACTAACAAATACGCGCTCATATCTATTATTACACTCAACTCATTCTAGAGTACTACTGACTCTATCTCTAATGAGTAACACCCAACAGAGCAGGGTTGTCGCTTAACCATATGCTCTGATACCACTTGTAACATCCCAAAATTTTCGACTTTCGAAAATTCGACATCGATACTCACTTTATCGACTGCCGAGCAATCGAGTGCCGGAAACCCGAAAAGTTATGGTTTTAAGAAAGAAAAAGTAGAAGAAGAAGAAGATAGAAGAAAAAGAAAAGAAGAACAACAAAACAACACAGATACAGAGCAGAGACAATATCAGAATCTCACATATCGCAGTGGAACAATATATAATAGATAAATGAATAATCTTTAAAACAAAGAACTATATCATTTTATACATACATCAATCATCAGAGTCAATATACAACAATGGACAGTTATATAAACTTGTCCTCATACAGAATACACAGCGGAATAAATACTATCAGATACAAATACTACGTCTCGCCATCCAGCTTATCTCCAAAGCTCCAGAATATCCAGAATATCCTGATAATATAACTCTAGGCTGCCCGTGTGGAAAATGGTGGGCACCCAGAGTTTAGAAGGGAACAATAAACTCCGAGTCAGTCATGGTGACTGGTGTGAGATCGTAAAACAGTTATTCTTTAAAATAAACAACAGGAAAACTTTAAAGTCAATTCGAAATGCTTTTGGAAAATGAAACTACCATAAGACCTCCCACCACACACACAATGCAAACGCAGAATTGGAGGAGATTTCTTCTTATGATAGTCAAAGATGCTTACTACGCAAAATCAAATCATTTTTGATATTATTACTAGTGCATAGTAAAAAAAAAAAACATTTTCGAAAGTATAATATTAATCTTAGCCAACATACGACCAGTATCGTATGCCTACTATAGCTACTATGTTCAATAGCAGGTTACCGCCACATTCCATAGCAGGTAATACAACTAAAACCGTACACGTCACGTATTGTTTCTTTGGATTTCCAACAAATGGTCAGGCTAAGGAACTTCCTATCCACGATGGGTACGTCCCTGGAATAGACGACCCGAGAAATAACCTAACATTACGGTTAGATCTCTGCCAACACAAGGCCGGGTTACCTCTGCAAAAGTAGGTAACTACTGACACGCGTATGCCATCCCCCGATCGTCACCGATCTTCCCGAGGATCCCCGATTTCCAACAAACCACATAGAAATAATAATGCAGTAACCACAGAGGTTAAGTATCTGGGCTCCATACCATGATACCACCTTTATCTAGAAGGAATGACATACACTAAGGGGCGCTACTCCCTAGAACCTTGCTGCATTCTTCCTGTTTCGACCATTTCCGGGGTGTGAGGCTCGACGAAGTCTCGTCCACAAAGCTACGCTTTCTCAAAAAGCCCTGCTTCGGGTCAAACAAAATGATCAACCTATGATCACAAAGATATAAGATCAAACAAATGATCATTTCGCAAATGATCAAACACTGATCATTTCACAGCAACACTCAGTATGTCACGTTACCAAATTGGGATATATCGCTGATAAATTTCAACTACATAACCTCTGAGCTCGTACGTCTCAGAGAAGGGTGTTAAGCTAAGAGAATAAATTCTCCGCCACCAACAGAAATGTATTTGAAAGAAATCAGCTTTATATCTCAAATTGTAACGTCAGACACACAATCCATACAAGTCTGTTCCGGGATCGAACAGAACCGAAGGCACTTCTCACGAAGCCCTTGCATATCCGGATAATTTTCAATCACGTCAGGACTTCCCGTCACTAAGGGTGATAAAACCTCTAAATCGGAGATCAGCCGATGTAGAGTAACTCGACGGTAATCTTTCCGTTTTCAAAAATATCCGGTCTTCAACACCGGTCTTCAAATGCAATTCATAACGACGTATCACATATTCGGAATGGGTTATACGACCCCATGGTCCTTTCCCGGCTAACCCGAATAGTGAGCGATTATTCAAAAATAAGTGTGGCATTCAAATTCATCCAATTCACAACAAATACCTATCTAAAGGTAATTATTGATAGTCGGTTATTTAACTATCAATAAAGATGCGCAACATCATCAGATTCCAAATTATTTTCCAAATTATTTCATCTTCCAAAAATATCTTTACTAGATATATAATTTCCACACTTAACCGTTTTGAAAACAAATTCAAATCAATTCACTTTTCAATTTATCTTTAAAAGATAAAATTTCAAACCCTTCGTTTCATATAGGAAAACCATTTCCATACTTATTTAATTATAAGTAATTCACGCAACTATTTATTTTCAACATTTGAAAATATTCGATATACTTAAATCAAATTAAGTATATATTCATTCTTTAAGGAAAACATTCTTTTAACACCTTTATTTGAGTCAAAACGAATGTTACGTAAAACATCGTTACGACGACTCAAAATCACTAGTATAGGGATTCAGAATTTAGATAGATGTGTAAATCCCAATACTATATAAAACATTTCCTTTCGGAAATCATTTACTATAACAACAGTGTTATAGTCCATCATTTCCTTATATTTCTCGAAAACGTCTATTTCAACAATAAATGTTGAAATCTATGCTTTCGATTCAAAATACATTTTTAAAACATCTTTAAAATGTTTAACTTCATTTTTAATATCACTTCTTCAAAAACGTATCCATTTTTACTTAACAATATATTCACTGTCCAAAATCGTGAATATATCTTCTTTAATAACCTTCTATAATTCACTTATCAAATTTAATCGATTCCGAATTTATAAACACGGTTATAAATTCTATTTCCATTTTAATAACAACTTCGATTTATAAATTCCTTTTATTAACAAATTCAATTTATAACTCGATATAAATATCACAAGTCCATATTATAAGTTAATAACTTATCATTCATTTTCAACTTCACAATTTATAAGTCTATAAATTTCTATCCACTTATGGAATCCATTTTTTTATTTGACTTTAACACTTAATAAAGCTCATTTCAAAATGCCAATATTTTCAATTTATAAAAATATCAATTTTTATAAATCTCTTTATATGAATTGTTTAAAATACTTCAACAATTCCAATTTAAACTATTTCATAATCCTTATCAATCGTTTATTTCAAAAATAACATTTTTGTCGTATTTCACAAAAATCAAAATTTTTCTAACATTTAAAATCTTAACATTTATTTATTTAAAATAAACCAATTCAAAAATTTCAATAAAACGTATATTTCTAAAAATCACTTTAAAAATCCTTTTAAATTAAAAGTCGTTATTTTTACATTTCAAAACTGAATCCGATGATGCTACAGCACCAATCAGTCCATCACAACAGTCAAATATCATATATCATCATATGATAACAGAATATATCAAAATATCTGTAAATAATCAATACGGTGAGGAATCCAGTTGGATCCCTCCAACCTGTTTCCCTGCATCCAAAAACGTCAGCACAATACCAATTCCGCTCCAGTACAGAATTATCGCGGTATATAGGTTTTTATAAATCCGCTTACTAACGGCGCAATAGGGTCTCATCCGCTATACGAGGCGGGAAATCAATCAATCCAATATATACATATGCCAATATGTATATATTGCTATATATAGATATATATCCTATAATATCTAATAGCACATTCAAACAGTCAATCATCAATCAATAACTGTAAATAATTCCACATTCAAATTTGAGTGAGAAGATCTCACCGTGTTTTAATTCTGATTTCAGCGTTTATTTCGAATGAAATTAAACGGACGTTTAATTTCACTCAAAATTTTCATTGACCCCGATTGCTTCCAATCCAGTTCCATCGCGAAGTATTCGACAAAACGAAGCCAACGCTTTTCGTTTCGTAATTTTCTGATAACGTAAGAAAAAGATACGCTATTACAAAGTTATACGAATTTAAATAAAATTAATATACAATTTCCATTTCCTTTTCAAATTTAAACCCTAGATTAAATCACTACCGTTCAAATTCCAACATCCAGATCTGGCCGTGCCTTTTACATTCTTCTTCCCTCCAATTTTCGTTCGCTCCCAGGTTAAAGAAAACGCAACCGAACCCAACTCTACGAACTAGGGTTCGATACCACAACCACCAACGACAACGAGAACCCATCACACCACCGCCATTCGACTCATCTCAGCCCCCTCCACCACCGCCGTTAGCACCATGAAGCTCGGTCCCCTGTGGCTCTTGAAAATCGTGCCTAGAACGAGCACGAACGGGCCCAAAAATAGAGCGATCTACTTCGTATTTTCCCATCACAACCGTTGAACTACTAGATCTCACTGCCCTCTCCAATATTGTAGTTGACATCTTTCGTTAATACTGAGTGGATCAAGAGAAAAATGAGGGAGAACATGGGAGTTTTCTGGCCTTCGGTTTCAGAAATGGCGGCCACGACATGATAAAACCCTAGCTAAAATTTTTTTCTTTTATTTTGTGATAAATCGTTTATTTATAGCAAATATCGAACACTATTCATCCGGTTTTCCCAAACTCCGATTTACGCGCGGTGACTGGCATTCCTGGGGTTTATCCCGCGTTCCGAACGCAATGGAACAGGTTTCGGAAGCTAATTCGATCGTATGTGTGAGATATGGCAACAAACGATCAATTTAAATTAAACCGATTTAAATCGATTTCGAGGCGTTTTGGCTTGCCCCGGACAAACGGTAAATCCAAAAATTACGAAATTTGAAATCTTACAATAATATCACATTACGGATCCGATGAAACTGGTTTCGTCAAAATCCGAGACCGTTTGAAAAATGACTATTTTAACTCGACGATTTAAAATTAAAATGATATCGATGCGTTTCGAGCTGCCACGGTCAAATGATAACTCCGTTGGATACGAAAATTGAAATCCGATAATAACTAACTATTACGGATCCAATGGAACTGGTCTCGTTCAATTCTGAGACTGTCCGAAAATTGGCTATTTTTACAGTCGATAATTAAATATTAAAATATCGATTTTCACAGATTAACTTTAAATTCAGTTTTAAAAGTTCTATAACCTTTCTATAACTCCAGTATGATCAAATAAAATCTTACAAATCATTTTCAATCATATTAAACTCGATTTACAATTATCTCTTGAATTTCACTTATTAATTTATCGATTAAATTGACCAAATTAAATCCAATATTCGAATAATAAATTATTCGACTTCTTAAATTCACTTATTAATATTAAAAATCAATTAAATATCCGAATTTTAATTATCAGAAAATCTGGGTCGTTACATCATATGTCGCTCTTGGAGTATTTTGTGATAGTTATATTTTATTTGAAGCTGGGCAACGTTTGGGATTATGTAACGAATATGGAATATTATCTTTGAAATGTAACGAGAAGAATTGCTTTGAAATTATGTAAAAAATTATTTCATATTCTTATGCTTCTGATATTTGGATGCCATTAACATGACCACATTTTATCATCGAAAATTAATACTATAGATGATTGCAGCATCTGTTGCACTTAGTTTCGGGCCTCAAATATGGGATGTTACAACTTGGAATCAGAGCCTAGATTTATGTAAAAACCAAAAGAATTTTTGAACTTAAAAGGAGCTTTGAAAACATAATCCAAACGAATTGGTAGGTGGTGATGGAGATGGATAAGGCTAGGAGATCAACATGTGGAAGATGGCACTTGGATCGGGGAGAAAATGCAAAAGAGGACCGAAATTCCTCCAAGGGGTTGGATCATATCGATCCAACCCTTGATGAATTTCGTAAACTATGTCTTACTTATTAAATTTGGCCTGGATCAATTGTTTTCATTATATCGAACTTCATCTCCATGGTTCCCAAAGCATTTCCAAAGCATGGTGCAACGACCCGAACTCGATGCCCGACAAACAACATCAAATTCGTATCGCCGGAGCTTGCAACAACATTAGATGATAGATAACACAACGGAAATGTATTTGAACTAAGAGAATAAATCTCCGCCACCAAACAGAAATGTATTTGAAAGAAATCTGCTTTATATCTCAAAGTGTAATGTCAGACATACAACCATACGAGTCTATTCCGGGTTCGAACAGAACCGAAGGCACTTCTGAAGAAGCCCTTGCAATCTGGGTATTCACAATCCCGATCGGACTTCCCATCACATATGGAGGTCTCTATACCGGAGCCACTCAGTGCTGAGACAATCGATAGGTTATCCTATCGTTCTCGCAAACACCCGGTCTTTAACGCCGGTCTTCAAATGCTATCCATTTACGTCGTATCACAATTTGGAATGGGTTATTTGACACAAAGTCCTCTCCCGGCTAAACCGAATGGTGAGCGCTTAATTTTAAAAACATATGGATATTGGGATTTCAGTTAAGTCACAACTTATTACCCAAAACTTTTCTTCAAATGGTTTAAAAAAATTACCATTTTCAATCTTTTAAACAAAAAGATTCATCTCACAAAGTTCACCCAGTTTCACAAAGATCTATTCATAGATTTTCAAATCGATTTCCATTTCAATTGGATTAACTCATTAAATCTTTAAATCAAAGATTTAACTTATAGCTTTCAAAAATATTCATTCATAACTTGGAAAACCATTTTTCATTTCAAATCTTTTATATATAAAAGATACACCATTTAAAATCCTCTTCAATTTCAAAACAAGGTTCAACCATTTTAAATTTTCAAAACTTTATGAAGTTATCCAAAATAACTTTATCCTCAAAACTCCTTTTCCAAAGCTTTTCACATTTAACCCGATTCCATGTCCAAACCATATGAATTCAAATTTAATTTTTTTTTTAAAAACCATTTCAAAAATCTATGACTTAATCGATTTTCTCGTGAAATCCATTTTTGTGTGTGTATGGTGTAGTCCAGGGGTTTAACACAATAGTGCAACATCATTCAATCATCACAGATTCAATCATATCAATATCGATAAGCGGTATGATTTATAACGCTTATCTTCATTCACAGATTCACAGATAAAGTCAATTTATCAATCACAAGGATTCATCATTACGATTCGATGTGGGTCTCGGATAACAAACTGAAATCCGACTCCCTGTCGCATCGAAATTAAAATGCCGTTTTACGGGAAAAAGGGTTTTCACATTCACACAGCAGTGTATTCATCACAGATATTACAGCTCAGCACAAATCAATTCATATTACATAGCATCAAAATCACATAACAAATATATCAATCCAATACACAACATTGAATAACAATCAAACATCTTCAATTAAGATGAATAAATCGTGTGGTTTAAATTAATTAACCACATAATTATTTTCATTAATTATCTTTAATCAATGATTAATTATCATTAATTACAATTGATTAAGTCTTAATCGCCTTCATTAAATTAATCATCCCTTAATTAATTATCTTAATTAATTAATCCTTAATTGTTAATTAATTAACTCTTAATTTCTTTTATTAATTAATTACTTCTTAATTAATTAATTATTAATTACAAATCAATTAACCTTAATTAATTAATCACATTAATTAATTATTCTTTAAATTAATTAACCTTTAATTAATTATTATCCAGTTTTAATTACTTTCACTAGTAATTATCTTTAATTAATCATTCATTAATTACTTGATTAATTAACTTGAATTATTAATTAATTCTATATTAGTTACTTTCATTAAGTAATTTACTTCAAACAAATAAAATTTATTAACCTTTAATATTAAGTTAAAATAACTTTTCAAAATAAAGGTTTTATTTATTTAAACCTTTTTAAAACTTGGTAAATTTAAAACAATTTATAAAAAAATCCTTTCTTAACTAATTCTTAAATTTGGATATAAGAAGAAAATTGTTTTAACAAGATTTAACAAGATTTAAAATTCAAAAACTTGATTTTTCTTTGAATTTCAAAACTGTTTTGGGCAACAGTGATAAACTCGAGAAAATCCCCTGTCTGCTTCGAGTTTGAACCCAAGCGAACCCCTGCTTCCACTTGCTTCGAGAAAAATGACCAATTCCCCGTGCTTGGCTCCGAGTTCCACCTTTCTTCCCAAAATCCACGAACCCAGACATGTACGCGAATGCACGTATACGTGCACAAGCACGTCGATCATCGCCGATCGACGACGATCTCACTAGAACACCACCGACGATCTCCAACATCGCTTCGAACAACCCAATGTACCTAGGTATCCCAAATTTGAAAATCGAGCTTCCAGCTCCATCCAAAAACAAACATGCCTTAACAAAATGCGATCGCCACGATGATCCAAGCAACCGGAATCCTCATCCTTTTGACTTCAGCCTCGTCATCGACCCACGAAGCTAGTCACGATGACTTCTGGTTTCCCCTAGCCTTTCCAATTGCCTCGTGAACGTAGTCGACAAATTCGAACACCTAAACCCTAAATCGCCACTAATCTCCAACCACCATGAATATAAAAAATTTCTTGCATTTTTCCCTGAACCCCTGTTCGTACTCGCACCTCCATGCCAAGTTCCATACTTCGGAAATGAGCCGATCATCAGAAAATCGCGAGAACCCATTTTCCATTCATCCAATCCATACGACCCCAAATCGTATCTAAAAAATTTGATTTTCATTTTAAAAATCATCATTTTCAAAGTAGTTTTAGATGATGTAATCCAAATTCGATTCCATGCAAATCGAAAATTTGGGTAAACCTTGAATTTTCACTATATATTCTATTTCCAGACAAAACCATTCCATGTTCTATCAAAATTATATTTTTAAAATTAAATTCTGATGTTTTTGAACATATATTGATTTTTTCATTACTGATTAAAAAGGATCAGAGCAATTAGAATTTGGATTTGAACTTTTTTTTAAGCCTGTAAATTTTTTTTTTCAACAGAGACCATATCTTTTTTCTAGATTTATGCATCCTGTACCTTAATCATATACTTTCAATTTACCAACAGAAATACCACTTAAATATTCGCAAATAAACATCAAATCATTTCAGAAATTTCCATAAGCAACAAACCAGAATTACTTAAGCTTTAGGAAGATGTTTACTCACATGATTCCAGAAATGAACAGAGTTCTTCTTCAATTTTGACACAGGCTTGAGATTGCAAGCTGAAACCCTTTTGATCTCTAGTTTGTCTTGAATTTGTATTGTTGTTTTAATTGAAGTTTTTGTTTTAAGTTGGATGATATTTACTTCAAGTTTGCTTAGTTATCTTGATGGACGAAACTGAAATGAAGATGATGGATATATAGAAACAGTTTACAGTGGATATATTTTGTACAGGGTGATGTATATACAGGTACAAGATTTTTTTATCCGGTCAGAGAGATTTTTTTCTCTTGGTGGCTGATATGATAATATTTTGGCTAGCATTAATTGTTGTTGTCTTTATTTTCATGTGTACATACTTATCTAATTTTGTTTGTTCATACTTGAATATACTTCTTTCTTCTTTTGCAAGCCTTCATATATATATAAAAAAATTTGTTGTCTGGTTTCATACTATCAAACTTATCTCATCTAATTCGATTTTTGTCTACATAGTTGAATGTATTTTATTTTTCTTTAATCTTATTATTTTGTAATATAGGTGAATTTCTATATTTAATATGTTGTTAAAATTTAGCTAATGTTTACTTTATATTTTTATAATTTATCTTTTATATATATATATATATTTATAAATTCAAATCTACTCATATATGCACACATACATATACATTCACATATATATATACAAGATTTAAATTCGAATGATTTAACACATATTTTATTTGAATTTGGGGAAACTCAAATCAATTTACCAATTAATTTCACAATTTTTTTATTCAAAAATTAAATTAATTATCAATTTAAACTTAGTTAAAATCCGGGATCGTTACATGTTCCCCCCTTAAGAAATTTCGTCCTTGAAATTTGCCAGGGAGACACAAAGATAGATGAAGAATATTTCATCAAATTAACTGAACATCTATTCTGCATTTGGCTTACCCAATCAGAATATCAATAATAGATACGAGAACGAATCTTTTTAATGTTTTACAAGATACTCGGGTTATCCAGATCTATGAAATGTGCAGTGGCATTGGTTAGTTCGAAGGGATAACTAACCATTCGTAGATTTTATCGACACCCTATGAAATAGACAACAATAGATTCGATTACGATCTCAGATTCAAGATTTAACTCATTTACGATTTGCTGAGGAATAAAACTATGTGTAGTTCCTGTGTCGAACAAAATTCGAACAATTTAATCGTAAACGAGAAGGTTACCTTATAAAATTTCTTTTCCTTAATCAACTTTTGAGGTTGAAGAATCGTCTCTGATTGCATACACCTTTGCTACTAGAGCTTGCTTCTTTGTTGGACAATCTTTGATCCTATGTCCTGGCTTGCGGCAGTAATAGCATCCTGTAGATTCCTGATCTGGCCTCATAAATGGCTCTCTCATTCCTGGCTTCCAAGGATTCTTGCATTTATTTGAGTAGTGGCCTTTCTCCAAGCAATTGAGACAAGTAACTTCTTTCACCTTTTTCTTATGTATATTCTTCTTTCCTTTATCCTTCCTCGGTTTCTTTCCACCAAACTTCTTTTTCCTCTAATTTAGATTACTATTATTCCCTTTTTCCCCCGGAACTACCTGCTTATCCAGAGTATCGTATCTATAACCCATATCAATCAATTCAAAAAAAGATTCCTTAACGTGAGTGGTCATCCTTTCCTGAAACTCCTTGTTAATTCTCCGAATAAATTTTTCATTCTTCTTTAACAGTGTATTCACCAATTCTGGACCAAATCGAGATAAGTCATTAAATTTGTTCAAGTATTCCTTAAATGATAAACTTCCTTGCTTCAAATCCATGAACTCCTGGTACATTCTAGAGATACCAGTAGACGGCATATATCGCTGCTCAAACACCTCCTTAAAACGACTCCAAGTAAATTCATCCGCTGTCTCATCCAATATAACTGTTTCCCACCAAGCTAAAGCCTTTTCCTGGAGTTTCCAAGAAGCTATCAATCGCATCTGATAATCTTCCAATTTTAGTCCTTTGAAAATCCTTTCGCACGATCGAATCCAGGCTTGTGCTTCAATAACGGTTTCCTTGCCTGTGAATGGCTTTCCACCCAGTTTAGAAAAGCTTCGATATAGATCAACCAGATTCGGTTGAGATTGAATGGGAATATCTGTCGTTGCAGGGCTTTGACCAGCTGAAGTGGTACTTCCCTGTCCAAAATCTCGTCCTCTTCTTCCACTCATTCTTACTATCTGTAAATAGTAAGAAGACCAATTTAGGTATTCGGATGAAATATCTTAGAGAATAACAACAGATGAAGAGAATGGATTAAGTAATTTGGGTTTCGGTTCCACTGGTTGTACTCATTCTAGGGTATACTTCACCCTATCTCTAATGAGCCATCTAATGTGTTACACTCCATAGCTAAAGTTTAACCTTAGCTCTGATACCACTTGTAACGACCCGAACTCGATGCCCGACAAACAACATCAAATTCGTATCGCCGGAGCTTGCAACAACATTAGATGATAGATAACACAGCGGAAATAAAAGATGATATCATTGATACAACATGAATACAATATCCGATACATCAATTTGGTACAATGATAATCATCAACATCAGAGAAAATACAACAAAAATACAGCGGAACTCGACACAATATGAGATGAGTCTTCACAGAATCTAATACTGCAACCCTAATCTAAAACTCCAAGGCTAAAGCTCTAAACTCCAAGCACGAATCTCCATCACGATGCACAAAGATAAGCAAGGGCGGTCATTCCATGAACTCCAAAAACTGAACTAGTTCCAGATAATCTACTAAGCCTGACTATCTAAAAAAAACCCAACTATAGACTGCCCGTGTGGAAAATTATAGGCACCCAGAGTTTAGGAAGGGAACAATAAACTCCAGGTCAGTCATGGGACTAGTATGAGTAACAAAACAGTTGTTTAAAATAAAAACATTTCATAAGAGAAATCTGATATGCTTTTTGGAAAATGAAACTACCATAAGGCCTCCCGGCACACACACAATGCAATCGCACACATAGGGGAGATTTCTCCTTATGATAGTCAAACATGCTTACTACGTAAAAAAAACTCTTTTGATATTATTACTAGTGCATAGTGTAGGAAACATTTCGAAAATATAATATTAATCTTAGCCAGCATAGGTACCATTATACTATGCCTACTATAGCTACCATTTTAAATGGCAGGTTCTACAACTAAAACCGTACAGGGTTGTAATTGTTTGATTGGATTTTCAACCAATGGTCAGGCCAAGGAACTTCCTATTGCCACATGGGAACGCCTCTGGAGGGACGCCCCGAGAACCTACCCGGCTCTCTGCCAACACAAGGTCGGTTACCCCCTTCCCGGGAAGTAAACCTAAGATATGCCACCCCCGGCCGTTTGCGACCTTTATCCGAGGATCCTCTACACCAACAACATCACACAGTAATAAATATACTACAGTGTCCACATGAGTAAGTATCTGGGCTCCATACCATGATACCACCCTCTTCCAGAAGGGATGGACATACCCTAGGGGAGCTACCCTTGAAACCTTGCCACATTTTTCCTGTTTCGACCATTACCGGTTTGTGAGGTCCGAAGAGGTCTCGTCCACAAAGCTACGCTTTACACGAAAGCCATGCTTTGATCAACAAATGATCAGCAATACACAGCATTCAATAACAATCAAACATCTTCAATTAAGATGAATAAATCGTGTGGTTTAAATTAATTAACCACATAATTATTTTCATTAATTATCTTTAATCAATGATTAATTAGCATTAATTACAATTGATTAAGTCTTAATCGCCTTCATTAAATTAATCATCCCTTAATTAATTATCTTAATTAATTAATCCTTAATTGTTAATTAATTAACTCTTAATTTTTTTATTAATTAATTACTTCTTAATTAATTAATTATTAATTACAAATCAATTAACCTTAATTAATTAATCACATTAATTAATTATTCTTTAAATTAATTAACCTTTAATTAATTATTATCCAGTTTTAATTACTTTCACTAGTAATTATCTTAAATTAATTGTTTGCACAAAAAATGGACAAACACCTCAAAGTTGTATGATTTAGTAGATCTTATGTTGTTCTTAGCGATTTGAGTGATTTATGCAAATATATGAAAAGCAGGGGCTAAACTGTAAAAAGACACGCAAATTTATAGTGGTTCAGCCAGAATGTGCCTACGTCCACTTTATATGTTATTTCTCTTCTCTTGTTTTGATTACAAGTACAAAGCTTTGATACAAGTAAAAGAAAGTTGTTTGAAAGTTCCTTCCGTGCTTGAGCTCTCAAACTTGTCCCCATTGTTGTACCCCTGCCCCTCTATTTATAGAGTGAGGCTGGGGGTAGGGGTCATGGATGTATATACCAGCTGGTGGGCCTGGGCTGACGCAATCTGGCCTGGTGGAGCTGGTCCGGTGGTACTTGCTTCGGTGGAAGGAACTTGGTCTGGTAGGAGCTTGGTCTGGTAGGAACTAGGAGAGGTTGGTCCGGTAGGAGCTTGGTCCGGTAGGAGCTTGGTCCGGTAGGAACTAGGAGAGGTTGGTCCGGTAGTGGCTGGGTCCGGTAGGAGCTAGGAGAGGTTGGTCCGGTAGGAGCTTGGTCCGATAGGAGCTTGGTCCGGTAGGAGCTAGGAGAGGTTGGTCCGGTAGGAGCTAGGAGAGGTTGGTCCGGTAGTGGCTTCTTGAGACTGCCGAATGGGTTTCTATGAGGCATGGATACCGAATGAGTTCCTGCCGAATGGGCCCTGGAGAACGAGAATACCGAATGAGTTTAGGCAAGCCTGGATGGATGAATCAAGCTTCTTGGTCTCGAGGTCTTCTGGGTGAGAACACGCCCAACATTTGCCCCCCAAAGTGGGGCATATTGTCGAATATGGCGTGCTTTGTTTGACATTTTCATTTGGTCCTTGGGTGCCGAACCAGATGGTCCGGTCGTGTCCTTTTGTCTATAAGTAGGGACCGTACGCCTTTGCTATTTCCTACCTGCCGAACTAAACACTTGTCCTTGCCGGATCAAATTCTTACTTTCGCCGAATCAAAACGTAGTAGCCGGATCAAACGTGGTAGCCGAATCAAACGTGGTGGCCGGATCAAACGTGGTAGCCGAATCAAACGTGGTAGCCGAATCAAATCCCCTACTTTCACTGAATCAGGTGAGATCCTTTCCATGTTGGACGAATGGTTTACCGAAGGGAGTCGTATACCTGTATAACCGGATGGAGTTGGAAATGCCGAATGGGCTATAGCACGGGGATACCGAATGGACTTGTTTCATTGGATGGACTTGAGAAACTTGCCTGTTTATATCCTCTGTTTTAACAACCTGTCTTTTCCATGTTGCAGATAATGTCTCGCAAAGCAGAAACTCGATCGGATAAAAAGAAATCCGGGGGCGAAGGAGGTTCCTCTGCCGTGCCCCCAGCTCAGCCGAATCCAGAACGTCACGGACCTGTCCCGAGATCACTAGTGGACGGGTACGGCCCTCAGGAACTTCTGAACTCCCCGCCCGATTGCTTTCCTAGCTCCCTCAAGGAGGAGCAGCTTGATGTCATTTCCCGATCTTTTGGAATTGATAGGGCGCACTTGCTGTTGCCAGGGAGAGAAGTTATGTCGTACGATCCTCCTGAAGGGTAATTCGCCTATAGCAGATACCACTGCATGTGTGGTGCCATTCCTCCTCTTAACGCTTGGATAGCCAGCTTCCTCACATATCTAAAGGTGGCCCCATTCCAGCTTCAACCCAACTCCTATGCTATATTGGTGAGCCTCTTCGTCATTTTCCAGAGGAAGTATGGTCGTGCTCCTTCCAACCGGGAGATCCGGTATCTATATAATCTGAGGGGCTATAAGAGGGGGTCCCCATACATTAGCTTGGAGTCAGCTGTGACCTTCAAGCCGGTCTTGGATCTGTATTCTAAATTCAGCATGTTCAAGAAGGAGTGGTTCTTCGTCAGGGACGACTCAGTTTCTTTTAGGCGTTTCACCTCTGGATGTAAGTCTACACTTTATTTATAATTTCCATTCTGGTTTGCAAGACTTCTTCTCATACGTCTTCATTTTTGCTAGCGACAGGTGGCTTTGCGATTGTGGAGACTGACCGCTTGGTTCAGACGGCGGCTGAAATAGAAGCTATCCCCGGAAGAGATAGATCAGCTGCCTTTCTGATCAGAAATGCGACTCTTCTGGAGTATAACTTGATCCTTCCACACCAGTCAGTAGTCAAGCTGAGGGAAACGGCGGAGGAGAGGGCGGCTGCTCAGGCTAAGGGAGGTGTCGTGGCAGAGAGTGGAAAGAGAAAACCTTTCACAAAACCTCCGGCCGTCGGAGGTAAGAAACTTAAGCGGTCGGACGGTCCTTCTCCCAGCAATTGTCCACTTACTCAGGGGGAGGAAGACGTGGAGG
The DNA here is from genome assembly GCA_030737815.1 of Allium fistulosum. Lineage (NCBI taxonomy): Eukaryota > Viridiplantae > Streptophyta > Magnoliopsida > Asparagales > Amaryllidaceae > Allium > Allium fistulosum. Next base: position 1,353,593,384 of record CM060902.1, on the reverse strand, counting down.
AGGAAAGAGGTGAGGGTGGAGATGGTCGGGAAGGTGATGAAGGTGGCGATGGCATCGGGGCCTTGCTTCCTGGGCAAGCGGGCGAGATTCAGGAGTGGACGGATGATGCGTTCCACCAGGCTTTCGAGGGGCTGGACGAAGATCCGGCTTTGGTAGAGAAAACCGGGAAAGAGGACAAGGCCGGGACTGGTGCAAGCGAGTCTTCTCAGACCATTCCAGCCAAGGTGGCTCCGATGACTCAAGGTGAACTCTTGACTCCTGCATGCTTCATTAATGATAGGGACTTAGGAATATTTTATGATCCGCTCCCGTCCTAGAATGAAATCCAGGACTCATTGCAGTATCCTACTTCTCCCCAGGGTTTGTATAACAGACGTGCTTTCTTTCTTCTTTTAACTCGTAATTTACCGCGTTTCTCGAATTATATAGTGATGTAAGCTTGTGACACTTGTTCTTCATATCAGGAGCAGGCAAGACATCCAAGGCCTCAGACCTTCGGCACAGGCTTGAGCAATACAAGCTCTCCAAAACTTCTGTCAAGCCGAAGCCTTCGACCCACCGCTCCGGGGATGTAGTCGGCTACCGTCCTCTTCTCGGGGTTATCGAAGAGGGTATTCAGCAGAGAAAGAGGAGTCATTCCTTATCCGAACCTTCACTTGGTCCCCAGCCCCCAATTTAGTCCCTTCATGATATCACATAGGAGGATACTGAGTTCGTACTCTCTCCGCACATTTCTGAAAATCCTACCGTCACTCGGATTGATGGTCCTGACTTGGTTCGGAATCCATTTGCGGGTCATCCTGACCTGGATCCAAGCTCCCATGATATTACCTTTGACGAGGTCACCGGTGAGCACCTTCTTCCCCGCAACCCCATGGTACGGGTACTTATGAGGCTAAGTCCTTAGATCTCGATTTACTCACTACTCGTATAATTACTATGGGAGACGAGGCCAAGGCTAATATTGATCAGGTGGCGGAGGAGACTAAGAAGCTGATGGGGCATCATGCCCGGCTGGTTAAGGCCGGAGATGAGATTGGGAGTGCCAACATCCGACTACGATTGGTGGTTTTGGATCAGGCCAAACAGCTTGCGGATCAGGCCATTCAGATTTCTCAGCATGAGGCTGCTTCTGGACGACTAAAGAAAACCATGGAAGAGGCCAGCCGGGCCGAACTGCGGAAAATGGAAGCTACTTGCAAAGAACGGATTGACATTTCTATTGCCACGGTGGACGAGGTTCGGAAAGCGGATCTTGAGCAGGTGGAGGAGTTGTCCGGGAAACTTGAGGCTACAGAGCTTGCTCAAGCCAAGTTGAGGGAGGAGATGGAGGCAATGCGGGAATCCCTTCTGGTTGACTGCTCGAGATACCGATCGGAGAGAGATGCTGTCGTTGAAAGGTTGTCGGCTTCCGAGGCCCGGATGAGGGAGTTTGAGGAGAATGAGGGGATGATGGACGAAATGCTTCAGGACATGTACTTCCGAACCTGGAAGCAGGGCAACCTATCCTGGATGGATGATTATCCTAGGGTCATGGCTAAGATCTATCTTTGGGCTCTGGAGGAGGCCAAGGCCGATGCGGATAAAGATGGTGGCGTGGCCTTCAGCATGGATGTGGTCACTGCCCAGTTTGCCAAGGGGGAGAAGGTGGCGGTGAAGGAGGGTATGCGGTTGCTTGCTGCTGAGGAGGCAGGGGTGCAAGTAGATGATGACGATCAGGATGGCCAAGAAGCATATGTTGGTAAGTCTTCCTTTTTAGTTTCTCCATTAACTTGGTTGCTTGTCACTAATGAATCCTTTCTTTGACTGGTCAGGTGGTCAACAGGACAAGGATAAAACTCCAATGCAGCCGGCCCCTTGATTAGACCTGGAAAAAACTCTTTTTGTGGACTTGACAGGGTTGTATATGTTAGTCTTTAAACAGTAAAGTAGCTTTTAGGTTGTATTATTTTGCTACTTGTAATAAATAGCTCCATTCTTGATGTGTAATTCTTTAACTTAAGCTGATTTTGTCATTTTCTGAATGTTTGTTGCTATTTTGACATGTCGTATGAGAAATATAGCTATGTATATTCTTGTAATTGAATTGTGATTGATGTCGTGTTCTGGTTTAAGAGATAATTTCATGACTTGCAATGTTAGTGTGTGGTGTGAACAAATTATAGTCATGTATTTGTACATAAAGGAAGAAAATACCGCCTTTCATGTTTTGTTTGTAGATGGCAGTTTCGAATATCTTGTATGACCGAGCATGGAAAGCAGTTGAATGCCCTACCATCCGATTGTGAATCCCTGCATCCATTGGCGAGTATCTCCTACTCTGTATCCTGTACTTTAGGGATTGTTATAGTGGATAGGAGGAAAACTCTTTAAGAAAAAATTGAAATATGTGAAAAAGTAAAACTTCCAATCACGGAAGGCCTTCGATGTGCTTAAGTTCGTGGCAAACGGGTTTTGTAGTCACTTTCCCTAGCTGTGGGTCTTGGAGACATTTGTCACCCATCTTACGCCTCCGCGGGGAGTTAATTCTTTTTTACCACAGCCGCACCTAAGACACATCGGAGCCGAGATCGCGCACAGTAACTACCCGGGCCATTATGGCCCGTAATCGTGGGTATTATTCGATTTACTATGGCCGGCTAGCGTGGGTGCCGATCGTCAACTGTGAACTGCCCCTGGCTGGCCACACCTTATGTTGGGGCTTATAGTCGGTTCACAGTTGCCGGCGAGCCTAATGCCGTAATGAGCTGCCTCGGCTATAGTCGGCCTTCTCGGTGGCTTATAATCGGCTCATTATAGTTGTCTTTAAGGGACGTCGCGAGCAATGAGTTAACCCACAGCAGAGGGATGCTGGAGCAAAAGTGTCTCATTGGCGAGGGCATAGATTCGCATAGTACCTGTTAGGTTTTGCCCAGGTGAAGTTGCGCCGTGGAGTGCTTTGAGTGGAAATGCTATACGCATAGGATTTTGTTCAACAGAAAAGGATAAAGTTAACAAGTAGCCAAGATATAAAGGAACAAGTTAAAAAAAGAGACAAAGTTTTTTAAAGTGGTTTGGCATGAAAAGGCCTACGTCCACTGATTCTCTTTGTTAATTCACTTCATATGGGCAATACAAGTTAAGAAAAGTATCGACGGAGGTGTTGGATGTTCCATGCCCTCTGGAACACCTCTCCGTCCACTGTTGACAAAATATAGGCTCCGTTGTGGAGATCTTTATGAATTACATATGGTCCACCCCAGATTGGGTCTAGTGCTCCGGGGCGAGGGAAGATTCGCTTGAGGACAAGATCCCCTTCTTGTAAGGTACGATACTTGACTTTGGAGTTGTATTGTGCTGCCACTTTCTGCTTGTGGGCTGCTGCTTTAAGGACTGCATCATTCCTTCTCTCCTCAACTAGAATCAAAGACATGTGGAGGAGTTCTTCATTCTCTTCTGGGTTATAGTGGATCCTACGGTGGGAAGGCACAATGGTTTCAACTGAGAGCATAGCCACCGATCCGTATGCCAAAGAGAAAGGAGTGTGCCCTGTTGATGTTCTGAAAGATGTGCGGTAGGCCCATAGTGCCGTAGGGAGTTCATCCACCCAAGCACCCTTTGACTTTTCGAGCTTCTTTTTTATCAGAGTTTTCAGAATTTTGTTGACTGCTTCGACTTGTCCGTTTGCCTGGGGATATGCTACGGATGAGAAGCTTTTATGAATTCCGTGTTCTTGGCACCAGTTGGCGAATTCCTCGCTGTCAAACTGAAGTCCATTGTCTGATATGATTTTGAGTGGGACTCCATACCTGCATAGAACATTTTTGATTAAGAAGTTAATAACTTTTGCTGAAGATACTTTATTCAGAGGTTCCGCTTCCACCTATTTGGTGAAATAATCAACTGCCACTATAGCATATTTGGCCCCGCCTCGGCCCATTGGTAGCTCGCCGATTAAGTCAATTCCCCATATTGCGAAGGGCCAAGGGCTGGTCATCTGAGTAATCTCGGTTGTTGGTAGCCGAGGAATCTTAGCAAATTTTTGGCATCTGTCACACTTCTTGATGAAATCTAAGGCGTCCTTGCTTAAGGTGGGCCAGAAATATCCGTATCGGAGTATCTTTTTTGCTAACGTTTGCCCTCCGGTGTGATCTCCACAGCCTCCTTGATGAATGTTGGATAAGATTTCCTTGGCTTCCCTTTCGGCGACACACCTTAATAATGGGTTAGAGAACCCGCGCCGATAGAGGATGTCTTCATGTATTGTGTAGCGGGACGCTTTCCTCAAGATTTTCTTGACTTCGTTACGCCCGTTGGGTAGTGTGCCATTTTGTAGGTAGTCTCGGATGGGAGTCATCCAAGTTGCTTCTTCGGTTGCAGCTATCAGATTCACTTGCTCAAAACTTGGGGACGTTTGCTTTGAGATGGTTACTGCCCCGAAGATGGCGATGTCTCTCATACTTGCTTGCTTTGCCAATTCGTCGGCCTCTTGGTTCTCTTCCCGAGGGATGTGTTTGACTAAGTAGTGGTCCAATCGGCTGAGAAGAAACTTGGTCTTCTTTAGATATGCTATGAGTCGTTCCTCTCGAGCTTGGAATTCTCCTAGTATTTGATTGACAATAAGTTGAGAATCGCTATGAAGACACAAAGGATTGGCTCCGATTTCCATGGCAATTTCTAGTCCGGCTATCACTGCTTCATATTCTGCGTCGTTATTGGTGGCGGCGAACTCCAATCTTATAGCATAGTGCAGTTTGTTTCCCCTGGGAGTGATTATTACCACACCTGCCCCCGAGCCTTGTTCGTTCGATGCACCATCCACAAAGAGATTCCACTTGATATCTTCTATTATTTCCAATTGCTCCTGATCTTCGTTGGTAGTGAATTCTGCAATGAAATCAGCCATGGCCTGTCCCTTGATGGCGGTGCGAGGGTGATAGGTGATATCATACTGACTCAGTTTAATGCACCGTTTAAGTAATCGCCCAGAAGTGTCGGGATGATGGAGTACCTGCCTCAGCGGTTGATCGGTCAGAACTTTGATGGAATGGGACTGGAAGTAGTGACGCAATTTCCGTGATGTGATTAGTAAACAGTATGCTAACTTCTCAAGTTTAGGATATCTGACTTCTGCCCCAGTAAACCTTTTGCTGACGAAGTAAACTGGTCGTTGCGTGCGGTTGTCTTCCCTTACCAAGGCAGCGCTTAGAGCGTGAGATGACACAGCAAGGTATAGGTATAATTCTTCGCCTTCGCTTGGAGTCGAGAGTACCGGTGGTTTCTGGAGGTGTTCGATTAGGTTAAGGAAAGCGGTTAAGCATCCGTCCGTCCATTCAAACTTTCCTTTATCTTTCTTTAGAGCTTCGAAAAAGGGGACGCACTTGTCCGTCGCCTTGGAGATGAATCGGCTTAGGGCAGCCACTTTTCCATTTAGGCTTTGCATTTCCTTTCGGGTGGAAGGTATTTTGATATACCTTAGCGCTCGGACTTGTTCAGGGTTTGCTTCAATCCCTCTGGCATGGACGATGAACCCTAAGAACTTTCCCGATGACACTTCAAAGGAGCACTTTAGTGGATTCAACTTCATTCCATATTGTCGAAGTACCTGGAACATCTCGCCTAGGTGGCTTACGTGATCTTTGGCTTTCCGTGATTTCACTAGCATGTCATCCACATATACTTCCATAGTTCGCCCTATTAGCCCCGCAAACATCTTGTTGATGAGGCGCTGGTAGGTGGCTCCTGCATTTTTAAGTCCGAAAGGCATTACCTTATAGCAGTACAAACCCCGGTCGGTGATGAAACTAGTGTGGTCCTGGTCAGGAGCATGCATAGGAATTTGGTTATATCCTGAGTACGCATCCATAAAAGATAGGAGCTCGTGCCCGGCTGTGATGTCTACAAGTTGATCGATTCTGGGAAGTGGGAAGCAATCTTTTGGGCAGGTGTCGTTTAGGTTGGAGAAGTCAATGCAGGTCCGCCACTTCCCATTAGCCTTCTTTACTAGTACCGGGTTGGCGATCCATTCCGGGTAAACAGCTTCTCGTATGAAGTCATTGGCGAGTAGATTCTTTACTTCTTCATCGAGGGCTGCTGATCGCTCTGCCCCCATACTTCTCTTTTTTTGTTTTACAGGCGCCTTGGTAGGATCAATGTTTAATACGTGGCAGGCTATGTCGGGGGAGATTCCAGTCATGTCAGCGTGTGACCATGCGAATACATCCAAGTTGTGGCGGAGAAAATCGATGAGTTGTTCCTTCAATTCAGCTTTTAGTTGGGACCCAATTTTCAGTAGTCTACTTGAGTCGTGCTTGTCTACAGATATAAACTCCATAGCCTCTGCAGGCTCGGCGGTGGCCTCCTCCTCTTTGTCCCTAGGGTCTAATTCATTGAAAGGGTCGCTGGTATATCGAAGTGGAGGGGTTTTCTTTAGTTGCTATGCTTCAAGGCTTTTTGTGCAGAGGGCAATCTCTACACCTTTCCCTTTATCCTTCCTGTGGTTGTTGCGAAGTTCAGTTACATAGCAGTCTCGTGCAATATCCTGGTCTCCTTCCACTTCCCCTACTCAATTGTCTGTTGGAAATTTCATTTTCAGGCACCATGGGGCTAGGACAATTTGGAAGTCAGACAAGGCTGGTCTTCCTAAGAAGGCGTTGTAGGCCGAATGGTTTTCTATTAGCACAAACGTCTGTTTCCGTACAACGGAGCGGGGATGGCTTCCAATCTCAACAAAGAGGTCCAATTGCCCGAGGGGCATTTTCGCATCTCCAGTGAAACCGTGTAGTGGTTTATCGCAGGGAGATACATCCTTCATTGATAGCTTCATTTTGTCGAATGCGTGTTTGAACAGGATGTTTACTGAGCTTCCAGTGTCTACCAGGATTCGGTAAACTTCGGCGGGACCGAGTCGGGCAGAGATAACCATGGGATCCATGTGAGGGTACTGCCTTCCTTCTAGGTCACGCTTACCGAATGTGATGTCATCACTTTCTTTCTGCTTCGGATGGCGCTCTTCTATAACCGAATTGACACAGTCTTTATTGTCCCTAAGCGACTTCCCATATCTTTCCATCTCTTTCCAGCTTCTGTCTGCGATGTGCGGCCCTCCTGAGATGGTATGGACCACTATCTTCTCTTGACTAGAGCTGCTAGCGTTGCGGTTTCCTCTGTCGGTCCCCGGTGAGGGCAGCCTCGGGTTTTCATTGGCGGGAGCTGGAGTCCTATCCTGACTTTTTACATAACGTTCCAGTTTCTTCCTTCTGATGTGTTCCTCAATCAGATCTCGGAGATGATGGCATTCGTTGGTATCATGCCCGTGAGATTCGTGGAAGCGGCAGAACTTTCCAGACTTCTGTGCGTTATCTGATTCCTTCTTGTATGGTGGGCGTTTGTATCTAACTTCGCCTTGGGTGGCAAGGAAGATATTTTCGACAGTCTCGTTCAAAGGAGTGTAAGTGTCGAATCTTGGTCCTGACCGATATAGGTGCTTTTCTCCCTTCTTGCCCCCAGCATTGTCTCTGGAATCATTTCTTCGAACGTCCCTTGCCACAGCAGGGGCATTGCCATGGGTTGTCTTATTTTGCTGTCCTGACTGCCCCTCAACGGCAGCATCCTCAAGCCTCATGTATTTCCCGGCTTCATGGAAGAAATCGGGTAAAGTAGCTGGTTTTTCTTTTGTCAACCTTCTAGCAAATTTAGTGTCCGGATGCACACCACTGCAGAGGGCCATTAGGATAAGCTTCTCATCGGCATCTTGGACTGCGGCTGCCGCGGCGTTGAATCTGGTTAGGTATTGCTGCAGCTTCTCTCCAGGTTTCTGTTTGACGCTGGATAAGGAATAAGCGTCCTTAGGTTGCTCCACATGAATGCGGAACTAATTGATAAATTTTTCTTTCAACATCTCCCACGAGCTGATGGATCCCTGGGGTAGATGACAGAACCAGGAGGTAGCAAGATCTGCTAAGAAGAGCGGAAAGCATTTGCACAGTACTCCCTCTGTCGCCCCACTCATGAGCATATGCTGCGTGTACCTCTGTAAGTGTACAACGGGATCGGAGGTTCTTTTGTAGGGTTCCATTGTTGGCATCTTCCATTCTCGGGGGGTGATAGTAATTTCGATATTGCGGGCGAAAGGGCTGGTTACCCTAGCGCCTATCCCTCGATCTCTTTGCTCCCATTGGACACATTCTCTGAATAAGCGTGCCATCCTTTCATCAGAACTTGGAGCAGATAGAAATGAGTTTGGTTCTGTTCTGTGGGATTGATTCCGTCCAGATGACCTGTAGGGATGGTATCGTCTATCATTCCTCATATTTTCCAGTGGCTGCCTTTGGTCTTCTGGGAGCATGCTCGGGTCAGCTACAGTTGACCCTTGCCTTGATCTCCCCCTGCTGGGTTCTGATCTAAGCACTTCCTCGGGTCCGACTTCGGGCTGGACTCTAGCTCGGCCCCGTTCACTGGCGTTTCTGTGGTTAGGCAGCATGACGGGCTCAGCTACAGTTGACCTTCGCCCGGTACCTCCCCCGTTGGGTTCGGTACCAAACGTTTCCTCAGGCCTAACTTCGGGCTGTGCTCGGTCTCGGCTCCTACCATGGCTACTTCTGCCGTTAGCACCTTCGAAGAAGGAAGATCTTTGTTGTCTCTGAGATCCTCCAGACTGGGACTCGCCCCATGATTCAGTGTTGCGGTTGGATTCTTCAGCGTCCCTTAAGCGTGACATGAGATGGTCCACCAAGGCTTCCTGCTGGGACGTGAAGCGGTTAGTTACTTCAACCACAACTCTGTCTAGATCTGCCCTAGTAATTGCTGTAGGCTGTTCTGTGGCAGGAGTGGTTGGGTTAGCCTGTTCTTCATTTGTTACTGTTGCTGGAGGAGGACGATTTGCTTGATTCGTGACAGCTGGATCTGGAAGACTGCTGGATGCGATGTTTTTTCCTTTGTTAACATCCATTCTCTGTTTGGGAGGCATGTTCTCCGAGCGGCGGACGACGCTGTTAGGAAAACTGCTAAGTGGATGAAGCTGAAGCTTCGAGTTTCTAGCTCTCAGTGAAAGCACCAAAAATGTTTTCACAAAAAATGGACAAACACCTCAAAGTTGTATGATTTAGTAGATCTTATGTTGTTCTTAGCGATTTGAGTGATTTATGCAAATATATGAAAAGCAGGGGCTAAACTGTAAAAAGACACGCAAATTTATAGTGGTTCAGCCAGAATGTGCCTACGTCCACTTTATATGTTATTTCTCTTCTCTTGTTTTGATTACAAGTACAAAGCTTTGATACAAGTAAAAGAAAGTTGTTTGAAAGTTCCTTCCGTGCTTGAGCTCTCAAACTTGACCCCATTGTTGTACCCCTGCCCCTCTATTTATAGAGTGAGGCTGGGGGTAGGGGTCATGGATGTATATACCAGCTGGTGGGCCTGGGCTGACGCAATCTGGCCTGGTGGAGTTGGTCCGGTGGTACTTGCTTCGGTGGAAGGAACTTGGTCTGGTAGGAGCTTGGTCCGGTAGGAACTAGGAGAGGTTGGTCCGGTAGGAACTAGGAGAGGTTGGTCCGGTAGGAGCTTGGTCCGGTAGGAGCTAGGAGAGGTTGGTCCGGTAGTGGCTGGGTCCGGTAGGAGCTAGGAGAGGTTGGTCCGGTAGGAGCTAGGAGAGGTTGGTCTGGTAGGAGCTTGGTCCGGTAGGAGCTAGGAGAGGTTGGTCCGGTAGGAGCTAGGAGAGGTTGGTCCGGTAGTGGCTTCTTGAGACTGCCGAATGGGTTTCTATGAGGCATGGATACCGAATGAGTTCCTGCCGAATGGGCCCTGGAGAACGAGAATGCCGAATGAGTTTAGGCAAGCCTGGATGGATGAATCAAGCTTCTTGGTCTCGAGGTCTTCTGGGTGAGAACACGCCCAACATTAATCATTCATTAATTACTTGATTAATTAACTTGAATTATTAATTAATTCTATATTAGTTACTTTCATTAAGTAATTTACTTCAAACAAATAAAATTTATTAACCATTAAACATTAATTATCTTACCTTTAATACTAAGTTAAAATAACTTTTCAAAATAAAGGTTTTGTTTATTTAAACCTTTTTAAAACTTGGTAAATTTAAAACATTTTATAAAAAAATCCTTTCTTAACCAATTCTTAAATTTGGATATAAGAAGAAAATTATTTTAACAAGATTTAAATTTCAAAAACTTGATTTTTCTTTGAATTTCAAAACTGTTTTGGGCAACAGTGATAAACTCGAGAAAATCCCCTGTCTGCTTCGAGTTTGAACCCGAGCGAACCCCTGCTTCCACTTGCTTCGAGAAAAATGACCAATTCCCCGTGCTTGGCTCCGAGTTCCACCTTTCTTCCCAAAATCCACGAACCCAGACATGTACGCGAATGCACGTATACGTGCACAAGCACGCCGATCATCGTCGATCGACGACGATCTCACTAGAACACCACCGACGATCTCCAACATCGCTTCGAACAACCCAATGTACCTAGGTATCCCAAATTCGAAAATCGAGCTTCCAGCTCCATCCAAAAACAAACATGCCTTAACAAAATGCGATCGCCACGATGATCCAAGCGACCAGAATCCTCATCCTTCAGACTTATCTCATCCAATTCGATTTTTGTCTACATACTTGAATGTATTTTATTTTTATTTAATCTTATTATTTTGTAATATAGGTGAATTTCTATATTTAATATGTTGTTAAAATTTAGCTAATGTTTACTTTTTATTTTTATAATTTATCTTATATATATATATATATATATCTATTTTTAAATTCAAATCTGCTCATATATGCACACATACATATACATTCACATATATATACAAGATTTAAATTCGAATGATTTAACACATATTTTATTTGAATTTAGGGAAACTCAAATCAATTTACCAATTAATTTCACAATTTTTTATTCAAAAATTAAATTAATTATCAATTTAAACTTAGTTAAAATCCGGGATCGTTACACAAAGTTGATGATGTGATGTCCGTCGAGACGGTCATCGATGACGGTCACTTTGGATAAATTCCAGAATTTAAATGAACTATTGCGCAATATTGGAAATCAGCACTGCACGACACTGCACAACAATGCACTAGGTTTACAATTTGGCATGCGACACAAATTTTAATCAATCTGATATAAGTTACGTGTTGAGTTTTGATAGCTATAGGTCATAGACGTTCTGAGTGCCTCTCCGCTTAAGCTGTAGGCCCATCAACTTCTAGATATGCTAAATCATACATCGAGTCAAGCTTAACTATAGTTCTGCCCTTATGACAAACTTTAATTCAGCCTGCACTTCAACCTAAAATTCCATAATTTGAACGACCTATTTCAGATGTTCAAGGAGAGCCCGTAGAAGGCCCAGAAGTCCAGGCTGCACTTGATACGCTCGATGATGCTATTACATTAGACGATCCTTTCGATTTTGCCGCTTTAAAAATCAAAGAAGGATCACCTGGGAGAATATATGAGAAGCATGGAATCTCGTTTGAGGTTGAGTTGGTTCTAGCGTGCCACTAAAGAGCACACCATCCGTAAGATGGGCATATAGCATGTAACCGGTATATGTGCTTGGTAGGAGGCATCCCACCATTTAATCAGTTCATCCGACGAGTTCTGCATTTTATGAAACCAGCTCTAGCACAACTCCATTTGAACGGTTTTGCTTTTCTTTGCAATTTGTTTATCGTATTTGTTTATTACTTCGATCGGGTCCCCAGTAATCAAGAGATTCGATATTTGTTCTGCTTCAAGCATCGCAAGGGAAATCCTTCCCTATTCTTCTTAAAGCCTTCCAGTGGTTGCCAAATTGTAGTTGGCACCTGGAATAAACTGAGTTACTTCAAGGATGAATTCTTCTTCGTTCGTTGTCCTTCTGGATTTGCACAACGATGGTTGTCTCCCCATAAGTTCTATTCTTGACCTTTTTGTACTAGTTAGGGATTATAGTACTACTATCGCTAAACGTCTTTTTTATTCTTCATGGATGTACCACATAGGCATGGAAATGCGTCTTTGGCGAAAACTCTTCGACAACTTATTCCAAGGGAAGAGAGAGAGGCTAAGACGCTTCTACGTGATGAAAATTTGCAAGCCCACAACCTGTTAGACCGTGGTCATACTGTCGGTCTTGCTCCAGAAGCTTTCGATAGTGATAAGGATGATTCTTCATCCAACGATAATGGAGACCACTCACCATTGCTCCCAATCCATAGTCTGGTAGTAGAGACTGGCAACGTGTAGGCGCACCTCGAAGAAGGTGAGATTAAAGGCGATGGTGAGGGAGGAAGTGAAGGAGTAGGAGAAGAGCATGTGGGTACTGATGCAGGCCATAATCTTTTTGATGATAAAGACGTCGAAGACCAATAGACTCTCCAAAGAAGAAGTCTTAAGATTAAAATTGGCAAAAAGAAGACTCTGATTCTGCCCCTGTCGGTCACAACTACATTTGAAACTCCTGTACAAGCTTCGAAAGATCCTTTTGCTGGTTTTGGACCAATCCTTGATGTAATCGACTCCTTTAGCCTCGCTAATATGAACATCGGGGATGTCGGGTCCTCCATTCGCTTCCAAGAAGACGTGCCTTCTACTAAAGTAGTGGAGATTACCCTTATTAAGCAAAAAAAGACTCACGATTCATCGGAGGACACTAGGACACTGGCACGCATGCACACATGTGCACTCTGCACAACTTACGTCGTACTACCGTCTTGTCAAAACTGATTTATATTTGTTTTGTTTGCAGGTTCCATGGAATGATGTGGATTGTATAAGGAATTTCAAGATCATATGGGATATCAAATGAGGCACAAACCAATCATGTGTCCCCATAAGTCCAGCCATGACTCTGATACCGAAACCGGCGTTCAAGCCATGATCATACGGCAGAGAGAAAGACTACAGGCCACATGATTCATTGTCTAGGCATCAATCCAAATCCAGGTTCCCCCATCTAGAAGTTTCCAAAAACACTTTAGCCGTCACGACGACGTTCTTCATGATGACCCTTCTCGTGCTTCCCCCTCTACTAAGTAGCCGGTGTCACCTCATACTTCTCAGCAATCACATCGTCTACCGAAATCCACTGCTTCCGATTCCTCTCAACACAAAGTCGATAAAGTGCCTATTGAATAGCCCATTATTGAAATAAAGCAGCCGGTCGCTTCAAATACTCAAATGGCTGAATTGCAACATCACTTTCCAAAAATCAATTTTAAATCCTGTAAGTTCGTTCCAAACTTGAAAGATATTCCTTTATATTAAGGATCATATGGTATCATATGTCGGTGATGTATATGATCGGTACTTTACTTAGAGGAGGCTAGCTGGGATGCTCTTGTAATACAGTGAGAGTTTAGAGGCTGAGATTGTAAGGCTAAAACTCATAGTATGTCAGAATGATGAGACCATCGCCCATCTCGATAAAGAAGTTGCCGAGCTAAAGAAAGCAAAGGAGGACATCGATCAAAAAGTCAAAGACTTAAATATGGCAATCGAGTAAGAAAAGAAGAATCACTTAAGTCAAGTTAAGTCTACTGACCATAGAGATCATGAATTAGTCGAAGAGGTGAAGGGGCTAAAGATACAATTTGAGAAAGAAAAGAAGGAGAAAGATAAGGCCCTTCAAACAGCTCGAGAATACTGTGAAGAAACCATTAAGACTCATAAGCAAAGAGACGAATCATTGGAAAAGGACAAGAAGGTGGATGAGTTGTGATAGCTATAGAGAGGCGAATTAAAGATAGTTTCGATCCACTCATCACCAACTACAATGCCAATGTCCTTAAGTTTTGAGACTTGGTGTGCTTAGAAAGTCTTATCCTCATCCTTTAGCAATGGCATAGGAGAAGATTGTGCGGGAAGAGCGTGAACACTCAAAAGGAGGTGAAGTGGACTTGTAGAACTAGAGAAAGAGATTCTGAGTCAAGAGGAAATCGAGGGGCTCAAAGAAGGTGAGCTCATTTTACATCCGGAGTTGGCTGTTACAGTTCAAATGGATCGAGCCGAAGGTTATGTCACTACTCCTCAAGAGATTGCTATCAGTCTCGAATCTAAGCCCACTTCTGCCTCTATTACTCTTTCAAATTCCGAGTATAATTCGGATGTGCCACAACTCTACAAAATAGCATGCTATCTCCTATTCAGAATGGGAACTTGGTGGTACGCCTGCCCACACTGAGTCTCAATCTGGTGGAGGAATATCGTTGACCTCACCTATATTTGAGAGAGTCCACATGACGTTAGTCGATGTAGCTAATATCTCATTTCATCTTTCTTAAATTTCAGGTCAAGTCGCAATCTCAAGCCCCCTAAAGGAGAGCTTCCAATAGGGACCACATGCAATGACGACCGATTCAACGGTGGTAACTGTCTCTGGGATGATCCTGAGGAGCCTGGTTAGTGATGCTCCAGGTGCAGGCATGCAAATGATTGGTGCGTTACAAGAAGAGGGGCCTGGTGGCTTCCAAGAGACACATGCAGATGATGACATTGAGATTACTGGATCGATTGTTCAGATTACTGGATCGATTGTTCCTACCCAAGGGCTTTTAAATGAGCGAACTTCTTTAACAACAGATCAAGTCCATTGCAGAAATTAAGCAACAACCGATTAACTTTTTTCCTCCTCCTTTTTCAATAGCTTTGCCCGATGAGACCATTTTTTGCTTCGGTCATGCTACCCATGACCGATAGCACTCAAAGCATGTATGCTGATGCGTTACTTAGCCCACCATTGAAGGGCAAAGGAAATGGAGAAAGATTAAGGAAGAAACCGAAAGGATCCGATGAGCTATCTTCTGCTAAAAAAAGAGAAAAAGAAGAGGACCAAGAAATGATCATCCATCTCCTTTATGCTTTCGATTATATAGTATTATGAACCAGCTTTTGTTTTCAGGTCGGTTATGTGTGGGTTCAGCCCCCACTTTTGCCCTCAGTCTAGTTGTCAATAACTTTTGTACTATTTCTTCCCAGTCTTATTTGGTTTTGAGTAGTAAACTTTTTATTTTGTTCAAGTCTTGTATGAATTTGTCCAAGTGTTCGAGAAATGTGCTTTACATTCAATGTATTTGCGGTCCACTTCTCATCATCATCGGACTAAGTTACTAATATGTTCCATCATCTAAGAATAAAGAATGATCGCCAGAATGTTTGTTTGCATATGACCATATCCGACTTTGAAACTTGGTCAAACTCCACTTGGTTAGAGAGTTAACTTAAACATCCCTAAAGACATTTTGAGTGCGATCGCGCGTAACTCCGAGCGTCAATCGAGGTATTTCATCTTTGGATATCTCTCTGGACATCCTTCTCTAAAATACATGCCTTGACTATGCCAAAGTCAAGGGTTGGTGGGAGTTAACCACTTAATCATAGTGGTTTAAACATCCTTTTTCAAAACATTTGTCTTCGATCATACCTAACTTTGGGTGTTGACAAGTGTATGTAAGATCTCGCCTATCTCCAAGCATAGATCTTTTGTCCTCCCTGCTCCAAGCAAGGTCTGGATGCTCTGCCAAACTCTGGCCATGGTGGTATTGGCGAATTGTCTCGTTCAGCCTTTGATTGTTTATAATCCTGCCCCTAACTTGCAGGTTAGAGGAATTGTTTGGCATCTCTTTGGACGTCAAGTTTGGTTAAGCTTCATGCCTCTGATCGTGGTCTGCGGAAGCTGGGTTGGCACCCATCTTTGGGTACCTACACACCTGCATTTTGCACATGCAAGTTCATCTAAGTAAATGTCACTTATCCTAGTGTAAAGTTAAGCACGGATAGATTCATAAGTTTTAGAGTCATTTCTTTTACAAATACTAGAAACGATAGATTATGTCTGGTTACATAGATTTGATTGGATATGTATAAATTTACATTCAAGTGAAATAGCATCACAAATGTTCCCTATTCCATGCCCGTGGGAGTGAGATCTCATCCACCGTTGCCAGCTTGAATGTGCCATCTCCAAGCTTTTATTCAATTGCATATGGACCTTCCCATGTCAGGCCTAAGATCCCAGAGCTAGGGATGATTTATTCGAGAACGAGATTGCCAATTTCGAAGGTCCGAGTCCTAACATTGGTATTGTAGTATCAAGCGACTCGGTTTCGATGTGCGGTTGCTCTCAACTCAGCTTCGTCACGCTTTTCATCGATCGTATCGAGAGACTCCAGCAGGAGTTCCTCATTCGTCCATGGATTATAGTGAGTCACTCAAGGAGAAGGTACTTATAGTTCAACTGGGATCATAGCCTCTGATTTGTAAGCTAGGGCGAATGGAGAGTGGCCAGTTGTTGACTTAGGGACCGTTTCATTAGCCCAAAGTGCCAATGGAAGTTCATTAACCCTCTTGCCCTTTGCCTTCTCCAATTGCATCTGAAGAATGGACTTAATGATTTTGTTAACTACCACGACCTATCCATTCGCCAAGGGTTGCACCACCACAGCAAACCTCTTCTTGATACGGTACTTGAATCAGAAATCTTTGAACTCGGCACTGTAGAATTGGATCCAATTATAAGAAATAATCATTTGTGGAACCCCAAAATGACAGATGATAATTCTGACCGTGAAGTTGATTACTTTCTTTTGGTGATCATGGCTAACGGCTCTACCTCAGCCCATTTGGTGAAGTAATCAACTGCGACGATGGCATACTTCGCACCACCCTTAGATATTGGTAACACACCAATGATATCGATTCCCCAAAATGCAAATGGCCAGGGGCTGACCATTTGGGTAATCTTTATTGGCGAGGCTCTTGGTAATCTCTAACACTTGTCACACTTTCTGATGTAATCAGCTATGTCCCGGTTGACAGTTTGGCAGAAATGCCCATAATAAAATATCTTCTTTACCAGGGTTTGCCCCTGGTGTGGTCGCCACATGCCCCTTCATGAACTTCTCTCAAGACATGCTTGGCATCACCATCGGCAACACACTGAACATAGGAACCGAGAATCCTTTCATGTAAAGTACTCCTTCTTGCATAATGAATCTTGCAGTTTTACGAAGAAGTTGACGTCATTCGTTCTTCCTGTTTGGAAGGATTCCACTCTGTAGATAGTTCTTTATCGGAGTCATCCATACTCCTTCTTAGATTTGACCTCCAAGATCCAATCGACATCCATCTGGTCGATGCTTGAAGCTGATGGTACTTCCACTACAACTAGGCCTATAAGCTGCACATCTCCAGAACTGGCCAACTTAGCTAGTGAGTCGGCCTTCGCATTTTCCTTTCTGAGAATATGCATTATTGTGTAATATTCAATATCACTAAGCAACTCAAGGGCTCGGTTCATATAAGGAGCTAGTCTCGCTCCTTTTGCTTGAAACTCTTTCTACACTTGACATATCACTAGCTGGGAATCACAAAAGATATGAAAAGTCTTAACTCCTAGCTCCTTGGCAATCTTGAGTCCTTTAATCAAGACCTTGTATTCTGCTTCATCGTTTGTTGTGGGAAAGTTGAGTTTCAGGGCATCACAAATCAGATGTTCCTCAAGAGTCACCAGAACTACTCCAGCACCAGAACAACGTTTGTTAGACGCACCATTTATGTACATCTTCCATCTGACATTCCACTCTCCACTGCTCTCTAGAGTGTCATCTCACGCCGTGTATTCAATAATAAAATCCACTAAAGCCTGACCTTGGATTGTGCTCCTAGGATGATAAGTTACGTCATACGGACTCAATTCAACGTTCCGTTTCAATGGCCTTCCAGAGGTCTTAGGTCATTACAGGATCTATCTTAAAGGCTGGTTGGTCAAAACTTTGATTGGATGAGCCTGACAGTAGGGGTGGAGTTTCCTTGAAGCAATTAGCCAGCAGTATGCAAAAAAATTCCAGCTTTGGGTAATTTCTTCTGCTCCTGTCAACTGATAACTAATGTAGTACACCGACCTCTGGATTCGGGATTCCTTGCGCATGAATGCAGTGCTCAGGACATGCACCAATACTGTCAGATGAATAAATAAGTCCTCATCATCTAGTAGTTTTGACAAAATGGGGGTCTCTCAAGTGATCCACCGGAGCCTGGAATGCATCTATACATTCTTGCGTCTAAGCAAAATTCCTCTTCCCCTTCTTGATCACATCAAAGAAAAGGATGCATTTGTCAATAGCTCTAGAGATGAATCGACTTAGGGCTGCGACCTTCCCATTCAAGCTCTGAACATCTTTGATTGTTTCTGGGGCTTTAATGTTCCTCAGTGCTTCGATCTTCTTTAGATTGGTTTTGATTCATAGGAGTTCACGATGAAGCCTAAGAATTTCCTTAATGCAATGTCGAATGAGCATTTCATGGGGTTGAGCTTCATCCCATAGTTTTAGACAACACTGGACATCTCTGCCAAGTCATCAACGTAGTTTCTCAATCGTTGTGACTTCATGAGCATATCGTCCACATAGACCTCCATCGAACGTCCAATTTGATCTTTAAACATCTTGTTTACCAATCTCTGGTAAATCGCTCCAGCATTCTCTAATCCAAAGGGCATAACAAGATAGCAGTACAGTCCCAGATCGGTTATGAAGCTGGTGTATTCCTGGTCTGGTATGTGCATGGGTATCTGATTGTATCCACAGTATGCATCCATAAATGATAACCGTTCATGTCCGGCTGTGGAGTCCATCAACTGACCAATCCTCGGGAGGGGGAAGTTATCCTTTGGGCATGCCTTTTTAGGTCAAAATAGTTAATGCAAGTCCACCACTTCTTGTTTGACTTCTTTACCAAGACTGGATTTGGTATCTACTTCGGGTATAAGGCATCACAGATGAAGTCGTTATCTTTCAACTTCTCCACTTCTTCTTTGAGTGCAGCAGATCTCTCTGGACCCAGGCTATGATGATTTTGTTTTGTAGGATGCATTTAGGATTTATATTTAATACATGGCTCACTATCTCCAACGATATCCATAGATGTCTGAGTGAGTTTAGGCGAACACATCTAGGATTGCATAGAGAAACTAACTAACTCTTTCTTCGTTTTCAAAACAAGCTACAATCCAACCTTTAGGACCCATGTAGTGCCATCCTTGCTGATCCGGATGTTGATTGTCAACTCGACTGGAGCTGCCTTTCTATCCTCCAGCTCTTTCCATGGATCCATATCCTTATGGAACCGACTGTGCTGCCTGAGCCAAGACTTACACAGTGGTTGCTATGCATCTAGAGCCTTGATGTAGAGAATCCTCTCTACACCCCTTCTTTTCTCTCTTCGCCTCACCTCTTTCACTTCAGTGACATAACATTTACGGCTAAGCCCTTGATCTCCTTGAATAATCCCCACATCATTCTCGGTTAGGAACTTCATCACTAAGGGCATCTCCAGTGGATTACGCATGTAATATTCAGGACCCTGAATATTACGTGCGTAATCGCACAGAGAACGCACTGGTCAGGCGCCCATTTTATGGGCGCCAGACCATAGGTGCCCATTTTATGGGCGCCTGAAATGCAGGCGCTCATAAAATGAGCGCCTGCCCCCTCCCCCCTACTAATACCCATCCCCTCCCTTTCCTCTCCATTTTTTCTCTACCTTTCATTTTAATTTTTTTTTTTAAATTAGCAAATCTAAACGAAATGCCGTCGCGCCCAACCAAAATCGCCCGAAGAACGGTTCACAGACATCCAGCGGAGCAAGCTGGACCGTTACATGTTCCGCCGCCACCTGGAGTTTCATCAGATGATCTACGTGTACTACACGAGCTTCTAGATGGTTATCGGCATTGAGCCGAATCCGCTTTGACGAACGTACAGGTATAAATTGCACATTAGTATATTTGATTATTTTTATATGTACATCACATAATCATATTAAATAACTGTTATTCTATCAAAAATTATTAATTCATAAATTATCTTTAGGACCATTACATTCATTGTCGGGGTAGTTGGGCTAAGTGTATTACCCAGTTTTATGATTCTCTTCCCGGTCCTATTGCTGAGAGGCTACAGGCTAGCCCTTTTGGTCTTTTTTTGTCGATTAGGCATGTTCAGTCCTTTGATCGACCTCTCATTCAGGCATTAGCTGAGAGGTGGTGGCCCACCACGCATACGTTTCATTTTTCAGATTTTGAGCTTGGTATCACCCCAGTTGATTTCTACGTGTTCACTGGCATTGAGATTGGACGACATGGTCTTTGACCTTTTCCATTTGATGATTTGTATGAGTCCCCCAATCTGTTTACTGTTTTTCTACCATTGATAGATGTTACCTGCGTCAGTAGTGGTTCTGTTAAGTTGACTTACCTGCAGCAGTACATCACCACTTATATAGCTAGAGCCGATATGATGGATGCAGTCACTAGAGCATTTCTGCTGTACTTGTTTGGTTCGACCTTTTTTTCGAACCAAAAAGGTACGGTTCGACTAGGTTATTTAGCATCTCTTGCTAGATTAGACCAGCTACATACTATTGATTGGGGCACAGCGATATTAGGCACCCTTTATACCGCTCTAGATTCATTTGCGCTTGGCGATGTCAAGCAGATGTACACTTTTTGGTATATTTTGCCGTTATGGTACTACGAGTACACGGCAAACATGCATCCCCGCATCCAGGACATGGCTAGTCAGGCTTCTGAGCAGTACTTCCCTAGGATGAGAAGGTGGGAGACTATGCAGTACGTACATCATGTTCCCTTAGGTGTACGGCATGACTTGATGGAGGCTAGGTCACAGCTTGATATGCGTAGTCGAGGTAACATCATTCGTACTCCTTGGGCCTCACATTGGACTCATCTAGCAGATGCAGGTCTTATGGTGGACGACCATCCCATGATGGTTGCGTATTCTCTATCTAGACGTAGGGTTGCTTTGCATACACCTGCATTTATGCCTATGTGGTATTTGGGAGAGAGGTGTGCTTATCAGATTACCGGTGATCGTCGTATACCATATGATCCTTTATCTTGTGAGGACATGTTTGGTAGACATAGGGTGATTGGCGATCATTACTTAGATGCTCTACGACAGGCTGGGTGGGTGGATAGCAGTACTTTCTTCATCGATGGAGACTACGATTCTTATTGGGCCAGAGTAGCACCCCGTAGATTCATCGTACCAGATTATGTTCGTGGGGTCAACTCTGATCATATAGGACCTCACATGGCAGCCGGTAGAGTTCAGGTACCGCAGGTTTCATTTGACTCGATTATGACACAGTTCTCGCAGACTCCCATGCAATTGGAGCTTAATACTACTTTTAGAGCATATGACGTGACAGGTACTGTGATTGAGCAGCCTTTAGTCTTTCCAGACCACCCCGAGTTTCCTGGTGTGCCTTCAGTCGGGTTATATCCTCCGTATGAGGTACGTTTGTTGTTTATTGCCCTTTTTCCTTTATTTTATGCTTAGTTTCTTACTATGTCAAATATCATCTTTATGTAGTATGTTGCTAGATTGGACCAGGCCAGAGTTTCACTTGGTGTGTTTCGCGATATGACTCTTGCACATACACACACCATGCATGATATGTACATGCAGCATACACATATGCTAGAGGCGCAGATTGATCAGCTGTCAGCTAGACTTGCTATATATGAGCCTTTCGGATCACAAGGCGGAGGTGAAGCTGGTCCCAGTGGGTATGATGCTGGTGGTTTAGATGAGGATGATGGGGGTAAGGAAGATGATGAGGACGAGGGGGAGGATGGTGATGGGGATGACGATGATGATGACGGAGATGATGATGACGGAGATGGGGATGATGATGACGATGACGGAGATGATGATGATGGTGATGGGGATGATGGTGATGATGACGACGACGACGTTGCATTCCTTTAGTTGTATACCTTTTAGTATATGCATAGTGAACGTTTTATTATATGTTGCAGTTCATATATCTTATGTACTTATGTCATTGTCTGAGTGTATGTTTATATAATTTCACTTTCTTGGATTTTGGCTGATAATGTTCGAGTATGCTGTGAATTATATATGTTTGTGTATACTGTGAATTATATATGTTTGTGTATACTGTGAATTATATATGTTTGTGTATACTAGTGACATTAGAATTGAAGATATACGAACATTGATAAAAAACGACACAGTAATAATAGAACATAAATATGAATATACTAGACGTGACGATTAAATTGCAACTCCTGTAAAGAAATTCGAAGACGTCTTATCTCCTGTTCTAGTTCGTTTGCATAGGTTATTCCCCTTGGACATAAAGGATCATCCAACCATTCCGCATAATTGCAACCATTCGGCCAAAATTGACATATTTGGATTCGACGACCAATATTTTCTCCATCCGCACGTACTACAACTTCAACTCCATACCCACACTGACAACAAACTGGGTACGATTCAACTTCTTGCTCAGTGGGAGGTTGAACTACTTGAACCTGGTTCTCAGGTTGTTCATATGCATGACGAACAACATGTTGTTCGTATGGTGGTTCAACCACTTCCTGAAGTATCAGCTGCTCAAGATCTGGAAATTGACCGCGGACATCTTTATAGTGTTGTTCTTGATAATTGATAAGCCAATCCTCATCAGTATGTGGACTTTCTGTACGCACGTAACCTGCATCTGAATCGATAGAAGAAGGCCAAGAAGGCATTGGATAAAGAATTTATTGTTGTGATTGAGTAAGAAGATGATTATGAATGATGAATAAGTAAATAAGAAAGTGTATATATAAACAAACAGGTAGCAGGGGAATGATAAAAACAACAGACATTATTTGAAAAGACAAGTCAGAAAGCTCTCCACACATTAACGACCGTTACATAACCAACTACTAATATTGTTATCTTAAGGCCATCTAAATCTTTCTAGCCAATTTTGGCGTATGAAGTACGCATCATGGCCAATGAACGGAGTGCGGTATTTTAAATTGTATCGACCGTCATATGTCGAACGTGTATTCTCAAACACAATTTCTGATATTACCTCATTAATAATCTTTGTGTAACGCGTGCATGCCCTAGTAAAGTTTCTGTATGCTGTCCTGACCCCTTGAGCCGTACGTCTAACTTGACAACCCACGTCGTTGTTGTACAGTTCAGCCAGAGTCTCCCAAAAATGAATTACCATTAACTCCTGATTGTCGCACATCTCATCGGTTTGTATGTAGTACTGCATAAGTAACTTCAATTCATGAGACTTAAATGTCATGTTGGACAATGTAGTTTGAATAATGTTAAGTTTTTAAATGATTTCAACAGATAACGGTTTGTGAATTTATAGAATGGATGTTGATTCTCTCCACTCAAGAAAGCAGAGAATCTTGACCGACAGATGAACGTGGCTACAGTATTTGATTTGACTGCACACTGAGCCACCTTCTCACCACTCAAGAAAGCAGAGAATCTTGACCGGCAAATAAACGTGGCTATAGTATTTGATTTGATTGCGCACTGAGCCACCTTCTCTCCACTCAAGAATTTGTCTATACATATAACCATTTGGATCTCATACTTGTTTACCTCAATTAAGTCTAACAAAACATTCACATATCAAACAACCATCCTCAAATATCAAACAATGTCTGGAAATTTACTAAAAGCTATATTGCTATGCGACAGTGACTCTGAAGAAGAAGAAGCGTATGAGTTAGCGCATCAACAAGAGGAGGAGGAACTGATGGAGATATACCTTGAAGCATACGGTTCAACTTCTTGAAAACAAGGCGGTTCAGTTGTGGGTCGGAAATATATCAACCGTAACCAGCAAGCATTTCATAAAACACTTATGCAATATTACTTTACCCGTGATCCAACTTACGGTCCAGAGATGTTTAGACGACGATTCAGAATGAGTCGTCCATTATTTTTAAGAATTCTCGAAAGTATTCAGCAGAATAATAATTATTTTGTTTACAAGCAAGACGCCGCAAAAAAACAAGGTTTAAGTGGGCATCAAAAGATGACTGCAGCGTTGAGGATGTTAGCGTACGGTACACCCGCCGATGCCCTTGACGACGCATATCGTATTGCAGAGAGTACGGCATTGGAAAACCTAGATCACTTCTGTCAGTCAGTTATGGACATTTATGGGACTGAATATCTTCGTTCTCCAAACGAGGCAGATGTAACGCGCTTGCGTGAAATGCATGAAAGCAAAGGCTGGCCTGGAATGCTTGGAAGTCTAGATTGTATGCATTGGGAGTGGAAGAACTGTCCAAAAGCTTTTCATGGAGCATATAACGGCAAAGAAAAAAAACCTATTATCATCTTATAAGCGGTTGCCTCTAATGATTTGTGGATTTGGCATGCTTTCTTTGGAATGCCAGGTTCTCTTAACGACATAAATGTTGTCGAACGATCTCATTTGTTTAATGATTTGGCGCAAGGTAAGTCAACTCCCTTATCATTTACTCTTGGTCATAATACATATGAGCATGGATACTATCTTGGAGATGGAATTTATCCCAAATGGAGTACGATTGTAAAGACATTTGCAAACCCAATGATGGCAAAACAGAAACAATTTGCTGCAATGCAGGAAGGACGTAGAAAGGGCGTTTGGGGTCCTTCAAGCAAGGTTTGCAATGGTCAGCAATCCATGTAGATTATGGAAGAGATCAAAAATAGCTGCAATTATGTTCTGCTGTATAATTTTGCATAACATGATCATTGAAGATGAACGCGCTATGGACTATCCCGATTTCGAGTATGATGGGGCAAGACAACCCCCCGAATTGTTTCGCACAGCCACGTTACAAAATGAAGGACAATACGCAATTCATGTCGATAATCATGAAGTATATCGTAATGCTGCTATTCATAATAGACTGCAATGGGATTTAATTGAGCATATTTGGAATTCTCATGGAAATCAATAGTTCGGGATGGTGGATCTTTGTTTAATTACATCTGTTTGCCTTTTTATTTCTGTAACGAAGTGTAGAATGCTATAATTTTTATCTTTGTAATATCATTTATGTTTGGTGAAGTAAATCTTTATTGATGTCTATAGAATGCATCGAAATAAATGACATCCCATTGAATATTTTAAAACTAAAAATAACACATGATTGAAAATATAAACTGAAGGTACATGGATATTTAACTGCAATAACTTAAAATATCACATGAATATTTCAACTACATATGTTTTGTTCCCGATCTACTCTCAACAATGCGTTGTTTGTACTCCATCCAATATTGCATTGTAATTGGGTCCATTCCGGTGACATCCTTTTCCATTACTAAGGTCTCTTGGCTTTGCCGTTCTAGCTCAAACCGGCCCTTCTCAATCTCGGTCAGTTCTTTTAACACGGCAAGCTTTTCTGCACTCCCCCTTTGACGTTCTGCATTTTCTCTCGCATGTTTTTCATGCATTAGGGCTAAACGAGAGTCGATTTGAGATTGAACAGCAATTTTCTTCTTAGTTGCTTGTTGCCCCATCGGTCTAGCATCTTCATCAAATGCGGGTTCTGCTTCTTCGTCTTCGTTATCTGGGCATACATTAGAGTCCATCTGAGAAGAATTTCTTGGGCTAGAATTATAATTAGTTCGTCTTGTTTTTTTCTTGCCCTTCGAGTTCGTCTGAACATCTCTTAAGCTTTTTGCAGTGTTTGAGCTCCATTTTTGTTGACTAACAAGCAAGTCGTAGCAGTTTGAAAACTGATAGTAGTGGGGTTTCTTTGTACCATTTTCTTTTGGAAATAATTTCAAGAATTGATCGTTCGCCATTCTCTTCTAAAAAAACAAAAACACAAAATGATATATTAACAAAGTGATCAGAATGAATATAAATTAAAAATGATATTTTTCAAAACGCTACCAATTCAGCTTCGCCACCCATTCCACTTGGACTTGCTGTTCTTATTTTGTGAATCTGCGACTCGTAGAATTGTGTTTGTCGATTAATCTTCCCGAAACGACCGGTGATTGTAGACATTGACCTCATCTTTTCGACATGCTTTTTATTGTACGCAGTCATGACTTTTGCCCAAAACGCCTCTCCACTTTGGTCATTCCCCTTTACCGAGTCGTTAGAAAAATGACAGTAAATATAACACAAATCCTTATCTTCATCGCCGGACCATGTAGCAGAAGAATGGAAGGATAGAGGGAGAGCGGTTTGGGGATGAACATTTTGAAATAGTTGAGAATCAAAATCCCAGCTATCCATATTCATCGCTTCGGTATATGATTGAAAAGGATGAGACATACTTTCAATATTATGGAATTGAGAATATAATTGTAATAGAAGAAGAGATGTGTGTATTACAATCTGAAAAATAGTCCTATATATATAATGAAATCACAAATATGACCGTTTATAGCCGTTGTAATTTTAAATATGACCGTTTATAGCCGTTGGGGACAAAATATGACCGTTTATAGCCGTTGGAGTTCAGAAAATACGACTGTTTGTAGCCGTTGGAGGACTTTGGCAGGGGGGGTCACGCGTTTGGGGTTGAGCTTGGGCTTGGGCGCCCATTTTATGGGCGCCCAAGCCCTGGTGCCCATTTTATGGGCGCTAGGGCTCTGGCGCCCATAAAATGGGCGCCCAAGCCCAGTTCAGAATCCTGAACTGGATCCCGAACATTACCCTTAATATTCAAACTGAATTTGACGATTGGGGATTTTTTTGCCTAAATTCAGGATGTAACTGACCATTGGAGATGCCCTAAGCACCATGGAGTGATAGCCACATTAAATTCAGCAAGGGCCGGTCGGCCCAAAAAAGGATTGTATATAGAATAGATATTCAACATAATAAAAGGCACAACTCGCACTCTCATACGATCGCCCTCTCCAAGTACCATCAGTAGATCCACGCATCCCACAGGCTCAGTAGTAGTCCAATTAAATCTCTGGATCCGAGATATACATGGCTTCAAGTCCTTGCCCTCTAGATGCATCTGGTCGTAGGCTTTCTTGAATAGAATGTTTCCTGAACTTCCATAGTCAACCAAGATTTTCCTCATAACAGTAGGGCCAATCATAGTAGATTTCACAAGCAAATCAATCGTCAGGGCCTCTACTCCATCGGCATCTCTGTTTCAAAACATGGTATCATCTGTTATAGTTCTTAGTTGCTTTGTAGGAACATCATCCTCGATGGCAAAATAGCTCTCATTCAATACGTGTTTCAATGCTCCCACATATCGTTCCATCGTATTCCAACTTTTCTCAACTAGACGCAATCCACCAATAATAGTATTTATCACAAGACGTTTCTCGAACTTCCTGGGTTCATCAACACCAGGCCCGGATTGCCTCTGTTGGGGGTATGAAGTTCTTTGCTCTCCATTTTACAGGGCTTGCACAAAGTGTTGTAATTTTTTTTGCGAATAAAATCTTCAATCACATCATGCAAATGGCTGCATTCATTGGTGTTGTGACCATGCATTTCATGAAATCTGCAGAACCTGCCAGACTTCTTCTCCTTTTAAGTCGACTCCCTAGGTGTCAGTTTCCTATACTGCTCTTTACCCTAGGTAGCCAAATATATATTCTCAATCAACTTGTTCAATGGGGTATAACTATCAAACTTTGGCATTCTTAGACATCTCCTCAAATCCAACTTTTTACCTTTAGCCCATCATTTTTTTGCTTTGTCCACCACTTCGATTCTCTACATTAACATCATTATTACCGGAATTTCCTCTGGATCGTTTCACAGCAACATTACCTTTGTATTACCTTCGTCGACTATTCGACATTGGTTTTCCTATTGCTAGCACTTGCCTCTTCCAGGCACAAAACTGATTTGCCTTTCTATAAAATACGTCCATTGTCGATGAAGGTTTCATCTTCAACCATCTCCCAAAGACAAGCTCGGGATGGATCCCTCTAATCAGCGCCATCAGCATAATACCTTCCTGTGCATTGCTAACTTCGGTCACCGTGGTATTAAACCTACGCAAGAAATCCTTTAAAAACTCTCTCACTCCCTGGAAGAGGTTAGAAAGTGACATGATGTCCTTTGGATGGGTTGTGTGCATACAAAATTGCTCAATGAATTTCCATGCCAATTGCTCGAAAGACGATATGGATCTCGGCGGAAGCCAGGTGGACACATCGTCGTCGTTCCCTTTAGGAAAATTGGGAAACAATGATATCGCACAGCTTTAATAGCTCTAGCGCAATTCATATGCCAGTCGTATTTCATCAAGTGTTTCCTCAGATCCATATTCCCATTATACGAGAGAATCGTCGATAGTATAAACCTCCTCGGGTAATCCTCATGTAGGATATCTTCCATGAATGGATTTTGGCTTAGGGAGGAACCCCACACATCATTAGTCCGATGTTGGCTCTCACTTATAAGTCTCCTGACCATTTCAGTCAAATCCGGCTCAAGTGGATCTACTGGACGGCGGTAATTATGATTTACCCCTAGTGTTTGGTTCGGCAAACACTCTTGATTTGTTTCACGATACCTGGGTTCTCCAAGCTCTAGGAGAACCATTCGTTCAGCAGTTCCATGCATATAATCTCTCCACGATGGATCTGCAACACCCGCCTGATCTCTAATATTCTGGCTATCTACAGCATGTCTCGTAGCCAAAGCAGTGCCATCACCAGAATGTCAACCACATGAACCATGAGTATATGGTTAATATTGATCCCTTTGGATGGATTGGTACCGATCCATAGTCCTTGGCCGCGGTTCGGTCCTATCTTCTGTTTTGACCTTCCGGTGTCCTTTTGAACCATCTTCTACTTCTTGTTCCTTTGCCTTTGCTCTGACGATGAGGAACTATCAGATTTTGTACCGAAAGATTTTCTATCCTTTCTGCTTCTCCTATGGTTGTTTGTTAGTTGATTCAAAAAATCCAAGCTCTGCTTTATTTGCTGGTTCAGTTCATTGCGGCATTTTTGGAGCTTATCTTCCATTTACTTCATCATACGGTCCATCTTAACCCTAGTAATCACATCTGTTGGGTTCTGGCTTTTGTTACTATGCAACCACCTGAACATGTTAGGAACCAACACTCTCAACATTCTTAGCAGCACGAGAAGCAGTGGATCGATCTCTTCTTAGAGCCATGGTATAAGCACTTTTGTAGATTTTCTGAAAATCTAAGTTGTTAAAAATTTCAAAAACAATGAAAGCTGGATCTATCTCTTGGATCTAGACAATCCAGTAGTAGATGATGGGTCCAAAAAGACTAAGAATAGGTTCTCGGTGAAAGCACCAAAATGTTAGCACCAAATCATGGCACCAACACCAAAGATTAAGTAGAGAATAAAAGTGATGAAAAGTAAATGAAAATGAGAATAAACGGAACAACACACGTTTATAGTGGTTTGGCCAATTGTTGCCTACATCCACTGGAAATTTTTTTTGATGATATAATTGACTTAAAAGTGATGTTCTTATGGTTCAGTACCACTCCACAGGCAATTACAAGAGATTATGTAAAAATAGCAACAGAGCTAAAATATCCCCGAAATGATGCCCCTCCATATCTATTTATACCATAGGTTAGCAGTAATTGTTCCACTACATTCTTCTCCGTGATCTCAATGATCTAGAAGTAGTTTATCTTGAGAAAACATGGTCTTGTCAACAAAAGCTATCGATCGTTTACCAATCCTGTAACGACCTAGAATTTAATCGCTATTTAAATGAATATTTGATTATTTTTAAATAATTAATAATGGATTTTTAATAACAAATAAAAATATTTTAAATAATAACTAATGGTAATAAAATCATTTTTAAAATTTGTTTACTAATATATATAGTTCATAGAGAAATATAAAATGTGACCGGAAGTTATTTTTCGAAATATCGATTTTTCATTCGTTAAAAGTTATTCAAAAGGTTATAACATTATGTTAAACATACATGCACACAATATAACTAAGTTAACATGGTGTGTACATGGCATGAATAGTTTAAAGGGGGAGTACAGTGGACGGATTTGATGGGGGAAGGGGTATGGATGTGCATGCATATACATATTTAAATATAAACCTCTTTATATTATTTTACTTTATATCCTAAGCCTATAAGTACCCCCTAACTTTCATTCTTCTCATTTTACAATCTCTTCCTCTACTTTGAAAATCCTAAAAGCTTAAGTAACTTCGCCATGGCCTCCTCTTCATAAATTCTAAAAAAAGAAATATCACTTCTTTCACTAAAAATCACCTTTTTATTTCACAAAACCACTTCTACAAACCATTCAATGCCTCCTCTTCTAAGCTACAACACTCCATCCACCCAAAACCATAAGGGTGGAGCCTTAACATCCCAAGGTCGAGCCCAATTAGCCTAGACCGAGCCCATCTTGGAGGCTCAAGCACTCAAAAGTTCCATATTTGCAAATTTTCTAAAGGGTTTTCAAGTTTTGGAAAAAGTTCGCTTTGGCTTAGAAAAGTTTCGGTGGGTAAAACTAATATTTTTGGAAAAGAAAAGCAAATTGTTTTTAGTGGTCTATATGTTTTGAAAATATAGTGTTTATTGTGTTGAATTATCATGTTGTTTGGATGACATATGATTACAAGTTGGTTGTTTAGTATAGATTTGTGAGTTGGATGATATGTTGATATGTTTGGATATGTATATGGATATGGTTATGTGAGATTGGTTTATGATATGATGATGGTATTGTTTGTGAAACAAAACCAAGTATGTTGTGAGATGGTTGTGAAAACTAGTGCTTTAAAAAGTCGTAAAGGACTTGAGATCTGATTTGAAAACGAAAGCACTTTTTTCTAGCTTTGAATTTTTGAAAATGTTTTCCAAGTTTTACCTTTTGTTTAAGATTTCAAAACTCTTACAATTGTGTTTTCAATCATGTGGTCTCTAGATTTAAGTGAGATTTCCACCTAGAAATCAATTCTAGTGAACTGTGCTTATAGCGATAGTCGATATGGATGTAGTTCGGGAAATTTCACGATTTCAAGTTTTTAAGTGTTTTCCTTTGGATTGTTATTGAAAACTCATGTCAAAATAATTGAGTAAATCAAAGTTTATGTTTTAATTATTTAATAATTTATTTAATTAATTTATTAATTAGGGTAATTATCATTTAATTAATTAATTAACTAATTAGGTTAAGTAATTAGAGTTTAAGGAATTATTTATCAAGTTAATTATTTTTAATTAAGTAAGATTTAAATAATGATTAACTAAGATAAGTGAAAATTAATTTTTATTTTATCAAGTTTATTTATTTTAATTAATTAATTAATTAGAGTTAATTATTATTTAATAAAAGGTTAATTATCAGCTTAATTAAGGTTTCATTTCTTAAATAAATGTTAATTAATTAGATTTTAATTAAGGTTTAATTATAGATAAATTCGGATTATTAATGATTTAATTAAGATTAATTAAGGTTTAATTGAGTTTAAAACTTATGATTTAATTAAAGTTTATTTATTCTAAAGTTTCTTTTAAAACCCTATCGGTTATTTATTTTTAGCCAGTTTTCTTATTTAAGTGAATTGTTTTTAAACTAAGGATCTCTTGTCCATGCTATTAAGTAGCCAAATGATTAATTAAAGTAGTTGTAATAAAACGGTGACGTGTTTTATTGGAAGTAAGTCGCTTTGTACTTATCATAAATACCGCACTTCGGAAACGTAATGAATACAAGAGGGTTAATTTTGATAAGCAGGTCATAATAATCTAAGCATATGGAACGTATGTTCATATGTAAATCTTTACACCCTGATAGTGGGATAGTCCACTATAAACAACTTGACCTTTTAAATAATCAAACGTTGGTTTGAAGAGACCGGGATCGAATATTAATTGTTATCCGAAAACTATTTCGAACCAACGTAAACGTTCGAATTGGAAGTAGTAAAGGCAAGGTCCAAGATGAAGACTTTTAAGTGCAAGGGCTTTTTGTTACTAACCCTAAAGGTGATTCCCAAATGGGAATGGTGGAGATAGTGCCTTCGGTTCGTTCGTCTCCTGAATGACTTGTATGGATGAGTGCTGACATTATGTCAACATATGAAAGGTAATGTTAGCATTCCAAGTGGCAATGCTATAACAAAGGTAAACGTAGCCTCAGGCCTCATCAACCGAGAATGACTAAAACACGGGAGATGGGGCAAGGCTAAGTGGGTCGCTCCCATTAGGGTAAGGTCATCCCTGTCTAGAGTCCCTATTATTAATTTATGTATGCTTTAGTACGGTTGCTGATCCCAATCGAGGGTGATCTTATTCGGTACTATCCAGCAAGGGGTAGGCCAGTCTTGTGTTGGCAGGGGATCTAGGCAAGGTCCTTGGTGTTATTATATCTAGAGATGCACCGTGAAGGACGGTACCCCAGTAGCCCGGTCATTATACGGAATCCATTTCCCAATAAGTGCCTTCGGTCTTAGTTGTATACCTATTATGCTAGAATTTAATTAATGTAACAATTTCGGCTATGTGAATTATTTATTTGAAAACCCTAGACATTATGATAATATCACCGAATTTCTACATAAAGTGTTTTGGTTATCTTATAGTAAAATCCCATCCATGTTTATGTGCAGCGTGGTCTTACGAGATACCTTTGATTTCAAAGTGTTTGTAAAAGTAAAAAAATTAAGTTGTTTGAGTTTACTCACACCAAACCCATGTCTAACCCGGAGTTTTATTTTCTTTTCCTAAAACTCTTGGGTACTCAAATTTGTATGAATAGCTAAGTGATCCAGGTTCTTACGGAAGCATTTGAAGGAGCTGGAGTAGGTGGCTTCACCGTTAACTAGTTGTTATTATCTATTCCACTGTGTTATTATCTATTCCGCTGTGTATTTATGTATGATCTAAGTACTTTTATATGGACAGGTAGTTATAACTGTCCAGTTGAAAGTTGTAATGAAATGACTTTACTGTATTATTATTATGGAAATGACAATGTAATATCCTATATTATCTATTATATGGTGTTTTATTCATTGTGAGATTCTGTAATTGTGTAGTTTCTTCTTATCTTTCTTTTTATTCTACCCTAAATGGCTTGTCTTTCGGTGCAAGAAAGGCGGTCATTACAGATCCATAGGCATGGATACCAATCCATAAGAACTTCTTATAGATCCTTCTAGCTACTTTGGGATGAACTGATATATTTTTAGATTTGTAATTCCAAGCTTGTTTTTGTATCTATGAGCTTGTTTCTAAATCAATCTGATGGATCTATGGGAGGGGTAAACTTGTTGATTTCTGGTGCTTGAGTCGTTTGATAGCAAACAATGGGCGACCGATCTATGGAACTTGGAATAGACTTCTGGCATTAAGACTAAGTAGTAGGAGGAAAATGGAGTGGTTCTGAGGGGATCCTATGGATCGTTATCGATCCATAGCCATGGATCGGTACCGATTTGTAACATCCCGTATCTGGAGGCCAAAAGCTAAGCACTACAGATGCTGCATTCATCCATAGTATTAACTTCTGGTGACAAAATACTATAATGATAATGGTATCCATAATATTAGAAGTTCATGAATATGAACAAAATCACAGATTTCAAAAACAACATTTTGCTGATTACATTTCAAAGAAATAATTCATATCCATGCTACAAAATCCCTTAACGTTTCCCAGGCACTGATTAAATATATCATTACGAAAATATGCCAAGAGCGACATATGAGATGCCCCTTTGGTTGATCAAAGTAATATAGTCATCTCTGACTTAATATACACAACATAATCAAAACAAAATGAAACTGCAAATCCTAATTAGCTATCCATCAGTCACCTACTCGTCTTCGGATGCTTTAGTCATCCAAAGACTAAAACCTGAAAACCTCAACCCTTAGCCTACTCAAATCAATTTTGAGTACCCAAGAGTTTAAAGGGAAACAAAAACTTCGAATCAAACATAAAGCCTAGCGTGAATAATTTTGTTACATCTCGGTTTATTGATATTAAGTGAGACCACGCAGCTTAGCAGAACAGGTTTCCCCTCACTTATATCCTCTTTAAAACATATACTTTGCGAATCCTTTCCTGCAACCAAACTGATTAATCGACTGATTATATCAAAATAGCAATATCCTTTATGCTAATAAATGGACTATCTGTCCGTAAAATAAGTAATATGTGAGCTATCTACCCATAATATAATAGAAAGGTCCATTATGCTACAAATGGACTATTTGTCCATACAACTGGGCTGACTGCCCACAAACTGGACTAACTGTCCGAAATCTAGGTTGGCTGCCTGCAAAATGGATTAACTGTCCGAATTATTTTCTTAGGGTTAACTACCCCTTATATTTTCCTTTAAAACCTTTTTAAAATGATTTAGTCCTTCAAATCATATATATATACAAGGAAAATATTTTTTTAGCTTTACTCTAAGCCATTTTGCCATGTTATATATACTTTACTCAAAATAATGTTGATGGGATTTAATAAGGATTAACTATCCTTCCAAAACAAGTTAAACCCTTTTTAACTTGAAAATAGTTAGGCTACATTGCCTATTTAATACTTTCAAAACCTTTGTTTAAAACCGTTAAACAACCCTTTCGAAACCATAGAAGGTAACCCCTTCAAAACCATAGAAGGTAACCCCCTTCGAAACCATTGAAAGACCCTTTCAAAACCATTAAATATTGCCTTTCGAAAATGTTGGAAAAACCTTTCCTTTCTTTTCTCCGAAAGCTTCAAAATACCAGACATCCTCCTTTAAAACCTTTTAAATATTGCCTTCCGAAAACATAGGAAAACCATTCCTTTCAATCCTTTCGAAACCCTAGGGAACCACCCCTTTCGAAACCATTCATTAAAACCTTTCGAAACAGTCAAACTCAATCCTTTCGAAAGCCCTTTGGCTTCAATTTAAAACATGTGGAAACCTTTCGATTACCATTGAAAAATGTCTCGGTTGAAACCATTTGGATTCTACCTTCAAGTAGAGCAAAAGGATCAGAAACCCATTAAAGTCGAAAGCATCTATTTCGAAACCATTTACAACTATCTCTTTTGAAACCAATTGGGTTTTACTTTACTAATAGAAAAAGGGTCCTAAAACATTTAAGTCGAAAGCAACTGCTTCGAAACTATTTTCTAAGTAATGAAGTGATGGTGTTGAAACCATCCCTTCGAAAGCATTGGAGAGGTGGCCAAGTTTTAGGAAAAAAACAACCCTTTCGAAACTATCTGGGTCAAAAGGTAAAAAGGCGGCAGCAAAAAGGTTTTGACTTAGTCGAAAGCAACTATTATTAACCCAAATCACATTATATATGTTTTCTAACATATAAAAATTTCAGACCTAAATCTTTTATTATTTAGCCGAAAATATATTAACCCAAACTAACATTTTCTTCACTAGAAAATTCATATAAATTCTACATAATTTCATAAAATTCTAAAAATTGAAACCCATCTCTAAAATATTATTTATGACCTTCATAAAAATTCTCAAGGCATTTGGATGTCATTTTATAGGGTTTTCAACTTAAAACATATCATAAAATCAATATGAATAACCATAATTCATCAACAAGTATGTATTTTCATTCCATCATTCAAAAACATGGCGAACCATTGCAAAATATTCGAAATTCGTATTAAAACTGAAAACACAATCGAAAATACGATGTAAACATTATTCACCACAGCTTTAGAGATTATAGAGATTGAGATATGAATAAAGTTGATTTGAATTAGCTTCTTCCTAGCTTTTCTTCCTCTCTTCCTTGTTAATGGTGGCCGGCCTCCTTTTTAAAATTTTTGAAATGAAAAGTGAACATGTATGGGGAGATACACAGCCATGTTTTTAGGGTTATAGGAATGGCCTCTTTCCTATTTTACCCCTCCCTTATTTCATGTTAAAATCTTCTTTAATTCATTGTTAAATGGCACGACTACTCCTTAATTAAATCAAATCTCAATCCCCTAATCAACAAATTATTTTAATTAATTTAACTAATTAAATATCCTAAATAATGTTACCAAAAATCTAGGGTGTTGCAGACTCCCCTCCTTAAAGAATTTCGTCCTCGAAATTACGATAATGTACACAACAAATCAAACAAAGAGGTAAAACATACCATCAAACAAGTCGGGATCAGTATCTCTAATCCTGCTCTCAATCTCCCAAGTACAGTCCATGTCATCGTCGCTCCACTGGATTTTGACTAATCTGATCGTCTTGGTTCTAAGCCTCTTCTCATCTCTCGCAACAATACGAATAGGCTTCCTCACTATGGTCAAAACCGGTTCTACCACTAAATCATCTAGCATAGTCAGTGCAATACGAGTCTCCGGGTCTCTAACACACTTCCTGAGATGAGAAACATGGAAAACATCGTGGACTCCTGCTAAACTGCTCGGTAACTCAACTCTATATGCAATTTTCCCGATCCTCTCAACAACGGGAAAAGGTCCAACGAATCTCGATGCTAACTTCCCTGATTTCCCAAACCTAATCACACCCTTCGTTGGTGATACTTTGACAAAAACCTAGTCTCCAACTGAGAACTCTAGATCTTTCCGTCTCTTATCTGCATAACTTTTATGCCTAGACTGAGCCTCCTTCATTCTAGCCTTAATGACCTCAATCTTTTTTGCAGCTTCTCTGACTAAATCTGGACCAAGAAATAACCTATCCCCGTTCTCTAGTCAACAAACGGGAGATTTGCATGGCCTTTCATACAAAGCTTCAAACGGTGCCATCCCAATACTAGTCTGATAACTGTTGTTATACGAAAACTCGACTGAATGCAGATGGTCTTCCCATGATCCACCGAAGTCTAATACACAAGCTCTTATAAAATCTTCCAAGATCTTGTTAACTCTCTCTGTTTGACCATCAGTCTGCGGATGGTAAGAGGTACTCATCTTGAGCTTGGTTCCCAAAACTTCCTGTAGACTCTTCCAGAATTCGCTAGTGAACAAAGGATCTCTATCACTAACTATGGTACTAGGAACTCCATGCAGTCTAACTACATTCTTCAGGAATAACCTCGCCAAAACAGGTGCCATTCTGATTGACCTAAATGGAATGAAATGGGCACCCTTGGTCATCTGTCCACTATAACCCATATACTATCATTTCCTTTGTTCGACCTTGGTAACCCGTCAATAAAATCCATGAAGGTAGAATCCCACTTCCATACTAGAATATCTAATGGGTAAAGCAACCCACTTGGTTTCTAGTGTTCGGCCTTTGCCTGCTGGCAAATCATACACTACTTCATTCACAACCCAATATCCTGCTTCATACCTTCCCAGAAGAAACTTCTCTTCATATCTTGATACATCTTAGTACCTCCTGGGTGAATAGAGAACTTTGAATGATGGCATTCGTCTAGGACTTCTTTCCTTATGTTTCCTACAGTCAGAACACATACTCCTCCTTTCTTTCTCAACCTCCCATTCTGGTCAAGACTGAAATCTTTCAAGTCATCGCTCTCAGTTCCTTCTCTTAACTTCCTGATCCGTTCAGCTAATACCGGATCCTCTTCCAGTTTAGAAGCAATCCTTTTGATCATCACTGGTCGAACTTCAAAACAAGATAATACAACTGTATCTCCACTAGACCCAGCCTCGGATCTCCACTGCAATCTGCTAATGCTTCCAAATCTTTCCACTCGGCAATCATCGCTAATACTGCACTCTGATGTTTCCTACTAAGTGCATATGCAACCTTATTGCCTTTCCCTGGTGTGTACTCAATCCCAAAATAATAAGCAGCGATAAACTCTAACCACCTCTGCTGTCTCATGTTTAACTCATTCTGAGAGAACAAATACTTCAGTGACTTATGATCTGTATATATCTCAAACCTTTCTCCCAAAAGGAAATGTCTCCACACCTTCAAAGCAAAAATCACTGCAGCCAATTCTAAATCATGCGTTGGATATCTGACCTTATGCGGTCTAGGCTGTTTAGAAGCGTAGGCAATCATTTTACCCGTCTGCATTAGCACAGCTCCTAATCCTGTTCCACACGCATCGGTGTAAACCACCAAATATTGATTCCCTTCTGGAACAACTAACGCCGGTGCATGGATCAATAAGTGTTTCAAACTCCGGAATACTTCCTCACACTTATCGGTCCACACGAACTTTACATCCTTTCTTGTTAGCTTGGTCATTAACGCCGCTATCCGTGGAAAGTCCTTAATGAACCTCCGATAATAACCAGCCAACCCAAGGAAACTCTTTATCTCTGTCGCTGTCTCGGTTCTCTTCCAACTATTCACTGCTTCAATCTTAGTCAGATCTACTGACAACCCTTCCTCTGAGATTACGTGACCTAGAAACTTCACTTCTTTCTTCCAGAAATGACACTTCGAAAACTTCGCCTTCAACTGATGCTGCCTCAGTGTCTCAAGCACCACTCTAAGATGAACTTCAGCTCTCATTCATCCTTAGAGTAAATCAAGATATCATCCATGAAAACCAATATGAACCTATCCAAGTGCTCTCGAAAAACCCGGTTCATCAAATCTACAAAGAAAGCTGGCGCATTAGTCAGTCGGAACGGTATAACTAACCATTCGTACGACCCATATCTGGTCCTAAACGCCATCAAAGGTATATTATCCTCTGCTACCTTGAGCTGACGGACCCATCGCTAAATCCAACTGCAAAAATACCTTGGATCCACTCAACTAGTCGAATAAATCGTCGATCCTCGACAATGGATATCGGTTCTTTATCGTTCTCTCATTCAACTTACGATAATCGATACATAGCCTTAACGATCCATTCAGCTTCATAGCAAACACTGCGGCTGCTCCCCAAGGCGAACTACTCGACCTGATAAAATTCTTGCCTTCTAAATCCACCATCTACACCTTTAACTCCCTCATCTCTGAAGGGGTCATCTTACTTGGCGGTCTACTCACTGGTTCTGCTCCCGGAACCAAATCTATCTGAAACACAATGGCTCGTTTAGGTGGCAATCCAACTAGAGGCTCAAAAACATCCGTGAATTCTCTAACCATGAAAACTCGACTCAAGTCATCATCCAATTCCAAAGCACCCAACAAAGCATACATCTCACCGCAAGAACCTTCTACGGCATAAACTATCTGATCACTGCAATTTGGGTGTCTAAGAGATATTTTCCTATCCTGGCAAAATATCCTAGCATCGTACTTACTTAACCAATCCATACCAAGAATAATTCTGAACCCCACAAAATCAAACACATGCAAACTACAAACAAAAGTATAACTTAACAGGTCAAACTGTAACTGATCACATCTCATCCCTAGAGTTGCATACCATCTTATTGGATTTGCAACCCGTAAGGAAGTAACTAAATAAGTGGGTTCTAGGTTAAGCTTATCTATTAAACATCTAGTTATAAAAGAATGCAATGCACCAGTATCAAATAGAGTGCTAACAGTCATACCATGAATCTGAAGCGTACCTCCCAAGACTGCCTTTCCTTTTTCCTGAGCTGTTGGCTTAGAAGCAGCAGGCTCTAATGCATACACCTTGCCCTTTCAATCCTTAGCGGGCTCCTTGCACTGACCCTTATAATGACCAATCTGGTCATAGTTGTAGCACATGATATTCTTCCTCCCAGCCACATCCTTAGCCTTCCCGGCACGACACTCATTAGCACAGTTCCCCTTCTTATCACACTTGAAACAGACAATCTCAAACTTCCCCTTCTTAGCTGCTCCACCCTTCTAAGCACCTTTCTTAGGAAAGAACTTCCTCTTCTGATTCTGCTCGACCTGAAATTCTTTAGCCTTACTCTTCTCTAGAGAATCAAGCAACTCCCCATGCCTTTAGACTTCCAACAAATGGCTTCCCTCCAAGCTTGGTGTAATCCCCGCTCAGCTTAGCATAATGGTTAACTACCGGAACCTTCGGAATCCCTGCTCCCACAGCATTCCCTCTTTACACTCCAGCTGCAACTCCCTCATGCACCATATTCCTAAAAAATGATACATAGCTTCCATTCAAACTTGCGGGACTTCAGCACCCACATTCTCTGCTTGTGCCTGACCTTCACCTCTTCTCACATTAGGCCTGACATTCCCTTGGGTGCCCTCCCCTCCTTGGTTAACTCTTCCTCTTCGACCTTCCATATCTGTATTCAAACCTTATGAGATACAGAAAAATATCCTAACAAAGGTAGGAGACTAGAGATAAAGTGTATACTTATGTATAGCAAATACAAGTGCGTTACTATAGCGTTATCCCATCCCCAATCTTACTCTAATTCCTTAGGATTATGTTTTAAAATCATTTTTAGTATAAAGTTTTTCATAAACCATGCACCGATACCAAGTTGTAACATCCCGTATTTGGAGGCCAAAAGCTAAGCGCTACAGATGCTGCAGCCATCCATAGTATTAACTTCTGGTGATAAAATACGGTAATGATAATGGTATCTATAATATCAGAAGCATATGAATATGAACAAAATCACATAATTCAAAAACAACATTTTGCTGATTACATTTCAAAACAATAATTCGTACCCATGCTACATAATCCCTTAACGTTTCCCAAACAATGATTAAATATATCATTACAAAAATACAGCAAGAGCGACATATGACGATGCCCCCTTAGTTGATCAAAGTAATATAGTCATCTCTGACTTAATGTATTCAGCGGAATCAAAACAAAATGAAACTGCAAATCCTAATTAGCTATCCATCAGCCACCTGCTTGTCTTTGGATGCTTTAGTAGCCAAAAGACTAAAACCTAAAAACCTCAACCCTTAATGTAACAACCCAAAATTTAAGCTATAATAATTAATTAACGAATTAATTAGACAATAAAATAATTTTGTGAAATTATCAGAATCGAGCTACGGGAGTTGTACCCTTGGGTCCATGGCGATTTTCTGATCAGTTTATATATTTAACTTGACGAAATTCAAGTCAGTATGGAGAAGTTACGAGAGAAATACGAAATCATAATAAAACGAAAAAAATACACAAGACCCCATAGGGGTCGACCCATGCTCAGGTTGGGTCGACCTATATGTCGACCCCCAATGAAGATAGGTCGACCCGCCAAAACACCTGGATGTTATTTCGTCCAGGTACGAGCCGAACAACCTATTTTGCAATTTTTGTCAAATCTCGTGCATTCTTAGCTGCATCCGACGGTTCCTAGTGAGCCTATGACATGGTTGCACCAGATTTAATCTTCAAATCCGACAGCTTGAGATCCCTAAGTCACACTATAAATAAGACCCTAGACCTAACTATTTTTCTCATTCAGATTTTCTCCCAATTGGGTTCATTGCCTAAGGCTGAACCCTAAATAGAAAAAAATTCTAGGGAGAAGATCTTTTTAATAAAAATATCCTACACCCTAGTAGTGGATATAGGAAGGCCCAAAATTAGAACTAAGGACCACAGGTGAGTGTTTTGTAATTATTTTAGATTTTTAAGTAATTTAAAATAATATGGTTCTCAATAGTTGTAGTTTTCTACAATTTTAAGATAGTTTTTATGTAAGTTTATTTACAGTCTATTTTTAAGTAAATTTTAGAAGTTCTTTTCATCTTATTTTATTCAGCTATTTTATTCAGTTATTTATAGTTATTTACAGTTATTTACAGTTATTTGCAGTTATTTACATCTGTTTTAAGTTAGAATTTACCCTGTAAATGTTAGTTTCTTTTTATAGAGATTTAATCCCTTTTTACACGAATAGAATATTAAAAAGAGAAGAATTCGCTAATATGGATTAAAATAGAAAAACACTAAATTTACAGAAATCAGATGTAAAATGAGAAAAACTATAATAAAATAGAAATAGACTAAAATAGGCAAATTTAAGATATTTGCTAGCATGATTATAACAAGTGGTTACAACAAAAAAGAAATTATAGGAGAGGCTTATTTTAAAACTTAGATCTTGGATTAAGTTAATAAGCAAATATAGCAGAAATAACAGAAGAGACTTATTTTAAAACTTAGATTAAGTTAATAAGCAAATATAGAAGTAGGGCACGTACCGGCAGCATTCCCTTTCAGATCTAGGACTGATGGTCTCATAATAGTAGGTGAGGCTGGGACACGCTTATGTTGATTAGGGTAAATAAGTGGCTAATAGATAGAGGCTCAAATCTGAGGATTTGGGCAAGGGGGCGCAAAACTAGAAGATTGTTTGTTAGGACCAGTACCGGCAGCATTCTCTTTTAGGTCTAGGACTGATGGTCTCACAATATTTAAGTGAGGCAGGGCAGCATTCCCTTTCAGGTCTAGGACTGATGATCTCACAACAGTTAGGTGAGGCTGGGCACGCTTATGCTGATTAAAGTAAATAAAGGGTCAAATAGGGGGCGACAGTAAGTGTGTACCTGCGATGACCGAGTGTGCATCATCGATTAGGGTAAATAATTCGCTATTGCATCCGACGCGCTAAAGAGGTGTCTTTTGCTGTGACCAACAGGATTGGTTCACAGTGGCACAACAGAGATAGGAAAGGCAGATCAAACGGTAGAATTAGGATTTCAGCCTAATCTAGTTAGCAGTTAAGATAGTATT
This sequence comes from Allium fistulosum, assembly GCA_030737815.1. Lineage (NCBI taxonomy): Eukaryota > Viridiplantae > Streptophyta > Magnoliopsida > Asparagales > Amaryllidaceae > Allium > Allium fistulosum. The sequence goes on along the minus strand of CM060902.1, from coordinate 1,353,551,021 downwards.
AGGGTTTCAACATAATCATAGCAATTTAAGACAAGTGCAAACAATCACAATCAAAACAATCAGTCAAACAGAATCAAAAACAATATTTTATGCAAGTTTTATCTTTTCTGTATTTCCTTTCAAGCTAGAACTATTAATTAGTCTATTATCTTTATCTTGCTTAGAAATGCTAGTAATTACTTTCACTCACCAGACTTATTGTCTGACCCACTCCTTTATTGCCCCCCCCCTCTAATAGGCCAGTAGATTTGAGTTGATTCGGGTTGCTTGGAGATCCATTCCCGGAGTTCTCTCGTTTTAGATGTATTCTTCTACTTTTCATCTTTTTCATTTATGGATTGGCACTTGTGAGAGGGATCATTATTATTGTTACTTTTGCACTCTGATTATGTGAGACTGAGGTGTATTTTTCATGAGACATGAATTTGAGATATTTTGAGTTTTTGAGACATGTTATGTTTCTATGAATTATTTTGAAATGAAGTTTGATTTTGAATGATAAGTTATTATTTAAATGTTTCCGCTGTTTTTACTTATTTGTCTTGTGAATCTTAGTCTATGTGATGCTTTAGTTATACCTATAACGCACCACATCCTTTGATGTGCCCTCTTTGGGTATATTAAGGGGTTGGGGTGTTTCATTTGGTATCAAAGCCTAAGGTTATAGGATTCCTAAAAACTTGTTTTAAAAGTAAAGTATTTTTCAAAGATAACATATTTTCAAACTAAAAGTATTTTCAGAAAGATACTCTTATTATAGAAATAGTTTTCAAGTATAAAAGAGTTTTTATAAAAATCCCCTCAAAGTCCAGTTCAACTTCCTTTCGATTATTTCGAGCCTAAATTTTCCTTTCTTTGCATAGAATGGCGAATGCCCCAAATCTTCCAGAGTGTGTCCCAGTCCCTGGCTGGTTCCGTAGATACCTCCAAGCTACGGCACCATAGGTGCAAGGGCAAGCGCCCAATGCAGCACCGGTGGGTGGAGATCCTATTAATCAACATGCAGCAGCCAATTTTTCTAAGCTATGCAAGGACTTTGCTAATCTAGGAGTCAGGATGGAGGATTTCATAGAGGCACGAACTTGGTTTAGGAATAGTGAGCGAATATTTGGGCTGTTAGGATTGGAAGACCGGCAGAGAGTTCAACTCGCATCTTGGCAGCTGAAGGGAGAGGCTTCTTACTAGGGGGAGTTTTAGATATGGAGGGTAGAGACATTGGTTGGTTTGGATTTTGGGAAAGGTTTGAGAGAAAGTTCTTATCGCAAGCCGAGGAAAGCATGCAGTTGGAGAAGTTCATTAGTCTGAAGCAAGGGAGTCTTTAGGTGAAAGAGTATATAAATCAGTTTAATGAGTTATCGTGGTTCGGAATGGAGCTTGTTAATACACCGCATAAGAAGGGCACCAAGTTTGCTAAGGGTTTGAACCAGCCCCTCCAACGGTTGGAATTAACACATGTACCTATGGGAGCGACGTATGAATCACTTGTGGAGATGGCTCTCATGTCAGATGTAGCTAAGAAAGAAGAGGTTAAGGAGGTTCTTAAATCAGAAAACTCTAAGAAGCAGTGGTGGAAGAATAAGAAGGATAAGGACAAGAAGAAAGGAGGAGGACCTCAAAAGGGACAGATCAAGAAAGGCGAGAAATGTCATAGTTGTGGATTGGTTGGGCATTTCACAAAAGACTGTAAGAAGGACACAATGAAGAAGAGGTGTTACAACTGTGGGCAGCCTGGACATCTTAGTAGAGCTTGTCCTCAGAGGATGGAGGCAGAGAGCAGGCGCACCTACGGCGCAAGTACAGGCTTTGAATGCAGCACCTTCTAGTAGTGGACCGGATCGACGTAGGAAAGTCTCTGTAGAAGGTTTGATCTCTATTTCAGATTTTCCTATACGGACTCTTTTTGACTCCGGAGCATCGCATTCTTTCATTTCTAGTTCCTTGGTTGATTGTTTGCACTTATATATTTCTCTAGTTGTAGACCCTATAGTTGTTTCAAACCCCGTAGAAGGATCGGCACATTTATCCATGATTTGTAGGGGTTTGAAAATTTTTATACTAGGCATAGAGTTTGATTGTGATGCCTATGTACTAGGATTTTGAGGATATGGGATGATTTTGGGAATGGACTGGTTATTCACTTATGGTGAGATATTGGACTGCGAGAGGAGAGTCGTTAGATTAGAGACATGTAGCGGACGGACTCTCGAGGTTTCTTGCGATCCACAGGGGCAGTCATGTTGAGCTTCCTTTATTCCCATGATTCATCACTGGGAGAGTTAGATTCAGTTCCACTTGTTAGAGATTTCCCAGACGTTTTTGAGGAGGTTAGTGGACTACCCCCTAAGAGAGAGATCGATTATAGGATCTATCTAAATGACAATGCTAAGCCAGTGGCATTACACGTTAGATGTATGGCTCCTAGGGACAGGAAGGAATTAAGTAAGCAGATAGGTGAGCTATTAGAGAAAGGCTTCATCAGACGGAGTATATCTAAGTGGGGAGCGCCATTCGTTTTCGCTACAAAGGCGAATGGTTCCCTTCGACTTTGCGTAGACTATAGAGAGTTGAATAAGATCATGAAGAAGAACCGTTACCCACTTCCTAGGATAGACAATCTTTTCGATTAGTTAGTTGGCTCTTCAGTATTTTCTCAGCTTGACTTAGCCACTGGATTTCATCATGTCAAGACCCGCCCTTTCGACCCTCGAAAATCGACATAAATACGCTCATCGTATAACATGCTGAACAATCGAGTGCCGGAAAGACAGATTGTTAAGGGAAAAGAAAGTAGGTAGAAGAAAGGAGAAACTAAAACAAAACAGAATCTCACAGCGGACTGAATAATATATAATATCAATAGCTCTTTACACAAATCAAATCTATAATATAAATATTTCACATCAGAGTACAGAAATCAATAATTACCAGCCTGGACAGTTATAACAACCCGCCCTCACAATTTGCTGGTAATTTCAAACAAACACTGCAGCGGAATAAAACAAGTACGAAAATACGTTTCGGTCTCCAGCTCGTCTCTTGAGCTCCATAGCATCCTAACCTGAACCTGCAATACTCGGTAGACCCGAGCATTATAATAAAATAACACTCGAGTCAGTTTGGAAAACCAATGTGAGGAAACACACTCAATTTGAATTATTAAAGTTTTCAAAATCCTTTGAAAATCAAAGGTATCTCGTAAGACCACGCCACACATAAACACGATGGGTTTTTACCTTACGATAACCAAAACATTTCATATCAAAATCCTCTGATATTATAATAGTGTCTAAGTATAAATACTTATTCAAATAGCTGAAATGCTTGCATCTCACGTTTCAGCATAGTTGGGCACAATCAAAACCGTACGTCACTTATTGGAGAATGCGTTCCAACTGAATGACTAGGCACCGGGGTACCACCTGTCATAGTACATGTCTAGAAACACTGTATCGAGGACCACGCTAAGATCCCCTCCACACAAGATCGGACTATCCTAACCTAGATAGACCGAATATGCTATCACCCCGGGTGTTCCCACCCTTTTTTGAGCTCCTTCCATACATCGTAGTAATAAAATAATATCTGAGGTTATCAAGGAGGATGATAAACATACCCTACTTGGGTGCGACCCACTTAGCCTTGCTGCATCCCCCTTGATTTTCATTCATTCCCGGTTGATGAGGCTAGAGGCTACGATTACCTTTTTAAGGAAATATCACTTAGAATGCTCATTGTCCTCCAACGACAATGTTCTGATAGCGTTCATCCATAAAAGTCTGTTCCGGGTTCGAACGGAACCGAAGGCACTATTCCTACTGCATCCATTTTGGAATCACCCTCAGGATTAGTAGCGATTAGCCCTTGAACTTCACTGTTATATCTTCGACTCCATGCTCTTGTCTTCATTTCGAAAACGTACTCATTGGATCGAAGTGGTTTTCGGATCACAAATCTGATCCCGGTCTCTTCGCAACAACGTTCGATATTTTCCGGTAAACTCGACCTCGGTTCTTTAGGAAATAAACTGATGAAAATAAGATCGGAGATCACCTCCTAACCGTTAGTGGATGGATTTCCTTATCAAAGTCCTAGAAGAACGAGACGAGTTTATACGTATAGTATAGCACCTCGAACGGTAACTACACCATATAATCCCCGTACTTCTAGATATTCCCAAAGTTATATTTAGGTCTTGATTTTGATAGTCGGTTATTTAACTATCAAATAAACAATCAATTCAACCAACACTTCATTTTCACTGAAAACACCAAGTCTCTTTTTAATTTAATTTTTAATAAATAAATCCCTTTATCCAATTTATACTTCTTTCCAAATTCACTTCTATCCTTCAAAATATTTAAAATCTCGATTTAAAAACCTTCTATATTTTCCAAAGTACCATATAAGGATTTATTATTTAAAAATCCTTTTATATACTTTTATTCCAAAATCCTATCCACAATATCCTGAAATAGTTAAATACAATTCCAAAACCTTTTATTTTATCCAATTAATTTATCCAAAAACTCTATGTAAATATTTCACTTCAAAATCCCTGTTTACAATTCTTTACCAATTTTAAACCATATTTTTTATTGGTATTTAAAAATACCAAAATCCATCTAAATCTGTCATATCATTCAATCAATTTAAATCACACAACAACCTGTCACAGATTATTCAACAAACATCTATCACTATATATGAAATTAAATTTTACATTTTTGAGGAATCCAGTTGGATCCCTCCAACCTGTTTCCCTGCATCCACAGATGTTTGCACAACACAAAAATACCAATTCCGCTTCGAGGCGGAATATCGCGGTATATAGGGTCATCCGCTATTATGCGGGGCGCATAGGGTTTCATCCGCTATATAAATGCGGGAATATCAATCACTCCAATATATATATATATATACTACTATATATAATATCACACTCAACTGATAAAAATGCATCAATTTAACCAATCAATAATTTATTAATTTTTAAATATTTAAAATTTATCACTAGTAGTCCAAAATTGAGTGAGAATAACTCACCTTGAGTTTAATTCGCTAAACGCTCAAATTTTAAATTAAATCGAACACGTTGGATTAACCCTAAAATTTTCACTATCTCCGATCGACTCCAAATCTGTTCCACAGCGTAGTGCTCGTCGCTGCGATTTTGGGGCCGCTTGTTTCACCCAATTCCGACCTCGTACGGAGAAGATATGCATTTTATTAGTTTTCAACATAAATTATATAATTAAAAATTCTTTTTTTTATACCAAAAACAAGATCGGCCGTTCACTTCGGAATGAAGAAATCTGGCCGCAAGTTTCTTTCTTCTCAAACGCGTTCAACCCACCAATCAAACCCAACGTCGTATACCTTTAACCGATCGTCGCACCTTCTGTGATCGTCGAGACGATGATCAGGCGCCTCCACCTCGAAGCCCTTCGCCACCTCAACCCTCACCCCAATTACCACGAAGCTCGGTCCACCACCGGCCTCGAGAAACGAGCACGAACACCGCCATTTTGAAAGGCATTCGCCGTCAATCTCCACCACTATACTCGATCACAACCGTTCACTTCGTAGAGCTCGACGAGCTCTACGACTTTCATGTTGGAAGTTCTACGAATCAGTTGATGGATTGCGAGGATTGGAGGGAAGAAAGGTAGATGATTTCGGCCATTAGTTTAAAACATGTCGGCTATGAGAAATCTTCTAGGGTTTACTGTAGGTGGTATATATATGGGCTTATATTTATTATTTTATTATTATTTCCACTTTTTAACGTGCTTTTTCAAAAGAACTCCAAACGAGACTTTCCGCCTGGCATCTATACTGTTTTACCCGTATTCCGAACACAATGGAACATGTTTCGAAGCCTAATTCGGTCGTATGTGGAAGATAGTTTTTTGAATCGAATTAAAATATTAAATTTTCGATATTTATTTCAACGCGTTTCTATCCCGTACGACCAAACGGTTACTCCAAACGCTACGAAATTTGAAATCTGATAATAATAAACTATTACGGATCCAATGGAACTGGTTTTGTCGAATTCCGAGACTGTGCCCCGGAAGGCTATTTTAACTCGTCGATTTTATCGAGCGATTTTCAAAATCGTCGAATCATTTTAAATTTTAAATTTATAATTTTACTAACCCCATTATAATTCAAATAGAATTTATATTCACATTAAAAATCATTTTGATTCGTATTAAATCAAAATTCAATTATTTACACTATTACCATATAATAATTTCACTATTAAATAAATATATTAATTTCCAATTTTAACTTATCAACTTTTAATTCCATTCAAAAGTCCAATATTAAAATTCAAATCCAAATAGAATTTTAAATCAAATTTTAGAAATCATTTCCGTGTCCATTTATTTCCAGATTCACATATTATCCCAATTTCAAATATTAAATTTATATTTTCCAAATCAAATAAATCGCTATATTTGGACTTTTAAACTATTTCAGAAATTCTTCCATATCAAAAATCAATTCACAATTCAAATTCAACATTTAAAAACAAATTAAATGTTCAAAACTAACGACCAAAATTCCGGGTCGTTACATTCCTTCCCCCTTATAAAAATTTTGTCCTCGAAATTTGCTAAGGTAGGAAAAATGCTCCCAAACCCGTTAATTATCCAAAACCCACTTAATTAAAATCCTGCATTCACTTCTCAAAACCCTTTAGTTTAATCCAAAACAATTTGTTTCCATTTCTAACTCAAAAACCTTGATTTCTAATACCGTTCCAAAAATCAACTATTCTAGTAAACAAAAAATTTCCAAAAATTTCAAAATTTTTAACAGCATCTCCTTTGTACGGAGAGCCTTTTGCAATATCAAAAATATGATAAAAATATATACATCGACCCACACAGTCGGAATATATATATATATATATATATATATATATATATTATCCTTCTTTATTTTATTGTGTAGGCATACCTCATATTAGCATTTTTAAGCGAGCGGCTTATTTTATATGCATTTACGCAACCCAAACTCTTTCCAACAGCTTCATGTACTTGTACTTACTCAAAATAAGCACATAAGTTTCAAAATCATGAAATTTTATAACATTTCATTTATTTAACTAGCCCAACACATCAACTTCATAAACCAAACATGCCAAACATATATTACTAGCAATCATAAGGTTTCAACACTAATTTAATTCCTTTCCCTGGATCCATATATCATTTCATTCAATTCGAAATGATTTACAACCAAATTTTATTGCATTCAATTCATATTTGCAACAACCAAACACATATTCATTTCAAATTGATTTATGTGTGCCTTACTTACATAAATTCACTTTTATTCAATTTCAAATTGATCTACAATCAATTTATTTGCACTTCATTCATTATTCACTTCCACTATATGCAAACCCATTTTATCAGTTTTCAATTTATTCCCTTTTTAAAATTGACTCTAATTGATTTATCTAGTTCCTTTTGATGCCTATTCAAGTTATTCACCAAACTTTGTTCGCTTTGTTTTTATATCAAACACATTCCAATCTATGTTAATTTTATTTATGAATCCATTCCATAAATAATTACTTAAGTTAAGTTTCCATTGCAACCAAATTCTAATTCATTTTAAATTGAATCATTCAATTTATTCACTTCCATTTACTTAGTATATCCAATTTATACTATCACTTGGAAATCATTTCATTCAATTTTTGACAATTCATTATACCACAACATGGTCCATGCACCTGCACTTCTATTAACTTTACCTCCACTTATATTACATCTTTTCCATTCATTTCATTTAGTTCACATAGATTAATTCACTTCATTTTATAGTGAACGGCTTTTCATTTCATGCCAATTTATTTATAAACCATTTCACAAAATTATTTCTAAGGTTTATTATAAGCATTCCATATCACTGCTTAAGTTATATTCAGCTTTTAAAACTTAAGTTCATACCCAACTTACCCAATACATACTCCAAAATCATATTCAATCCATTTACTCTTACATCGAATTCATTTCTTGTTATCCAATACTTAACCATTTTAACTTGGTTATACTTTTTCACTTCCTCGGTTTAATAAGTTATACAACCTATTTATTCACAATTTCTTTAATTTCCACTTAAGTTTACTCACATTCACTATTTATAACATATAGTTATATAATCACTTCATCATTCATATTATATTCAATTTACTCCTTTCCAATTCACCGTTCTTTTATAATTCAATTTTATGAATTTCCATTCTTTTACATAATATCAAACCATTATCATTTTGGTTTACTATTTTATTTCCCAATTCATACATTCAAAAAATCTTTTTCTTAAAATCTTGTTTTACTTACTTGAGTCTATTTCCATCTTATAATCATAACTCTGGATTATCTATATCACTTAATAGCTTAAGTTTATCCGTTTCATTCAATAATTATAACTTACAGTTATACAATCATCTTACATTTCACTTTATATTCCAATTCAATTCAAATCCAACTTCTATTTTATTTAACTTGTCTTAAGTTAACTTCCACCCTATCTTGTTCACTTTAGATTACTCAAGTTAAATTTTAATTCCAGGATTTCAAATTTTCACTTTCCTTTCTTATCTATATCAACTTCAAATTACAAGTTCAATAACAAATTTCCCTTAACTTTACAAATCTTTTAAATGGAAATCCCAGAATTCAATCACCCGGTTTTTATTTCAAATCATTTTGAAATCATAATATACATATATCACTTTGGTATATCAACCATGCTTCCAGATTTTGCCAAAAACAATTCCCTTTTGGAATTTCCTAAAACAAAACTTGTCTATCAAACAAGTCACAAACAAATAATCATACCCAACCACCACGGTAACAATCCATCACTTAGAAACTCGAAAATGAATACTGACGATGTGGCCATCATCACCAGGATTATTTTCCAGCAACTGAAGTGAGTTTAGTGCTACCTTACTTCCAAAATTCATTTTAAAAAAATTTCTATTCAAAAACGTCTCAAAATAATACTCCATTATTCCTTTCAAACCACCTTGGAAAACATTTCCCAAAAATTTTCAAGGTTTAAATTTTTTCCCAAACACTTAGTTCCAATCCCAATTTAAGACATTTTCCAAAATTTCCAGAATTTAAATTCTGATTTGAATCAAATTTTAGTTATACCCCTTTGTATAAATCATACTTATAATTATACTTATAAATTTCTATTTGGTTATATATAAAACCATTTCAATTCTTATAATCTATTCGATTATAATAATAACTACCAAACATCCAAATATATATAATAATTTCAAAAAATTATTTCTTTTATATCAAAATATAATTTTGGGTAAAATTATTTCATTACCCACTTTAAAACAATACTATGTCGGTTTACCTTGTTTAAGAGTTTAGAAACCCCTATCAATACGGTTGTACTTCCCATACCGACCAGAATTCATAAACACTCAACCGATAAGTCAACACAATATAAAAATATTTTACATTCACTAACAATTACGTGCTCATATCTATTAATACACTCAAACTCATTCTAAAGTGCTACTGACTCTATCTCTAATGAGTAATTACCACCAAAGCCTAGGTATATCGCCAACCTAGGCTCTGATACCACAATGTCACGACCCGCCCTTTCGACCCTCGAAAGTCGACATAAATACGCTCATCCAATAACATGCCGAACGATCGAGTGCCAAAAAGACAGATTGTTGAGGGAAAAGAAAGTAGGTAGAAGAAAGAAGAAACTAAAACAAAAAAGAATCTCACAACGGACTGAATAATATATAATTTCAATAGCTCTTTACACAAATCAAATCTGTAATATACAGATTTTACATCAGAGTACAGAAATCAATAATTACCAGCCTGGACAGTTATAACAACCTACCCTCACAATTTGCTGGTAATTTCAAACAAACACTGCAGCGGAATAAAACAAGTACGACAATACATCTCGGTCTCCAGCTCGTCTCCTAAGCTCCATAGCATCCTAACCTGAACCTGTAATACTCGGTCTCACCCGAGCATTATAATATAATAACACCCGAGTAAGCCTGGAAAACTAGCATAAGGAAACACACTCAATTTGAATTATTAAAGTTTTCAAAATCCTTTGAAAATCAAAGGTATCTCGTAAGACCACGCCACACATAAACACGACGGGTTTTTACCTTACGATAACCAAAACATTTCATATCAAAATCCTCTGATATTATAATAGTGTCTAAGTACAAATACTTATTCAAATAGCTGAAATGCTTGCATCTCACGTTTCAACATAGTTGGGCACAATCAAAACCGTACGTCGCTTATTGGAGAATGGGTTCCAACTGAATGACTAGGCACCGGGGTGCCACCTGTCACGGTACATGTCTAGAAACACTGTACCAAGGACCATGCCAGGATCCCCTGCCACACAAGACCGGACTATCCCTAACCTGGATAGACCGAATATGTTATCACCCGGGTGTTCCTACCCTCTTTCGAGCTCCTTCCATACATCGTAGTAATAAAATAATATCCGAGGTTATCTAGAAGGGTGATAAACATATCCTACTTGGGTGCGACCCACTTAGCCTTGCTGCATCCCCCTTGATTTTCAGTCATTCCCGGTTGATGAGGCTAGAGGCTACGATTACCTTTTTAAGGAAATATCACTTAGAATGCTCATTGTCCTCCAACGACAATGTTCTGATAGCATTCGTTTATACAAGTCCGTTCCAGGTCCGAACGGAACTAAAGGCACTATTCCTACTACATCCATTTTGGAATCACCCTCAGGATTAGTAGCGATTGGCCTTTGCACTTCAGTGCTCCATCTTCGACTCCATGCTCTTGTCTTCATTTCGAAAACGTACTCGTTGGATCGAAGTGGTTTTCGAATCACAAATCCGGTCCCGGTCTCTTCGCAACAACGTTCGATATTTTCCGGTAAACTCAACCTCGGTTCTTTAGGAAATAAACAGACGAAAATAAGATCAGAGATCGCCTCCTAACCGTTAGTGGACGGATTTCCTTATCAACGTCCTAGAAGAACGAGATGAGTTTATACGTACAGTATAGCACCTCGAATGGTAACTGCACCATATAATTCCTGTACTTCTTCTAGATATTCCCAAAGTTATATTTAGGTTTAAATTTCGATAGTCGGATATTTTACTATCAAATAAAAAATCAATTCAACCAACACTTCATTTTCACTGAAAACACGAAGTCTCTTTTTAATTTAATTTTTAATAAAGAAATCCCTTTATCCAATTTATACATACTTATCTTATCGAATTTAGTAAATTTACAAACTATCTTTTCAAAAATATTCAAAAGAAACCTTTTAAAATAGTATGGAAAGTACCACTACGGTATCAAACCATGGATCACAGCTCAATGGTTACGTCTCTATCCTAGATAAATCCAAAACTTAATTGTAGGCACTCACTGCCTCCGATTTACGCCACACGAGTATACTATTACTTCGCGATAACTTTATTTTAAAAATTATCTCAAAATACACTTATAAGTTTTTAAAAAAAATTCCAATTTTAAACCAGGAAAAATACTTAAATAAAAGCTAATTTACAAACCCATATTAAAATTTAATAATTATCCTTTAAAACAAAAATGCTGACAAATTCTTAAATAATAATAAATCTTTAAAAATCATTATAAATTATGCTTTAAACAATTTGAAATAATTTAATAACTAATTTCTAGAATATTTTAACACTTTTAAAATCACAAGATTAATACTTTAAAAATTCTCTTTTAAAACAAGCCCAATTCCTTGATTCCAAGTTCACTTCGTAAATCTGGAAACCTTACATGAGTCCAGTATAACTGATTTTATACTTATTTCCAAATTCACTTCTATCCTTCAAAATATTTAAAATCTCGATTTAAAAACCTTTTATATTTGCCAAAGTACAATTTAAGGATTTATTATTTAAAAATTCTTTTATATACTTCTATTCCCAAAATCCTATCCACAATATCCTGAAATAATTAAATACAATTCTAAAACCTTTTATTTTATCCAATTAATTTATCCAAAAACTCTATGTAAATATTTCACTTCGAAATTCCTGTTTACAATTCTTTACCAATTTTAAACCATATTTTTTATTGGTATTTAAAAATACCAAAATCCAGCTAAAACTGTCATATCATTCAACCAATTTAAATCACACAACAACCTGTCATAGATTATTCAACAAACATATATCACTATATATGAAATTAAATTTTACATTTTTGAGGAATCTAGTTGGATCCCTCCAACCTATTTCCCTGCATCCACAGATGTTAGCACAACATAAAAATACAAATTCCGCTTCGAGGTGGAATATCACGGTATATAGAGTCATCCGCTATTATGCGGGGCGCATAGGGTCTCATCCACTATATAAATGCGGAAATATCAATCACTCCAATATATATACTCCTATATATAATATCACATCCAACTGATAAAAATGCATCAATTTAACCAATCAATCATTTATTAATTTTTAACTATTTAAAATTTATCACTAGCAGTCTGAAATTGAGTGAGATTAACTCACCTTGAGTTTAATTCGCCAAACGCTCAAATTTTAAATTAAATCGAACACGTTCGATTTAACCTCAAATTTTCTCTAGCTTCGATCGACTTCAGATCTGTTCCACAGTGTAGTGCTCGTCGCTGCGATTCTGGCGCCGCTTGTTTCGCCCAATTCCGACCTCGTACGGAGAAGATATGCATTTTATAAGTTTTCAATATAAATTATATAATTAAAAATTCTTTTTTTATACCAAAAACAAGATCGGCCGTTCACTTTGGAATAAAAAATCTGGCTGCAAGTTTCTTTCTTCTCAAACGCGTTCAACCCGCCGATCAAACCCAACGTCGTATACCTTTAACCGATCGCCGCACCTTCTCTGATCGTCGAGACGATGATCAGGCACCTACACCGCGAAGCCCTTCGTAGATTCAACCCTCACCCCAATTACCACGAAGCTCGGTCCACCATCGGCCTCGAGAAATGAGCACGAACGCCACCCCTTTGAAAGACATTCAACATCGATCCCACCACTATACTCGATCACAACCGTTCACTTCATAGAGCTCGACGAGCTCTATGACTTTCATGTTCGAAGTTCTACGAATCGGTTGATGGATTGCGTGGATTTGAGGGAAGAAAGGAAGATGATTTCGGCCATTGGTTTAAAACATGTCGGCTATGAGAAATCTTCTAGGGTTTACTGTAGGTGGTATATATATGGGCGTATATATTTATTATTTTATTATTATTTCCACTTTTTAACTTGCTTTTTCAAACGAACTCCAAATGAGACTTGCCGCCTGGCGTTTATAATGTTTTACCCATATTCTAAACATAATGAAACATGTTTTGGAGCCTAATTCGGTCGTATGTGGAAGATAGCTTTTTGAAGCGAATTAAAATATTAAATTTTCGATATTTATTTCAACACGTTTCTATCCCATACGACCAAACGGTAACTCCAAACGCTACAAAATTTGAAATCTGATAGTAATAAACTATTACGGATCCAATGGAACTGGTTTCGTCGAATTTCGAGAATGTGCCCAGGAAGGGTATTTTAACTCGTCGATTTTATCGAGCGATTTTCAAAATCGTCGAATCATTTTAAATTTTCAATTTTAAAATTTTACTAACACCATTATAATTCAAATAGAATTTATATTCACATTAGAAATCATTTTGATTCGTATCAAAATTCAATTATTTGAACTATTACCATATAATAATTTCACTATTAAATAAATATATAAATTTCCAATTTTAACTTATCGACTTTTAATTCCATTCAAAAGTCCAATATTAAAATTCAAATCCAAATAGAATTATAAATCAATTTTTAGAAATCATTTCCGTGTCCATTTATTTCCAGATTCACATATTATCCCAATTTCAAATATTAAATTTATATTTTCCAAATCAAATAAATCGCTATATTTGGACTTTTAAACTATTTCAGAAATTCTTCCATATCAAAAATCAATTTACAATTCAAATTCAACATTTAAAAATAAATTAAATGTTCAAAACTAACGACCAAAATTTCGGGTCATTACACATCTGCTTAGGGTCGCTGACGATAGCATCGGTAAGATAGCATTTAGGACAACCGATGGACTCTTTGAGTGGTTGGTTATGCCGTTTGGGCTGACCAACGCCCCAGCCTATTTTGTAGATTTGATGAGCTGTGTTTTTCGAGATGTCCTAAATAATTTCGTTGTAGTATTTGTGGATGACATTCTAGTGTTTTCCAAGAGTATAGAAGAGCATTCTATTCATCTTAAGGAGGTTCTTCGTACACTTCGTGTTCATCAGTTGAAAGCAAAGTTCTCGAAGTGTCACTTTTGGCGTAAGGATGTGTGTTTCTTGGGGCATGTAGTCTCAAGAGAGGGTTTAGCTGTGGATCCCGCTAAGATAATAGTAATACAGGATTGGAAGGCCCCTAAGAACGCTACCGAAGTTAGAAGCTTCCTAGGTTTGGCTAGTTATTATAGGAAGTTTATTAGAGATTTTGTTAAGATTTCAGCACCACTTACTTGCCTCACTAAGAAGAATGTAGCATTCGAGTGGGACGTAGATTGTAAGGTTTCCTTCACGATGCTAAAGATGGCCCTTACTAGTGCACCAGTGTTAGTTTTACCCGACGGAGCTAAGCCTTTTACAGTATACCCTAATGCATGTGGGACTGGCCTTGGGGCAGTATTGATGCAAGAGGGGAGGGTAGTATGCTATGGGAGTAGACAGTTAAGAACGCATAAGAAGAACTACCCCACCCATGATTTGGAGCTGGCTGCTATTATTTTCATGCTCAAGTCTTGGAGACATTACTTGCTAGGAGAGAGGTTCGAGCTTTTCGCTGACCATAAATCATTGAAGTACCTGTTCTCGCAAAAGGATTTAAACTTGAGGCAGCAGTGTTGGATGGAGTTTCTAGCATCATATGACTTTGAGATAGCTTACACCCCTGGTAATGGAAACGTGGTTGTGGATGCGTTAAGTAGGAAGAGAGCAACCCTTAGTCCAATATTCATGGAGTGGAAGAGCCTAGAGTTTGTTTCCACCTTTGATTTCAAGCCCTCTACGGACATTACTCCTGGATTGTTGGCAGCACTTGAGGTTAAGCCTACCCTCATAGATCAGATTGTCTTAAGGCAGTGAAAGGATTCAGAGCTTGTGGATATTTTGGATAGGATTAGCAGAGGAGAGGTCTCTAGACATCTCCAACGTTATTCCATAGATAGTAAAGGGTGGCTAAGGAGAGATGGAAGACTTTGTGTCCCCCGCACTGGCGATTTGATAAGCACGGTTCTAGCAGAAGCACACCATTCTCGAATGACTATTCATTCGGGTGGTGATAAGATGTATGGGGACATGAAGAGAGTGTTTTATTGGAGTGGAATGAAGAAGGATGTAGCAGAGTTTGTGGACAAGTGTCTTGTGTGCCAAAGAGTTAAGGCAGAGCAGCAGAGGCCTGGCGGATTGCTTCAACCACTGGTTGTACCCGAATGGAAGTGGGATAGTATTTCGATGGACTTCATATATGGTTTACCCCGATCTAGGAAGGGGAATACCAGTATTTGGGTGATTGTGGATCGTTTGACTAAGAGCGCCCACTTCATTCCGGTCAAGAGTAAGAGGAAAGCACCTTATTTGGCATCCTTATACGTTCGTGAGATAGTCCGACTTCATGGAGTTCCCTCTAGCATAGTGAGCGACAGAGACCCTATCTTTACTAGCGAGTTTTAGAGAAGCTTGCAAGAGGCTTTGAAGACACATCTTAGATTGAGTACGGCCTACCACCCTCAAACGGATGGCCAAACGAAGAGAGTTAATAGAGTTCTTGAGGATTTGTTGAGGATGTGCATTCTTGATTTTGGAGGAACTTGGGAGGAGCACCTTCCTTTAGTGGAATTCGCATATAATATAGTTTTCAAGCTAGCATTGGAATGGCACCTTTTGAAGCTCTTTATGGAAGACTTTGCAAGACGCCTTCGTGTTGGTTGGAGTCTACAGAAAAATTGCTACTTGGTCCCGACATGGTTAGAGAGACTTCGAAAAAGATTGATTTAATTAGAAGAAGAATGAAGACGGTCCAAGATATACAGAAATCCTATGTTGATAAGCGTAGAAAGGATATTGAGTTTAAGGTAGGAGATTTGGTTTTCATTAAGGTGTCTCCCCTAAGGAAAGTAGTGAGGATTGGATCAAGTGGGAAACTTGTTCCCAGATTCGTAGGACCGTTCCCTATTGTGGAAAGGGTAGGGAAGATGGCATATCAGATAAAGCTACATGAGAGGCTCGCGAGAGTTCATGATGTTCTTCATGTTTCGCACTTGAGGAAGTGCTTACATGATTCAGCAGAGGTAGTGGAACCTAGCCTACTTGAGGAAGTTAAAGTGGAGAGAGAAGCATCGGTTCGTCGCATTCCTACAAGATCATTGGACACGAAATCAAGAAGCTTAGGAATAAGGAAGTCCCATTGGTTAAGGTGCAGTGGGAGATAGTATTGAGGATGCTACGTGGGAGGCTGAGGAGAAAATACATACCTCTTATCCACATCTTTTCAATGGTACGTCTTGAATTTCCTATTTCCATATTTAGTTTTGAATAGGTTCTTTCCTCTAGTATCCTTTAGGAGGGTAGATCTTAGGATTTAACCTATGGATGGTAGGACTGAATGTAAACATGTTACTAAAACAGGTTATGTATGATGGATGCTCGTGGTTGCAAGTGGTTGCTATTGGATGCTAATGGACGCATATACACACACTAGGCACTATTATCTCTTTGGGATCGGCCTAACTTGCATTTTTATTTCATGGTTCTATGAATGGTTGATTATCATATGATTGTTGCATTTGGATGATGATTGTAGCACGCATATAGAACTATCAGTTATCATTAGGAAACTAGCATTCATTTGGATACATGGCACGGACATGATTACATAAAAAGAAGGTCGACTGAATCAGTAGACCGCCTAACTTTTGCATTAGTTAGGGACATTGACACTACACTATTGCATATGACATAAATTGCATTAGAAAACTTAAGACCAATGGATGCAGTGGATGATGATTAAATATGTTGTTGTATAATTTGGATGAAGTTATTTCATTCTTCTATCCTTGGAAATTTCGGGGAAGATATCCTTTAAGGAGGGGAGAATGTAACAACCCAAAATTTGAGCTATAATAATTAATTAACGAATTAATTAGACAATAAAATAAGTTTGTGAAATTGTCAAAATTGAGCTACGGGAGTTGCACCATTGGGTCTGTTGCGATTTTTTGATCAATTTCCATATATAACTTGTCGAAATCTGAGTCAATATCGAGAAGTTACAAGAGAAATATGAAATCAGAATAAAACAAAAAAATATACAAGACCCCATAGGGGTTGACCCATGCTCTGGTCAGGTCAACCTATAGGTCGACCCCCAATGAAGCTAGGTCGACCTGCCAAAACAGTTGGACGTTATTTCGTCTAGGTACGAGCCGAACAACCTATTTTGCAATTTTTGTCAACTCGTGCATTCTTAGCTGCATTCGACAGTACCTAGTGAGCCTATGATGTGGTTGCACCAGATTTAATCTTCAAATCTGACGGCCTAAGATCCCTAAGTCACACTATAAATAAGACAGTCGACCTAGCTATTTTTCTCATTCAAATTTTCTCCCAATTGGGTTCATTGCCTGAGGCTGAACCCTAAATAGGAAAAAAAAATTGGGGAGAAGATCTTTTTAATAAAAAATATTCTACACCCTAGTAGCGGATCCAGGAAGGCCCGGGATTAGTGCTAAGGACCACAGTGAGTGTTTTATAATTATTTTAGATTTTTAAGTAATTTAAAATAATAAGGTTCTCAATAGTTGAAGTTTTTCTACAATTTTAAGATAGTTTTTATGTAAGTTTATTTACAGTCTATTTTTAAGTAAATTTCAGAAGTTCTTTTCAGTCTATTTTATTCAGCTTTTTTATTCGATTATTTACAGTTATTTACATCCGTTTTAAGTTAGAATTTAGCCTGTAAATGTTAATTTCTTTTTATAGAGATTTAATCTCTTTTTATGCGAATAGAATATTAAAAAGAGAAGAATTCGCTAATATGGATTAAAATAAAAATACACTAAATTTACAGAAATCAGATGTAAAATGAGAAAAACTGTAATAAAATAGAGATAGACTGAAATAGACAAATTTAAGATATTTGCAAGCATGATTATAACAAGTGGTTATAACTAAAAAGATATAATAGGAGAGGCTTATTTTAAAACTTAGATCTTGGATTATGTTAATGAGAAAATATAGCTGAAATAACAGAAGAGGCTTATTTTAAAACTTAGATTAAGTTAATAAGCAAATATAGAAGTTTGTTTGTTAGGACATGCTTATGCTGATTAGGGTAAATAAGTGGCCAATAGATAGAGGCTCAAATCTGGGGATTTGTGCAAAGGGGCGCAAAACTAGAAGATTATTTGTTAGGACCAGTACTGATAGCATTCCCTTCCTGGTCTAAGACTGATGGTCTCACAACAGTTAGGTGAGGCTGGGCAGCATTTCCTTTCAAGTCTAGGACTGATGGTCTCACAACAGTTAAGTGAGGTTAGGCACGCTTATGCGGATTATGGTAAATAAAGGGTAAAATAGGGGACGACAGTTAGTGTGTACCGGCGATGACTGAGCGTGCAATATCGATTAGGGTAAATAATTCGCTCGTCCGTCCTACGCGCTAAAGAGATGTCTTTTGTTGTGACCAACAAGATTGGTTCACAATGGCACAACAAATATAGGAAAGGCCGATCAAAGGGTAGAATTAGGATTTCAGCTTAATCAAGTTAGCAGTTGAGATAGGATTAGGGCTTCAACCAAATCGCAGCAATTTAAGACAAGTGCAAACAATCACAATCAAAACAATCAGTCAAACAGAATCAGAAACAGTATTTTATGCCAGTTTTATCTTTCCTGTATTTCCTTTCAAGCTAGAACTGTTGCTTAGTCTATTATCTTTATCTTGCTTAGAAATGCTAGTAATTACTTTCACTCACCAGACTTATTGTCTGACCCACTCCTTTAATTCTCCCTTTACCCCACAATAGGGCAGCAGAGTTGAGTTGATTCAGTTGCTTGGAGATCCATTCCCGAAGTTCTCTCGTTTCAGATGTATTCTTCTACTTTTGATCTTTTTCATTTATGGATTGACACTTGTGAGAGGGATCATTATTATTGTTACTTTTGCACTCTAATTATGTGAGACTGAGGTCTATTTTTCATGAGACACGAATTTGAGATATTTTGAGTTTTTTAGACATGTTATGTTTTTATGACTTATTTTGAAATGAAATTTGATTTTGAATGATAAGTTATTATTTAAATGTCTCCGCTATTTTTACTTATTTGTCTTGTGAATCTTAGTCTCTGTGATGCTTTAGCTATACCTATAATGCACCACATCCTTTGGTGTGCCCTCTTTGGGTAGGTTAAGGGGTTGGGGTGTTTCACTCAGCCTACTCAAATCAATTTTGAATACCCAAGAGTTTAAGGGGAAATAAAAACTTCGAGTCAGACATAAAGCTTGGTGTGAATAATTTTGTTACATATCGGTTTACTGATATTAAGTGAGACCACGCCGCTTAGCGGAACTTGTTTCCCCTCACTTATATCCTCTTTAAAACATATACTTTGCAAATCCTTATTTGCAACCAAAATGGTTAATCAACTTATCATATCAAAATAGCAATATCCTTTATGCTAATAAATGGACTATCTGTCCGTAAAACAAGTAATATGTGAGCTATCTGCCCACAATATAATAGCAAGGTCCGTTATGCTACAAATGGACTATTTGTCCATACAACTGCGCTACCTACCCGCAAACTGGACTAATTGTCCAAAATCTAGGCTGACTGCCTGCAAAATGGACTAATAGTCCGAATTATTTTCTTAGGGTTAACTACCACCTAAATTTTCCTTGAAAACCTTTTCAAAATGATTTAGTCCTTCAAATCATATATATATACAAGGAAAATATATCTTTAGCTTTACTCTAAGCCATTTTGCCATGTTATATATACTTTACTCAAAATAATGTTGATGGGATTTAATAAGGATTAACTATCCTTCCAAAACAAGTTAAAACCCTTTTTAACTTGAAAATACTTAGGCTACATTGCCTATTTAATACTTTCGAAACCTTTGTTTAAAACCGTTAAACAACCCTTTCGAAACCATAGAAGGTAACCCCTTCGAAACCATAGAAGGTAATCCCTTCAAAACCATTGAAAGACCCTTTCAAAACCATTAAATATTGCCCTTCGAAAATGTTGGAAAAACCTTTCCTTTCTTTTCTCCGAAAGGTTCAAAATACCAGACATCCTCCTTTAAAACCTTTTAAATATTTCCTTCCGAAAACATAGGAAAACCATTCCTTTCAATCCTTTCAAAACCCTAGGGAACCACCCTTTCGAAACCATTCATTAAAACCTTTCGAAACAGTCAAACTTAATCCTTTCGAAAGCCCTTTGGTTTCAATTTAAAACATGTGGAAACCTTTTAGAACCATTGAAAAACGTCTCGGTTGAAACCATTTGGATTCTGCCTTCAAGTATAGCAAAAGGATCAGAAACCCATTAAAGTCGAAAGCATCTGTTTCGAAACCATTTAAAACTATCTCTTTCGAAACCAATTGGGTTTTACTTTACTTATAGAAAAAGGGTCCTAAAACATTTAAGTCGAAAGCAACTGCTTCGAAACCATTTCCTAAGTAATGAAGTGATGGTGTCAAAACCATCCCTTCGAAAGCATTAGACAGGTGGCTAAGTTTTAAAAAAACAAAACAACCCTTTCGAAACCATCTGGGTCGAATGGTAAAAAGGCGGCAGCAAAAAGGTTTCGACTTAGTCGAAAGCAACTATTAAAAAATAGTGGCGCAACCCAATCGAAACCACTTCCTTTAATTAATTTGACCTGGTCGAAAGCTACATAGTCGAAAGCCATTTAGTCGAAAATAAGCAGGCGTGTTCCTTCAATTTAAAAAAAAAGGATTGCCTCAACCCCTTGAAACCCCTAGTTTCGACTCCTTACCCTCCGACTACATCTAATTCACTACGTACCAGTAAACTGATACCATGTGCATTGGTTTCGACTGTGTCGGAGGCGATAGTATGGAGGTTGAACCTGGTGTCGAAAGAGACGAAACAGTGAAAAACATGTAGCAAATAGTTCTTTTCACCTAACCTTCCTTACGTGTCTAATTGTGATTGGTTGCCTCTGTCTTTACCAATAAAAAGTGCGGCACTTTGTCAAAAATGATGCCGACTTTCCAGATTTTAAAATTTAACTCATTTTACAAAAAGTCCCTTCTCCTCTTTTAATCATATAAAACATTTAAGTCACATACCATAAATAATTTTATATAACCATTAAAACACTTAGTAAAAATCTAGAAAATTCTAGAAAATCACATTATATTTGTTTTCTAACATATAAAAATTTCAGACCCAAATTAACATTTTCTTCACTAGAAAATTCATATAAATTCCACATAATTTTAGAAAATTCCAAAAATTGAAACCCATCTCTAAAATATTATTTATGACCTTAATAAAAATTCTCAAGGCATTTGGATGTAATTTTATAGAGTTTTCACCTTAAAACATATCATAAAATCAATATAAATAACCATAATTCATCAACAAGTATATATATTCATTCCATCATTCAAAAACTTGGCAAATCATTGCAAAATATTCAAAATTCATATTAAAACCGAAAACACAATCAAAAATGAGATGTAAACATTATTCACCTTAGCTTTAGAGATTATAGAGATTGAGATATGAATAGATTTGATTTGAATTAGCTTCTTCCTAGCTTTTCTTCCTCTCTTCCTTGTTAATGGTGGCCGGCCTATTTTTTAATAAATTTAAAATTGAAAAGTAAACGTGTATGGGGAGATGCATGGCCATGTTTAAGGGTTATAGGAGTGGCATCTTTCCTATTTTACCCTTCCCTTATTTCATGTTAAACTCTTCTTTTAGTTCATTGTTAAATGGCACAGCTACCCCTTAATTAAATCAAATCTCAATCCCCTAATCAACACATTATTTTATTTTATTTAACTAATTAAATATTATAAATAATGTTACCAAAAATTTGCGGTGTTACACGATTCATCAAATTGATGGATCGAGTCTTGAAACTTTTAGAATGGTCTTTTTTTTTCCTCGTGACCTTGGTTGTACTTAGTTTCTGGACTTTATGGATATCTCTCCAAGACTTCTATCTTAATAGCTTTTAAGTTCTATTTGTCAAGTCAGTCTAGATACTGCCTAGTCAAAAGGTTAGATAACACTAAGGTTGAATACAACATCATTAGTATCTATTTTCGAGCCTTGTAATGGAGGATGCTATAAATTGATATCAGAGCATGGGATTACATAAAACATGATAAGATTTTGAAAGAATGTAACCCAAATGAACATAGAAAGAAAAATTGGCGTACGGATATCAATATTATAACGTACTTATTATTTATTATATATATAAGTACGTATATATATATACTCTCTCTTTTGTCTCAAACCATTCCTCTGTATCTTATGAAGACTCGTCTCCAGATTACGAGAAATGGATACTAAAAGTGGAAGGCTAAACTAGGAAAGCGGAAGCACCACAACCAATGGAAATGTTTGGACTAATGCTAGGAATGCTAACTGAACCACCAATGCGAACGCAAACGCAAATGTTATTTTGGGTGTTGGAACCGCACTAGTGGATATGGGAACTACGTTTCATCCGTTCTTAGTCAATATCGTGTAAGCTGGAGCAGCAGCTGGATTGACCAAAGGTGATGCCGATAATATGGGAACTACCATACAAAAAGTGGCTACCAATGATAACTATGTCGCATTAAGCCAAGATTATACTTGCTTGTGAGGAAATCCATTCTTAGGAACGGGGAATGCCATTAAAGTGGAGGATTGGCTTCATCAATTTGAGAGAATTTTTGCATATCTAGGATTGAATGACGATCAAAAAAGGAGATTGGCTTCAAGGCAGTTTCAAAGAGCTGCTTTGTATTGGTAGAATAGTGTTATTATGGGAGTTCTAAAGGAGGAGCTTCCATGGGCTGCCTTTAGAGAAAGGTTGAAGGAGAAGTTTCCATCTGAAGCCGCTAAGTCGACTTTGTTTAGGAAGTTTTCAAAGCTGGAACAAGGTGAAATGGCTATGTTGGAGTATGTTACGAAGTTTGATGAGCTGTCTAGGCATGGGTAGGCTATCATGAACACTCTGCTTAAGAAGAAGAAGTTCGTTAGAGGTTTGAAGTCGGAGATTGCTAGGGCAACGATGCTATATCCTAGAGATCCATCTAATGTTAATGTAGATATGGCTCTGAGGAATGAAGATTTACTTACATCTCTAGGAAAGAATAAATCTCTGAGGAGTCTACGTGTTTCCAATGCAAGAAAAGAAAGTTCTTTGGCAAGAAGGGAACTCGGAAAAAAGGGGTTTTGAAAAAGGGAAAAGCTGAAATGACTTGCTTTAAATGTGATAATAACAGGGGCATTTTGCTAATGAATGTCAATTTGGCGAAGGAAAGAAAGCTATTGATAAGAAAGGGATGAGGTATTATAAATGCAACAAGATAGGGTATTTCAAGAATGAGTGTTCTAAATCGGCTAAAGCTTATAAAGGAAAGGTTTTCTCTTTAGAACCTGCATCTTCTAGACTGATTGTAAAGGAAAACGAAAAGACTGTGTTAAGAGGTACACTTCTTATTCATAGCATTCCTGTTAGTTTGTTGTTTAATACTAGAGCATAACATTCTTTTATCTTTAAATGTCTGGTAGATAAGTTAATCCTTGAACTGACATACCTTATTACCTCTTTGAGGGTTGTGAATCCGACAGGCGGCTATGCAGTTCTTGGAATGAGATGTGACCATGTAAAGTTTAAATTGTTATGTCATTTGTTTGCCTGCAATTTTATATGTTTGATTTTGTAGGTTTTGTGATAATTCTGGTTATGAATTGGTTTAGTTGATATGATGCTAGGATATTTTTTCGAGATCTAGTAATATCCTTAAAGCATACTAATTTCCATGATCTAATTATATACTCATTAGAATGATCGAGTTTCAATGTCTCTACAATGTTGGGTGCAACGGAACGTATGAGGATGAAGTAAATCGGATTTTTGTTGTAAGGGAGTATATTGATGTTTTTCAACCAATCATGGGAATACCGTCGAAATGAGTTATAGAGTTACGAAGAGATCTTATGCATGGAGCTGAACTTATAGGTAGATCACCTAGTAGAATGCCACCTACCGAGACGAAGGAGTTAAAAGTGTAGCTAGTGGACTAAGAAGGGAAGAATTTATTAGACCAGGTAGTTTACCTTGAGGAGCTGCAGTCATGTCCATGAAGGAACCAGATGGGTTGTTAAGAATGTGTATTGACTATGGAAATCTGAATGAGAAGACGATAAAGAATCGGTATCCTTGGCTTAGGATTGATGATTTATTTAATCAATTGAATGAGCCAAAGTGTTTTTGTAGCCAGACTTAGCAACAGGTTTCCACAATTTGAGAGTGGCAGAGGATAGTATACCATTAACAACATTTCAAAAGAGATGTGGCTAGTATGAGTGGTTAGTCGGCGCCTGCTTTCTTTGTAGACTTGATGAATCGGATCTTCTAAGGGCATTTGGATAGATTCTTGCTGGTGTTTATTGATGATATTATGATATATTCCAAGAATGAACAAGAGCATGAAGTTCATCTTAGAATGGTGTTAGATATGCTGAAGCAGTGTAACGTCCTGCTATTTTGGACCATTCAAATCGACAATAAATCCACACATGTCTAACTTGAATAATTCAAAATATAAGATTGTTAATTTAAATTTGGCAAAACTCAGCATATGCAGTAAATAAATCAATCACAGAATCACAGACACAGAGTAATACAATAATACGCAGCGGAATAGATAAAATAGTAGTTCATGAAGCTACTATATAAACATCAGAGTTAGAAATAAAATACAGCAGAATATCTCAAATGCAGTGAAGTCTCTAGTACAACAGATGACTTCTCTGAACAAATCAACTAGAAGAGCTGAAAGCTGAGGCGATAGTTGGATATCCAAAGGAAGCTCCAAACTCCAAGGGTGAGTCTCAAATGCAAATTAAATCAAAATTTGATGTAATAAGGTATGCAAATAACTACATTTTTGAAGGTTCAAATTTCTGGAAATGTTATTGTTTCCATATTCAAAATACAATAGATTTCACAATAGATCCATTCTAGTAACTTACAAATTTACAGAACAATGCCCAATTAAATTTCATAGTTCAAGAGATTTGATTTATAAAAATGTTTCAAAGTTTCAACATTCAATTTTATGGAAACTTCCCAATGTTTCAAAATTTAATTTTGGAAACTTTCAAATAAGGTAACGACAGTTTATTTCCCAAAATCATTTTTATGGTTCAAATGGTAAGTCTAAACATACTAGTTTTTTTTCCTCTCATGTAAATACATGAAATTCATCCGTTTTATATCTTTATTCATTGCTCAAATAATCAATATGAAAATTTATATGATTACAATAAACTATAGGGTGATAACAAGGATATATCAAAATAAATGAACAAATACACATTCAATCACAATAGCATCCATCACATCATACAATCAACATTCAAATCAATCAATTCAACAAATCAACCAATTCAATAACATGTCATAGTAATTATTAGTCATCACATATTGGAATTTAGCTATTCAAACTAAATACCAATAAAAATTCCAAACCAACAATCAAAACTTTATCACTATATGACCTGTTTTAACTTGCAATAAAATTTTAGTATTTCGTGAGTGGGTTTAAACACTCACCTTATGGATTTCCGTTTCTTAGTCGGGTTTAGATCCGCTACTACTTCCTCCTATTGATTTATTTCCTTGCTATTTTAATCTTCTTCTTTTTTTTACAGAATTTTTTTGGAAGAGACGGAGAAGTTTGTATAGGTCTGAATTTGAAGAAAAGGATTTGGAAAAAGAAGAATGTTTGGAAAAGAAGAAAAAAAAATTCAAGGAAGATGAAGAATTGAAAAAGAAAACGAAGCTAAAAAAAGAAGCTTTAAAAGAAGAAGAAGATTTGAAGAATAAGAATAAGAAAAAGCTTTGAAAGAAAAAAAAAAGAGAAGAAGGAGATTTGAAGAAGAAGAAAAAAAATGAAGAAGGAAGAAAATGAAGAGAGGGGAAAAAAATGAGATGGAAGTTTGTTTGGAGAAATGAAGCTACAAAAGATGAAATTTGAAAAATGAAATGAGGCTACAGAAATGACGATGGAAACAAATGAAAAGCTAATAGAGTATATATAAACAAACTAGGAATTGAAATAAAGTAAAAATATGAATAGTCTTAAAATGGTAGTATTGAAAGAGGTGAAGTAAAGGAATAAATATATCAATAAAGATAAAAATAAATCTTCCGTTTTAAATATGAAGTTTCAGGAGAAAGAATTTGCCAATGAAAGGAAGCTACAAGAACTAATGATGCATAAGTAAAATAAACTTCAGAAACGGAGAATAGTAAATGCTAATTAGATGGCATGAATATTAATTTGATGTTCACATTAAAAACGGAAAAATAGAAAAGAAAAGAAAAACTTCAGGTAAAGCATTTGAAAAGAGCAAACGAATAAAGGAGAAACAAATGAAAAGAATGAGGCAATTATTAATTAGAAATAAATCAAATGAGGTTATTACTAATTAATAAGAAACGAATGAGTAGGCTAATAATTAAATGGATGCACAAGTGGAGACTACGTTAAGAACTTGAAAACGGAAGAGAGAGAATGGAGGTGATAATAATGTAAAGCAAATGAAGAGACCACATATAACCTATAAACAAACCTTTGGGGTCCAAATTCCAAAACTCACTCCAATTAATTCATATCAATAAACCCAAATATACACATATTTACATAATTTAATTTCATATTAAAACATTCGTTTTATGTCAATATATTTGCATACTACATTAACACAATCAGTCAATTAACAATCAATCAATCAATTAATCAACCAATCAATCTATATATTTATTTACGTTACTCAAACCAATTTCATTATTTAATGAATATATATCTATCTATGCACTATAAAAATGATTTACTTTACTTTTCTAATGACTATAACGGTCACATTAATGCAACCAGTTTACAAGTTTTAACCATATATAAAATGTGAAAAAATATATATATGAACTTATGTAATTAATGTACAACTGTTAATAAAAGGTAATTTCTAATTGATTCCACAATATTTACAAAACCATGAATCCTCTGATATACTTAAAAGTTTGAATATTAATGTGTGTGTGTGTGTCTGTATTATTCTAAAATTCAAATTTTTTTCCAAAATCATTCTTGCTTAAAATGAAAGTTTATTTTTATACGTCTCAAAACAAGCAACAATTAATAACAAAAGAAATGAATGGACCATGTACATTGCACAACCTTTTTGAAATTCAATTTGTGAAACGTAACCAAATTAACTTCATTAACTCAAATAATATTCAAATTTGTATGCATTTAGTTTTTTTATCTATGCATAATAAATAAAATTCTTACTATAAAAATGAAAACGTTCAATTTGGTTTTCCCAAAATGATCTTTTATTTCCATTAAAACATCAATCCTGTTTAACACAAAAGGTGCGTTTCTTTTATTAAATCTATTAATTGCGATCAACGTTTTCTTCCCTTCTAATTGAAATATTTCAATTACATTAATTACAATTACTTATAAAGTTAAATTTCAAAACAGTCAACTAAAATGGATGAAAAATAGAATAATTGTTTCCTTTAGTCATTTAAACACGTTTATAAATTTGTTGTTTATACACCAGAGCTATAAATAACTTACTTAAATAAATTATTTTTCTACTCTTGTAATCCATCTATATGCTAAAACACAGTTCAAATACACATATTTACTTCCTTTAAATCAATCATCCTATTCTTTATTTTAATGAAATTAAACCTACATTCACAAATGAAACATCCATTTTATTTGTTATAAATGTTCTTTTCATTAAACCGACTTTCCTTATATTTTCACAAAACATAAGCTACGTTTAATTACACCTATTAATTTACAGTTTGGTGTCCTCTCTATCATTAATTGAAATTATTCAATTACATTATTTCAATTGTTTACAAGGGTGAATTTCAAAATGGAAAAAAAATAAAGGTAATGAGAAATAAAACAATTATTTCCTATCAAACAGTGATTGAAACATATTTATGCACTATTGGATACAAACAGAAATTATACATTTCTTACCAAATAATAGTTTCTCATCTCTGCAATCAATCTTTCAGCTACCAAACATTTCAAATAAATAAACTTATGATTCTTTTTTTAATAAAGAAACATTTATTATTTCTTATTAACATTTATTATTCCAATCAATTGGAAATTTACATTCAGACAATTACAAATATCATTCAAACCAATATTATTAAAATACACACTAACATTTTTTATCATCCTTATATTGTTGCAAACATATGACATTAATAGAAATTTTAATTAAGCTCATAATTTGTATTAAAATCAAATTTGTATAAATAAAATCTTAATTTTTTTTCCTAACAATTTTATTCAAAAAATCTTATTTAATTTACTACTTTTAAATGTTTAAAAATACGGGTCGTTACAATCTCCCCCACTCAAAACTTTTCGTCCCCGAAAAGAAATAAGAAGGAATCCAAAAATTTGTTATATTTTATTGAAACAGTCAATTTATAAACAATTAAACCTACATATTTAAGTTTAATAAAAATTAAAAAAATAACTCCAATTCAACAAAAAAAAAATCTAAGTCTTAAATTTTGAAAAATTTCGGTAGAGTCTCCTTTGTATAGAGAGGTCCGGAAAAACAATAATATCAATAATTACAATATATGTATCATATTTCAAAAATAAAACACCCCATAAGCCAAAACAACCAATAATTTCGACATATTATTTACGTTTATTCAATTGATTTCTTTTCACATCATTATTTACCTTTTTATTTATTTTCATTCATTCATACAATGTCTTTTTCTTTCTTTCATGTACTTACATAAATTATTTCACAATATTAACTTACGTTTATAACATTTCTTGTACATCAAAATTTTTATTTTGAAATAATTCCATTGAACACTTCCATTACTTAAGTTTTACCTGTATAATTCCACTACATATTCCTCTGTAACATTTTCAACTTTAACATTTTGGTAAGTTATATATATGTTTTATAGAATGAATTTGAATGTTACACAAGTTTATCTTATTCACTTCAGTTAACAAAATGTTTAATAATTATATCTTCTAAATTTTTCATATTTACAAGTTATTTTCAATTTCTTATATATTTCATTAATCACTTGAAAAACAATTTCAAAATCCCGTAACTTGAGTTCTCAAATTTCCAATTAAATTCATTTTATTTATAAACACTATTTTGCAATCAATATTTATAAAATTCCACTTCCTATGAAACAAATATATCACATACAACTATTAGTACTTCGTAATCAAGTAAATATTCCAGAACATGACTTACAAATAGCAATTCCAATTTATTTTTCAAGCATATTACTAAAATAAATTTCCCAAATCATTTAATATCCTTAAAATTATACATTCAAAGAAACACATATAACTTTACTTAGAATATTTATTTGAATCTTCATTTGCAAATCAATCATCTTTAACACTTTACAAAGATTCATCAATGAAATTTCTTGCTTCCTTTATAAATACCATTTAAAAGTCTTTGAAAACCTTAAATCCATTATTTATAAATTTATTAGTTTTAAATCTCAAAATACTCTTCAAACATCTTTAATAAATCAATAATCATAAAAAAAAGATATAGTCAACAAGGAAAAGAAGGAGGATTTGGAAAAACAGAATATAAGTGAATAAATAAAGCTGAGCAGATAAGGTAGATTCAAAAGAATAGTATCGGGCACGAATAATTAATTCAAACCATAAGAATTTCAACTTCAAATATTAATCAAAATTTCTTTGTTGGAAATACTTTTAAAATAAAATACTGTTATAATAAAATACTTTTATAACTCGATGTTTCAACAAGTTTATCCTCGTTCCTGCAGACTCTGGTAGTGCGTTGATCAGGCGCAAAACTAGAATTTTCCAAGTACTTAGTAGACTTGTTTCAACACCCAGTGAAAATACTGGAAAACTTTTAAAAACAGATATGGAAAGTACAATCCAAACAAAAACAAACAAACAAATCATGGATCGCAGATACACAATGGTTACGCCTGGGTCCCCCAGGAAACATCCGTACCTTTTAAGCATTCACTGCCTTGCGAATTTCGCCATGATAACAAAACGGTGGACCGCAGGATACATAAAAATGGTTACGTCTGGATCCCCCAGGAAACATCCATACCCCTTAAGCAATCTCTACCTTGCGGATTACGCCACTAACACGACCATAGATCGCAGATACACAATGGTTACGCCTGGATCCCCCAGGAAACATCCGTACCTTTTAAGCAATCACTGCCTTGCGAATTACGCTATGCAGTCGAGTTCGTAAGACCATGGGTAACGCCATGGAATTCGAAGGACACTCGAGTATCATATCCGGAAAACCAAAATTCAGAGAGAATAATATCGATAGAATGAATCCAAGATGTGGCCACAAATCGGATATCAAGCAGAAGGCACTTTCCATATCTTTACTTCGAAAATATGTATCATATAGTACTTTTTCAAATCACTTTCAAATATCGTACTTATATAAAATCCATTATATATAAGATTTAATTTTCAGATCAAATACTTTTCCAAAATCAAAAGTATATCAAATCATACTTATATAGACTTTAATTATATAAGATTTCACTTTTCAAATTGAGTACCCTTTTCAAATCCATAGTTTTCGAATCAATTTCATACTCATACAAATCAATTTTATATAAGTTCGATAACTCCCAAATCAAGTATTTAGTAGCACAAGGTTCTCAAATTTCAATTTGTTTCAATACCAGTTCAATTTCAAAATCATATATAATTTCACCAAATTATTTCTTCTCAAATTAAATATCTTTAGTTTCAAAGTTTCCAAAATAATAGATTTAGAAAATAAATCTAAATTTCCAAATCAATATAATTTAAGTCAACCAATTCATTTCCAAAATCAAATGTTTTCAAAATCATCTTATACTTACATAAGGTCCATCTTATATAAGGATCAAATCTTTACAAAATAAATTTCGCTATATGAAGAGCCATATGGGATTGGATATCTTTGCTTTTATGGGTTATATATCTTTGTAATTTAAATTTAAAGTTTTCTTTTAGTAAGCAAAGATATTCTAACCCGACAGCTTTCAATTTCAGCGTCAAAATATATCAATGATATTAGAATATACAATGTACATACGTCATCATTTCGCAAAATCACATTTGATCGCTCGCTCGATCACACAAGTTCGCTTTCGAACTAGTATTGTCCATTCGACTTCCCTAATGCGGACTTCGATATGGTTTCTCGACTAGAAGCCATCAGTCTCCTTGCATAGCCATATACTATGATAGAGAATTCTAGAATTTAGCCCAAAATCCATATCAAATATTCGCCATCAAGAATCGAATGAAAAATCCTAACACGAAATGGTGTAATTCACCTCGAACTTGTGTACTCAAACTTGGATCAAATTAATTATGCGAATAAAACAGCATACGTACAACTTATATATTTATTCCAACTTGTTAAATATATAGTTCCATAAAGATGTTACTAAGTTAAAACATTTAAACTAAATTTTATTCAAAATATTTTGAAGACCAAATTATTTTCAAAACATTTCAAATCTAAATTTCATATTAGAAAAAATTAAAATTGCCTTATTCATTTTCTTAACAAACAGTTTCAACTTATTTAAATCATATTACTACATACTTTAACATTCATACCAACTTATATACTTTATACTTTTCAAAATTCTTAGCTTTTGAAAAGTTAACCTTGATTTGGAAGTGCTCGAACCTTCAAAATAGTTGAAGAAATCATTTTCAAATTCAAGAGTTGGAAATCAGCAACAAATTAGTAAATCAATTTTAATAGATAGGGTTATATCAAATCCAAAACTCGAGGGCTGAACACCGGCTCATTTTAAATCGTTTCAAATACATTTACATATATCTTTCGAATATCAAATCATACTTCAAAATTTTGAAATCAAAATTGGTTTCGCAAAATCACTCGCGTAGCGATGCTACTAAAGTGGCCTATCCCTCACTCTGAAACTCGAAAATCAATGTCGATGATGCGTGCACTCATCACCGAAATTATTTTCCAGCGACATAAGTGAGTTCTGGACTTCTATTTTCTCAAACTTCTTTTTGAAATTTCTTCGAAATCATTCGAAACTCATTAAAATCATTTGAAACATTTCTTATTTGGAAAATACTTTTAAATCATATTATTATTATATATTTCAAAATCTTAAAACCAGTTACAAAATACCGGAGTTCAATTCTCGAATTTCAAATTTAAAATCCTTTAGTTATAAATCATTTTTAGATAGATCAAATTTCTTATATAATTTTTTTTTCAAAATCCTTTCGAAACCTCAAATTCTTATTTTAAAAGGGTATATAATCCTTATCGAAAACATTTCAATTTTATATATAGAATAAAATCATACTTATCAAAATAATAATTTCGGTTTAGAAAACAATTTCTAGAATACAAAACCCGATTTTCAAAGGATGATTTGAGAATGGATTTCAACAAAGATAGAGATTTCAATTAGAGGAACTCTAATCAAATAAAATTTCTGATTCGAAGATAGGCTTGAACGAAGATGAGACAATTTACTTACAAAATAGGAGATGGATATACTTATACAAGTCGCGGGCGACCTTAACCGGGTCAACCGTGACTTCAGGAACAAGATCGATGCAGAATTCCAAGAAAAACCAACATTAGATCGCAAGAGATAGCGGTATCTAAACCAAAGATATATAAATCTCTGGTGAATCAATGCCAATTGTAAAGGAGTTCCACCCCTTTACAAATCATCCAAAGATTGGCGGGATCGCCTATTCTTATAGAGATCATTCGAAGTGGAGTTATGGGATACTCCAGAATCAAAAGAATACAAATAGGGAGAGACAAGAATGAATTTTGGAACCGCAAGGAACGTTCCAAAGTTCAAAGGAAATCGAGTCAAAAGGAAGAAATTCAAACTCGAACGAAAGTGATTCTGTAAATAAATTTACTATATATGCTAGGTTTTGCCTAGAGCCAAAGCTCTGATACCAACTGTAATGTCCCGCTATTTTGGACCATTCAAATCGACAATAAATCCACACATGTCTAACTTGAATAATTCAAAATATCAGATTGTTAATTTAAATTTGGCAAAACTTAGCATATGCAGTAAATAAATCAATCACAGAATCACAGACACAGAGTAATACAATAATACGCAGCGGAATAGATAAAATAGTAGTTCATGAAGCTACTATATAAACATCAGAGTTAGAAATAAAATACAGCAGAATATCTCAAATGCAGTGAAGTCTCCAGTACAACAGATGACTTCTCTGAACAAATCAACTAGAAGAGCTGAAAGCTGAGGCGATAGTTGGATCTCCAAAGGAAGCTCCAAACTCCAAGGGTGAGTCTCAAATGCTGTATCGCTCGGTCTGACCCAAGCGTAAAGGAAAACACAAAACACTCGAGTCAGAACTAAAATTCTTATGCAAACTAAATCAAAATTTGATGTAATAAGGTATGCAAATAACTACATTTTTGAAGGTTCAAATTTCTGTAAATGTTATTGTTTCCATATTCAAAATACAATAGATTTCACAATAGATCCATTCTAGTAACTTACAAATTTACAGAACAATGCCCAATTAAATTTCATAGTTCAAGAGATTTGATTTATAAAAATGTTTCAAAGTTTCAACATTCAATTTTATGGAAACTTCCCAATGTTTCAAAATTTAATTTTGGAAACTTTCAAATAAGGTAACGACAGTTTATTTCCCAAAATCATTTTTATGGTTCAAATGGTAAGTCTAAACATACTAGTTTTTTTTCCTCTCATGTAAATACATGAAATTCATCTGTTTTATATCTTTATTCAGTGCTCAAATAATCAATATGAAAATTTATATGATTACAATAAACTATAGGGTGATAACAAGGATATATCAAAATATATGAACAAATACACATTCAATCACAATAGCATTCATCACATCATACAATCAACATTCAAATCAATCAATTCAACAAATCAACCAATTCAATAACATGTCATAGTAATTATTAGTCATCACATATTGGAATTTAGCTATTCAAACTAAATACCAATAAAAATTCCAAACCAACAATCAAAACATTATCACTATATGACCTGGTTTAACTTGCAATAAAATTTTAGTATTTCGTGAGTGGGTTTAAACACTCACCTTATGGATTTCCGTTTCTTAGTCGGGTTTAGATCCGCTACTACTTCCTCCTATTGATTTATTTCCTTGCTATTTTAATCTTCTTCTTTTTTTTTACAGAATTTTTTTGGAAGAGACAGAGAAGTTTGTATAGGTCTGAATTTGAAGAAAAGGATTTGGAAAAAGAAGAATGTTTGGAAAAGAAGAAAAAAAAATTCAAGGAAGATGAAGAATTGAAAAAGAAAACGAAGCTAAAAAAAGAAGCTTTAAAAGAAGAAGAAGATTTGAAGAATAAGAATAAGAAAAAGCTTTGAAAGAAAAAAAAAAGAGAAGAAGGATATTTGAAGAAGAAGAAAAAAAATGAAGAAGGAAGAAAATGAAGAGAGGGAAAAAAATGAGATGGAAGTTTGTTTGGAGAAATGAAGCTACAAAAGATGAGATTTGAAAAATGAAATGAGGATACAGAAATGACGATGGAAACAAATGAAAAGCTAATAGAGTATATATAAACAAACTAGGAATTGAAATAAAGTAAAAATATGAATAGTCTTAAAATGGTAGTATTGAAAGAGGTGAAGTAAAGGAATAAATATATCAATAAAGATAAAAATAAATCTTCCGTTTTAAATATGAAGTTTCAGGAGAAAGAATTTGCCAATGAAAGGAAGCTACAAGAACTAATGATGCATAAGTAAAATAAACTTCAGAAACGGAGAATAGTAAATGCTAATTAGATGGCATGAATATTAATTTGATGTTCACATTAAAAACGGAAAAATAGAAAAGAAAAGAAAAACTTCAGGTAAAGCATTTGAAAAGAGCAAACGAATAAAGGAGAAACAAATGAAAAGAATTAGGCAATTATTAATTAGAAATAAATCAAATGAGGTTATTACTAATTAATAAGAAACGAATGAGTAGGCTAATAATTAAATGGATGCACAAGTGGAGACTACGTTAAGAACTTGAAAACGGAAGAGAGAGAATGGAGGTGATAATAATGTAAAGCAAATGAAGAGACCACATATAACCTATAAACAAACCTTTGGGGTCCAAATTCCAAAACTCACTCCAATTAATTCATATCAATAAACCCAAATATACACATATTTACATAATTTAATTTCATATTAAAACATTCGTTTTATGTCAATATATTTGCATACTACATTAACACAATCAATCAATTAACAATCAATCAATCAATTAATTAACCAATCAATCTATATATTTATTTACGTTACTCAAACCAATTTCATTATTTAATGAATATATATCTATCTATGCACTATAAAAATGATTTACTTTACTTTTCTAATGACTATAACGGTCACATTAATGCAACCAGTTTACAAGTTTTAACCATATATAAAATGTAAAAAAAATATATATGAACTTATGTAATTAATGTACAACTGTTAATAAAAGGTAATTTCTAATTGATTCCACAATATTTACAAAACCATGAATCCTCTGATATACTTAAAAGTTTGAATATTAATGTGTGTGTGTGTCTGTATTATTCTAAATTTCAAATTTTTTTTCCAAAATCATTCTTGCTTAAAATGAATGTTTATTTTTATACGTCTCAAAACATGCAACAATTAATAACAAAAGAAATGAATGGACCATGTACATTGCACAACCTTTTTGAAATTCAATTTGTGAAACGTAACCAAATTAACTTCATTAACTCAAATAATATTCAAATTTGTATGCATTTAGTTTTTTTATCTATGCATAATAAATAAAATTCTTACTATAAAAATGAAAACGTTCAATTTGGTTTTCCCAAAATGATCTTTTATTTCCATTAAAACATAAATCCTGTTTAACACAAAAGGTGTGTTTCTTTTATTAAATCTATTAATTGCGATCAACGTTTTCTTCCCTTCTAATTGAAATATTTCAATTACATTAATTAGAATTACTTATAAAGTTAAATTTCAAAACAGTCAACTAAAATGGATGAAAAATAGAATAATTGTTTCCTTTAGTCATTTAAACACGTTTATAAATTTGTTGTTTATACACCAGAGCTATAAATAACTTACTTAAATAAATTATTTTTCTACTCTTGTAATCCATCTATATGCTAAAACACAGTTCAAATACACATATTTACTTCCTTTAAATCAATCATCCTATTCTTTATTTTAATGAAATTAAACCTACATTCACAAATGAAACATCCATTTTATTTGTTATAAATGTTCTTTTCATTAAACCGACTTTCCTTATATTTTCACAAAACATAAGCTACGTTTAATTACACCTATTAATTTACAGTTTGGTGTCCTCTCTATCATTAATTGAAATTATTCAATTACATTATTTCAATTGTTTACAAGGGTGAATTTCAAAATGGAAAAAAATAAAGGTAATGAGAAATAAAACAATTATTTCCTATCAAACAGTGATTGAAACATATTTATGCACTATTGGATACAAACAGAAATTATACATTTCTTACCAAATAATAGTTTCTCATCTCTGCAATCAATCTTTCAGCTACCAAACATTTCAAATAAATAAACTTATGATTCTTTTTTTTAATAAAGAAACATTTATTATTTCTTATTAACATTTATTATTCCAATCAATTGGAAATTTACATTCAGACAATTACAAATATCATTCAAACCAATATTATTAAAATACACACTAACATTTTTTATCATCCTTATATTGTTGCAAACATATGACATTAATAGAAATTTTAATTAAGCTCATAATTTGTATTAAAATCAAATTTGTATAAATAAAATATTAATTTTTTTTTCCTAACAATTTTATTCAAAAAATCTTATTTAATTTACTACTTTTAAATGTTTAAAAATACGGGTCGTTACAAGCAGCATCAGCTAAAGGCAAAATTTTCAAAATGTGATTTGTGGGAAAGAGAAGTGAAGTTCCTTGGGCATGTAGTTTCAAAGAATGGATTATCTATAGATCCATCGAAAATTGAAGCTGTATAATTGAAAATGACCCAAGACCATGACTATGGTTAGAAGTTTCTTGGGGTTGGCTAGCTAATACTGGAGATTCATTAAAGATTTCTCTTATATAACAGCACTGATGACTAAACTAAAAAGGAAAGATGTAAATTTTGTTTAGACCGATGAATGTGAATAAGAATTTCAAAAGCTAAAGCATTTATTGACCAATGCTCTTATGTTAGTTGTTCTGAATGGGAATCAAGATTTGGTGGTATATACTGATGCTTGTAGATCTGAGTTAGGAGCTGTATTAATATAGGGAGGTAAAGTTTTTGCCTTTGCTTCTCGACTGCTTCGACCATATGAAGTTATATATCCTATACATGATTTGGAGTTGGCAAGGGTGATCTTTGCACTAAAGGTATAGAGACACAATATGGTGGGAGAACAATTTGAGTTGTTTACAGATCATAAATCCTTGAAGTATTTATTCTTTTAGAAAGATTTGAATATGAGGCAACAAAGGTGGTTGGAGTTCTTAGCAGCGTATGACTTCAGGATTGAGTATATGCTATGGAAAGGAAATAAAGTAGCGGACGCGCTTAGTAGAAAACATCAGAGTATGGTGTTAGCAATGATATCTGAATGGAATGATTTAGAGGCGTTGGCTTCATGTGGAGTTAGAATGAGATTGACATCTAGTTCTAGTTGGAGTACCGTAATGATTTATTATCTAGAAGTTCGACCAGTATTGATCGAAAGACTTGCATCAAGGTAAAAAGATGATTGAATATTAGCTAATCGAATAAAGAGACTAGAAAAACAGGAAGCGAAATTGATGATTTGAAATTTTTCGTACTTGACAAAAGACACTGGTTGAGAAAGAAAAGACAATTGCATGTACCAGATGTTGATAATCCGAGAAAGGAAGTTCTTAGAGAATGTCATCGATTGAAATACGCTATTCATCTTAGAGGTACAAAGATGTACCAAGATATGAAGAGGAGTTTCATCCAGGAAGGTAATAGAAGAAACATAGGCTCATGGGTGAAGCAATGTATGAATTGCCAGCAAGTTAAGGTCGGGCATCAAAATCCAAACGAATTACTTCAACCTTTGAAAGTACCACTATAGAAATGAGATTCTATATCTATGGATTTTGTAGATGGGTTTCCAAAGTCAAATAGGGGAAACGAAAGCATTTGGGTCGTTGTTGATAGACTGACTAAGAGTGCACACTTTATCCCTGTTAAGTTGACAAGAAAGGCACATAGTTTGGCGAAGTTATTCATGAAGAAGCGCTGAGACTTCATGGAATACTGAGTAGCATAGTAAGTGATAGAGATCTTTTGTTTACTAGTGAGTTTTGGAAGAGCTTGCAGAATGAATTAGGTACCAAGCTGAAGATAAGTATAGCTTACCATCCAAAGATTGATCGACAGACAGAAAGGGTCAATAGGGTACTCGAAGAATTATTAATAACTTGTGTACTCGACTTTGGAGGGTCATGGGAAGACCATTTGCACTTAATCGAGTTTTCCTATAACAATAGTTATCGGACTAGTATATGAATGCCAACTTTCGAAGCACTTTACGGAAGGCCATGTAAATCACCTTCATATTGGTTGGAGATAGGTGATAGACCGATACTTGGTCCTTATTTGGTAAAAGAAAGGACTAAAAAGATTGAGTTAATCCGAGTAAGGATGAAGGAAGCTCAATCTAGGCAAAAAAGCTACATGGTCAAAAGGCATAAGGATTTGGAATTCTCAGTTGAAGATTCTATTTTTGTGAAAGTATCACCGATGAAGGATGTTGTACGATTTGGGAAGACGGTAAAATTGGCACCTAAATATGTTGGTTTGTTTCCTATCATTGAGAGAATCAGGAAACTCACATATCGTATCGAGTTACGAAGTATTTTGGCAGGAGTCCATAATGTTTTTCTCATATCTCATCTAAAGAATTACGTACATGATCCAAAGACTGCTACAGAGCCAACGGTTTTGGAAGATTTAGTAGTAGAGCCTGATATGACTATCTTCGGGCGACCTATTCGTATAGTCGATAGGGATATGAAACAAATAAGGAATAAGATAGTCAAGTTAGTGAAGGTACATTGAAGTACCAATGGACGAGATTGTACATGGGAGATTGAAGATAGGATTAAGGAGGTGTATCCCAATCTATTTTGATTATATGATCTATATTGCTGTATAGACTTTTGACTGGTAGATATGACTAGTATTGTTGCTTTTATATGATTAAGATACATGTTTGTATGATTGATGTGCTTGTTGTTGTTTACCTTACCGCAATTTTGAGAACGAAATTCTTTAAGGAAGGGAGCCTGTATCACTCTAATTTTATTGTACATAAATTAAATATTTAATTATTATGGGATAATTAAATGGGAAGTTGTTAATTTGGAATTTGCTAAACTAACTAAGTAAGGTGGGCCTTAATAAATATAACAAATAGAATGGGTTTAATGAAACAAGGTTTAATGAACTTAAGTTTGGAAGGGTAGAAGAGGAAAAGTAAATAATATGTTATACTCTCCCCTCTCTCATATCCATATTCATTTCATTTTCAATTTAAATAAAACTAAACTATGCTGGCTATCATTAAGAAGAATGAAAATTCAAGAGGAAAGAAGATAAGCTAAAGTAGAAAATCTAGAGAAAATTCCAACATTTCAACAAGGATTAAAACATGAATAATATTACCATCTCTTTTGCTTGATGTATGTTTATTCAGGTCTAAGTGTGAATCCAAATTTTATTGAATGTTTATCATGCATGCTAAATGCATAATCATGCATATGATTGAATGGTAGTTATTTAGAAATTTTAAAAGTTTTCTTAAAGGGTTTTGATGTGAAAAATTATGTTTTGGTCTCCAAATGGTCTAAATTTTTGATATGATGTTCGAAACAATATTTCGGAGATGGGTTTCAGATTTCATAATTTTTGAGTTATTATGAATTTTCTAAAAAAATAATGGTTTTTGGAATTAAATTATTTTAAATATGGCGAACAATTATTTTGCTCCAAAATTTTAGTATGATGTTAAGGAAGTAAATATTGATTTCTAAGAATTTTTGTGGATTTTTCTTAAGTATTTACAATTTAATATAAATTATTTTGTGTAAATTGGACTTGTTTGCAAAATATGATAATAATATAAATCTAAGGAAAAAAAATTTTAAAAATGAAGGTAAATTTTACACTTTGATGTCTGAAAGAATTCCAAAAGGAAGAATATTGGCCAATGAGATTTCGATAAATAATGTAGGTTTAGTGAAAAGTTTATGCTTTTGAAGGAAAATTTTTAGTTTTAAGTGTCAAATAACAAAGCTAGTTCATTTTTCAATTGCGATTTCAACTGCAATTTCAAGCGTGCCCTAGCCGACTCCATTCCTTATCATTCTCGTGTCTCTCCATCGCTCTTGCCTCCTATGACGCATGCCAAGAAACTTAAGCATTTGTTGCTTCCGACTGAAGATCCTTCCTTGACGACTAGATCTGGCAATGTATTCTCTTCTATATCTCTTACCTAGATCCATTCTCAAGTTGCTCCGTTGACAAGTTTAGCCTTCGTTGATGATGTGCCTATGCTTAATCCTGCGTGTTTGAATAACTTTCAACTGATCAACCTCCCTTGGTCACTGCATTTTGTAGTAATGTTGAATCTGCTCGAGTATCGGGTAAGAATCTAGTTGACTTGGTTTCATCTATTGACCATAATATCACTGAGCTGCCTATGTCTGGGATTGCAGCCCCAAGCTATGATGTTCCTTTATCCCTTTGTTAGCCGTCGCGTCAGATCTATGGCATGATGTAGATATAGGGGGCGCCAGCATTATTGGCAGTGAACGGGATGTTTTCTTACCTGTGGTGGATGTTGCTATAGGAGTTACCGTGGTTCCAAGTTCAGATTCGCAACTTAATCAATCCTTTCATGTTGCTCGACGGTATGCTTCTCCCAGGCATGTGTCTTATTTTTCAAATTCTACTCTTCCAGCAAATGTTAATGCTCCAACCTTTGATGCTAGAAGGAATGACATCCCAATTCGGTTGATTAGTGGTAATGATATACTATCTGCTCCTACGCAAAACAAATGGTCACTGCAATTCTCTTCACTTCAGTGTAATGCGGGTGTGTACAATCCATATTCTGTGAAACCATTGAAATCGATGGTGTGGTGGTGCCTCCAGTTGAGGTTGTTCAAGCAGGGATTAGTTTTTGGTCTGATTACTTGGTAGGGTTTTTTCTTGATTCAAACCCTCTGTATAATGTAGTTAAAGAACATTGCAGACATGTTTAGAAACTTATGGGAGGCCTTCAAGTTTACTTTGACAATTCAATGTTCTTTTTAAAGTTCTCTATCTCTGATGAAAGATAGCTTATTCTAGAAGCAGAGCCATCCTTTATCCAAGGGAAGCCGTTTGTTATAACTCAATGGAGTCCTTCAGTCGACAATGCAAGGGAACATGTATTATCTATTCCCGTTTGGGCCCACTTCTCTCATATCCCTTCTATAATGCAACCTATGATTTGGTTAAATTTGTTAGCTAGTTTGGTTAGCAAGCTTAAGTTTTTTGATGTCAACACTGTGGCTAGAAAGAGGCTTATGTATGCAAAGGCTTTGATTGAGAACTCTCCGGATAAGCCTTTACCTACCAAGCTTAGGGTTAGGCCTGCAGAAGGTCATGTTGATGTAGTTGATATTCACTAGAGTTGGGCACCTGAAATTTGTTCTGCCTGTCACTCCATTGGGTATATTTTGGAATCTTGTTAGCATGGAATATCCTCGGATTCCAATTTAGTAATTTATATCCACCTTCCTATTCCCGCTAAATCTCTCACCCCCGTCCTCTGGTTAGGAAATGGGTCCCCAAATCTAGGCCATCCTCCCCTCCTCCTATGGTAGCTCCTATTGTTGATGGTAGTTCTTTCGGCCCAGTCATTGTGATATCAGCTGATCTTCCTACTGCTTCCTTTAATGCCCATGATTTGGGTAAACCTTTAGTGATTCATCCAACCTGAAATATTATTTCTTGTAACTCGTATGAGCAAGCTTGGGTACATGAGGATACTGACATGATATATAATCCTTTGTGTGATAGCTACCAGATGTTTGTAGAGAAATATTGTAAGAACAAATGACTATATTATAAGATTTTGGGGGAAGATCTTTCTCTTGCTACGTAAGGTGATGATGGTGACAACAATAGGACTCTTTTGGAGGATGTCTCTTGGGACAGGAAATACCTATACAAGTGTGATTCAGTGGATTATATCCCAAACCTTTTGACTCTATTTCCAAGGTAAATTCACGTTACTAGACCTGATTCTATGGATGAGGGTGGTGGCTCCTCTGCTGAAGAGCAGACATAGTTCTTTTTTTACTAACAGTATAGGTACCATTGCCTAACTCCTATACTTTTCCTTTCTTAATTGTTCTAGTGCATATCCAAACACCTGTTTTAAAAATATTGTTATAAAGTGGACGATCCACTTTAAAGCCGAATAGTCTTGCTAAAAATAAAAAAATTCAGTTCTAGAAAATATTACAGAAATGCCATCATAAGCCATGAAAGCCCTCATTTTTATCCAAGAGAGCTATTGTCCATGAAAACTCCATTTCAATTAGCCTCTGAAAGCTTTTTTTGTTAGAACCTTTGTTTCTGGTTTTAAAGTGGCAACTACACATTTCTATGTATATTGTACAAGTTAATTATAGGGAAATTCAAACCATGACACGGCAAATGACTACAGCTGACAAGCTCAATCAATAAAGACCATATAATACATCACTGTTATACTTACAGAAATATATATATATACAAGGAGACAAGATGATCAGCATTGGAATCAAGCTCAAACATTGAAGACAAAAATAGAATTTGTTGTATAATAGTTAATTTAGTTATAATGTACAGTCTCTTATATGATGATCACACACATACACAAATATTGTTTTGAAAATTAGTTTTAGAAAAATTGTCTTTAATATTTTTTCCATAATCAAGAATTTAAAATTTTCAAAAGAAACTTAAAATTAAAATAAACATATGCAAAAAATAGGCTGTTCGGCCCTCTGAAATTATATTTCAAACGTCTGAAATAATAGTTAGACGTCTGAAATATAATTTTAGCTGTTTAAATTAGGCAATTTTTGCACTATTTTGTTTTTGCCTTTTTCTGTATAATTTTAGCCATTTTATTTTTATTTTCAGGCAGTTGACATATATAATAAGAAGTGTCTCTTCACAGATATTCAAAATCTAAAGAGATGCTTTCTTCCCTGGATCTTGCTAATGGCGATAACCTTTTCTAATGGCTATAACCTTTCAATTGGAACCTTTCAAACCAATCAATAGAGATGTGATTTGTCATTTTAACTTACTAATTTTTACTTTCTTTCTACTCTCTATATGCTTGTGAATTACAAAAGTTTCCAACTTTCTACTTCCTAAATCAACACATTTAAATCATCCGCTTACGGAGATTGTAGGAAGGGTGTACTATATCATCTCATCTGTGTTATTCAAGAGCACAGAAAGTCAAACATCTTACTACCTTTTGTAATCAAAGTCCCATTGGAGATCTTCAAGCATGAAGCCTTATTTGGTAGCTCAGGAATTTGTAATATGCTTATTCCTTCGGGTTAAGTGAGGGCTTTGCTAGTAATTCCTAAGAGTTGCTTTGGGACTGGACGTATGAGAGGTGCTCCATACCAGTATAAATCTCGATGTATTCCTTTGCTTACTTATTACTTTGTTGTTATACTGCAAGTTAAGTTAGCCATAATATAACTATACGATCCACTAATCACTTTCATTTGGTATCAGAGCAAGGAAATTTCAAAATCGTAAAAAAAACTGAATATTATGGCCAACATGAGTTATAACACATTTCAAGAAGGACAGTCTACGGCACGTCCTCGATTTTTCACTGGTTCTAACTATACATACTCGGCTACATGTATGAAAGTTTTTGTGGAATCAGGTGGTGGTGATATCTGGCTAGCCACTCAATCTCAGTACGAAGCACCTACTACTGCAATGAC
This sequence comes from Allium fistulosum, assembly GCA_030737815.1. Classification (NCBI taxonomy): domain Eukaryota; kingdom Viridiplantae; phylum Streptophyta; class Magnoliopsida; order Asparagales; family Amaryllidaceae; genus Allium; species Allium fistulosum. The sequence goes on along the minus strand of CM060902.1, from coordinate 1,353,506,430 downwards.
TTCCTGGGCAAATGCTTAAAAGACTACTGCTTCCAATAATTGCTAAAGCCATGAATGTTTCATACTTCTCATTAGATAAAAATGAATTTTCAAGAATTATAAAGTGCAAAACTGCTTATGATACTAGGTAAATGCTGCAAGTCACCCATGAAGGTACAACCAAAGTTAAACCGGCCAATATTTTTTTATTAAAGATTCAATTTTAATCTTTTAAAATGAAACCTAATGAGAGTATTATAGATGTGTATTCTATATCTCAAAATATATAACATGATCTTATGGCATTAGGAACTACTTTTACTGATTTTGACTTAGTATCATGTATTTTAAATTCTCTAACTAACGAATGGGAAAGAAAAGTATTTGCTATAGAAGAAACAAATGATCTTTGTGCACTTAAAGTTGAAGGTTTAACTGGTAACTTAATGTCTTATGAAGCTAACTTGCAAGGTAGAAAAGAACTAACCCAAGAAAAACATAGTATTGCATTCCAGATTAACAATGATGATGATTTAGAGCTCGATGAAGAAGATGTAGTGCTTTTCACCAACAACTACAAAATATTTAGAAAATTCAACAAGATGTTTCAAAAGCAAAAGACAGACAACTCATATCTCACATCCTCTTTCAAATGCTTTGGTTGTAACAAATTTGGACTCATAAAGAAAGACTGTCCTGAATTAAATAAGAAAAGCTTAAAGAAAAACTAAAAACATGGAAACATTCATAGAAGAGCCAGCTAGCCTTTTAATTAATGGGGAAGATTCATCTTCTAGTGACAGCGACAGTGATAGTGATGGAGAGTAAGCAAATGTATGCTTCATGGCAGCTAAAAATGAGGTATATTCTGATTCATCATTTCAAGATATTAAAGAAATAGCCTCGAAATTAGATGATAAATATAGGAGCTTAAGGAAAACCCATAAAGAATGTCCAGGAAAAATAGGTAGATTAAAATTATAAATTGAAATGCTTAAGGATGAAAAAGTTATTTTGGAAGAAGAAATTTTGAAATTACAAAATTTAAGCAATGATTAAAAAAAATTTGATTTTACTGAAAAATTTCATGTAATTAAAAATGAAAATTTAAACTTAGTTAATGAAAACTGTATTTTAAAAGGGACAATGGATTCTTTTAAAAATATAATATAAAAGTTAGAAAGTAACAATGATATTTTATTGAATGAAAAAGTTACCTTGGAAAATAAAGTAAAGGATATATCGTTAAACATTTCAAAATTTAATAAAGGAAAAGAAAATATATCTCATTTAATTAGCATTTCAAAACCTGCCAATAACAAGAATGGTTTTGGATTAAAAAAATTAAATAAATTAAATAAACCGAAGTTAAAAAGTAAGTATGCTTCAATATACACTAACTTTAAGAAATCCAAAAATAGTCAACCAAAAATAGAAAATACAAAGACTATTAAAGTTTGGATACCAAAAACTACTAATAACTTGATTAGATTGAGATACATAGACAAGTTTTAGCTAAAGTTCATAATAATAATAGTATTGATTTCAAAGGTTTTACAAAACTCTCTTGGGTATGGTTACTTTCGATCTAACCACCGGACCCTAACATAGGAAGTGGATACCAGAACTTTTTCTTATTCTTTGTAGGTACACCACATATTGAGGGGGAGATGTCTTCTGAATGTTCTGATGCATATATGGAGCTACAATAGAGGAAAATCGGAAAATTTCATAATCTTTTCTTTGAATATATAATATGGTTATATATATATATGTGTGTGTGGGGGGGGGATTAAGTTATTACTTATTTTTATAAATAATTTTGACAAAATTCAGGATATTTTAATAGCATTATAGGTATAAGTGCTAAAAGGATTAAATCTTAAAATATATACTCATTAAACGTAAATAAAAAATTACATTCCTTGGCAATAGGTTTACACCTAGAAATTTGTTTAACAATTCATATTTAAACCCAACTATGCCAATATATACAAATCAATAAAAGGTTTTTTTTGTTTAAATTACAAATACTGTTAACTAAATACTATAACTATGAGAAACTTACTTTTGGAATAAAATAAATGGTAATATTTCAAACGTATTTTTCAAAAAAAAAATTGTGATTTTTGTTATATTAGCCTCTATTATTTTTTCCTCTTATATTACTTTTTGTTGATGACAAAAGGGGAAGATACAGGGCATATTGATAGGAGGAGTAAAATAAAATTTATATACATCTTTATATATATATGTATGTATGTATGTATGTATGTATGTATAGTTGTCATTATCAAAAAGGGAGAATGTTAGAACCTGTGTTTTTGGTTTTGAAGCGACAACTATACATTTCGATATATGTTGTACAAGTTGACTATTTCAGGGAAATTCATACTACGAAGACACGGTAAACGACTACAGTTGACAAGCTTGATCAATGAAGACCATATATACAACACTGTTATATTTGCAGAAAGATATATACAAGAAGACAAGAAGATCAACATTGGAATCGAGCTTAAACATTGAAGACAAAATAGAGGTTGTTGTATAGTAGTTAATTTAGTTATAATGTACAATCTCCTATATAATGATCGTGTTTGCACCAAAAATGGTCACAAACCCCAAGTATTGTGAAAGCACCAATGTATGAATACAGATCAGCAATATTCAGACACAAATCACTGATCTAAGCTAGCAATAAACAGCAATCCAGAAATAATGAACAGTGACGCACAATTTATAGTGGTTCGGCTATCTCCGGCCTACGTCCACTTTAAGATTTTTATCTTTTATTGATGTTCTTTGCTGGTTACAAATGAGTGCAGCAGATACAATGAATAAATTCGAGTATAACAGCAATGGAAAGAAGTAGAATTGAATCCGGCAGAGTCTGGACGTTGAATGGCCAAAAGATCCTTTTTCTGTAGGCTTCAGGGGGCTATTTATAGGCGTAGGAGGCTGAGATCGCGCCCAAACTTCGGGAGACTTCTTCTGGCATGTGAGGGGGCCCACGCGACCGACCCCACCAAGTTTTGACTCGATCTGTGATCGATACGAATCCATTTCGTATCCATCAAAAAATGATCCAATCGAGCTGAAACTTGGCAGGGACATTCTTTACCTCGTACGCAAGCTACTGTGAAAATTTCATTGCATTTGGATCAACAGTTCGTGAGATATGATCGATTCAATATTGTGTTTTCGTGTGCACTGTCGCGTTCGAATCCATGTTTTGCATTCGTCCCTTCGTATCGATCAGAAGCACGTGCACAAGGGATAACGTGGCACGAGTTTCCCGTATCGATCCACTTCCAGTGGCGCATTGACCGATTCGTATCCATGAATTTCGCCTTGTTTGTATCGAGTACTGTTATCTATCTTGAATTAGTCCTTCGCGTATCTCGTTTCAGCTTTCAACGTCTAGTTCGAATTGTTCATCGATTCGAACTAAGCATCGATCAATCGATACGAAATTCATGGATACGAAGGCTTGACCATTCTGATCGATACGAAGTCAATGGATACGAACCAAGGTGCGGTGATGGATACGAGCAGATGGACTCGAGCTTCATGACCGCGAACTGACTCGTGCCTGATCGATTCGAAGACGATCGATTCGAAGTTCCCAAGCCCCGATGGATTCAAACTTGACGATACTCCTCCGATGGATACGAATCTGATCGATTCGAACAGGTTGTCTCTGATGGATACGAACATCACATTTTATCTAACTTGTATCGATCATATCTCATTCATACGAACTCCGATTTACCTGAAAATTGGAACGTTGGCTTTCATGGCTTTGCTTGTCATGTCTTGTCAATTACGGCCCAATCTGGACTCGGGCAAAATTCATCTATATCCATGGTTATCCTGCAATGCAAAGCTGAACATTCATGACTAGTTATTATCGGTTTCCAGTCAATTTTTGGGTATCCCAGTTTTGCCAAAAAGTGGGATAACATTTTGCCCCCCAAAACATGCCTTTTTGTAAAAGGCGTGTTTTGAATAACTTCAAATCAAATGCTGTGGGCTCATGAGTTATTCATAGCTAGAGTGTTATCAATCAAATTCATGGCTGTTCGAAGCTGAATCGTTATCAATTTCTTCAAGTGGAAGTTAAAAATGAAATTCTAAAATCTCTCCGGACTACCGATGGTCACTTCGGACCCTTGCCAAGCCCATTCCAGACTTAGCGATCGAATAGAAAGATCCTATTGTACTCCGGCGTTGCTTCCTATTCCTTGCACTCTGGCCCCAGTTAGGGCGTAAAGCGATGTCTTGGTCGTTCTGGACCGATCGTAGCCTCTCCAGGCTCATGCTGGATCGCATCCTGTCACTCTCCGGTGAAGGGGAAACAACGTTAAGTGGGTCGATCCTATCGCTCTCCGGCGAAGCGACCCACTTCTTGCACTTCGGTTCAGTGTATCTGAACATTAAGCGATGTCTTGACCTGAATCGTCGGCCGATCACAGCCTCTCCGGGCTCTTATCGAATCCCGATCCAATCACTCTCCGATGAATAGGAAACGATGCTTAAGTGAGTCGATCCTATCGCTCTCCGGCGAAGCAACTCACTTCTTGCACTCCGGACCCCGCCTCTCCGGGTAGGATCATAAAGCGATCATCTTTATATTGATATTTAATGTTTATCCTTTAACTCTCCGGTCAAAGGTTTATTTCAATAAATGTTTCTTTATTAAATTCAAATCCTAGATGTTCAATCTCAAACACCAGGAAAAACAAGACAATGCCTCTCTGGGCGGAGCGGTCTATTTCCATCTTAGAGCATGCCTAGGGATCTCTTCGGTTCCCGTACATGAGTAAGTGGGATAGCCGTTTTATCATGGAAATCAAATCTAAGAAAATTAATCGACCAAAGTCCAAATCTTGAACTTGGCCCTTGCCATCATAATCAGTTGATGACGAATCACGATCCCGATCCAAGATCATTCCTGTTAGGTGGATGCGGTGGTTGTTCAGGCCTTACTGTCACTGCCCGTTCTCTGGTATATTGTGGCAATCTACCACTCCTGGCATGTTCTTCCACCTCATCCCTTAGGTGGCGGCATTCATCGGTTGTGTGCCCATCCAGCTCATGGAATAGGCAGTATTTTCCAGTCCTGCGTTCCCGTTCCGTGGGATCTCTCCTGGGTGGTTTTCGATAGGGGAGTTGCCCCCGAGTTTCAGTGTAAATCCTTTCTAGGCTTGCCGTCAAATCTGTGTATTGCCTGAATCTAGGCTCTCGGAATTTCTTCCGTTTATCAGGACCATCATGTGTGTCATCCTTCTTTCTCTTTCCTTTGTCCACCCTGGGATGTTCCTTGGCGGTTCCTTTGCCTTGTACAGCGTTTATTTCCTGCCTCTCGGCTCGTGATTCTTCTAATCGAATGAACTTCTCAGCTTCATGGTAAAACTCTCCAAGATCTTGTGGCGGATCTCTTGTCAATGAATCTTTGAATTCGGTGCCTTCTCCGACTCCTACCACTGCCGCCATCAAAATCATCGATGGATCTGGGCGATCTACAGAAGCCACCGTTGCATTGAATCGTAGCAGAAAACCTTTTATGGACTCTCCGGTCCTTTGCTTTATCGAAGCTAAACTCATCACACTCTTGGGTCTTGTCACATGGACCCTAAATTGTTCCATGAAGCAATCTACAAGCTCGCCCCATGTCTTGATCGATCCAGTCTTTAATTGTCTGAACCAAAGTGCAGCCAAGTCTGACAAAAATAAAGGGAAACATCGTGCCATTACTTCATCGGATGCTCCCAGTACTTCCATGTGTCTAATGTATCTGGTAATATGCATGGTCGGATCCGACTTCCCGTCATACGGATCCAGCGTTGGTAGTTTGAACTTTGGAGGGTTCCTTGCATTCCTGATATTCGGAGTGAACGGACTCCGACTGACTTCTTCCAACCCTCCGCTAGACAATCCTCCTCTCATCAATCGCCGGACTAATCCAGCCATCTTTTCATCTCCATCCTGGGGTTTCTCTCTTGGTCTTGAAGGGTATTCTGGTACGTACTCTTCGTGTGGCCCGTTAGCATCAGCGTTGGCTCCAGCTTGTTGAGCTCTATCTGTAGGCCTTCCAGTATCAGATCCTGAGGGTCTGCCCCCAAGTCCTTGTTGATTGCCTTCTGGATCTGCATTCTGACCTTCATTGGGTTCCGCAACCCTGGCTCCTTGTTTCACATTCATGGCCGCTGTAGCTGGTCCTAGGTCTTGTACCCCTGCAGCTCTTATATGTTCAAAGAAATTCTGCAGCATCTCTTGATGGCTCTTCATTATTCTTTCGTGCATCAGATTGGTCATGGTCTCCATTTCGTCTCTGATGATGTAGATCGAAGCTGGTTCTTCTCCAGCACCAGAGGATGCCTCTTGACTTCCTCCTTGTTGGCTTCTCTCAGCTCTTTGTCTCGTTTGTCGAGTCATTGTCTCCCAAATCTGATCCCTTCAAGCTTTTAAATCTGAACTCTGAATCTGGTGTAGCGGGTGCTAGTTGTTCTCAGTGAAAGCACCAAAGTGTTTGCACCAAAAATGGTCACAAACCCCAAGTATTGTGAAAGCACCAGTGTATGAATACAGATCAGCAATATTCAGACACAAATCACAGATCTAAGCTAGCAATAAACAGCAATCCAGAAATAATGAACAGTGACGCACAATTTATAGTGGTTCGGCTATCTCCGGCCTACGTCCACTTCAAGATTTTTATCTTTTATTGATGTTCTTTGCTGGTTACAAATGAGTGCAGCAGATACAATGAATAAATTCGAGTATAACAGCAATGGAAAGAAGTAGAATTGAATCCGGTAGAGTCTGGACGTTGAATGGCCAAAAGATCCCCTTTCTGTAGGCTTCAGGGGGCTATTTATAGGCGTAGGAGGCTGAGATCGCGCCCAAACTTCGGGAGACTTCTTCTGGCACGTGAGGGGGCCCATGCGACCGACCCCACCAAGTTTCGACTCGATCTGTGATCGATACGAATCCATTTCGTATCCATCAAAAAATGATCCAATCGAGCTGAAACTTGGCAGGGACATTCTTTACCTCGTACGCAAGCTACTGTGAAAATTTCATTGCATTTGGATCAACAGTTCGTGAGATATGATCGATTCAATATTGTGTTTTCGTGTGCACTGTCGCATTCAAATCCATGTTTTGCATTTGTCCCTTCGTATCGATCAGAAGCACGTGCACAAGGGATAATGTGGCACGAGTTTCCCGTATCGATCCACTTCCAGTGGCGCATTGACCGATTCGTATCCATGAATTTCGCCTTGTTTGTATCGAGTACTGTTATCTATCTTGAATTAGTCCTTCGCGTATCTCGTTTCAGCTTTCAACGTCTAGTTCGAATTGTTCATCGATTCGAACTAAGCATCGATCAATCGATAAGAAATTCATGGATACGAAGGCTTGACCATTCTGATCGATATGAAGTCAATGGATACGAACCAAGGTGTGGTGATGGATACGAGCAGATGGACTCGAGCTTCATGACCGCGAACTGACTCGTGCCTGATCGATTCAAAGACGATCGATTCGAAGTTCCCAAGCCCCGATGGATTCAAACTTGACGATACTCCTCCGATGGATACGAATTTGATCGATTCAAACAGGTTGTCTCTGATGGATACGAACATCACATTTTATCTAACTTGTATCGATCATATCTCATTCATACGAACTCCGATTTACCTGAAAATTGGAACGTTGGCTTTCATGGCTTTGCTTGTCATGTCTTGTCAATTACGGCCCGATCTGGACTCAGGAAAAATTCATCGATATCCATGGTTATCCTGCAATGCAAAGCTGAACATTCATGACTAGTTATTATCGGTTTCCAGTCAATTTTTGGGTATCCCAGTTTTGCCAAAAAGTGGGATAACAGATCACACACAAATATTGTCTTGAAAATTAGTTGTAGAAAATTTATCTTTTAGATTTTTTATATAATCAAGAATTTAAAATTTTCAAAAGCAATTTAAAATTAAAACAAACATATGCAAAAAAATAGGCTATTCAACCATTTGAGATTATATTTTAGACATCTAAAACAGTAGTCAAACGTCTGAAATATAATTTCAGCCATCTGAATTAGGCAATTTTTGCACTATTTTGTTTCTGCCTTTCCCTGTATAATTTCAGCCATCTGATTTTTATTTTTAGCTAGCTGACCTGTATGAGAAGAAACGTCTCTTTACAGAAATTCAAAATCTAGAGAGTAGCTTTCTTCCCTAAAGGTTGCAATCTCTCTAATGGTTTTGACCTTTCAATTGGAACCTTTCAAAAATATAAATAGAGATGAGATTTTTCATTTTAACTTACTAATTCTTACTTGCTTTATACTCTCTGTATACTTGTGAATCACAAAAGTTTTCAAATTTCTACTTCCTAAATCAACATGCTTAAATCATCATCTTATAGAGATTATAGGAAGGGTGTACTATATTGACTCATCTGTGTTATTCAAGAGCACACAAAGTCAAATATCTTACTACTTTTATATTCGAGGTCCTGTTGGAGATCTTCAGGCACAAAGTCCTGTTCGGTAGCTCAAGCAATTTGTAATATACCTATTCCTTTAGGTTAAGTGATGGCTTTGCTAGTAATTCCTAAGAAGTGCTTAGGGACTGGACATAGGAGAGGTGCTCTGAATCAGTATAAATCATGGTGTGTTCTTTTACTTACTTATTACTTTGTTGTTATACTTAAAGTTAAGTTAGCCATAGTATCACTATATGATCCACTGGTCACTTTCATGTTTAACTCACAAAAGCTATTGTCCATGATAGCTATGATTTGAAGCTTTGTTTTGCCGACGACAGCTAAGCCTTACTGGCCTTCGAAAATTTGGCTTTTACACATGAAAGCTATAATTTATATATACATGAAGGATTTACTTTTATTAGCCACGAAGGCTATATTTTCGATTACTCACGACTGTGCTTATTATGTTAATTCACAATGACTATGTTTTATTAAGATGAAAAGTTATGTTTTAGTTAAAGTGCGAAGGCTAAGTTTTATTGCTTTGATTTCTTTGGTTTAATTACTCATGATAACTACCCATCATGTAAGTCACGAAAGCTTTTGTTTTACAAAAAGGGCACAAGGGCTATGTTTTTAATAAGTTACGAAAACTATGTTTTCCTTAACGAAAGCTATAATTTTAATACAACACGATAGCTTCTATTTTTAACATGCGATTTCTAAGGAACTTATAAGACGTGATAGCCTGCATTACAGCCCACGATGACTTTGCTTTGTCAAGACACAATGACTATGTTTTATAGAAAGGACATGAAAGCTTTTTTTATAAAATAGCAAAAAGGCTATAATTCTAAGGCACGAAGGCCAAATTTTCACAAGACACGATAGCACTTGTTTTGAAATAGCTACATTTTATAACATGGGAAGGATTTAACTCTTTATTGTGAAAGTCATTACTTAAACAAACAGGATGCTTTTGTAAGAATTTATAAAAGTTTTTCAAAGGAAAGAAAATATATCCAACTTAAATTTAAAGAGTTATGTATAGAAGAAGCTCTTACTTTGGAACAGTAATTTGTGTATAAATTGGCTATCATATTGAACACATATTTAACTGATTGTTGGTATGTTATCTATTAATTTAATTTGTTGATCATTAATTATTTCATGTGATGAATTGTTGACATACTCACACATTTGATTAATGTTATCATCCAACATTTTGACCTAGGGAATTTAGGAACTGATGACCAGTTAGAGTTGTTCCACTAGTGGGTATGGTCAGACTTAAAATCTTGAGTGGGTCGAATTGCATCCACGAGATTGGGAAATCAAATTCTGTTAGGATGCCTTGAACTGATCACTTGACTCAACACTTTGAATATCTTTGGAAAACCAGATTTTGGATGGAAACTGGGGTAGGGTCGCGCCCTATCCTGCAATCGTTAGCCCCAGATTAGTCGAGCCTGCATTTCCAATGCGTAGGGCTTTGCCGATATTATGGCTAAAATTTGTGGAGTTACACATCCAAAGGTACTCGTAGCAGTTGCCTCACTTATATTTTCTCCTACCATTTTTAGGGAACCGTTATTCTTTTCTCCTACCATTTTTAGGAGACTGTTGTTAACTTCTCCTACCAATCTTAGGAGATCAGTGACATTTCTTCTGATTGTATTAGAAGTCCACTGAATTATAGGGTAAATCTTGGCCAAAGTCATCCGATAGGTTTTTAGTTGACTTGAGAAAACTAATATAGGTTCATAGTGACCTTGGGAAAACTATGTTGTTGAATGAACCATATATGGGATTGGGTGGTTTTATAATGTGTAACCCTTAACCTTGAGAATTTCAAAGTACTCATTTTAATCCATGCATGCATGACATGACAATGATGTTATGATTATGTGATAATCATTTTAGATGCAAGGATATGTTATGATTGACATATTATTGATATGGTATTAGTGAGGGGAAACCTTTCCGCTCAGCGTTGTGGTCTCACTAAGCACATATAGTTTGGTTTAAGATGTAATAATATTATTCACACTAGAATTTTTGTATGTCCTAAGTTTTTGATTTCCCTATAAACTCTCAGGTGCTCAATTTGGAATTGAGTAGGTTGAGAGTATGGCATTTCAGGTTTTGACGAATAAGCTTCCAGAGACATAAAGGAGGCAAGCTACTGATTAAAGTTTATTTCCAATTGTAGTAGTTTAACTGCAGTTATTGTTATTGGATTTATGTAATAACGGGTACTATAGCCGTCTGAGTAGTTAAGTCCCTAATCATCCAAGAGACCATCGTCATATTTCGCTCTCGGAATTATATTTGTAATTGTTATATTTTATCTAAATGATGTAATCGTGGGGTTATGAGACTAAATTGTAATGAATCTACAAATTACTGACTGAAATTGTTTAGTGAAAATCCGAAAATTCTAGTGCTTCTGATGTTAATAATATAATAATTGATCGCATTTTGTCATTAGGAAATAATGCTAAGGTTGACCACAACATCATTAGTATCTATTTTCGAACCTTAAAATGGGGGATGTTACATTAGGCGGTGGCTACTATGCATCAATGGTCATGATGCAGAGAGCCGTTTCTGCATTTTTGTCTTTCTCACGTTGCTTCACCTCTTTAAGATCTAGGACGTAACATTCCCGATCAGTGCTCTGGTCACCCTGAATTGCTCCTAACACAGTCTTGTTGGAGAATTTCATCATCATGCACCATAGGACAAGCGCTATTTTTAAACTGGAAAGTGTCGGTCGGCTAAGAAGCATGCATGTTGAGTATGCATTAACCACCAAAAACATCTCTACTCTCACCATCTTGTGGTCTCCTTCACCAAACTCGACAGGAAAATCAATACAACTAATAGACTCCTTGGCCTCTCTAGTGATCCCTGAATGTGAGATTTACAAGGCTTCCATAACAACCCGATTTTTAAGTAATTATTAATTAAAGCTAATAATAGTAATTTTATTAATTAAATAAGAATTTGGTGATTTATTTGATAAATTGGTTTGAAATTATTTAATAAGGGGATTTAAATTATGAAAAATAATATTCATAAATATTGATGTAATAGGTATAAAATATTAGTTGGAAATGAAAAGATCTATAAAAGGAATTTGCATTTATTTAAGCTAATTAGAATCTAGTTTCATCAATAAAAGATAGTAAATATATAAATATACTTACTTGCATATATGTATGTATGTATGTATATGTATATGTATATTCAAGACCAAGCCCGTATCTTTTAAGTCCAAGCCCAACTATCATTTCAGAATCTTCATCTTTTCATAAATAAATCACGCAACTACCTATAGGGGGATCTTCCTTTTTAAGCTGCGAATAACCTAACATATTCATTACTTTGAATTAAAAATCAAATTTAATTAATTGCCAAAATTCCTCAAATTCGAACATGTACACCTCGAAGCTCATTTGCGTCTATGTTGTGAAGCTCATTGATTGCATTGTTGGGTTTAGAGGTTTTGTGTGCGGGCGTGAATTAGAATAGAAAGGCAGAAAAAGGAGATGCAATTCTCGGGTGAGTGGACTCTAACACACATATCTATGCCTATCATATAAATTATGTTTTTATATATGTTGTTTGTGTGTGTGTGTATTCCTGAATTCTCTGATTTATATTCAAATATGTTTTGACCCTGGTTGAATATATTGATTTCGATCTTGACTTTGCTAGATTTGTTCCAATTACAGTTGAAATTGTGTTACCCTTAGTTCATGCTCAAATTCTTTGTTTCCTTTGTCTTGTTAAGTGAGACAATGAGTTCTGTGCTGGGTAGGTTCCGTCTTGACTTTACTTTCTGGTGGCGATGTTGGTGAACTTTGTAACACTTACTTCCTGTGTATTGCATGCACTTGCATACGTTTTCCCTTAAGTGCTCTGTATGCCAGTGTGTGTTCTTGCTAGTATTTCTTTTGCTTGTACATGTCTTCTTGTTCGTTCTTGCTATGTGCATGCCTGAGCTTCTCTGTGTGTGTACTGAACGATTATTGTAAATGTTTTCATGCTAGTTTTTAGATGCATGATTGTGTAATGTATATATGTGAGTTGTGGTGCATTTGGGTGTGTTTGGTTAATTGTGTGATGTTGTGTGTGAGTTTATATGGGTGCATGAGTGTACTATGTATACATGAGTACCTAGGTCAAATTATATGTTGAAGTACAAGCAATTTGCACTACTATTATATATATAAATATACAGTGGAACAGAATGACAAAAATAATACAAATTTTGTCCTATACACTTCATAGATTTGTATACATATGAGTGTGTTAAGCTTGTTTGTGTTGTGCGGGTGATATTTAATTTTGTGTGCATTTGTGTGTGAGAGTTGCGTGTGTTATATCTTGTTGTGTGTGTCTGTATCATATGTGTTAGTCTCATGTATAGGAGGGTGCATGGCTGTGAATATAAGTATTATATTGTGTGTGTGTGTTGTGTAATATCATGTGTCTGGTGCATTGTGTATGTTGTGTAAGTGTAATGCGTGTTTTGTGGTGTTGTGTGTTTGTATACTTGTGTGTGCGTGCACATGTTGTGTTCAGGTGTGTGTGTGTGTGTGTGTTCAGTTGGAAAGTGTACCTGCGGTTTGGTTGCTTTTTGTATTGTGATTACCCGCCCTTTTGACCCCCAGAAATTGACACAAGCACATCCTTAGTATTCACGTGCCGCAAAACCAAGTGCTGGAAGGACGTATAGTAAATAGTAAAAGGAAAACAAAGAAAGAAATAGGATCTTACACGAATGGAATAACATATATTATTTCAATATATACATATAGCGGAAATTTTTAATACATTTATCATACTCTATATTATAAATCAGCCTTGACAGTTATAAATCTCTATCCTTATAAATGATGAAAACAATCGGTAAACTAATGCAGCGGGAATTGAAATGGAGAACTATCGACAGGAACATCTTCAGCTCCAAACTTCAACTCCATCACAATGCCCCAAGTTAAACCTGACTACTTGGTTGCTTAGAAAAATATGTCACCTAGAGTTTAAAGGAAAAGAAAATAAACTCCGAGTCAGTCATGGGACCGGTGTGAGAAACTCAAAATACGAATATTTGAAAACAAAGGGTATCTCACAAGACCACACCACACATAAACACAGAATGGTTTTTACCTTATGATAACCAAAATCTTTACTACGCAAAATCTAGGAATATTATTTTTAATGACATTCATTTGAAAATACTTTTCAAGTAAACTTATATAATCTTAGCCGAAATTGTTACATTATTGAATTCCAGCATACTAGGCTCTAAAATCAAGTCCGAAGGCACTTATTGGAAAATGGATTTCCATACAATGGCAGGTAAGGAACTACCTCTGTATGATACATCTCTAGTGGGATGTAACGAAGATCAATACCTTTGAAACCTCTGCTCCTAGCAAGACTGACCTACCCACGCCGACCCATCTGTTGGACGATAGAACCGAATATGACATTACCCCGGTCGTTCCCTACTTATCTGAGTACTCTCTTAGCATACACAACATACCCGATATATAGAGGGTAATCTAGAATGGTGATGACCATACCCTAATGGTTGCAAACCACATAGCCTTACGGCATGCCCTGTTTGAGCCATTTTCAGGTGATAAGGCCCGAGGTAACGATTACCTTTCACACACATTCCACTTTGAATGCCACATTGCCAATTCCATCACATAATATTTATTTCCATAAATGTACAACCTCTGAGCTCGTACATCTCAGAGAAGGGTGTTAAGTACAGGAGAGTTACCTCCTACACTACCAAATAGATGTACGTCTGTAGAGATCAATGTATGTGCATTTTAGAAATGCAATGTTAGACATTCATCCATACAAGTTGTCTAGGAACAAGACAAACCGAAGGAACTCTCCTACTACATCTTGTCAGGAATCGCCCCTAGGATTAGTAGCAAGCAGCTTTTTCATCGAAGATCAAATGAGGATACTACTGCCACATATGTGTGATATGGGAAATTTTCTCCGAGGGTCAGTGATAATTAGCCCTTCATTCCACTCATTATCATTTCATGTCTTTACCTTTGAACACGTAAATTCGTTCTAAGTGCCTGGTTCCATCGAATTAATCATCGATGAAAAGATGTTAAGTTTGAGGGTGATTATCATTTCATTCATTAATATATGTTATCAAATAAAATCTCTTTTAGAGATATAAATCTTTAAATCATATTCTTTTCAAGTATATACAGAATCATTAAAACTCTCTTTAACTTTGGAAATACCAAATCAAAATCATTTCTCATAAATCATATTGCAAAACCTTATTGAGTAAAAAGGGTCGATATAAATTATACTAATTTTACTCAACATCAATTTCCGTATTCGACCTTTACTATCCGTAGAATAACGGTGAAATCATCTTTTAAATCTACACGGATGTATGGGTTCCCTCCTTGGAATTTTATACCAATTATCTGAAGATTATTTCGACACAATCCAAGTTGTATTAAATATGGACAAATTAAATCTTTTATACTTGCCTCGTTTTCGACATTTCGACCGTATCCGTTCCTCGTCCGGGAAAGAAGTTAGGTAAGCCAGGGCACCGGTTGCTCCTGAACATCTCCCTAGTTTAAGCACCTTACATCCAGATCTCACAAATAGAAAAATCCAGTCTACTCATCGGCTATTAGAGCCAAGATTAAATCACTTGATTATAACAGCTTTTCTTTAAATCATTTATTTAAACTCTTTAAAAAATTATAAAACCTCCAAATCATCTTTAAAATACTTAATTTTTATTTGAAAATATTTATAAAACATTTGGTAAAGAATATTTAAGTATAATGCCATATTTCAAAAATTATTAAAAGTGCTGCAAAAAGTGCTGCGAATAGTGCTTTTAAGGCTTACTTGATTAGAACAACTTTTCAATCATTAGAAATCCATTTTTATAATTCAAATCTCTTTTAAAACATTTTAAATATTTAAAGAATTTATTCCATAATTTTAAAGAATTAAAAATATCATTTTTAAAGAATTTATCGTCTTAGTTTCCGAACTGCCAAACCGCGACTATTTTGAAAACAGGATTTGCTTATATTTCAAAATCTACTAAACAAAATCTCGACCTTTTTCTTTTGATTGAAAACAGTGATTATAAGAGTTCAGAAAATTCTTTCTATAAAGAATTCTGACTTCGAATCCATCGTATAAATGGATTTAAACTTTTACAGCATGAAATAGTGAACTACCGTTACGCGACGTGCCTATTTTTGACTCAATTTTTATAACTTGTCAAAACTTCATCAAATTGGGTTTTGGTGTTTATACAACATTTATAAACTGTTTAAAACCATTTTAAAGGGGTTTAACAATCTCATATACACAATTTCATTTATTAAAGAAAAGTGATTTCCTTTGTGATATTCGACGTGTATTAAACGTGAGTCATTTACACATCCAAAAATAAATATTATCATATCCAAACATGGTTCACAATCATCACAACCATGCATAGCCAAATATATATATCATCCAATATATCATAATATAAATATAGTTTCTCACCTTCATAGTTTTCTAACTTTATAAAAAAAATTATAACTTCGCTATGATCGAATCAAAGCCTATGGAATCAAGCCTTGGACCCTTGGATGGGTTCGGCCTAGGCTTGCAAGTGGAGATGGGCTCGGCCTTGGTGGTAAGAGGTGGTGGTCGTGGCTTTAGAGAGGAGAGGAGAGGTTTGAGCTTGTTTTGAAGTGGATTGCTAATGTATGTATACTTATATAAATTTATTTTCTTTTTGCTAATTTTTCTTCATAATTTTCCTAAGGTAGGAAGCCATTAAAAAGGAGTATAAAGAGATAAAGTATCATAGGAATTTATGAACAAATGAAGTGAAAATGGAGGGTGGTATTTATAGGCAAAAATGTGAACTAAAATGTCATGATATTTATGTGCGTATACACTGCTATTTCATCACCATCACACCCTCCTCCTCCTCCATCACTATGCATGCCCGAACACCCCCCATGTCTGTAGCCATGTATGTGAGTAGATGTATGTAAGAGTGAAGTGAAGTTTGTTTTTTAAATGTGAAAATATCTTAGATCTTTTGTAATATATATAAGTGTATATGTATATTTGTATGTATATACGTGTTCATGTATATGTTAGGGTATGCATGTGTATGTTATATATGTGCACAAGACATATAAACAAGGTTGCAATAACTTAGAATAACTTTCGTTCTTTAAACCGTTGAAAATCGAGAAGCCGATTACCGGTCACATTTTCACTTATAAATTTATTTACATATAAATGTAAACAAAATTTGAAAACTAATTTCTTATAATTATTGACTAATCAAATCGATATCATTTGAATTATAAAACCATATAAATTAATATTAAACAATTGTTTATAGAAAGTGCTATTATATCGATAATGTGATATCAATTTTCCTTATAATTTCAAATCATTAAATATTTTTTATAAAACTATTATAAATGATTTATTATCACTTCATAACTAATTAAAATGAATTATTATTGTTTAAAAACAATTATATAACTATAATAATTATTAAATCATTAAATCCCAATTTAAATTCGTAAATTAATTATTAAATATGATGCCATTATTGATGATGTCATAAACATATTTTATTTCCCAAAAATAAAATAAATAATGTTTTTCCATATTTCTATTTAAAAGGATAAATAAGTGTACCTATCCAGCTCTGTGTGTGACTTCTGGTAATTACAGAGCTATTTATTGATAAAATGGTTCGACCATTTTATCAATATTTTTCCAAAGTATATATTTTCATAAATACTTATTCAAAATAAGATTACAATTATTATTGTTCAAAACATCATAATCTATTTTTATAAATAGATTATATTTGAATATTTAAACATAAATATTTATCAAATTGATAAATTTGCGGGTCGTTACATGTATCTTCTTGGCTGAATTAATTTAGTTTCCTTCTTATGAATTTATGTGGTATGCTACATCTCTTTATTTTTCATGTCTTTGCTCTTGTTTATGTTCTGAGAATAGAGGTGTATTGTTTTTTATTTTTATGTCGTTAATTCAACTATTCACTATTCTAAACCCTTTCAATGCGTTATATATTTTGTAGTTATCACCTCTTATGTTTGTGCATAACCTAAGCTTTTGTAGCTTATAATTAAAATAGATTTATATTTACATTTCAAATAAATTAAATTAATTATACTTAATTGCTAATATACATTTATAGATATTTTATACATGTAAGAATATGTATGTATGTATGTATGTATGTATGATCAACAAATTAATAAAATAATTTTATTCGTATTATTTAAATGGTTTTTAGTAATCATAGTATAAAAGTGTGAAATTTTGATATATAAATATAACCCAAGATTTGAAATATGTTTTCTAATGTTTTAGTAAATATTTAATAATTGAATAATTTTATATAAGACTAAGATTTAGTTATTTAGTGTAAATATTAAACTATATTGAGTTTAGATATTATTTAAATTATTCTAAAATATAAAATTATTATCCATCTCTTAGTATTTAATTTGTTATAAAATTATATGTTGCAATTGATGTATTATTGAATTTTGATTTGTTTGTTCTATTCATACATATCTTTTGATTATTCTATTTTGTTTTGTTTTTCTGATTCTTTTTTATTATATTGGATTATATGAATGATTCGCCATTAATAGTGAACTGATTAGTGTTTTGATATGATACGGTTATGGCATCTTTCTATAAATTTTGTGAGATTTCATTTCTGTGTGACGGGAAATTCGAATAAATGGATTGCTGATACCGTCTGTTATGAGACTTTCGGTAACACTTTTCTGGTTATTGATCAGACTTGTCATATAGAGATACCTAATCTGGATCGAGAGTAGCTTATAGGACTTGAATAATTATCCGAATAACATGCGGTGGTATGGGATGTTGTTATGTTATTTGTTTGAATATTCATTATAAGTAAATGTCTCTCGAACGGGGATTACACTCATGTGAACATGTGATTGGTGTATCTTATAGCCATAAGCTGGCATGTAGATACAGCTATGTGTCGACTAGGATTAGAGCTCTAGTACTTTATAGTCATGTGTTGACTTACATACATATAAACCCTTGTGTTAGCTTATGTCTAGAGCTATATGCTGATGTAGGATATGAGTACTATATGTCATCTACTTGTCTCTAGCTCCCTTTATGTTTCAGGAGTGAACCAGATTGACCAGTATCCACCCCGACGGCTTGATCGTGGGGTCGCACCCCAGATCCATGACACCATTGTTATTATGATATTCGATATGCATCACAGGATTGGTAGTTGGTAGTCCCTTGTGTCGCATAGGCTAGTAGTCTGTTACCATATGGGCAAGTGCAGGGTTATGACCAAGGCTACGTGTAGACGAGCCCAAGGTGGATATGGGTCACGATGTCCATCAAGCTGTGCAGTTAATGCCCCGCTATTACCCGCTATAACCCAGCTATATCTCATAGCATATTTCTACCGCTATGATTTTTCTATATAGCCCCAAATATAGCCTTTCTGCTTTAAGCCCCGCTATATCCCGTTATTCCCGCAATATTCTGCTATTTCCGCTATATCTTCTTTAAAAGAAATGAATTAAAAAATGACATTTATACATTACAAAAATTATGAAATTAATTTATTTAATTGAATTTTTAATACATCTTTAGAAATGAAAATACTCTAATATTCTATTAAATTCAATTATGTTATATAACAGTTTTACGTTTATTTACAGTATATTCGCACATGTTTTTATTTAAAATTATTGATGTATTAATTATAATTCGATTAAATGTTAATTTTTCATTTAATTACCATTTATATATTAGTAAAAACTTTAAGTACGAGTTTTATATTCTATTTTAGAGTCATCCGATATATCCCGCTATATCCTCGCTATGACTTTTTGCACCTCCGCCGCATTTAATCTGCCGAGTGCTTTAACTGCACAGCCATCAAGGTCACTGAAGACTGTAGGAATAGATCTAGGTATTAGCAGAAGGCTAGTAGACCATGGGTTCATGGAGCATGTTGTGTGCTATTAGTCTCCCTTCTTGGTTCGGGGTTATGTGTGTGTGTTGTGGATTGGCATATATTATTCACTATCCAATGAGTTGGCTATATTAGAGACTGTGTGTCTAAAGTGTAGTCAGTCTCCATTATATCCATACTCTTGATGTTTGATATTTTAAAGATATCCACTATTTATTAATTGTAGTTTGAATTGGGATTGATTATCTTTATAATTTATATAAAGTTGGATATTATGTGGATGGTTTGATGGGCTATCTCACATTATCTATTGATTATATTATTTTATGATATTACATTAGGGCATTGCTATGCGTTAGTCGGTTCAATTGATGATTTCATTTTATATGATGATGTTGTATTGTATGGGTGATTCACCCATTAGATAATATTCTCGATTTTTATTGACTTGTTTTATATGGGTGGTGGCATCTTTATGCATGGTTTTGGTAATATTTATGTTTTGAGATGTTCGATGATCTTTTAAGTTGTTGCAATTATAAACCATGCATTCATCTTCCTCTTTATATTTATGAATATATTACAATACATTGTAACCATTAACTTGAGTTGTTATGTTGTGTTATCATATTATTATTCTTAGTATATACTGTTCAACCTATACTTATTAACCCTTGATTTAGACATAGTCTGAACCGTGTGTTATTTATGTAATACTCGGGTCAGTCTGATGCATTCAGGTTCAGGGAATGACATGACCGGTTTTGTGGATGTTGGGCATAGATGGAGACTAGGTTATTATTATATCTATAGTCATTATATGCTATTGAGATGTATATGGAATCATGTATCGGATGATTTGATGATAGTGTATATTTGATGTATATTGGATTTATGTATACTTATATATTATATATTATAGCTGCGATTCTGACTCTATGCTCTATCGGTATTTATTATATATTGTGTATTGTTCTATGCTGGAGGCACATGAAGTTTATTGCTTTGTGTTGATAATGTGTACGTATTGGTGAGTTGTTTATCTGATGTTTAAATATATACAAGTGTGTGCCCAAGGGAGTATTCACATATGTGCCCCATATCGCCTTATTCTCTGTATTACTCAATGGTATTACTTAGTAATGCTCTTGAGTAGTATGGGTATAGAAGTGGGGGTGTTACAGCTTCAGATCCTTCCCACTAATCTGCTTTGATCAAAAGTTTGCTCATACAAGATATTAACCGAGCTTCCATAATTAACCAAAACTCGGTGCACGGTTGTTGGCCCAATAATAGCCATAATTACCATTGGGTCAAGCATCGGCGCTTCTACTTTATCTGCATCTTTATTCCTAAAAACGATGTCATCATTCATTATTCATTGTTGTTTTACCCAAGTTCCGTCTTTGATGGCGAAATAAGTCTCCTGAGGCACATGCTTCAACGAACCGCCATACTTCTCTGTTTTGTTCTAGCTTTTCTCCCCCGGATGAGGTCCTCCAAAATTGGTATTAATCATAATTCTTTTCTCTTACTGCCTTAGTCCCTCTCCACTAGACCGAACAAGATCCCATTGAGTAGTCTTCCCTTAAGGTCAATTATCATTGGCCCACTAACTTGCGGGTTCCTTACGTATTGTTGCAATTTCTTATTCCTAATCAAGCCTTCAATTATGTCTCTCAAATGTCGGCACTCATTGGTGTTGTGCCCATGCATTTCATGGAAACGACAATACTTCCTCGAGCGCCTCTCCTCTTTAGTTGCCTACCTCTGAGGTGGCTTATTGTAGTTCTCAATTCCTTATATGGCATGGTAAAAGTTTTCAACAGAATCATTAAGCGGAGTGTAATCCTCTGGCCGATTATACCTCATTTTCTTTTTGGTGTCTTGCTTCTTCCGACCAATGCCTTGGTTCTTTTTTGAATTATTGTTTCTGAGATTCACATCAACATTTTTGGAACTATCATCACCCTGCTTGATAGTGACGTTACTCTGTACTACACCAATTGATACTCTACCACCAATTAGTCCTATGGCCAGGTCCACCTGTTCGTAGCATAGAAAATGGGATGCTTTTCGATAAATCTCTTTCATGGTAGGTTGTTTCTTTCTTTCAAACCATCTACCAAAGTCTGTATCAAGATGAACCTCACGGTTCAATGCCATCAAGACAATCTCTTCCTTTATATTACTAACCATTGTTACTGTATTATTAAACCGCTTTAAGGAACCCTTCAGAATCTCTTCAAGACTCTAATGGACGTTTTGAAAAGACATCACATTCGTTGATTGAGTGGTATGAAGCTTAAACTTATCCATGAATATCCCTTGCAAATGATCAAAAGATGATATGGACCTAAGCGTGAGCCAAGTGAACCACATCATAGCAACTCCGTCTAAGAATATAAGAAAGCACATACATCTTATGGCATATGTTGCACTTGCACTATGTATATGCCACCCGTACTTCAACAGATGCTACTTTGGATTATTTGTTTCATTATAAGATTGCATCATTGGCATTACGTACTTCTTCAAATACTCCTCCTGCAATATATTATTAGATAATGAAGTCCTACTATGTAACGAACCCCACTCATCATTGCTCCAATGCTAATTCTCGTTCAGCAATCTCCTCACCATATCAGATATATGCTTCTGACTAGACTGGGCAACTGGACGATGATCGTTAGGGACTACCATAAGTGTTTGACTTTGCGAACCCTCTCAGTTTGTCACATGACATTTAGGCTCCTCTGTCTTCGGAAAACCCACTCGCCTAGCCCTTTATGACGTCTTACAAGTTATGCAGCATTCGTCTAAACACCATTAATCTGACCATCAACGACTTGCTCAACACCACCATCAACCCCTTAATGGAACTCACCCTCGAAATCACTGGTGCATCCTTGTCAGAATGATCAATATCGACTTGTGACCAATCGATACCGATCCCTATGGCACGTGGATTTTCGGCTGAAAGTTTTCCAAGTCCCATTTTTGATATTCCAGCATCCCTCTTCTTCATCTTCTTCTTTTTGTCCCTTCGATTTCTATCTGATAAAAATGAACTCTCCTCTTCGAAGTTGGAAGATGATGAATCTTTATAGCCTTCTTCTACCTTTGAGGTAGCAGAGCCAATCTAGCAAAGCTTCTCTCCATCTTCTCCAAGAGGGCATTTTGGCTCTATAACATCTTGTTGTTCATTTCAGCCATCATTCTATCTAACTCCACCCTTGTCACTATCTTCAAAGCAATCGAGGCATGAGCAGGAGTTGCTTGATTTTCTTCCTCTCTATGTTGAGTATTGCTTTAATGATAGGTCTTAAGGCGATTGATTTCTCCTTATTTTTCCTAAGGCCATTTCTCTTAGATCCAACGGTAGATTCATTCTCAATCCAAATGACCATGGATCTCCAACACAAAATTTTTAGATATAGCATATGGATAGTCTATATCCAAAGATCTAAGTCAGATCTATAACTGAGAATCCCGTCGCTCTAAATAAAAGCACCAAAATGTTTGCTCAAACAGTGGGACAAACTCCCAATCAAACAACGAACGAAATTATAAAAGTTACGAATCGAAAGAGCAAGAATATAGAAAAAATTTGTCACGGTCCTGAAATCCAGCGTTCAAAAATCAACATCAAATACCTCACTTGTATTCGATTGTCAGATATTCAAACGTCAAACTTCAGTTCGGCGGAGCTTATAACAACATCAGATGAATATAAACAGCGGAAAAAAACTGAATATCATACATTACATCATAGATACAACATCATCATAATATCCATTACTACATCAGAGTATCATAATACATATGCCTTCCATACTAGAGCGCTAATATAGATACAATAACAGAAGATAATAATTCCACAACATAACAACAACAGAGTCTTCCAAAAAGTTCCAACATACATCTACTTGGATAAAGTCTTCAGAACCCTAAGCACTTCAAAAGATATCCAAGACAAGAGCTTCCCAAAATCTGATAGCTCCTAAACCCAAAAAGACTCCAAAATCCAGCTAACACCAAAGCATGGAAAACCTGCTACTAGGATGCCCGTGTGGAATTAATGGGCACCCATAGTTTAGAAAAGAAACAATAAACTTTGGGTCAGTCATGGGACTGGTATGAGTAAACAGAAGTAGTTGCTTTAAATAAACAGATTTTAAAAAGAATCCGATATGCTTTTGAAAAATGAAACTACCATAAGACCTCCCGCCACACACACAATGCAAACGCAGAATTGGAGGAGATTTCTTCTTATGATAGTTAAACATGCTTCATACGAGAAATTTCCTTTTTATATTATCACTAGTGCATAGTATAGAAAAGATTTCGAAGATACAATATTAATCTTAGCCAATATAGACATTCCGAACTATGCCTACTATAGCTACCATCTAAACAGTGGTGACCACCATAAGTAAATGGAAGGTTCTACAACTAAAACTGTACAAGGTTCGTATTGGAAATTGGATTTCCAATAAATGGTCAGGCTAAGGAACTTCCTACTGCTACATGGGTACGCCTCTGGATGGACGTCCCGAGAGACAACTGCTCTTTGCCAACACAAGGTCAGGTTACCTCTATAACTAGGTAACTACTACACGAATATGCCACCTTCCGGTCCTTTGGGACCTTTATCCGAGGGCCCTCGATCACAAAGCAACAACCACAAAGAAATGAGATTGGAGCAACCACATAGGTTAAATACCAGGTCTCCATACCTGATACCACCCTTTTCCAGAAGGAAATGACATACCCTAAAGGGCGCGACCCTCATAACCTTGCCGCATCTTTCCTGTTTCGACCATTTCCGGGTTGTGAGGTCCGATGAGGTCTCGTCCACAAAGCTACGCTTTACACGAAAGCCATGCTTTGATCAACAAATGATCAGCAACACACAGCAGCACTCAACATGCCACACTACCAAATTGGGAATATATTACTGATAACCTTCAACTACATAACCTCTGAGCTCGTACGTCTCAGAGAAGGGTGTTAAGCTAAGAGAATAAATTCTCCGCCACCAAACAGAAATGTAT
Source organism: Allium fistulosum (assembly GCA_030737815.1). Lineage (NCBI taxonomy): Eukaryota > Viridiplantae > Streptophyta > Magnoliopsida > Asparagales > Amaryllidaceae > Allium > Allium fistulosum. The sequence goes on along the minus strand of CM060902.1, from coordinate 1,353,481,815 downwards.
TTGAAAGAAATCAGCTTTATATCTCAAAGTGTAGTGTCGGACATACGACCATACAAGTCTGTTCCGGGATCGAACAGAACCGAAGGCACTTCCGAAGAAGTCCTTGCAATCCGGGTATTCACAATCTCGATCGGACTTCCCATCACTTAGGGAATCTCTATACCGGAGCAACTCAGTGCAGAGACAATCGATAGGTCGTCCTATCGTTTTCATAAATACCCGGTATTCAACACCGGTCTTCAATTGCAATCCATTTCGACGTATCACTATTCAGAATGGATTATACGACACAAAGGTCCTCTCCCGGCTAAACCGAATAGTGATCGATAAATTTTTAAAACACGTGGATATGACAATCACAAAGATTTATATTCAGGGTTCAATGTGGGTTTCGAATAACAAACTGAAATCCGACTCCCTGTCGCATCGAAGTAAAAATGTCGTTTTACGGGCAAAGGGGTTTTCACATCAATACGGAATTAAATCACAAATCACAGTTCAGTACCAAAACAATCACAGTATCATAATAGAAATATCAATTTAGTACAGAATATTTGATGATAGTCAATCATTTCTAATTTGGGTGAATATGATTTAAAGGTGAATTAACCATATAATTATCTTCATAAATTTTAATTTAATGATTAATTATCCTTAATTATGAATTAATTAGATTTTAATTAACTTAACTAATTAATTTTTCTTTAACTAATTATTTTTATTTATTTCTTAATTGTTAATTTATCAAATCTTAATTATCTTTATTAATTAATTATTCTTTAAATTAATCAACTTTTAATTACAAAGTAATTACAATTTTAATATTGTTCAAATCATCATTTAATCATTTTTAAAGAATTTTTTTGTTTTAAGTTAAAAATTTAAATATTTGATTTACTCTTCAAATATTTTATCAAGTTAATTTCTTAAACAATTTTACTTTTAAAATTTAAGCCTTTAAAATACTTTATTTATTTCAGATAATTATTTCAAAAACAAATTTTTAACTCAAGTTTCAAAATTTTCAAAAAATTAAATTTTTACTGTTTTTAGGCCTGACCCAAGATTGTCTCGAGTCATTCCCGAGAAAAACACTTCCCTGCTTCGAGTTCCTGACCAATTCGACCCGTGACACATTTTTTTATAAATTTTGTTTAAGTTCTCACATTCGACCCGATACAACCTCAAATCGGCACGAGCTAAGCTTCGAGTTTTCCACTATTTTCCTCGCGTACTGCTTCGGGTCGTTGGTCTTCGTCCCCCAAAACAACTTCCACTGATACTACCATCACCCCGTGCACATGTACAGTCACCGGAGGCGACTCCGACCAACGGCGAACATTCCGGCACGTCAACCATCACCCCAGCAACCATCTCCAGACATCCAATCACCCTAACTTGCCTCGAATCAAAATCGAGCCATCTATTCCAAAACTGGAACCCACTGCTCGGCTAAATCCACCTCGACCTCGCGACGCCGACCACCTGTCCTCGCACCACCACGGCCATGCCACCTTCGATCATCCACGAAGCTATCCCCAGAACCACACGAAGCTCGATGCCTCCGAGGTGGTGAAATCGCCTCGTTTCCAAGCGCATCAAAACTTGAATACAAACCCTACATTCAATTCGTCCAAACAACTTACACAATAGATAAAAAAATTGCATTTTTCCTGAGTTCGAAAATCACTAAGCTGGCTTCAGTATAAATTTCAACATCTAATACTTGTTAAATCAATAGGAATTGATGAAAATGCACTTTTGATTGATTTTCGAACTACACCTTAAATACTCACTTAAAAATCATCATTTAAATCTTAAAAATCCTATCTTCGAATAAGAATTCAAGTTATATAATTGAGGTAGCTAGTTAGAACATTCGAATTCAACATGAATTTGCTCTGTAACTAAAGTTTTAGCTGTGATGTTACACCAGCATGTTTTAAACAAATTTTTGAGTTCTTGATTTATGTTCCAGCCCTTGTTTTGTTTAAAATTGTAAACCCAATACTGATTGAATGAGGATATATTGAATTTCTTAATTTATTTTCACTCTGAAACCAGGAACAAAGAAGAACAAGTTTAATCATATGATGTTCACAGAGCTAAAACTGGAAAACAAATACTCTAGCAAAACAAAATATTCCATTCCACTTAGATCTTGAAATATTTAGTTTACTCACCTGAAATTTTCTTTGAAACAGAGAGCTCCCTTTTTGTTTTGAAACCTTGCAGATGATCTGCCTTTAAACTTTCTCTGTTTTTGTTTTGTTGAATGATCTTGAGTTTGAAAATATAGTGATGTTTATATGTTTTTTTTTCTTTGCTCGGGTTTCAAGTGAACGAATGGGAATGATGTATATAAAAGAAAATATACAGGCTTTGTTACATCCACTGGTACAAGATTTTGAATAAAATACTAAAGAAAGATTTTCAGTTGTACTCTGTAATTATTTGTATACTTTTAAATCAAAGATTTCCCTTTTACTTTGGTGGCTGATAATTTTTCTTTTGCGTGCTAGAACTGATGGCATTAAATGCCCATGCTTCCACCTTTGTTTACATGTCATTTTATTTTACTTTTTGCAAGTACTAAGTCTGGTTTGGCAGATTTTTTTCTTCTTGTTAGCTAATGTTTGTTTTTATGTTGTAGACTTTTATCTCTTTATTTTCCTTGTTACCTGGTTTATATTTTTGTTTACAATCCTATATGTATTCCTATGTCTTTCCATAACTATATGATTTTGTTACAACATACATTCCAAATTTTATTTCTATTCAAAGTTTTAACTAACAACATTTAATTTGTACATATTTTTATTTTATTGCTTAATACAAATTCTTGTTTTGTTATATTCATTCATTACTTATTTAAAACTTAAACTATCAATTATTTATTTATCCCATATATCTTTCTTTTATTTAATATTAATAATAGTTTATTTTAACTAAAAATTCAAATTCAATGTATATATATATATATATAATTTTCAAATCTACTTACACATACACATCTCCATATATATTCACATATATCAGATTTCTAAATCCAAATGATTCAAATTCAAAAGAATTTAGAGTTTTATTCACTTTAAACCAACATATATTTTATTTGTTTTTAAACTTTTCAATTTAAATTTTCATGAAATCAAGTAAGTTACTAAATTTAAATTAAAAATTTCTGGGATGTTACAAATTTAGAGTAGTTCGACCTTAATCAATAGCCTATGTCCATCGTTAACTTCGTTATTGATTATCCTTTGCTGCTATAAGAGAGATCTTACAACTTGATATTCAAACCATTCGAATAGAACTTTGATAGAGTTTAGACATAAGAATCAAAAGAAAAAAGATCAGATTAGATCCTATTTTCCCAATGCACCTATCTCACAATTTATTAGCGAAAACGATCACTAAAATCGCCATAATTTGCTCAGCCATGTTCCTCACCTTAGGCCCATGATTTAAGCTAGAGAACATGGTCAAAATCAAGAACTGCAATGGATTGGTACTAAGTTGCTTTCACCTTTGACTAAGTCATTCTAACTCATCACATGTTATGAAGCCGATCGCTACCGAGTTATGATTTAATCTTGAATCTTCAACTTCTTTAGCTTGTCATCATTTGGCTACTCTAAAAAATGGATAAGTACTTGTTTATAGTCAATAAGGATCGGTACCTATCCTACGAACTTTGACTAAATTTTGGTATTTTCTCTACATTCTTCATTCCCGGTCCATCTCATGAGCATTCAACAGTCATGTTCCATCAAGATATCGCTTGGTATAAAAGCAGAATAACAGATATATTCTCCTATTTCCATTGTAGAACCTATAACGGGAGTAATAATCCGCTCTGATTCCTTTATTTCTCCTTTATCCTCTGGCATACCAAACACTTAGCCACATACTCTGCAGCATGCCTCTTAATTCCTGACTAGTAAAATTTCCACTTACTTTCCCGGTACACTTTTTCTCTATCCAGATGAATGGTCATCCTTGAATGGTGACACTCTCCTAAGACTTCCTCTATCAACTTCGGTACACAAAGCCTACCATTATGCCTTAGCTATCCCTTTTGGCCTTTAAAGTAATGATCAAAATGGCTTGATCATTCCCTCTGATCCAATTGTTCCAAGATTTCCACTTCCAATGCATCATGTCTCCAACTAAGTCCAATTCAATCCATTAATGCAGGTCTAACTTCTATTGCAGCCAACAATCCAGTGGTATATTCTGACAGGGTCATAAATCAAAATCAGAAATGAACTCTCTTCTCTTCCATTTCAATGTCATACAATTCATCGTAGCATGATTTCTACTCAATGCATCAGAAACCACATTCCACTTTCCTTGAGTATAGTAAATCTCAAAATTATATGATGAGAGAAACTCCATCACCTCTATTGCCATAGATTCAAGTCCTTCTGTAAGAAAAGGTACTTGAGGGACTTGTAATTTGTGAATAGCTCAAATCTCTTTCCACATAAATAGTGCCTCCATGATTTTAATACAAATACGATGGCAGCTAACTCAAGGTCATGTGTTGGGGAATTCTCCTCATGCACCATGAGTTGTCAACTAGTATATGCTACCACATTTCCTTTTTGCATCAAGACAGCACCAAGACCAATTTTGCAAGTATTGGTGTAGATTGGTAAATGCCTTCGCACCTCGAGGAGGTTAAAACAATGTGCTTTTCAATAACTCCTTCAACTTAACAAAATCCTTCTCACAATCTGGTCTACAGATAAACACCAAATTTTTCTAAGTAAGTGTGGCTAGGGCTGTTGATACCTTTGTGAAGTCTTTGATAAACTTCCTATAGAGTATAGCCAGCTCTAAGATGCTACAAACCTCTGAAGCATTCTTTGTTATCTTCCACTCCTTCACTACTTCCACTTTCTTGGATATATAGCCAATCCTTCTGTGGATATAATATTTCCAAGGAATCTAACTTCCTTCTTCCAAAAATGACATTTTAAGAACTTTTCTCTCAATTGGATCCTTCTTAGCACTTCCAATATTTTTTCAAATGATGTCTGTGATCCTCTTCACTTCTGTAGAACATTAAGATATCATCCAAAAACACCATAAAAAATTTATTCAGTTGCTCCATGAACACTCTACTCATCAAATCCAAAAAGTATGTAGGATCATTAATCAGGATGAATGGCATGACTACCTATTAAAATAATTTATTTGGAGTTCGAAATGCAGTCTTTGGTATATTGTTCTCTTCCATTCCCAATGGATGGAATCCAGTATCCAAAATAAGCTGAGAGAAAACCTTGGCTCTAATAAAATAATTGAAGAGGTCGTCAATGAAAGACAAAGGATGTTAGTTCGTCCTTGTTAGTTCGTCTAGCTCTCTATAATCGATGCATAACCTAAGGGAATCGTCTACTTTAATGGCAAAAATAATAAGTGCTCCCCACTTTAAAATATTCCAAATTATAAAGGCATTCTTCAATAATTATGAGGTCTTTCTTATCCTATTCTCTCCTTTCTTTTAGAGCCATATGCCTAAGTGGCATCATTACGGGCCTTGCATCCTTCTCAAGATCTATTCTAAACTTGATCTCCCTTAGAGGTAGAAGACCAGAAACTTCAATGAAGATATCTAGAAAATCTCAAACTTTGGGAATCATAGATTAATCGTCTTATGACATATTGAGAGAACATATGTCACTATACATTGTGGAATCATCGATCCTACAATAAACAATAAGGTCCTAATTTTTTCCTTTACTCAACCGTACTACGCTTCTATTACAATTTAACATCACTCCATAACGCATCATCAAGTCCGTTTCCAATATTAATTTATATCCCAAGAAACTAACTACATATGCATTACATAAGAATACCACGGCATGCATGACCAACTTTAGGTTTTGACAAACCATAAATATACGGGTTGATCTCTTGACAAGATTTGACACCGAGCTAGAATCATAGATAATTTGGGTCTAAGGTTTAACATGTCTTCTAATGCACGGCTAATTAATAAATGTGATGCATAATAAAGTTTTGATAGGAAATCCAGATAAAGATAGCATACCTTCCATAACTATTTGCTTCCCCTTCTTTTTTGCAAATGGCCCACTAGTATTTTACAGACATTAACTTTTAGGAAAAACGTTTGGGCTATTTACTGACTATAGGTCCTTGAGGTATTTGTTCTCTCAAAAGAAGTTGACCATAAGGTAGCAGAAGTGGTTAGAAATTTTTAGCATCTTATGATTCTAGTATGGATTATACCTTAGGGTAAGGAAAATGGTTGTTGATGCCTTAAGCCAAAGGCAATAGAGTTCTATTTTAGCTATGATTAAAGGTGGACTGTTCTAGAAACATTATCTTCTTGCAACATTAATTTTTGGTCAGGCACTAGTTCAAGTAAAGCTTTAGAGACACAATCATGCTTGGATGTTCGACCTGCACTCATGGAAAAGATTGCTAAGAAGCAAGGAGAAAATCCACTTTGTGCCAAAAGCATTGGGTGCCTCAATACTGGAGCCGAGATCGAAAAGTTGGGAGGCTTTGAAGTTGACGAAAGAGGTTAGTTTTGGAAGAAGGGAAGGTTGTATGTTTTGAATATAGTAGACCTCCGGAAAGAAGTCTTGAAAGAATGCCATCATTCAAAATTCATCGTTCGCCCAGGAGGTACTAAGATGTATGGAGATATGAAGAGAAGCTTATACTAGGAAAGAATGAAGTGAGATGTTGGAGAATGTGTGAAGAGATGTTTCACATTCCAATAAGTTAAACCTAAACATTAGAAGCTAAGTGGACTTTTGCAGCCTTTGGAAGTTTCGATATAGGAACTGGACTCATTTTCTATGGATAATGTAGATGGCTAGCCGAGATCTAGGGATGGAATGAGAGTATATGGTCCATATTAGATAGATTGACGAAGAGTACCCATTTTATTCCAGTGAGATCATGAAGGACGACAGAAAAGTTGGTCAAGATTTATGTGAAGACTGTAGTAAGATTGCATGGATTCCCAAGTACTATAGTAAGTGACCGAGACCCGTTGTTTTGCCAGTGAGTTTTGGCAGATCCAACAAAGTGCTTTGGTTATGTAGTTGAGTATGAGTATATCTTACCATCCTCGGATGAATGGACATATCAATAGACTTAATAGAGTGCTAGAAGTCATATGGCAAGCTTGTGTATTAGATTATAGTGGGTCATGGGAAGACCATTTACACTTAGTAGTGTTTTAATACAACAATATTTACCAATCCAGTATTGGAATGACACCTTTTGAGCTGTTGTATGGAAGACCTTGTAAGTCAGCAATATATTTGAGAAGGATGATAGGCTAATATTGGGATCGGATCTTGTAAGGGAAGCTTCGATAAAGATCAAGATAATTTGGAGAAGAATGAAGGAATCTCCGTCAAGGCAGAAGTGCTATGCTGATAGGAGTTAGAAATACTTAGATTTTATTTAGGAGATCATGTATTTGTTAAAGTTTCACCATTCAGAGGTACTATGAGGTTCAAAATGACGGGAAAGTTAGCACTAAGGTATGCTGACCTGTTTTTGATAATAGAGAACCAATAAAGTACCATGTAGGGTTGATTAACCGAATGCATTTTTCAAGGTTCATAATGTGTTCGTGTATCACATTTAAGGAAGTGTGTACGAGACCTTGATGCAGTAGTAAATCAAAGAGCTATGGATCAGTTGGTTATTAAATCAAACATGACCTATTTTTGGAAACCCATTCAGATTTTTTGACCAAGATGTGAAGGAGCTTCAGAATAACGTAGTGAAGCTTGACGAGTAGGATGGAGTGAGGACCAAGCAGATTGTACTTGGAAAACAGAAGATAAAGTCGGCAGGGCTTATCCTGAGTTGTTTTTTAGTCTTAGCAAGTATGCTTGCTATGTGTTATATACCATATATATCATATTATTATGGATGATTTTGGAATGTATTAGTGGTTGCTCTAGCATTTTGTTTGTGACACATGGGTAGGGAACTTATACGTTTATGCTACAGTAGGAATGAGAAAGAATGAATCACTACATTACCATATTCAAATTTCGAAGATGAAATTCCCAAAAAGGAGAAGCCCGTAACACCCGATAAATTGATAAGTAATTAACTAAAGAATTAATCATGAGAATAAAGGTTTTAAATGATTCGATCATTGAATTATATATGAAAACGTGTGAATTAGGCAAAGTAAATATCTGGGGGATATTTATTTACTTGATGCCATTTCAATTAAAATAAATAATGATTTATCATGATAAGAAATAAATAATGATTTATCATGATAAGTATTTGGGTGTACATCTACTTATTATGTTGCAACCTACATTTAATTTAAGAGAATGAATAAAAAAGGGAAGCGGGTTATAAAGGGCCAATGGCCCGACATATTATGAGATGATAAACATAACTGCAACCTCATTTTCTTTTCATTCACTCTCTAAAAAAGCTTTGAAACTCTTTAATGGTGGTAACAGCCTAGGAAAGAGAGAAGAAGAAGAAGAAGAAGAAGATTTGAATGCTAAGGTAACCTTAAAGTTCTTAAAGATCAAGCAAATCGAAGGTTTTAATGAGTAATATATTACACACTTTACCATTTTTCCATATATATTGATCATGGCTAAGGTTATATAGGATAGAGTTGATATATTATATGTGTTTATAAGTAATGAATCAAAATTTAGTGAATAATTTGGGAATAAATGGCCTTATTAGAGGATGTTTAGCCATGATTACTTATCCCAACGATTCCAAAATGCCGCAAAAATTTAATTTGAGATTAAAATTTTGTATTTTTGGAAATGGGTTTAAATTTTGAGATTCTTCCATATTAAAATAATTAGTTATGAATTTATGAAGGAATTCGCATATTAAATAAATAATAGGAAATGGCTTAAAATAGGAATGTTAGTAAAAATGTGTACAAGAATTAATTTACGAATTTCTGGAATTTTATAAGAATTTTTCCAATTATAAATATTCATTTCCAAAAGCTAGATTTGAAGGTCGAAATAAAATATTAAGAAAACCGAGACCAAATTATGCATGCAAATCACATTAGTAGTAATAAGGGGACAAGATTGTATAAAAATGTTGTAAAAATAATATAAAGGACGTTGTCACTAACTAAAAGTGCAGACAGAATGAACTTGGAGGCGGCACATATAAAGGCGAGTTGCGGGCACATTCAGATTTCAGGCTTTACTGCCTATAGCAGAGCTGAAATGGAAAATTAGAGTATATTTGTGGAAGGACTAGACTGGAACCGAAGGCTTAAATGAACTAGGGAAAAACTAAGTAAGTCTAAGTATGAATAACTTGAAAAATAAAAAGGAGAAAGCCGAAGGTGTTTGTCGAAGGCCAATGCACGAGCAACATATAAAAGCTAAAATTGTCGAAAGATGAAAGATGTGCACCGAGACCCAACATAAGGATGTTGTGAGATAATGAAAAAACCCTATGAATAAATCAGGCTTCCTTAAATAAGATCGAGGGTATTGTTAGACGAGACTTATTGACCCTTAGAGAAAGCGAATTATGAGACATGTTAACTTTAGGTAAAGAGTTAGACCGAGATTAGTGGACTTCCATAGGGAATTTAATATCGAGGCTTAAGGCAGCCAAAAAAGGGTACTTAGCATTTGAAAGCTTATTCACGGCATTAGACGATGGATTTGTTACAAGGCTATAAATTTCATCTGAAAGCCTATTCACTACATTAGACGATGGATTCGGTATAGAGCCATAATAGCATCTGAAAGCCTGTTCGTGGCATTAGATGATGGTGATGTTGCAAGGCCATAAGTGGCATCCAAGAGCTTATTTGCGACACTAAACGATAGATTCGGTATAAGGCCATAAGTGGCATCTAAAAGCCTGTTCACGGCATTAAACGAAAAGCGGCAATGCAAGACCATATATAGCATCCGAAAGTCTATTTATAATCTTAAATGTAAGCGATGGCTTAAGGCCATAAATGGCATCCAAAGGTCTATTCATGACATTAAATGTAAGCTTTAGCATGAGGCAATAAGTGGCATTCGAAAGCCTATTAACAATTTTAAATGAGAACTTCAATATAGTGCCATAGGTGGCATGTGATGTATTTTCATGACATTAAATGAAATAGTGGTGGGAGTCAAATTTAGATGTCTGTTCATAGCACATATGAAGGAGAAGGCATAAGGCTATAATGCCAGCCTAAACCGGAATAAGTTTGATACTATAAATTGAAAGGAATGAGGCTTAAGTGGCAAGCTAAATGAATTGACTATAAAAATCAAGTCATGGTGAAGTAGTGAGCATAGGGCCATTTAGGTAAGATAGCATGACTTATATTCATGTTCATACTAATGTGCTGATTTGTTGAATAGTGAGGAGAAAACATGTGTGACAACCTCCTATACCTCGAGCACCCAATATATCTATATATTGCACTGTAACGGTGTCTGACCGATGAAGGGTGATAGTCAAGGATTGTAAAGT